>SRSE01000811.1:0-1312142 GCA_005024645.1 Planiliza haematocheilus
CACCTCCAAGATCGTCTGAGACCAGCCACTCGGACAGTTGCTGCAACAATCGGTTTGCATAACCAAAGAATTTCTGCACAAACTTTCAGAGTGGCCCATGGTGGCAGTGGGGTTATGGTATGGGCAGGCATATGTTATGGACGATGAACACAGGTGCATTTTATTGATGGCATTGTGAATGCACAGAGATACCGTGACGAGATCCTGAGGCCCATTGTTGTGCCATTCATCCATGACCATCACCTCATGTTGCAGTATGGCAGTGCATGGCCCCATGTTGCAAGGATCTTTTCACAATTCCTGGAACCTGAAAACATCCCACTTCTTGCATAGCCAGCATACTTACCAGACATGTCACCCACTGAGCATGTGTGGGATGCTCTGGATCGACGTATGTGATAGTGTGTTCCAGTTCCTGCCAATATCCAGCATCTTTGCACAGCTATTGAAGAGGAGTGGACCAACATTCCACAGGCCACAATCAACAACCTGATCAACTCTATTCGACGGGATGTGTTGCACTGCATGAGGCAAATGGTGGTCACACCAGATACTGACTGGTTTTCTACTTATATATAATCTTATAACAGGTCAATTCAATTCAATTCAATTCAGCTTTATTTATATAGCGTCAAAAACAATACAAATCGTCTCAAGACGCTTTACAAGACCCGGCCTGAAACCCCAGAGCAAGCCTGCAGGCGACGGTGGCAAGGAAAAACTCCCTTTTAACAGGAAGAAACCTTGAGCAGACCCAGCTCATATGGAGGGACCCATCTGCCTAAGGCCAGCCGGGTACAGACAGAGACAGGTTCGACTCATGGGCCGACTGGACCTCCCTGTGTGGAGTTTGCATATTCTCCCTTTGTCTGTGTGGGTTCTCTCTGGGTACTCCAGCTTCCTCCCACCATCCAAAGACATGCTGGTTAGGTTCACTGTTGTTTCTAAATTTTCCATAGGTGTGAGTGTGAATGGTTGTCTGTCCCTCTGTGTTAGCCCTGCGATAGACTGGAGACCCCTCACAAGTGGTTAAAGAAGATGAATGAATGAATAAATGAATAATCTTGTAACATTTAATATTTTGATCTTCAAACACAAGGAAACAGCCAGGCCCGCAGTGGCTAATCGGGAGGACTGGGACAATTCTCGGTGGGCCTGTCTGACTTTTGGGCCGTGAGGGCCGGTGTTCAATTATTATTTTTATTTATTTATTTTGGGCCCGTATTCACTTATGGCACTGAGTGGGTATCATGAGTACGCTGTTACCGTTGTCACTGGGCTATCTCCACCTGCAGCTCTTTTCTTTTTCTTTTTTTGCAGACACAGCCTGATGAAACATGTTCTTGCACACTGCACGTGTCAGTGGTATTTGGAGCTTGGCTAAAGCACCAGAAGTGCAAGGGTGTTTGCAAAATGGAAAATAAAAATTTGTGGCCAGTTATGTGGCGTCACATCATACTATTTTTTAAATTATGCAACACTAGGTTAGACAGGCTATGTTGTGACATAAAGTTGCATTTTGTTCAACATCTTGTCTTACCCGTTTCATCATCTTCACTGGTCGTTTCAGACCACGAGCATGTTTTATTGAAAAAGCTGCAGATTTTTGCACATTTTGCTGCACCTGTCTCCAGTGCTTTTCTCTCTTTAATTCTTGCTTTTTCTGTGCCACCCTTGCTCTTTTTATTTTTCATTTTGCAATGACCCTTGCACTTCTGGTGCTGGAGGCAGGCTCCAAACACCACTGACAGTGTGTGGTGTGCACGGACTTGTTACGTCAGGCTACGTCTGCAAAAAAAAGAAAAGAAAAGAGCTGCAGGTGGAGACGGCCCAGGCCAGCGACAGTGGTAACATGCATGTGATACCCACTCAGTGCCAAAATAAAGAAATAAATAATAATAATTGAACACCGGCCCTCGTGGCCGAAAGTCAGACCGGCCCACCAGGAATTGTCCCGGTCCTCCCGATTAGCCACTCCAGGCCTGCTCCAACAGGTCTAGGTTTTACTAAGACATTCAGGACGAGGATTTAGTTTTAAGAGGCTATGAAGTCTTAACCACCCCTCCTTACCATCTGCTAATTCCTGTATTTCCACATTCTGCTGTCAATCAAATGGTCCTGATATGTAACAGCGCTATGGTATGGATAATCAGAGTCTGCGTTTTTCTCGTTTTAACATCTATATCACTCAGTCTTACTCCAACTATGCTGATAGATCAAACGTTTGTTTTGATAGATAGGTTTTATTTGTCACATGCACAGTTATACATAGTACAATGCACAGTGAAATGTATTGTTGTACCTGCAGCCAGAAGTAAAAAAAAGAAAATATACAGTACTACAGTAAACAGTAGACGTCTTGATGTCTTGTTTTATGAAATAACGAGGACATTTTAAATAAATAAATTAAATAAATATGATCTCACACTCACCTCCTCTGACAAGAATCATCATCCACAGGAACGTCACCAGAGACACGGAGCAGTTGATCCTGATCATCTTCATGCTGTATTCAATAAAAGTATGATGACGAAGCAGTGGACTGAAACATAAAGAAGCAGCTTGTGTCCTCGTTGGTGGTGTTTATCTCTGCAGCGTCATAATACAACTGAGTGAAAAGCAGGAAGTTGATCCTTATTAAATGTTAAAATGAAAGTGAGCATCACTTTCATAATCAAACGGTTCTCTGGTCAGACAATACACTCACTGTTAGAAGTAACATTAGTTAGAAACATTTTTAATATTTGCATTTATTTGGTAGCAGTGACACACAGTAAATACATTTACTCAAGCATTATACTGAGGTACATTTTGCAGTACAGCTCCATCAGTACTGCTTTAGCAATTCCACTTTATTTTACTTAATTCTTTTTACTTAAGAGGAGAGTGTTACATTTAACCATCACAGCTGTTTTAAAGACATGAAGGAAGAGCAGAGCAGGTTTCTAACTGGAAAATACTTAAAGGAATCGGAGAACATTTGTAGAACATTTAGTCATACAACTTTAGTTTCTGAAGTCAGCACTGAGATGTTTGAGAGACTGAATGAGTGATGTGGTAACAGCGACCTCTGCTGGACTGGAACTGAAAACATTTCATTCAGAGCTAAAGGGGAAACTGATTTATTTTATAAATAATGTAAAAATAAAATTACAGAGTAAGCTAGAGTTGAAACGGTACAAAAGTTAAAAGAAAGATTAATATAAGAAAAATCCACACACAAGAAACATCATAATTAATCAAACGGTTTTCTGGTCAGACGAGTTTCCAGCTGTCATTTAAAAGAATCCACAGACTCAGTGAATCTTACAGTCAAGGTTAAATAATTATATTTTCAGACTTAAAAGCAGCATTGATGACTTAACTGTGAACTTTGGTTTTGTTTAGCACCACAGTAGAATCACCAATGATAATTGATGACTATCAGCTGATGGTTAAACTCTTTCAGTCTGTCTGATAACTTTACCACCGTCTGATCTGATCTGAGCTTCTAACACACAAACCAGGTCTGCTGCTGTTCCAGTGCATCTGTCTCTGAGATCATTCTAGTTTTATTGGACCAAACTAAAACACCAAAATACAAACTTCAAAGATGTTGTCTTGGCAGTTGTTTTAAAACTGATGTGTGTTCATGTATCAATTGTTTAGGTAAGTTTTGTTGATTAGTTATTTGATGATATAGAAACAGGATGTGACATAATGGTGGCTTCCTCCTACCATCCAAAGACATTCTAGTTGAGTTATTTGATGATTCTAAATTGGCCGTAGGTGTGAGTGTGTTAGCCCTGGTGACCTGTCCAGGATGTACCCCACCTCTCGTCCAATGATAGCTGGGACAGGCTGGGATAGCGACCCTTCACAGGACAAGAAAAAACAGAAGATGAATGAATGAATGATCTTAACTTATGTGAGTTGAAATAGTGAGGAACTGCAAGTTCATTTGACAAGATAAAATGATAAACTGTAGGAGTCATTCATCATTTATGTTGGAGGTAGAGGTGGAGGGCCGGTGTGCACAAGACATGGTGCTGACAGAGCATTATGGAATGGCACCTGGCTCCAGCTCGATTTTGTAAGACTCCTTTAATTTGCCATGTCCTTATTCCATTCAGATTCAGCAACTCAGACCCCTGCTCCTCCTTCTCAGAGCACAGTTCTCCCAGAAAAGGAAAATCCTCGACATTTTTTTGTTTGTCCTTTTTTTATGACAGCTCCTGCACTCTGCGTCCCAGGCTGGACAGTCCACCTGTCTCTTTATTCTCCTGTTATTCACCTGTCACCATGTTACCTTCGGTTTTAAACACTGTGTGTGTGTGTAATGAACAAAGACTCCAGGAGAAATGCAATGTGTCCAATGCATGAACATTTATCAACATGTCTCAAGTGTCACACACCAAGGTTCCGGTTTGCAACAACCCCTGAACATTAGTTTCTATTACAGAACACAGGTGAGGAAAAGAAACTCTACCTGCTGCAGTCAGAGATCAGCTAATGGTGGGAGTGTTTAGCTGTTTTAACTGGAGACCAAAGGTACTCAAAACAAGTGAGATTATCTGTCCATGCATTTTTTGAATTAGCATTGTTAAATCTAGAAGTACTAGTAGTTCTTGTGTTTGTTCTCCATGTAGGAAGAAATCATGGCCAAGAATTGGAGGAGAGGCAAGAAGTTGCTTCAGTGTATCAATTTCCCTGCGGGAACCTCCCAAAGGGATCAATAAAGTTGTCTGTCTGTCCGTCCGTCGTAATCTTACGTCTGTACCTTACTTCATCTTAAAACTAAACCTTAAAACCTAAAGCCTGTCCTTATTTTGACAATATACATCTTAATGGTTTCTACAGAAATCACATAACAGCATTACAGACATCCACATTTATTTAAACGCTGTCAGAGTTCCAACATCATAAAATCAAACACATTTTAAGTCCTTTTCTTGACCCTAATAACCCCCAAAACAAGAGATCCTGAGAGTATCTTCTAGAAATCCTAAGAAACAACAGCAGACATTCAATGAGTACACAACTGAACGATACACAACCTCACACATACTCACAATTACCCCAAAAACAAGAAATCCTGAGCGTATTTTATATAATTCCTGAAAAACAAAAGGAGAAACTATGACAGTATCTTCTGGAAATCCTGAAAACAAAAAGTAGAAATTCAGAGACAACTGGACAATACACAACCTCACACATACTCGCAATGAACCCAATAGCAGAAATCCAGAAAGGATTTTCTGAAATTCCTGAAAAACAAAAACAGAAACCATAAGAGCATCTTCTAGAAATCATAAAAAAAAAAAAAAATAAATCATTGAGTACACAACTGGACGATACACAACCTCACACATACTCACAATGACCATAAAAGCAGAAATCCTGATTTTCTGGAAACACTGAATAACAATAGGAGAAACTATGAGGGTTATCTTCTGGAAATGCTGAAAAAGATGATCCATAATCTCACAAATACAGCAATAACCACCTACTTAGAAATCAAAGCCAGTGTAAGCCTTAATGACGACATAGAAAAGGCTTTGATGAACTTCTCCACATTCTGCAAATTAGAGAACGCAGGTAGGTACGCCTGCCGGCGTAATTAATATTAGTTGTTATTTGTTTTTTTCACTGTCACTGTCGTAATTGGTCTATTAATTATGCGTAAAGTTTTAATCACATAATAAAGCCATGTTATATGGTTCATGCAGAAAATAAGGAAAATGTGGATCATTGCAACTATGCATAAATTTTCCTTTCGCCGAGTAATTTATTTTCAATTATCTGCAATCAACCTCACAATATGTCTTTGATACTAATGCTATTTTGTTAGCAATAAGGTAACTAGCTTTCAATGCTGCATCGCTGATGTCTTGTATATACGGATAAAAAACGTCTGCTCTTTCCTCAGACTCTAACAATTCATTTACCCTCTCTTCTCTGTTATCTTTGCAGTGCGTTGTAGTTTTCGCCATGTGTTTCATAATAGCGCCAAATATTAGATTCTTTCAGTGCTGAAACTTGCTGCATACAGGTTTCCAATTCACCCCCTTAGCAAAAAGTAGTATACTCGAAGTTCATTTTATTAAGTATACTTGAGTGTAAGTACTACAGACAATGTACTTATAGTGTACTAGAAAGTATACTAATTTAAGTCTTCCGGCAAAATTGGAACAGTTTAAGTATATAAAAGTATACTTTATAACTAGTACACGAGTAGTATATAGATGAGTGTACTTGTAGTGTACTAGAAAGTATAGTAATTTAATACTTCATCGGGCTAAATTGGAACGTTTAAAGTATAAAGTATACTTTAAACGTTCCAATTTAGCCTATGGCTACTTTAAGTATACTTAAAGTATACGTGTAAGTGTTATATAGTATATACTTAGTTTTAGACTTTATACTTTTCAGTATAAGCTAAGTACACTTCACTATATTATTCTTAAGTACATGAAATATAGTATATAAAAAATAAACTTCAAGTATAATACCTCAATTTTAGTATAAAATAAGTATACTTGTAGTACACTTGAATAAACTTCTTTTTGCTAAGGGCCTCCACGAATAAATAGGAACTGCTCCATTTTTCTTCGAAAACTCAAAACTCTGTGTCCACTTTTGTTCTTTTTGACAAAGGCATTTTAGTAATGAGGTGCCACGAAGAGTAATTTTAAAAGCAAAAGGTTAGCGTGTAGAATTAATCTTAATCATGATAGCCAAAATTGTCATTTGGCACCAGATGGTGCGTTGCTGCTATCTACTGTTTATTTCTGGGTATCACCGTTGTGTTATGTACACAACTATGGCTAAATAGTGCGACCCCTGGTGGATAATTAAGTAGTTACTATTATTGAAAACCTGAAATGGTGAAATTTTAGTGTTTTACAAATTCTTCCCGCCTTTCAGTTTGGATTGATACCACAGTGGTGGGACTCATCCACGGAAATTAAGAGGCAATGTACAGGAAAGAGGTGAAACATCTTGAAGGCTGACTCAGAGACAAAAACCTGGTTCTCAACACAGACAAAACAAAGTCTTAACCTGAGCACACACTCCTCTGCATCAGTGGCTCCACAACAGAGAGGGTGAGCAACATCAAGCTTCTTGGAGGTCATTTCTCAGGGAACCTCGCATGGTCAGCAAACACCACCTCAATTGTGAAACAGGCCCAGCAGAGAATGTACTTCGTGAGGAAACTGAAGCAGGCTTAATTTCTCATCCACATCCTCACGACCTTCTACAGACGAGGGGTGTTCTAACCTAGTGTAGATCCTCATGGTACTCCAGCTCAGCAGTGATAGACAAAAAGGTCCTGCAGTGGGTAGTGAGGGGAGCAGAAAGAGTGACTAACTCCTGTTCAATAAGTCTTCCAGAGTCAGTGCAGTAACAGAGCACAGAATATCATCCGAGATCTTTCTCACCCTCTCAACAAACTCTTTGAACTGCCATCAGGCAAACAGTACCAGAACATTTAAAGCAGGACTATCGGACTGCTCCAGTTTTCTCCCACAAGCTGTTGTATGACTGGTGTATGTATGTCAACATGATAGTAACGCTCAGTTTGGTTTGATTTGAAGTTTGACACCCACACTCTCAAAAATGTGTTAAATTTGTACCTTTAAGGGTCCAACAGCTTGTCACTGGGACAGTACCCTCAAAGGTTCATCTATTGTACCCATCAACATGGGAACATATCTGAACCTTTCCTGTTAGTACTTCATTGGGACATTTATGCACTCTGGGGTACAAAAATGGACTTAAATGGACTAACATGTACCCTTGAAAAGGTTGCAAATTTGGTCTCTAAAGGGGTACTGGCCCAGTGACAAATTGTTTGTACCTTATGATGGCAAATTTGTACTCAAAACAACACAAACGGTCCAAAAATATTTCATCCAGTTTATTAATCTGAAAAAAAAAGTTTTAACATATTAAATAATCAAATTTTTTTAAAAATCTAACATTTCATTACAGAAAGACGTTACTCCATTTGTTAATGCAACAATCTGCAACGTCCATTGGCTTGTCCTGGTTTGATTACACTCCAGTGCAGATCAACATGACTCTGTGTGCATGCAGGTGTGAATCATAAAAAGTTGGAATAAGAATGTGGGTTTTCCTTCCAACAGCTTGATCACCCCTCTTTCCAGCAAGTTCAGAGCAGATGGATGGATCCTGTCAACCTCTTCCGACAGCTGAAAAACTCAATAGAGGGGAAATGTTGCACATTTAACCAAGTAATCTCAACATTCACACACAAGGCCAGTAAAAACTAAAAATTACAGCATCTTCACTGCATTTCATTGAGTTACATTCGTTTTTACTGTTCTAAAGGGTATTTCCTCAGTACACCTCAACTGTCATGCCGTCTGTGATCCCTGTTCGACGCCATGAAAAATGTAACCTGCATCTGGTCTTTGACCACAGAGCTGTCTGGTTGCATTTTTCCATAAATGTTTGTGATAAACATCATAAACTGCAGGATAAATTTTTCTTCAACTGCTGTTTAAAATCTCCTAATATAAGGCCATATATGCTACTGAAAAAGGGAATCGTTGGAAAATGCATGTCATCATGTTGTGTTAATCCACTATTGTTTCTCCATCCTCTTTATTGTCTGAAAGAGTAACAGAGAGAAATGAAGGCACAGCAAATGAAAAGCAAAACAACTGACCTAACAAAATCCTTCTCACCATTCACCTATTTTTCAATGAACGACTTCCATTCAGCTATTGTTCGGACCGTGGTCATCGGAATGATAGAGAGGACCATTGCAACACATTTTGGGTACGTAAAGTGCAAAGAATAATAGTACGCCATTAACACTAAGTCCTTCCCAAAAACTGGGCTGTTTCCCACGGCAACGAAAAAAAAAGCAGCACAGGGGAGGAGAGGCCGCTTCTCCAAGTAGAGCCCAGGTTCCTCGCCAGGCTGGAACAGACTAATAAGGACAATATGGTGGAGAGTGTGAACATGCTGTGCATCAAAACTGCTTAAAAGAGTATGTTCACTGAACAAAGTCATTGATTAACTGATCAGGTTGCAACAAATGAATGGCATCAAGTTCACTATCAGCGGAATGCTCAAACTGATGTATGTTGAAACAGAGGAAATTAACATGAATTAAAGCTGGCAGCAGCATTGGGCAGGACTAGAGATGTAATGATTACCAGTATGACGATAAACCGCGGTAAAATTCCAGACAGTTAGTACTACCGTTTTAATCTTAATTATCGTTACAACCGTGACTGATTACCACAACTGATTACCGAAAACTGGAGAAGTAACAGCACCAGAACGGGATGCACTGTCCTGTGAAAACATGGCTGAAACCACCTGCGTTCCAGAGATTTCCCCCCTGGTAAAAAACACGATCAAAAGTCTGGCCATATTTTGGATTTATAAACGATGTTGACGGTAAAATAATTTAAAACAATCAACCCTTGTGCAGAAAATGCAGAAAAATAAATCTCTGCGAAGGGCGGTAAGACTTCTAATTCGATGAGCCATCTCTGTGACTGTAGAGGCTGGAAAAAGAGTCTCTCATTGGAAGTGTATCTTAGATCCTTATTTATTTTTATTTTTTTTCAACAAAGCACATTAATAAAGAGTTACTTCCTAGGTTGGACTCCCGTCCTTGTCATGTTCTTGTTGTTCGATTTTGTGTCCATAAGGGGCACTGTCATACCAAGTGTAGTAAGAAACCGCTAAATCGAGCCCATAATACTTTGATAGAAAAAGAAATAAATGGCCGCATGATATAGCCGCACACCGTTCTAAAGTGCTGTTCTTGCTGGTCATAGGTATGTCAATTAGTAATGTGAAAACAACTTGAAATTCCTTAGCGTACTGCCTAGACATGGAGGAATATTCGGGTGACCTCATGGGACTTGGAGGTGCTCGGGCACCGGGTTTGAACATGGTTCATATATGCGCTGTGTTTGTGTAGTAAGCTAGTGTTTTGTTTTCACTGCTGACGGTACATGTCATTGTTTCGATGCCCTGAACTTGAAGATGATTTTTGTGGATTTGTGGCATTGTAGTAGATACATTAAATATGCGTAGCCTATTCTGTTGTTTCGTGGCGTTTTGTTGAATATGTCAATGAGTTTGGAATGATTTCATTATTTCGACATATATGTTAATGCAGCCACAGTACGCTTTGTATTGCGTTATTATGTACATGCATTTGTAGTGATGCTTAGTGCATTAGCTTGTGAATGTGAACTGTGATGTCACCTAATAATATTTTGATAGAAGAAGAAATAAATGGCGCTTGATATAGCCACACACCGTTCTAAAGTGTTGTTCTTGCTGTTCACAGCCATCATAACTGTGTAGCAAAATAGCTACAGGTCCAAGTACCCCTAGGCTTGAGGCTGGTAACATGGCCACCACTCACAACTTTTCAGCAAGTGTAGTGAAGCTACCTCTTATGGCCACAAGGTGTCATCTTGCACGATTTTCACATTTGTTTTTATTTTAAAAAATTGCATGTACACTATAACAACAGGTATTACGGTAGCCTGGTAGCAAGCACGAGTAAGCATGATGTGCGGATACTAGAACAGGTGGTGTTATATTACTCTATTACTCAGAGGTTGCGCTAAGCTTTTTTGTTGTTTGTCAGGTAGTATTTTCAAATTAAACTTGCCTTCCATCAGTCCTAGCAATGTGCTTTACTATTGAGAATGAGGAGTCACGTGTCGATTTGGGCGGGGTCTGAGCCGGGCGGCCATGATGGTAGGAGACGCTATCGGTTGCCAGGGGCAACGCCCATAGAACTTAACGGAGGAGCGACGAAACATTGCAGAATTCTTTCATTTTTGCACGTTTATTATTTCGGCGGGACAGATACAAGACAAGTAAGAAAAGGTAAGAAAGTAAAGCAATGGATAAAGTTAAGGCGAACGAAAATGGACCTTGCAGGAACAAGCTACACCTACCGCAATACAGCGGTTTTGGAGAAGCTCTCAGACATTAAACACATAGACCCATACGAGCTCCCTGCAGCGGAACGGCACAGAAACCTGGAGCATTTACCTCCGTGCACGTATATAGATATGATAAATTACCTTGTTTTTGGCGTGAGTTACTACACAATGCATGAGTTTAAAAACCACAAGTCTTTGGGAAGTTACGAGGCTTTTTGCTGTGGCTGGGTGCAGCCTCCGGATGGTGAAAACAGCATTGTACTGGCAAAGGTAAGTTTTCTTAACATGCGTTTTAGTGTGTCGTAATTACATTGCATTTAGCAGACACTTCTTGACCCAAATGACAAAGTAATTAACTGCGACTGCTTCGTAAACATAGAGTGCGACGAGATGTGACGAGATGTTCAATGTACACAAACGTTTCCAACATGTTTTAATGTAGGCTAAAGCTGTGTACGTATGTTTAGGTATATAATTGTAATTTGATTTTAGCCCAATGACACTGTACCAGGCATAGACTATATAGAACAGTCTATGGTACCAGGTTTTTGTGTTGGGGGCTGCAAAGTGACAAACCAGTTCTGGGTTGGCTAGGGTAGTTAATGTGTGATTGCAAGATGTAAATGTCCTGGTTAGATTAAAACAGTGTGAATGCAAGGTGTATGAGATTCAGACGAGGCTGCAGACAGCTCTGCAGCCTCGTCTGAATCTTACACACCTTGCATTCACATTAAACCAACTAGCCGTCTGAAACCAACTAGCCAACCCAGAACTCTTACTTTGCTTTACTTTCTTACTTTTCTGTTCCGCCGAAAACGCCTAAAAATTAAAGAGCTCTGGAATCTTTCGTCGTGCCTCCGTTAAGTTCTGAAGTCGTTGCCCCTTGCAACCGATAGCATCTCCTACCATCATGGCCGACCGGCTCAAACCCCGCCCACCATGACGACAACTCCTCATTCTCAATACAGTCAATGGTTTTCATCCGATTCCTTATTTTTGGTAGCTGTTAGCCGCATATACATACAGTATATACATCTTGAAAATATGTCTATACTTAGGCGAGCTCTCTGTGTGCGTCAATGTAATTGGTGTACCAGGAAATCGTGCAATGACAAAAGTTCCGTGATGTTTTGAATGAAAACTGCAATTAAAGGCAAGAGCCAATTAATAAGGTCAGTCGCCACCAAGTGGTCAGGTGTGTGAAATGTAATCTGTCAAAATGACTGATGGCCTTCAGATTTTTCTGTCATGGTTTTAAGAAAACGGTCAATGACGGAAAATATTCGTTTAATGCAACCCCTGCTATTACTACTACAACTATTACTTCATTCATTTTATTACTTTTATTAAACGGTAATTGTTCCAGTTTCTACATTTTATCCTGATAACATAATTCTTTTTTTGTTTTTTTTGTTGTTTTTTTGTTGTTTTTGAGTTTGAAATGTTTCATTTCATTTCAGAAATCTGGTCACCTTACTCCACGTACATCCAAGGGGAAAGGTAACTAACGTTAGTTACAACATCAATGTAACTAACTAATCAATTTCCCTTTCAAAGATACAAATTCAGATGCTAATGTTGCCCAGCTAATCAGTTAACATGAATCAAAAACATGATTTACCTTCCAACACCAACAATATGGTGTACTCAAACTTGTCCATGTTGGGTTATCAGAGCTCTCCGTCTCGCTTTCCAAGCACGCCTACCCGAAAAAAACATCCACAGCCTGAGTAAGCTAACGTTAGCAAATCAGACAAAGGCTAATGATAGCTAGCTTGTGACCAGCCGCCTTCGTGCATTGACTACTTGTGTTATCCGCGGTTTTATCTCTGAATAAAAAGGCGTTTCTGGCTTAAGCAGATACTTACCTTGAATTTCTGTTCCCCTCGTTGAACCCTCAATGCTCCCTCCCCCACGCATTAAAAAAAATGTGATTGGAACTTCCAATCAAATGGCAACATTTTGATCAGGGGCCAAACCATTTTTGTGTTGGGTATGGGGGGTTCTTAACCACTATTTCAAGAACAATTAGGAAGAAAATAAACAAAAAGCGTTTATGTAACTCAAATATTACATATTATTATTATTATTTTTTAATGAGGGCCCAGTTCTGGCCCCCCTCTACCCTGGCCCCAGGACAGCAGACCCGTTTATCCCCTATCGGCGGGCGTGACATAATGTATTTTTTGATGGTTTGTTGGTTTACAGAGCCTATGATCCATGACCACATTTGTAGCACCACTCTCTGTTCATTGTCTCTTGTCCTCTGGAAGGCAACAGGGGAGTACACCCTGGCCAGGTCAACTGTCTATCACATGGCTAACACACTCACACCTAGGGCCAGTTCAGAATCACCAGTAACCATGTCACTGATTTATATAATCAGTGACATGGCATATGACATGCTAGGATTGTGAAAACATTGGATCATTCTTATGATTGATGAAGTTCGCTTGATTCAATTAATGTTAGCTACTGCTTTTTATGAGATGTAATTTACAATAATATTGTAAATTGTGTATATTTGCTGTAATAGTTGAGTGCATTCATACCATGTAACAGACAGTTTGTCTTAATTGTGGTACATTTTGACCTATCCATTTCCAACAGTGAAGAACAGTGTTCGAATTATACCATGAGCTTCGGGGGGTACCGCGATTATGACGGGTGACGTCACTCACCCTCTATTTTTTTATTAAGTGTTTTTTTTTCTTCTTAGGACATGAAAAAAAATATTCAACTTTTTTTTCCCAAAAATATGGTATATTCATAGAGTTCCAGACATGTCCACTCCAGTGGACTTCATGCGCCTGAGAACCCAACATAAAGCATTGGGAACTTATTGTTAAAATGAATTAACCTGTGTTTTATTCTAAATATAGAAACACTTGTTTATTTTTAGGCTTTAAAAAACAAAACAATGGTCAAAAACAACAATGAAGTGGACATCATGGATCACCCAGTGTAGTTTTAACACAAGTCATGTAATTGCGTCACTGCTTATTGTGACTTTTTTTTGTTATAATTCAGTATATACTTTATATGCTATATACTGTATATGCTATATTTACAAGCTATTCATTTAAAATATGTTTGTGCAGATTAGATGTAGTCTGTGTTACTATAATAATTATTTTATCATATTCTGTACACTTCAAATGCAGCAAAGAATAAGGCGACTTATAGAACAGTTCAGGAAATTAGGTCCAGCTCCAGTGATGATGAGTATAGTGACAACAGTGATGATGATTGGCTGCCAGAGAAGAACAGAGACATAGGAACTGAAGATGATGGAGATACAGACAGTCCAGATGCAGAAAATGAGGGTGCCTATAGTCAAGATGAGGGGCAGGATGCAGAGCCTACTAGTATAAAATCTGAGAAAATAATTACCATAGTAACACAAACTACAGCTAATCTGCACAAAAAGTTATATTTTAAATGAATAGCTTATAAATATAACAATTATACACTGACTTATAACCAAAACAGTCACAGGAATCAGTGAAGCAATTACATGACTTGTGTTAAAAATATACTGGGTGATGCATGACGTCCACTTCAGTGGACACATGGTTAAACGTATTTTTCTATATATTGGAAGTAAAAATTTCCTATTCCAAACAGATAATATGCTTCCTTAGATGTTACTGTATACTACCATATTTTTTTTACTTATGTGGTTTTACTTATGTAGAAGCTTTGACAGGATATACTAGCAGTGGTCAGCACGGATGGCTTTTTAGTGACTACGCTGGATTCAGAGGAAGTTTACTTGCAGTTACACCGACTGACCACTGACTAGACCTCAATGGAGTAGGGCAGCAGAGAGCACTCTAGAGGCTGATATGCAGTTCCACCGTAAAAACCATTGCATTAAAGAGAAAATGGCTTTTTAGTAGCTGTCCACTGTAGTGGCCACTATGCACCAGAGGGTTAAATTTTATTAAAAAATGTTCAGTACCCCCCAAACTATTATTTTCATCTACTTTGGGGGGGTCTAACTCTCATCTAGGGGGGTCAGACCCGCCCAATACCCCCCGTAATTCGAACCATGGTGAAGAACATAATGAAGTCAACATGGAGAACCGTACCACAAGCAAACTGGATGTGGACATTTCAGACTAAAGAAGAGATACAACAGTGCTGTATGCTTGAAAGATGATACGTTTAGTTAATGACTTAGTTATTTTTAAACGAACGTGTTCACATCAAATTTCTACTTTTTGTTCATGTGCCAAACTATGTTGTGTTTTAGTTGAGGTACTTACTGAATCATACAGACCTGTATGTAAACATTCACAGTACAAAGTACCTTATATATCAGAATTAAAAACAAAAAACAAAAAAAACACCTAATGCTGTGTGGCCTGACATTATTAAACCTAAATGTGTTCCTGTTGGAACAGATGATGCTGTGTATATAACACCACTGTCAAACTCTTATGAAAGGGACTAGAACTTGATCAGTAATGTCAAGTCAAAGTTTCTGTTGTTGTGTATGTTTTTAAGGTACATAAAGATAATGCTAGTGAGCACACATAACATTTACTGTAAACTTTTTTAGGCCAAAAACTATATGATCTTGAACATGTAAGTTTTTAATGGGGGTAATACTACAAACAAATTGTGTAGTGGAAAAACATTCTGCTAAACCAAATATATGCACAAGTCAATGACTTGACCTTATACTTGGACTATGGTATACTAATAGTATTAGTAGTAGTACTAGTATTAGTACTTTGTGGCAGAAAGCAGTAAAAAGTATACCAAAGTACAAGTATAAGCTTTAGTCTTATAGTATAGGTGTAAGTCTTAGTATATATAGACTTAGTCTTAGACTTTTCTTTATACGTTTCAGTATAAGCCAAGTATACTTCACTATACTATTCTTAAGTATATGAAATATAGTATATATAAAGTAAACTTCAAGTATACTACCTCAATTTTAGAATAAAATAAGTATACTTGTAGTACACTTGAATAAACTTAATTTTGCTAAGGGGTAAATTGAGCCAATGGTTCAACTAACCCCACCAGAAGACACTGAAATTCAGTTAAGTCTCTGAGACTGGTTTGGTGTATTTGACATATGTTAACCATTGTAAGGTATCATGCCGAGAACCTACAAGTGGGAAACAGACTGGGGCTCAAAACCCTGGCTCAGCAGCTAGTGATGTCAAGAGTGGAAAATCCATCAGATTAGTGGAAAGAGAGCGAAATATTGACAGGTCAACATCGAGGAGGTGCATGAAAAAGAGCGAGGCAAAGGAAGTAAAAACAGTGGATCAGCAGAAGCAAAGAGAGTCTTCTCAGAGGAGGTGGAAAAGTAGCTAAGAGACCATATCAAGAAGTTTGCTGAGCAGTTCCATGGCCTTACTCCACAGAAATGCTGTGAACTGACGCTGTAATTGGCAGAAAGAAGCAATCCAGCAACTGGAAGAGAAACATTTAGCTGGTAGGATGTGCAAGAAATGACGTGACTCAGTAGGCTGGCATAGACAATGTGATGACACTTCTGAGCATGAGAGGTCCAGCATTGAAAGAAGTGAACCAGATCTCTCAGATCTGCTGGTGGTGACTTTGTCATCATAAAATTTGCATTTAAATGCAGGGGGCACCATTACATTGGCTTGGTTGATAGTCATGTGGGCAATGAAGTGCCAGATTTCTCAGAAGAATCCTAGGGATCACTGACGGTAAGAAACCCACCTTTGCATTCAAGGAAACTTTGACAGTTGGAATATTGAAAAGTTGTTTCGAATGAATGGTTTTGAAACTAAGGTTTGTTCCCACAAGTTCAAAACTGTTAAAACTGTTTGTTAGCACTTTATGCTCAGGTTTACATTTTAAAACTCAGATGGTCAGTTTACCCACTGACTTGGGTTCAACTTACTCCTAAACTGGAGTAAATTGAGCCAGAGGAGCACTTTTTTTTGAAAAGTCATTGTTTTGGCAGCTTTGTCAAATATGCATTCCGATCATACCATTAGATAGGAGACATCCTGAAATAAAGGTATGTGTTCACTGTATTTCTGTGTCACTTTCCCTTGCCTCCAGGACAACATAAGTAAAAGTGGCTCATCTTACCCCACTCTCCCCTACCAACGAAGCAAAACAGCAACCAGAAACTTTTATGAAATTTACACAAAACAAGGAAACACCAAGAAGACGCTAGAAGAACATGACGGCAGATGGTACACAACCAAGTGGAATAATGAGAGTCAGAACAGCTAGGAACACAGGTAGGAAATAGACGGACAAAGAACAAGGGGAGAGACAGGAATGTAGAGGCCTGATGGTACAACGAGACATAGGTGAGACTACTGATGGACGAGCACACAGACAAAAGACACAGAGAGGAACCAGTCACACAGTCACAAAGCTGAAACACAAGCTATTATATTACACATTCCTTTCTTCTAGATAGTGTCTTGTGACCTCTCCGTTGCTCCACCCCTGATCTAACCGGTTCATAACTGAAACTGTTACAGCAGTTTCTTTCTTTCAATATTAATGAAATTCATAATGAAGGCAACCCTCACAGATGATCCACCAACAACAGCCTCTTTGGAATGTATTCCTGATAGAGAAACAGCTTTTAATCTCCATCCATCCATTACACTTATGGTTCCAATATTTTTGCTAACATTGCAATACAGTGGTTTAATCCTCCTTTGTAGAACCTTGTTTCAAACATATCACCATTTTATAGTAATAGTTCGTATAGTCATCAATCTCTGTCACTGAATGTCATTGAAAAGCTGTTTACACCTGCACCTGTTACAGTAGTTTTTTGACTTATTTTTTGACATTTGGAACGGACAGTCAGCACCAATGGTCACAGAAGCGAGGCAGCAGTCAGCAAAAGCAGGTGTTCGACTTGTTCCTACCAACAGGTGAAGTTATGACTGTGTGGCCCTAATAATGAAATTGATAGTAATGTCATCTGGAGAAACGTATGTTTATAGTCAGTCATTTTCTAAACCCGTTTAATCCTGTTAGGGGTCACGGGGGTCTGCTGGAGCCTATCCCAGCTGTCATCGGGCGAGAGGCAGGGGTCGCCAGTCCATCGCAGGGCCACACTCACACTCACATACACTACGGGCAATTTCGAATCACCAATGAACCTAAGCATGTCTTTGGATGGTGGGAGGAAGCTGGAGTACCCGGAGAGAACCAACGCAGACACAGGGAGAACATGTAAACTCCACACAGAAAGACCAGCCGGCCCATGGATTCAAACCGGTGACCTTCTTGCTGTGAGGCATCAGTGCTAACCACCTCGCCATTGTGCCGCCCGTATGTTTATAGTATTTCCATTAAATTACAAATCATAACATAACCACTTCAAGCTTTTTGACTGATGTTTATTGGTAATTGAGTTAGATTAGTCTGAGTAGAAATGCACATATCAGTAAGCATTTCCTTAAGCATTTCTGATGGCCCCACCTGGCCACCCCTATGAAAAAATTCTGGAGGTGCCCCTGTGAAACAGAGAGGTGTTATTGTCTTGTTGGTTGCTTCCAGATGTGACCACTTCATTATTTGAAGCTATGTTGAAGCTCTATGTCTGTTAAATGACAAAAGAACGAAATCAGCATCAGAAACATATCTTGATGATAAAGACCAACTTCATCATCCATAACCACTTGTTATGGACACCTGTAACCACTTGTCTGGTGAAGGGTTGCGGGGAGTCTGGAGCCTATCCCAGCTGTCATTGGGTGAGAGGAGGGGTAAAGCCTGGACAGGTCCACAGTCTATCACAGGACTAACACCTACGACCAATTTAGAATAACAAATGAACCTAACCAACATGTCTTTGGATGGTGGGAGGAAGTTGGACTGGTACCAATGCTGTGAGGCATCAGTGCTAACCACTACAAAACTGTGCCGTCCCTCAAGACCAACTCCTACAGATCAAATGAAACCATCACATCAATCATGATTCCTTCCTGTGTTTTTCTGGTTTCTCCTCATTTCAGTGAGTTGAATGTTTTCAGATCATGGATGTAGTTGAACTCTGCTTCCAGTCAGTCTGACACTCACACTGTGACTGAAATCATCTTTGTAGCTGAGACAGTGGTTCATTGAAAGCTGGAGTTCAACTGAGAGGAAAGGGTTCACTGATTTATTCATTCACTAAACTACAGCAGATCATTAGATCATCACTGGAGGAAACACAGATTAGAAGATTATAGAACATTAGTTCTAGCTTCATGGCAACAATATTCTCCTTTAACATGTTAACTTTTATACTGTAGTTCATTCAGAGCATTTTTTTAGAGATTTACTTAGAGAAATGTTTAGAAAACAAATCATCGATACAAACAACAATACAATTAATTCAAAAAATTGAGGCAGAATGTAGTTTTACCTTTTTATCTTTTCAAAACTGCTACTGCTGCTACAGCTGCTGCTCCTACAGCTGCTGTTCCTACTGCTGCCCCTACATTTGCTCCTGTTGCTGCTCCTGCTACAGCTCCTACTACTATTATTATTGCTGCTCCTACTGCTGCTCCTATTGCTGCTCCTATTACATGTCCTACTATTACCATTACTATTGCTACTATTGATACTGCTGCTTCTGCTTTTATTCCTGCTGCTGCTCCTGCTTTTATTCCTGCTGCTGCTCCTGCTTTTGCTCCTGCCTTTGCTCCTACTACAGCTCCTACTGCTGCTGCTGTTACTATTACTGTTCCTGCTGCTCCTACTACAGGTCCTGCTGCTGCTACTACTACTACTGCTGCTACTACTGCTGCTGCTTTTACTGTTGCTGACACTTCTGCTATGAAGACAAAGACTTCTCTGATGGTGACTCCAAGAAAGCCTGCTCTGATGATGATGATGATGATGATGACTTCAACAAAGAATGCTATGGTGATGATGATACTTCCATCAATGACTGGATTGTCTGAAAAAGAAAAACAGTTCATTGAACCATCTCTGGATGCCCCATGACAGTTTTTCATACAGATATTACAAAAAACAGACAGTCTTAGTTCATGAGGTCCTAACTTTGCTACTTTAACTTGTATCCTTTTAAATGTGTCAGTTATTGCATCACAACACATATATTACATTTAAAATAATAATTATATCTTAACTTTTCTTATCTGCTTGTGTTCTCAGTATTATTGATTGTCTCTCATACCTGTTACTTTCAGGTTGATGAATGACTCCTTGTTTCCACTGATGGTGCTGGTGTAGCACTGGTATCTTCCTTCATCCTGAACCTTCACTCCTGTCAGCTGCAGTGAGGCGTCTCCTCTGGAGATCTGCTCCTTGAACAGTGATGTCCTGCCTCTGAAGTTCTGATCCTGGTCTTCAAGCTGGTCTTGGTTCTTGGAAAATGAGTGGACACGAGGGAGTCCTTTGTTCAGCTTAGTCCAGCGGATGACTACTTCAGGGTCTTCCTGGAAACTGCACGGTAAGATGCATGTTTCCATGACAACACAGGACACCTCAGTATCTGAAACAGCAATTAAAATGTATCACTGAGGGGACTGATCTGGTTTTTAAAACTACAAGCAGCTGCATATGAAGTCATGAGTCATAGGAACCTGCTCTGAACACAACCAGCGTAGAAAATGTTGAACTGATTAAATTATTCCAAAACAGTGGTTTATACACAGCCCGGCCAACAACAAAAAAAAGTCGCCACCGGAAAAAAAAGCTCACACACTTCACACAACTATTAGGTGGACCACCTTTACCTTTGATTACAGCACACATTCACTGTGGCATTGTCTCTATAAGCTTCTCCAATATCACCAGATTTCTTTCCATCTAGTGTTGCATTCATTTTTCACTTGTTTTGATGATGGGAGAGTTTGCCCGTCTTGCCCTCTCCACATCCTAAAGATTCTCTATGGGGTTAAGGTCTGGATGTCATGCCAATCCATGTGTGAATATGATGTCTCATGCTCCCTGAACCACTCTTTCACAATCTGAGCCCAATTAATCCTGGCATTGTCATCTTGGAATATACCCGTGAACATCAGGGAAGAAAAAATCCATTGATTGAATAACCTGGTCATTCAGTATATTCAGGTAGTCAGCTGACCTCATTCTTTGGACACATAATGTTGCTGAACTAGACCTGAGCTCTGCAGCAACCCCAGATCATAGCACTGCCCCCACAGGCTTGTACAGTAGACACTAGGCATGATGGGAGCATCACTTCATCTGCCTCTGCTTACCCTGATGTGCTGGCTTCCCACTATCCATCCAGTTCTTAACCCCGGTTTTAGTAGTTTCTTCAATCTCCTTAGATGTTTTCTCTGCTTGATGCATGCCAATGATTTGACTCTTCTCAAACATCTTTACCACAACCACAGGATGTGTCTTTAGACATGATTCTTTAAGAAATGAGAAGCTACTCATTGCACCAGTAGGGGTTAAATAACTTGTTGCCAGTTGAAAGATAATCACCCATGCAGTAATTATCCAAAGGAGGCTCCTACCTATATGAATGAATGAACAATCTTGTAACATTTAATACTTTGATCTTCAAACACAAGGAGACAGCAATAGTTGCTCTCCCAACTTCTTTGTCTTTAAACACATCACCTTATTTTCCTCCAACACAAAAGAACAATGAGGACTACTGTCAATAAAAATAAACTGACATAATAAGAAGACTTGTGTTCTACAGCACACATTGACACAAACAAAGTGGAAGTTATCCAAAGTGACAGAACATTGCAGACCTGATAAATGTCTATATCATCATGTTTATCAGTCAGGGACACAAAGATCCTAGAAGCCTGTCAATGACCACACTAGATTACAACAGTCAGGACAGTCAATCTACTGTACATCCAAAGAAAGGATGAGGATTTAGTTTTAAAAGGTTCTGAAGTCACAGAGCTTCCGGTTGTAACATGTAGGGAGAGGACGCACATGTGGAGGCTCCCGGTTCACTTTTTGTAACTCCTGTTTTTGGGTGAATCTCCTTCACGGCTTTTAACAAAATTCGATGTGGGAAAGTTAATATAACTAAGTCCTTAAAAATGAGCACGTCTAAGAACGCGAAATCAGTAAATACTCCGGCCACTCGTGCTGCGGGCAAGCTAGCATCTTTTGCTAACCTCCCTCCGACAGAAGAACCATCAGCGGCACTTGAAACACCTGCAATGGTAGCTATGGACCAACTGACTGCTGAATTCGCTAAACAAAGAACCTCACTCAAGGAGGATGTCTCCACTTTAATACAAGATGCTATCAAACCAATACAAAATTCACTGGACTCGCTACAGACAGCAGTATCTTCATTTCAGAAGCGTCTTGCTTCCGTCGAGTCTGTGGCAGGTGATAACTTTGAACGGCTAACAGCAGCAGAGTCCACTATCAAAACGCTCCAGAGCCAGAACCAGTCGCTGCTGGACCGGTGCGATGACCTGGAGAATCGTTCACGAAGATTTAATCTCCGTGTACTGAATATCCCTGAAGGCAGTGAAGATGGCAGGGATCCCTTAAAGTTCATGTCTGACGTTTTGATGGAAGTTATGGGCCCCGAAGTTTTTTCCGCACCACCTGAACTGGAGAGAGCACACCGCACCCCGATCTTCAAAGCCAGTCAGAGACCTTCTCCCCGTGCGTTCCTGGTCTGCTTCTCCAGATTTCATCAGAAAGAAGCTGCGCTACGCTGGGCCAGGAATCATGAGCTCAAATACCAAGGTGCCATCATGAGAGTCTATCAGGATGTCAGCACATCACTTGCTAAAAAGAGAGCTGCGTTTAACGGGATCAAGCAAGCCCTGTATCAGAAGAACGTCAGATTCCGCCTGCTCTACCCGGCCCGGCTGCGAGTGATGTGTGGAGAGGACGTGTTCACCTTCGATTCGCCTGATGGAGCCCAGAAATTTTTTGACCAGAAATTCGGTAAAGGATAAACTTTGTGTTTTGAGTTGTACTGTTCGACCCGGCGCAGATTAATCAGCTGAGCGACGACGTAAGTTTTTTTTTTTTTTTTTGGCATAAGGTGTCAACCTGCGGTCCGTGGACCTAAGGTATGATCGCGTAGTGACGTTATTTTCGGACTAATCAACATTATGCCAGTTTATATCTACCTTCTTGTTCTATTCAAACCACTGTTGTTGCTTGTTGATATTAATATCACATACGTGTACATATGTGTGTTGTTTGATAGTGACCGATCGGTGCAACCATCTTTGTGTATCCGCTTTTATATTAGGAGGTTTAATATTGCCCATCATAGGAACTGGGAGCCTTCCTAGCAAAACAAGGGGTTGCCAGAAGTTTTTTGAAACTATGTTTAGCCTGCAGCTTGCCTCAGAGAGAGTGACAAGTATAGGCTTGGTTCGAGTTTTTTTTTGTTTTCCTTACTTAGGGTTAGGGGAAGGGACACCACCATCTTTATGCAACATTTACTTTCCTTAATTCATATAAGAGAAGAAATATACCAAAATGAACACTATAAGACCATCACTTTGCACTACTTGCTTTCCTCTTCCCATTTTATTATTTTTAGTTAAGCATGGTGAATAGTACTGAGGGAAAGATGACTGCTATGCGATTTATTAGTTGGAATGTAAAGGGTTTAAATGGGCCGGTTAAAAGAGCCAGAATATTCAATCATCTGAAGCACCTAAAATGTGAGGTTGCATTTCTCCAGGAAACTCACTTGCTGGTAAAAGATCAAGCCAGACTTAAAATGGGGTGGGTGGGGAATGTGTTTCATTCCAATCTTAACTCTAAAACCTGTGGGACAGCCATTTTGTTTCATAAGAAAATTCAGTTTAAAACAACAGCAGTTATTTCAGACCCACAAGGAAGATTTGTGATGGTATCAGGGCAGCTCTATCACAAGCCTGTCGTTCTGGTTAATATCTATGCCCCAAATTGGGATGATGATAAGTTTATGGGCAAAATTTTGTCATTAATTCCAGACTTGAATGCAAAACAATTGATTTTTGGTGGAGACCTAAATTGTGTGATGGATCCAGTACTTGACCGCTCCAATTCTAAATCCACAAATCTCTCCAAAAAAGCCAAAGTATTGTCAGTTTGTATGAACCAGATAGGCTGTGTTGACCCTTGGCGTTTTTTATTCCCACAAAGTAAGACATTCTCTTTTTTTTCTAGTGTGCATCATTCTTACAGTAGAATAGATTATTTTTTCATTGACCAGAACCTCCTCCCCTCCGTTAAAAAAATCGAATATTCAGCACAGTGTTCTGAGTCAGATCATGCCCCTGTACTCCTAGATATTGCATTCCCTCTTTATCAATTGGAACGTCCCCCCTGGAAATTAGATAGAAATCTCCTGTCCGATGACAGTTTCTGTGAAATGATATCTCAAAAAATAGATGAGTTTATAATTTTTAACAAAAAAGATAACATCTCCCCTTCACTCCTTTGGGAAACACTAAAAGTTGTAATCAGAGGTGAAATTATTTCATATTCAGCTAAAGTAAATAAAATGAACAGAACTAAACAAGAAGACCTTATTAAAGCCATACATTTGGTGGATGAGCGGTACTCTGTTTCTCCCACTCCTGAACTCTACAAAAAGAAGCTGGACCTCCAAACAGAATATAATTTGTTATCAACTGAGAAAACAGAACGTTTGTTATTGAAATCTCGAGGGTATATTTATGAACATGGTGACAAAGCTGGGCGTTTATTAGCACATCAGCTTAAGTGTCGCTCAGCCTCTCAGCAAATCCCACAAATACGGAAAGAAAATGGTGAACTGACTATTGACCCAGAAGAAATTAATGAAACATTTGCGTCATTTTACTCAAATCTTTATACATCAGAAGTGACGAATAGCTGCTCTGACATGGAACATTTCTTCAATAACCTCCAAGCTCCTTCTATAACAACTATTAATAGGACTAAAACTGAACTTCCACTAAATCGTATGGAAATTGTTACTGCAATAAAGGCGATGCAAAATGGCAAGGCACCAGGCCCTGATGGGTATCCCATAGAGTTCTTTAAAACATTTTCTGATAAATTGTCACCAATTTTACTTGATATGTTTATTGACTCCATATCTTGCGGGGTACTCCCCCAGACATTGACTCAAGCATCAATTACCCTTCTACTGAAGCCAGGTAAAGACAGCACAGAATGTGGCTCATATCGTCCCATTTCCCTCCTAAACTGTGATGTAAAAATTTTGGCAAAGGCCCTTGCCCTACGCCTAGAAACCACAATGCAGGATGTAATATCTACTGACCAAACTGGCTTTATTTCAGGCCGTCATTCGTTTACAAATATTCGTCGGCTCCTGAATGTTATCCATTCTCCTGCATCCGGGGCAGTACCTGAAGTGGTTGTTGCGCTGGATGCAGAAAAAGCCTTTGATAGGGTAGAATGGGAATATTTATTTGCTTCTTTGAATAAATTTGGATATGGCCATAATTTTATTTCATGGATTAAATTATTGTACTCTTCACCCCAAGCCTCTGTAACCACAAATGGTAAATGTTCACAACTTTTCCAACTGTCAAGGGGCACCCGTCAGGGCTGCCCCATCAGCCCATTACTATTTGCTTTGGCCATAGAGCCCCTGTCTATTACACTTAAAACAATAACATCAATTACAGGAATAAACAGGGGAGGGGGAGAGCACAGAGTGTCTCTCTATGCCGATGATTTATTACTATATGTATCTGACCCTGTTTCATGTGCTCCTCATATTATTCATACCCTAAGGAGATTTGGTGCTTTTTCGGGGTATAAATTAAACCTCAGCAAAAGTGAATGTTATCCGGTTAATGATTTGGCTCTGCAAATACAAGATGGTATTCTACCATTCAAAATGTCAAAAAATGTCTTTAACTACTTGGGCATTAATATAACAAGGGATATGCAAAGTCTTTATCAAAAAAATTTCTGTCCATTATTTGAGAAAGTTAAATTAGACCTGAAAAAATGGAAACCCCTTCACCTATCCTTAGCGGGGAAGGTGAACTGTATTAAAATGAATATCCTCCCAAAGTTTCTTTACCTGTTTCAGTGTATCCCACTTTATCTCCCTAAATCATTTTTTAAATCTATTGATAAAACCTTAATTTCATTCATATGGGACGGAAAGAAGTCTAGAATACGGTTAGAACTGTTGCAGAGAGCTAAGACCCAAGGTGGATTAGGGCTTCCAAATTTTTGTAACTATTATTGGGCCTCAAATGTTCAAAAAATTATGTATTGGCTTCACACCCCGGACACAGATTGGTGCCAGCTTGAAGCTGTGTCTTGCACCTCCACCTCTCTTAGAGCGCTTGTCACCTCTAACCTCGCCCTCTCTGTCCCACAATATACTAACAATCCTGTAGTCATAAATACCCTCAAAATATGGGCTCAAATTAGGCTAACCTTTGGATTCAAAAACCTCCTCCATCTAAGCCCCATACACAATAATCACCGTTTCCCCCCGGCTAGGTTAGACTCAGAATTTACTCTCTGGCAGAATAAAGGCATCCTTTACTGTAAGGATATGTATATAAACTCTACTTTTGCAAGTTTTGATGATTTATCACGTAAATTTGGCCTCCCTAGGTCCAGTCTTTTTCGATATTTTCAAGTCCGCCACTTCCTTCAACATCATGAGCCTGACTTCCCCTACATAACATTGTCTTCATGTTTAGATGATCTCTTAAAACCCCCTTTCAACTCAAAAAAACTTATCTCAAGACTTAATGATTCTATTACTTCCTTTAAGAACACAACGCTGGCCAAGATCAGGGCAGACTGGGCAGGTGAGTTGGAGGTGGAATTAGAGGAGGAAACTTGGGCAAATGCTTTACTAAGAGTAAACGACAGCACTTCCTGTGCCAAATTGAACATTATACAATTCAAAGTCCTACACCGTATTCACTACTCTAAAGCCAGACTAGCTAAAATATATCCCAATGTAGATGCGAGTTGCGACAGATGTCGAAACTCTTCTGCTAGCTTAACACATATGTTCTGGTCATGTCCAGCCCTCACATCTTATTGGTCTATCATCTTTAAAACATTATCAGAAGCATTGAATATTAATCTTCAACCTAATGCATATATGGCTATCTTTGGTACCACGGATAGAGAACATACCACGATAAAGAAAAGTTATAAAACCATAATCGCATTTACAACACTGCTTGCCCGTAGAATAATATTATTACATTGGAAATCCAAAAATCCACCTAAAATAAATTTGTGGTTTAGTGATCTGGCACATTTTATACAATTAGAGAAAATAAAATTCACTCTCAGGGGATCTAAGATCAAATTCGTCTCTGTCTGGGGCCCGATTTTGAAGTATTTGGGCAAACTTGAAACCCTGCCCACCTGATTATCGTAAGGCAGTCATCCCGCAACTGGATTCATCATTGTGATTAAATCCATGTGAACCTTGTTTTATATAGTGCAAAGCTTCTATGTTAACAAACCTATGTGTTGTGCTCCTTTTTCTTCTCTCTCATCTCTCTCTTTTTTTTTTTTTTTCCTTATATAGATGTATGTGTGTGTATATATATATATATATGTGAAGATTGAAGTGGTGTCCAATAGGTTGGTTGGGGAGGGGGGAGTGAGGGTTAAAGTTGAATCTAAAAATGAACATTGTGAAACTTCTGTAATTATGTACAATCATTTTGATGTTCAATAAAAAAAAATAAAAAAATAAAAGGTTCTGAAGTCTGGTTAACCATCTCTCCTTACCATCAGTTAATTCCTGTATTTCCACATTCTGCTGTAGATCAAATGGTCCTGATATGTAACAGGACTATGGTACCTAGACATTCAGTCTATTGATCTGTACAGAGTCTGTATTTTCTCATTTTAACATCTACATGATTCGATCTTCCAACTTATGCTGATACATCAAATGTTTGTTTTAAATAGATGTCTTGTTTTATGAAATAATGAGGACATTTTATATGAGAATAAATATGATCACCACACTCACCTCCTCTGACAAGAATCATCATCCACAGGAAAGTCACCAGAGACACGGAGCAGTTGATCCTGATCATGTTCATGTTAGATTTAATAAAAGTACAATGATGAAGCAGTGGATTGAAAAATAGAGAAGAAGCTTGGGCTCCTCGTTGGTAGTGTTTATCTCTGCAGCGTCATAAAACAACTGCGTGAAAAACAGGAAGTTACTTCTTATTGAATGTTAAAATGAAAGTGAGTGAGCACCAATACACTCATTGTATAAGTCTCGAATTAGTTAGAAACATTTTTAATATCAGCATTTATTTGGTAGCAGTGGCACAATGTAACCAAATACATTTACTCGAGCATACTTAAGTACATTTTGCAGTACAGCTCCATCAGTACTGCTTTAGCAATTCCATTTTATTCTACTTTATTTTTACTTGAAACCTGACAGCTTTAGTTACTTTTCAGATTCTCAAATAATCGACAAATAAAGGAGAATAATCTTGAAGAGTCAAAACTCCACCAGTTCAAACATGTTGGTGTCAGTTGTTCTTTGTGCCCCTGAATGGGAGAGTTTGACATTTAACCATCACAGCTGTTATTTAAAGACAAGAAGGAAGTGCAGAGCAGGTTTCTAAAGGGAAAATACT
The DNA here is from genome assembly GCA_005024645.1 of Planiliza haematocheilus. NCBI lineage: Eukaryota > Metazoa > Chordata > Actinopteri > Mugiliformes > Mugilidae > Planiliza > Planiliza haematocheilus. The sequence continues at coordinate 28,493 of SRSE01000811.1, forward strand.
TAAATTAAAGGTATCGGAGAACATTTGTACTACATTTAGTCATACAACTTTAGTTTCTGAAGTCAACACTGAGATGTTTTACAGACTGAATGAGTGATGTGGTAACAGCGACCTCTGCTGGACTGGAACTGAAAACATTTCATTCAGAGGTAAAGGGGAAACTGATTTATTTTATAAATAATGTAAAAATAAAACTACAGAGTAGGCTAGAGTTAAAATGGTACAAAAGTTAAAAGAAAGAGAACTATAAGAAAAATCCACACACAAGAAACATATCATAATTAATCAAACGGTTCTCTGGTCAGACGAGTTTCCAGCTGCCATTTAAAAGAATCCACAGACTCAGTGAATCTTACAGTCAAGGTTAAATAAATATATTTTCAGACTTAAAAGCAGGATGGATGATTTCACTGAGAACTGTGGTTTTGTTTAGCACCATAGTAGAACCACCGATGATAATTGATGACTATCAGCTGATGGTTAACTCTTTCAGTCTGTCTGATAACTTTACCACCTTCTGATCTGATCTGAGCTTCTAACAAACAAACCAGGTCTGCTGCTGTTCCAGTGCATCTATCTCTGAGATCATTCTAGTTTTATTGGACCAAAATAAAACACCAAAATACAAACTTCAAAGATATTTTCTGGGCAGTTGTTTTAATACTAATGTGTGTTCATGTATCAATTGTTTAGATACAGTTGTGGGTGAAATTATTAGCCCACCTATGGAAATTTGATTCTTTTGAAAATATTTCCCAAGTGTTGCTAAACAGAGCAAGGAATTTTTAACACACGTCTTTCAAACATCCGCCTTTTATTTTGGATGCTTACATTATTTCACTTTCTACAGAGAAATTAAATGATTTCACAAAAATCAAAAATCACCAGGGTCAAAATTATTAGCCCGCCTGATGTTAATTGTCAGTTGTGTATCCTTTTTGCTGGATAACAGCCTGTAGTTGTTTGTTGTAGTTTTAAACAAGTCCCTGACACGTCTCCTGAGGAATGTTTGTTTTAAAGCTGAATAATCTTAAACACAGAATAGAATAACTGAGGTAAATCTTCCTTCACAGTAGGACAACCCATCAGGACAGCTCTGTTGTTGCAGGATGGTGTGGTATAGAGTTGCATTTCTGTTGGCCATGATGACTGTGAGTGGAAATCACCATAAGTCACAGCTGCTGACTGCTTTCTCAGAATTGTCTTGTGTACTTGGATGTTTAACCTAAAGATTACAGATCAAGTGACGAAAAAATATTTTCTCACATGCACTCACAGTAACATTAGCAGAAACATGGTGAAGATTCTGCACAGAATTTGAGAATAAATTTTCTTTAACTGTGAAAATTAACTTAGATATTAAGAAATAAAAAAAATGAATTTGAATGTATTGCTGTGAAGTGATAAGGTAATCAACAGATTCAATATAATATGATGAATCAATATAACAGATAACGTAATGTAATTTGTTTCAGCGAGTTTTGTTTTCATTAAAGTCCTGTCCTTGAGCCTGAACTCTTGAGTCTCGTGCCTGGGTTCTTTCCTTTAGGGTTGTCCACACCACAACACTGCTAATCAGCTGAAATAGTCTTTAGTTCAGAATAATGAACAGTGTTGGGAGTAATGCGTTACAAAACTAATGTACTTACTGTAATGTAGTACTTTATGCTGTAACGCGGTAATGTAAGGCATTCCACTCATCTCGTTAACTGAATGATTCCCACCACTGCGTTTTCTCGTTCCTGCTTCGTTTTAATTCACATCTGCCGTGTTGCTGGATCTTTGGGAATGGCAGACCAGCATGTGTCAGGGCTTGTGTTTAGGAAACTCTTGCGCTGGTACTAGTGAAACTCCAGTTCTCATGTTGTGAATGCCAAAAAGCTAACCAGGCATGAGAATAATAAACAGCCACAGAACTTATGTTTGAAACCTTTATTATGTGATCACTAAAATATAGTGTGGTGATACATGGAATTTCATCTATTTCGATTTTGTGCAGTCTAGTCATCAACTTTTAAACTTTCACATTATTTTATTCTGTTCTGCACTCATGTTCACTCACTGAATCACATATAATGAGCCATAATTATTAAAAACACAAACATGAGAACATTTTCATAAAGGCAACATATTTTGACTGTTGCACACTTTTCATCCGTCCCACAGATTCATGTTACTCAAACATTATAGGTCTTTGTCTCTTTACAACAGCTGTTTGTCACCATGTATACTTGTTGAAACCTTGATGGGCACCCTTTCATGATCTGATATTAGTGGGTGGATCAATGTCATCATTTCTGCATTGTAAAACAAAATCAGCGTCAGTCAGTCATTTTCTATACCTGTTTAGTCCTGTTAGGGGTAACGGGGGTCTGCTGGAGCCTATCCCAGCTGACATCAGGCAAGAGGCAGGGGTACACCCTGGACAGGTTGCCAGTCCATCGCAGGTCCAACATTCAATTTAGAATCACCAATTAACCTAATGAGCATGTCTTTGGATGGTGGGAGGAAGCTGGAGTACCCGGAGAGAACCCACGCAGACACAGGGAGAACATGCAAACTCCACACAGAAAGACCAGCCGGCCCATAGATTCGAACCGGTGACCTTGCTGTGAGGCATCAGTGCTCACCACCTCGCCATTGTGCCGCCCCAAAACCAGTGTCAAAAGTTCAAATGAGATTAATGATGGTGAGAGAGGCAGATACTAGCAGATCACGTTATACAACAATTTATAATGATTATTTATTACGTTTTCTGAATGACATTATCAGTCATTTCGCTCCAAACATTGGCTGGATAATAAAGGTACAGGTATTAAATCTAGCAGAGGCAACCCTTCAAGTGCCCAGGAGTGCTACATCCCTTTGCACCTATCCACAATCATATGTAAAGCCATATTTCTGATTCTGAGTCAGGTTCATGACATGTCTAGGTGGTAGTAGAATGGAAGTAGAATGAGAGGTAGAGCCTTCAGCTACCAGGCCCATTTCTTGTCGAACCAGCTCCCAGTGTGGGTTCGGGAGGCAGACACCCTCACTACTTTTGATGTTAGGCTTAAAACTTTCATATTTGTTAAAGCTTATTGTTGGAGTTGGCTCAGGTGACACTTAACCATCCCTTAGTTATGCTGCTATATGCCTAGGCTGCTGGGGGATGAGGCACTGAGCACCTGTCCTCTCTCTTCTCTCTCACTCAGCTCCTGTCCTCTAATTTGATCTCTGTTACTACTCATGCATTTGTGTAGCATGTTAATAGCTGTGTGTCCCTCTCTCCACCTAGGGCTCAATTCCTGGAACATGCCACATGCCGGAGTGTCCTTGAGCAAGTAAACCCCCAGTGGCTGCCAGTGCTTGGTACTGGTGTGTGAATGTGTGTGAGAGAATGGGTAGATGTGTCACTGTGACTGTAAAGCTCTTTGGGTGCCAATAGGTCAGAAAGCACTATATTAAAACAAGACCATTTACCATTTACTGTATCTCCTCTCCATTCTGCAACCCTCCCCTCTCTTTTTGTGTGTCTACCCCGTCAGGTAGACTATGTCACCATAGCCTTTGTTCTTGCTTAAGTGGTTTCAGGCCAAGATTTTTTTTTTTTTAAAGCTCAACATCAGTGTTTCAGCTGCGTGCTTACAGAATGATACCAACACACCACACACATGTATAAATATAGCAACTTAGCCACACAGGCTAAGACATTGTTAATTTAGATTTAGATTGCTTATATAAGTAGTGGAGAACACAAGAAAGGTGTTGTCCTGTTAGAAAGAAGCATAGACCATTTGTGTATTAAAGCAAATATTTCTTCTGTAATTAACAAAGCAAGAGAACAGACATCCATGCTTTAAAGAGCCCTAAATACAACAAGATAAAAAGTAGAGGCTAGAAAAAAAAAATAGAAAGCTAGATCAGGCCATATTGTATGAGTTCACCCAGATGATGATAATGGTAATGAAGCTGACTGATATGAAGAGGACGTAAAAGATGAACAGCAGACGGTCTATGACGAAACCCACCTGGACCCACTCCTCTGAACTGTTTCTGGTCTGCTGCTGCTGCTTCTCCATCTGAAGACGGATGGCCTGGAGGTCAGTGCCCAGGCTCCTCAGCTCTTCCAGAACCTTGTCTTCATTCAGTGACCCCTTCAACCCTGGAGTTATGTTATTTTCTGTCACTGGAGAGGAGACTCCCATTTCTGTTGCAGATGAGACAAGGAATGACATGGTTGGGGCTCTGACTGCACTGAGATCTGCAGTGACTGACTGTAGCTCACAGTGAACATGACTGCATGAATTGGTTTACCTTGCGTGGCAGGATTTTGGATCACTGTGTCATCACAGTCTCTGGGCTTTGGAGGAAGCCTTACTAGTTGGCCCAGGATGTGAAGAACAAACACTCTGACCCAACGAGGAACTGGGGAATAGTGAGCAGAGCCACACAGGAGATTTGTGATGATGATGGTCTCCAGCAGACTGGCCACCATCAGAGCCAGGCAGAGAGAGAGGAACACATCTGAGATAACAATGATGAAAAAAATTACAAACTGGTAAGAACTGATATGCTTCAGAGACAAATCCAAGAGTTAAATCGGCATGATTAAAAACTTTTGCCCATTTTGAGGAAGAGGAAACGGCACGATACAGTACTATCCCCTTTTAAGGTGATGAGGTAAATATGAGGCCAGAAAACAAATAGAATAAGCCTCCATTTAGAATTGCATCTGCCCCTGTGATAATTGTCCACTTATCAGACTCTCCATGTTGCATGATATTCACCAGCTGTGTTAAACATCTGGAGGTAGGACTGTAGCACACATTGGCTTTTTATTAAGTGAATTTACAAAGGAATAATATTAGGTGTCCACATGTCATCTATGTTTATACCCAGTTATACCTTTATACTCATAGCTCACTCAGTGGGAGAAACCCAGCTGTACTTGGTGTATATGTTATAATGGCTACTTGGAATGATTGATTAAATGAACATCAATGAAGGTCTTTTTAAATAACTTACTCATGAGAGGTATGGTGTTTCCAGTGATTGGCAGCAGATCATTCATGATGAGCAGGAAAACGGTGTAGCCCAGGATCAGGGTCATCTTGAACAAGGACCGGTCAATGCTCTTGGGAGGCAACATGAAACTGAAGAGGTCCACTGTGATGAGGAAGCAGCTGGGGATCAGGAGGTTCACCACATACAGAGTCGCCTGGCGCCTTATTGAGACCTGCAGCAGAGGTGACAGAAATGTAGCAGCAGGTAAAACTCACAGATCTCTCTGGTGCTTTGACTAAACCATACAGTACGGTGCTTTACTGGCTGAAAGTTCAACACTTTAGGGACACTTTAAGACAGCATTCAAGACTTAATGTTCTGTGATGGCTCATTATTTAGTAACAATTAAATTCTAGAAATACTGCATGTAGAAGGAAACACCCAGGAACACCCATGGTTCAAATTCAACCTTAAATTCAGTCAGTAAAATCTGTGTGCCTTGTTGTTTTGAATGTCCTTTGACCAACCTTCCTGTTGCTTAATGCTAACTTAAGATCAAAATATTTGGTTTTGGAAACAGACAGACTTTACAGTCCTGTACATGCCCCTGTATCTTCCTGTCAGGTTTCCTGTAAATGAAATAGCACAATATCATACGTTAAATAGTTATGGTCCACTGAAGTTACTCACAAAGAAACGCATCTCTTCATACGTTAGATTAGTCCCAGATATTAGTTCGTATTTCTTCGCTGTGATTCCCACTAGTTCCCATTCACCCATAGTTGTCATCACTTCTTTGGAGTTTTTACATATATCCTCTGCAGAGTACATCAGCTGAAGCTGTATGGCGGCCTCTGAAATGTGAACAGTTTTTTTGTCAGATCTGAAGAAAACAACATTAAAACTATAACCTTAAATTTATAGGATGAATTACTTTGGAACATCCTCACTGACAGGTTGTTACTTACGAGGGTGGAAGTAGGAGTTGAAGCTTAAAGTGCAGTTCTGAACGTCAAACGGAAACAAGTAGATGTCTAGCCTGCAGGAGCTGACGACTTTGACAGGCTGCTCATCGATCACGTCGCCATCAGAGAACACATAGGCATATGGGACAAATGGAGCAGAGTTTTTCTCCATGCTGCAGAATTACAAAAGACAACAAATGATTCGTTTTATGCATAACTTGCACACAACATTTTACTGCATTCCCAAACAAAATAATTTCGTCAAATGAAACAATGTAAGTGTAGCATTCTGTGCCATTGTAGATGAAAAATGTGTGTGGAATATAACTATTGAATAATGATTTGCTAACGCTTGCCCTTTGTCTATCTTTGTCTTTGCTACTGTGGCATAGGTGTGTGGCTGCCAGTAATGTAGAAGCGGAAGTAGTCAAGATTACACATTCAAATATATAGATAAAAATATCAGGTCTGTTAACTTGTTGGAGTGCTTCAATGCTGTGTCTCTTTTTTCCCCAAAATACAGTGATGAATTCATCAAGGACACCACTCTGTGCTGCACTCAATCCACAGTGAAGGCTGTTCTGCTCTGCAGTAAAGATGAGGCTTACAATTCATTGATGACCACATCTGGCACCCAGAGATATTTCCTTGGCACTGTAATCCGCCGTGAGCCGCACTCTTCTGGATCCCACTCAACAAATTCATTTCTCCATTGCTGAAACACAAATTATACACATACAAACTAGCCGGCCATACAAACTAGACACTTCTCTGTGAAGTGTGAACAACAGCAGCACTGTCTTAATTGTCTTTATCTAGATACTTTGGTTAAAATCACTGGGTTGCACTGCATGATAATGCCATATAAAGAGACATCAGTGTGATACTGCAACAACAGTAAGCATGAAGGATAGTCAATCAGATATGCTGTTGTTTGTGATTTACAGCGTCACAAATGAGGTCATTCAACATAAATGTGCTGTAGTAACAAAGCAAAATGCTAGAGAACTGACTTCAGAAGCTGTTGCAGAGATTCACTGGGAGATTAAATCCTGTTAGTACTCAACCAGTCAACAACTACTACTACTAATATTCAACAACTCTCACCCTCAAGGTTCTTGTGCTTCTAAAATGGCTCTCACCCCCCTATAGGAGCTTTACACCCTGCAGTGGAAATGTGGTTTACGTGTATATATTGTTACAGTAGACTCTCCCCACCAGTTTATGATCCAAACTGACAATTTTTTGTTCAGATTATAAAGCCTAGACAAACAGCATGGATTTTATCACTGCTATTAAAGTTGTAAAAACAATAAAACTACATACCAAGGTTTGCCAGATAAATGTTGTCAGTACTTGGGCTTTCTCATCCTGAAATAGAGCAAACATTTTGCTTTACAAGCGGTTACAAAAAATGAATGAATAATATACTCCATGCTGCAATATTTGTCAATAACGTGACCTATAACTGCATAGGTTAGGTGCATGTGGTGTCCCTTACCACCCCTAAAATGCCAAACATAGTAAATCCAAGGCTGACATTGGTCGCGGTCGACATATCCATGACAGGTCGTATGGCACTCAGGTTGAAGACTGGGTAAAGAGCCTCCAGCAGTGATGGTGGATCAGGTTGAGAGCAGTGTAGCGTGATGGAACTGCATGGAGCTACAGAAGGAAAGAAGAAATGTGTCGGGAGTCTGGAAGTACAGTATGATCTCTCAATGTCAGTTTTACTTCCAACATAATGCGCTTCCTCATTTCTGAAAAATGAACTCTTGAAAAGTGCTTTTGATATAATACACTACCATTTTGAGAGCTATGAAAGTATGAGGGTGTGCAGCTGGACATTGCAACCAAGTATTTGACACATCGAGATCAACAGCTCATTCTCTTTGAGCTCTTTGCTTTATTACTCACAGTTTGTTAAACCATTACAGTGCTTTATACACATCTAGCTGCTTAACTATAATGGACTTATATGTGACAGAAATTAACTCATGAAAATTGAACAAGCAAAACATGTGATTAAAGTAAATATGTGGATGGCTACAAAAGAGGAGCTGTATTTACCTTGCAGGAACACAGAGATGAAGATGAATAGAAGCTTAGAAGGCCTGACTTTCAGTGGGCAGCACTAAAAACATTAACATTAGGTCAAAAGGCGTTGTTAGTTTGAATGGGGTGCAAGTGGGGAGGGCTTTAATGTAAATATGTCCTTATATAAAACTTAGGAGGTACATTCAGTTCATATTTTTATGATTAAAAATAGTATATGGAAACCGTTTTATAAGTAAAGATATAAAGACCCACAAGGCAAAGTGTTTTAACATCAAGAGGACTCACAGCAGTTTTGGTTAGAGCAAAATGTTTTACAATGAAATGCAAATCGTAATCAGTTTTTACCTTTCTTAAAACAAAGCCCTTAAACATTAAAACGTGAAACTTTCTGTTTAATTTTCCCCTTTCTACATTCTGACTGGTGCTTTAAGTCTTTAAGACTTAAGTCATAAAGATGTTATTAGCTCAACAGACTTTTTCTGATCAGTGCTGGAGGCCCTCATGGTCTTTAATGTCCACATACTTATGAATGTAAAGCATCGTTTCTTTAAAAGACATTCATTCATGACTATAAAAATGACTGTGATCTTTAAATTTAGCATCCCTGGCAAGGTCTATGCCAGGGTGCTGGAAAAGAGGGTCCGGTCGATGGTTGAACCTCAGATCGAGGAGGAACAAAGCGGTTTTGGTCCCAGACATGGAACCATGGACCAGCTCTTTACCCTTGCTAGGGTGCTACAGGGGAAATGGGAATTTGCTCAACCGGTCAACATGTGCTTTGTGGATTTGGAAAATGCTTACGACCGCGTCCCCAGAGGCATCCTGTGGGGGATCCTCCGGTGAGGGTTGGACTCCCTCAGGTTTGCCCTTTATCACGGTTCTGTTCATAACTTCTATGGAAAGAATTTCAGATCAGAGAATTTCATCTGTCTGGCTGTCTGGACTTCCCTGCTGAGGCTGCTGCCCCCCGTGACCCGACAAAGACAATGACGAATAGATGTAGTTTTTCGTCACTTATTGTTAACTTATCATTAGAAGAAAAAGATGATTTGAACGGAAATATCATTTTGTTTGAAATAAATGTCACTGAAAAACAAAATGAAATTCTCAAAGTAATTTTATTTTGTATACAATTCTTTGTATACCATTCTCCATTTGTATACAGTCCTCCATTTTAAAACTACACAATGAAACACAAAAAGCTTAAAACTGCTCCTAGTTAATCTTAATAATAGTCAAATGTGATAACATGACTATTCATTACTATAAACAGTAGAACAATAACTATATAGTATATGTATTACACAAATGTGACGGCTCCAGTTACAATTTATAAATTTATCAAAATTCAACAAACACTGGAGTCACTAACAGAGCCTGTTAAATGAAAGCAGTTGTCTACTGGTTGTACGAGTTCACCCAGATAATGAGGATGGTAATGAAGCTGACTGTTATGAAGAGAATGTAGAGGCCAAACAGGAGGCGGTCTATGATGAAACCCACCTGGATCCAGTCCTCTGAACTGTGGCTTCTGGTCTGCTGCTGCTTCTCCACGTGAAGACGGATGGCATGGAGATCCTTTCCCAGGATCCTCAGCTTCTGCACAGCCATGTCCTCGTCTGTTGACCCTGGTATTTCTGGAGGCCCCTCATTGGTTGTATTATTTGCCACAGCAGTGGTCATCTTCAAGTCTGCTTTTATGTAGCAAGAGGTTAAAATATGCACGTGCTAATGTGCAACTTGCACTCAACAAAACTTACAAACTGCATACTGCACCTGAAGCTCTTGGCTCTTTAGTGCCTTGTGAAAGACAAAGAAGTTTGCCTAGAAATTGTAGAACAAGGACTTGGATCCAGCCAGGAACAGGAGAGAAGTCAGCAGACCCACACAGCAGGTTGGTGATGAGGATAGTTTCCAGCAGACTAGCCACCATCAGAGCCAGGCAAAGAGAGAAGAACACATCTGTGAGAGACAGAGAGATGAGAGAATATGTGCACCCACAATCAGGAAAGAGTTGCAATGTTACATCTATATTCTACCTCTAAGATATCATCACTCCTAACAAATGCAAATGTAAATTTTATACAAATCTGTTTCAATCTTTCCCATGACTACTGTTCACTGATTTGGAAAAATCAAGAAAAGTCTGAAAAGGTGGCGCAAATAAAGGATGACAGTATACTCTTTAATTCAAGAACCAGCTGTTCTGTAACAGGAATCTAATGTGTGAATCGTGTGATACTGACTTATGAGGGGTATGGTATTCCCAGTGACGGGTAGCAGGTCGTTCATGAGGAGCAGGAAGACTGTGTAGCCCAGGATGAGGGTCATCTTGAAAGAGGATCGGTCAACGCTCTGTGGAGGAAGCAGGAAGCTGAAGAGGTCCACTGTGATGAGGAAGCAGCTGGGGATCAGCAGGTTCACCACATACAGAGTCGCACGACGCCTCACTCTGATCTGTGGACACAAGAACACAAACATTTGGTCAGGAAATATTGTAAACTCCTTGATGGCAGCAGTCATCCCCAGCAGGATGGAGCCTGACATGGCAACACACAAAAAAACGGTTTAGGAACAACTAAAAAAACATGAAGAACAGCACAAGGTGATGACCTGATGAGTCAAAACTGTTTTGGAGGCTCAAGGGAAACATATAAAATATTAGGAAGGTGGTCATAATGTTGCGCCTGATCGGTGTACACACATGACAGTCAACTTACGTGAAATATAAGCTCATCGTAAAAATAGGTGCGCTTCATGGAGTTGATATCCAGCAACTCCCACTCCCCCATTGTGGTCATCACCGAATGGGAGGCCTCTGTGATTTCTTCTGCAGACCTCGCAAGGAAAATCTTTATGTCCCATGCTGAGGAGAGAGACAAGTGTTCAGCTAACATAGAACTAATCCAAAGTAATCAGAATCAGGATTATTTTTATCGACACGCATGTTCGCACATATGGGGAATTTGTTGTGGTGGTAATAAAGATGGCATTAAAGAAACATACAAAAAATATGAACAGAGGATAAACTGTACCGTACACATTGTACATTAAGAGGGTGGGCATTAATTATTATTATCTATTTATTTTTTCATTGATAAAGAAAAACAACCATAATACTTATATACTAATAGGATGAGGACAAAACAGTGGAGAACATTGAACAAGATAAACTGTAATTGTTGCGCATGTTGTGTTGTGTGGGTGAGTGGAAAATAATAATATAAAATAAAATTAATAAACAAAATTCAAATAAATAAATAGGTAATTAAAAAAAATTGCAATACCAGCAAACAAAGGGGGGAGACTATGACAAGAAATCATTGCTACCTGTGTCCTGGGCATTAATTAATAAACAAGATACGTTATTGTAACACATTAGTAACACATTAAATCACATCCACCACAAAGAAACCTACAGTAATTAGAGCTAGCATGTATACTACTGTCAGGTACATCAACAATTAAAACTTTTGGAAACACAGTAAAACATTGTTTTGCATCTACATACAAACAAAGCACAGGAAGTGGTGAGAACAAATATTACTCCTACTGAGTGTTTTGAGAGAGGAAGGATTTGCTGAAGACTCTTACCATAGTGGAGGTAGGAGTTGAAAGTCAGAGTACAGTTTTGTATGTCGAAGGGGAAGGTGTAGATATCGAGGTTGCAGGAGCTGACAACTTTGACAGGCAGTGCATCGTGTACCCTACCGTCATTATACAGGAACAAATATGGGACAGGTGGGGCTTTGTTTTCTTCCATGCTGATAGAACAGAACAGAAAAGTTCAGTGTGAAAAACAGCTGCTAGGAAATGTGTCACCTAAATCCCTTCACATACTCCATACGGCTTATTTTTACTAGTGTCCCAACAAGTTTTGCAAATGTAGCAAGAAATCGACATGTTACTGGCTTGGGTCTTCTATTTTTGTTGAGTATGACATTGACATGTATAGAAAGGTTCATCAACTCACAATTCATTGATAACAATATCTGGAACCCAGAATTTGTCCTTGGGAAGAGAAATCCTGTCTGTCCGACACTGGGCTGGATCCCAACTGATAAACTCGTTCATCCACCACTAAAACAACAAAACCCGTGTGCACAGAGCAGGTAATCCATGATTAAGACTCATCTTTATAGAATATGGTAGCCTACTTACTCCTACATCACTGATGGACAAATGGAGATGGATGAATTCACTACTTACATAATTTAGCCAAATGTAAGTGTTTAAGAGTTGAGCCTTTTCATCCTGGAAGAAAAGAAAAGCTAGGCTGAAGAGAGCTGATCTAAAGTGTTATCTTTGTATAAAACACATCTTAAATTACTGATACGATTTGGATACAAACTCAATACATTGTTTGCCATTGTCAGGTAAACATACCACTCCTAGTATGGCATACAAAGTAAAGGATAAGGTGATGTTGGTGGTGGTCGAGTCGTTCTGAACAGGTCGTATAGCGTTTAGGTTAAAGAGTGGAGTCAGAGCCTCCAGCAGGTCAGGTTGGTTTGGCTGAGAGCAGTTCAGCTTGATGATGCTGCACTGTACTGTTGAGAGGATTCCAAGATAATATTAGTCGTAATGTATTAACATGCTTTGGCTTTTGGAATTAAAATTACCCAATTAGTGTTTCACAATGCTGACAGTACTGTATGTAGATTGTTTAATGGTACCAGTGATAGGCTTACCTGGCATGAGAATAATAAACATGAACACTATCACCTTGATAGGTGGATGCAGCAGCTATAATTAAAATAAAGTAAAACCATTTAGGTTGACTCATGAATGATTCAAGATTTGTTTATAATGTTATTCCAGTTCAAGAAGAAAATTCCATAACATATAGAATGCACCACGAGAAGATACTTCACCTTCAGTGGAGTGCTCTGGGATGTCATGATGTTGGCAGTGAAATTGTTGTATTCCAGCATTTGTCCAGTGGAAACCATTCAATAACTTAGGGCTGGAGACCAAAGAAGAGTCATCATTTAAAAAACATTGCCTCATCAGAAACTTTCCCTTGTATGACCAGGACAGTCATCTAAACAAATAACTACAACAAGCGTCCCTGCTACTTACCTTGCAAAACTAACATCAGGCTTTGTTGCCAAGAGATATATATATATATATATGCATATATAAGGCCACTGTAACCAAAGCGTGATGTGGACAAACCCCTCGCAAAAGATGTGGGAAGGAGAAATCTCAAGGCAGGGCAGCTGCTTTCCCTGTAGGTGTTGTCATACAAAGCAAACTGAAACCACAGTTAATGCAGTTTACCTCAGTGTGTGACTTCCAGATGATGAAGACTGACCACAGTGCAGTCAGTGTCACAGCTGCTAGTTCTAGGCAAATGAACAGTGGGTGCCATGTGATAAACAGGTGTCCTCTGGTGTTCAACCCATATTATTGCATGTTCATTAAAATAGATTCATATTCATCAACATTTCTTTATGCAGTGCAATGCCTACTACAACTGTAGTGAAATAGTCTTTTTAGGCATTCCATACTGACATCTCAACTGTATATGTATATTATTTTAAGTTTGAAGTATTATACACTGGTATTCTTGTGCATAACAAGATCTTGGTTCAAAATTAATACGACACTGGATGGAAGTAAATCTTCATCAGAAGCTTATTGAAACAATGCCACAGTGAATGTGTGCCGTAATCAAAGCCAAAGGTATAAACTTCTGGAGCCCCCCTGTGAGTCTCAGTGTGTCAAAGGAAATAAGAGGATAATGATCCATCTGATATCACCATGTTCGTTATGTTGTATACATATACTGTAAACTGAAATGTTCAGTTTATGAACTTTTGTCTTTCGTCTAATTAATAGGTAGATGTTTATGCACTTACCCTTTAATAGACATAATGCAGCAGGACTATAAATAAATCCTACATGTACCACAGTGTACAGTGCAAAAAGTGTTGCCCCTCTGATTTTGTTACACTTGGTTCAAATCAAACTACTTAAATATTGTACTAGTCAGTTTCTGTCTGGGTCAGCAAAAAAGTCCCTAATGTTCTGGCTAATGTTCTATGGCCAAGTCAATGTATTGTAAACGCAGGTGAAATTAGCCAGCGTCCTTACCACTAGCGGGTATTTCTAAGACATTGTGTGCACTGACTGGATGAGATAATAAGCCTAGGTTAGTACTTTTGTGTCTTCCATCCTGAACTAAATAGTCTTTTTAAAACCACTATTCACCAACAGTCAGCGAGCAGCATTCTGATTTCATTGTTAGACTATTATTGTTTGTGGGGTGAGTAGTAGGCTAGCTCAGGGCTAAGCACATTTAGCCTTGTGTGCCCAGCTGTCATTGGGTGAGAGGTAGGGGTACACCCTGGACAGGCTGCCAGGCAATCGCAGGGCTAACACAGACACTCACAAGCACACCTATGGCCAATTTAGAATCACCAATGAACCTAACCAGCATGTCTTTGGACAGTGGGAGGAAGCTGGAGTACCCAGGGAAAATCCACGTAGACACGGGAGAACAAGCAAATTTCACACAGAAAGGTTCCACTCGATCCATGGATTCAAACCCAGGACCTTCTCACTGTGAGGCATCAGTGCTAACCACCTCTCCACTGTGACACATAGAACTATTTCAGCAACCTAAATTAATCTTCACCATTTTCACACGACAAACTGAAATCTGTTCAAGTCTATAAACTCACGCTAAAGGTTTTTGCTCTGACAGGCACCATAAATTATGGAACCTTACAAACACAAGTGTGTGTCTTTCTAAACTACAGTAAATTTACTTCTCAAAGCTGAACTTCAGTCAAGCCCAAGCTAACGGAATCAGCTCTGTGCTGAGTGAGTGACTGATGTGCAAAAAGAAAGGTTCATCCATTTCAAATCAGATTCATGTCACATGAAAGTGCAAACTGAATGAATGTTGTATTAATATTCGTAGACTCATGGAGGAGAAGATTGTTGGGCATCGCACCAGCAGGTGTCAATGTTGTATACAGTACAACTGGAATACATTTCAGTTTCATTTTTCTTGAAGTACTATCAAACTACATCAGAAACTTAAGGAAACCTGGTGTCATTTGTAAATTTCCATGACAGGGCAGCCTCATGATGATGAGTCATTTATAATTGCTTGTACACTGTATAAATCAGCTGTTTTGTTTCCTCCGTGACCACAAGAACCACTGACACTGAAAGGATGGCACCACCACAGTGGACGCAAATCTTTAACGATAAAGCAGCAAGTCTTGAGCATGGAGACTCTTGGCATTTGGAGTTTGATTCCAATATTGAGCCTGACCAGCCAAATATGGGCTGGAAGAAATACATCAGGAACACAAGTGCAAGGTCAGTGTACTGAATACTGTTAATTGCTGCAGCTGGTTTGTATAGACACAGTATTGTATTGCAGCTTGAAATATTATATAATTCTACTGCATTATGTCTATTGAAGTGTACCAATTAAGTTATGTGTACAAATATCTATCACACCAAACAACCATAGGTGTTAGCCTGACTCCTCTTCTTTCCGATTGCAATGGTTTCTGTCTAAGGTTAACATTATTGAAAAGAGCAATTCTGACTTTTTCAACGGAAGTTTAAAGTAATATCGATGTTATACCAGGAACAGGTATTATCCCTCTAGATCAGAGGTATTCAAAGTATTAAAGAGGTCCACTTAGAGAACATTTTCTGAAGCTAAGGTCCAGAAGATCATAATGTCTGGCTATCTAGTGTGATATATATCTATCAACATTGTCATGCAACCACTACCTCACTGTCAAATCAAATGAATATAGTATGATAATATTTATTGTCATATATCATAGAACTGATGTGGAGATGTGTACAATGTTCTCCCAAACAAAAGTAAGTTGCTTTTCAAATAAGAGAAAATAAATAAAATGTGAAAATGTTACATGTTCACATAAAGTGTTTCATTTCAGAAAAATAAAGGGAAGAAAAGCTTGAATTTCCCCTCATCTCTTTCAAGTCTCAAACTGTTTTACAGATAATAAATCTGAAAAGCTTATAACCGGCCATCAAAGACCACCCAAGAATGGTGGATCTAGACGTCTGTTTAACCGACTCAGTTGAGTCCTACTACGTTTGAGTGATGTATAATCAATAAATGGCACCATGCAAACATCTTACATCTCATTTGGCAGAGAAACAAAACGACTTGACCACTAGTAAGCAGTGCAAATTAAGGCACTCAGCCACTCACTCACATAGGCACAATACGTAGATAATGAAACTTAACCGACTCATATGCTTGTCGATCTTAAAGTTTCGTTTCTCTGTTGAGTGTGGGCGAGTGAAAAAGAGATGAAAAACGATATTAGTGCTTGTTTACTGAATTTGGTTCTGTTTTTGTTTGTGTGGATTTGATTGCAGTGTTTTGTTCATTTGCTTGCACAATTAAAGTTTATTGAAATATTAAACATAAGTCAGAATGCTTTTTGTAAGAGAATAACTGCACAAAATGAGACAATTATTAAGTTTCTCATAAAAACATTGAATTCAAAAGGACTCATCAACACATAAACCATAAGTATTGGTATTAGGCAATAAACAATACTAAATACAGAGGTGTTCAGGAGCTGTAAGAGCCTGTTCTTCTTTGGGAGCCATGGCAAAAGAGCTGTCTCTCAGAATAGAGCCAAACTGCCCACCAACACTGTCCATCAGCATGTGGGATGGATTAACTCTCATGCAATTGATCTGTGGCTTTCCTCATTCACCAAACCACTACGGAAGCTGGACAGTTTAAAATAAATTAAGGTCCACCCAGTTTTGGTTGTAGGAACAGGTCCATATGGGACAGCTTCTTAGTCCAGACTGTTTGTGACCTATGATCCAGATTCTCTCCTTTGTCATTTTCAAGGTTCAAGTGCTCCAAGTGTCGACGAAGCTGGCCTTCTAACCGAGTGACGGTGGTCTTCCACATGCGCCTGATGAAAGGGCGGGGCACTGTCAAGGCCAGACCCTTCCGCCAGAACTGCAAGATGTGCAGCAATGCTCCAATGGAGATGCCTCAAGTGGATGATGACAACATAGAAATCCTCATGGAGAATCTGATGGAGAAAATAGAAGAGAAGTGCTACAATAAAAACCGTGGTTCAAGGAACAGGCCTCCTAGACAGCTTGATGTCAAAAATCCCCATGAGCCTGCTCATTGTGAGGCCTGTCAGAAAGGAATCTGTACATAGATTTGAGCTGAAGCTGTTATTAAGTCAGCCTTTTATCATTATATTGTATGATCTAGATACACATTCTTCCACAGTCTATGATTTTGTGTACTCATTTATGTGTGCTTGTCTGTGTTGATGGCAAGTAGTCTCTTATTTAAGAGCTTTGGGGGTTTGCTGCTTACACAGCTTTGCCTTTATTACTTGTTGCTCTTGTTAGCGTGCAAATAAATGACAGACATGCATTGTTTGATCAAAGCTGGAAAGTTGCCTGTCTCTGCTTTCTTGCTATTTATAAACTGTGTGAATTATTAAGGTAGTTTATTAAAATGATTCTGAAGACATTCTGTCTCTATTTCATTGTATTTCTTTCTCAGTTGTTTCCACGTAATTCCTAGCATGTATGTTTTTTATTTATACTTGGTGGCTGACAGGTTTTTCTGAGCATTTTTTGTCATTTCTGCCTTAATATTTTTAGTCAGTAAAAACTCAAATATGTAAATAGGGCACTAAATTAGAAGATCTGGCATACACAAAGTAATGTAAAGAGATACACACTGAGCTATACACCACAGCTTTTCAAACGGTTTCCACATGTAATACAATTCATTGAAACACTCAGAACAACAGAAAGCTTGCACTCTTGAGCAGTTTGTTGTAGGACACGAGATATAAGCCACACTTCTCTGGATATACATTCTTTGGATATAATATTTATTGGAATCTTTGAAAAAACTGAAAGCAGAAATGACACAGAGTTCAATCTTCATTAGCAGCAGGATGGAGGACGTGTTTACAACAGTTCTATCTGTTTGACAAACAGGAATACAACTGCTATGAGCAGTAGAGTCCTTATTAATGGTTAACATGTAGACATGTCAGACTGGAATGGACCATTTCAGTGTTGTTGTAGTCAGCATTAAGTTCTTAGGGCACGGCACTGAGGCTACAACCACCTCTCTTACCTATCTGAGCAGCACACATACTGTTGGTATTGTGTCTGATAAGTAAATGTTGATGAATATGAATCCATTTTAATGAACATGCGATAATATGGGTGAACACCAGAGAACACCTGTTTCTCACATGGCACCCACTGTTCATTTGCCTAGAACTAGCAGCTGTGACACTGACTGCACTGTGGTCAGTCTTCATCATCTGGAAGTCACACACTGAGGTAAACTGCATTAACTGTGGTTTAGGTTTGCTTTGTGTGACAACACCTACAGGGAAAGCAGCTGCCCTGCCTTGAGTTTTCTTTTTCCCACATCTTTTACAAGAGGTTTTTCCACATCACGCTTTGGTTACAGAATCAGAATCAGAATCAGCTTTATTGCCAAGCATGTGTGTACATACAAGGAATTTGCTTTGGTCCTACAGAAAAGACGGCGCCTCTTATTGGGAAATTGGGGTCAAGAAAGGGGGAAGGAACAAGAGGAGAGAGGAGGAGAAAAAAAGCAGCTCCCAGACTACACACCTCTGGGGGAGTACAGCCTGGGACCAGTAAAAAACCTCAGCAACATAAGCACATATGAACACACTTTACAACACAATAAGTCAAAAACAACTTGCACCGGGGAGGGGGGAAAAGGGAGGTGAAGGTATTCCAGCTCAGACAGGCAGCTATCCGCGTCATCGGACCCAGCCTGTTGGACTGGATGGGTAAAAGCTGTGAAGGCGTGGGATTGGGGGTAGGGAGGTGTATTGCATATGTGCATGTGAGTGAGTGTCCTTGTGTTGTGTGTACATAAGCCTGGAGAGTTGCTTTGTCTAGCCTCCCAGTCAGTGCCTCAGTTCGCAGGATGTCATCGCGATAACACAGCAGGTTGCCATGGAGACGTCCCTGATTGGGTCCCAGACGAAGTCAACCATCGCAGGTGGCCTTATATATGTATTTATATATATATAGTCAGTGTCAGTCATACAGTATCAGCCAGGTAAGTAGCAAGGACGCTTATTGTAGTTATTTGTTTAGATGACTGTCCTTGTCATACAAGTGAAAGTTTCCAATGAGGCAATGTTTTTTAAATGATGACTCTTTGGTTTCCAGCCCTAAGTTATTGAATGGTTTCCACTGGACAACTGCTGGAATACAACAATTTCACTGCCACTGTATTAATTGGAAAATTTAAATTCCAAAAGCCAAAGCATGTTAATACATTATGACAGATATTATCCCTCTCAATAGTTGCAGTGCAGCACCATCAAGCTGAACTGCTCAAATAAAGTTGTGTTATAGAGTTGTCACGATACCAAAATACGATATGATAGCTACTACACCAGAGTAGACCAAGTATCACGGTTATGGGTATACTGCGGCCTTTTTTTGTGTGTTTTCTTGTGTTTGTGACTGTAAGCCGTGCGAGCATCTGGGTGAGATAGATAGCTTGCTGTTTGTTTTGAAGCGAATTTCTATTCGAAGCGGAGCTGTCTTCATGGAGTTCGTTCTTGCTGGCAGAAACACACGAAAAGTCAATCAGCAAACAGACGGGCGGACCCAGCGTGGCTGGAGTGTTGAGGACAAATAGTGATTTGAAGTGTTGGTTGAATTAACACCATATCTATGAGGTTTAATCATGTAACCTAACTGTAGTTAGATAGAGGGGAAAAGGGCACAGCCGTGTGACCATGATTGATAGATGACCCACATGAAGCTGTATGTGCAGAAAGCACCCAGGACAGGACTGAGTCTTAGTCAGACCACATATGGAGAATGAATAATGTTAATCTATCAATCTCAAATCAATCTTCTCTAGAAGATGTTAGTAGGGAGTTTCAAAATAGTGACACCAACTCTTGTCTTAAGCGGTAGGAACGATTCAGCCTACTTTTGTAGAGTCTTCTTGGTCTGCAACTGCAACATCCAGCTTTGCTTGAGAGCATTGTAGGTGTTCAGTCAAAGGCAGATAACACTTTGCAATGTCTTTGTGTTTGAAGAAAGAGGCTGGATCCTCACATCTTCTTGGTGTCGTTGCTATGGCAACAGCTTCTTCATTTCTTGATCTGTGGCAGAGATTGGGTCTTTCTCTGATATCCCAGCTGACTACGCTGGCTAACTTACAACGATGTTGGTTAGTACTTCGAGTATTAAAATGAATAAAACTAGAAAAACATTTAAGTCACTATAAAAATTGTATGTCAGGGAAAAACATCTGACGAGAAACAAACAGAGTGAACAACAACAAATGAAGTGTGATTTTCTTACCTCCTTGCATGGTGCCAAAGTGGCTAATGGCGCTGACCAGAGTGTAGCAGCTGCTCCCCTGAGAAGAAATAGATGACAGTTAGATTGATGAACACGTGAAACAGAAAATTGCTTTCACACACCATCCTGACATCTGTGTTGGTTATCTGGTATATTCTGTGTTTCCTTACTTGTTTAGAGGACACCACCATGTCCCTCTGAATCTGGACAGGGTCAGGCACCTTCTCCATGGTGTACATTTGAGTGACGCAGAAACGCTTCAGTTGCACGATGAGGACTCTGTAGCAAAAAAGATATGAACGAAAAAGGTTGAATGTTCAAAAAGGAGTAGGCAGTTTCAATGATTGCTCCAATATTATGGGACCACTGTTTGGTTTTTATGATGAATAGTGTCTCTTATCCTGGCAGGGTGTCCAGGCATGGGTTTAGGCTAGAAATCGTCCCTCTACATTCACAGCTGAACTCGTCTTCCTCCTAAAGGACATCACAGAAAAGAACAGGATAGGTGTTAGAAACTGCAATAACACCACATGTACACATACAAACTGAAGCTGTGTGTGGGTCATGAGGCCTGAGGTCACTGACGATATGAGTGAATGAGGACTGGTGGACTGGTGAACTTGCTACAGAGTAATAAAAACACAAACAGCCATTTAACAGCAGTCAGTAAAACATATCAAGGAGCTCAGTTCAGAAGTCAGCTGTAATAATGGAACTAAATGGAACTTCCTCCAGGAAGAACTGCTCCATGATGGCAGCCCAGTCGGTGAAGTCTAGCGGCAGTGACTCTTCCAAAATCAGGTGGTACAGAACTGGATACACAGAGATGATGATGACATGAGAATTTCAGATGAACAACAAAATAGTCTTTTATAGGAAACAGTGTTAAATGAGTTTAATTACCATCCTTGAGGTTTCTTCTGTACAGTGGGTTCTGGTTCTGGTTCTGGTTTCAGGAGCCAGAGCGACCCGATTTCCTCTCTGTATGTTAGGTCATTGCAACAGCTACACATACATTTCATGTTTCCAATTTCCTTTTTGAGCTCTTTTCCCCACATGCACATTTCCTGTGGATTGTTTGGCCTTTGATTTACGTGTGACAATCCTGGGAAGTAGAGCTGTAAACTTGTGTGTCTTGGGTCGACACTTCGGTGTCCATCGTTGTTTGTGGCAGATGAGAAGCTCTCCAGCTCTCATACAAGGTAAGGAAATACATTTGAACATCCAAGTACATCATAACTTAAGTCCACCTTTGTAGAAAATTGGCCAACTTTAATTTTAGTTTTGTTATTTGCAGCATATTGAATTTACACTGACAAAAGAGCTTTCTAATTTAAAGCAATAAAAAAATTAATATATCAGTTCAAAATGTTACGATTGTGTGAATCCAGACTTTATGCTGATTAAAAATCTACGAAAATTATTGAAAGTTTTGACCCCATAACAACCTGTTGAGTCCAAGTGACAAGTACTTAGTGTGTAAATGTAGAAATACCAGATTTTGACATGCAAATTCTTTAACTCCATATGTTTTTCATTTTTTATATTTATTCCAGACAATAATTATTTATTTTTTTATCATCAGTGTCCCAGTGACCTCTGCCGCCACCCCAGCTCCAGCTCCAGCTCAGCCAGCTGAGAATGGTGAACGACAACAGACAAAGAGGAAATGGAGGAATGGCCTCTTCAGCATCTTTCAAGTATCTTTGAGAGAACGAGTTACAGTTTGCGTTTCATTTATGTTGCAACTATTGTGTTTGACAGTCTTCTCTTAACATATTCATTTTCTTAATTACTCTACAGATAAAGAAGAAACCAAAGGAGAACCCCAAGGCCCCGAGGTATATTGCATACTGAATATCTTTTGAAAGTTTCTACAGCCTTCTTTAGTATCATTCATGTTCACGTAACTGTGAAGAACAAGCATACAATACTTTACTGCGGGGGTCACCAAACTTTTTTCTCTGGGGGCCACATTATCGTTCCTGACTGTGATGGGGGGCCGGGGCCTGGTCAGCTATACAACATGACTCAGACCAAAATGACCACCAGCATTGTGTTGTAGAGATTACTAGCCTGGTACAGCCGTCCCCACTTCTATATCCACACAACTATATCAACACTTGAGCAACAAACTTTATTGCTAGCCATTTTGCTGTCCTGAACACTGGCAGTTCTCCTCGCATACGTTGTCTGCTGCTTGATCTCGAGCAGTACCGCGGGAAGTAGGGGTGCTGCAGCACCCCCTGTTGGTGGGGCTGCTGCACCCCAAAAATGTATTTACCCAAAAAATACACGAAATAAACTCTCTTTCAGACAGCTTCTCTCTCTCTCTCTCTCTCACACTCACTCCAATTGCTGATGAACAATTAGGTAACAATTAGGCTACGTTTAAAATGTTCATCAGCAATTTAACAAACATTAGCTAATGTCAGTAGCTACTTTACATACTGCGACATGCTTTTTCATGTTGAAAGACGAGTTCTTGTAGGCCGTGATATAATTTGTTCGTGGCAAGCACAACAAACTGAAACGAATCAGGTTTTGTGGCAAAAAATCTCGGACATGGGTTTGAGATAAGGCCACGGGTGCTCGGTGGGAGTTTCTCCAGGTGTTTCTCCAGTTTCTTCCTCCATTGTATGGATTGTATGGCATGATGTAGTGAATCAGCGAATCAGCAGAAACGGTTTATTTTCTCAGAATTTTGAAAAATGTAAAATAAAATAATAATCGGCTGATGAAAGCTCAAAAGTAGCGAGTAACGATCAACAGAAATGTAGTGGAATATTTGTCCTAGTGGAGTGAAAGTAAAAATATCCCCCCAAAATAATACTCAAGTAAAGTAGAGATACTCAAAAACTGTACTTAAGTACAGTACTCAAGTAAATTTACTTTGTTACTGTCCACTACTGGCGCACACTCAGAGTGGAGGTGCACAAAAATGTCCTCCACACACCACAATGTCGCTTAATTGCATTTACGCATCACATATGATCTGTGCATTGATCGAGTGAAAATGTTTCACCATGTGATAGAGCTTTTATATCCGATTACATTCAGATAACTGGGTCTCGCTGCAAATTGCGCTTTAATGACCTGTTAAGATGCATTTTATGGGAATTTAATATACCTGACTGACATGCAGATAACTCCATTCTACACGGCATGGCATGGCTCTGCTCAGGGTTGACCTGACTAATTGTTTTCACATTCATGACAGTTTCCCAGCATCATCTCTAAGTGTCACCAAAGGATCAACATCGTAGAAGCCAGCCAGCCATGTTGTTGGCATGAGGCACGTACAAGTTTGCGGTCATTTCACACTTGATACATCTGAACTTTTCCATGAACGAGTACATACGGAACGTTTTTGTACGCACATGAGGCCCCCGACATTTAACAGCCATGACAACACAAACCATGAAGACCACTGTTCTCTCTTTGTTTTATTGAACCATGAAAATTTGTCATCACTTCAACAGAGAAGAACTTGGGTCACTCCAGTTCCTGAACCCAAACCAGAACCAGAACCAAAAAACTTCTCTGCCCACTGCGCCATCATGGAGCAGTTCTTCCTGGAGGAAATGCTCAAGGACTCCTTTGATGGTGTGCTCAGTTTATAAACTCCTAAAACATTCTAAGTCGACAGATCATTCTCTCCATGGTGCAAACCTCTCTTATGATCTCTAGCAACTGCGTTGTAGTTGGTGGTTCAGTCTTGCACCAGTTTCTTAATATTGATTTTATGCATGTGACCAATAATATTTATTATTTCATACTTTTTTGTTTACTGCATATTTCCATACGTGTTCATTCAGTTTTGATCTTCAGTGAGAATCTACAATGTAAGTAGTTATGAAAATAAAGAAAAAATTACCATTAAATGATAGGGTGTGTCCAAACTTTTGTCTGGTATTGTATATACATGTAGCAGGATGAGATGCCCCATCCTGGCTCATGTATGCAAATGTGCTCCTTGGCTCCTCTCTCTCCAGTGTTTCGGCCATTTCGGCCTCTTGCTCTTTGGCCCTGAGGTCCACCCACCTCCTCTACTACCGAGTTAACAACACACGTAAACAATCATGTTTTGCTGCTGGAATCCTGCCAACACGGCGGAGAGGGTGAGGATCCTGTGACATCGAGGGGAGGGGCTCTGTACCATGACGACAACTCTCAATAGCTGGACCTGTAGTGTTGGGAGGTGCTTCCCTCACTGAATCCAGAGAGCAGCCCAGGACATAGCTGGACTTCCTGATGACCTTGTCCTGCTGCCTTGTCTCCCAGTTCTTCAGTTTTCTGAAAGAAAAAACTCAACAAAAACACAAATCTCACAAGAAAGACAATAACTGCAAGATACATTGGGAAACTCCTCTTCTGTTATTACAGCTGGTGAATTAACCACAAACTGGTTAACATCTTTTATTGTGTAATGTTTATCTCCAAGAAAGCAGTTGACAATGACTACAATGTGTGTCTGTGTTGGAAACTATATTTAAATTGACCCTTGGAAAGGGTCTTGAATTCCCATCACACCATTGCCAATTTAAAGAAACATTTGAAAGAAAAATGTAACATAACTTAATTACAGATTTTCTTCTTCAAGAAAACCTTTATTTGCCCCTCAATGGGGAAATTGCAGTTTTCAACAGCATACAAAGGAGCAGCAAAAACTAGCATGAAGACATCAAACCACATCTGGAAATTGGATTGTTGACTACCATGGATGCTGCACTGTCCTACTGGTTTTACAGAACTAACAAGAAATGCTTGACTATTCTGTTGTTGTCACAGACAGTTAACCAACCACAGTAACATGTGGTGTTTCAAACTCTCCGAGCTGACAGTCAGCCAGGATGTGTGTATACAGGAAATAAATAGAGGTCCCCTAAAGAAGCTATCAAATCATTATTCTAAAAACTATTGTACTATGGATCCATGTATGGATGGAAGTTGAAGTGTTGGCTGGGATGTTGTGCCTGATGGCTCCAACTCATTTTGTTTCATCTGGGGCCTATAAACACACCATGTACAAAGTTGGAGCCACACATAAACTCATCAGATTTCCTGTAAATAAAGAGGGGAGGAGCTCACCTGAGCAGGTGATCAAGTTTCATGAGAACAGGAAGAGAACACTGAAATCAACTCTGACTCTGTTGTGAATCAACAGAAGGCGGTTGAAGGAGGAGGCAGGGTGAGTGTTAATGCAGCATTATAGTTCTTTTTCATGATATTTTGACTCGTTACAGTGAGGAAACCACGGGAGTACCCATGATGGTTCAGCTCCTCTAAGCATCTCAAAATGCCATGACAGGACCTGCCCTAAGTGGATGGCAGATATCATTAATACACCTGTGTTTTCCTCACTATGTGCTGCTTGTTTACATCTAAAAAAAGAAATGAAAGAAGCAATGAATGGAGTCTGTGTTTCTGTTTGCATCACAATGAAGAAAACGATTATACTGAGAAAACAAATAGGCCTCTCTTTCCCACTGTCTCTCCCTTTCACTCTATGAGCCAGCGAGCAGTTTTTATTTACTTTAAATACTGCCAACTATACCTTGAATAAAATACATTAGTACATATTTAATAAAATGCAGACCTAAAACTTTATTGCATCCATTAAATTAAAATCATTCTCGATAACTACAACAGTTGTAGCAAGCTAATAAAAAAAACATTTAAAAGGTTGTACAAGTCACCAGGTGAAATTAGATCTTACTTTTGTGTTATGCTAACCAGGTTTGTGGTTTACAGTAAATCAGCTGACTGGAGAACAGACTGTAAACTCATTGTTCCTGGTTTACCTCTCAGACTGATGGAAGTCCAGGAGATGAAGGAAGAAGAGGACAGAGCAGACTCTCCAGTATCTAGCTGTTTGTCCATGAAGAGTGATGGGTCCAGATTTGAACGTCCATTCTTCAATGATGAACCTGGACCCTCAGAAACAAAGTAAGTGAACTGCCACTAACGCATCTCTGTGACTAATTTTTGTACAAAACATCAATGAAATGAACTCAGCATGGAATATGTTACAGAATGACTGGAGACTAACTTTTAGCATAGGGGCTAGAAATTACACATTAGAAGTTACAAACACTAGTAGTGGACTGGCGACCTGTCCAGGGTGTACCCCTGCCTCTGGCCCAGTGACAGCTGGGATAGGCTCCAGCAGACCCCCGTGACCCTTAACAGGACTAAACGGGTATAGAAGATGAATTAATGAATGAATGAATTGGAAGGGAACAGGTAAAAACGAAATAATAACTAAACTAAAATGAAAAATCCAAAACTATTATAACCTTGGTTTATTCATATATTTTTATTGTTGTAGTCTGCTCTAAAAGTGTTGAGTGGAAGTTGTGTCTCAGCTATTATATCAAATATATCCTCGATGCGAGGAGTCACTTTAACCAAGGCAGGAGAGGCGAGCAATCCAGCAGGAAGGCCAAAGTCCAATGGGCTCAAACAAAACAGTGATTCCCAAGTAGTGCTCTTAGCAGAAACAATTTTTGTCCTTAACCACCAGCACCCCACACTGCGGCGTTAACTTGCCACAGAGTTCAATCTGCTACTCTCCAAGTAGCTGATGTTAGGAACGGCCAACCCAGTGGCTGCCCTGAGCTGAAACCAGTGGCAAGGTTGAAGCTTTTCTTTACCCCAAGTCTGGGTCATCTCATCCAGAGTATATGGATGAGGAGTTTGTTGAAAGGAGGATGCGGAGGCAGAGAGAGGAATGGCTGGCCAAAGAACAACAAACCGCTGCATTTGTGTGAACAGGTAACAGGTCACTCCAGACTCAATGGGGAATAGCACTAGTGTATCATAACGAAATATTGGTGAAATGAACACGTTTCGCGGCAGATAATGCGTTATTTAGAGGCTGCATTGAGGTGCCCCAGTCACTCCCACTATATGGATATGGAGTTATATGGGTGAGTAAACAATCGTATTTTATGCCAGAAATAAGGTCCAGGTTGTAAAAAACAGAAGTTCCCCTTTAATTTGAGATAAATTATTTAGGTGCGTGAGTGACCTATTTAAATTTAGAGAAGAGGACGTGTTCAGTTCATTGCATGGGCGTGGTAGTGGGGGGAAAGAGCAGAAAGAAAAAGAAATAAGGCAGAATGAGGGGAAGCAACTGTTAACTGCTTTCTTTCCAAAAGGTGAACCAAGTTTACTTGTTGTGTAATTGCATCCAATTAACGTTAACATGTCATAGTCCAGACAGCATGCAGTTTGTCAGTTGCCGATGTTTGTATGATAAAGTTTGCCAACTTTAACAACTTTTTATTTTCAACTGAAAGACAATTAGCCAAAGAATTGGGCTCTACAGATGTTATCAGTGACTTTGCAAACAAACATGGGCCTTTCTGTGTGGAGTTTGCATGTTCTCCTTCTGTCTGCGTGGGTTCTCCCCGGGTACTCTGGCTTCCTCCCGCTGTCCAAAGACATGCTTATTAGATTAATTGGTGATTCTAAATTCCATAGGTGTGAGTGTGTGTGTGAATGGTTGTCTGTGTCTCTGTGTTAGCCCTGCGATGGACTGTTGGCTCCTGTTCAAGAATAAATGTTTTAAATTCAAAATGTGTCATGGATCAAAACATTAGTACACAAACCAGATGTAGCCTAATGTTTATAGGCGTGTGATTTAGGTGGTGAATTAAATAACCAGTCATCAATATAATCTGATCTATTTAAAACCCTATTTATCAGTCATTCATTCATTCATCTTCTATACCCATTTAGTCCTGTTAGGGGTCCGGGGGTCTGCTGGAGCCTATCCCAGCTGTCATCGGGTGAGAGGCAGGGGTACACCCTGGACAGGTTGCCAGTCCAACGCAGGGCCAACACAGAGACAGACAACCATTCACACGCACACCTATGGTCAATTTAGAATCACCAATGAACCTAATGAGCATGTCTTTGGATGGTGGGAGGAAGCTGGAGTACCCAGAGAGAATCCACGCAGACACAGGGAGAACATGCGAACAACATGTGAGGCATCAGTGCTAACCACCTCTGTGCTGCCCAAACCCTGTTTATGTTTATTTATAAATAAATGCCCCCAATTTTTTTTGCTCGCACACTTCGTGCACTGACATGGATAGGAGCCCACTGACATTAAGAGTGTACAGGGCTCAGAATCTTGCTCTAAGCCCCTGGTGCATACTCCCCCAGCAGCCTAGGCCTATTGCAACATAACTAAGGGATGGTTCAGTCCAGCCCTAATCATAACCTTGATCAAAAAGGAAAGTCTTAAGCCTGACTTAATAGAGAGAGTCTTCCTCCCAAAACCAAACTGGGAGCTGGGTCCACAGGAGAGGAGCCTAATAGCTGAAAGCTCTACCTCCCATTCTACTTTTTGAAATTCTAGGAACCACAAGTAAGCATGCATGTTGAGATCAAAGTGATCCGTTGGGATGATATGGTACAATGAGGTCTTTCAGATATGATGGAGCTAGGCCTTTAAGGACCTTGTATGTAGGAGGAGGATTTTAAATTCTATTCTATATTTTAAAGTGAGCCAATGAAGAGAAGCTAAAACTGGACAGCCAGACAGTAATGAATTACAGTAATCCAGCCTGGAAGACACAAATTCATGAACTAGCTTTTCAGCATTACTCTGAGACCTGTTCCTGAAATGTTCCTAATTTTGATGATATTACGCAGGTGAAAGAAGGCAGTCCAGGGTACTTGCTTTATGTGCGATTTAAAGGACATATTCTCGTCAAATATAACACCAAGGTTTTTCACAGTAGTACTGGAGGCCAAGGTAATGCCATCCAAGGTAATAGAGTGTAACCAGCTGATTTGTTTCATCTGGTTTTGTGGATAAATATAGCTGGGTGTCATCTGCATAGCAATGGAAGTTTATTCCATGTTTTCTAATAACCTTGCATAAAACATGCATAATGTGAAGAGCATTGGTCCTGGCACAGAACCCAGAGGAACTCCATAACTTATTTTTGTATAAGTAGAAGACGTTATTGACGTTAACAAACTGGAATCTGTTGTGATCAAAAGTATCAAATGCAGCACTAAGATCTAGCAGAACAAGTATAGAGAGTCCACTGTCTGATAAACTCTAAAAACCTGACTGAAACTCTTCGGACCATTCTTGTTTAAATGGTCACATAACTAATGAGCAACAACTTTTTCAAGAATTTTAGAAATAAAAGGAAGGTTGGTCTATAGTTGGCTAAAACATTTGGATCTAGAGTGGCTTTCTTAGGTAGGGGCTTAATTACAGCAATCTTAAAAGAATGAGGCACATGTCCTGTTGATTAAGATACATTTATCTGGTTCAGTGTGGAGGTGTTAATTCATAGAAAATCCTCCTTGAGCAGTTTAGTTGGGATTGGATCTTGAAGACAAGTTGATGGTTTAGATGCTGTAATTACTGAAGAGAGCTCAGAGAAATCTACTAGAGAGAAGGATTCCAGATACTGATTAGGTCTTACAGAAGTGTCTAATGTCACTGTACTTACATCTTTGACAGCTGTCGGAAGGATGCCTTGAATTTTTCCCTAACGCCGACAGTTTTATTAGTAAAGATGCTCATGAAGTTATTACTACTGAGGGCTAAAGGAATAGATGGCTCAACAGAGCTGTGGCTCTTTGTCAGCCTGGCTACAGTGCTGAAAAGAAATCTGGTGTCACGGTTAGTCCGGGGTGAGGTAGTGAGAGGACCCAAATGCAGGACTTGAGGCGGAGGCAGGAGTAAGCAGTAAATGTATTTTAATAAAGAAAAGAAACAAACTTACAAAACAAAAGCGCTGCTGACCAGGCAGGGAATCCAAAAAACCAAAGAACTCGCAATGACATGAAACATGGTCTTCACGGAGAAACACAAAGAACGAGTAACCAGAAATGAGAGACAAGCAACAACAAGTAACCAGTAACAAGTATGACGAGAACAAGGACAAAGGGAAGG
The DNA here is from genome assembly GCA_005024645.1 of Planiliza haematocheilus. Taxonomy (NCBI): domain Eukaryota; kingdom Metazoa; phylum Chordata; class Actinopteri; order Mugiliformes; family Mugilidae; genus Planiliza; species Planiliza haematocheilus. The sequence goes on from SRSE01000811.1 coordinate 58,826, forward strand.
CAGGGCTATATATAGACACATGAGGAACAGAGGGATGACGAGGCACAGGTGAAACAAATCAGGAGACAAGACAAGGTGAAACCAATGAACTAATCAAGGCACGAACAAGACCAACAGAAAATCAAGAACTTAACATAATAAAACAGGAAACAGAACAGAAACCAAGACAGAAACGAAAGACATGAAAAACCAAGACAGGACAAGACAGGGGGCATGACATCTGGGGTTGTTCTTGCTTTCTTCTATTAATGATGAATGATATGCTGCTCTAACATTACAGAGAGCTTTTATATAAGTTTTTTAAAATATATTTCCAGGTTATGTAAGCTTCTTCAAAGTTAGCATTAGAATGACAAATCATTTCGTTCAGACTTCCTGCTTTAAACAGCACAACTGTGAATTATACCAGAGAGCTAGCCTCCTCCAATTCATGACTTTCTTTTTCAGAGGGCAAAGTTGAGAGAGGGCATTGTTTGGGTTGAGGGGACACAGGTGAAGCCTGGAGAGTGATAGTCAGTATTTTGCTCTGTTGGGGTTTTCTCCAGCCCAGGCAGGTATGAGTATGCAGGGGCAGGGCACACAGGCAACTTTTTTCCTCCTACAGACTCTGTTGATCTTCATCATTCCTCAGCCATGAGTCTTCCAGTGAATCCAACTGGTTCCCTTTTTCCACACTGCTGTTTGTTTTTCTTTTTACAATATTTATTTCACTCTTCTAACAGCAGGCAGACTTAAATGAACCTGGATTTATTTTCTTTGTTCCTCTCTCATTTCCACTGCTCTCTGTTCTCCTCCTTGCTGTTTGTGTCAGTAACTTCCTTTCCCCCTGCTCATATGTGTCGCTCATTTCTTAATTCATGTTTTGTGCTTACTCTCACTCCTTTCCTCCCTCTTTCCTTTCAGTAGGTAAAGGGCTGTCCTGTTGTTTTACCTGTCTGCCACAAACTGAGTTCATTTCATTGAGCACTTAAAATATCCAGACTGAGAGTACTTGAAGCTGACTCCACAATATTCATGTGTTTTTATAGTCTCCACTTAAATGTAATCTTTTTTCTTTTATTTGTCTTTTGTTTGTGTTTCAACTCAAAAAGCTAAGGACTAACTATGATCATTTCTTGTTTTAAGTTTATCCTATGAGTTAAAACAACTCATTAGGTTAGATTATCTATTTTACTCTGTCAAATGATCTCACCATTCCTCACTACTTCAACTCCCATTTACAAGTTATTTAAATTCATATCAATTGTCATTTTAAGTTGAGAGCACTAATGTTTTTGTTACTACTTAGATTTCTCATGTAGAGGACATTAAAATAATAAAACAACAACCTCTATTTCACATGAATTTCTCCATGCTCACAATCATTAAATACAGTCGCTCCTCTCGACTGATCAGTGATGAGACTCTTAGTCGAATAGGGCCTCTAAATGTGTTTTGCCTGGGATTTTGACACAAGGGATTGTAACATGAACACATTCATTACTGAATTCATTTGACTTGAAGCAGAGAGGTGCTGAAGGCTAATTTGTAGAATGTCAGACGGGTTTTCCAACATTTAGAGGAAACATTTCTCCTTGAAGTGCAATCATCTATGAACAAAATGAAAATAAAATCAACAGATATACTGTATATTCATGATAAAGACCAACATCTGCAGATCAAGATAAACCACCTCAACAAGCATGATTTCTTTGTGTTGGTTTTAGGTTCAGGTAATATTAATAATATCTAGTTAGACTTTTTTTTTTTTTCAGACAAAAAGTAGACGTATACAGTAGTTCCATCTTTGTTTGACATTCTTGAGTTGTTTTCTTGTTGACCTAAAAAGAGCTGTTTTTAGTTCAGGGAAAAATAATCATTACAATGCCAAAGCAGTACATATTTTTACCTCTCTGGCAGCCACAAGCTGCTTCTGCTGCTATTACTCCTGCAGCTGGTAAGATGAAGGGGTTACTTTTACCTCTCGTTCAGTTTCTAGACCTTGATCTGTTTGAGTCGTTTGAGTTGAGGCAATTAAATAGATGGTAGATCTAGATAGATAATTATGAATTCAGAGGAATGTTGACATAAAAACATCATGAATAAAATCAGTGTGAAAATGAAATTCATCAGGATCAGTTTGCTTTGTTTTTATTATTTTTTTATGGCATTTGTTGATGAAAATGTTATTTACAATCAGGTTCATGGTTTCTGTTTAGTTCACTTCATATCTCTTCCCTGTTGTGATGTTTCCACTCAGTCAAGCCTGAACTTTCCACCTGAATGAACACATACTTGGTCCACCTGTCCATCAGAAATACCAACAAAATAAAACAGAAACCAGAAACCTTTATGAAATTTACACAAAACAAGGAAACACCAAGAAGAGGCTGGAAGAACATGGGGGCAGACAATACACAACTAAACGAAAAAATGTGATTCAGAACAGCTAGGAAAACAGGTAAGAAATAGACAAAGAACAAGTGGAGAGACAGGATAGTGTTTATTTTGTGACCTCTCTGTTGCTCCACCCCTGATCTAACCGGTTCATAACTGAAACTGTTTCAGCAGTTTCTTTAATTCATTGTTGTTCTGTTTAATGCAGCGCTGTTTTCATTTCATGTTGAAATCTGCTTATTTGTGGTCCTCTGCTGCCACCTACTGTCAGAGGTTGGTGGTGTTTTTTGTCGGAGTTCGCTGCCGACGTCAGTACGCGGGTTTCTCGCGACACCGGAAACCGGAAGTTTGTCTCCGAGTGTTTTCCGAGTGTTTTCAATGTGAAGTCTTACTGTCTTTCCGAAATATCAAGATTGCCTTGAAGGCATCGTCGGTAAGTTTATAATACACGAGAAATTATACATGATTTATTAACAATTCATATTAGTGTTTAAGTTTAAGAATACGGTGTGAATGTTATTTCAATGATTACGCTAAGTTATCATAGCTGTTAATAGCAATGTTAAGGTAAATCTCATTCTGAATAAATTGTATCTTATGTTTTTAGTTTTACCCTACTTCAATGAGCCATAAAGGAGTTAAATGGAAACTGCCCGTCTGTGTGTGGTTTATTGGAGAGGAGTTATTTGCTGTTTGGGAAGAACAGTACAGTAAAACGACGTCTTCTGCGGGCTAATCTTCGCTCCGGGAAGATAGAAGAACTAGAAAATTCCTGCGGAAATTTTGACTGTGCCGGTGATGTGTGCGTCATGATGTGTGCGTGGTGTTTCATTGTGAGTTTGATGTCATAGAGTTCTGCCACTCTAATATGCTCCTGTAATGCTTTAAGTGGTCATAATGTTTTGGCAGTCTGTTACTGTCATGCTGAAATGGAGTGGGGGGTCAGTGTCAGATTCTGCCACTGTACTATAGTCCTGTAATGCGTTAAGTGGTCATAATGTTTTGGCAGTCTGTTAGTGTAATGCTAAAATGGCGTGGGGGCGGCTCACAGTGTCAGATTCTGCCACTTTACTATAGTTCTGTAATGGAGTGACTGTTCATAATGTTTTGGCTGGCCATTACGGTAACGCTGAAATGGAGTGGACGGGGGCGGAGGGGTCATAGTGTCAGGTTCTGGCACCCTAATATAGTCCTGTAATGCGTTAAGTGGTCATAATGTTTTGGCAATCTGTTACAGTCACGCTAAAAAGAAGTGGGGGGGTCATAGTGTCAAGTTCTGCCACCCTACTATAGTTCTGTAATGGAGTGAGTGTTAATAATGTTTGACCCAAACGGGACTCGAACTCTGTCCTCCCGTGTGATAGTCAACGTTATTAACCGCTCGACTACCCGTCATCAAAGAGCTGGCTTTCAAAATAACGTTTTAAGTGTAGTGCTGGCCTGTTGACTGTGATAAGATCCCACTGGAGTCCCAGCGAATTAGCCGGCGGCTAACCCCACTAGCCTCCACGTTAGCCTAATAAGGTGAAGGAAACGTGTCAGGGATGTTCTGTCAAGAGTTGCAGCAAAGTAGCCAGATATAATTTGTATTTAAAGTAAAGGAAAACGTCAAACATGACTGAGAAGTTGTCATTCAGTCAATGAGAGGAGCTATGATTAGCAGCTGTGTGAAAGCAACAACTGAAGGGTGTGTGTGTGTGTGTGTGTGGGGGGGGGGTGTTCTGCCTCCTCATTGTAATTGTAAGAGAGAGGAAGAGTGGAGGGAGGGAGGGAGATAGGGAGGGAGGGAGGAAAAGTGGGAGAAAGGAAGGGAGGGAGAGAGATGGAGGGAGAGAGGGAAGGAGAGAGGGAGAGAAGGAAGGAGGGGGGGAGAGAGGGAAGGAGGGAGGGAAAGAGAGAGGGAGAGAGGGAGAGAAGGAAGGAGGGAGGGAGAGAGGGAGAGAAGGAGAGAGAGAAGGAAGGAGGGAGGGAGAGAGGGAGAGGAGGGGGGAGGGAAGGAGAGAGGGAGAGAAGGAGGGAGAGAAGGAAGGAGGGAGGGAGAGAGGGAGAGAAGGAGGGAGGGAAGGAGAGAGGGAGGGAGGGGGGGGGGGGGGTTCATGGGTTGTTCTGCCTCCCCATTGTAATAGACTGAGGAGAGTCCCTAATGTTTTGTCAGTCTGTGTCTGTAATGCTATAGTGGGAAGGGGAGGGGGGTGATAATGTTTTGGCTGATCATCTCCCTCTGTCTCCCTCAGCCTTCTGTGTTCTGCCTCCCCATTGTAATAGACTGAGGAGAGTCCCTAATGTTTTGTCAATCTGTGTCTGTAATGCTATAGTGGGAAGGGGAGGGGGGGTGATAATGTTATGGCAGATAATCTCCCTCTGCCTTCTGTGTGCACACCTGCGATGTGTATGTTCATCAGGATCGGTTCAGTGTTCATAATGTTATGGCACTCTGCGTCTGTGTGAATGTGCTCCTGTATGGGGTGTTCTTCCTCCCCATTGTAATACACTGACAGACCCTAATCTTTTGGCAGATCGTGACACTTTTCCCTCCACTGTCTCAGCGCACCTGTTCTGTGCCTGCTCGTTGGGGGCCGTTGCCATGGCTACGCTATGCGTACATGATATTCTATATATTCACTCCCCTCTCTCCTGCACCCTAGAAATCTGTGTCAGAACAAACGCTCATATCTCGAAAACCACAAGTCCTATCGAGAAAACGAACGCATTGTGAGCGTCGGCCGAGGGTTTTCTACAAATTAGTGTTGTTCCCACGCGCGTGCTGCCAAAATTGTGGCCGTACTCGTTTTGGAAAGAAAGGCATGCGACGAGAAAAATCGTCGAGAAATCCCTCTCGGTTTCCACATACACATGAATGGGGAAAAATTCGAAAAGCTGTCGGCGCACTCCTCGCTCGGAGGAGCCTGCGGTCCAAACCGTACGTCCCACCCGAATAAAACACATATCATCTGAAAGGCAACAAAAATCCCTACGTTTTTATGTATTTTTTATCTGTGTAGCTCAGAAACTGTGGCCGCCACGTGAGATTGAAACCTTTTTTTTTCAGAATTTCGACGAAACTCTGAACCTACAGTGCGGCTAGAGTGCGCCCATAGAGCCCCATTATAAACGACGATTTTTTAACTTTTTTCCAAAATTTCACCAAAACGTAAACTGCGACCCCGACCAAACCGTAAAAGCTATCGAAACGCCGTTTTCAGAAAAACGAAGCTACACTTCCCGTGCCTCGTACAAACTTCAAAGCATTTTTCTACTCCAAAGCACGGCTGAGTGATCGCTCAGCAAAGCCAAGCTGTCCATTTTGGAATGTTGCCGCTTTTTTCCGGGCTTCTCCATTCACTTCCATGTTACGAGACGCGGGAATTTCGCCGTTTATTCTCGCCCCGTTGGACGGATCGCTTATGTGAGACATAGCACACTTGTCCCAATCAATGCGCACGTCTCCATATAAATTGGTCTATATGTCTCCAAAACTCTGGGAGAAGAAGCGAACCGAAAAATTACGGAAGAAATATAAGAATAATAAACGCAAAGCAATAGCAATATATGTGCCACGCCCCTGCAGGCAGGCTGCGCCTGCCTGCAGGGGCGTGCACAGATGATAACAACGTTGGAGCAACGCACCCAACAGAATCTTCTCAACCGAATTATCATCTCAAGTGAGCTGAATATAAGCCAAGATATCAGATAAGGCTTCGACCACAGGACCTATAAAAACAAGATCTAACGCCTCTTGTTCATCTAAAAAGACTTCTTCTTCTACTAGCAAACTAGCTGCTGCCAGTGCACGTTAGAGCCCTGCGCGGGACTTTTTTCTTCATCCCGCTCCTGCCCGCTCCCGCTGACTTTCTGACCATTACCGCCCGCACCCGCAACGTGGGTGTTACACTCCCGCCCGCACCCGCAACGTGGGTGTTACACTCCCGCCCTCCCCCGCAATTTATATGTCCACTCCTGCCTGCACCCAAAAAACTCTGAGAATTTATGCCCGCACCATAATAGAGATGCATTGATTTTGTGTCTTCTCCCATACCGCGGATGGGACAGCCTCCCGGAGAAAAAAAAAGTTGTGCTAGACAAATCTATCTGATTTAATCTTAACATGATAATTGTGGAAAAGTTCATAGTCCGCCTCACCGAAAGTTATATGCAAATCCATCAGTCATCATCGCACAAGCTGCTATTTCGCTTTACGCATCAATGTGTGATTGAGTTTACACTGAAAAAAGAAAATAGTTGAACCAACTTAATTGAATTGTTTCAATTGGTAACACCTAATTTAATTAAGTTCTTTGAAATGAAGTTAATAAATTAGATTAACACAACTGATTTAAGTCACATGTACTTAATACATTAATTGTTGTCAAATAAACATTTTGCATTAATCCAACTTAAAATTAAGACATTTCAACTTAAAGTTTTCAGTTTTTCCAACCCAATAATTTGCATAACCTAAAAGTAAAATATTGCTCTTTTCTAACCTAATAATATGGTTTAGTGTAATTACTTTTTGTAGTAACTCTAAAATGAAATTTTAGTTTGTTTAATAAAGCTTAAATTACAATTTTAAGTTGGCTGAAAATATTTAAAAAAAATTCAAAATCCAATGTTTTTTTTTTAAATACTTTATTGTATAAATGTAATAAACTATTACCTTTATGGCAACCAACACAGCTTTTGGTCAAACACATTACACATTTGTCCTTTTTAAAACACACATGCACAAAATGCAAGTAACTGTTAGTAGGACCACAAAGTTGTCATCAAAGTGTAAAGTGCAACACAGTATTACACAAATATGCCTAACAATCTCAACACATATAGTGTCAACTATGAAAAAGTGCCCCAAGAGTATACAGAAACTTCTCTTCAGCTATAGCTAATGAATAAATATCTGAACAGTGTAGCTGACCAATGGGGATGAAAAAATATAAACACTTCTTTTAAAGTTTTAGAGTGTCACAACAGTTTGTTGTATAACTGAGCACATCAAACCTGAATGCAACCTTTCCCTTGAAACGAAGAGAAATATGTCTGAAAAAAATAAATAAATAAATAAAAATGCCGTACCCGTTACAAAGTATGTATAAAAGCACATTAAATTGTGGTTTGAGGTCTCTTGGAGCATAAAAAAGGCCCAACATCCAAAAGAGACTACATATTTTACATGCTATATGTCCAAACACAGTTGTTCCTTCGCATTATAGCACAAGGCCATTTGTTGGTCATCGTTGTGTGCCATTACTGCGAGCTTTGAAGTTTGATATACAGATTATGGACTTTGGGGGACATCTTGTGCTGATCAAGCTGCATGAAGATTTTTTGGAGCACTTCAAAAGTGAAGCGAAAGGGTTTTGGATAAGCTAGGTTGAGTGCATAAATCAAACCTAGAAGCAGGGCACAAGCTGAGGCAACCGAAGTTAGTTCATGCAACACTTCCACGCCCTCAATGACAATGCCAATGTCTTCAGGTGGCTCCTGCAGTCCCTCCCCCTCCTTCCGAATCACAAACACTGCCATGGTGACCTCCTCCAGGTCCCTCTGAACATCATCTGCTCCACAGTCCTACAGAGGGGTACAAGACACAAACACAAATCATCATTAGCCTCACTTCTTACTGTGATTAAGTGTTTGGGTGATGTACCAATATATGTTATGTGCTGGGCTATTTCTTGGCTGGGTGTCATCACACACCAAAAACAGCAGAGAGAGGTGTATCAATCTGACTCTAATCTAATTGTAAGCAAGAAAGATAAGATTTCCCAACATGTCAAACTATTCCTTTGAACTTAAATAATCAAGTAAGCCCTTCTTACTTTAAAAAAAATCAATCCAATATGTTATTTCAATCAGGACAGACTATTAGAATGAAATAGACGGGATGTGAACCGAAAGACATTTATTGAGACAAGTAATATTTTTTGGCGCTTAGGCCCCAGGGAGTAGATCAGCTTAGAAGACAAACTGATGAATGTGAAGCTTCTATCTGAAGAGGACATCCCCCGGGCCCAGACACTGGTGGTGGTAGAGAATGATGCCTGCTGATATGGAAGCCTCCGGACTGATATGGAGATGCCTGGGTCCTGATTGAGGAGGTGAAGGGGAGGAGGTGGGTTGAGAATTTCTGCGGGCTGGCTGACAGCTGAATGAGAGTAGAGAGAGAGTACTTTTAAACAAGACAGCTGAAAGCTGATTGGGGAGGAGAGAAGGTGGCGGATTGTGATTGGATGAGGATGAGTGTTGAGGGGTGTGATTCAGAGGGAAGTGGGAGAGAAGAAATGACTCAGTGAGCATGCTTGGGGAGATAGTCTTCCTGTCTGAATTTTCGCTAGGCTTCATTTCAATCAGGACAGACTATTAGAATGAAATAGACGGGATGTGAACCGAAAGACATTTATTGAGACAAGTAATATTTTTTGGCGCTTAGGCCCCAGGGAGTAGATCAGCTTAGAAGACAAATTGATGAATGTGAAGCTTCTATCTGAAGAGGACATCCCCCCAAAATAAAGGTATACCATACCTGGAAGAGAGGAATCAATCTACGGGGAGAGAACAATAAAGTTAACAAGAAGAGAATACACAGACATAATAAAACCCGAAACGAGCCATGCAAATGGCTGAGCTCTGATTGAAATATGCGAAAAGACCATGCAAATGGTCGCCATGCAAATGGCTGAGCTCTGATTGAATATGCGAAAGACCATGCAAATGGCCGCCATGCAAATGGCTGAGCTGACAGAGAAGAGCTTGCATGATGCAGGAGAATGCTAATACCACCACCAGAGATATGCATGACTTACCGAGATATCAAGGTTTCAGGTTCCTTTGAGCAGCGAGGATGGAGGCGGAGTCTGGTCGGATGTAGGAGGCATAGGCAGAAGAAGACCAGCGTCCCATTTGTTGGAGAGAAGCGGAGGAGATGCCTTGCATGGCAGCAGAGGTGGCAGCACCTATTCTAAAGGAGTGGCCTGAGTAATGCTGAGGCGAGAGATGGCACTGGAGGAGAACTTTTTGGAAGTGCTGCAGAAACCATGCTTTTGACATAGGATTATTGCTTGGTGTCAGGAAGAGAGGTAATGAGTTGAAGGATGATCTAAGACGCAAATATCTAAGCATAGCTCTATAGGGGCAAAAAGAGGAACCGGTACTAGCTATAACAATGGAACAGGCTCCTTTGGCCTTGGAATGTTTAAAGGCCCATTTATGCTCAACGTTAAATACGCATACGGATACGGACGGAGCCTTTCGTCCGTACTCTGCGTTCATTTCGTCCGTTTTTCGTCCGTTTCCACAAAGCTTACGGATACGCACCAAACGGAGCAGTACCACCGGAAACCGTGGGGGCGCTGTTGCCGTCACTACCCGATACGGAGCCTAGAGCCAGTGTGAGACAGAAGAAGAAGACGACGACACACGATGGCTGAACTTTTTGAAGAGAGACTATGTGAGTTAGTAAGGAATTACTGCCACATTTTTGATGTGAGTTCGCCGGGACACAGGGACAAACATTTGGTTCAAAACAGCTGGGAGGAGATCGGTAGAGAACTTAATGTCCCGTGGACCGTGGCGAAAGAGAAGTGGCGACAGGTGAGGGACAGGTTTGTTCGCGCCCACAACAAGTCAGCCAGCAAGCGGAGTGGGGATGCTGCTGACGGGTCGCAGGATCACCCGATCCCAGTAGCGCGGGAAGGGGGGTGCTGCCGGGGCTGCAGCCCCCCCTGGTGGTCCAGGGTGTAACATCACTGTAAACCTAAATGTTTGAAATAAATGAATAACTATATATATATATATATATATTTATTTTTAAGTATATATATATAATATCTGTAAATTATATGGGGTGTAAATAGAGTTGTGGGAATGTGTGGGAAAATAAATTTAAAAAAAAAAATTGTGGAGGAGACTCTCTCACCACGAAGCCGCTTCAGCATATTCAAACGAATAGTTGAACAACAATGGCGTGTGACAACCGTGGACGTGGAGTAAAACAGAAAGGAATATTGGATTTTTTCACAAGTAATGTTACTGTGCCTATTTCAAAAAAAAAAAAAAACGACTATCACCGAGGAGGAGGACGACAAAGAAGATGAAAACAGCAACATGCATCCTCCTACTACAGAAGAGATCCCAGCTAGCATTAGCAGCTCAGCACCAGCCCCGCAGCTCCCGCCAGGAGACGGCGGCAGCGGGGGCTGCGAGAAACAACAGCCCCACACCAAGGACAGCGCTTATAGCGTTTCAATGTATCTAATTTTGTTGAGGCCTTTTGTGAGGTTCGGTTCAGCACCACGGACAGTCGCAGTGTCACTGCGTTAAAACTAATTTTGTGTCTGTCATGTCATGAGTTGATTACTGTACTTTGCATATAGACAAAAATTTAATAAAATTTGCATTTCATCTAAGAATTCATGTATGTTTTATTTGCGTGTAGCTTTTGGGAGCCAGTAAGCAGCCTAGTAGGCCTAGTGTGCGATGCGCTAGGGTACAGTAGCAGAAAAAATACGATGACGTCACTCATTCATTCATTCAGTTGGCAGCCCCCCCTACTAAAAACATCTTCCCGCGTGCCTGCCCGATCCTCCGGCGCCTTGGATGGCTTAAACCCTTTATCAACCATCGAGCAACGGCGACCAACTACCCAAAAAATGACATGGTACGGATTTCTCTTTTTAAAATGTGTTTTATTTGGAAAGTAGCTGGACTCTTGACTGCAACTGCAATCGCTGAATACATACATTGTAGATCTACAGTAACTACATATAACGTTATATTTAAAATTAAAACAGATTAATTATTTAAAACAGACGATTAGGTTTTTGCCATTTTAAAGTTAATTAATGTATTATCAACACAGTCTTTGATATAGCCTAAGCTTCATTGAAAGATTAACCAAAATAGATTTGCCTACATCTTTAAAAAACTTACAATTTACCTACATCTTTAAAAACATGAAAGTAGGGAAGTGCAAAAACGAACAAATGTGGTGGTAGCTGAGGGCTAGAGGAGGAGAAATTGTTACTGTACACCTTTACTGTACACTCTTTACATGTGGCTTCTCTGTTCTAGCCATCAGAAGATGACGGAGAGGCCAGTACTTCAAGTGTGCACACTGTCGATCCTCCTCCTTCACCTGCATCAAGTTCTGGTACACAATCCTCCTCTGATGTGACAAGCCCCTCTTCAGCTCCTAGTCCAACTGGGACAGCACATGAGAAAAAAAAGAGGAAGCGAAGTGAGGAACTAAATACAGTTGATGCTGCACTACTCCAGAGGCTGGAAGAAATTCGCAGCGAGACTCAGGAAAACAAAAACATGTTCACAACTTTCACAACCTACCTAAACAGCTTTTTGCTACAACTTCCTGAACATGACGCCAAGCGGCTCGTAAAAGAAATACAGCAGCTGATGCTTTGTTATGGGTAAACAATATAGAAATGCAATTTTTGTGTCTGTGACAAGGTTGGACACAGATTTCACAGTGGTTAGAATAAGTCCCATATGTTCCAGATGATGGACTGTCTGTTTCCTGAATGATAATTCATTTGCACTTTATCTTTTGTTTACATGAGGTAACACTGTTAACACTTTTTGCAGTAATGAATTTTTGTGGGGCTCACATTCTGTCATGAATTGTTTACATGAGCCCACAGATTTGTGCACTTCATTGTTCTAGTGCTCATTTTGAATCGTTTACATGAGCTCACACTGAGCTCACACTGTTTTATGTATGGTGTATATGTAGTATGTTTCATGTAAGAGTAGATTACTACACTGTTATCTTTTGTAATTTGCCAGTGAATAAAAGTTTTTTACTGGGCTCTTTCTGTGTATGTCATTACCTTTTAATGTAATCTTCCTCGTTGGACGACAGCATCCTGCCAAGTAACCCTTCCCTCATCAGTAAGGAAGTAGTCTTTGAGTAGATCACGCACAGCCATGCCATCCTGTGTTGCTCTGGCTTGAGTTAAGCGCTGAGTGTCCAGAAGGTTAGTGTCTCCTTGAGTCGCCTGTCGCCATTCTCCAGGTGCACCCTCTGTGTCCATCAGTACAGGAGCAATGTACCTTTCAGTTTCTGGCTGGAACTGATCTGCATCACAAAGATAATTATGCAGAGCAACGCATGCCTTTGTGACATCCTGTGCAGTTTCAACTGAACACTCCAGAGCCCTTCCAAAGACTCGCCATCTTGCCGCAAGTATGCCGAAAGCGTTCTCTATAACTCTCCTGGCCCTGGAGTGCCGGTAATTGTAGGTTCGCTGATCAGCTGTGAGGTGCAACCCTGTAAAAAGAATATTGCTGTTACAAGATGCATGATCATTTGTTTTCTGGGACAAATGGGGGGGGAGTCAACAAAAAAAATCACAAATGATCAATAAATGCCAAAAACTAAAACCTAAATTAAAACCCTAACCTAAATCATAATCAATGATATATTATGCTGGATACATTTCTGCAGACAATAGCACAAATATAACAGTGAAGTAAAAGAGTAGCATGCCACAATACACTATGCCATAAACCTGGTTTAATTAATAAATATTTAAAAAGACAATATTGTGTCTCTCTGTACTGTAGTGTTGTGATGTGTAGGGTGTACTGACCTGGATAGGGTCGCATCAGGTTTACTTTCTGCGGAAATGCTTCATCCCCAAGAAACACAGCTGGAGTGATGATCTCAGTCCCAGGCAGAGGAGCTGGGGGTGGGAGAGGAAGCCTGCCTTTGATGAGCTGGGATCCAAAGTGGCTCCTCGAGAAGACCCCCGCATCACTGTCTCTCCCATAAGCTCCGATGTCAATGTATCTAAATTTGTATTTTGCATCACAGGCTGCCATTAAGATGAAGCTGAAGAAACCCTTGTAGTTAAAAAAACTACTCCCACTGTTGGCTGGTGCTCTCACCCTGACGTGTTTGCCGTCTATCGCCCCGATACAGTTTGGATAGTTCCACATCTCCCAAAACTCTCTCCTGATCCCTTCCCACTGTTCCCCCTGTGGAAAAGCCACAAACTCGTCTTTGAGCGCAGTCCATATGGCAGCACACACCTCCCTGACTATGCAGCTCACAGTTGCGGTACCCAGCTTGTAGCTTGCTGCCAAAGCTTGCTGGCTCATTCCTGTGGCAAGGTAGCGCAGGGTGACAGCAAGCCTCTCCGGCACACTCACAGGCGCGCTGTGTGATGGTTTGTGCTGGATGTGAGGGGCCACCCGGCACAGCAAGTCATCGAACGCCCCAGCCGACATCCGAAAATATTGGAAGTGGCGCTCTGTGTCCATAGATCGCATCGGACGGACGAGAGAGAAAAATTCTCCGTCCTCCTGCCGCGATGAATTTAACGGCCTTACCGACCACCGCCTCTTACAACGAGCCCGTTTTCTTCTTTTGTTTATTATGTACATAATCAAGACCTCCTCCATAGTCGCCATGTTTGTTGTTTTCTTTTTACAGTCTATGGTTTGTTGTCATAAACCTTTGACTCTGCGCTGCCCCCTAGTGGATGTATTGGTTAACATCTATGCCAACGTAAAGGACGCATGGAAGTATGTGAGCAGTGACGGTAACAACGTTTGAAACGGACGCGTACAATTACGTCCGTACGTGGAGCATAAATGAGCCTTAAGAGACAGGCAATAATAAGAAGGATGAAATGACAGATCTGAGAAACAAATATCTTTAACTGGGTCAAAAGTATTAGAAGAGGAGGTGAACTCGCTAATCCGCAAGAACCCGTAGAAGGCTAACAGAAAAACACTGATGAGAAGAGAATCAATATGAGGAGAAAACCAACCTTTACGGAGAACCGACACCATATCATGCAGAATAGAAAGAGTGATTGGGCGTCTGTTGTCATGTGGCTGAGGGAAACATTTAGAGATTCCCTTTAACAATAATTTAATCGATGGGTTAGAGCAGCGCTTCTCAAAGTGTGGGGCGCGCCCCACTGGTGGGGAACGGAGACATGACAGGTGGGGCGCGACAAACGGGAGGAAATTTTCAATTTCACGCCCATCTTACTGTAAATGCTATTGACAATAAAGATAATTCACTCTAAACAAAACACACACACACACACACACACAAACAAAGTAGCCTAATAGCCTAATAATGAATAGCTACAATTAGGAGACCGGAGAAAAATGTAACCTGGAACTAAAGTGCAAAAACAATGATTGACGTCGGAATGTTAATTGCAGCGGGCCAATATTTGCAGCGGGACCGTTGATACATCCATGAGCGGGACAACAAAGTAGTAGCCGGTAACTGTGAGAAACATGGATAAATTTGTGACACGGACCACAAAAGAGCCAGCGCCACCATCACACACACAAGACCAGAGAGAGGGGCCAAGTCAACCAAAAATCCAACCAAAAAGAAAATATGACGAAAGTTATATTGGTCTCGGATTTACGGTTTCAGTGGTCGGTGCAGAGGAGAGACCAATGTGTGTTCTGTGTCTGAAGCCGTTAGCAGCGGACAGCATGAGACCAAACAAATTACGGAGGCACCTGGAGACAACACACCCCAGTCACGCTACCAAGCCACTGGATTTCTTTAAAAGAAAATTGGCAGAATATCGACAGCAGGAGCAACGCATGGTAAAGGCTGCGTCAGTTAACTGTCAAGCACAAATTGCCTCATACAAAGTTGCATACAGAATCGCGCAATGCAAAAAGCCACATACAATTGCTGAGCAGCTGATTTTGCCCGCTGCTCTTGACATGGTGACAGCTATGATGGATGAGAAAAGCGCAGCCAAATTGAAAACTATCCC
Organism: Planiliza haematocheilus; assembly: GCA_005024645.1. Classification (NCBI taxonomy): domain Eukaryota; kingdom Metazoa; phylum Chordata; class Actinopteri; order Mugiliformes; family Mugilidae; genus Planiliza; species Planiliza haematocheilus. The sequence goes on from SRSE01000811.1 coordinate 73,975, forward strand.
TCTTTCAAATGACACAATTGCGAGGCGCATATGTGACATTTCAAATGATCTTGAAGATCAACTCATTCAAAAAATAAAAGAAACACGTTTTGCATTGCAAGTGGATGAGGCTACCGACAGCAATAAAGACAGCTTGTTTATTTCATATGTCCGCTTTGTGAACAGCGAGTCAATGTGTGAGGATTTGCTGTTTTGCAAATACATAAAAAAGAGAGCCACGGCTGATGAACTATTTAAGATCATGGACAGTTACTTAAAAGAACACGATCTTAAATGGGACAATTGTGTGGGCTTTTGCTCTGATGGCGCACAGACCATGGCAGGGAAAAGAAACGGGCTGCAGGCACTTATCAAGAAGGTTGCTCCAGATGCGCACTGGACGCACTGTGTCATTCATAGGGAAGCGCTCGCGTCAAGACAGCTCAGCCCCGAACTAAACGAAGTTTTAACAGAGGTTGTGGGCATTGTAAACTTCATCAAAACTCGACCCCTGAAAGGGCGACTGCTCTCTGCACTTTGTGAGGAGATGGGAGCTGATCACACATCTGTGCTGTTTCACAGCGAAGCAAGGTGGCTTTCCAGGGGCAAAGTGTTGTCGCGCGTCTTTGAGCTGAGAGTGGAGATTGGGCTTTTTTTGGAGGAGGAGCGCATGTACGAGGCTGCAAGCAAATTCAGCGATGAACAATTTCTGTTGAAGCTGGCCTATCTCAGCGATGTGTTTGGCAAGCTGAATGAATTAAATCTTCAGCTTCAAGGCAAAGACAAGCACCTACCTCACCTGGCAGACAAGATCACTGCATTCTCCCGAAAACTCGAGGCGTGGGGCAGACGCCTCGATCAACAAAATGTAGATGTCTTTGAGAACCTGAGTGAAGTTGCTGAAACCATTCATACTGGAGCCACCACAGTGATCCCGTGTATAAAGCAGCACATCTCTTCTCTGAGAGAAATGTTTCAGAAATACTTCCCGAACAACAGTGCTCAGTATGCCTGGGTTATGGATCCATTCAGTGCAGCAGGTAGATTTTATTGATCATAATCATATATTTTATTTATGTTGTATACTGAAATATATTTTTATTCAACAGATTTTTTTTCATGTTTATTATGCAATGACAAATAAAGTAATCCTATTTTTATTCTATCTGCAGTGCCTGCTGATTTGAGCCAGGCTGAAGAGGACCAATTCATTGACATGACCTCTGACTCCACCCTGAGGCTGAGGTTTGCAGCTCACACTCTTAGTGAGTTCTGGATTGGAGTGGAGAGGGAATATCCCCTCATTGGACAGAGAGCTTTGTACATCCTTCTTCCCTTTGCCACATCATATCTCTGTGAGATTGGCTTTTCAGCTGTTGCTTCTCTGAAAACGAAGTACAGATCTCAGCTCAACATTGAGCATGACTTGAGAGTGGCAGTTTCCAGCCTGCAACCCCGTTTTGAAAGGATGTGCAGTGCAAAACAGGCACACTGCAGCCACTAATGCAGGGAAAGTTCACTTGAGTTGTGCCAGAGCACCTTGTTTATGTTTTTGTTTTTTGCACAGATTGCAAATTAAGTTATAATGGCACAACTGCACTTTTATTTTCTCTTTTTGAACTTTGTGCAGTGCAAAACAGGCACACTGCAGCCACTAATGCAGGGAAAGTTCTCTTGTTTTTTGCACAGATTGCAAATGAAGTTATGATGGCACAACTGCATTTTATTTTCTCTTTTTGAACGTGTTATTTGTTGTTTTTGATTTTGATTCAGTATCAAATATGACTGATATACTTGCTAGTAATTTCAATAAATTTGAAATAATTTGAAGTAATTTGTCAAGATCTTTGTTGGGGCGACGGGGGGAAGTGGGGCTTGAAAATCCCCACTTGTTCAAATTGGGGAATGACGAAAAAAGTTTGAGAACCACTGGGTTAGAGAATAGACTGGGAAAAGAAGGATCATAGCATCTAACATTGAACTGGACACCTGCCAGCAGCCCACGAATATACTGAGGCTTAAAATGACGAACATCCGTACAATAAGTGATAAATGCACAAACAGATTTAATGAGGACAGGTTTTAGAGGAAGGTTGAGAGAGGCACAGAAAGTGGCGAAAGTAAACCAGGCAAAGTCATAGGTTTTTATCGTAGAAGCAGCTAACCCTTTCCTCATGTAAGCCCTAGCAGATTCTAAATATTTATTCAGAGGGGCAGCTAGAATAGAGTGAGCTCGCTCAGAGGAGGAATAGGAGTGGGGCAAGTGCAGGCATCCGGACAATGATTCCTGAACACCTGAAAATTGAAACGAGACAGAGAGTCGGCTATGATATTGAAATGACCGGGCACGTGGCGGGCGGTGAGGATGAAATTGCGGTTAACTGCTAACCAGGTGATGCGTCTCATGAAAGGCATGATAGAGCTGCATGAGGAGCGGCCTTTATTGATGATGTCAACGACCGCTTTATTATCACAGAGAACGGAAATTCTTTTGCGTTGCCAGGAGTGACCCCACACGTTACAGGCTACTGCAATGGGGAATATCTCGTAGAGCGCAGAAGAGAAGCCCTGCTGAGACAACTCTGGGGGCCAGCGTTCCGCGAACCACTGGCCCTGAAAAAAAAACCCAAAACCCACGGATGGAGCCGCATCTGTGAAAAACTGAATGGAATCGGAGGAATGCACGACGTCATCATAAAAGAAGGAAACGCCATTCCACTTTTCTAGAAGCAGAGACCAGAACTTTAGGTCGGAGCGGCAACCTTCATTTAAGACTATTTGGTCATGCAGGTTTGGCACGGAAGATGCTAAATCGAGCAGCCTGGAGATGAACGAGCGACCCTGAGGAATAACCCGCATTGCAAAGTTGAAATGGCCCAGAAGAGAAAGTAATTGTTGCTTTGAAATTGATTTTTTTTTTTTTTTTTTTTTTTTTTTTTAACACTTTATTTATGGAACTTTTCGGATTAAATTACACCAAATAAGAGACAGGATGACAATGACCAATACATAAACAGTAATAGATAATATAATAAAAGACCAACAGTGACGCAGACATGTAAAATGAAAAGTACAATACAATAAAATAATAAGAATAATGATTAAAAAAAAAAAAAAGGAGAGTGAGGGGACAAAGGTCACGGCCGTACCATCTGCTCCACTGTACAGCTGTCCATCTTACCCAGGAGGTGCATAAGCAAGGTAAGTGGGTAAAGAGAGCATCAATGGTCGTTCATATGCTCTAGCACTGGACTCCATATCCCGGAGAACTTCAGGAGATTACCAGAGAGTTCGTATCTTAGTCTTTCCACATGTAGAATACTAATGAGTTCCCTCTGCCAAGTCTCAAACTTGGGAGCTAACTCGGACTTCCACAGTTTCAGGATATATCTCTTAGCAATCATCATTCCATGAGTCAAAGCGGTACGCATGTTACAATCCAGGTTTTTCAAGGTCTTGGAGTGTCCTAACAGAGCAGTTTCAGGATCTGGTGTTACAATTATGTTAAAGGCAGATGAAAACCACTGGAAAATGAGAGACCAAAAGTTGTGTAATTTCGGGCAGGTCCAGAAAAGATGTGCAAGAGAACCTTCTGCCGAATTTCATCTATCACACAGTGCAGATAGATTAGGAAAAATTTTGTTTAATCGGGTTTTAGAATAATGTAATCTGTGTACTATCTTGTACTGGATCAGTTGAAGCCTAGCATTAATCGAGCAAGATTTAATGTTAGTTAAAACTTCCTCCCATGATTCATCCTCAATCTCAATACCAAGCTCACTTTCCCAGGCTTGTTTTATTTTGATAGTGGACGAGTCCAGAGTACTTGAAAAGTAACCAACCAGCCCTGAGATCAGGTGTTTTGCTTCGGGGGGGCCAGGAGAGATTTGAGCAATGCATTTTTTTCAGGAGGTAATTCAGATGACTTAGTAGCCTGCTGTACATAGTGTCTCAATTGTAAATATCTGAAAAAATGAGCTTTTGGAAGAGCAAATTTGGACTGCAGTTGTTCAAAAGAGCCAAAGTGTCCACCAACATAAAGGTCTTTTAAACTAACAATACCCTTATAGCTCCACTCTCTAAAGGCCGTGTCCATAAGAGATGGTAAAAAGTCATGGTTCTGCCAGATTGGAGCATTTACAGAGGTGTCTGGAAGCCCACAACATTTTCTAATTTGATTCCAGATCCTCTGAGCATTTAACAGAACGAAATGATCTTTCCTATAGACTGCGGAGGACCTAGGGGAAGAGAAGAGGAGAGCAGGGAGAGAAGTCTTGCTAGTTAGGCTTTTTTCAATGGCTAACCAGGGAGGTGGGATGAACCCGTCCCCTCTCTCGAAGCCATACTGCCAGTACACCATAACTCTGACATTGGCCGCCCAGTAATAATGCAAAAAACACGGCAGACCTAGGCCCCCACATTCCCTTGATTTTTGAAGGTGGCTTTTAGAAATCCCATGTGCTTTATATCCCCAAACAAACGGCATGATAATGGAGTCGAGAAGCTTAAAAAAAGGTTTGGGAACAAAAACAGGGACGTTCTGAAATAAATACAAAAATCTCGGTAGCAAGACCATCTTGATAGCATTTACACGTCCAATCAAGGATAAAGGTAGTGTTCTCCATTTTTCTATGTTCTCCTTTAGTTTGTTCAATTTTTCCGTGAAATTCAGTTTGAAAAGGGCGTTTGGTTTTTTTGCTATTTTAATGCCCAGGTATTTCACATAGTCAGAGGCTATTTTAAATTGTGTGGACGACAGGAATAGTGGGTCCAGGTCATTAGCTAGTGATATGAGCTCGCTCTTCTGCCAATTAATAGTGTAACCAGAGACCTTTCCAAAGGAGTTGATAAGTTGGAGTAAATGTGGTATTGATTGTTCAGGGTCGGATACAAAAAGGGCTACGTCATCCGCGTAAAGGGAAATCTTATGATCAACTCCACCAAGCGTTATAGGTTTAATGAGGACATGCTCCCTCACACTAATTGCCAGAGGTTCAATAGCCAATGCGAAGAGGAGCGGCGAGAGGGGACACCCCTGCCGCGTCCCCCTCTGCAAAGGGAAGGAGGGTGACCTATCTAGGTTAGTGAGAACGGATGCCGTAGGTTGAAAATATATCATGCGCACCCAGGAAATAAAGGATGGACCGAGACCAAACCTCTCCAGAACCCCCGTGAGATACAGCCATTCCACCTGATCGAACGCCTTCTCCGCATCTAGGCACAGGATGGCTTGCTTAGAATATTTGTCGAAGGAATAATACATAATGTCCATAACACGTCTAACATTAAAGAAGGAGTATCGATTTGGGATGAAACCCGTCTGGTCAGTGTGAATGATGGATTCTATATACTTATTTAACCTATTTGCAAGTATTTTAGTGAATATCTTAAAATCTAGGTTGAGCATGGAAACTGGACGATATGATGAAGGCTCGGTTTCATCCCTGTCCTGCTTCAACAACAGTGAAATGTTAGCCTCATACAAGGTTGGAGGGAGTCTTTCGGATTCCATTGAGTGGGAAAACATCCTGTGTAAAACTGGAGTTATCTGATTTGCAAATTTCTTATAGAATTCAACGCCAAAACCGTCTGGTCCTGAGCTTTTTCCGTTTTGCATTGATCTGATAGAATCTAGAATTTCTTCCGGAGACAGTTCCGCATTAAGGGCCTCTCGTGAGGTGTCGTCTAGTTTTGGTATGTTTAGGTCCTTTAACCAATTATCCACATCCCCTGTAGCTTTAGATCTATAAAGCTCCTCATAATATTCTTTGAAGCGAGAGTTTATCAGCTTAGGGTCTGTTAAGATTACTCCAGAGCGAGATTTTATTTTGTGGATAGCCCTACTGGCCTGTTGCCCTCTAAGCTGGCGAGCTAAAAGTGTGTGAGGTTTGTCCCCAAGCTCGAAATATTGCCTCCTAAGTCGCAGGAGCTGGTCACAAACCTGACGTGATAAGATCGTATTATATTCATATTTAAGCTTGAGAATGTTATTCAATGTTTGAGAGTTGCCTGTGCTTCTATATAATGATTCTAATTGTGTGATCTCGAAGTCAATTTCGTCCAGCCGCGTTTTGTTTGACTTCTTCAAAGCCGCCTCATATGCAATAATATGGCCTCTCATGACAGCTTTGAATGTTTCCTACAAGGTGGAATCAGAAACATCTGAGGTGTCATTGTTCTCTAGGTATTCTGTGATTTTTACTGACATATGTTTACAAAATTTTTCATCTGCTAACAAAGATGGGCGGAGACGCCATGAGGAGCGCTGTCCAGTTTTTTTTAAAATTGAGAGTAATGGAGGCCGGGGCGTGGTCCGAAATCAAAATGTTATGGTATTTGGTGTTTGTAACATTTGGTATGAGTTTCGCATCCAGTAAGAAAAAATCAATACGGGAATATGATTTGTGTTTATTAGAAAAAAAAGAATATTCTCTGTCTGTCGGGTGTTGGAGCCGCCATATGTCGACCAGATTAGTGGAAATTATAAGATTGTTCAGGACTGTGGAAGCATTAGAGGGGTTACATATTTTGCTAGCCGACCTGTCAAGATGGAGGTCAAGTATTACGTTGTGGTCCCCAGCGACTATTAAATTTGTGTTTGATAGGTCAGGTAACTTCTCAAAGGTTTTTCTGAAAAATGCTGCGTCATCAATGTTTGGCCCGTAGATGTTCAACAGCGTTACATGAGTAGAATGAAGATGGCCTGTTACAATAATATATCGACCATTCGGGTCACACAGCGTTGAAATGTGTTTAAAAAGTATGTTTTTACGAATAATGATTGCAACGCCACGAGCTTTGCTTGAGAATGTGGATTGAAATATTTGGTCAGCCCAGCTGCAGCGCAGACGCTTCTGTTCAGATGGTCTAATGTGAGTCTCTTGAAGGAATGCCACATCGGCAGCGAGAGAGTTAAGGTGTGCAAAGACCTTAGCACGCTTGATTGAATGACCTAGGCCATGAACATTCCAGCTGACCAAGTTGATACCCTCATCTTTACCTCTTGGGATCATGAGTAAGTGAAAATTATGTTATATGTACAGTAACATGAAAAATTGCCCCAAATAAAAAGAACATCAAAAACACTGAGAAAAACACATAAAATGAACTCACATTTACCCACCCCAAGCTCCCACTTTCCCAAACAAAGCGAGAGAAAGTATCTTAACATGCCCTACAGGGGTCCTATACTAGTTAACACCTAACCGCTAGTCAGCTAACTTAAAAGCGGCGTCCCCTCCGATATCAGGCAATAAGCAACAAAACATTTCCATGACAAAAAATAGAAAAAACCCAGGTGTTGACGTAAGATGATATGAAGCAAATTAATTAAGCACATAGAGTAACCAAAACAGAACACATCTGGCACTTAATGTTACTCAATATTAAAGATAAAGAGCCAGGCACTTAGTAAAATTAGTGAGAATAAGGCACACTGGGAAGAAACAAATATTTTTTAACAATAGTCCAGTGTTATTAGCATTACCCTACAACTGCAGGTCTGTGCCACAGCAGGATACAGCAGGTTACAGCAGCCGGCTCCAATCCGACAGACTGTGCAGGGACCTCATCCCTCCTCAGAAGCCTGGTAGTCGAGCAGGAAGCGATCGGCATCTTCTGGGGTGTTGAAGATCATGTCGACGTCGGTGCCTTTGGTGACTCGGAGCCGTGCAGGATAGAGGAATCCGGTGCGCATCCCAGCGTTGTTGAATTTTTTCCTCATCTCCTCGAATGGTTGGCGCCGCTTCATTATCTCCGCCGGGAAATCGGGATATATGTGGATCCGTGTTCCGTTGTAGGTCAGAGGGGTGTTCTCCCGTGCCAGCCGCAGTATTTTCTCCTTCACCCAAAAGCTGTGGATCCTGGCTATCATGACACGGGGACGTGCTCCGGCGTCGGATGGCTGTCCGAGTCTGTGCGCTCTGTCAACCTCTATCGGGGTGGGGAAGTGAGCAGCACCCAGCAAATTACGCAGAAAAACGGCAAAAAAGTCCACTGGGTTTTTACCCTCAGCTCTTTCTGGCAGGCCCACCACTTTTATATTCTGGCGTCTGGAGCGCGCTTCGAGGTCGATGACCTTTTCTTGGAGCGATTTATGACTGGCCTCTAGCTGCCGCCATTGTTGTTTTAGCCCGGACAGCTGGATGTCATGGTCACTGCTAGCCGCCTCCACAGTAGAAATCCGAGCATCGTGTTCGGTCAAGGTGGCCTGGGTAGCTTGCAAGGACGCCCCCAAGTTATTGAATCGGTCCTCCATCCTTTTGCTCATGTCATTTATAGCCGCGAGAATGACAGCTGCCTCGATGTTTGCCGTAGCCGCTAGCGGAGCTAGCTCTGGAGCGTCGTCATTAACCCCGATGCTAGCGTTAGCATTAGCCTCACGGGCTGGGCTTGCAGAGGGTGTTTCCATGGCGTTGGGCTGCTGTTTTTGTTTCTTCTTGTTAGGCATAAGTGCACAGACGAAAAACAAGCGTGATGCTTGATCTTTTAGCGGGTATAAGCAGTACAGAAATGTTATATTGCTTGAATCTTGATGTATCGGACGGGAGCTCTGAGAAAGTAAGTCTACACCATAGCGTGCGCTCTAGCGCCCCCTGAAATTGATTTTTTTGACATGAATGCCTGGCTGATTTCACGGATTCTGGTCAGTTTCTCTTCTGGGAGTGAAGCTTTCATTTCCACAGAATCCAGCAGGATTCCGAGGAACTCGAGGGATGTTGCGGGACCGAGAGTTTTCTCCTCTGAGAGAGGCACGCCGAGCTGGCTGAACAGGCGCTTTAATTTTTCCAGCGAGGAACCCGAGCTGTCATTAGGGGAATCGATGAGCAGGAAATCGTCCAACAGATGAAGCACTGAAGGAAGTTTGACGTTGTTGAGCAGAATCCAACAGAGAGCCTCTGACCCCGTATTAAATAAACACGGACTACTCCTGCAGCCGAAGGTGAGTCTCACTGCAAAATAAAACTTTGACTCCCACTTGATGCCGAAAAGATGCCACTGCGACGGATGAATGGGAACGATTTTGAACGCATCTGTTATATCTGCTTTGGACAACCACGCCCCCTGCCCGGCGAGTTTAATTAATTTAATTGCGTTGTCGACTGTGGCGTAGTGAAGAGAAAACGGAACCGGGGGAATGAGACTATTAACGCTCGCAACGGGGCCTGAACGAGGAGCGGACAAATCGAAGATCAGTCTTTTCTTCCCTGAGTATTTCCTCGAGGCGATACCTACTGGACTAGTGCGAAACACGGAGAAAGGAGGGGAGTCGAAGGGGCCAATTAAGTAATTTTTATTAAGTTCTTTCCCTAGCAGCTGGGAGACGCTCTCTGGGTCTTTGAGCGCCGACTGGAGATTTTTTGCAACATAGCAAGAGTCCAGAGAAGAAACAACTCCCACTCGAAAACCCTGAGATAGACCCGTGAGCAGGTGATTGGTGAAAACAGTGTCAGGATGAGTGGACGATTCGAGAGCCAGAGCCCTCACATTAACGGGAGTAGATGGGTGATCTTTTAATATTACTGAGAGCCGCGCCGATTCGCCTGGCGAGAGCGGGCCAGGCGGGCGGGGATCAGCTGCCTGGACACACAGACCGAGGGTGCGCATCCTTGCATACACTGCAAACATGAAGAAATACACAACTTGGGTAAGTGCACACATTCTCATTAAAGTTGTTGCAGATGGGCTGATTATTAAACGATTCCACCTTCCTACCGCGCTTATCGATCACGGAGCGCGGTGCGAGGTTGTCATGCTGGGGAGGAGCCGGCGGCATGAACGGTAGCTGAGGGCACAGAGAGTCGGAGTGACCAATGCTCCCGCATGTGCGGCATGAGACTGCCTGGGAGCCCCCTATTAACATAATGAGGATCTCCGAGTCCAGAACTGACCAGGTTGATTGAATGTTGGATTGGGATATGTAGAGGGCTGCCTTGCTGGAGAATGCTTTGTGGTACTGATAAAATATGTTTCTCCCATATTTAAGATTTAGATCGCCGATCAGAGCCAAGTATGCATCTAATTCAACCCTCCTTTCTGGGAACACGGAGCAGACTACATCCCTGTATATCCCGAAAGCGAACAGGAATTCGCCTATGGACAAGTCTCTGGTGAGACGGGGATCTGCAGATTTGAAGATGGCGGTGATATTCCCTGAGGAAGAGACTCTTTTGTCGCACTCCGGTGACGGCAGAATAAGGCTGACCAGATTAATATCTTTCCCTTGAAGGATCTTTTGCCCTAAGCGGGGAGAAATATTAGCAGCGGAAGGAATGTATGGCCTACCTAGCGGAGGAGCAGGGATGGCTGAAGCCAGCGAATGAGGCGCTGCTGCGCTGCTGCGCTGAATGCGGCAGCCAGAGGAGCGGTGCTTGGGTGAGCCAGCGGGAGCGCGGGGGCTGAAGCCCTTTCCAGAGACTGGAGGCGAGAATCGATGGCCTGGACTGACCTCACCAGAGCCTGCATGCTGGATAGCAGGACGTCGCTAGCGCCCGGAGCTGCAGCAGCAGCGGTGATGCCAGCGGCGGGGGAGACCTGCAGAGGAGGAGCAGCCTGTGGAAGAGGAGCAGCGGCGGCAGCGTTGGAAACCTGTGGGAAAAAAGCAGAGACGGCGGCCGAAGACGGTCCAGCAATGGCACCGGGATCTGCCCGACTGGCTGATGGCGGACGCCCTCTCTTCTTCGCCCGAGGTGCGACTGAATTCTTGGTCCTTTTCCGGCCCCGTTGAACCGGCGCGGGGTCCACGTCGGAGACCGGAGAGGCGGCGGCGGAATCGCTAACCGCGATCAGGCTTGCCAGCGATTGCAGCTGGGACAGCTGGAGCCCTGGGGCTGGAGAAACTCCTTGAGACCTCAGGTGGGATAGCAGGGACAGATACTCGGACTGAGAGGAAGCAATCCGGGCGCTCCTGCGCTGAGGAGACTGCACTGCCCCCAGCAACAGCTCGCCGCTTGGATCGAAATCCTCGGGAGGATCCGTGTCATAATCCGACATCCTCGAGCGGGCAACGAAGAGGCAACGGAGCAACAATAGAGCAAAAGCCAAACAGGTATGAGCAAACAGTGTTTCTGCGGGCTGGCTGACAGCTGAATGAGAGTAGAGAGAGAGTACTTTTAAACAAGACAGCTGAAAGCTGATTGGGGAGGAGAGAAGGTGGTGGATTGTGATTGGATGAGGATGAGTGTTGAGGGGTGTGATTCAGAGGGAAGTGGGAGAGAAGAAATGACTCAGTGAGCATGCTTGGGGAGATAGTCTTCCTGTCTGAATTTTCGCTAGGCTTCATGTGTTGTTGCTGGGAATTACATAATGTCCAATATGGTCATGATAATAAATACATGTCAGCAATCCAACTATGGTTCAGGTGTTATGTTTGTTCTAACAGTTAACTTTTTTTGTGTCCCTTTGACAAGATGTGCTGACAAACTGTTGAAACTTACAAGGTATTCCTTGATCAGGCCATCTGCATCTTCTCCCAGGAAGATGGTGAGGGCTTTCAGCACACATTCCCTCCGATGATTAATGTCCACAGTCTAGAACAACAAATATTGATTAATTTTAAACTCTAAATTTCATAAGACAGACATCCTTACTCTTATTGCTTAACTCTTACATGTACTTTATTTAAAAACAGTCATTCACAAGCCCAGAGATTCATTATAGAAAGAAAAGGGGATGAGTTCAGTGGTGTATTTTTTGAGTCGCTAAAAACATTCATTCATATGAAAGCCATGATTAGCATTGGCCTGCCCATATTAATGTCTTTATGAAGGATTCAGATATATTTTGACAGCCCTCTTAGTTACGAAGTATCTTGTTTGATGGTACAGATTTACCTGGTCCAATGTGTCCATGATGTTCGCAATCTTTTGGCGTGCTGCTCCTCCTTTGGCACGTATGACTTTGATCAGCTGACTTGAGTGCACATCTAACTGGGCCATGAACTTCCCCTCAAGAGGAACAGCCATGAGCCTCTGGAACTCTGTATTTATCTAAAAACAAAACACAAATGACAGTAGATATTGTATTATGGAACAAAATGCTGAAACTGATTTCATCTTGTATGCCAAAATGTCTATATCCCAAAAAGTATAACATATGTGGAAATTCAAAATGTAAATTCTGTCATTAAGTTCAGTGTTATACAATCTCAACCACATCAAGTTATGACCGATTCATGAAAGTTAACTGCAATAAATCCTGAAGCATACAGACTTCGATCACTTCAGTTCCCTTCTTACCTCTTTCTGTGTGAAGAGTGCAGGCCATCTGTCCTTCAGTTCCTGAATGCTTGGTTCTTGGTTTACCACCTCATGTCGTCTGTAGGCAAACGTGTTAGCCATTTTGTCTGCGATGACCCTTTCATTGTCCCTTATCCCGATCTCTGTCAGAAGTTCTAGTCTCACTTTTTCCATGCTGTCCAGAGTCTCACCAGTAGGAAAGGATGGATAAAAGTTAGCTTCAGAACGTTTTGGCTTCTTCACTTTTTTAGCAGGGAAAGCATCTGTAGTAGCTTTAGATTTCAGTAGATTTCACACGCAGCTCTGGACACCCCTGTAATTTGAGCTGGGTCCTGTAGTTTGCCATTTTGTACTTCAGTCGTTGTTTCCAACTGTAGCAGCCATTGAATGATCCAGGTTCTTTCAAACATGGGTGCTTTTTGATAAGGGCCTCTGCAGCTGCGCAGAAATGTGCATCCTCTGGATAGGCTTTGTAACGGTAAATTTCTTCTGCTACTCTTTTCAGGATATCAGACAGCATTCGGGCGCTGAAAGTCAACATTTTTTGGCTCACACAGTACTCAGTATTCCCCCTCTCTAGCTGTAGCTCTGTGTCATATGAAAATTGGGGAATTGCAAAGTCTTCTGGCCACTGTTGTGTTCGAGATGACACAGATTCAGGGGATGAGAGGATAATTGTGTCATTTGATGCCACCGAAATACCGTCATCAGACTCAAATGAAAGAGACAGAGATGAAGTGGACTGAGCGGCACTGATCAAAGGTGGATTTGTTTGCTGGTGGATCACTTTGATTGTCCCCAAATTCTGAAGTTCGGTGGTAGAATTCAGATTGAAGAAGTCGTTGCCAAAGTCTTGGTCCATGTATTGCAGTCTGAAGTTACCTTTTAACCCAAAGGTAGTCTTTATCGTGCTGAGAAGGTCTTCAAGTGACTCTGGGATGCCATTTGGAAGAGTCAGCGTTTCAATGTTGTTCTCTCCTAAAATCACCTTCAGTCTTGCAGGTGTTGAACCAGCCATGGTGGTCTGAGAACAAAGCACAAGCACAGTTAGTGAGGAAGGAAAGGAAGCGCTACCCTAAGTCCTAAAGGTTAAAGATATGTTCGAGTTAGTCTGTCGATCTTTCATCAAGTTTACAGTGTTCATCTGCATCTATGTACTTCTATTCAGACACAGACCAGAAGTGTGCTAGGTCTACAAGAAATCTGATGGCTGTATTTTCTGTGTTCAATAGCGTCAGTGGCGCCGCCAGGGTTCAATTTCTAAGTACGCACAGAAACGGCAAATAGCCTACAACAAATGGAAAAATACTAATCTAATGTTTTCAGTATTAGTGAAATAACAGATTGAAGTGTCCATTAATCTACTGAGACTGTTGTTATTCTGACATGAGTTATATGGCTGTTGTGTGGAAATCTATGCTGTGGTTAATAATCGCAGTGCAGACGAGTGAGTTTGGAGCTAAAAAAAGAGGAGAGATAAAAGAAAGCGAGATGACGCGACCGTAGCCGCCGTGATATTACGACGTCGCCCCCGCTGAGGAGGAACTATGAAGGACTCAACTGTGATAGAAAACTGACTAAACCGAGTCGGGCAGAGCTGAGCTGTGATGTGTCGTGGAGAAGGGACAACACAGGGCACACCGCTATGCGCACACGCGTGCCATATTTATTCCTTTCAGATGCGATCACGCCCGGTTCAGCACGCTGGACAGTGCACTGCAGACCTGCAGCATTTGTTTTCATCCAAACTTTGCAAACTTGGTCGGGAATTGTAGAAGATGGTGTTCACTATAAAATGCTGTTCATCTCTGTGCAGAGAGAGGGATGTAGGCTATGAAAAAGTTATCCAAATCTCCCGCTAAGAGAGAAATTACGCATACAGATGTTTAAAAGTCCAAACAAAAAAATATATCAACAAGAAACGACCCTAATCAATTCCATAACTCAAAGTAGATTTTTACTCAACGAAAAAATGAAGATCAGTTAGGCTTTATTGCGTCACTTCACAGAAACACATTATGGTGACATGCGCACCAGAAACACAGATGAAACAGCCCAGCAACACATTATGGTGACGGCGCACAAGAAACACAGGTGAAAACAGCCCAGCTGCAGCAAAACATTAGGCCTACAGTGATGTGCACCACAAACAGATAAAAACAGCCCAGCAAAACATACGATGATGCGCCAAAACAGCCCAGTAACACATGGTGACGGCGCACCATACAGTACACATGGTAAAAACACACAAAACACGCTCTATAGGCTGATAATGTTCCTACCTATTTGATATAAATTCTACGCCTCCCTGTCACGTCGAACTCCTGCAGAATGGCCTCAGAATCGATAGGAATATCATGGTGAATGTTCATCAGGGCAAGTCCACTCAGTCTCTTGTCTGTCATGGTGTTCCGGAGGTATGTTTTCAAGCGACGTAAACAGCTGAATGAACGCTCAGCACTGGCCGTGGACACAGGCATTGTTAGGAGGACCTTTATGACAGTATGCACATTAGGATAGAAGTATGCAGTTAGTCTCAGAACTTGGAGAATGTCACACTCACTGGTGACAGGTGTGTCATCCTTCGCCCTGTTATGTTGCCTCCATAGATTCAGCTCCACGTCTGCAGTGTCAACACTGGGCATCAACGCACCATACTCCTCCTTTATCTCCATCCATAAACTGTCTGTCAACAGTGGCAGTTTGTCGGGGAGAAGGTACTGGGCTTTAAGACGTGGCAGTGCAAGGCATACTCTGTCTCTCACTTCTGTGGTCAGGTGGTCAATGAACAGCAAGAAAATTGTCCTTTTCCAGTATTCTTGTGGGTTGGCTGCAGGTGTGTTAGACCTGTGAGCTTGTTTTTTGGCGATGCGAGGCAGTGATGGGATGACTTCAACAAGCTCAGCCAGCGAGCATGCTTTTCCCCATATATTGTCGTATGTGGAGTCATCTCTTTTTTTCTCCAACACTGTCACGAGATCTGTGGCCATTCGCGCAGCCATTGGGAGCTCACATTTTGGGTTTTGTAGCCCATTGCTGAGTGGTGTGAGGCAGTGGAGGAGTTCCTGTGTAACGGTGAGGCAGATTATGAACTCGAATGTCTCCATTGCGCGCGAGAGTGCGGATGCTGCGGAGCTGCACTTGGCATCAGCGTCAGTTTTTAGCTCAGCCAGTGTTGTGACCACGTCCTCGTAGTTGTCGATGACTGTCGACAGGCACATATCATGCTGAGACCAGCGTGTGTCTGAAAACTTTTGCAGGCGTTTTTTACTGCTGCTGTTGCGCAGTAAACACTGCAGGCGCTTTGGGGAGGCTGTAATGAAGCTCACTAACTCTTGAGCTGTATTCAGAGTGTTGCGGACAACAGGGATTTTTGTGGAGTGCACAATTGCCAGATTCAGCGCGTGATTTCTGCAGTGCACATACACAGCAGCTGGATACTGTTCTCTGATGCGCGCCTGGACGCCTCGCACCTTTCCACTGACATTCCCGGCCCCGTCATATCCCTGCCCAACAATACGAGCAGGGTCCAGATCTAATTCTCTTAAACGGCCCAGAAGGAGTTGGGTTAAGGTCTCGCCTGTTGTGTCAGCAGTAGAAAAAAATCCCAGGAAGTCCTCGCGCAAAGAGTAGCTGCTGTTAACACAGTCCACGTATCTCAATACAAGAGCTACTTGCTCAACATTACTTATATCAGCAGTCTCATCAGCCAAAAGGGAGAACCACTCTGCATCCCTGCATTTCTTCAGAACTGTGTCTTGAATCTGTTTCCCACATAGCTCAATCAACTCGTTCTGGACCGAATGGCTGCAATATTTGGCATTGCTTGGTGCATTTTCGAGATACTCTCTCAGTTTCTCATCTCCTTTAGCGCGGTAATTCAGAAGCACCTGGAAATTACTGCGCTCATCAGTGTGTCCCCGAATGGGCAGATTTTGCTGCCCACAAACAGCGATTAGATCAATGACTGCTTTCAGACCATGTTTATTGCGCTCTACTGTTAGTTCGTGTGAGCGATCTAACTTGGAATAGATAGACTGGCTCTTTCCCAAAGCAACATCAACAAATTCACCTGCGCGCAGCTGGGCACTATGGTGTGCGGGAGTTGACATGTGTCTGGAAACTATTTTCTTTGCATTACTCCAGTCAGTAAGTGGCTTGGTTCTCAGAACCATGTCATCTGATGAGAAAAGCATACATGCTACACAAAAAACACCATCAACGCTTTTGCTGTAACGCAGAGTGGGGTAAATACTCTCATCAAAAAATTCCTCCGGTATTTTCCGCTGCTTCCCACATATGACTCTAGCTGGGGGTACCCACCCTCTGGGGGGCTTGAATCTGGACTGTATGGCTTTCAGTTTAATGGAATCGGATGTCGTTTTGAGTTCATCAGCCTTAACACAGCCAAGGTCATCTTCATATGCAGCAGCACTGACCACCCTTTGCTGCTGCCGTGTGTTCTCGGCGGGCTCGGGGCTTGGACCCTCACTGACAGCGGCTGCAACCGCCAAAGAGGCAGAAGAGCTAGAAGCATAGCTAGCTACCTCGTCTTCACGTCCTGCCTGACTGCTGGTAGCACTTCCATTATCGCTGCTCTGCTGCGTGTTTGTGATCGTGGATTTGGATCTCTTTTTTTCAAATGCCTGGAAAAGGCTTAACTGTCTTTTTGACATTTCTATAGGCTGGACCGGGCGTAATCATCACATAGCGTAGTGTAAATAGGCGCCAGAAATCAAAAAGTGACAGATGAATGACGTAGGACGACAATCATTGGCTTTTACGTTAGGCCTCCAGTGATTGGTTTAACAATCAACGAGCTCAGCACGTTTAGCCTGTTACAAACAAGCATCTTTGTCACACCCTCATCACACCCCCTCAAAATAAATAAAATTGCTTTTTTTTTTTTTCACCTATGAAAAAAATTGTACCCACAGTGCGTACAGGATTCCGGCTGGCAGCGCCAGTGAATAGCGTAATACTTTCTTCTATGATTTCTAATTTTGATTTTCTGCCGCACACCATCTCCCTCTCACACGGCTGATCCGTGCGTGTACGAGCGCTGCACGCACCCTTTCTCCTCGCCTTCTTAACGTCATGTACATTGAAAGCAATGCAAGCGGCAGTAAATGCAAGCTTCCTGGAGCCACCACAGTTAAACTTTACCTCCCACATCACCCGTGGCCGTGACCGCATGAACTGTTCGCGCCGACAGGCATACTGCGAACCACCACTCGTGTATAAATGCGCGCGCCCGAAGTAACGTAGTCTGAAGAGAACCGTGGCCCAGCTTGCCGCTATAATGTGCTAATGCTAATGAATAACTAACAGTAAGCCAACACACTGCATGAATACACAACTTTAAGATAGCGTTACGATATTAAAACAAGAGAGTCCCGCCGGCAAACTACTAACTTAACCTACATGTCCAAGCACAAACTACCAACAGGTCTGACATTTCGCTAATGTTAGCAGGGCTGAATGATAGCGGTTTGGTCAGGTCAGTTTACTAAACACTTAACAAACTTAACAATACAGTTGGACTATTTTTATATCTAATATATTAAAATATGTGTTCTACATTTGACTTACCTTCAAGGACTATGGAGAAAATAATATCTTCGTTACCTTATTCCCAAATTGTTCACGAGGTACTGCCTGCAGCCAGGTGCCTCTCAAATTGTTGTTCTCAACCGCAGGTAGAAAATTCGAAAATTCTGGAGAAGGCGGAGACGTCATGACGTCAGACGCACTGCGTCACGAGAAACCTAATTGATGCAGGTTGACTCTAATGAGAATAGCAGGTTACATGTGTACTGAGGGAACAACACATAATAACAAGTTGATATACTCCACAAATGTAGACTGGCTCCACTAAAGCAGAAATCTTAATGAAACTCACTCTGAACCTTACGTAACTTCAACTACTGCTGAAATACACTTTTTAGAGTGTACGGTGATGGTCTCTTTTCTAAGAAACATGAATAAGAAACATGATAATGAGAACACAGATAAGCGACACTAATACATTTAAATATAACATAGTTTAATCAGAAACTTTGCACCAGCACACGGCACATAACAGACTGCTTTGAAAAATATTAAATAAACAACATTAAAACAGCAGTTTTAAAATTATTAGCGGAATATTACCAGATGTCGCAGGTAGCCTATTCTGTTTGAGAAAATAAAAATTAGAATGAAAACGTTCAAACTTAAACAGCCTCTGTTCAGTAACACCGGCAAGGAGGCATCATTACGCATCTGGACGCCTAACAAATAATAAAAGTAGGCTGTGAGTGGCTCAAAAGACACTGAAAAATAACACAAAATAAACAAAGTTAACGAATGAAACTAATTGATTTAACAAATGAATCACTTGGCCATATTGCTGTGGAGGAAGAGAATGTTGCTGACCGACTGCGGTCGCAATCCCGTGCGTCTCTCTTCCAAGATGCGCCCACAGACAAATGCTCTCTCTGAAGGCGCACTGGATGCGGGGATGCTGAAAATGAAACGCGCCAGCTTTGAGAGCGCATGGAAGCGCTCTTTGTTGAATTTCCACCATTGAAGCACGTTGTCTGGGTCTGGGTGATCAGAGAGCCGGGAGCTGAGATATTCAGCCATTTCATCATCGACCGACTTCATTTGCGCTGAAGAGAAGAACGCATCATCTCTGTGAATCGGTCTGTGCTTTGCTTTTTGGCTGGTGGCGGATCCTCTGCTGTGGCCGGTACCTGGTCAAACTGCCTCTTCTGAATTATTTCATTTGCGCCTGTGGATGCATTTGATTTATATATAAATAAACATGTATTTATAAAATGGTTCTTGCTATCATTCGTTTAGATAGGGCAATCTGTGTATCCTTCGTTTTTCCGTTTCAAATATATTAATGTAGGCTATTTAAATGTATTAAATAGCCTACATATGTATTAAATGTATTAATGTAGCCTATTTAAATGTATGAAATACATATGTATTAAATACATTTAAATAAATAGTGGAATCTAGGCTACTGTATTTAAAATTCTAAATGTATTTTAAAATCAGCACTTCATCCCGCTGTCAACATTCCGTTTTTTTGGTTTTGGTTTTGAAAGGGAAAAACGAATGAAGAAGGGCCTAGTCTTCTTATGACTTTTATTCAGTGACTTTTATTTCCGTTCTTTGACTGCATTTCAATTGTTCTAATTTGTAGGATAATTTGCACTGTGTGTATTTTATTTTTATGTCTGCAATAGTATACCTTTAACCACGTCTTGTCGTGCATCTGGGGGCAGCATCCGTAGCAGCCGCAGTTTTGGAGTCAGGAGCGTTGCAATCCTGTAGATCATGTGCAGAGGTGATGCAGATGTGTCGCCGGTGCCCATCAGTTCTTCCAGACGCAAGGCACACACATTGGCGACCTCAGAGAGCAAGGGCTCGAGGGATGCTGCTTGACAGTGTTCAGTGAGTCTCACGGACCACGGCAGTGGAAGTGATGCACTGGGAGTGGAGTTGTCGGACTCCAGGTCATTAGTAGCGTCCTTAAATAATTTAAGGAATGCAACTACTGTTTTCAGGGTGTTTGCATTGATCTGCGCAATCCTCTCGTACTGGTTGTTGCTCAGCAGTAACGTGGAGATCTCCTCATGCTGTTGCAGTATGGAATCAAGCATATCATAATTTGAATTCCATCGGGTCTCGATGGATTGCTTGAGGGATGTCTTCAAGCTGCTTTGCAGACCTGAATGTTTGAAGTATTTCACCAGTTTTTTTGAACTGGTTAACAGTTCAGACAGCTCAGCACTTTCAGCCAACATGCACTTGACAGAGTGACGTTCAGGATGTGCGCGTTGCAATTCAGCCTGGTGTATTCACGGAGGGCGGCGACAATGTTGGCTCCACGGTCAGTGACAAATACAACACGGCCAGCTAGAAGTGACGCATCTATTCCAAACTCACGCAGTTTCTGGAACAGCAGGCTCCTGATATTCTCCCCCGTCTTTGATACACCACTCTCGAAGGGAGCCGCGAATAACACTCTGGAAACGAGGTCGAAGTTGTTGTTTGTATAATGGATGGTGCCGGTCTTGTGCCGTCGTATGCACCCTTGCAGTGAAAAGCACCCCCTCGCGGGAGCGCGCTTGAGCCGCTCCGCTGTTGGAAAAGTGAAGCAATTCGCCTCAATATCGCAAACAAACACTGGGGGAAATGCTGCCTCGTGATTTAATGATTTGTGAAGGGAATAGAAGGGAATGGCATTGGTTCGCGGGAGTTATTGAGCTCTAATGCTCAGTATAAAATATATAAAAATTAATATAAAAATTACATGTGTTCAAATGCAATAAAAACAGGTGAGAGTCATAGAGGAGGCTTAGATCTTCTGTTCTGTGTTGATTTTGAGCAAATGGGTCACATGACCTGGGAGTTATTGAGCTCTAATGCTCATATTTACAGTATAAAATATATTAAAATTAATATAAAATATTGCATGTGTTCAAATGCAATAACAAAGGAGTGTATCAGAGCAGGCTTGGCTAAATATTATGTAGCTTTTCCTGCAATTCAGGTTCATTTAGGTCAACAACAATAACATTCTGATCTTGTGGCCTGCAATGAAAAGGTAAAGGTGAAGGAATTTGAAGTGCACTGATTGTCATGTGTTTCTCAATATTAAAGGATAAGCTCTCTCTGTCTTGTTTTTAAGATATGAAATATTTTTCATGCTGCTTAATAAAATGAAATATAATAAATATATCCACATCTGTAGCCTACGCTGTTTAAAGTACCTGATGCTGGGATAAAAGAGGCAGGGCAGGGCTGTGTTTTTCTACTTGCCACGATGTGCACCCCTGGTTAACTTGAACTAGGAAAGGTCCACATGGATGAAACTCACTCTGGTTATACACACTAGTCCCATCTCTAGACTGTGAAAAGCATTTGATGCTGGGATCAACCAAAAAGAATTACTGGGGGGGGTGCTTTTCAAGGCAGGGCTGTGTTTTTCTACTTGCCACGATGTGCACCCCTGGTTAACTTGAACTAGGAAAGGTCCACATGGATGAAACTCACTCTGGTTATACACACTAGTCCCATCTCTAGACTGTGAAAAGCATTTGATGCTGGGATCAACCAAAAAGAATTACTGGGGGGGGTGCTTTTCAAGGCAGGGCTGTGTTTTTCTACTTGCCACGATGTGCACCCCTGGTTAACTTGAACTAGGAAAGGTCCACATGGATGAAACTCACTCTGGTTATACACACTAGTCCCATCTCTAGACTGTGAAAAGCATTTGATGCTGGGATCAACCAAAAAGAATTACTGGGGGGGGTGCTTTTCAAGGCAGGGCTGTGTTTTTCTACTTGCCACGATGTGCACCCCTGGTTAACTTGAACTAGGAAAGGTCCACATGGATGAAACTCACTCTGGTTATACACACTTGTAGGAGACATGAATCTGTTGTATATTTAGTTTGTAGTTTATTAGGTTATTGTATTTTGTTTTTGTTTATCTTGATTTGCATATGTAGGTCACAGGGATATGGGCGGTGACATCTAGGTAATATATTCACCTGTTCACTGGCGGGAGAGAGACAAAGGAGTGAGGGTGAGAGAGTAGAGGCCGTATTTTTTGTTGACCTCTGTTCTTTTGGTTTATTTGATCGCTGTGATTATTAGTTACATACTTTCGCACGTTATAATAAGTTGTTTTATTTCTTTAATAAACTTCGTTAAACGTATTTTTGGATCTCAGTGGATTATTTTCTGTACAGCGCGTCGGACAAATAACAATCTATTCCCTCAGCCTCGCAGCGGCTGCTTTTGGTTTTTGACAGTCGCTACAATTTTTGTCAACAAAAAACAGCAATAAGGAAAGAAACAAGACAGGACAGCGCGGTGGTTTCATGGATTAAATGGGAGAAAGGATCATCGGAGATGAATGACGGAGGAAGACACTGGCTCTCAATCATTACTGCCTCGGGAGACACACTTGGAAATCCAGGTACGCTTACCGGTGTATGGGCATAAAGCTTGGCTCAACGTTATGCGCTCTGTGAAAGGAATGCGGCTCGCATGTCTGCTCTTGGTCCATTAGGGACAATTGTTGCTTTGAATGCCGGGTGGGACAGTCGGTCATTCCCGATCGCCAGCATTGATTGTGTGAGCAGTGATTACTCTGAGCTGTCAGATGAAGAATCTCTCTTTGAAATTGCCGCTGTGCTGTTTCCGTGTGTGACGCTGTGTGGAGGAGTCTTCTCTCGACCTGTGAAAGTGTTGGATGAATACATGTGAAAATGAGTGAAATAAATGCTGTTGTTTCGAGCTCTGAAATGGAGAGTGGTAAAAGGGAACCTAAGCTCACTGCAAAAGCTCTGGAAAATAAAATTGAAAGGCTTCAACGGGAACGGAAATCGAGTGTGAACAAAATTAAAGGGCTCATTCCACAAATGAAATCCTTCATGAATACGAAGAAAAATGTCTCACAGGTACAAACTCATTTGGAGAGTTTGAATGATCTTTGTGCAAATGCCAGCATGTCACACGAAATGTTGATGCCTCTATTACCTGAGGATGAACAGAGGAAACATAATGAATGGTTTTCAAGCATCATGAGCTATAGCAACACGTTTAAAGGGGATGTTGAAAAGTGGTTGAATGATGAAGAGGAACCAAATCATAATGTCCTTCATGTTTATGCTGATCCTGATGAAATGAATGCTCAAATATGTTCTCCTATAACTGATGCACCTCAGCTACCAACTGCTTCCATAAACAATCTAGATGACTTGCAAGACAACATAAAACCAAGCGACAGTGTGTCAAATGTGAGAAGCAGAGCATCAAAATCACAAAACTCTGCTTCTGGAAGAAAGTCAGTTGCTTCCAGTGTTTCTTCTGCACGTCTCAAAGCAGAAGCTGACTTGGCAGCCTTAAAGATGAGACAAAAACTGTTAAAGGACAAACATGAATTGGAGGAAGAGGAGGAACGGCTACGTAAAAGAAAGGAGCAGCTTAAATTGGATGAGGAAATTGCAGCAAGCATGGCTAAGCTAAATGTGCTTAAGTCTCGGAGCATCCTAAGTGGGAAAACCTCAGCAACCAAGCACTCAGATGGAATGAATTCCTATGTGGAGAAAGGACAAAGGGAAGCACAAACCCTTAATGCTAAAGCACAGTCATTTGTGCCACAGCTGGCGCAGCCGGGAATCCAATTTCTGCATCTGGATGCAGGAACAAGACCCAAGGAGAAAAATCCATC
This sequence comes from Planiliza haematocheilus, assembly GCA_005024645.1. Taxonomy (NCBI): domain Eukaryota; kingdom Metazoa; phylum Chordata; class Actinopteri; order Mugiliformes; family Mugilidae; genus Planiliza; species Planiliza haematocheilus. Next base: position 97,431 of record SRSE01000811.1, read on the forward strand.
TCAGTTCATTCATTCAGAACCCATGTTGCCTACCTCTTATGAACACAATCTGCATGGGGTGAATCATGACTCTCGAAAGGAAACACAAATGATGGATGGAAATGCCTGGAGTGTGAATACTAATCATAATGACAATCAAAACCATATCTTTAGCATTATGAACAAGTTTGTCTGTGTAGGTTCTCAGTCATCCAGGTCATGGTAATCCAAAAAAGGTTTCAAAAAGGCAACTGGACTTGTAGATTTTGGAGAAGACGTTTCACCACTCATCCGAGTAGCTTCTTCAGTTCTGAGGGACTGGTGGGAAGTCTGAGGTTTAAATAGGAACTCTTCCTGAGAAACATTGCTTGTTATGCTAATAACCCGAAACTGGTGCAGCTATTCCCACTAACGACCGGGTACTTACCTTTTGTGAGGGGGGGACTGTTTTGGTCCTGTTTTGGATCTTACCTATGAATGGTTCTCCAACGACTCTTGTCCGTCTGGGGCTCCAGTGTCAAGGTGTGAAGGAGACTGAAACTTCTTGGGGACAGAAGTTAGCACTGTATTGTAAATAGATGGCAAATTGAATCTCAGTCCACCTCCTCTGTTTAGTGAAGGTTTTTCCAGTCTGACATAGATGGCTTCCTTAACTCCTCTTTCTGAAGAGTTAACAAAAGGTAAGTACCCGGTCGTTAGTGGGAATAGCTGCACCAGTTTCGGGTTATTAGCATAACAAGCAATGTTTCTCAGGAAGAGTTCCTATTTAAACCTCAGACTTCCCACCAGTCCCTCAGAACTGAAGAAGCTACTCGGATGAGTGGTGAAACGTCTTCTCCAAAATCTACAAGTCCAGTTGCCTTTTTGAAACCTTTTTTTGGATCATTATGAACAAGCAAAATGAAATAACAACACTGCTGATACAGCAGCAATGCCTGTCATCATTGCCTAAGAAGGAGATACCTGTTTTTGACGGTGATGCATTAAAATACCATGCATTTGTGAAGGCCTTTGAGAACAGTGTGGAAATGAATACTGCAAATTACAGTGACAGATTATATTTCTTGGAGCAGTACACAAAGGGTCATCCCAAAGAACTGGTAAGAAGCTGCCAGCACATGGATCCGGAGAGAGGTTATGCTAAGGCAAAGGCTCTTTTAAAGGAGCAATTTGGAAATGAGCAGAAGATTGCCTCTGCATATATGGAAAGAGCTCTTTCATGGCCGTCTATTAAAACTGAGGACGTAAAAGCTCTTCAAGACTACAGCCTTTTCCTCAGAGGTTGTTGCAACGTCATGGAGGAAGTGCAATACTTACATGAACTGGACATGCCAGCTAACATGCTAACCATCATCAGGAAATTGCCCTACAAATACAGAGACAAGTGGAGATCTGCTGTCTGTGAATTACAGGAGAGACGTGGCCAGAGAGCTACATTCCTTGACATCACAAATTTCATTGAGAGACAGGTGCGGATTCTCACTGACCCAGTGTTTGGGAACATACAGGACACTCCATCACTGAGCAGTAGAGGTATAAGCAAATCTAATCCACAACCCCGTTCAGGAATTAAAGGAACCAGCTTCGCTACAACCGTAGCCCCTGTGATAAATAGATCTCAGCCTGGAATAAAAGGAAAGGAGCACATTGAACCTGCAAGGAGGACATGTATTTGCTGTGGAGGAGGACACACACTGGATTCATGTTCACAGTTGGAGAAGAAGGCACACAAAGAGAAGATAGGCTTCTTGAGAGGAAACGGTGTCTGTTTTGGCTGTCTGTGTATTGGACACATCAGCAAAGTTTGCAAAAAAAGAATTTCCTGTGCAAAATGTGGCCTCAAACATCCAACTGTCCTTCACATTCCTCACAAAGAAAAGGAGAAAGAGTCTGACCAAGCTGAGGGAAAATCAGAGGTATCGGTGAACAGCGCGCTGATGTCAGGTGGGCTTACAGGGGCTGGTGATTACAACTGTAAGCTTCCTATTTTTCCAGTGCAAGTTAAGTCCAAGAAAGGCGGTAAGATCATAACCACCTACGCTTTTTTGGACCCAGGAAGTACTGCAGTATTCTGTACAGAAGCTTTAATGGAAAAGCTGAATGTTGCAGGAAAGAAAGTCCATGTTCTGCTGAGGACAATGGGTCAAGAAAAGGTGGTGACAAGCCACGTCGTGCCTGGACTGGAAGTTGCTTGTTTGACCGAGGAGCGTTTCTATGAGCTGCCCAAGGCTTATACACAAGCCTATATGCCTGTTCACAAAGGAAACATTCCAAAGCAGAGTGACATCCAGAAATGGCCTAATTTAAAGCACGTTCATCTGCCTGAGATTGATGCAGAGATTGAGCTGTTGATTGGGACGAATGCTTCTAAAGTGTTGGAACCTTTGCAAGTCATTCGCAGTGTTGGAAATGGACCCTATGCAATTAAAACTGTGCTGGGATGGACTGTGAATGGACCACTGGAAGGAGACAGTGAAGATGCAGAGGACGGGATGCAGCCCAGGTTGACAGTTAATAGAGTGTCTGTGGTGAATTTGGATGAACTGTGGCAGCAGCAGTTTAAAGCAGACTTCCCTGAATGCAGTCTGGACGAACAACCTGGCATGTCGAGGGAAGATCAGAAGTTCATGGAGCTGGTCACAAGGTCAGTGAAGCAGGTCAATGGTCATTATCAGATCGACTTGCCACTGAGGAAAAAGGACGTTTGCATGCCAAATAATAAGAAAATCATAGAGCAACGTGCCTTACACCTGAAGAAGAGGCTTCAGAAGGATTCCTCATTTTGTGCTGCAGTTCAGCCAGGAAGCAGTGGATAAGATCCTCAATTGTTTTTATGTGGATGACTGTCTCGTGGCTGTGGCTTCAGTGGAGGAAGCTGTGTCTCTATATCATGAGCTGGTTGCTATCTGTGCTAAAGGTGGATTCCAACTCACAAAGTGGATAAGCAACAGACATGATGTTCTCACTGTAATACCTGAGGAGCACAGAGCTGAAGACATGAAGAAGTTGACCTTGGACCAGGATTTGCCACCTGTGGAGAGAGTGCTTGGTGTAGAGTGGTGTATACAATCTGATACTTTCAAGTTCAGGATTATTATGAAGGATAGACCACTCACCAGGAGAGGAATCCTCTCTACAGTTGGTTCCATCTACGATCCTCTTGGTATCTTGAGTCCAGTCGTCTTGTCTGCAAAAAATATCCTAAGAGAGCTGTGCAGGAGAACACTTGGCTGGGATGATGTCATACCTCAGACCATGGCTCAGGAGTGGACAAAGTGGCTGGAAGAACTTTTCCATTTGAAAGACTACAGTATCCAGAGATGTCTAAAACCGCTGGACTTTGGAGAAGTGACTACAGCCCAATTACATCATTTCTGTGATGCCAGCGGAGATGGCTACGGAGCAGTGACTTACCTGCTGTCACGAAATGCACACTCACAGGTCCACAGTGCTTTTATCATGGGGAAAGCTAGGGTAGCACCATTGAAACCTGTAACCATTCCCCGACTGGAGCTCATTGCTGCCACCATGGCCAGTCGAATGGATATCTTGTGGAGGAGAGAGCTGCACATGCACCTTCAAGATTCTGTGTTCTGGACCGATAGTACTTCTGTACTCAAATACATCAGGAATGAGACCTCCAGATTCAGAGTCTTTGTGGCCAATCGAGTTACAGAAATTCACAAGGCTTCACAATCCTCTCAGTGGAGGTATATTCAAACTGCAAGCAATCCAGCTGATATTGCCTCTAGGGGTATGAAGGTTGGTACATTTCTGAAAAATGAAACATGGATGTCTGGACCTCGTTTTCTTCTTCAGCCGGAGAATGAGTGGCCTGTCAACCCGGAGGATATCCATCAACTTTCAGCAGAGGACCCAGAGATCAAGAAAGCAGCCATGGTGAATGCTGTGCAGGTTGGTGAAGAGGATGATGCAGTGACTCGAATGATCCACCATTTCAGCTCTTGGATCCATTTGAGAAAATCTATAGCTTGGATTTTGAGATTTAAAACTTTGCTTTCATCTCTCTGTCAAAAGAGGAGACAACTGAACATGATGATGGCACATTCTGACGTTGATGAAGAACAGCACTGACGTTCAGTAGAGAAAGAAATGGAAACATTCAGGAGAAAGATGACGTCAACTTATCTATCTGTGGAGGAGCTGGAAAGATCAGGGCTGGAGATCATTAAGTACAGCCAAAGGAAGAGGTTTCCAGAGGAATTTTCCATGTTGGAAAAAGGTGAAAGTGTCAAAGGACATAGTCACATTCACACACTCAGCCCATTACTGGAGGATGGTATTCTGAGAGTTGGCGGTCGGCTCAGTAAGTCATCTATGCCAGCAGAAATTAAACATCCCATAATACTGGCACGGGATTTGCATATCTCAACCCTGCTTCTGAGACATGTTCATCAACAGGTAGGACATGGCGGGCGAAATCACATGCTGTCTAAGCTGCGGGAAAGATATTGGATCACGGGAGCTGGTACAGCCATAAGGAGTGTGCTGTCAAAGTGTGTGACCTGTCGAAGGTTAAATGCTCAGCCACTGTCTCAGAAGATGGCAGACCTACCATCTGAGAGGATTACTCCTGATGAACCTCCATTTACTCGGGTTGGAGTGGACTATTTTGGACCATTTGAGGTGAGGAGCAGGAGGAGTGTTGTGAAGAGGTATGGAGTAATTTTCACCTGCATGGCCATAAGAGCAGTCCACATCGAAGTTGCACCATCACTCGACACAGACGCCTTCATAAACGCTCTCAGACGCTTCATAGCAAGACGTGGCCAAGTTCAGGAACTACGCTCAGATAATGGGACCAATTTCATAGGAGCAGAGCGTGAATTAAGAACATCCATTAAGCAGTGGAACCAGGCACAGATTAATGATTTTCTTCTTCAGAAAGGAATAAAATGGACTTTTAACCCCCCTGCAGGCTCTCATCACGGAGGTTCCTGGGAGAGGTTAATTCGATCAGTCCGTAAAGTCCTTAACTCCACCTTGACTGTGCAGAATTTAGATGAGGAAGGACTTCATACAGTTCTCTGTGAAGTGGAAGCCATTATCAATGGCAGGCCAATCACGAAGGCTTCAGTGGATCCTCATGACCTGGAAGCACTGACACCTAATCACCTGCTGCTTTTGAAGGCTTCACCATCTTTGCCACCAGGAGTCTTCCAGGAATCGGAGATATATGCTCGCAGGCGATGGAAACAGGTGCAATACATGTCAGACCTGTTCTGGAAGAGATGGGTTAAAGAGTACTTACCTCAGTTACAGGAGCGCCAAAAATGGTCAAGAATGAAGCGCAATCTTGTCCCTGGAGATCTGGTGCTTATCGTCGACAACACAGCACCTCGCAACTCTTGGGTCGTAGGACAAACTTTCCCGGACAGAAGAGGCTTTGTGCGTCAGGTGCGCATCAAAACCAAGAGTAGCTGCTTGGACCGGCCTATAACCAAAGTCTGTCTGTTACAGGAGGCCGAAGCAGGATGTGGAACAGCTGCTGTGGATTGATGCTTTGACCCCTGCATAGACCTCTGACTGTAACTGGGACACTTTGACTGACAGTGACTGAGAGAATCAACGTCCTGACTGACTTATGACTTTCCACAGGTTCGGGAAGAAGAAGAGAAAAAAAAAGAGGAAGAAATGTATAGTGATGATATGGATTGTTTATCATTTATTATTTCATGACTCCTATTATTGATATATGTGAGTAATTATTGGTTACTGATAGTTCAATAATTAAGGGGCTGGTGTGTAGGAGACATGAATCTGTTGTATATTTAGTTTGTAGTTTATTAGGTTATTGTATTTTGTTTTTGTTTATCTTGATTTGCATATGTAGGTCACAGGGATATGGGCGGTGACATCTAGGTAATATATTCACCTGTTCACTGGCGGGAGAGAGACAAAGGAGTGAGGGTGAGAGAGTAGAGGCCGTATTTTTTGTTGACCTCTGTTCTTTTGGTTTATTTGATCGCTGTGATTATTAGTTACATACTTTCGCACGTTATAATAAGTTGTTTTATTTCTTTAATAAACTTCGTTAAACGTATTTTTGGATCTCAGTGGATTATTTTCTGTACAGCGCGTCGGACAAATAACAATCTATTCCCTCAGCCTCGCAGCGGCTGCTTTTGGTTTTTGACAGTCGCTACAACACTAGTCCCATCTCTAGACTGTGAAAAGCATTTGATGCTGGGATCAACCAAAAAGAATTACTGGGGGGGGGTGCTTTTCAAGGCAGGGCTGTGTTTTTCTACTTGCCACGATGTGCACCCCTGGTTAACTTGAACTAGGAAAGGTCCACATGGATGAAACTCACTCCACTTATCTGAATCAGTCAGATTTATTGTCACAAACCATTTACTTAATACTGAACAGATCACAATAAGCAACATTTTTTGAACAGTGTCTTAACAATAAAATAAATAATGAGTAAATAATAAATTAAATACTGTTTAAATTAGAATTTCAATCTCACATCAACGTGGAAAAAGTAAAAAAAAACAAGAACAAAAAAAGATACAGCAGAAAAAACAACAAACTTATGTGCATCCAAGGCACAAGAATTCCTCATCCATGGAGGGCCTGTTCACACATCCGTGATGGTACCACCTCTGGCAGCTGTCACAGCAAATCTGGGCAAACAGGGATGTGTAGTGGTTAATAAGTTTTACTTTATATAGGGTACCCCTAAATATATGATACCACAAAATGTATTGACTATCAATATCCTTAATATTCCTTAAAATATTTGATGCTCACCAACATAAATAGTGTTCCGACAAAAAATTGAATTTCCTACAGCACGTTGTACAATTGAAAGTAAGTAATCTTACAGGTCAATAGGAAAAACAAGCACATTAATCATGCCTTTATTACATTTCGGGAATGCAGAAGGTTGTAATTACGTCTGCAAACCTAACATTGACAAAATCAGAAAAAAAATGCTTTTATGATTTTGTCAATGTTAGGTTATGAAGGCATTACCCATTGTGCTTCATCTTCGTCCTGGTCCTCCACTCCACAGTAAAAGCACAGGCTGCTTAGTTCATCTGTTCAGACAAACAATATTCAACAATATTAATTAACTTGCTTATAGTTGCATATTTATGAGATAACATGCATAAAAAACCAACAACATGAAGTGATTGAGATTGTAGAGGAAAAAGGAAACAGACCAGATTCTTCGAGGAGGCAAGTGGCTATGTTGAGCCTCAATTTCTCCACTGCCTCCTCTGACGTACTGATGTCGATTGCCTCTCCCTGCAAAATCTTTTCTGCAAACTTAAGAGAAGTTTGATTAGTAGATGGTGTGAGGATTGCATCTGTGACTTTTTCCCTCTAAATGACTACATACAAATCAAACATGAAATGTAAAGTATTGGTATACGTATAACACCTACATAGTCAATGCAGCGATTTTAAAACAGGTGTAATATGCTAATTGTAAGTTATGCATGCTCTTTTTGGGAAGACCAGAGAGCAGGGCATTACAATAATCTAAACGACAAGAGATAAAAGCATGCACCAGCACCTCCGTGCTGGCCTGAGAGAGAAACGGGTGGACTCTGGCTATATTCTTAAGATGGTAAAAACCTATCTTTGTTACGTTTTTGATGTGTGGAATCAAAGTGAGCTCAGAGTCAAAAATCACGGCCAGATTTTTTACTGATTTTGAGGGTTTAAAATCCTGTAACTTTGGTAAAAGTTTTTCTCTCTGGCCTTCAGGTTCAGTGACTTCACTGTAACTGCTACTGAATTTGAGTTTGACAATGATTAAAGGTAATTGGATTGCACACTCACTTTTAAGGCAAGAACTCCACATGATGTGCCATCTTGTTGGCAATCATGAGGGAGAGTGCTGCATGTCCATCTGGATACCGGGCAGCCTTTTTTCCTCATGAAGGCTCTAAAGTATGGAAATAATAGGCTTCATGTGTGAAAACGATTTCACATTATCATTTAGTAACTCATTGGATAGAAGTACAACTACATTTGAGAGTCAAATTTACCTCGTTGACTCCAGGCACTTCTTCATCTTTCCTGATGTTTCCCCGAGTGGATCAAGGAATACTGTTTTTCTCTCATGTGGATACATAACCTTTTATCATTGGAACATGGAAAAACAACATACATTAGTCAGAAACCCCTGGTTTTAGTGATATTACTGAAATTCTTTGATGTCAGGTTTTGTGTAGAACTTTTTAATAACTGAGTGTATGTAAGCATAGCCAAAAGTAAAATGGCAGTAGCAAGAGTTGTGCAGTGCTCCTCTTACCACCAACATCCAATGATGGTTCTCATTGACAATTCCCACAATTACATCATGTGCCACTGGATCAATCTGAAAGCAGTCATAAAAATACTAAATCCCCGTTGCTTGAAAAATGCATATTTGCAATATTTACAAAATTTAAAGTCATTAACATCCGGTACATACCCGTATTTTTCCAAATTTTTTCTGCCATATGGCAGTCATCGCATGCAGCCCCCCCCCCAAAAAAATAAAAAATCAATCAACCATTTGCCTCACCTCTGTATGGTGCCATTCAAACGCTCTACCAGGCCATTGGTTTGCGGATGATATGGTGAGCATAGACTGCGTTTAATCCCCAATATGGCACAGACCTTCTTGTTAATCTGTTAATATAAAGAACACGTGTGTTTATAACAATAAGGCAAGGCAATTTTAGTTGTATAGCCCGTTTTTACAAACAGTTTGTCTCAAAGGGCTTTACATGGCATTATAACATCCTCTGTCCTTAGACCCTCACATCGACTGAGGAAAAACTCCAGGAAACCCTTTTAACAGGGAAAAATCAGAGAAACCTCAGGATAAGTAAGAGAGGAGGGATCCCTCACCCAACACAGACAGACGTGCAATAGATGTTGTTACAGACAAGAAAACAACACATGTTGATCAAAACACAACTGAATATTTCTCCAACCTATTTTTAAACTTACTGCATTCACAAACTCTCTCCCCTGGTCAGTGAGGATTCTCTTTGGTGCCTCAAACTGGTGAAAGAATTTCACTATACATTGAGTCACTTCTTCAGCCGTTTTGGAACGCAGAGGATATGCCTGGGGCCACTTTGTAAGGTAATCCACCATTACACAAATATATTGATAACCACTTTTGGTTGTCCGAAGCTTGCCAATCAGGTCCATGCCAAGCAATTCAAATGGATGTGTGACCTGTAAAAAGCAGTAGAAAATAAGTATGATATCATTCTGAATATAATGTTTGTAAGCATTTCGTTGTTTAAAGAAAATAATTTTGTCAGGGTTGAAGTAGCAGGCAGGACCCAAATGCGGACAAGCAGGGTAGTGCTTGTCTGCACTACCCTGGCTACCCTACATGCACTACAGAGAAGAATGTAAAGATTTTTTGCAATAAGAATACAGTAAAAAAACATTGATTTTGAGAACAATACCTTTATTGGGGTATACTCCACCTCCTGTTTAATCAATTGAGAAGCTGACTGGCAGACCATACATTCTGACACCTGTTTGAAACAATAGTTAACATTTTTCACGTCACATTTGATTTGGCCAAGTAGAATGCGTTTTAAAATTTAGGCATATGAAATCTCATGAATACGTGTGTGTGTGTGTGTGTGTGTGTGTGTGTGTGTGTGTGTGTGTGTGCTGAAACTCAAACAATTCCAAGAAACAATGTTTATTTTTTCTTCAATGGCAGCGCTTACTTACCCATTTGTCTATGTCTGCCGACATGCCAGGCCAGAAGAACCTTTGTGAGATACTGTCTCTTGTTTTTTTTTGCCCAGTGTGAGCACCCGTGGAGCTGTCGTGGAAGTCTTTAAAAATGGCATTAGCCTCTTCTGTGCCTTTAACCACTTTCGTTTTGACGGTCTTACCAGGACCTTTCAAATAATACAGTGCTCCATCTAGGAAATAGATGTATTAAAGTGTATTAGACATTCACATCAGCAAACACAGATAGTGTGTTGGATGGAATATTTCTTCAAAAGTGAATCATCAACTATTTTTTTTTCTTCATATTTGTTTATTGTTCACAAGGCACACAAACTACTCTTTCACTGGAGTTAAAATAAATAAAATGACAGTTTACTCAGACTACAGGCTAGGATGAGTTTATTGAGTTGCTTAAAAATTAGTTTTGTTTCACATACACACAAATGCCACTTTATTTGGTACAGCTGTAAAATGTGTCGCAATACAAGTACAGCACCTTAAATGTGTCCTTTACTAAGATAACGTGGAGTTGTGATTGATACTGTGAGGTGTTCATTTTATCAGTGGAGGCTGGTCCATAGAGGCAGAGGTGGTTGGTCCTCTATTTTTGAGAGGCAAGAGGAAGATCCATATATTTTTAAGAAAGGGTAACTGGTTGAAATAAACCATAACCAAATCATTTATAATATATTTATTAATCTCTTTTATGGAAGAAAATCCACTAAATTCATTTAAAACGGTTCAACAGCGACACCTGCAGGCGGAGGACACAGAGCAGTCAGTGTGAGGAGCAGGGAGGTGGGGGCTATTTATCTGCCACAGCAAAGCTTTAAAAATAGTAAATTATGTAATTTGAGTGGAGCATTTGCTTTATTATTATAAATTCCAGATTTTCATGGTTTTTGTTTTTCCTTTTAAAATCAGAGTGTTGTGTCCCACTGTGACATTTACATCCATGATAAAGGCTCTGTCTTTTTCATTAGGCCTGTGTTAATCTGAAAACAGTAGGATTGAATGATGTTGTTATTAAGAAATCTTGCAAGACATTGTTTTACTGTTTAATTTTCATTGAATAACAGAAAGTAGGGACACTAGTCTAAATAAAATAAAATAACAGCCATGGACTGGTGCTCATGTCCTCCCAATTTTTTTCGGTCACTGATACTTATCATTGAGATTGAGATTTTAATGGACATTTTGCTACACAGAGCGGAAGAAAAACACTATAAACACTTGTCAATACAAACTAAAAAATGTCCGAAATATATCGAGACCGTCGCGTAATCTCGCCGGTGTGTGCGTCGACGAGTCAAACGAGAAATCCTTACCTTCCAGGACATACTTTGAAGCCTTTCGTCTAACTTCGTTTTTCTCTTTTTTAGTTATATTAGGCTGATAAATGCATTCAGTCTTGTAATCCAGAATCGTCCGATACAACACTGGATCCATTGCTGTCAACGTGATTGTTTGCTGTCAATTTTCAGGTCTTTAATGGCATAGGCCCATTTATCATCACATGCAGTATATGCGTGTGCGGATATATACGCGCACGCGCACATGCACACGCACGTATGTATACTGTATATTTATGAATAAATTATAACAAAATTAGTTTACAAAATTGATTAATTATAATGTATTTACTGATCTATTACTATGCAAATACCATATTATTAAAAACAAAAAAGGGGGAAATGCATACAGTTAAACTAAATGTTGTTGTTTCATATGTTGTGTATGTTACTTGATGTGCAAATGCAATTCTGTGCAAAACAAAAACATCACAAACAATGCTGACAAGTATTACCCTAATATTTTCATTAAAGTGGTGTTTTTCTCCCAGCATGTGGGAGAAATGGGGAAAAGTGCAGTGATGGTTTTGATATTAGGAAGTTGTTGATGAAATATTTCTATATTTCCTTTCCATAGTTTTCACACCTCATTCATTGAAACCAAATGTTCGCTGCACATTGTGGCAGGCAGAACAGCAGCCCTGCCTTGAAAAGCACCCCCCCCCAGTAATTCTTTTTGGTTGATCCCAGCATCAAATGCTTTTCACAGTCTAGAGATGGGACTAGTGTGTATAACCAGAGTGAGTTTCATCCATGTGGACCTTTCCTAGTTCAAGTTAACCAGGGGTGCACATCGTGGCAAGTAGAAAAACACAGCCCTGCCTTGAAAAGCACCCCCCCCAGTAATTCTTTTTGGTTGATCCCAGCATCAAATGCTTTTCACAGTCTAGAGATGGGACTAGTGTGTATAACCAGAGTGAGTTTCATCCATGTGGACCTTTCCTAGTTCAAGTTAACCAGGGGTGCACATCGTGGCAAGTAGAAAAACACAGCCCTGCCTTGAAAAGCACCCCCCCCAGTAATTCTTTTGGTTGATCCCAGCATCAAATGCTTTTCACAGTCTAGAGATGGGACTAGTGTGTATAACCAGAGTGAGTTTCATCCATGTGGACCTTTCCTAGTTCAAGTTAACCAGGGGTGCACATCGTGGCAAGTAGAAAAACACAGCCCTGCCCTGCCTCTTTTATCCCAGCATCAGGTACTTTAAACAGCGTAGGCTACAGATGTGGATATATTTATTATATTTCATTTTATTAAGCAGCATGAAAAATATTTCATATCTTAAAAACAAGACAGAGAGAGCATATCCTTTAATATTGAGAAACACATGACAATCAGTGCACTTCAAATTCCTTCACCTTTACCTTTTCATTGCAGGCCACAAGATCAGAATGTTATTGTTGTTGACCTAAATGAACCTGAATTGCAGGAAAAGCTACATAATATTTAGCCAAGCCTGCTCTCTGATACACTCCTTTGTTATTGCATTTGAACACATGCAATATTTTATATTAATTTTAATATATTTTATACTGTAAATATGAGCATTAGAGCTCAATAACTCCCAGGTCATGTGACCCATTTGCTCAAAATCAACACAGAACAGAAGATCTAAGCCTCCTCTATGACTCTCACCTGTTTTTATTGCATTTGAACACATGTAATTTTTATATTAATTTTTATATATTTTATACTGAGCATTAGAGCTCAATAACTCCCGCGAACCAATGCCATTCCCTTCTATTCCCTTCACAAATCATTAAATCACGAGGCAGCATTTCCCCCAGTGTTTGTTTGCGATATTGAGGCGAATTGCTTCACTTTTCCAACAGCGGAGCGGCTCAAGCGCGCTCCCGCGAGGGGGTGCTTTTCACGGCAAGGGTGCATACGACGGCACAAGACCTCATATGAATGAAGTTTTATGAAAATCCTCCGTCCATACATCCATATGTTTCGATGATGGGCTTTATCTCCGCTGCCACTGACGCCTGGAGTGCTTGTGCTTGCCCCTCGACATGTCTGGATACAGTTGTTGGATGAGGTAAAATATCTTTGACATCAAATTTGCCATATTTAGCGGCGACATCAACAAAGTGTTGCGCTATGTCAACAAAGCCTCTCCCGGCGACAAAGTCATATGGCCGTATGTCTAGACAACACACTTCCACACATTTCTCCACAGTCTCTTGTTTAATGTGTGCAGGGAGAAGTGTTTTCTCATTGAAACGCAGCTTACTTTGACCGGGGAGAACAGAGCAGGTGTGTCGCCTCAAACCAGAGGTGCCAGATTTGTGTCCATTGTAGACAAGTATTTTTGCACATTTGTCACAACTGACGAAGTCAAGTTCGTTTCCATTATTGTCACAGACAATTGAGAAAGTTCTCCAAATATCGGACTTGCCTTGTTTGGTTTTTGTGCTGTAAAGCCCTTGTTTGATGTTATTTCCCACAGTTTTTATGTCCATCTTTTTCCTCCCGATCCCGCAGTGTTTTTTTAAACCGCCCGTTCCCGCCCGCAGCAAAATTCAAACCGCCCGCTCCCGCGAGATTTGTGTTGGGTCCCCGCGGGACCCGGCGGGACCCAATCCCAATGCAGCCCTCTAGTGCACGTGCTGAGGCAGAGGCTGCAAAGACTGAAGCAGCATTCGCTGCAAAGGAGAATGAACTGAAATGAAAACAAGCAGCGTTAGAATTAGAAAATAAGTGTTTGGAAATCATCCTTGATAAGGTTCGCCTTGAAAAGCGAGCTGCAGCTACAGCGGCTAAAGCAGATGTATTAGAAGCAGCAGCGCTACAGGAATGGGAACAGGATGTGCCAACTGTTGACCCGAGAGCACGCACCAGAGACTATGTTGAAGGAGTGGCTAAAACCACTCCAGCGGTGCACATAGACAGCGCTCCCATCAACATTTCAGACATGCAAACTTCTGAATATGCCCATGCTGTTGCTTTCTACCACACTGCAAGCCCAAGTAAATTGCTCCCTCAGCAGAACTGTGCTCCACCCTACACAGAGTGCATCCAAACACAGAGTCCGCTCATACAGCAAGGCATTATAGAACAGTGTGTACAACAAGCACGGCACCCTAACCACATGCCTACCACGACACCTCTCTCTGAGACGGTGCATCAGCCTTTAGGAAATGGCTACAACGACACTGCACATAGCAAGCTGATAGACAATCCCTGCTTACCACGCAGCGCTGCTCACCAGCATCAAGGTCCAGCGTACGTCCAGTATAGTGAAAACAGAGGAATGTCAGATTTCGTCAGATTCATGGCCCGGCTTGAGCTCGTCTCCACTGGGCTTATGCAGTTCAATGACCGTCCTGAGTGCTTCAGAGCTTGGAGAGCTTCATTCATGAACTCTATTAGAGACCTTAACCTCTCAGCAAGTGAAAGCTCGACCTTCTTGTGAAATGGTTAGGCAAAGACTCAGCCGAACATGCTAGGCGCATAAGAACTGTTCGTGTGAATCATCCAGAGTATGGACTCAGGGCCGTATGGGACAGACTATATGAGTCCTATGGTGCACCAGAGGTCATTAAAAGCTCTCTGTTTAAAAGGCTGGAGGGCTTCCCTAAAATCCAGAACAAAGATGGGCGCAAACTAAGGGAACTGGGGGACCTACTGATGGAAATACAGGCCGCAAAAGCTGATGGAGACCTGTTTGGCCATAGTTATCTAGACACGCCCTGTGGGGTTAACCCTATCGTGCAGAAACTACCATTTTACTTGCAGGAGAAGTGGCTCGTACAAGGTTTCAACTACAAGGTACAACATAGGGCTCCCTATCCCCCATTTAGCTTCTTTGTGGACTTCGTGTGTAGGGTTGGGTATTGAGGATCGAGAATCGATTGGAACCGGGACTAGCTTTGCGATTTTCCCAGAATCGTTTAAAAGTTTAATTTTTCGATTCCTAGTTTCGATTCCCAGTCCGCCGATCGGAAGAAGAAACCGCTGAACACCAACGAAGAAGCGTCCACCGGAAGTGTTGGCTTAACCGAACGTCTATTTGAACATGGATAACGTACGTCGGAGGTCCAAAGTGTGGCTTCACTTTTCTAAACAAAATGTCTCGGCAAAATGCAACATCTGCAATAAGATTGTTTCGTGCATAGGAGGGTGCACGGAGTTTATGGAGTACAAATAAATGTGTGCCCCGTCTTTGATGCGCTGCGCCGGTCGTCCTCCGCTGCCTCTTCCTCCGGCTCTAGCTCTGACCCCCATTCTGCCACCGCAGTGACTACACTGCAGTCCGAAACAATACACATTAAATAATATGTCTTGCGCCAACATTAACATCTTGCGGCAGCTAATAAATTAGCCCACATATTTTCTTCTCATAGACAATTTACGACCTGAGATTGCGAACGTTAGCCAGGCTGATGACTCCACGACTCCGCGATGTGCTGCGTCTACTCC
Organism: Planiliza haematocheilus; assembly: GCA_005024645.1. Taxonomy (NCBI): domain Eukaryota; kingdom Metazoa; phylum Chordata; class Actinopteri; order Mugiliformes; family Mugilidae; genus Planiliza; species Planiliza haematocheilus. Next base: position 112,922 of record SRSE01000811.1, read on the forward strand.
GTTCACCATAGCGGCAAGAAGATACAGTACAGGAGCACAGTAACATGTTTAAGTACCTGCAGCATCATACACTCATGTGCAAATGTGTTTTCATGAGATTTTCAAAAATGAAGCTTGCAAGGGAAGTACCCCTGTGAAAATATTTTCATAAATTATAATATTTCAGTTCATAGATTTGATATTTATATTGTAGTTGAAAACAGCCCTCTGAGAAATTCATAGTAGGCTCATAAAAAGGAAAAAGTTAATAGAATAAAAATTGATGGAGAAGGTCAGACTATTACCTTCAGAAAGACCGCTGGCTAGCTATCTCATTTAAAATATCCTAAACTTTTTTTGACCCTGCCTCTTAAAAGAATCAGAATCGAGAATCGTTAGGAATCGGAATCGAAACAAGGAATCGGAATCGTTCAAATTCAAACGATACCCAACCCTATTTGTGTGTCAGCAGGCGAGAATGCGTAATGACCCTGGCTTCACGCTGGCAGCCCCCAACGAAGAACAGTATAGTCATAACAAGCCAGCAGTCAAGTTAGAGGGTCGGAGAGCAGTAGCCGTTCTCAAGACTGGAGTGACTCCACATTCTCCACTCCCGCTTTCTGAGTCCCCATCTGCAGACAAGCCCACCGCCAGAGAGGACCCAGCCAAGCATTGTCTGCTACACAACAAGCCCCACCCCCTACACAAATGCCGTGGATTTAGAAACAAGCCAATTGAGGAGAGAAAGGCACTCTTAAAGAAACATGGAGTGTGCTACAAGTGCTGCAAAGCCATACACTTGGCAAAGAACTGCAACGACGAGGTAAGCTGCACAGAGTGTGGAAGCAACACGCACATTGCAGTGCTACACCCTGGCCCAGCACAAAGGGCCAACAGCTCTGCGGACTCTGCCCCGGAGGATGGCGGGGAGACTGCCGTCACACCTTCATGCACCAAGGTGTGTGGGGAAGGCGCCTCAGGACGCTCCTGTTCAAAAATATGCCTTGTTAATGTGTACCCAGACACTCTCCCTGATGCAGCAGTCCGTATGTATGCCATATTGGATGAGCAAAGCAACCGCTCACTTGCGCGGTCTGAGTTCTTCAATGTTTTCAACATCTTGAGTCGTCCTTCACCTTACTCACTGAAAACATGTGCAGGAACAATAGAGACTGAAGGCAGACAAGCACGCGGCTTTGTGGTTAAATCTATCGATGGCAGCGTTACACTCACACTATCGAATGTAATGAAATACCTAACAATCGGGCAGAGATACCCACACCTGAGGTTGCCTCCAGCCACGCCCATTTGAAGCATCTGTCGAAACACATCCCAGTCCTCGATCCACAGGCTCCCATCTTGCTCTTGTTAGGCCGAGACATAATCAGAGCTCACAAGGTACGAAAACAGGTAAACGGCCCACACAACGCACCCTACGCCCAAAAGCTAGACCTACTACACCAACGTGCTGAAGAACGGGCGCCCCTCTCTGTTTCAGCCATGCCCGAACAGCTACACAGCGAAGGAAAGATACTGTGACACTGAGCCACACTGTAAAAAAGACAACGACAATCTATTCACCAGAGTGTGTATACTAAATGGTTTGAACATGGAAATTAAAATATTTAGATCTAACTAAAAAATAAATGTTAAAGCAATAATGTGCACCTCAATTATGACAAAATATGTTATTGTAAATTACCAGGATTTGCAATTTGTTGTTGGTACAACAATGCCAAAAAAAAAAGACCCAAAATGCAGTTCTGACATTGCCCCACTGGGTGGCGATGGCAAGTAGCACCCATAGACTGTGGTAGCACTGCACCGAAGAAGAGAAGTTTGAGGAGAATGCGAACTGGACAAAGCAAGATTGGACAAAGAATCCGGTACAATCTGTCGTCAAAATGTGAATGTAAGTATTGTAATGTAAACATGTAGTTTGTACTGTAGTGAAATATTTGACTTAAAATCTTGTGTAAATACTGCTCTTGTTTTACAGGAGTGTGATCCCGAAGAGGAGGCAACCACTGGAGTGGCTGTGGGCATACTCTTTGTTCTGGAGGACGGCGTTGCACCGACTTCATCAGTGCGGAGCATTGCTGCGATTTTGGAGGACACCATTGTCCTGGATGAAATACCAGACCTTCCCTCTGCACTTGCATACCTTTTTGGACTTCTGTATGCTCTTAATATGTCATATCCACAGACTCTCAAGTACACTTTTGATGCATTTCAACACATCTTCATGGAGGTTGGCTCTGATTGCACACAGCGTGTGCGATCATTGAAGAACAAATTACTTCTTTAAACCAATGTCATCCATTCACTGGGACACTTAGTTGTCTTTAAGGCATGTGTTAGATTGTTGAACTGTTTTGTTGTTGAACAGCATATTGGCGTACCCTACCTGTGGGCAGATGTGCCATTTTTGACCGTTACATTGGCACATATTTTTCTTTCGTGTGGTTGACTGTTATATTGTCACTGTTGTATAGTGAGATTGAAAAGCTTACATCCTTAGATGTGAACAGCTTACATGTGCCATTCTTCACCAAATTGGCACATCTTTTTCTTTTAAATGTTTTTATAATATGCATACCTACATACCTGTAGCGAGATGTGCCTTGACTCTTACATTGGCACATATTTTTCTTTTTTCTGTTTGAAATAGAGTGAATGAGAGTTATATTGTGTATGAGTGTGCTGGCTGTACTGGTTGGTACAAGAGCACAGACAAACCAAAGGTGATTTTATGCCCAAACAGATGTTTCTGGATGTAAATGTTTTATGGAAAAGAATATATATATACATATATAGCTATAGCTGTATTTGTTGGCCAGGTCTTAACCAAGCGGTTTTCTTCATGCAGCCGTTTCCAGGACTGTGTGGTCTGCTGTATGTACGGGGTTTAGCATAAAGTCTGAGCTATTCAGCAAATACAGTACTTGGCCTTCTATATTCTGACAATATTCCACAGAACAAAGTCCCCCTTTCCCAAAACCACTTAAGGTTAAAATGATCTTCTCCTTGACATGTGATGGAGCAAGATGATCTCAGCCTTGAGATGCACCTGGGAAATGGGAGGCTGGGTATAATGTTAAAGAAATGTTTAAAGAAGTGGAATTTACGTTTTTAATGTGCACTGATGCATCATGCAATCCCTTGTTAAGTGCCTTTTTGACACTTGAGTGTGCAGTTCAGTGTGTGTGTCAGAGTGAACAGTTTACGTGTGCCATTCTACACTTACATTGGCGCATGTAGTTTGGATACATGTACTATGTATGTACTATACTATGTATGTATGTACTATGGATACATCTGGGCAGATGTGCCATTCTTCATTCTAATTGACACTGTTATTGTTCAATAAAAAGTCTGAAGCTTTCATGTGCAATTAACAGTGAAATAAAAGAGTTGACTCCATTTAGAATTGTGTATTTATTCAAATACAGGTGAAAAAAAATGACTGTGCAGTTATCAACTTTTGCTAATTATATAATTATGAGTAAATGAGCAAATAAAATCTTTATATTCACAAAATGAAAATTTAATAGTAGTGACATTCACGTAACAGCATAAATATAATTAGTACAACGATGAAATGTCACTTGTACTAATTACACTTACGCTGTTATGTGAATTGTGTCAGGAATTTGCTGTCATTGTCCTAACGATAAAAATTCAGTCTGGACAATGAAAGCAAATTGCTGACACAATTCAAAAGTCTTCCTGCAAAAGGTTGCCTTGAAATTTTAAGTTTTCTCAATTATTCTTTTTTTACAGTGCACCCTCACACTCCCTCCTGCACGGGATCAGTCACGCTAAAGGAATACAGAACACTTCAGACGGTGACGTGTTTCGGACAGCTAAGGATGATGACAGAGAAGCCCCCTCCATAGAGGACCTGCAGTTCTTGAGAATCATGGACGATGGAGTCTACAAGGATGAGAAAAACAGCTGGGTAGCTCCCCTGCCCTTCAGAGTTCACCGGCCACGGCTGTCAGACAATCGCGCCCAGGCCCAGGAACGCCTCAACTCGCTTCAGCGCTCTTTCAAAAGAAAGTCGGAAATGAAAGAACAATTCGTCACATTCATGGAAAAGATATTCCAGAATGGACATGCTGAATTAGCGCCCCCACTGAAACCTGAAGAGGAGCACTGGTACCTGCCGTGCTTCGGGGTCTATCATCCAAAAAAGCCCTCTCAGATAAGAGTCGTGTTCGACTCCAGTGCTCAGCACAAAGGACTGTCTCTGAACCAAGTGCTGTTAACAGGACCGGACCTCAACAACAGCCTCATCGGAGTCCTCTTTCGTTTTAGGAAAGAGCAAATTCTATTCCTTCTCTGTGGACATACAACAAATGTTCCACTGCTTCAAGGTCAAGCCTGAACACCGTAACTTTCTCAGGTTCCTGTGGTTTAAGGACAATGACCCAGATAAAGAGATAGCAGAATATCGCATGAATGTCCATGTGTTCGGGAATAGCCTCTCCCCAGCCGTTGCTATTTACTGTCTCAGACGCGCAGCTCATGAAGGTCAGAGCTGTCTTTTATCAGCCTGTTTAGTTCTGTCATGGTTTAGTTTCTTGTGTTTTTGTTGTATCTTAAGTTGCAGTTTTTCATGGTCATTGGTTCTGTTTCCTGTTTTATTTTGTTAAGTCTGTGACTTCCTGTTTGTGTCTGTGTGTTCCCTTTTGATTAGATTATTGGTTTCACCTGTGTCTCGTTTCTTGATTTGCTTCACCTGTGTCTTGTCACTCTGTTCCTCGTGTGTGTATATATAGCCCTGCTCTTCCCTTTGTTCCTTGTCGCATCATTGCCGTTTGTTGTTCCATGTTTCATGTACCTTGTTCCATGTTCCTCGCCATAGTTTAATGCCACGTTATGTTAGTGTTTGGTTTTTGTTTTCATTTGGATATCCTGCCACCTTAGCAGCGTTCTTGGTTTTTTGTGAGTTTTGTTTTCATTATTAAAATACCTTTTTTTTGCCAACTTCTGCCTCTGCCTCTCAAAGTCCTGCACTTGGGTCCGAACACCCTTTCCCTGCTTGCCCGACGTGACAGAATGACGCGGCCAAAGAAGGACCCAGCGGACTTTGCATTTGACGAGGAGGACAAAAGGCAAGTGGCAATTTATCTGGAGCAAACACTGGGGTGTGGACCATGGCTCAAACCAGAGTTGTTGCCTTTTTTCTTGGGCACACGTTTGGCCATGGAGGCCCCGACTGGGAGGATGGGTCCAGGTGGACACCAGGGAGGGAAGTCTGCTGGCTGGCAGCGTATGGAGTTCCGCACTGCCGGCCATTTGGTAGCATCTCCCCGGCCTGCTAGCCACAGGCCAGCTAGCTCCCAGCGAGCCACTCCTGCTCCTGCTCCTGCTCCTGCTCCTGCTCCTGCTCCTGCTCCTGCTCCTGTTCCTGCTCCTGTACCGGCCTCGAGGGTCAGCCCAAGCCATGCTCCCGTTCCTGTTCCTGCACCGGCCTCGAGGGGCGGCTCATGCCCTGTTCCTGTTCCTGCACCGGCCTCGAGGGTCGGCCCATGCCATGCTCCCGTTCCCTTACCGGCCTCGAAGGTCGGCCCAAGCCCTGCTCCGGCTCCCAGATCGGACCCCCCTGCGCCTCCTTCACCGGCTCCAGTTCCGGCTCCCAGGTTGGCCTCTTCACCGGCTCCTCTCCTGGCTCCGAGGGTCGCTCCAGCTCCGGCTCCTCTCCCGGCTCCGAGGATCGCGCCAGCTCCGGCTCCGAGGGTCGCGTCAGCTCCGGCTCCTCTCCCGGCTCCGAGGAACCGCTCATGTCCTGCTCCAGCTCTGCTTCCCGTCCCGGCTCCGAGGAACCGCTCATGTCCTGCTCCAGCGCTGCTCGCCGTCCTTGTCCCTGCTCCGAGGATCCGCTCATGCCCTGCTCCAGCACTGCTCGCCGTCCCTGTCCCTGCTCCGAGGATCCGCCCTCGCCCTGTTCCAGCACTGCTCCCCGTTCCTGTTCCGGCTCCGAGGATCCGCTCACGCCCTGATCCAGCGCTGCTCCCTGTCCCTGTCCCGGCTCCGAGGATCCGCCCATGCCTTGATCCAACCCTGCTTCCTGTTCCCGTTACTGTTCCCACTCTTGTTCCTGTGCTGGATCCTGCTCCTGATCCTGCTCCTGATCCTGCTCCCACTCCCGCTTCTGTTCCTGTCCTGGATCCTGCTCCCGCTTCCATGCTGAATCCTGCTCCTGTTTCCAAGGTGGGTCCACCCTCTGCCACGTCTGCCCGGCCTCCCGGTCGGCCCCCTGAGCTCTCTGCCACGTCTGCCCGGCCTCCCGGTCGGCCCCCTGAACTCTCGGCCACGTCTGCCCGGCCTCCCGGTCGGCCCCCTGAACTCTCGGCCCTGTCTGCCCGGCCTCCCGGTCGGCCCCCTGAACTCTCGGCCCTGTCTGCCCGGCCTCCCGGTCGGCCCCCTGAACTCTCGGCCCTGTCTGCCCGGCCTCCCGGTCGGCCCCCTGAACTCTCGGCCCTGTCTGCCCGGCCTCCCGGTCGGCCCCCTGAACTCTCGGCCCTGTCTGCCCGGCCTCCCGGTCGGCCCCCTGAACTCTCGGCCCTGTCTGCCCGGCCTCCCGGTCGACCCCCCCCGAACTTTGGGCCTGTCCGCTCGGCTTTCCAGTTGCCCTGGATCCCTCCTTCCATGCCCCCTCCGCCCACCCTGCCTTGTTATTAGAGTTTTTGTTTTGTTAGGGACGTCTGGAATCCGTCCCTTAAGGAGGGGGCTCTGTCATGTTCTTTTAACATTCTTTTTATTTCTGTTCAATTTGGACATTACATCTTGAGCATATTTGAAACATTTTTAACATTTTTAACATTTTTAACATTTTGTAATAACTGATACATATTGACAAAAAAATTACAGCAATTCAAAAGACAAAAAAAAAAAAAAAAAAGAAAATAAATATCAAAAAGAAAAGACATTTAGGGGAGGGGGTGACCACTTATTACAAGTTGTTATCATTCTTATATCTAATTGCAACTCTATACTGTGTACATTTGTTCTCTACTTATTCTGAGATGAAAGTGGTATGCGTCTTGACATAATCCAGAAAAGGTCCCCATGTTTTATAGTAAGTTTTTTTCGCTGATCCTTTTAAAGAATATCTTATTTTTTCGAGTTTGAGGAAATAAAGAACATCCTTGACCCAATGTGTGAATGTTGGAGGTTTACAGTCTTTCCATTTTATCAAAATCAACCGCCTGGCTAGAAGCGTTAGGAAAGCGACACTGTTTGATTGCGCCCTGGTTAGACCCAAATGATCAGGTACCACCCCAAATAACCCAACTAAAGGGCATGGTGAGACTGGCTGTCCCAAGAAGCCTGATATTATGTCAAAGATGGATGACCAATACTGCGTTAATTTTGTGCAAGACCAAAACATGTGAGTGTGTGATGCTGGACTGCACTTACAACGGTCACATAGTGGGTCTACATCAGGGAACCGCCTAGAAAGTTTAAGTTTAGTCCAGTGGATACGATGCAAGACCTTGAATTGTAGGAACCCATGTCTAGCACAGATTGATGAACTATGAACCCTGCCCAGTGCAGCCTCCCAATCTTCATCACAAATTGGTTCCCCAAGTTCGCCCTCCCATTGAGACTTTAAGTCTGAGATGTTGGAGGGTGAAAATGTCATCAGCATCCCATAAGAGGCTGATATAATACCCTTGAACGACAAAGGCTTATTTAATATATGGTCATAGGGAGTACTAGGGGGCTGTCTTGGGAATATCGGGGATATATTCCTGATAAAGTTACGGATTTGAAGAAAGCGAAAGAAGTGAGTTCTAGGGATATTAAAAGTATCACACAGGTATTGGAAGGAGACAAAAGTGCCGTTATTATATAGATCTTGAAATTGTTTAATGCCTGCATTGTGCCATGTAAGGAAAGCTTTATCCATAACAGATGGTTTAAAACAATGATTGGCATAAACAGGGGATTTAAGAGAAATGGACTGCCAACCAAAGTGTCTCCTTATCTGATTCCAAATTTTCAGAGAAGTTTTCACTAACAAATTAGTTGAGTAAGCTGTGTATGATGATGACGGAGGTGCATATACAAGGGCAGCCAGTGAGGATTGTTTACATGACTTAGACTCAATAGATTGCCAAGAAAGTGCATCAGCACCAGGGTCCTCATATAACCAATGCAGCATGGGTCGGATGTTACATGCCCAATAGTAAAATTGGAAGTTGGGAAGAGCCATGCCACCAACACACTTAGGCGGTGTCAGAAGATTTTTTCTAGCTCTAGCCGTTTTAAAATTCCAAATGAATGATGAGAGAATGCTGTCAAATTTACGAAAAAAAGACTTTGGAATGAAAACAGGAATATTTTGAAATAAATAAGTAAACTTAGGGAGTATAGACATCTTAATTGAATTGATTCGTCCTGCTACTGACAGGGGAAGATGGGTCCAATGTTTTAAGAGCTGTTCGACTTTTGTCATGAGAGGGGAAAAGTTCTCTTTAAAAAGTTTTGAAAATTTGTCTGGCACATTGACTCCAAGATAAGTAAATTTAGAAGTTACTTTGAAAGGGAAGGTGTTGAACGACATTGAACACGCTGCATCATTTACTGGGAAAAGCTCACTCTTGGACAGATTAATTTTATATCCTGAGAGCTTGCCAAATGTTTCCAATATATTTAAGGCAGATGGTAGGGAATGGGAAATGTCAGAGAGATATAATAAGAGATCATCCGCATACAGGGAGACCCTATGTTCTTGACCCTCTCTAAAAATCCCTGTTAGTTGTGTAGTCTGACGTAAAGATAATGCTAATGGCTCAATGGCAATAGTAAACAATAGGGGTGACAGAGGGCATCCCTGACGTGTGCCACGGGCAACAGAGAAAAGTTCAGATGAGACATTGTTTGTCCGCACTGAAGACATAGGGGCTACATACAGCAGCTTGACCCATGATATGAAGTTTTGTCCAAAACCAAACTTTTCTAGTGTATAAAATAAATATCTCCATTCCACCCTGTCAAATGCCTTTTCGGCATCTAATGAAACTACCACTTCTGGTGAAGTAGACTGTGAGGGATGGTAGATTATGTTGAAAAGTCTACGTATGTTAAAAAAGGAGAATCTGTTTTTGACGAATCCAGTTTGGTCTGGAGAGATTATATGTGGAAGTATGGATTCCAGACGAGTGGCCAGGACCTTTGCTAGAATTTTAAAATCTACTGGCAGAAGAGAGACAGGACGGTAAGAGCCGCAGAGTTGGGGGTCTTTATTTTTCTTCAATAGCAATGTGATAGAGGCCTCACATAATGTTTTGGGCAGACTTCCTGATTCAAATGACTCATTATACATATCTAATAAAAATGGTACCAACTCAGCAGAGAATGCTTTATAAAATTCAACTGAAAACCCATCAGGGCCAGGGCTTTTGTTGGTTTGTAGAGCAGATATAGCCATTGCAATCTCTCCAGGAGATAATGGACTGTCTAGAGATTCTATAGTAGCTTGGTCAATCTTGGGGAGCTCAATATCTGTGAAAAACTGCTCCATCTCAAGGAGGGTGCAATTTTGTTCGGAAGTATACAATGAAATATAGTAATCTCTAAAAATGCTATTTATTTCTAAATAATCTCTGGTAACCCCATATTGTGTTTTAATTTCAGAAATAACATTAGAAGCAGAGGACTGTCTGAGCTGGTGAGCAAGGAGCCTATGCGCCTTCTCACCAAACTCATAATATGAATGTCTGGTTTTGAGTGCCATTTTTTCAATATCTAATGATGTAAATGAGTCAAATTCTGCCTTGAGAAGAAGACGATCCTTAATAAGATCAGGTGATGGGCCATTGGCTATCTGATTATCAATCTTACGAATTTGATCAGTCAGTCGGTTTATTGTCTGTGTGCGTTGTTTTTTCTCAAATGATGATATACCAATTAACAGACCCCGCATGAACGCTTTAAAAGCTTCCCAGAATGTGCTATGAGACACTTCTGGAGTAGAATTAGTTTGTTTGTAAATATCAATGCCAGAGGCAATGGCGTTGACTACGTCTTCATCTGAAAGCATACTTGTATCAAATCTCCAGCGTGGACGAGTTATAGGTACATGGTCGAATTTCAACTGAAGGGAGAGTGGTGAGTGGTCTGAAATAACAATTGCTTGATAAGCACAAGCCCTAACTGATGGGAGAAGCTTCTTATCTAAAAGAAAATAATCAATACGGGAGAAGGTTTGATGAACATGAGAAAAAAAAGAATAAGCCCTAGTAGTTGAATTCAGTGAGCGCCATACATCTGCCACTGCATAGTCTTTGAGAAAACTATTTATCGTCTTTGCAGACCTAGAAGTAGTTATTTGTCTCTTGGATGATCTATCTAACACTGGATCTAGGCATGTGTTGAAATCGCCCCCAATTATCAGATGATGAGAGTCGAGGTTTGGGATGGATGACAGGAATCTGACAAAAAAACCTTCATCATCATAATTAGGAGCATACACATTGGCCAGCACTACAGGAGTATTGAATAAAGTCCCAGTCACAATAACATATCTCCCATTTCTGTCAGCAATGACATTTGAAGCAGAAAATGAAACATTTCTGTGTATTATGATCGCCGCCCCCCTGGCCTTACTGTTGAAAAGAGAGTGAAAGGTCTGTGAGACCCACCTTCTTCTCAATTTCACATGCTCAGAAGGAGACAGATGTGTTTCTTGAAGAAATGCAATCTGTATGTGCATACTGTCTAAATGAGCCAACACCTTATTGAGTTTACTAGGACGACCTAACCCCTTAACATTCCAGCTAGCAAAATTAATGCAAGCCATATTATAAGAGGAAACATACCACTATACTCTGTACTACAGTAATAAAGAAGCAAAAAATACGTATTGTGGCCATAACAACACATTAAGTGGGTGAAAACACATAAAAACACAGAAACAGATCACTACATTAACCTCGATACCCCCACCCCACCAAGCACCCCCCCAACATGGGTGCAAACTCACTCTATATCCCAACATTAAGCTTCAACCTTAGCTTTAAGAGCTGTGGAACCACAGCTGTATGCCTATTCAAAACCGTGAGACAAAGAAAGCAAATAAAAACAATATTTTCAGGTGTCATTAAATAATGAGTGCATGACCAAAAAACTAGACTGTAGAACCATGCTTAAACACCAAATAAACTTTAAATGTGTGAAATCAGGCGCCTAGCTAACGAACATCAGCAGTATGCAGCACCTTAAGCAAATATACTATCAGAACCACATTTAAGGCATTCGCAACCTATTAACCATTATAGAGAAAGAAGGGAGAAAGTATGTAGAAAAATGTAACCTTTGCATTCAGTAGACAAAGTCCATCGCAGCAGACCATCAGTCCCAACCTGGGGATATGGGCGAGGTTGATTTGACAAAGTCCATAGCCTTCTGAGGATCTGTGAAGCGACGTTCCTCTCCGCCTGGCAGTGTGATTCTGAACGTAGCCGGGTGTCTGAAGCCGAACCGGGCGCCTGCAATGTTCTGTAGAATCTTCCTCACGTCGTTGAAAGCCGCCCTTCTCTTGGCCTCCCCAGCGGTTAGATCTCCAAAGATGTGTATGGCCCTGTCGTTGTATGCGAGGTCTCTCTTCTCTCGAGCTAGGCGGAGAATCTGCTCTTTGACGTGAAAGAAATGTACCCTGAGAATGAAGGGTCTGGGTGGTTGTCCCGTCTTCGGTTTAGCTTGAGATAGTCTATGTGCTCGGTCGATAAGAGGCTGCTCATTAAGATCAAACAGGTCTTTTAGGAGGTTGGAAATAAACGCTGTCGGAGTTTTGCCCTCTGCACCTTCTGCAATACCGATAATTCTTAGGTTGTTTCTCCTCGACCGATTCTCAAGATCTTCGTATTTACTTTGGAGTGTGCGGATCTCACCTTTGAGTGCACTCACTGTCACTTCCATTTCGGCTAAGCCATCGCTAGTCTTTGTAGCAGAGTCCTCCAATGCGGCTAGTCTCTCCTCTTGTAAATTAATGGACTGCTGCAATGCCCCCGTTGTTGTACTCAGTTCTGATTTAACAGCGGCAATATCTGTTTGGAGTCCCTTTATTGCCTCTTCGATTGAATGACAAATGTCCGCTTTCAGAGACTGCATCATATCTCTTAGCATAGTTGCCGTTACCTCCTCTTCCTCGTTAGCATTGACATTGGAGTTAGCCCCTCCACGTGATGTTGCTGGCTTATTAGTTTTGCCTCTGCCCGCCATCCTTGGGACTCAAAACTTGAAATTATTGTTTCGAAATGCGTTATGAAAGTCCCTCAACTATTTCCGAAATAAAACGTTGGCTAAATGGTCATTTTTGATCGTTTGAAATCCCACCTGTTGGGAGCTGCTGAAAATCACGTCTGCATCTCACCAGCGCAGCAGCCCTCTGTCATGTTCTGTCATGTCTTCTGTCTTGTTCTCGTCTTTTGTGTCTTGTCTTTTATCAGCCTGTTTAGTTCTGTCATGGTTTAGTTTCTTGTGTTTTTGTTGTATCTTAAGTTGCAGTTTTTCATGGTCATTGGTTCTGTTTCCTGTTTTATTTTGTTAAGTCTGTGACTTCCTGTTTGTGTCTGTGTGTTCCCTTTTGATTAGATTATTGGTTTCACCTGTGTCTCGTTTCTTGATTTGCTTCACCTGTGTCTTGTCACTCTGTTCCTCGTGTGTGTGTATATATAGCCCTGCTCTTCCCTTTGTTCCTTGTCGCGTCATTGCCGTTTGTTGTTCCATGTTTCATGTACCTTGTTCCATGTTCCTCGCCATAGTTTAATGCCACGTTATGTTAGTGTTTGGTTTTTGTTTTCTTTTGGATATCCTGCCACCTTAGCAGCGTTCTTGGTTTTTTTGTGAGTTTTGTTTTCATTATTAAAATACCTTTTTTTTGCCAACTTCTGCCTCTGCCTCTCAAAGTCCTGCACTTGGGTCCGAACACCCTTTCCCTGCTTGCCTGACGTGACACATTCAGAGCTTCAAGAAAGACAAAATTACTGGACAGTGTCAAAAGTGGCATCTTTGCTGCACGCCTGTGGAGGTTCTTAATCAGAGTGAGACAGTCATCATTAGAACAGTCCAACAGGAAACCTTTGAGAAAGAACTACAGTGTCTCTCAACTCATGCAGACATTCCAAAGAGCAGCCCACTCTGGTCTCTGGACCCCTTTCTCGACCAAGCAGGCATGCTGAGAGTGGGAGGACGTCTCGCGGCTGCTGACTTAGGACCTGATGAAAAGAGACCACTGATCTTACCTGGGCGTCACCACGTGGCTACTCTCATCGTACGCCACTTTCATGATCAGACACAACACCAAGGGCGTCACTTTACTGAGGGTGCCATAAGATCTGCTGGCTACTGGATACTGGGTGGCAAGAGATGCATCAACAGAGTGATCTTCGAATGCATTGCCTGTCGCAAACTCAGAGGGAAATGTGAAGTTCAAAAAATGGCCGACCTGCCACAAGACAGACTCAGTGCCGAACCGCCCTTCACTAACGTTGGCACGGATGTGTTTGGGCCCTGGGCTGTTGGTGCACACCGCACGAGGGGAGGTCACGCTGAGAGCAAGAGGTGGGCAGTTCTTTTTACTTGCTTATCTGTCAGAGCCATTCACATCGAGGTTATTGAGTCGATGGACTCCTCGAGCTTCATTAACGCACTCAGAAGGTTCCAAGCAATCCGGGGCCCGGTGAAACACTTGCGCTCTGACAGAGGCACAAATTCCATCGGAGCTTCTAAAGACCTGAAAATCCCCTCCAATGCTGATGAGAAAGCTGTGGAGAGATTTCTCTCCGACCAAGGCACTACATGGACCTTTAATGCCCCTCACTCTTCTCATATGGGAGGGGCCTGGGAAAGAATGATCGGCATCACACGACACATTCTGGATTCAATGCTCATGCAGATGGGCTCTTCCAAACTCACACACGAGGTGCTCACAACCTTCTTAGCTGAGGTCACTGCCATTGTGAATAACCGCCCACTTGTGCCTGTGTCTACGGACCCCACAGATCCTTTCATCCTCACACCTGCATCCCTGCTGACTCAAAAAGTAGGCCCTTGCCCACCTCCACCTGGCAACTTTGATCACAAGGACTTATACAAGCAGCAGTGGCGCAGAGTTCAGAGTCTGTCCAATACATTTTGGGACAGGTGGCGCAAGCAGTACCTGGCAACACTGCAACCCCGCAGGAAGTGGTCATCCGACCAGCCTAATGTCACAGAAGGAAGTGTAGTGATTCTCAAGGACGTGCAGTGTAAAAGGAACGACTGGCCTCTTGGCGTCATCACAGACGTGTACCCCAGCAATGATGGACGAGTGCGCAAGGTTCAGCTGAGAGTTGCTAGGAAGGACGGCACTAAACTGCTCCTCAGACCTGTGAATGAACTGATCTTGCTTATTCCCTCAGATAAATAAGCGGGTGGTATCTAAACCAAGGTTTAATGTGTGATGTTTGTTAACAAATAAGAAATGTGATGTTTTAAGAATGCTTGTTGGAAAAAAGGAAGGAAAACACTTGTTAAGGTCAATGCACATGCATAACTTAGTTTAATGAGTTCATTACAATTTCAGAAAAGGAAATTCTCAGAAAAGGTTAGAAGAGTGAAACCCCCTGGGATTTCAGGCGGGGAGTGTTCTGTTTAATGCAGCGCTGTTTTCATTTCATGTTGAAATCTGCTTATTTGTGGTCCTCCGCTGCCACCTACTGTCAGAGGTTGGTGGTGTTTTTTGTCGGAGTTCGCTGCCAACGTCAGTACACGGGTTTCTCGCGACACCGGAAGCTTGTCTCCGAGTGTTTTCAATGTGAAGTCTTACTGTCTTTCCGAAATATCAAGATTGCCTTGAAGGCATTGTCGGTAAGTTTATAATATACGAGAAATTATACATGATTTATTTACAATTCAGAGAAGTGTTTAAGTTTAAGAATACGGTGTGAATGTTATTTCAATTATTACGCTAAGTTATCATAGCTGTTAATAGCAATGTTAAGGTAAATCTCATTCTGAATAAATTGTATCTTATGTTTTTAGTTTTACCCTACTTCAATGAGCCATAAAGGAGTTAAATGGAAACTGGCCGTCTGTGTGTGGTTTATTGGAGAGGAGTTATCTGCTGTTGACCCGGGCAAGGCATCAGGGAAGAACAGTACAATTGTTAATGAAATTCATAATGAAGGCAACACAGATGATCCACCAAAAACAGCCTCTTTGGAATGTATCCCTGATAGAGAAACTGCTTTTAAACTCCATCCATCCATTACACTTATGGTGCCAATATTTTTGCTGACGTTGTAATACTGTTGTTTAATTCCGTTTTGTAGAGCCTTGTTTCAAAGGTATCACCATTTTATACTAGTTCTGTCAAAATGTGAAATGTCGTCAGCCTCTGTATTTCCCAGTATTCATATCACCCCTCCTCCTCCTCCCAATCACTTTTTGTTAGAGATTTCTGTTAATACATTTATCATGTATCTGCATGCACTAAACATTCGCTATGTACGTGGCCTATTCTGAGCTATGAAGATACAGCTTGACTATAAGAAACTTGTTTTCTGTGTGCTGAACTGCAGTATGACAAAAAGGGCAGAGGTGGAGAAGTTGCAGCTGTGGTTAAGCATCTGCACTATTTCCCTGTTTTTATGAGTTCCTGGTTCTGGCCTTGATCTATGCCTGCGTACGTGACTAACAAAAGAAAGGATGTTGCATACCTTAAAAGGCTAACTGCACCCCTGTAACTAGGGACCACCCTAAGTGTAATAAAAAGAGAGGAGCGAACAGGAGCACCCCAGAACATTCGGAGACTGTACTTGGGTGCCTCTCTGTTCGTTCTCCTCGCGAGTAAAACTGAACCTGCTAACTCTGTGTCTTCTGAGTTAATAGATTGTTGAGGTGACTGCAGCAGGTCCTAAACCTGACATTCTTCTTGGTCCTTCGAGCCGGATCCCAAAGTTGGACGGGCCTCGGGGGACAGAGGGAGACCAGCTAAGACCGTGGCCACGGCTGATCTGTGATCAAAGACCCTTTTAGGGAATGGGTTCCTCCTGTCGTCCGGGGACCTAAAGACTGACTGGAGTCTGAGGAGAAGACACGGGGGTGAGCATGTTTTGTGTTTAAAAGAGGTGAATGACTGAGGGTCATTGCACGTAGAAAAAACCCTATTACATAGCAGTTCACAAATGCTTGTTAGCGACTGAAAAAAACTGTAATACCTATAGAATCATGGAGGAGAAGACTGTTGGGCTTTGCACCAGCAGGTGTCAGTGTTGTATACAGTAAAACTGGAATACATTTCAGTTTCATTTTTCTTGCAGTACTATCAAACTACATCAGAAACTGAGGGAAACCTGGTGTCATTTGTAAATTTCCATGACAGGGCAGCCTCATGATGATGAGTCATTTATATTTGCTTGTACACTGTTTAAATCAGCTGTTTTGTTTCCTCCGTGACCACAAGAACCACTGGGACTGAAAGGATGGCACCACCACAGTGGACGCAAATCTTTAACGATAAAGCAGCACGTCTTGAACATGGAGACTCTTGGCATTTGGAGTTTGATTCCAATATTGTGCCTAACCAGCTAAATATGGGCTGGAAGCAATACATCAGGAACACAAGTGCAAGGTCAGTGTGCTGAATACTGTTAATTGCTGCAGCTGGTTTGTATAGACACAGTATTGTATTGCAGCTTGAAATAAATTCTACTGCATTATGTCTATTGAATTGTATGTGTATGCTACCAATTAAGTTATGTGTACAAATATCTATCGCACCAAACAACCATGGGTGTTGACTCCTTTTCTTTCGCATGTCCTTGTCCTTCTTTTGCATTGCAATGGCTTCTGTCTAAGGTTAACATCATTGAAAAGGGCAATTCAGATGTTTTCAATGGAAATTTAAAGTGATATTGATGTTATACCAGGAGCAGGTATTATCCCTCTAGATCGGGGGTATTCAAAGTTTTAAAGAGGTCCACTTAGAGAACATTTCCTGAAGCTAAGGTCCAAAATGCCAGGGCCATAATGTCTAACTATCTAGTGTGATATATATCTATCAATATTGTCATGCACACTACCTCACTGTCAAAGCAAATGAATATTGTATGATAATATTTATTGTCACATAGAATAGAACTGATGTGATGTTTACAATGTTCTCCCATTGACTAAACAAAAGTGAGTTGCTTTTCAAGAGAAAATAAATAAAATGTGAAAATTTTACATGTTCACATAAAGTGTGAAAAAATAAAGTGAGGAAAAGCTTGAATTTCCCCTCATCTCTTTCAATAGTCTCAAGCTGTTTTACAGATAATAACTCTGAAAAGCTTATAACCGGCCATCAAAGACCACCCAAGAATCGTGGATCTAGACGTCTGTTTAACCGACTCAGTTGAGTCCTACCACGTTTGAGTGATGTATAATCAATAAATCATTTGGCAGAGAAACAAAACGATTTGACCACTAGCAAGCAGTGCAAAATAAGGCACTCAGCCACTCACTCAGGCACAATATGCAGAGAAACGAAAGCCAAGAAAGGCAGCAGCACACGTCGTGGTGGTCAATACAGACAAACAACAATTATAACAAACAACCAGTGAAAAATAAAACATAAAAAATCGAAAATTTAAGATGCATGAAATAAAATGCAGAGATTGCTGGTAAGATAAGAGATGAAAAACGATATTAGTGCTTGTTTACTGAATTTGGTTCTGTTTTTGTTTGTGTGGATTTGATTGCAGTGTTTTGTTCATTTGCTTGCACAATTAAAGTTTATTGAAATATTGAACAGAAGTCAGAATGCTTTTTGTAAGAGAATAACTGCACAAAATTAGACAATTATTAAGTTTCTCATAAAAACATTGAATTCAAAAGGACTTATCAACACATAAACCATATGTATTGGTATTAAGCAATAAACAATACTAAATACAGAGGTGTTCAGGAGCTGTAAGAGCCTGTTCTTCTTTGGGAGCCATGGCAAAAGAGCTGACTCTCAGAATAGAGCCAAACTGCCCACCAACACTGTCCATCAGCATGTGGGATGGATTAACTCTCATGCAATTGATCTGTGGCTTTCCTCATTCACCAAACCACTACGGAAGCTGGACAGTTTAAAATAAATTAAGGTCCACCCAGTTTTGGTTGTAGGAACAGGTCCATATGGGACAGCTTCTTAGCCCAGACTGTTTGTGACCTATGATCCAGATTCTCTCCTTTGTCATTTTCAAGGTTCAAGTGCTCCAAGTGTCGACGAAGCTGGCCTTCTAACCGAGTGACGGTGGTCTTCCACATGCGCCTGATGAATGGGCAGGGCACTGTCAAGGCCCGACCCTTCCGCCAGAACTGCAAGATGTGCAGCAATGCTCCAATGGAGATGCCTCAAGTGGATGATGACAACATAGAAATCCTCATGGAGAATCTGATGGAGAAAATAGAAGAGAAGTGCTACAATAAAAACCGTGGTCCAAGGAACAGGCCTCCTAGACAGCTTGATGTCAAAAGTCCCCATGAGCCTGCTCATTGTGAGGCCTGTCAGAAAGGAATCTGTACAAAGATTTGAGCTGAAGCTGTTATTAAGTCAGCCTTTTATCATTATATTGTATGATCTAGATCAGGGCTGCCCAATTTGGGGCCCGCGGGCCAAAGTTGGCCCGTCATGCTCATATTTTTAATAATTCAATTATTACTATTTTCCCACTGCCAGCAGTCGGAATATATCTTTTAATGTTTATTTATTGTTGCACTTCCTCTCCTGACCACAAATTAGCATTGTGTTACATTGGGGGTGGGGTGGCGCTGTTTAGCTCCCGTCAATTCAAATCCGGCCGGAAGCCCATGACCAGAGAGTGAGAAGATGTTGGTATGGAGGCATGTGCTCCATAGACATGGCTCAATCATACAGTCAATGGACTCAATGCATGGGCTCCAGGGTGAATCTGCCTTCAGCCGTCAACTTGCTCAGCCTCGGAGGCTGCACAAGCGCCACCCTCAACAACAACCAGCGCAACCAATCAGAACTCATGAGGCATCCATTCGAAGCGAGTGAGCGCGACTCGTTTGAGCACGAAGCGATAAGCGGAGTGAGCCGTGAGCCACCGAGCGAACGGCTTTAAGTTAGACGCAAACTGCTTTTTGAAGTAATTTAGATATTTAAGCTAATTGATTGCTTCGACTAATGCAAACACGAGCTAGATTTTCGAAATTACAACAGAGGTGTCAAGTAACGAAGTACAAATACTTCGTTACTGTACTTAAGTAGATTTTTCAGGTATCTGTACTTTACTTGAGTATTTATTTTTCTGACGACTTCTTACTTTTACTCCCTACATTTGTACACAGATATCTGTACTTTCTACTCCTTACATTGGAAAAAACAGGCTCGTTACTTTTTGAACCTCCACGGATGACAAGACGTAAAAGACGTGACATGATCTGACATGACTAGAGCATCGGACTAGAGCATCGGACTAGAGAAGGAAAGTCGACCGAAGTCGACGATGCGCTTCCTGTTTTCTTCTTCTACTGTTTTGAACAGGCAGCCTGTTGATCAGTTTGAGCTCTGCTGCCACCTAGTGACTGGAGACTTGTTTATCGTTCAAGCGTCAATCGAGACACTAATACTGAAAGTTCACCTGACCCCACTATTTGAGAACTAGCTACTGGTCTAATGTGATAAAAAAAAAAAAAAACTAATTGAGGTATGGTGTGGTTTCTGTTGCTGTCATTAGCTTTTTGAGGACTTTTTGGAAACTAGTTTACAATGTTAGCAATGCTATGGGAATACACTGTTTTGATAGTTTATAACTAACACTAGCTAGCAGTTTAAAAACAAAACAACCCAATAACCCTCAGTTTATTATTAAAAATGATCCAGATGCTCATGCAGGACATCTGGTCAATTAAGTCTAGATTGTTCTGCTAGAACTTTTTTTATTTTGCAAAATTATCAGTGATTAATTGTTTTATTAATGGCAAAATCATTTTTACTTTTTACTTAAGTACATTTCAGAGCCTGTACTCTTACTTTTACTTGAGTAAAGGAGCTGAATCAGTACTTTTACTTTTACCAGAGTATTTTTTTACACAAGTATCCGTACTTTTACTTAAGTACAGAATGAGAATACTTTTGACACCTCTGAATTACAAACATCATTTTTGCAAATTATAGCTAACCAAGAGTATACACAGAGTATTTTTGTAAATAAACTGGTTAATTTATGTTAGAAATGTTTAATTGCAAGATAATAGCTTGTTTGTTTATTGATACAAAGGGCACTAGCCTACAAGGCTAATTGCAGAGAGTAGTGCCTTGCAGGCTGATTATTAGGCTAATGATGATTTCATATTGCAATCATGATGATTTCATGATTGCGATATGAAATCATCAAAAAAAAAGAGAAAATTTAATTAAATGCACTGCAACATGAATGTTTAGTTTTGGCCCGTGACCCTCCACCCTGATCAAGCCCGGATCTATCACATGGGCAATCTGGGCACGTGCTCTGGGGCCCTTGGGCCAAAAAGGGCCCTTCACAATCTGATTTTTTTTTTCTTTTTCGTGACTTCGACGTGACTTGCCCCTTGTGCTTGATTAGTACCCAATCAGACCAGCAAGACCCGACATCTTTAAAATGGTGAAACTATCACAAGAATGGATTATTTATTCACTGTGCACTGGAGAAATTTATTGCTTCGCTTGCAAAGTTTTATCAACACACTGCGCGGCATTTGTCGCCAGATTCAACAGATGTCACTCATACATCATTTAGCATTTTGCGTGTGTTTGTCTTGTGTAAATCTGTCTGGTGGGGCAGCAATTCTACTACTTTGGAAGGTGTTTGTGTTTTGGAGGGGAGGGGGGCCCATGAAATTCAGTGCCCAGGGGCCCCTGGGGGTGCTGATCCGGCCCTGACCCTGATCATTTTTGGCCCTCCACTGAGAAGTATTTGGGCACCCTTGATCTAGATACACATTCTTCCACAGTCTATGATTTTGTGTACTCATTTATGTGTGCTTGTCTGTGTTGATGGCAAGTAGTCTCTTATTTAAGAGCTTTGGGGGTTTGCTGCTTACATAGCTTTGCCTTTATAACTTACTTGTTGCTCTTGTTAGCGTGCAAATAAATGACAGACATGCATTGTTTGATCAAAGCTGGAAAGTTGCCTGTCTCTGCTTTCCTGCTATTTATAAACTGTGTGAATTATTAGGGTAGTTTATTAAAATGATTCTGAAGACATTCTGTCTCTATTTCATAGTATTTCTTCCTCAGTTGTTTCCACGTAATTCCTAGCATGTATGTTTTTTATTTATACTTGGTGGCAGAAACGACACAGAGTTCTGATCTACCAACCCTGCTGCTATCTTTAATACCAGCAGGGTCGCTATCTTTAATAGCAGCAGGGTGGCTATCTTTAATAGCAGCAGGGTGGAGGACATGTTTACAACAGTTCTATCTGTTTGACAAACAGGAATACAACTGCCATGAGCAATAGAGTCCTTATTAATGGTTAACATATAGACATGTCAGACTGGAATGGACCATTTCAGTGTTGTTGTAGTCAGCATTAAGTTCTTAGGGCACAGCACTGAGGCTACAACCACCTCTCTTACCTATCTGAGCAGCACACATACTGTTGGTATTGTGTCTGATAAGTAAATGTTGATGAATATGAATCCATTTTAATGAACATGCAATAATATGGGTGAACACCAGAGGACACCTGTTTCTCACATGGCACCCACTGTTCATTTGCCTAGAACTAGCAGCTGTGACACTGACTGCACTGTGGTCAGTCTTCATCATCTGGAAGTCACACACTGAGGTAAACTGCATTAACTGTGGTTTAGGTTTGCTTTGTGTGATAACACCTACAGAGAAAGCAGCTGCCCTGCCTTGAGTTTGACTTTCCCACATCTTTTGCGAGGGGTTTGTCCACATCACGCTTTGGTTACAGTGGCCTTATATATGTATTTATATATATATACATATATAGTGTCAGTTTGCAAGGTAAGTAGCAGAGACGCTTATGATAGTTATTTGTAGATGACTGTCCTGGTCATACAAGTGAAAGTTTTCAATAAGGCAATGTTTTTTAAATGATGACTCTTCTTTGGTCTCCAGCCCTAATTTGTTGAACGACTCAACCACCACCAACATCACCTTATCTTACACTTTATATGGGATCATGGGCTCCCGTGGACCGATGTGCTATTTGGCCCATCAGTCCCGACACTTTTTTGAAATTTACATACTGGTCTGATCCGCACATAAAACTATTGTCAATTTTTATTCATTTATTTATTTATTTTTTGACAGAACCTATGTATGTGCTACATTGCGTATCCTTCGTGAGTTTGTGTACTGCTCAACAACACACAGCAGACAGATGGTGTTATACAACTATCTGGAGAAAACGGAGCATTTAATAGCTGAAGAGAAAGATTATTCCTTCACGATTTGTTGGAGATCAGAAAGATCAGAGCTAAAATAGATTAAACTCATCATCAGCTGGGAAAAAAAGTCTACTGCATATCTGTATATGTTCTGTGTGTAGCCATCCTATACTACACTGTACTACAATTACTACCACTACAATACTTCTTTTCACATCTGTAATTATGCATATTTGTACTGTAATTTAATTTGTTTATACCACATTTCCTTTGTTCATTCATTAATTTTCTATACCCGCTTATTTCTGTTAAGGGTCGCGGGGTCTGCTGGAGCCTATCCCAGCTGTCGATCGGGCGAGAGGCAGGGTACACCCTGGACAAGTCTCCAGTCTATCACAGGGCTAACACAGAGAGACAGACAACCATTCTCACTCACATGCACACCTTAAGTCAATTTAGATTTACCAATGAACCTAACCAGCATGACTTTGGATGGTGGGAGGAAACTTGAGTACATAAAAAGAACCCACGCAGACACAGGGAGAACATGCAAACTCTGGATTCGAACTCGTCACCTTTGAGGCATCAGCGAGAAGCTCACCACTGTGCCGCCCCCTTTTAGACATAGTTTGTGTATTTTATAAGTTGTAAAATTGTTATGTTTGTCTGTTAAGTGATGTATTTTTCACAGTACAGGTAACATTGATGAGAAGTTGCACACCAAAATCTCATTATACTGGTTTGTACTGGTTTGTGCAGTTGCAATAAAGTAATGAGTTTTTGTGTATTGTATTTTTTGGGATAAACTCATGAGGGAATGTTATCCAGCAAGACATCAGGGACTGTGCCCTTTTTGAGAATTTTCTTCCTTTCAGAATAAATGACCAAATAAAATGTATTTCCTGGGTGGTTTGATCACACTTTAAGGTGAGGAAGTTAAAAGTAACTTGCAGTGGTCACATTGGCTGCAAGAAATCTGACATTACAACTGGCAATAAATGAAAAAAAAGAAAAACAACAACACAGTAAATTGAATGATAAATTCTGTATTAATATATTTGTCAATAGACTGGAAATGAAACACTGCCTCTATCAGTACTGTAAATGAACAGGCAGCAGCCTGGAGACAGTGAGCAGAAACAGGCTGTGTGATCACATTAGAAAGGTTCCAGATGACCTCCACTGGTGTGGCCTTGTTGTACACCACTCACTGTTCTCTCTCCTCCATTACATGAAAGAGCTTGAAACACCATCACATGAAGATAAGAGTATCCTCCAGCATGAATCTGTAGAGAAGAGAAAAGAAAATATTAGATCCAGGGATCTCCAGGGAAATGTTTAAAATCTCATCATGGTTCTTGTCAAGTGGTTATCAATCATATTTATACAGTGTTACTACCTGATTCAGACTGGAGGGTGGCTCCCAGACATGATGGGTGGAGCTCCATGTGAAACCACAGCCCTCACATTATTGTGTTGCTCAACCTTCATGAATGATTCTCCAGATTCCTCCTTATGATGTAATCTAATATTAACAGTTGTGAACAAATGATCATTAAAATGTGACATTTAGTACAATAACACAAAAGTGGTTAATGAGCTGCTCAGCAACACACAGCAAACAGAAAATGTTAACCAGCTGGAGAACATGGAGCATTTAGCAGCTAAAGAAGGATGAAGTCACTAATGTACTAATGTGGCTTCATGCTGGATGTGGAAAAGTGCAACGGGTTGCAGCAGGTTAGTCGTATTTAAAATAACTGTCCTAAATTAGATATATGGAAATATTCATTCATTCATCTTGTATACCCGCTTATTGCTGTTAAGGGCCACAGGGGATTTCTGGAAATATATTAATTTGTTTCATTATAATACTATGGGTATTTGTTAAATGTGCAGCCAAAGATCACAGCTGGTTATCTTAGTATGTTGTTACAGTCCTTGTACTAAGCTAAGCTAAGCTAAGCTAACTGTCTCTTGGCTACATAGTGTACTGCACAGTGAAGAGAGGAGCATCTTATCACTTATCATTACAAATATCTTTTGTAACACGTCTAACACTTTTAATTGTGTTATTTCAACTATGTATGTTTTTTTCAATGTTGTTTTAAATAATAAAATGCACAGCTATTGCTCAGCAGTGTGTAAACGCCCTGAGCTTGCTACTCTTTTATTATAATGAACTGTAAAATAAGTAATTAATAAAAAGCAGTTTCACAGTTATTGCTCAGCAGTGTGTAACCGTTTGAATAATAAATAAGAAAAGCTTCGTAATCTCCATCAAACAGGAAGAGGGGAGAAGGTAGCATAGGTCAGACATGTTGTAAGGTTGTGTTCACTTCCCAGCCCATCCCAGCCCTTCCTCTGTTTACAACATATTACAATTAGTCATCAGTCAAAAAAATGTATGTAAATGTCACAGTTCAGAGATGTTTGAAAGTGTGTGTTAAGCATGAAAAGTCTAATAGATCTGACTGCACGTCCAGTGATTTATCTAAAAAACAATAGTGATCATTTTCGACACTGAATTTTTAATGTTTGTTTTCCTTTTTATTCTCCACTTCGGACTTTACCTTAATGTAAATACAGAGAATCCACGAGCATTGCATGTATTTTAGGCAATGCTCATGTGGTCCTCTTAGTAGCATCCTTCATTTCACTTATAGAAATAATAAACACTTCAATAACAAGGTACAGTTGTAATGATAATGAAATCAGTGTCTTGATGAAGGTGTTTGATTTCAGCTGTTTCCAGGATGAAAAGTAGGGTTTAAATAAAGTCTAAACAGTTTTTTGGAAATGGTACAGGTCATAGATGATACGGTTTGTGGTTTGAGTCAAAAGGCACACCTTGTCAGCCTAAAAATGTGTTTCTCTTCTATGTGAAACTGGCTCATGTGTCAAAAGGGAGGGATGCTATGAGAGATAATCAGATACCGAATGGTTTTGCATTGCATAACACAATGTAAGTAGAGGTCAGGAGATGAACTTGTTACGGTCTGACCGGGGTGAGGTAGGACCCAAACGCAGGACAAATGGAAGAGGAGGCTGGTGAAACTAATGTTTTGTCACGCTGGGGTAGCGGGGAAAGGAGTTTCGGACCCAAGTGCAGGACTTAAAAAGGTGTTTGAGGCAGAAGTAGGCGAAGAGGTGTTTTAATAACAAAACCAAAACTCACAAAACCAAAACGCTGCTGAAGTTGCAGGTATATCCAAAAAACAAACAAAAAATCCAAAACACTTACAAAACCAAAAACGTGGCATGAAACAGTGGCATGAACGAGGAACGAGTAACAACTAACATGAAACGACATACGGCATACGGCAAACGGCAATGACGCGACAAGGCACAAAGGGAAGAGCAGGGGTATATATACACACGAGGAACAGAGTGACAAGACACAGGTGAAGCTAATCAAGAGACGAGACACAGGTGAAACCAATAATCTAATCAAAAGGGAACACACAGACATGACTAACAGGAAATCAAAGAACTTAACAAAATAAAACAGGAAACGGAACCAATGAACATGAAAACTAAACCATGACTAAGAAAAACTAAACCATGACTATGAAACGACCAAGGACTAAAGATGCAACATAAACACAAGACTGTGAACGAAAAACACGACAACAAAGACGTAAGACAAGACACTAGACAAGACATGACAGAGCCCCCTCCTTAAGGGACGGATCCCAGACGTCCCTACAAAAAACAAAATCCGAACACCGGGTGGGTGGAGGGGGCAAGGCAGGAGGGATCCAGGGCACTGGGAAGCCAAGCAGACAGGGCCGAAAGTTCAGGGGGCCGACCGAGAGGCCGGGCAGACGTGGCAGAGAGTTCAGGGGGCCGACCGGGAGGCCGGGCAGACGTGGCAGAGAGTTCAGGGGGCCGACCGGGAGGCCGGGCAGACGTGGCAGAGAGTTCAGGGGGCCGACCGGGAGGCCGGGCAGACGTGGCAGAGAGTTCAGGGGGCCGACCGGGAGGCCGGGCGGACAGGGCCGAGGCGGGAGCGGAATCCGGCACAGGAGCGGGAGCGGGATCCGGCACAGGAGCGGGAGCGGGATCCGGCACAGGAGCGGGAGCGGGATCCGGCACAGGAGCGGGAGCGGGATCCGGCACAGGAGCGGGAGCGGGAGCGGGATCCGGCACAGGAGCGGGAGCGGGAGCGGGATGCGGCACAGGAGCGGGAGCGGGAGCGGGATGCGGCACAGGAGCGGGAGCGGGAGCGGGATGCGGCACAGGAGCGGGAGCGGGATGCGGCACAGGAGCGGGAGCGGGATCCGGCACAGGAGCCGGGGTCCGAGACACCTCGGGAGCTGGAGCAGGTGCCGGGGTCCGAGCCACCTCGGGAGCTGGAGCAGGTGCCGGGGTCCGAGCCACCTCGGGAGCTGGAGCAGGTGCCGGGGTCCGAGCCACCTCGGGAACCAGGGAAGAGGCGGCCCTCGGAGCCGGAACGGGAACCAGGGAAGAGGCGGCCCTCGGAGCCGGAACGGGAACCAGGGACGAGGCGGCCCTCGGAGCCGCGACGGGGACCAGGGACGAGGCGGCCCTCGGAGCCGCGACGGGGACCAGGGACGAGGCGGCCCTCGGAGCCGCGACGGGGACCAGGGACGAGGCGGCCCTCGGAGCCGGGACGGGAACAGGAGGCAGAGCCGGAGCTGGCAGCGAGACGACCCTGGGTGCCGGGACAGGAGGCAGCGCTGGATCAGGACGTGAGCGGATCCTCGGTGCCGGGACAGGGACGGGAAGCGGCGCTGGAGCAGGGCGTGAGCGGATCCTCCGAGCCGGGACAGGGACGGGGTGCAGCGCTGGAGCATGGCATGAGCAGATCCTGGGAGCCGGGACAGGGACGGGGTGCAGCGCTGGAGCAGGGCATGAGCGGATCCTGGGAGCCGGGACAGGGACGGGGTGCAGCGCTGGAGCAGGGCATGAGGGAACCCTCGGTGCCGGGAGATGACCCGGAGCTGAAGCGGCCCTCGGAGCCGGGAGAGGAGCCGGAGCTGAAGGCGCAGGAGAAGCCGACCTGGGGGCCGGAACTGGAGGCGCAGGAGAAGCCGACCTGGGAGCCGGAACTGGAGGCGCAGGAGAATCCGACCTGGGAGCCGGAGCAGGAGGCGGAACAAGAACAGGAGCGGGGCATGGGCCGACCCTCGAGGCCGGTTCAGGGGCAGGAGCATGGCTTGGGCCGACCTTCGAGGCCGGAGCAGGAGGCGGAACAAGAACAGGAGCGGGGCATGGGCCGACCCTCGAGGCCGGTTCAGGGGCAGGAGCATGGCTTGGGCCGACCTTCGAGGCCGGAGCAGGAGCATGGCTTGGGCCGACCTTCGAGGCCGGAGCAGGAGACACAGGAGGCGCCGGGGAGTCCGACCTGAGAGCCGGAGCAGTGGCAAGAACAGAGCATGGAGTGGCTAGCTGGGAGCTAGCAGGCCGGTGGCTAGCAGGCCGGTGGCTCTCCACTGCATGGTTAGCAGGCTGCCGGCCTGCAAGCCTGCCTCCATGGTGTCCACGAGGGCCTAACCTCCCTGTTGGGGCCCTCATGGCCAAACGTGTGCCAGAAAAATAAGGCAAAAACTCGGGCATGAGCCACGGTTTGTACTCCAACATTTGGTCCCGGTAATAGTCAATTACTCGCCTTTTGTCCTCCTCCTCATCAAATGCAAAGTCCGCTGGGTCCTTTCTTGGTCGCGTCATTCTGTCACGCTGGGGTAGCGGGGAAAGGAGTTTCGGACCCAAGTGCAGGACTTAAAAAGGTGTTTGAGGCAGAAGTAGGCGAAGAGGTGTTTTAATAACAAAACCAAAACTCACAAAACCAAAACGCTGCTGATGTTGCAGGTATATCCAAAAAACAAACAAAAAATCCAAAACACTTACAAAACCAAAAACGTGGCATGAAACAGTGGCATGAACGAGGAACGAGTAACAACTAACATGAAAAGACATACGGCATACGGCAAACGGCAATGACGCGACAAGGCACAAAGGGAAGAGCAGGGGTATATATACACACGAGGAACAGAGTGACAAGACACAGGTGAAGCTAATCAAGAGACGAGACACAGGTGAAACCAATAATCTAATCAAAAGGGAACACACAGACATGACTAACAGGAAATCAAAGAACTTAACAAAATAAAACAGGAAACGGAACCAATGAACATGAAAACTAAACCATGACTAAGAAAAACTAAACCATGACTATGAAACAACCAAGGACTAAAGATGCAACATAAACACAAGACTGTGAACGAAAAACACGACAACAAAGACGTAAGACAAGACACTAGACAAGACATGACATGTTTAATAAAATAAAAAGGGAACAAAAGGCGCTGCTCGACAGCAGGAAAAACCAAAGGGGTCAAACAACAAAAAGTGAAGGCAAAAAACACTTGAGAAGCTGGTAAACACGGGGGAACAAAAAACACTGGAAACAGAAACACAAGGGAACCATACATACGGAATGACGCAACAGGAACAAAGGGGAAGCCAGGGTCATAAATACAGACACGAGGAACCAAGGGGTGACGAGACACAGGTGACAGAAATCAAGAAAGACCAGGTGACACTAATGAACTAATCAACACGAAACACAACGAGAGGAATAACAGGAAGTTAACAAAGTAACACAGGAAACGGGGACACGAAACATGAAACTCAAAACGTGAAACAGAAAAACCCAGAACCATCACAGAACTCTTGGCATTGAACCACCTCAGGGTGTTATGCTTTGAACATGTCATGACTTTTCTTCTTACGGCATGCATTCATCCATCCAGCCAAATTTTAGCTGCCATGAAAAGGCTAAAAGGTGTGAGGTATTGTTACCTCTCCTCATGAAATGATGTTAAGTGTAATTTATTTTAAAGGAGGATTCCAACTTTATGAGGAACAGTGTAGTATGTTTGCTCTAGAGTTGTCTCGCCTTCCTTATTTTGTCCAGTATGGTAGAGTGTGTCACAATACACAAGCAATGTTGTGAAACATCCATTTTCTGCATCTCATATAGTATTCAGCATTCTGTGATCTCTGCAGACTATTGGTGTCACGAAGTCTTACTTGCCAAAACATTAGGAACGCAAAGGAAAACAGAGGGTTTGCAGTTGCAGCATAACATTCATGCTCTAAATATCCCTTCACCACAGTAATAATGTTCAGTTTATGCCAAAGAAGCACAAGAAAGGTGGTGCCACTGCTTGATCTTTCCACTGAAATAGAAAAAATGATCAGTTAGTGAAAATCAGAGTAGATCTATAGGTGTTGCTATTTTCCCTCTGAGCTCCATATAGTCTCTTTATATATTTCAACTCTAATAAAACAGTTTCCATCAGATCCATGGCTTCCATTAAAATGCACTTGTAGCCATTTGTTTTTTGTCCTTGACTGTGAACACACCACCTCACCCACAGAAACAGATTAGTCTGCATCAATGTGAACCAACCATAAATGCATGGCTTATGTCTGAGGATCTTTAGAGATGTGATTGAAAATCTCACCTGGATTTCATGATTAAGTCAGTTACACATATGATTCATTCAATCATTTTCTATACCTGCTTATTTCTGTTAAGGGTCGCGGGGTCTGCTGGAGCCTATCCCAGCTGACATCAGGCAAGAGGCGGGGTACACTCTGGACAAGTGTACAGTCTATCACAGGGGTAACACTGAGAGACAGACAACCATTCACACTCACACCTACGGCCAAATTAGAATCCCCAATGAACCTAACCAGCATGTCTTTGGATGGTGGGAGGCAGCTAGAGTACTCGGAGAGAACCCACGCAGACACAGGGAGAACATGCAAACTCACAGAAAGGCCAGCCGGCCTACAAGTATGATATTCTTTATTTTCTCTGAGTTATGATGACAATTACATGAGAAGATCAACAACACTATGGTTATACATATGCTATATCTGAAGCCAAGTATCAAAGCCCATGATTTTGGCCTAGCTAGCCTCATCTCATCAGTGCTTTTTGACTCATCAGTCCACATCACGTTATACCAATCATCCTTTGTCCCTTTCCATTCGCAAATTTCAGATGTTTCCCTCTATTCTTCTTCTTCAGTAATGGTTTATTTGCTGCTTTTCTGCCAACTAGTCCTTCTTCTCCCTGTTTCTGATGCACAGTTCTTGAAGACATTGTTGCTCCATTAGTCAATGTGGTGTTAGGGGCAGGACAGATAAATAAATAAATTCAAAAGAATCACACAGCTATGTCTAAGGAAAAGATTCCTAAGATCATGTGACACTGACAGTGAAATAGGCCTGGCTTGTTTAAGTAATGACAATGACCCTAGTCTCCTTGTGATGACTCTACTCTGTGGTTTACAGAGCATGATGACTCATGAGTGAAGGTGACAAGAAATGACAGTCCCAATTAATTTTATGACTCATTTTTTTTTTATTATTCCTTTCCAGAATAGTTTATTCCAGTACAACACATGTTGAATATTAGTACTGTGTCATTATTGTGGGGGAACATTATTGTGTTTAATTTAGGGTTGTACCGATCCGATCACGTGACTCGGAAATCGGGGCCGATCACGCAACTGAAGACTCGATCGGGACTCGGACGTTACAACCCGATCAGAGATCGGTTTTATATATATTTATTTAGTCATTATTTGTATTAGATTGTTGATATATGGGCTATTGGTGATTCAAAAAAATAAAAAATAAAATGAGTATTTACTACCACCGTTTACGGCATGCGCATGTGCAGAAGACCAGCATGCTAGTTTGTTTTGAAGCGGAGTGGCGAGTTGTGGCGCACCATGTCTGCTGTGTGGAAGTATTTTAAAGTATGTGAGGAGAACGATGCAGTCGCAAACTGTCAAATTTGCAAAGTTGGAATATCGAGGGGTGGTAAGGACAAAGCGTCGTTTAATACCACAAACTTAATTCGGCACTTAAAAAACAAACACAGAGTATCGGATCGGGACTCGGTATCGGCAGATACTCAAAAGTCAAAGGACTCGGACTCGGATCGGGGGCAAAAAACCCTGATCGGAGCATCCCTAGTTTAATTCTTTCAGGATAACAAAATAGTTCAGAGGCAGCAGCCTGGAGACAGTGACAGACGAAACTGCGGCTGTGTGATCACATTAGAAAGATTCCAGAGGATCTTCTTTGGTGTGGCCTTCTTCTACACCACTCACTGTTTTCTGTCCTCCAAAATATTGAAAAGCATCAAACACTATCACATGAAGGTGACTGCATCCTCCAGAATATATCTGCAGAGAAAATAGAGGAAACTCTCAAAAAGACAATATGAGTCTCGTTAAGCTGAACAATGAAGACCAGGATTTTGTTTAACAACTCAATTGGATGGCACAATAACCTCAGTGTAGAAACGTACCTGAGAGACTCTTTTCTTTGATTTGTAAGATGAAAAGTATAACTTTTAATAAATATCATATTCTTAATTACCTTGATGAGATAGTTAGTTCCTGCCACAACCTGGCTCCTGTATTCAAGGGCTCTGAATACCTCATACTTCTTCTTTGTCTTTTCCTCCACCTGGCATTTCACCTGTGAATGAACAAATAAAATGTGATGTACATCCAGACAGAAAATCAGAGCAGAGAGTTAAGAGTGGAGCATGTGAGAAGTAAATGTGAACTGAAGCTCACCTCATCACAGATCTGCTGAATTTCCTCAGTGGCTGGTCTGGTCTCTGTGAATCCTCCACACAAGACAGACATTCTGATGAAGTTCTTAAGGTGAACAGAGAAATAAACTGTCTTCTTTGGTGTGTCTCAAATGGTTATTATCAAGTGGTTATCCATCATATTTATACAGTGTTACTACCTGATTCAGACTGGAGGGTGGCTCCCAGACATGATGGGTGGAGCTCCATGTGAAACCACAGCCCTCACATTATTGTGTTGCTCAACCTTCATGAATGATTCTCCAGATTCCTCCTTAAAATGTTATGTGGTAGTTTAATATTAATAGTTGTCAATTAATGATCTAATGATCATTAAAACATAACATTTAGTACAATAACACAAAAGTGGTTTATGAGCTGCTCGGCAACACACAGCAAACAGAAAATGTTAACCAGCTGGAGAACATGGAGCATTTAGCAGCTAAAGAAGGTTGAAGTCACTAATGTACTAATGTGACTTCATGCTGGATGTGGAATCACTTGCAGCAAGTTAGTTGTATTTAAAATAACTTTATAAGCTTGTTTAAACTGCGACTAAATGAGACACAGACATTTTCTGGAAATACATTAATTTGTTTAAATAGAAATATTTTGGCTATTTGTTAAATGTGCAGCCAGAGAGCACAGCTGGTTATCTTAGTCTTTTGTTACAGTCCTTGTACTAAGCTAAACTAAGCTAAGCTAAGCTAAGCTAACTGTGTCTTGGTTACATAGTCTACTGTACAGTGATGATGGGGTATCTTAATACTTATCACTACAAATATCCAACTTCTCTTTCAGTTTAACTTCTCTTTTAGTTTAATTATGTTGTTTATACTGTGTAGGGATTCAACCATTAATGCTGCTTCAGTTTTTTACAGATGTCACAGTAAAATGTAGTTATTGCTCAGGAGTGTGTAAACGTCTGCATAATAAATGAGAAACATTTCTTAATCCATCAAACAGGAAGAGGGGAGGTCAGACCAGGGTCAGACGCATTGTAAGATTGCGTTCACTTCCCACTCCTTTGAACGATGAGTCCTTTCTCTCCCTCCGTTAACAACATATTACAATTACTCATCAGCCAGTGAAAGTCAGTCAGAGCAACAGCTGTCTGTGGTTACACCTTTCCGTTCTTCCCTCCCACTTCAACCCATCAGTCTCTTCAAAGATTTGGGTCCAGTTCAGGCAGCATTTTGGTCTTCATTGGTTTCTCTAAAGCCCAATTGCCCCAAATCATCTCTCTAAACCCTCTTAAGATTAAGCTTTTCACAAATGGCATGTGAAGGTCAGTGTGAGGTCTAAGGACTTGTTTAGAGGTGACACAGTTTTTTTCTTTGCACAGTTAACTCAGAAATGCACAAGGGATTATAACATTTTATCCTGTTTATTACTGAATTCTCTAGTTGTCTCCCTCCAGATCAGCTCAGAATAAAGTGGGAAGAGGACAGAAGATGCTTGGGCTAACGTACTCAGGCTGAATAATTCGACCTCACTGTGTTCCCTTTACTGCCTACTTCATCTCAAAGAAGTGCCCAGAGAACATAACTCCTCCATGTAGCCTTCAGTAAGCCCACACTGTGCCAGACGTACCGTTGCTAAAGCTTCTTTTATTCATATGTACT
Source organism: Planiliza haematocheilus (assembly GCA_005024645.1). Taxonomy (NCBI): domain Eukaryota; kingdom Metazoa; phylum Chordata; class Actinopteri; order Mugiliformes; family Mugilidae; genus Planiliza; species Planiliza haematocheilus. The sequence goes on from SRSE01000811.1 coordinate 146,576, forward strand.
GGTCCTGTCCTAGTCTATACTGGAGGGAAATCATTTTCACGCCATCTTGGCTGTTAAATGTCAAATTGGAGCCAAACCCCTAAGTCACTTTATTTAGGGACATGGATTAAGTTAAATTAACCACAACAACTTAACACAATGAGCTGCCCAAGTGGAGGGACCCACACACCACGGCTGCAAGACATCATGTCCTGACTAGAACTTATAACTTGTAATTAAATGTTGATAGTTTTGTCAGAAATAAAGTTGTTGTTATTTAACTAAACAAACTGTACATCTGAATGAACATCTTGTTCAAAACCTATATTACTTGTCAGATACTTATATAAGAACTTGAGTCATATTTATACTGTGTTACTACCTGGTTCAGACTGGAGGGTGGCTCCACTGCCACTCATGGTGGCTGGAGTGTTGAGGACAAATAGTGATTTGAAGTGTTGGTTGAATTAACACCATGTCTATGAGGTTTAATGATGTAACCAAACAGTAGTTAGATAGAGGGGAAAAGGGAGTTTACTTTTTGTGGGTTTTTAATTCATACATATCCAAATCTTCCAAGTTATTTACATTATCAACTGACATCCTCAGAGACTTTGGTAGGCCTCCACACAGGATAGTCTGCAAACTTTCATCATTCAAAGATTGTTGTCGCAGAACAGAAAATAAGACCTTTCTGACCATCCTGATGAGTCGCTCTCACACACCGCTATGATAGGATGCAGCAGGGGTGTTAAACCTCCAATCGATGCCCTTCTACAGGAGAGTGCCTCAAATCTTGCTTTGGCAGCTAAGGCTCAAACTGCACACTTGACCTCTGCGACACACAAATCTTCTTATAGCATTAATACAAGAATCCGTGTTTAGAGAAGATGCAACCTCCAAATGTATAGCTCTGCTTGCCATGCAGGTGAATATTACTCCATACCTTTTAACCATTGCAAGTCCTCTCTTGACCTCAATGTGCCCGAAGTAGTTCACTCCTATATTGGCGAAAGGGGACAGGCCTGGAATAATTCTTTCCCTGGCATGTTGGCCATTTTCTGCTCACTTGGCTGTCCTCGATCCCGTCGAGGACAGCCAAGATACATTCAGATACTATTTTTCGACAGGCAGAGTTAGCATTTGTGATCCAGTACTTTCGTCGCAAGGATGAGCGCATGTGATTTTTCCCAATATGGCCAGGTTGTTGATGAGATGAGAATGAGATTGGATACATGATGACCTTTGGACAGTATTATATACAGGATGTTTCAACTCCTCAGGTAATGCTGCCCAAAACATCTTGTGCTAGAGAGCCGACACAAACAAAGGAGGACGTGGAAGCAGCAGGTCACGCAGACGGCCTCGGGGGGGGAAAAGAGCTGGTGTAAGAGAAAGGCTGAGGCGAAGAGCACACCACACGCCACTGCCTAGTATTTTACTAGCTGTAACTGCTCCCTAAGCTTTTCTTCTAGCTCAGTCAGACTTGACGAGTCAATCAATGTTCATTTATTATCTCGTATCCACAGTAGATGAACATCGTTTTGGTGAAAAAACTGTAAAAGAAATAATGTACGTATAAACATGTTTACATGTCAAATAAACAAATGCACATTACAAATACACACGGTCACACATACGTTTCGTCTTCTGAACCAGAATTCGGGAGTAGTTAGGAGAATGTGCCTACATTGCATCCTTTGAACCATAAACCGGAAGTATTGAACAACTCTTGTTCTCGGCTTCCTTCTCAAACCTAACTGGACGAACTCAGGGCCAGGATACAGTACCAGAGGAACATACGGGACTTCAACGTCATCTGCCTCACCGAGACATGGCTGACTCCTCTCGTACCGGACTTCGCCATTCAACCTGCGGAGTTCCTTACAGTTCACCGCATGGACAGAACAGGCTGTTTTACTGTGGTGCTTCATTTTTTATTTTTTATTTTACTACTGGCTGCAGGTACAAGAATACAGTTCACTGTGCATTGTACTATGTATAACTGTGCATGTGACAAATAAATCCATCCATCCATCCATCCATCCATCCATCCATCCATCCAGGAACTTATCCATCCATCCATCCATCCATCCATCCATCCATCCATCCATCCAGGAACTTATCCATCCATCCATCCAGGAACTTATCCACATGTTATGTTTCATCAGCAGGACTGCTCTTTGAGCTAACATACTTCCACTGAACCACATTTGTTGCTTCCTTATAGAGGTCACTCTATTTCCCATGAAGGTGTGAAATCTTTTGTCGACTGTCGGTCCAGAAGCAGGACTCCTCCAACTGTAATGGCAGATTTTTCCTGAGCATGTTGTCAGCTTTCAAGGCGAGGACTTGTTGTATGTTTAAATGGTGCAACTCTAGCTTTGCCCAACATAAATGCGAGATGCATCCTTTTATCCTGGCCCTCTTTCAGCCATCATGCACTCAAAAAAAGAAGAAAAATGACAAATGTTTACAGGCCTTAACACATGTAATAAATAGAAAAACAAAGACTGGTCAATCAACAGAAACTGGGGGGGTTAAACAAACTACATGGGACTTCTTAAAACGTCTTCTATACAAAACTTGGACCCGGAACTGATCGATTGCAGCTCCATTGAAATGCAATGATGAGATGACATGGCGGAGAGCCAGAGCCGTAATTAATCTGGTATCATGTGCCCTACATTCCTGAATAGATTGACCAGTGTCATCAGCATAATGACCCATCAAACTATCACAGTACACCGACACACATCAATGTCCTTTTGTGAACTAGAACAAGTGATTCCCTCTTCATCGAGATGGATCTACAGAAAACAAGGCCGCAGAGTTGTAGTCCAGATTCAAACACTAGCAGACATTAAACCTAAAGTCACGGGGACAGACTCAGTTGGCACCTTTTTTGAAAAAAGAAAAATCTGAAATTTTACAAATCCACAAGTTGATCAGTTAGAAAACTAAAAATTGTTCTCATAAGTTTAAAAGCAAAAGGTAAATGCAGAACACAAAGGAGGTATCTTATCAGCAGTAGCTGACTTCATCTCTTCTTGATCACAGTACCCTTTCTTTTGCTCTTTGATAACTTGTGGTGTCATATCACCTCACCAGGTCTTTTTTTTTATTATTTGAACATTAAAGTACGACATAACTAAAGTCCATCTTTGAAAAAAAAATGGCCAACTTTAAATTTTGTTGTTTGCAGTCTATTAAATTTGCACCGCCAAATAAAAAAAAAAAAAAAAAATGTACTATTTAAAGCAATAACAAATCAAGTTATCAGTTCAAAGTGTTAAGTTTGTGTTAATATAGAAATACCAGATTTGATATGCAAGTTCTTGGGCTCCATAACTTTTTCATTTATTTTTCCAGTGGCGTTGTCGCCACTCCAGCTCCAGCTCCAGCACAGCCAGCTGAGACTGGAGAAAGACAAAAGACGAAGAAGAAATGGAGGAATGGCCTCTTCAGCATCGTTCAAGTATGTTTGACAGAACAAGTGGTTTACAGTGTTTTCTTATCATATTCATTTTCTTTTTACTCTACAGAAAAAGAAGCATCAAGAGGAGAACCACCAGCCCTCATGTTCACATAACAGTGAAGCACAAGAAAACACCTGTGTTTCTCTTTGTCACTAGCGACACCTCCTCAGACCATCAAACCCCAACTGGACTGGCCAAGTTGTTTTAGATGCTGCTGGGTATGTGTCACATAAGTAACCAGATATTTAACAGCCATGACTAAATGAGAAGATAAATCATTAAGACCACCATGAAAATGTGTCTTTCCTCCAACAGAGAAGAAATCGGGTTGCTCCAGTTCCTGAACCCGAACCAGATCAAAAGCCGCAACCCATCGTACAGAAGAAAACTCAAGGATGGTAACTAATTTAACACTGTTTCCAGTGAAAGACTGTTTTATTGTTTGTATGAAATTCTCATGTCATCATTATCTCTCTGATGGCTGTCAAAGCGGACAAGAAAAAGGAAGACTGCACGTAGGGACTGCGCTCCATATCATGTCGAATAGAGGTTGCGCGTCTTAACGCCAATGACTACGAGTCATATCTGATGGAGCCTTTTGAGATTTTGGATGAGTCACTGCTGTCCAACTTCTCCACCTACACCGCCATCATGAAACAGTTCTTCCTGGAGGAAATGCTCAAGGACTCCTTTGATGGTGTGCTCAGTTTATAAACTCCTGTGTGTGTGTTTCTTTTTATTTCAGGATGCTCACTAGTTCCTGATATCAGTCCTGAATCAGATTCAGGCTCTGTCCCTTCTGTTACAAATGTCCTGTGGAAGAGAACTTAGTGTTGGATGGAGAACACAAGGACATGCAAGACGTAAGACTACACAGTTCAACACATGTTTACTCTGTTAGAGAGTTATGTATAAAGATGCATTTTTTTGTATTTTTCTTTTTCTTTTTGACACTTGGGATTGACAAGGGTTATGATGTGTCTGTTTGTTGGAAATATTAGAAGTGCCCTGAATTACCCATCACATAAGTCAATTTAAAACAAAATCCTGAACATCCATTAAATCTATGTACTCGAAAAATAGGCTGATCTGCGCTTTGCCATTTTTACTCATGGTTTCGGCTCTCAATTGATGATGCCTGTATAACTTCGCCGTGAACGTGCACAACTCTAGGTTAACCAACACGGGGTTGATTGAACTGATTGCTAACCGGCGTTTTGGAACCGACAGCTCGGGTTTAGTCGCCTCAGGTTCAGACAACCCAGAGGTTAAGTTTTATCTCAGTGTTTGTTAAACCTCCTTTCTGGAATACCCCCTACATCTGGAAACTGGAGTGTTGACAGCCATGGATGCTGCACTGTCCTACTGGTTTTACAGACAGTAAACTAACAAGAAATGGGTAGCGGAGAATGGGATTTTGGACCCAGATGCAGGATTTGAAGGAGGCTGAGGCAGGAGTAGGTGAAAAGATCTCTTTAATTAACAAAAAACAACTTGCAAAACTAAAGTCGCTGCTGACCTGGCAGGGAATCCAAAAACCAAAAAACAGTCTCAAAACTATGATGTGGCATTAACTCTATGACCTGAACTTGGCATGAAACACTTAACAAGAAACACATGGCAAACAGTAACACGAAACATGGTCAACATGAGTATGACGCGCCAAGGAACAAAGGGAAGGCAGGGCTATATATACACATGAGGAACAGAGGGACGACGCGACACACGTGAAACAAATCAGGTGACAAGACAAGGTGAAGCCAATGAACTAATCAAAAAAGGCATGAAACAAGACAAACAGGAAATCAAGAACTTAGCAAAATAAAACAGGAAACAGAACAGGAAAAAAAATAAACACTAACCATGACTATAAAAAACCAAGAACTTAACAACATACAATAAACAGAAACACAAAACAAACTAAACTGTGACAGAACTAAACAGTGACTGTGAAAAAAGACAAGATGGGAAGACATGACCTTAACAAAAGAAACCTGAACCGAAAACATGACAGAAAAACATGACACTGTTGTTATCACAGACACCCACCACCATAACCCTGATGTTTCAAACTTTCCAAGCTGGCAGTCAGCCAGGATGTGTGTATTTACAGGAAATAACTGGAGGTCCCCTGTAGAAACTATCAAATCATTATTCTAAAAACTATTGTACTATGGATCCATGTATGGATGGAAGTTGAAGTGTTGGCTGGGATGTTGTGCCTGATGGCTCCAACTCATTTTGTTTTATCTGGGGCCTTTAAACACACCATAAGTCAGAGCCAAACATAAACTCATCAGATTTCCTGTAAATAAAGAGGGGAGGAGCTCACCTGAGCAGGTGATCAAGTTTCATGAGAGCACGAAGAGAACACTCAAATCAACTCTGACTCTGTTGTGAATCGACAGAAGGCGGTTGAGCTATGAGGCAGGGTGAGTGTTATTGCAACATTATAATTCTTTTTCATGATATTTTGACTTGTCACAGTGAGGAAACCACAGGAGTACCCATGATGGTTCGGTTTCTCTAAGCATCTCAAAATGCCATGACAGGACCTGCCCTAAGTGGAAGGCAGATATCATTAATACACCTGTGTTTTCCTCACTATGACCAATCAAAAGGTTCAATTATAATTTTTCTCTGTATGGATTGAGCAGAGAAGAAGATTCAGAATTGACTTCTGCCAAAACAAAGACATTTGTGGTGTTGGCATTTTGAGGAGTGCCACTTGACGGACTCGCTTGACCCGATACTTGTGTCCCGATGTCACGCTCTGTGCCACTTAAAAGAAGTGAAAGAAGCAAAGAATGGAGTCTTGAGTCGTGTGGTGTGGTGTTTTGTTTGAAGACAAGTTTGTCCTGATTGTTGAGTCAGTGTGGCTTGTTTACCTCTCAGAGTCTATCAGAGCAGAGCAGAGTCCAGACTTCCTTCAGTGATGTATCTGGACTTTCAGACACAAAGTAAGAGGACTGCTGCAAACCTATGAACTTCCAAACGAATAGTAAAGTATTTATTTTTATTTTATTTTTTATTAATCAGTTAACTGACAATATTATTGAAAACCGTGTTCATAAAATTACGAACAGTAACACTTGGTCATCCAAACAGTTGGAACCGTGTGTTGGACATGCAGCTGATGTGACTTCCTGGAACAGCTACCGGAATATCACAAAATACTTTCGTCCTGTCTTTTCCAGCAAACCAGATAATAATCATACTGTGATATAAGATATCAGTGGTTAAAGGGAACAAGGAAGCAGAGTTACACATCCACATACATACATACATAAATATGACACTGACTGGAGAGAGCGTTTGCAGGTGATGAGAAATCAAAGAAAGAAACAGGGCTGCGTTCACGTGCTCCATTATGTGACCATTCCTCACTCATATTTTAACACATGAAACTAAAACAAAATGAAAAAAAGATCGAGAGTTATTGTCTAAGTCTGTTACTGTCCCATTGATTCAGACACACAATACAATGTTCAAATGATTGACAAAAAGCAGCCACACACTGACTGCTGTCAAATGAAAACTGGAGAAATGCTCTGTCATGTTCTATTGTTCAGTATAACTCTTTGTGGGAGAATGCAGCTCATTGTAATGTTATCTATTTAGCTCTGGTAGCTAACATTACAACAGATGTAGCAAGCTAATAAAAACAAACATTTAAAGGTCTTACATGTCACCAGGTGAAATTAGAACTTACTTTTGTGTTATGCTAACCAGGTTTGTGGCAGTTAAGAAATCAGCTGGCTGGAGAACACAGACTGTAAACTCACTGTTCCTGGTTTACCTCTCAGACTGATGGAAGTCCAGAAGATGAAGGAAGAAGAGAACAGAGCAGAGTCTCCAGTATCCAGCCGTCTGTCCATGAAGAGTGATGGGTCCAGATTTCAACCTCCAGTCTTCAGCGATGAACCTGGACCCTCAGACACAAAGTATGTGAACTCCTAAGACTTAGACTTCTTAAATAAAATGGAAATTCTTTGGCAGTGGCATTAAGACATACAAGCAACACACACACATCACAGACAGCACTATGCACAATAAATAGATTACTATAATATATAGGTTAAAATTAAATATGTAACTAAATAATGAGTGAAATATCGTGCCTAACTGCATATATCTATCTGGGCATTTGCAGAATAAAGAACTTTAGTCAATTCCAGTACATTTTCTGATAAATATAATTAGTCCTGTGATCTTCTTCGAATCTCTGACAGCTGTCAGTCAAATCTAATCTCAGAGGACTGTTACAAACATGAAACCATCTTAGTATTTGCAGTAGCAGATGTCTGTGTATTAACAGTTGCTTAAATTACTTTTAGAACAGGAGTTACCAGTGATTAATGATAATAAAACTACATTTGTTTTTGCAGAGGTCAGTACCACAGACCTCAGAGAGCTGAGTCTCCAGTATCCAGCCGTCTGTCCATGAAGAGTGATGGGTCCAGATTTCAACCTCCAGTCTTCAGTAATGAACCTGGACCCTCATTCACAAAGTAACTTATTAATATGACTCTTTTTGAATCACTTCAACCAGTTTTAGTACATTTGTTGTCCCTGGTGGTTAATTAATTTTACTAAAATACTTTAAAGAGGTTTTTGTAACACAAATAGAATTATTCACTTCAATTCATAGGTATAATATGCAGGTTGGAAAATAGCTCTTTGAGGTCGTGGAGGGGAGGGAAAGGGAGATGGAGACAGGGACACAGAACTGTTAACATGCTATACAGTAGATAGATTAGATAGATAGGTTTTATTTGTCACACACATGCATGAGTAGTAAGAGAGAAGAAATTAAATAAGAAATTAGAGGATAGGAGCTTAATAAGCTTTATCAAAAGGGAAAGTCTTCTATGAACTCATTAATATGACTCCTTTTGAATCAGAATTTAAATTTTGTGTGTGCTTAAGTTAATTAGTGGGTGACATTGTGAATGTAAAGCACTTTGAGTACCAATAGGTAGAAAAGGGTGTTGCATATATAAATACAGGCCATTTACCATTTTTACTATATTACAGAATTTGTCATGGTTTTAGTAATAAATAAATGTGTTGACAGAGAGAGGAAGAGGAGTCATGTGTCTGTGGAGCTGTCCTCCTGTGCTTTGTGTCAGGATGTCCTGAAGGATCCAGTCTCTACCAACTGTGGACACTCATTCTGCAGACAGTGCATCACCTCATACTGGGATCAGTCTGCTTCATCAGGAGACTCCTCCTGTCCCCAGTGTCTAGAAACATCCAGAACAAGTAAGACTGTACATTGGCAATGTCATCGCAAGTTTATTGTAGAAAGTTTACATTTTTCTTTTTTCCCAACAGATGTTGATCTGCAGGAGATTTTAGATGAGCATAAGATCAGTCTGAGGAGGAGATGTAAACATGTGACTGAAGGAAATGATGTAACAGGAAGTGGAACCCTCCTCAACAGGATCTACACTGACCTCTATATCACAGAAGGACAGAGTGAAGAGGTCAATTCCGAACATGAGGTGATGCAGCTTGATATAGCTTCCAGGATGAAGTCCCTCCATGACACTCCAATCAAGTGCCACGACATCTTTAAAGATTTACCTGACCAACAAAGACACATCAGAGTGGTTCTGACCAACGGTGTCGCTGGTGTTGGAAAAACTTTCTCAGTGCAGAAGTTCACTCTGGACTGGGCAGAGGGTTTGGAAAACCAAGATGTCAATGTGGTGATTGTGCTTTCATTCAGGGAGCTGAACTTGATCAAAGATGAGCAGTATAGTCTTCTCAGGCTGCTCCATGTTTTTCATCCAACATTACAAAAGGTCACAGCAGAGAAGCTGGCTGGCTGTAAACTTCTGTTCATCTTTGACGGCCTGGATGAAAGCAGACTTTCATTGGACTTCAACAGCAGTGAGGTTGTGTCTGACGTCACACAGAAGGCATCAGTCAATGTTCTGCTGACAAACCTCATCAAGGGGAAACTGCTTCCCTCAGCTCTGGTCTGGATAACTTCCAGACCTGCAGCAGCCAATCAGATTCCTCCTACATGTGTTGATAGGTTAACAGAAGTACAAGGCTTTACTGACGTCCATAAGGAGGAGTACTTCAGGAGGAGGTTTAGTGATGAAGAGCTGTCCAGCAGAATCATCTCCCACATCAAGACCTCCAGGTTTCTCCACATCTTGTGTAAAATCCCAGTCTTCTGCTGGATCACTGCTACAATTCTGGAGCACATGTTGACTACAGAGCAGAGAGGAGAGCTGCCCAAGACCCTGACTGACATGTACTCGTACTTCCTGGTTGTTCAGACAAGGAAGAAGAAAAACAAGTACAATGAAGGACATGAGATGAGTCCACAGGAGCTGATGAAGGCTGACAGGGAAATTCTTCTGAAGCTGGGGAGGCTGGCGTTTGAACATCTGGAGAAAGGAAACATCATGTTCTACCAAGAAGACCTGGAGCGCTGTGGTCTTGATGTAACAGAGGCCTCAGTGTACTCAGGAGTTTGTACAGAGATCTTCAAAAGAGAGAGTGTGATCTTCCAGAAAACAGTTTACTGTTTTGTTCATCTGAGTGTTCAGGAGTTTCTGGCTGCAGTCTACATGTTCCACTGTTACAGCAACAATAAGACTGGAGTGATAGAGGACTTCCTGAAAGACTTGCCGCAGACTCTGTATGACTTTCTGTTTAGAGTCATGGAGAAATCCCTGCAGAGTAAGAATGGTCACCTGGACCTGTTTGTTCGTTTCCTTCATGGCCTCTCTCTGAAGTCCAACCAGAGACTCTTAGGAGGCCTGCTGGGTCAGATAGAGGACAGTCCAGAAACGATCCAGAGAGCTATCAACAACCTGAAGAATATGAACACATCTCAATTCTGTCCTGACAGAAGCATCAACACCTTTCACTGTCTAATGGAGATGAAAGACCTCTCAGCACATCAGGAGATCCAAGAGTTCCTGAAGTCAGAGAACAGATCGGAGAAGGAACTCACCGAGATCCACTGCTCAGCTCTGGCCTACATGCTGCAGATATCAGAGGAGGTTCTGGATGAGTTGGACCTGAAAGAGTACAACACAACAGCAGAGGGACGACGGAGGTTGTGCCCGGCTGTGAGCAACTGTAGAAAGGCTCGGTGAGTCCTGATGTGATCATTAATATAATCAATCAGTGTAGATAAATAGTCTATATACACGGTATTAAATAAGCTAGAATAATCTAGAAAGAGACTTTTAGGGGAGTCCAGTTCCATCACAATGTTGTACATACAGTGCCTTGTAATTAATACTTAGATTCAAGATTCTTTGTTGTCAAATACTCAAAAATGCAGCCTCATTACCAGTAATGGTAACTTAGTTACTATGATACAACAATAATACAAATTATTACATTTCATAAACATGGGTTTACACAGAGTAAAACAACTTGAAACCTGCTGCTGGTTTTATCATCAACATGCTTGTGACGTCCCTCTGTTTCATATGTATCTGCAGACTTTCTGGCTGTGGACTCACAGAGACTCACTGTGAAGTTGTAGCCTCAGCTCTGAAGTCCAACCCCTCTCATCTGAGAGAGTTGGACCTGAGTGGAAACAGCCTGCAGGATACAGGAGTGACACTCTTTGCTGGACTGGGGAGCCCAAACTGTAGACTGGAGACTCTGAGGTCAGTTCATTGACTGGAGCTGTTGTAGGATTTCTTTATTTCTGTGCTATCTGAGTGACTAAGAGAGACTTAATGTTTGTAGAAGGCTAATAATAATGATCAACAGTAACAGAAGGGCAAAGTCCGCTCCTCATTTTAACAGACATGTTACCGATTCGATTTTTATTTATATCTCTTGTTATTTATTCAGATTGCGGGGCTGCAGTTTGTCCGATGTCAGCTGTGATTCTCTGGTCTCAGCTCTGAAATCCAACCCCTCCCATCTGAGAGAGCTGGACTTGAGTCTGAACAACCTGCAGGATTCAGGAGTTAAGCAGTTGTGTGGTTTTCTGGAGAGTCCACTCTGTAGACTAGAGACTCTGAGGTCCGTTCACTGACTGCCTGTTACTATTGTAGATCTGTTATGTTTAATTACCAACTCAACCTAGATCATATACAAACTGAACTCCTGAATTTCCTTTAGTTCCAGATGAGTGTTTCTAATAGAAAACTATAGAAAATGTCCACTGTTAGTTCTTAAAGTCAGTAACGCTTAAATGCAGTTTCATCTAAGCCTGAACACATCTAATTAAATCAACCACAATTTCTTTTATTCTTCATTCAGACTGAGTCAGTGCAAGTTGTCAGGGATCAGCTGTGCTTTTCTGGTCTCAGCTCTGAAGTCCAACCCATCCCATCTGAGAGAACTGGACCTCAGTTCCAACGGTCTGCAGGATTCTGATGTGAAGCAGCTGTTTGATCTCATGGAGAGTCCACTCTGTAGACTGGAGACTCTGAGGTCAGTAGGTTGCAGTCAGCCCATGCTGCTTTCAGTAGTATTGTCAATACAAAGATACAATGTACTTCCTGAGCACCTTCACTGAAGACATGAAGAGAATGGAGACAGGCTTCAGGATTGGACAGAACCACAGAGAGAGACAGTGTTACAAGATGTACAGAGACAGTAGTGGTCATTCGTCAAACTGTCCTCCCATCACATCTGATCTCAGACTGTTTGTTCTCTCATTTCAACACTGAACAATTGATCACAGCTCTGAGATCAGTCTGACTCATGCCTGCACATCACAGAACCATCATTACATTTAGTAACCATGAGCAGAGTCATCACAATTGTATTTCTGTCCTTGACCTTCATGTTTATTAGTCAGCTGATATTTCAGGAACAGATGAGATGTTCATCAACACACACACAGACTCTTTCTTTAAATGGAGTAGCAGTAAATCCATCACTAAAGTGTTTATACAGTAATGAAGCGTTCAAGATTGTCAGCAGTTTATTTCCACTGGGGAATGGAGTGAAATCTGCAGAGGAAACAGACTTGATGCTAAAAGTCTCTGCAGGTCTGTGTGTATTTGCTCCAACACGTTAACAGCTGCTCCACCACTGCTCTGAACACGACTGAAGTCCCTGCTGCTCTTTATACTGGTGTGCTGCATCACTGACTGACAGCTGATGAAGGGACTCTCTGGAAATGCTCATCTATCTCCTCTGTTCTTTTTTCTTCTCTCTCCAGATAGGAATCAGATGACGGGGAACAGGATGACATTTTTGCTGAGAGAAGATGAGCTATGTCCTGATGATTTAAAGTGCTTTATAAATAAATAATGATTTATTGATTGATTTATTTACTATGATGAGAGCTGATCCAAGATAAAATCCCGATCACACATTTTTATCATTTGTAGAAATGTGGTGAGAAATTAAATAACTTGATGTATCACTGAGTTGTGGTCTTGTCTATTCCTTCAGTGAAGCAGAATGAAGTCAGTGTGTTGAGAATTTACACCGCCTTATGAGACCGATTCATGTGTTTATAACGAGTGCAGATTTAAATATTCAAGGCAGTAGTAGTACACTGAGTTAAAAGTATGACGTGAGATCTTTGAATCACCTCACTGTCCTTTTGTCATCACAAATGTTGAAGTAACCATGGACGCAGTTTGTTGACCATCCTGTTGTTTCTATATGCAGTGAACTAACCACAGATGCTGAACTGTTCTATTTTAGCAAACAGGCAGTTTGCTCAGAATATGTGTATTTACTCATTATGAATGTCATAAAATGGACTTTTGAAACTCCTGAAGTACTAGATCTATGCACTTGGAGGAGCACAAAGTACTTATTGGACTTGTTGTTGAGGTCAACTGCAGTTCCTCTAAAGGCCACAAGACGGTGTTGTTTCCTCATCCACTCTTTCCAGTCATGAATTCAGTTTAATTGGAGAGAAGATGATCTGTTACATCAGATGACTTGGAAGACTCTGAAATAATGAACAGATCCATGGCAAACTTTTCAGTATAATCAGTCTTTAAAGACTAGATTTTATTTCTAAAGGACATAATGACAGTTTCTTCCCAATATTTAACTAAATACAAATCAATTTTATATCTGTGAGAAAGAAGATTTTAACTCTTCTTGTGAAACATTAAATCAGTTTTACATGCAGGATTATATACATATGAAACTGGACATTTGTGTTGCATCAGTTAAAGTTAAAACTCATCTAGAATACTCTCAAAATCTGCAGAAGCCTGAACATGTAATGCCTGAGAGATCCTAATGGCCACAAAGACACATCAGTTTATCAGAGAATCATTTAATCCTCGCGTCCATAGTTCAGAAGTTCATGCTTTTCAAACTCCTCTTTCTGTTATAATTTGTCAGTTTGTCGATCCTTTAATCCAGTCGCTCATCAGGAATGATCAGAGTCTTCATTTAGCTGAATCAGCGAGGTGCTGGAGACTGATTGGTTGGGGTCAGATGGGATTTAATTATTTGTAGAAGATGTTTCACCTTCAACTTCTGTGCATCTGTTAAATGACAATAAAATAAAGTGAGAATCAAAAATGTGTGTTGATGAGACCAACTTGACAATGAAGTCAAGTAAGCCATCACAGAAATCATGATTCCAGCATTTGATTTTCATTTTTTTCCTCAAAACAATATACAAGGAATGTATTCTACAGTCTAGGTAGCACGACTTTTTACCACTTCTAATGGTAATTTCCGGTACCAGACTGCTGCTGATATGACCAGAACACCTACAGCCAGTCCAAAATGGATACCTCCAATGACTGAATTTCAGGTTCAGGTTCACGTTCAGGGTAGATCCAGTTAGAGCTGCAGGTGATCCTGTTTCCTACCTGATCAATGTTGACTTCATGGACTGCAGCTGGAAAGAAACAACTGAGATTTAAACTGTTAACAGTCAGTTATTGGAGATGGGAAACTACAGACACACTACAGTCAACTACAAATGCAGCAGCTGTTAATATTAGACTACTCAAAAAACAAGTGTCTACATTAAATACTTCATCTTCTGTAACAGCTTATTCCTGCAAAGGGTCGCAGGGGTGCTGGAGCCTATCCCAGGTGTTATCGGGCACCCTGGACAGTTCTCCAGTCTATCACAAGGCTAACAGAGAGAGACAAGCAACCCTTCACACTCACATGCACACCTACGGCCAATTTAGAATCCCCAGTTAAGCCAATTAGCCAATTAGTTAGAAACATGTCTAATGACAACATTCAGCTGGCTGCAGTGATGGAAAGTAACTAAATTCATTTACTCAGGTACTAGACTGAAGTACATTTTGAAGTACTGGTCCTTTTCTTTCGCTGTTTTACAGACAGTGAACTAACCACACACTGAAACATCAAATTTCAGGCTCACCAAAGAGGCAGCTCACATTTACTTTAAAACTCCTGAACTACTGGATATATGTAGTTGAACTACTTATCGGACAGGACTATTTCCAGGAAGCTTCCCACTGATTCTCTCGGCTCCGATTGAGACCTGTTGTTTAGGACAGCTGCAGTTAAATGCCACCAGACGGTGTAGTTTCCTCATCCACTCTTTACCGACTGGGCCTTTCTGTGGGGAGTTTGCATGTTCTCCCTGTGTCCCACAGTTCCAGTTTCCTCAGGTTCATCCCTCATTTATTTAAATTCAGTAAAAGAAATTTGCTTTAACTACGTCTCATCAGTCGCGACCCTGACTTTATATCTACGTCTCTATGCGTCATCAGTCACAACCCTACTTTATATCCTATCCTTTATAACATATACTTATATATTTAATAACATGATCTCATGTGGACAAGCTTGTCAACAGAAACAGTAACAGTAAATAATCCAGCAGATCTGACTCCATCATTCTTCCTGTTAGATACTGATGGAACACATACCTACTGGCCTCAGAAGAGTGTGTGTTGTCTGTGCTGGTTCACTGGATTACTGAGACACTGGATGGAACTAAACCATTACATTTACTAAAGGCTCCATGAGAGCACAGACAACCAGGATAAAACACAAGAGACAGCAGAAAGGAGCTGGATCACCAAATAAAATATATTTGGAAAATGAGCAGCAAGTCTTTGATACAACTATAAAATACAGTTTGAAAATGTTTAAATTGCATGTATATTCCATCCTTCACAAGAGAAATGGCTTTCAGGATGAAGAGTTACTTAGCCTCCCTGGAAAAGTTTACTCCTGGACATATGGAAAGGGGAGCCCAACAGATACATTTAATACATAAATTCAGATTCAGGAGGAGTAATGTAGATTCCATCCAGGTCGTGAAACAAAGGACTATGGCTACTGAAGGATACAGGGCCATTGCCATCCAGTCCCTATATAACCAAAGTGAGAGCTGTGTTCATATCCTCAGCACAAAGTCAAGAGCATCTCCAGTGGGTGTTGGACTACACCAAGGCTGTCCCTTGTCTCCATGAAGCAGTTGTATCCACCCTGGTCCTGAGCCTTCATGCCTGTCAGCTGCAGTGAGGTGTTTCCTCTGGAGATCTGCTCCTTGAACAGTGATGTCCTGCCTCTGAAGTTCTGGTCCTGGTGTCCAAGCTGGTCTTGGTTGTTATAGAATGAGTGGACGCAAAGTTTCCCGTTTCTGAAGTGAAACCAGTGGATAACTACTTCAGAAATAAGGTCCAGGTTGTGAAAAACAGTAGTTCCCCCTTCATAGGTGGATAGTTCCTCTCATTCAGTTTCTGGACTTTGATCTGTTTGAGTCATTTAAGCTGAGGCAGTTTAAACATGCTGAAAATTGTAAAGATGAAGCTTCAGTTGTATCTCAAAGGTTTTATGAATTCAGAGGAATGTTGACATAAAACACTATAAATAAAATCAATGTCAAAATAAAATTTATCAGGATCAGATCATTGTTCAATGAAAATATCAATTACAGTTTCTGTTTAGTTCAGCTCATATCTCTACCCTGTTGTATCTATTCAGTTCCATCTGCATGCCACACGTAGCTCACCTGTTCCCCAATCAGCACCTTTGCTCAGCTGCAGTTTTTCATGTAACTGGATTAAAATTTATCAAACTGACTTATGTCATTCCTTCAGTTTTGTCTTTGTGCGCCTTGCAACAGAATGAGCTTCATCAGAAAACGTACTGTAGTTGAGTGACAGCAGAGCTGAAAAGACACTGCAGAGATATGTTGGATAACGATATAATCGCGCAGATATAAAGCAACCAGAAACTTCTATGAAATGTACATGAAACATGGAAACACCAAGAAGAGGCTGGAAGAACACGAGGGCAGACGGTACACAACCGAGTGAAACTACGAGATTCACAACAGCTAGGAACACATGTAAACACACTCAGAAATAGACAAGATGACAACAAAAATCATCAGACACAAGCATTGTCAGTATAATTACACATCCCTGTCTGCTGTTGGTTTTCATCTTACATTTGTCTTGTGACCACTCTGTTTCCCCACCACTGAACAGCAGCTCATTTGATTCACTGTTAATGAAATTCTTAATGTTTGCCAGTATTCCAGTTTATGATGATGATGATGATGATGATGATGATGAAGGGCAATAGATAATAATAACACACATGTTCCCAGCTCCCTGTCAGTCTTTTAGAAGCGAAGAGACTAAAACCTCCAAGTCCAGTGACCCTTGTTTCAGCTCCTTCTCTTGATAGGCAGTGAGCTATAGAATGTGAATAGTCCGACTATTTGATCTCAGTCAGTTTTGTATGTTCTCATCTGTATGACTCCGCCTTATTTTAACATGTTTTTGTAAAGTAATGCAATATGATAGGATAAAGATCTTTTGTCTGCTCTGAAAAATTCCAAGGATCGTTTCATGCTCTAAAAAAAGAGTCCGTGATCTCCACACTCACCTCCTCTGATAAGAATCATCATCCGTTGCAGAGTAACCACCACCAGAGCTAGGATGCAGGTGATCCTGGTCATCCTGTTAATACTCCATTAAGGCTGCAACAGTGGACTGAAAGGAAGAACAAGAGAAACCCACTCTTATTATAGAGGGCGGAACATTCCTGCAGTGTCATTTAGTTTTGTTTTATTACAGACTGTGAGTGGTGAGTTGACAGTGCTCCCTGCTGGAAAATACATAGAAAAATCAAAAACAAACGTGAATCTAAGGCACAAATATAATCTATTAGTGCAGAACATCTCCTTCATATCAACTTTATTACTTATTTTATTAAAAGAGTTATTAAACAATAGAAATACAATATTCTTAGGATTGGATTTACATTCATATTTATATATTATAGATGTATTTAACCATGGTGGATTTTGGTTATGTAGCCACTCTGTAGGATATCGTCTTTATATCAATGGCTCAATAATGACCTAAATAGTGATTTAAATACGGAAGGGTTTATTTACATTTGGATTTCATCTGTTTGACCCGTCTTGGTTTTCAGGTCTTCCTGTGAAGAGAACAAATCATCAATACAAGCAACATACATTTAATTCAACATTAATTCTTCATTTATTATGATATGTTACCTGATTTTATAATAGTATAGTATAACAGTCCCAGGCCAACTGCTGCTAGGACCAAAATGATTGCAACCACACCTATGATGACTCCAACACTGACTGAACTTTCTGGAACAGAAAAGCAGTTAATTGAACTGTCCCTGAACGCATCATCATATTTTTACAGGTCATACAGATGTAACATGTAACAGCTGAGGTCCTAACTTTGCCACTTCACCTTGATCTGTATTCATCCTCACTAAGATATCCGTTCTTAGTGTCTCCTCATCATCTCTGAGTTCACACGTGTATATTCCCTCCTGGTCTGAAGACAAGTCCTGTAGTGTGAGGCTGCCTGACTCTGATACATCCTTCACCTGCTGCCTCCACTCCTCTGACACCGTGGAGGAGACATCAGTCCTGGTCCTGCTCAGGATGATCTGACTGTGGTTGAATCTCCAGACGAGGCTGAAGTTTGTTAGAGAAGTGTTGGAGGCAGAGCAGGAGATTGTTGTTTCAGCTTTTGATCCACTGATAGAAGCTGAAATAATAGAAGACAACCTTTTTAAAAGTAAAAAAACATTCTTAAGAAACTTGATGTAGTAATTTAGTTGTCAGATTAGATGTACAGTATTACTCACAGAGTCGTCTAAAAGTAGCTCTCCTCTTGTTTCTCTGAGTGCTGATGGTGCAGCTGTAGATCAGATCATTGTCACTGTCTGAAAGTATCAGAGAACTGCTGATGTTGTAAAGCTGCTGTTCAGTCTGCTGGACTGTGGTTGTGTTCTTGAAGGTCTCTTTGGATGGAGGTCTGGTGGACCAGGTGAGTTCAGGTTCAGGGTAGATCCCGTTAGAGCTGCAGGTGATCCTGTTTCCTACCTGATCAATGTTCACTTCATGGATTGGAGCTGGAAAGAAGAGCAATGAACATAGGGTTGAATGTGAAAACATGAATACACATTCCTTGAATTTGAATTATGTGTTTCTCATACCGTCCACTTTTAGGTTGATGAATGACTCCTTGTTTCCACGTATGGTACTGGTGTAGCACTGGTATTTTCCCTGGTCCTGAACCTTCACTCCTGTCAGCTGCAGTGAGCCGTTTCCTCTGGAGATCTGCTCCTTGAACAGTGATGTCCTGCCTCTGAAGTTCTGGTCCTGGTTTCCTAGCTGGTCTTGGTTGTTGTAGAATGAGTGGACACGACGGTCTCCAGCTTTCCCCCAAAGCCAGTGGATGACTACTTCAGAGTCCAACGTGAAGCTGCACGGTAAGATGCATCTTTCCATGAAAACACAGGACACCTCAGTATCTGAAACATCAGGGAAAGTCTGTTATAAACAGATCAGGATCATTGTTGGTTTTTCCATGAGACTTGTTGTCAGTAATGAAAATATAATCAGATTCATTGTTTCTGTTTTGTTCAGTTTATGTCTCTGACCTTTTATCATTGTCTCAGTCCTGCCACACAACAACTCACCGGTATAGCTACTATACTATCACTCCCACAGCATGTGTTGATCTTAGGAAAGTAGCTTGTTCCTGTCTTCTGTTGCCCTCTGTGTGTCAGACTGTGTTGATTGTTGTTGACTGATAAGATGGTTCTTTCATTTTGTGCCTGGAATTTACTCCACTCCTTATTTGCTCCACTCCTTAGTTGCAGTTAGACCACCTCAAACTGAGCTAACCTGTTTATAACTGACAGTAGTTTAGTTATCAAGTGACATCTTATGTTCAAGTGATGTATCCATTAATATAATGTTTTGGATGTACTGTATATACCATGGCCTGGATGTTTGCTTATATTCCAGTAGCAGGTAGATAGTGGACTGTGGACCAAATCAGTCCTTTCATCAATCAATGAGTGTGTCCTGAATGTATAGACTAGACCAACACATACATCTGTAGCCAACAGTTTAGCTCTAACCATATTTATAATAGGAGCCTTATAAACACATTAGTCATTATATCTCTGAAAAAGCCAAATATGCTGCCTCTGCTGCTGCTGAAATATTTTAACTAGTGGGAATGATGATGATTTTGAAACAAAATGTCTATTCAGAACAATGTAACATTTTCATTGTTATATCTTTTTACATTCTAGTGATTTGCATCAAATATTAGACCAGAACTCTTCTACTCTGAGGAGGTGATGAAAAGCAGAGAACATTACCTTCCACTATAAAGTGTGAGAGTTGAGTTTCCTGAGATAAGTTGAAGAGAACTGAACCAATTCTTAACGTCTCACTCACCTCCTCTGGAAGAAGTCACAATCCTCAGAAACAATACGATCACAGTAAAGTTGACTCTGCTCATGTTCTTGTCACTCCATGTGCTGCACTGGGCAGTAAAGAAAAAACAGTTCACATTTTTATCTGTAAGATGATCACAGCTTTTTGCCAGAAAAAAATGAACCAATTTAGAGTAACACACATCATCTGAAACTGTACATTCAGAGAGAAGGAAGAGAATAATCACTCTACTAGTTCCAACATGAACTGCTGATACAGTCCCACCTACGACTGGATCCAATGCCAGATCAGTTTCCAACATGAAAACACAGTGAAGGGGAAGAATGTGAGTGCCATGCTGCCTTCAGGGTCCTTACTCTTTACAAGAAAATTGTCCAAGACATGTTCAGTGACATGAGGCTGGAATGACTGATGAGAATCACAACATAGACACAATATTGCTCTGACTGACATGTGTCTTCATTACTAAAATATGAGCTCTGTAGTTTATTTAACAGCAGTAGCACAGACTAATAACTGAGATCATTGTCTCACTTTAACCTGATCTGTCAATGAATAAATGAATAATGTTACAGTGAAATGATGTCCTGTAAGAACTGACCTTGTGTCTCCTGTAAACGTTGTTTCAGTCTTTGCTCCAGTAGAGGAAAGTCAGAGAAATAACTCTGCAAGTTCAGACATGTGTGCTGCTGGATGGGACCTGAACATTTTCATGGATGAAAGCAAACAAAGTGATAAGCTCCACCTACAGCTAGATCAGGTAAATAAAATTCCTAAATGCCTTCAGGGTCCATGTGCCCAACCACAGATTCAGAGGTTAAACCACATGAATGTTTCTTTAATTCAAGAAAAGATTTTCATAATCAAACCCACATACGTGCAGTCAGTTTGATTTAATGCTGCTGCAGCTGTTAACATGTGGAAAAGAAATCCAACAAAAAGTATTAAATGTTCAGTAAATAGTTAAGTGTCAGTGATGTTTGACTGAGAGTGGCTTAGAGAGTTGATCTTTTACCATTTCATTAGACATGTTATCATTCAGTTCAGTCGGACAGAGTGGACATGACTCATGAGAATAACAGACCCCAGAGGAAAAGAAAATTCAAAAAGAGATCTCAAAAATGTTTCATTTACTTCTCCTAGACAACTATGAGATCTGTGTGACAGCAAACTGAGACTAAGGGTTATTTCTCCTGTGTCTCATCTTTTTCTCTGGAGCAATAAGATGCACTAAATCTCAATTTAGTCTCCTCTTAAGTTTCAGACGAGATCTCAACAAGCTCTAATATAATTCTCAGAGTTTCTCAACTTTTATGTCTCTTTGTGATATCATGCAGAGAAATCAGAGAGCTCTCTCTATAAACTCAAACTATTCTCATTCTAGCTTCAGTTTATCCATCTCATACTAAGCTCAGACAGAGCTCTCCACAAGCACTCATTGATTTCTCAGACTAAGATCAATGTTTTGGATGTTGACTTTATATGTAATCCACATGATTTTTTTTAAATGATATAAAACTGTACTGTAATCAGAATGATTGAAAATATATGATTGTAGGTTGCAAAGACCTTCTGCTTTTATATTAATTATATTTTCTATGAATCATTTTAAGTATTCCAATGCACATAATTCATTTTCATTTTCATGAACCACATAAAACATAAAATAAAATCAACAGTAATTTATTGGTAATTTGAGAGCAATATTTCAACAAGTCCAATATCAGAATATAGTCAAAATACTCAGTTTTTGTACCAAACATTTAAGTCTGTTAAGTCTGCTGTTTTGAATTTGAATAAAGAGATTGCTTTATTCATTCCAAAAGGGAAATCAATTTGTCTGTCAGCTCATTTGCTACACTGAAAAAACGAACTTTTAGGTCTAGTAATATATATCAAGAAAACAGTCATAATATCTACATTATAATATTAAGTTTCAGTGACAACATAATTAAATTGTGAATATATACATATTTTTTCCATGTAATAAATGTACTGCAAGATAAGAGTACGATTTGTCATACATTTTCTAGTAATATTTACTCATTTCATAGTCCTTGCGCATAAACCTAAAAATATGAAATACATTTTACTCGAAAATGCAGCCCGCTTGATATCTGCGCATGCGCAATGAACAACGTGCCGCGCATGCTCCTGGGACCAGTTACCGCCAGCAGAGATCCAACGGATCACCGTCATCTGAATGCCGTTTGAATTTACTGCACAAAATTTCTTCACCGTGCTAAGAGGTGAGTTTAAGATACGTCCATTTATGTTTGCTGTAGTAAGACGTTAATATTAGTTGTTTTATTTCATCCTATTTGACTTTTTCGCTTTACCCCACCCCATACCCCACTTTGAACTTAAGGACGGTTGGCGGCAGTCGCTTGTCACCAGTATGATTAAGTACGGATATTAATGTCTTGATAAATGTTTTATGTCGATAATTACTTATGACTTGCTGTAGACTTGTAATGACGTGCAAAACTCTTCGGAGTTTGCTTCGTTGTGTATATCAGTTCGGTAACGTTATGTGTGCGCTGAACCGCAAAATGGCGGCTAGCATTAGCAGCATTAGCAGCATTAGAGGCAGGGGTGAGTAACGGAGTGACGTTACCGAACTCCTTACTTTTACAGCCTCGGTCGTTTTTACCGATTCACTTTAGATGTGTGTAGTACCGTGGCGGGCGGCGGACGGGAGGACGCACCGTCACCGTGACCATCAGCGTCAGATGCAGAGGGGGAGAGCAACTGAGAGAGATCAGGGTGTAGAGCAGGGGGCTTAAACGTTTTACAGCAGGTAGATATATATATATATATACTACCCAGTATGGGTACCTTATTATTGTTTGTAAAAAAAAAATACATACGAGAAGAGAGGAAAAAGGATACGTCTGCACACTGTTCCATATGCTCCCAAAAAAATGTTTTTATCATTGTATTTTTTTGTGATCCCCCCGATTGTAATTGTTGTTTGCCACTTTGAAGTGTTCTCACTTTTCTGATTACTATACCTGCCCACTTCCTTGCTGTATTTATACCCTGCCCCTGACACATGTTCATTTCAAATACCTGACGCAGACCCTTGCGTGGGTCAAGCGTTGTGGGTCTGCGCACGTGCACACACATACACGCGATCAAAAGGTTTAGGTCATGGTTTTAATATGACACTTTTTTGTTCTTTTACAGGGTTACTGTAAGGAGGAGCCAGTGCTGGACAGTTAGTTTCTCTATTGTTAAGTATTTTTATTTAGAAATGATGGAGACTTGAACAGGTCCAAGATTGACTGAACAATGCAATGAGATGGTCATGCAAAAGTTGCAATTTCAGGACATCAACATGTTTAGAGCTCTTAAAGCATTATAGATTGAAACATTTGCACACTTCCCTGTTTGTACTCTGATTGTCTTTGTTCCTTTAAAGGTTGGGGTGCACTTAAAACACATTTGTCTCGAGATCATCCAGAACCTGAGCAGTTAGGGCAAATTGTTTCTTTTTCGTGTCTTGTTTGTAATTTGTGTGGTTTTCACACAGAGAAACAATATTTTGAATACCTTGGGACTCATTTGAAAAAACACGAAACTATCCAGTGTGTTTTTAAAGGGTGTGACTATAGCACTTATATATATACAACCTTTGCACTGCGCTACACTTTTGAGGCATTTCAGAAACTTTTCCTTGAATTGGATGGGATTAAGCTCTCCCCAAAAGTGCACACTTTGAAGGTTAGGTTGCTGTCTTGAATGGTGCACACACATGCCCACCCATTCATCTGTTCCCTTTTCTGTACTTGTTGTCATGTTGTCTTTCTGAAATGTGTTGAGGCACTTGTTTGCATTTGCTCATTTGCTTCTCAAGTTAAGATGTGATGGAAAAAATGCGTCATTGGTGACAATTTTGTGATTGCGCAGTTCGAATGCATCAGTGTTTTAGTGCGCTTTTTATAAAGACTTTTACTTAAAGCACTATTCCAGATGTTATCAAAATTCAGTGCTTGTCTTTATGTAAGTTCTTTTGATTTCATACTTGCTTTGGTGATGTGAGCATCTATCACCCATACCAATAAAGCTTTTTGAAGGCTAAGCAAATAAGTGAACTTTGCGTTGGGATCTTTGTCAAATTATTTCAAACGTGAAGACTAACCAAAAACCTAATAAAGGTTGGGGTTATTAAAAAAAAAGATTTATTCAGTATTAGGATGAGAGTAACTTGATTACTGTAACTAAATAGAACTAAACTCAAATATGTAATGGAGTAGGAGTTACTTAATATCTTGATAAATGTTGCTTACTGTAATGTAGTAAGAGTTACTTAATATCTTCAAAAATGTTAGATTTAGTGGCAAGTATATTTTACTTGAAAAAATTTACTTACTTAGTGTGAGTGCAAATAGTTACGAGGATTTTATTAAGTAAATCTCACAAGTTATTTTTTTCAGTGTATAGAAATATAGCTTGTGTGTGGGTGTGCGTGTGTGTGTGTGTGTGTGCGTGCGCGCGCGTGTGTGCATGCATGTGCGTGCTTGCCATATTGCTCCACAGTAGCTCCAGTATTGCTCATTTTCTTCTCCAAGGAGAAATAAAGGAGCCATTAAAAACACTGAATTGAGACTAGCAAGGTATCTCCCTTAATTCTCAAGTATGACTCCCCTAATTACTGTGTCTCACCTATTGCTCCTAGTGAATTTTAGGAGAAACATATGAGAAACATTTTAGTCAAAATAGAAACTAAAATGAGGCTGAGATGAGAATCTCAAATTTGTCTCCAGAGCTACAGAAGAGCAAGCTCTGAGCAGTAAATTTTTCCTCTGGGACTAGACAACATGTTGCTGCATGTTTACAGAACACAACTTTACAATGAATAAACTCAGAGCTCATCCTGAGGTTATAATGAAGGATGATGAGATTCTCTGTGTAATTCTCTATCTGAGGTGGAGGAAACCTGTCTGATCCTGTCTCTGCCTCCTCCTGTTACATTCCATGTGCTGCATTGAACTGAAGGGAAAAAAACAGCACAGTTACACAAGACTCATTTGTTCCCCTGCATTCCTCTCTAGCATCCCATCAAGTTGCAGCCTACATAGAATGAAGAACAAGGACAGAGCGACCAAGACCTGAGCAAAGAAAAGTGCCTGATAGGAATCATTATCTTGTCATATCTTTTACTGGTTGTTTGTCTGTCCTGGCCAGGTCACCCTTGTGAAAGAGGTCTTGATCTCAGTGGGTTTTCTATCTGGTTAAATAAAGGTTATAATAATAATAATAATTTAACAGTTGACCTGAGCTGTAAACCAACCAACTATCCAACACACACGATACATAAAAATCACGTATCTTCCATCTTAAAATGTAACACTTTACTTTAATAAAAGAGTAACTTTTCTTAACTTGATTTGAGAAGCAGATATTTATTACTGGATCGTTTCTTAATAAAAATACAATAAAACTGCATAAATACAATACACTATTCTTATAGGATTGTTCATTCATTCATTCATTCATCCATTCATTCATTCATTCATTCATCTTATGTAACCTGTGATGGCTGCACAATAAAAATGAGAAGTCGGTAACCTCCTGGCATTGACACCTTTAGTTTGTAGTTCATTTGTGTTCTTAATTAGTTTGCTTCATTCATTCATTCATTCATTCATTTATTCATTCATCATCTGTATCCACTTAAATGGTCCTTTTTTTTTTACACATATAGTTTACATATAAAATACATGACAGAGGTTTGTTTCACACATGGCTGTGTTTGATCAGAGAACATTTGTCTGTTTTTGGGTGGTCCACATGAGAGGACAATGAAAGACACTGGCAACAATTCCAATATGTGCAGGTAATAGCTATACAGAAATGCTACAGTATGTAAAGACCCGTCTTTCATTCCAATACACACAGTACTGTGTTTGAAGTAAAA
Organism: Planiliza haematocheilus; assembly: GCA_005024645.1. Classification (NCBI taxonomy): domain Eukaryota; kingdom Metazoa; phylum Chordata; class Actinopteri; order Mugiliformes; family Mugilidae; genus Planiliza; species Planiliza haematocheilus. Next base: position 172,629 of record SRSE01000811.1, read on the forward strand.
TGTGCTTTTGACTCCTGTACAATCTTTCAGATGGATGCAATGGCTGACCCATGAATACACTGTACACCCGAAAGTTCTTTCCAAGCAAATAATTTGAGTCCATACCACTTTAATAAATTAGTTTTGATAAATTTTGGTGCATTACTTAAATAATGTGAGTGTAAAAGTAGGATATGAGACAGTTATTGAGTGTACTAATTTTTTTGAGTTTTACATCAGGCCACCGTGATGGCTGAAAATTCAAGACAAGTCTGGGCTTGTCCGTTGGAGGCCGTTGACGCATTTTCGGCCTGCATTTTTCTGTTTTTTACATGTTTGAGGTCCATTAAGAAGGATGCCATTTCCTGTGAGGATGAGGTGAGCTATTTTTCTTTCTTCAACTATCATTAGAAACTGCCAAACTTCTCTTGTTTGAAACATTTGAGTGTGCATAAATTTGAGCTTGACGTAGGTGAGCTTTAGATGATTCCAGTTTTGTTTGAGTAGTTCTCTAGATTTCTATAGGAAATGTAGAATTAGAAGTATTGCATTGCAGTTGTAGCATTTTTAGCATTTTTGATAGCCATATTAAAATGCATTGGAAATGCAAGTTCTGTGCTCTTATCCTTGTATTTGTAGACATTTATGGCACAATTCTTTATTTCCATGGATGGTAGTTGTTGTTAATGCCTACATTGTTTGGTGGCTCACAAAGCACAGTTTTTCTTTTTGCACTTACAGAACATGTTGCCACATGGTGTGTGTGTCTGTTCAGTTCTTTATTTCCATGATGCACTGGTTCGATATTACATTGCACTGAGCAAATATTCTTGAAAGTTATTTTGTATGTGATTATCCTTTTACTTGACGTATCGGGAAATATTAAAAATGTATTGTTTTTCAATAAAGTGAATGGAAAGTACTGCACTGTGTGGACATTGGATTTTTCCAAATATTTTAATTTTAATGCATTCAAATTGTCTAAATTAACTAGGATTTCAAGTGCATTGCACTCACATTACTGAGTTGTGACTATTGTACTTTTAAGTAGACTCCACAATGTTTTTCTATTGTTGATTACTTAAACCAATTAATTATACTTGACTATAAATGCCACATTCTGCATGGTCTACATTTAATTAGACTCTAATTTAAAAAATTAAGTTTTCTATCGATCAATAACTCAAACCATTTGAGGCAATCACTTGACGCAAATATTTTAAGTAAAATCAACTCATCCGGGTTTTCAGTGTACATCTTTATCAATGAGGCAGGGTTCAGTGTCACGGAAAGGCGCAAAAGGGGTTGCAACATCATTGGACAACGTGTAATCACATATGGATATTTCTCTGGAATCTATTAGGGTTGGATGTAACACATAAGGGGATAATTCCCATGCTGCCTGGTGAGAGAAGACATACTGTGTGAAGTTGATGAAATATTATGGCCTGTCCCTGACCTGAGACAAGGTCATGCTGATGTTGTGTTGTGTTTTAGCAGCCGTGAGTGAGTGTAGTGAGTGGGTCTATTGTCAGAGGGTAACAACTGATTGAGACCCAGAAGTTACATGTGTGTACTGTTGGGTGTGAGTTTTTAAAACTGTGGGTGAAGATTTGAGAAAATGGTGAGTTGTTCCAGGAATTGTGTCTAAGCAACTATGAAAAGCTGTAATGACCTCTTTTATGGGCCCAGAATTCATTGTTTTTGTAAATGACTTCTTGCATTCTTGACTAAATAAAACCTTTTTATTTTTTTTTTATTTTTTTATTTAAACCACCTGAGCATTCTTATGCTTTGGCCAGCTCTGTCTCCCACATCACTTGTCCTGTGAAGGGTCGCGGGGGCTGGAGCCTATTCCAGCTGTCATCTTGTCCACCCTGGACAGGTCTCCAGTCTACCACAGGGCTAACACAGAGAGACAGACAACCATTCACACTCACATTCACACCTATGGCCAATTTAGAATCACCAATGAACCTAATGAACATGTCTATGGACAGTGGGGGGAAGCCAGAGGACCCAGAAGTAACCCTTGCAGACACAGGAAGAACATTCAACCTCCACACAGATTCGCACATGTCCTTGTGACATCACAATCCTCAGAAACAATATGATCACAATAAAGTTGGCTCTGCTCATGTTCCTGTTACTCTCCATGAGCTACACTGAACAGTGAAGAAAAGACAGTTCACAGTTTACATTTTTGTTTTGTAGTCATGCATGTCTAGACATGGACTTTTGCCAGATTGTCTTGAGTCGGGGCGGCACAGTGGCGAGGTGGTTAGCACTGATGCATCACAGCAGATCAAATTAAAGACTCATCATTAATCCACAGTGATTCTCTGACTGACATGTGTCTTCATTACTAAAATATGAGCTCTGCAGTTTATTTAGAAGCAGCTGCACAGACTAATAACTGAGATCATTCTTTGCTGAGATTGTCTTATTGTCTCACTTTACAGCGCCTCCTGCTGGACATAAACTAGAAAACAACAGACAACAACAGTTCTTTCTATTTATATTTTTACATTTATATTTATTAAGAGCTTAAACTCTATACACATTGCCCAACAACATTATGAATAGGTCAAAAACAGGAGGACTTCATTTGGACATAATAATAATAATAATAATAATAATAATAATACATTTTATTTATAGGCGCCTTTCAAAACACCCAAGGTCACCGTACAGGTAAGAACAGGGTATAAAATACATATCATCAAAGGCAACAAACAACAATACAGTAAAAGATATGTGTTCACATGTCTAAACTAAAGATGAACAACACACATTAGACATTAAAGCTCAGTCCATCCAGCTCCTCGTCTCAACATCTGGAGCTGCAGCAGCTGTTACTAGGTGAGCTAACGGACTATCCTCCTTAGATCTGATCAAGTAACCTTGGCAAGTGATGGGACATTTTAAAGCCAATCTAGATGTCCTACTGTTCCAGTCCATCTGTCTGTGACTTTGTTTTCCTTCTTCTTTGTTGTTTAGTCCCAGTGGATCAAGTACAGAGGAAACTTCATGACACAGAGTCTGCTACCTAAGAATCTATCCAAATACTGAGTAGTGTAGCAGCAGTGCAGTGCAGAGGCTCAATGTGTAAAATGTCTGTCCTTCATTGATCACATTCAATATGCGTCAGTCCAGTGGCTTTAAAGCTACCAACTGAACATCCACATTATTATAGCTGCCACTTTAATTCTGTTTAAACCATTTCATTTTTCGGTGCTTGATCAAAGCACTTTAGAGTCTCCATTGTTGTCTTGTTGGTTGCTTCCAGATGTGGCAGATGAATTAATTAGACGTCTGCCTCCTTCAGGTCTGTTGAATGACAAAAGAATATAACCAGCATCAAAAACATATCTTGATGATAAAGACCAACTTCTACAGATCAAATGAAACCATCACATCAATCATGATTCCTTCCTGTGTTTTTCTGGTTTCTCCTCATTTCAGTGAGTTAAATGTTTTCAGATCATGGATGTAGTTGAACTCTGCTTCCAGTCAGTCTGACACTCACACTGTGACTGAAATCATCTTTGTAGCTGAGACAGTGGTTCATTGAAAGCTGGAGTTCAACTGAGAGGAAAGGGTTCACTGATTTATTCATTCACTAAACTACAGCAGATCATGAGATCATCACTGGAGGAAACACAGATTAGAAGATTATAGAACATTAGTTCTAGAGAATTTTATACATGTACTTACGCATTGGAATCTCCTGAGTTTGTTCCTCGTGGATCTAAAGAGAAATGTTTAGAAGACAAATGATCAATACAAACAACATACAATAAACTGCATCATCGTTGAGGCAGAATGTCATTTTACCTTTTTTCTTTTTACAGTATATGACTGCTACTGCTACTACTGCAATCACTGCTGCAATCACTCCACCTATGATGCTTCCAACTAGGACTGAATTATCTGAAATAGAAAAACAGTTAAAAATGTCTCTGGATGCCTCAGTATAGTTACTGAATGTCACACATGTATTATAGACAGTCTTAACATTCAAGGTTAACTTTACCTTTCTCTATCCTCACTAAGGTGTCAGTTCTTAGTGTCTCCTCGTCATCTCTGAGTTCACACGTGTATATTCCCTCCTGGTTTGAAGACAAGTCCTGTAGTGTGAGGCTGCCTGACTCTGATACATCCTTCACCTGCTGCCTCCACTCCTCTGACACTGTGGGGGAGACATCAGTCCTGGTCCTGCTCAGGATGATCTGATTGTGGTTGAATCTCCAGACGAGACTGAAGTTTGTTAGAGAAGTGTTGGAGGCAGAGCAGGAGATTGTTGTTTCAGCTTTTGACCCACTGATAGAAGCTGAAATAATGAAAAAGCATTTTAATAGAAGCTGAAATAATACATCCCTCCATCTGATTTAGTATTTAGTTGTCATATTAGATGTACAGTATTACTCACGTAGTCGTCTAAAAGAAGCTTTCCTCTTCGATCTCTGAGTGCTGATGGTGCAGCTGTAGACCAGATCCTTGCCACTGTCTGAAAGTATCAGAGAACTGCTGATGTTGTAAAGCTGCTGTTCAGTCTCCTGGACTGTGGTTGTGTTCTTGAAGGTCTCTTTGGATGGAGGTCTGGTGGACCAGGTGAGTTCAGGTTTAAGGTAGATCCAGTTAGAGCTGCAGGTGATCCTGTTTCCTACCTGATCAATGTTCACTTCATGGACTGGAACTGGAAAGTGGGGAGAAAAAGGTACCTTTTAAGTTAGCTTCTGTGATGATTCCACAAATTTTTATTATTAATGTTATTAGAGAGATAACATGTGATAATATAATCCTTAAATAATCCTTCTTATTCTTATTCTTATTCTTAAATCCCCCAGTTTTTTGTTGCAGCAGCATATAGATAAAGACGCAATGTAAAAAAAAAAAGGACTAACACAATAGATATACATATGCAGTTATATGTTATACATATGTGGCAGCAGAAAGGAAGGCCCTGCAGTACAAAAGTGGCCTTCTTCAGCAGTCTGTTGTCTGCTGCTGCTCCTGAGTCATAAAAGGACTTTCCTTAGCAACTAGCGTCTGGTCTGGCCTTTTTCACAGAGTGCCATAGCATGTTAGACCAGTCTATTTTTTTTTATTCAGTGCCATTTCTTAATTAAATGAATTGTTCTTGTTTTCATTCTATTATGTTGATTGTTTCAGTTGCTCTTATTGTAATGTTTAATTGTTGGTGGATAAAGCTAACTGGAAGTAGGTAAATGAATAGTTAACCAAATTCATTCATATGGTTTAACTATTCTTCAACTTGGAGAAAACTGAAAAAAAAAACAAAAAAACAACATGTTTTCCCTTTTAAGACATGAACATTAATTTCATGTATGAATGTGTTTCTCATACCGTCCACTTTCAGGTTGATGAATGACTCCTTGTTTCCACTGATGGTGCTGGTGTAGCACTGGTATCTTCCTTCATCCTGAACCTTCACTCCTGTCAGCTGCAGTGAGGCGTTTCCTCTGGAGATCTGCTTATTGAACAGTGATGTCCTGCCTCTGAAGTTCTGGTCCTGGTTTCCTAGCTGGTCTTGGTTGTAGTAGAATGAGTGGACACGAGGTTTTCCTGCTGTTTCCTGAATCCAGTGGATGACTACTTCAGGGCCCAATGTTAAACTGCACGGTAAGATGCACCTTTCCATGAAGACACAGGACACCTCAGTGTCTCCTACATATTAAGAGACAGACAAGTTCAGTTCAGGGAAGATTAAATTAAGTTTCAGACCTTTTAAAGATACCTGCAAGAAGATGAACACACCTGATGATGAACTTTTTCACTGAAATGTAAAGATATGTCATTTCGTTGCTCTAGTTTGATGTAGTAATGAGGAAGACATTGATATGGTTTCATTCAGCTCAAGTTGTAAAAGGGAGGTGTGTGTGTGTGGAATGTGTCCTGACAGGTTTCATTGTATTCAAGTTAAATCTTAAAACTCAGTCTCAGTTTCTTCTTTAGAGCAAAACTATTATTGTCGACTCTTTTCCATCATTTATTGCTTATATTTGATTCTCAAACACTTTATTTCTTTTTTTAACTCTAAGTGTGTCTTCATTCATTTTGTTTCGTGGTTCGTTAGTTTTCTCTGAGCAGCTATGATACTATGACCCAGTGATAACACAATCTACAGACATTAAACAGATCTGTGACTTAATTTTAGATTTGACAAAGCTGATATGTGCTATGAATGGCTCACTCACCTCCTACTGAAGGACTCCACAGAAAAGAAAGGACCACCAAAAACACAACGAACTTGATCCCAGTCATTGTTTAGCGCAGTTTGATCTGAAGGCTGTCAGCGGCAAAGAGAAGTGATCAGCTGATGTGAGAGTTATGTAATCACTAGGAAATGATTTACATACTTGAGTGTGACACTCCTGTACATCGACATATTTCTGCAGCATTCATTTAAATGAATAGTGACCTTATTAGCAAAGACACATATGCCAGACAAGAAATAAAGGAGAATAAGTTATTCTGTATCCTGCTGTCTAATAAGATGATCAGAATGCACTTTCAACTCCAATAAGTATGTATTTGGATTGCTGATAAAAAAGGTTTGTGGGCTAATGTTTGTACTTCCAGTAAACCTTATTTCCTGGTTCAGTGTACACATCATTTACAAGTAAACAGACATTGTGTTTTTTTATTTCAGCTGATTTATAACCGTTTGTCCTTTAAAATACAAAACATTTTATAATCTATGGATGGATTCACTAATCAAAATGCACTGCAGATGAACCTAAAGAGACTGGCAAAGAGAGCTCAGTAATAACAGAAATGAATAAGTACTTCTAGTACACACAAAACATGCAGTTAAATCAAATACTTCCATCATGAGCAGAATCTGTTCCTCCATTATTATATCTCCAAAAATAAGTTGCCTGAAGCTCTGATCCAGTAACGATCAGCAGGTACATCTTTTATCAGTAAGTCAGTCATCTTCTATACCCGTTTAGTCCTGTTAGGGGTCACGGGGGTCTGCTGGAGCCTATCCCAGCTGTCATCGGGCGAGAGGCAGGGGTACACCCTGGACAGGTTGCCAGTCCATCGCAGGGCCAACATTCACACTCACATGCACACCTACGGCCAATTTAGAATCGTGTCTTTGGATGGTGGGATGAAGCTGGAGTACCCGGAGAGAACCCACACAGAAAGGCCAGCCAGTGACCTTTTTGCCGTGAGATATCAGTGCTAACCACCTCGCCACTATGCCGCCCTGCATCTATTATGTTACTTAATATTCCATCATGTTGTCTGTATCGACTGTGTGATTCCTGGATATGTATCATCTGTTCTAAATATTGTTTATCTGTGATCTCTAGACATTGTCACCTTGCTACAGACGCATGGAAGTGGAATCACATGTTGTAACAGACTTTCAACATGAAGAAGTCAGCAGTCTAATGTCTATTTGGCAGAGGAGCTAGACCAGAGTGAACAATGTGACCTCCAGCAGTTATGGGGTGTAATCTAAATCTATTTTGTGAACTTTGTGCCAATAACAATGCTTGACTTTGTGTTGGATTAAACACACAGAAAGACCAGAGTGTTTTGATTATTTCTCAGCAGAGATTTCCACTACGGGCGGCGCAGTGGCGAGGTGGTTAGCCCTGATGCCTCACAGCAAGAAGGTCACTGGTGTCTGCGTGGGTTCTTTCTGGGTACTCTGGTTTCCTCCCACCATCCAAAGACATGCTCATTAGGTTCATTGGTGATTCTAAATTGGCCGTAGGTGTGAGTGTGAATGGTTGTCTGTCTCTGCGTTAGCCCTGCAATGGACTGGAGACCTGTCCAGGGTGTACCCCTGCCTCTTGCCCGATGACAGCTCGGATAGGCTCCAGCAGACCCCCGTGACCCCTAACAGGAATAAGCGGGTATAGAAGATGAATGAATGAATGAAATTTTCCACTACACTGGAGAGCTGAGGTTACAAGTCTGCATGTTTTTTTTGATTTTCAGATCATGACTATACCTGACTCTGGTAAGCTAAAGGTTTTCATAAAGGCTCAACAGTGCCGTTTAAGACAGAAGTCTGAGTGGATGTAGCACATGTAATGATTCTGTCGCTGAAGTTTCTCAGATGTGAAGATGCAGTCAAACCTGACTGCCCCATGATGAAAACTGGCTGCTATGTGTAAAAATGTATTGTAGTGCAGCAGCAGTTGTAGTGCAGAGCTTCACTGCTGCAGAGCTGTATATTTCAGTCGTCACAACAACTGAAAATGTATATAAGTAACCTGGCATTCTTGACCAACATGAGGCAGCAGATGGAGACAGAATAACATATTATCTGCTCACACTTGCCTCGCTTAACTTTTGCTGTATCAATTGAAATAAAAAAAAAAAAAAAAAAACAGCCTGTCAGCATTTGGTTCTCTTGTCTGTAACACGATTATTTTCATTGTTTCTCAGACGATGTTTTTTTTTTTTTGTTTCCTGGTTCTACACAAACAGTCAGCACCTCCCCTTTAATTCCTAGATGTGCTGTGCAGATTAAATTACATGCAGTGAGTGAGTCAGTGTGCTACTGCATGTAAGTATGTGGATATACTGGTCTTAGTCTGACGCAGCCAAGCATTTAAAACATCTACCAGCTCATGAGAACACTCACACATCTGATCATGTCACACAGTCACAAGCAGTATTATAATACACTGCCTGACCAAAAAAACGTCACCACCTGAATTTAACTAAGCAAACAGGTAGGAGCCTCCTATTGGATAATTACTGCATGGGTGATTATCTTTCAGCTGGTAACAAGTTATTTAAGCCCAGCTGATGCAATGAGTAGCTTCTCATTTCTCAAACAACCATGTCTGAAGACACATCTTGTGGTCGTGGAGAAGATGTTTGAGAAGGGTCAAATCATTGCATGCATCAAGCAGAAAAAACATCTAAGAAGATTGAAGAAACTACTAAAACTGGGTTAAGAAGTGTCCAACACATGATTAAACATTACCAGGACTGATGTCTCCTCCACAGTGTCAGAGGAGTGGAGGCAGCAGGTGAAGGATGTATCAGAGTCAGGCAGCCTCACACTACAGGACTTGTCTTCAGACCAGGAGGGAATATACACGTGTGAACTCAGAGATGATGAGGAGACACTAAGAACATCATAGTGAGGATGTAACCTCATTAACTGTAAGAGCGTCTGTAATGTCTGTATGACCTTCAACAACTATACTGAGGCATCTAAAGGCAGTTCAGTTAACAGGTTTTCTAAAATGACATTTCTTATTATATATATATCTTATTATATTTAGATCAATAATAAAAAAAAAAAACAGGACAGTCCAATACGTAAGTAAATGTATAAAATTCTCTGCTGCTCTGAATGAACTACAGTATAAAAGTTAACATGCTAAAGGAGAATATTGTTGCCATGAAGCTAGAACTAATGTTCTATACTTTTCTAATATGTGTTTCCTCCAGTGATGATCTAATGATCTGCTGTAGTTTAGTGAATGAATAAATCAGTGAACCCTTTCCTCTCAGTTGAACTCCAGCTTTCAATGAACCACTGTCTCAGCTACAAAGATGATTTCAGTCACAGTGTGAGTGTCAGACTGACTGGAAGCAGAGTTCAACTACATCCATGATCTGAAAACATTCAACTCACTGAAATGAGGAGAAACCAGAAAAACACAGGAAGGAATCATGATTGATGTGATGGTTTCATTTCAAAGACCAAATTAATAATTTGATTTGTAGAAGTTGGTCTTTATCATCCATATATGGTTTTGATGCTGATTTTATTTTGTCATTCAACAGACCTGGAGAAGGTGGAGGTGAAACGGTGGCTTTTAATGAAGTGGTCACATCTGGAAGCAAACAACAAGACAACAACACCTCTCTGCTTCATACTGATGGAGACTCTGATCAGTCCTGATGAGTGACTTTATAAAATGAGCTTTACAGATTCATCTTTAATGGACAAGTGGATGCAAAAAGAGAACAAATGAACCTATGGACTGAAGTATTAAATGATGGTCTGAAGCATTCTAATAGTTAATGAGGGGTCGGGCGTCTTGTTTCCATGTGCACTGAGGTGAGATTTATTCTCTAAAAATGTCCCATGTGTTTGTGTAAATCTCAAAAGATTTCCATTTTAACTAATGTCTAAGTCACTGTCACCAAATAAAACGCTTCTTACGCCTCTTACTGAGTACAGCTGGTGACACCTGCTCTATCACATTAATTTATCTTTATGTCAGAGAGGGTACACTGAGCTAAAGCACTTGCTCTTCAACTAATTACTCTTACACTGTTATGGAGATACAGCCAGGTGATCTATGAGAACTGAATTTATTTCACCCCAATAATCTGTTGCCTTAAGCAGCCCAACAGAATATCTTCAAGATCTCAATAGACTCAAGTTATTCTATCGTCCAGTATTTCGCAATTTGAGAAAAACAAAACAAGAACAAAGATGCAACTACATGATTCACACACATCAAATAAATTACATTCATACAGTGTATAGAGACTGCACAGCAAACATTGTGGCAGTGACTGGATATTTGTTTCCCATATTTCAAAATATGTGAGCGTTGATTTTTCCGAACCAAAATTTTATAAAATAACACACTTGACCTAAATCCAATGTGAGACGAGAAATAATATTGATTAAAAAGCATTTTAAATGGTTTACGGGAACAGGTGTAATACCTGTTAATCCAGATGGGGTCGCTGTTGTTGCAGCCGAGCTGTGAGAGAAAGTCTCCTTATCCTGTACACTGTGTTGCCTAAGCAAATAATTAAATTCATGAGTTCCAATCACTTCCATGGCCACAGGTGTATAAAAACAAGCACCTAGATATGCAGACTGCTTCAACAGTGCAATATAGAAGCAGTAGAATAAGCACTATAATAGTAAAATGATATAAAACTAGGGCTACAAATGCGTGTCGTCAGCAGCACTGTTCAGACATTTCCAAAACATTGTAAAGTGTCCATGGTTGGGAGGAGTGTGCTCTTTCTTCCTGGAGCTTCTGTGATCCACAATGACCTCCTTGATCTTGCTGGTGTTCAGAACAAGGTTGTTGTCTGAGCACCACTCTGTCATGTGTTGGATCTGTCTGTGAATAGTCTCATCATTGGATGGATAGCACAACAAATGTGAAGAGTGTGAAGGCTGAGCACACAGCCCTGCAGCGTTCCTGTGTTCAGGACCAGTTTGGACAATGTGAAGTCCCTAATTCTCACTACCTGAAGTCTGTTGGTAAAAAAGTCCCTGATCCGGAGGTGCATAGGAGCAGATAGTCCCAGGTAATACAGCTTCAGTGTCAGCTTGTCTGGGGTGAAGGTGTTGAAAGCTGAACTGAAGTCGATGAAAAGCATCCTGGCATATGTGTTAAGATGCTCAAGGTGGGACAGGGCTGTGTGCAGAGCTATGGAGACTGCACCCTCTGTTGATCGCTCCTCCCTGTGAACTGGGGGCTGTCCAGATGAGCAGGGACGACTTCCTTGATGTGCTTTAGGACAATCCTCTTAAAGCAATTCATGATTACCAGGGTCAGAGCGACCAGTCAGTCGTCATTAAATTATCATGTCTGGGTGGAACAGAAGCTTGCATCCTCTACCACTAAAACAAAAAAAATACTCAAAGACACTACAGCCAAAACACTTCATCACTTGTAAGTGAAACTTCAGTTGAGTTACCAGGAGACAGGAGATAATACATATCTGTAGTTCTCCTTGTCTGCTGTTTCAATACTTTTCCTAGAAATCATTTAATGCAGTCGCAGCATTGTCTTTATCATCTTCACAGACTTCTCGCTGTAAACAAAAAATAATCAAATTTAGTTTTTGCACCACCAGTGTCAAACTTTCTCATATGTAAACCATCACAACAACCATGAAACTTGAATTCTAGTGATCTTTAGTTTAAAGATTCCATGTCTCAATAATGAGTATAGTATAGTACTTATGCTGTACTAGTGTATTAGTGTACAGTATATATTTAACGTCCTAACACTTTACCTCCTCAATCCAAATTGGCTTCAACTCAGATTAGACACTGTGAATCCCTCTGATGCATTATGTAAATATTTTATGTACATAACATATTTGTCTGCTGTACTGTACTGAAGGAAGAATGAGATTTTACCTGCTCTTCTTCTCCTGACCACGACACAGATAATCAGTCCAGCTATCACTACTAATACTCCAACCACCACACATATAATTACTACTGTAGGAGAAGACTCTGAAAGAGAAAAGATTAGAAAAAAGAGTTGAACTTTCAGAACACCACCAACTACATGTCAACCAGTAGACTACAAAATACTGCAGCACACACATGAAAGGACCGAGCAGTGTATAAAAAATGCAAATATTGTAATAGTAAAAGATAAAAGTTATGTACGGTTGGTGTGAGTTAGATTTTCTCACATTTTGGGTTTTGCTGTTTGTGCATTTGGAAAAAAATAAAAATCTTGCCAAAACCAATACATATTTGGCATTTTTGCATTTAATAAATACAGCCCTAGTTGCATTTTATCATGCTGTTTTTCATCTACAGCAGCAGTTGTTATCGAGGCTCGATCTTACCTTGACTTATTCTGAGAATGGTGTTTGTTACGTATGTCTCCTCATCAACTCTGAGTTCACACGTGTATATTCCCTCCTGATTTGAAGACAAGTCCTGTAGTGTGAGGCTGCCTGACTCTGATACATCCTTCACCTGCTGCCTCCACTCCTCTGACACTGTGGAGGAGACATCAGTCCTGGTCCTCCTCAGGATGATCTGACTGTGGTTGAATCTCCAGATGAGACTTGTTAGAGGAGTGTTAGAGTCAGAGCATGAGATTGTTGTTTCAGTGGCTGCCGCAGTAATAGAAGCTGGAATTAAAAGAGACAACAGCACAGATGAACATGGAAGTTGCTGCAACATGTGATGCGCCACATTAATTATGTATTCATAGTCCCATGTCTCAAAATACGTACTTGGTTTAAATAAAGTAGCTCTCCTCTTGTTTCTCTGAGTGCTGATGGTGCAGCTGTAGACCAGATCATTGTCACCGTCTGAAAGTATCAGAGAACTGCTGATGTTGTAAAGCTGCTGTTCAGGCTGCTGGACTGTGGTTGGGTTCTTGAAGGTCTCTTTGGATGGAGGTCTGGTGGACCAGGTGAGTTCAGGTTCAGGGTAGATCCAGTTAGAGCTGCAGGTGATCCTGTTTCGTACCTGATCAATGTTCACTTCATGGACTGGAGCTGGAAATAGAAAGAATGTTAAGGTTTGCATTATTTTCTGGAGCTCTTCAAACCGACCTATTAACAACAGTCACTGTAAAAATGATAACTGCACTTGCTTTCATTGTTTAATGTGGATTTATTTAATTGTTCCTTCTGTGATGTAATAATAATTTCTTGATTTCAGAAAACTTATTTTTCATTTGGTTTTAGTTAAACAGCTTGGAGGTGAAATGTTAAAATATGTAAATAAATGCTGAATGACAAGACATTACTCATAATTTCATGAATGAATGTATTATGTGTTTCTCATACCATCTATTTTCAGGTTGATGAATGACTCCTTGTTTCCACTGATGGTGCTGGTGTAGCACTGGTATCTTCCTTCATCCTGAACCTTCACTCCTGTCAGCTGCAGTGAGGCGTTACCTCTGGAGATCTGCTCCTTGAACAGTGATGTCCTGCCTCTGAAGTTCTGGTCCTGGTGTCCAAGCTGGTCTCGGTTGTTGTAGAACGAGTGGGCACGAATATTTCCTCCACTCAAATGAATCCAGTGGATGACTTCTTCAGGACCTGACTGGAAGCTACACGGTAAGATGCATGTTCCATTGTAAACACAGGACACTTTAGTATCTGAAACACGTAAAGAGACGAAGTTTCAGTTCAGGGAAAAAACATGATTATAATCTTTATTATAAAAAATGTTATTTTGTTGCACTGACTGATGTTGTGGTATGAGGAAGGCATGGATAGGGGTTTGCACAAAATTTAAAAATGAAAACCTATAGAGATATAAGAAGAACACAGTTGGTTTGTAGCAAAGACATTAAAACCCTGATGGAATTGTTGTATTTAGAAATTTTAGATCATGTACTGTATTTGTATTTGATGAAACTTTACTCAAATGAAAGAGAAAGAGTGAGTGTGGAATGTATCCTGACAGGTTCATCTTACAGCTCTCAGTTCCTCCTTTAGAACAAATCTATTATTGCCCTCTCATGTTTTGACAATAAATGGTGTATTGTTTGTACCTGTTTTTTGAAATGAAGTTTTATATTTGAGAAAACGTTAGTTTTCAAAAATGTTCTCCAAAGATTTTCATGTACAAACAAACTTAGTTCATCTCTGGATGTGATTTATTTTCGTAATGTTCAGCTGGCATTCATTTGAAGCTGAAATGTGTCTCCTGTTCATTTAGTTTCCTTCTTCATTTGTTTTCTCTGATCAAACCAAACGAGATTAAACATGTCATGATCTACCGACATTAAAACCCTGTGATTTATGCGATTTGAAAAGAAAAGTTTTGAAAAGAACACGTGTGCTGTGAACGCCTCACTCACCTCCTCTTGAAGGAGTCCACAGTAAAGAAAGGACCACCAGAAACACGGAGCACTGGATCCCTGTCATTGTTCAGTTCAGTTTCATCCGAATGGTGCTTCGTTAGTGAACAGGTGAAACTATCTGTGTGAGCAACGTGAGGAGTAATCAGATAAATGTTTTGAAGGCTGGGCGCGTCAAACCAGGTATACCCAGTATATCCAGTATATCCACATACTTTCACACATTCAACACAGAACCAATGAAAATAATCTTGTTACAGACAGTGGCAGTTCTACATTGAATTACTCCCCGGGCAAGGCCCCTCTCGCCTGAGGAGTAATCTGGTGGACATCTGGTGTTTGTTCAGGCCAGTTACTGTTGTATAAGCATAGCAAGCATCATAGCAAAAAGGCTAACAAACATATACCAACAATTAACATTAGTAATGATACAGAGAGAACTATAGCATACCTGTATCTTTTGCTTCTCCTCTTCTTCTTTTCTTTTTTCCTAAATTGACGGGTTTGACCTTTTTCTGACCATCTCTGTGTTTATTTGACACTCAACAATCAACAGATTTCCATCCCGCAACGCTGTCACTGATGATTAGAAGTCAAGATTAAACTAATTCACCTTGGTGACCAGTTGTCAGAGGTAACAACTGATTGAGACCCAGAAGTTAGATGTTTGTACTGCTGGGTGTGAGCTAACTGTGGGTGAAGATTTGAGAAAATGGTGAATTGTTCCAGGAAATGTGTCTAAGCAATTGTGAAAAGCTGTTATGACTTCTTTTATGGGCCCAGAATTCATTTTTTTGTGAATTACTCCTTTTTTGCATTCTTGGCTAAATAAAACCTTTTTATTTTTTTCTTTAAACCACCTGAGCATTCTCATGCTTTGGCCAGCTTGGTCTCCCACATCACTTGTCCTGTGAAGGGTCGCGGGGGCTGGAGTCAATCCCAGCTGTCATCTGGTCCACTCTGGACAGGTCTCAAGTCTATCACAGGGCTAACACAGAGACAGACAACCATTCACATTCACACCTATGGCCAATTTAGAATCACCAGTGAACCTAATGAACATGTCTATGGACAGTGGAGGGAAGCCAGAGGACCCAGAAGTAACCCTCACAGACACAGGAAGAACAATCAACCTCCACACAGATTCGCACATGTCCTTGTGACGTCAAAATCTTCAGAAACAATATGATCACAATAAAGTTGGCTCTGCTCATGTTCCTGTTGCCCTCCATGAGCTACACTGAACAGTGAAGAAAAGACAGTTCACAGTTTACATTTTTGTTTTGTAGTCATGCATGTATAGTCATGGACTTTTGCCAGATTGTCTTGAGTCGGGGCGGCACAGTGGCGAGGTGGTTAGCACTGATGCCTCACAGCAGATCAAATTAAAGACTCATCATTAATCCACAGTGTTGCTCTGACTGACATGTGTCTTCATCACTAAAATATGAGCTCTGCAGTTTATTTAGAAGCAGCAGCACAGACTAATAACTGAGATCATTGTCTTTGCTGAGATTATGTCTTATTGTCTCACTTTGCAGCGCCCCCTGCTGGACATAAACTAGAAAACAACAGACAACAACAGTTCTATTTATATTTTTACATTTATATTTATTAAAAGCTTAAACTCTGTACACATTGCCCAACAACACTACGAATAGGTCAAAAACAGGAGGACTTCATTTGGACATGTGTTCAGATGTCTAAACTAAAGTTAAATAACAGTTAAATAACACATTAGACATTAAAACTCAGTCCATCCAGCTCCTCATCTCCACATCTGGAGCTGCAGCAGCTGTTACCAGGTGAGCTCAATGACTAGTCTCCTTAGATCTGATCAAGTAACCTCAGTCATGTGAACAAACCTGGAAGCAGCAGAAATGAAAACTGGACTTTATCAATTTATCAGACATGCAACTAGATCAGAGCTGTGTTAATGGTGGTAAGATTTGAAGCAGCACATGAATCAGCCAGCTGCTATCTGAACTCAAGTGATGGGACATTTTAAATCCAATCCAGATGTGCTGCTGTTCCAGTCAATCTGTCAGTGACTTTGTTTTCCTTCTTCTTTGTTGTTTAGTCCCAATGGATCAAGTACAGAGGGAACAGAGTCTGCTACCTCAGAATCTGTCCAAATACTGAGTAGTGTAGCAGCAGTGTAGTGCAGAGGCTCATTGTGCAAAATGTCTGTCCTTCAATGACCACACTCAGTATGTGTCAGTCTAATGGCTTTAAAGCAGTGGTTCTCAATTATTTTCTGTTATGCCCCCCTTAGGAAGAAGAATATGTTGCGCCCCCCCCCCCCCCCCCTACAATTAGTATAATTTTTCCAAAACTTGTTATATGTACAGAGAAAAGAAAAAAGACATGGAATAACTTAATTAAGATTGTTTCTCAGTCTCTTACAGAAAGGATTAGTGCATTAAAGTGCAATTTGCCTGAATAAATAAAAAATATATCCTTATTTAAACTATTTTAGGTATTATTTATTTATTATTTAAACTATTTTACCTTATATGATGCCAACAGTGCTCGCTGGTTAAATGACGTAGCAGTCACAAAACGGGACGATTGCTGGGAATATTCGGAGCGTTTTCTCTGAACAAACATACCGGTACGGTCTTTCCGTAGCCAAGCGATACATACGTTTCGACATTTCGTCATATTTCCTTGTCTTGGGTTTTGAGTGACTTTCCTTTGTCTTATTATCTTCCTCTTTTACGGCCTTTCTTTTCATCCCTGTCAAATATTTTTCCATGTTCCTCAGTTTGTTTACATCTCTTACCGCCGGCTCTGTTAAAAAACACCATAGAGCTAATAGTGCGCACAATGAGAGCACCACTGCCACCTACGTTCTGGATGTGTAATTACACTTTAATCGAATACAACAAGAGGAAGCACTCGCGCCCCCTCGGGCATTACACGGCGCCCCCTCAGGGGGCGCGCCCCACTATTTGAGAAGCACTGCTTTAACCTGAAGTGTCAATGAATGAATGGTGTTACAGCGCCCCCTGCTGGACATAAACTAGAAAACAACAGACACCAACATTTCTTTCTATTTAGATTTTTACATTTATATTTATTAAAAGGTTAAACTCTGTAAACATTGCCAAACAACATTACGAATAGGTCATCTATAATCCATTTAAACCAACTATAACAAACTCCTGTTAAACAAGAGGACTTCATTTGGACATTTGTTCAGATGTCTAAACTAAAGTTAAACAACAGTTGAAACACACATCAGACATTAAAACTCAGTCCATCCAGCTCCTCATCTCCACATCTGGAGCTGCAGCAGCTGTTACCAGGTGAGCTCACTGACTAGTCTAGTCAGTGTGCTAGTCTAGTGACTAGTGAAAACTGGATTTTATCAATTTATCAGACATGCAACTAGATCAGAGCTGTGTTAATGGTGGTAAGATTTGAAGCAGCACATGAATCAGCCAGCTGCTACCTGAACACAAGTGATGGGACATTTTAAAGCCAATCCAGATGTGCTGCTGTTCCAGTCCATCTGTCAGTGACTTTGTTTTCCTTCTTCTTTGTTGTTTAGTCCCAGTGGATCAAGTACAGAGGAAACTTCATGACACGGAGTCTGCTACCTAAGAATCTATCCAAATACTGAGTAGTGTAGCAGCAGTGTAGTGCAGAGGCTCAATGTGTAAAATGTCTGTCCTTCATTGATCACACTCAGTAAATGTGTCAGTCCAGTGGCTTTAAAACT
The DNA here is from genome assembly GCA_005024645.1 of Planiliza haematocheilus. Taxonomy (NCBI): domain Eukaryota; kingdom Metazoa; phylum Chordata; class Actinopteri; order Mugiliformes; family Mugilidae; genus Planiliza; species Planiliza haematocheilus. Next base: position 190,893 of record SRSE01000811.1, read on the forward strand.
ACCAACTGAACATCCAAATTATTTCCTTCCCCAACATACTGGAAGACAGTCATTAACATTCACTCAGTAGTGTGTACATTTGGAGAAAAAGCACCTCAGCAATGAACATGGTGAACCTGTGACCCTTCAGTCCCAAGGTAGTAGTAGTAATTTTAATGCTTCAAAGTATAATTTAATCCTTCCATCCATACTCCACAGGTTCATTTGTTCACTTTACGTTTCCATTTGTCCATTGGAGATAAAGTTCTAAAGTGCACAGTCATTTCATGAAGTCACTCATCTGGATGAATCAGTTTGATCTGTCTCCATCAGTAGGAAGCAGAGAGGTGTCGTCTTGTTCTTTGCTTTCTGATGTGGCTGGTTGAGAATTTAAAGAGATTGTTTGACCTCCACCTCCTCCAGGTCTGTTAAATGACAAAAGAATATAACCAGCATCAAAAACATATCTTGATGATAAAGACCAACTTCTACAGATCAAATGAAACCATCACATCAATCATGATTCCTTCCTGTGTTTTTCTCCTCATTTCAGTGAGTTGAATGTTTTCAGATCATGGATGTAGTTGAACTCTGCTTCCAGTCAATCTGACACTCACACTGTGACTGAAATCATCTTTGTAGCTGAGACAGTGGTTCATTGAAAGCTGGAGTTCAACTGAGAGGAAAGGGTTCACTGATTTATTCATTCACTAAACTACAGCAGATCATGAGATCATCACTGGAGGAAACATATATTAGAAGATTATAGAACATTAGTTCTAACTTCACGGCAACAATATTCTCCTTTAACATGTTTTTATACTGTAGTTCATTCAGTGCAGCAGAGAATTTTACTTTTACTTACGTTTTGGAATCTCCAGACTTTGTTCCTTGTAGAGAGAAGGAAATGTTTAGAAGACACATCATCAATACAAACAACATACAATAAACTGTGTCATAGTTGAGGCAGAATGTAATTTTACCTTTTTTCTTTTTACAGCATATGACAACTGCTACTACTACTACTACTACTGCAATCACTGCTGTAATCACTCCTATGATGATTCCAAGTGGGTCAGAATTTTCTGAAACAGAAAAACAGTTAATAATGTCTCTGGATGCTTCAGTATAGTTACTGAAGGTCACACATGTATTATAGACTGGAACTGCTGTGTTTAACATAAAATACAATCGTTTACTCACCCATATAACTTTTGTGTCATTTGCACTCGTTTAGGAAATAATTAGATCAGCATATACAGTATGTATATAGGGTGAGTGAATGGGGCACCAAGACGCAGCCTCTAAATAACGCATTATCTGCCATGAAACTCATTTATTTCACCAATAATACATCATCCATCATCCACGGCCTGTAGGTCAATCTACAGACCCTGGATGATGTTTTCTGATCTGGATGATGTCATCTCTGAGCGCCGTGCGCATGGACGACAGTGGGCTTGTTTACCTGTAATTTACTACTGCTAGTTTTTTGCAGCACGACTGAATATTTTTCTGATTCTGAGGTTGTAGACAAACCACTTTTTTGCATGATAATCAAACAGATTAACAGTGCAGCTGTCACTACTACTTCAGTTACTACACATATGATGATTACTCTATGAAAAGAAGAGAGAAAATATTCAACAGTTTCAGAACGGCACCAACCACATGTCAACCAGTAGACTACAAAATACTGCAGCACACACATTAAACAACCGAGCAGAGTATAAAGAACGCAATATTGTAATAGTAAAAGAACAACGTTTTAATGTACGGTTGGTGTGAGTTAGATTTTTTCACAGTTTGGCTTTTGCCATCTATGCATTTGGGGGGAAAAAAAATAAAAAAATAAAAATATTACTACAACAGATATATTTTTTGCATTTAATAAATACAGCCCTAGTTGCATTTTATCATGCTGTTTTTCATCTACAGCAGCAGTTGTTATCGAGGCTCGATCTTACCTTGACTTATTCTGAGAATGGTGTTTGTTATGTATGTCTCCTCATCAACTCTGAGTTCACACGTGTATATTCCCTCCTGGTTTGAAGACAAGTCCTGTAGTGTGAGGCTGCCTGACTCTGATACATCCTTCACCTGCTGCCTCCACTCCTCTGACACTGTGGAGGAGACGTCAGTCCTGGTCCTCCTCAGGATGATCTGACTGTGGTTGAATCTCCAGATGAGACTTGTTAGAGGAGTGTTGGAGGCAGAGCAGGAGATTGTTGTTTCAGTGGCTGAACCATCCACAGAAGCTGAAATTATAAGAGACAACAACACAGATGAACATGAAAGTTGCTGCAACATGTGATGCGCCACATTAATTATGTACTCATAGTCCCTGTCTCAGAATACGTACTTGGTTTAAATAAAGTAGCTCTCCTCTTGTTCCTCCTAGTGCTGATGGTGCAGCTGTAGACCAGATCATTGTCACTGTCTGAAAGTATCAGAGAACTGCTGATGTTGTAAAGCTGCTGTTCAGTCTGCTGGACTGTGGGTGGGTTCTTGAAGGTCTCTTTGGATGGAGGTGTGGTGGACCAGGTGAGTTCAGGTTCAGGGTAGATCCAGTTAGAGCTGCAGGTGATCCTGTTTCCTACCTGATCAATGTTCACTTCATGGACTGGAGCTGGAAATAGAAAGAATGAAAAGAAGGTTTGCATTATTTTCTGGAGCTCCTTAAACTGACCTTTTAACAACGGTCACTGTAAAAATGATATCTGCACTTGCTTTCATTGTTTAATGTGGATTCATTTAATTGTTTGTGACATATTTGTGATGGTTCTGGGTTTTCTGGGTTTCACGTTTTGAGTTTTTCATGTTTCGTGTCCCCGTTTCCTGTTTTACTTTGGTAAGTTTTTTGATTTCCTGTTATTCCTCTCCTTGTGTTTCGGTGTTGATTAGTTCATTAGTTTCACCTGGTCTTTCTTGATTTCTGTCACCTGTGTCTCGTCACTCCTTGGTTATTCGTGTGTGTATTTATGGCCCTGGCTTCCCCTTTGTTCCTGTCGCGTCATTCCCTATGGATGGTTCCCCTGTGTTTCTTCTTGTTTCCAGTGTTTTTTTGTTCCTCTGTGTTTTTGTTCATTCATTTAATTGTCCCTTTTGTGACATATTAATAATTTGTTGGTTTCAAAAAACGTATCTTTCATTTGGTTTTAGTTAAACAGCTTCATACAGACTCATAATTTCATGAATGTATGTTTTATGTGTTTCTCATACCGTCCACTTTCAGGTTGATGAATGACTCCTTGTTTCCATGTGTGGTGCTGGTGTAGCACTGGTATCTTCCTTTATCCTGAACCTTCACTCCTGTCAGCTGCAGTGAGGCGTTTCCTCCTGAGATCTGCTCCTTGAACAGTGATGTCCTGCCTTTGAAGTTGGGGTCCTGGTGTCCAAACTGTTCTTGGTTGTTGTAGAACGAATGGACACGACTGTCTCCTCCTCTCAACTGGATCCAGTGGATGACTTCTTCAGGACCTGACTGGAAGCTACACGGTAAGATGCATCTTTCATTGTAAACACAGGACACCTCAGTATCTGAAACACGTAAAGAGACAAAGTTTCAGTTCAGGGAAAAAACATGATTATAGTCTTTTATTATAAAAAATTTTATTTTGTTGCACTGGCTGATGCTGTGGTATGAGGAAGACATGGATAGGGGTTTGCACAAAATTTAAAAATGAAAACCTATAGAGATATAAGAAGAACACAGCTGGTTTGTAGCAAAGACATTAAAACCCTGATGGAATTGTTGTATTTAGAAATTTTAGATAATGTACTGTATTTGATGAAACTTTACTCAAATGAAAGAGTGAGTATGGAATGTATCCTGACAGGTTCATCTTACAGCTTTCAGTTCCTCCTTTAGAACAAATCTATTGTTGCCCTCATGTTTTGACAATAAATGGTGTATTGTTTGTACCTGTTTTTTTAAAATGAAGTTTTATATTTGAGAAAACGTTTTCAAAAATGTTCTCCAAAGATTTTCATGTACAAACAAACTTAGTTCATCTCTGGATGTGATTTATTTTCATAATGTTCAGCTGACATTCATTTGAAGCTGAAATGTGTCTCCTGTTCATTTAGTTTCCTTCATTTATTTTCTCTGATCAACCCAAAGGAGATTAAACATGTCATGATCTACCGACATTAAAACCCTGAGATTTATGCGATTTGAAAAGTTTTGAAAAGAACACATGTGCTGTGAACGCCTCACTCACCTCCTCTCGAAGGAGTCCACAGTAAAGAAAGGACCACCAGAAACACGGAGCACTGGATCCCTGTCATTGTTTAGTTCAGTTTCATCCGAATGGTGCTTCGTTAGTGAACAGGTGAAACTATCTGTGTGAGCAATGTGAGGAGTAATCAGATGAATGTTTTGAAGGCTGGGCGCGTCAAACTCGGTATATCCGGTATATCCAGTATATGCACATACTGTCACACATTCAACACAGAACCAATGAAAATAATCTTGTTACAGACAGTGGCAGTTCTACATTGAATTACTCCCCGGGCAAGGCCCCTCTCGCCTGAGGAGTAATCTGGTGGACATCTGGTGTTTGTTCAGACCAGTTACTGTTGTATAAGCATAGCAAGCATCATAGCAAAAAGGCTAACACAAACATATACCAACAATTAACATTAGTAATGATACAGAGAGAACTATAGCATACCTGTATCTTTTGCTTCTCCCCTTCTTTTCTCCTAAATTGACGGGTTTGACCTTTTTCTGACCATCTCTGTTTATTTGACACTCAACAATCAACAGATTTCCATCCCGCAACGCTGTCACTCATGATCAGAAGTCAAGATTAAACTAATTCACAATTTAACACAATGTCCAACAGATTTTTCTTCATATAAAGGCAAGTTATGCTATTGTTTATAACATGGATTACAAATGGGTGTTACTTGATTCTTCAATGTGTGCTTGGCCTGAAATCAGAGCTGACTCCATTCAGAGTTTTCCTGCCAATATGGCGGCCCTAACAAAAAAAAAGTCTTGTGATGTCCAGATTAACTCAAGGCGTGAGCATTTTCATGGACCTGCCCTGTGTTATGGTATGTATTAATTGGTTTATTTTTTGCCGTGATCAAGGTGTGGTTTGCGGTAGGTAATGTTACTAGTGTTGAGTCATTAAAATAACTAATGGGCCACAGACCAGAGTGTGTCAAAGGCTGGTGTTTTTTGGTTTTTTTTGTGCATTACGCAGGCAGGACCAAAAAGAAAAGGGTTGGTACAATGTGACTGAGTCAGCTGATCTACTGGTTTTATGGACCGGTCAGACCAATATGTAAAGTGGAAAAAAATAAGTGTAGGGCCAGTCTGCCCAAGTAGCACGTCGGCCCACTGGGAAAATACCCGGTATGCCAGATGGCAAGTCTGTCCCTGGCCTGTTCAGACCTTGCATTGATTGGATCTGGGCTATCCGACCACAAGTAACCAGCTTTAGATACAGTACGTGTGTTCAGACCTGGCCTTAACATGCTTCTCCAGATGTGTCTCCAGATCCGATCTCACTTTGACACTCGTATGCAAATTAACCCCAACATCATCTGGGGTGCAGCAGAATATATGAACAGCGGCTGTTGCTAATGAATCTCTACCTGCTCCATAACGGGGAACAGCTCTGTTTAATGTGTAGGACGTCATGTCTTTTGCACACACGTTTATGATCTCTGTCCTGGTGTTAGTTAGACCTGCACAAAGTCAGATAATGAACTGTAATCTCTGTCACTGAAGATAAATAAATGCATCAGTAAATTAAAAAATGCATAGCTCCTCATACATCAACATGACGCATCAGTAATTAATCACACTCATGTACTCATATTACAGTATTTTCAGTCGCAAACAAGCATTTGTCCAATCAGTGGTCACATTTTCAAAACTCTAAACACAATTAGCACAGCATTGGTCTTTTGTGGCCATACCATTCACACATTTCATGTCGTTTTCACACAATATGCAGTCAGTGAACACATTTCCACAATTCTTACATATTCTTAACAGACAAGCTATACCTCCCAACAAAATCATGGATTGTTTTTGTATTATTTACGAATGTTAACACACAACATCCCACCAGAGACTGACCCTGAATGTAGGGCCAGAGCACAGATATACCCTGTCCCCAAATGTGGTTGCATATTGGTCAGTCGAAGGCAACTTTACAAAGGAGGGTGAACTCAGTGGAGGGGCACAAGTAGCTCCCATACGTGGTCAGAACAAAAGGACAAAGGAGTGACACTCAGGTAGTATGATCAGGAAACTCTGATCGGCAGGAGAGATCAACATATGGCTGGAATTGCCCCAGACGTGTCAATTTCGATGTCCCTTCAAAGTTTACTTTTTCACCACCCAAGACTGGTACGTCTCTTCCTTCCACCCTATTCACCGTTCCTCAACCCCATAGAGGAGTTCTTTTCTGCATGGAGGTGGAAGGTTTATGACCATCAGCCACATGGCTAGATACAGATACAGGGGGGTTTTTGCTGTTGTATTTTTTGTTCAGAATGCTCTTGTGTGGTTCATGGATATTTTGTTACTGTACTCTAAGCAATACTGTAAAATGTTTTCTGTTCTATCATACTGTAAACAGTATTTCTACTGTACCTCCTGTAGTAAACAGTAAAGAAAAAAAAAATTGCTTTTTACTGGAATGCTTTTGAATGTGATCAATACATGTGGACATACAGCTCTCAACCAAGACATTTTGTGTAAAAAGTGTAGTGTAATGTCAACAATAGCCAGTATTTTGAAACCTGGTGTACTTTGATTTACTGCATGTACCTTGTGAAGTGAAAACAAGTGTTATTCTTTGACAGAATTATTTCATGTTGAGTCATATTTCCAGTGTTTTGGTAAAGTTAGTGTGTGCAGAGAAAGATTGTTCTATTTTGAAATGAATAGTATAGATTTAACAAAATGTGTTTTTGAGAAGAAAAATATCAATTTGGGCAATTGTGTTTTGTAGGTGAGAGTCTGTGTTAAGAGTTTAGGAAAAATATCTGAAGTATGGGTAAGTGCTTGTTAGCTGTTGTAAAAAACTGTAATGTCCTGAAAAAGACAGATACACCAGATGATTCCCTTTCAGTAACTGGTTCAAGGCATGGCTACTCAAGATGTCTCCTCCATGGCTGCTACACATGCTACACATAGCAGGAACTGCAAGTATCATCTGGGCTGATATTTGACTGCTGATATTATATTGTCTTAAGGGACATTATTTAAAGACTATCAGTATATGTACTGGTATTATTTTTTCCATTTAACCCATCAAATGTGCCATAATAGTTCCATTAACTTGTACTTTTTTTCCTTTCAGAATGTTTCATCTGTTGGTTTGGCTGTGGTGGAAAAGCCCCCCCCCCCCCCTTTTATCTTTTGTTCTATAACAAATATTTTAGGAGTAGGTGAAACAAGGTTTTAACAAAAAGAAACAAACTTACAAAAAAAACAACAGCGCTTCAGATGATGCACGATTTCCACAACCAACCAAAACTAAAACGGGGCATGAAAAACCTGTAGCATGGAACACGAGCAGTGACAAGTAGTAACAGGCAGTAATGGGCAGTATGACACAACAGGGACAAAGGGTAAGGCAGGGCTATATAGACACACACGAGGAGCAGGGGTGACGAGACACAGGTGAAGCAAATCAAGAAACAAGACCAGGTGAAACCAATGAGCTAATCAAAGGGACAGCAAAGGCATGAAGCAAGACACAGGAAATTGAGAACTTAGCAAAATAAAACAGGAAACAGAACAGAAAAAAACTAAACACTAACCATGACTATGAAAATCAAGAACTTAACAAAATACAATAAACAGAAACACAAGAAACTAAACCATGGTGGAAAACATGACAGAACCAAACAGTGACTGTGAAAAAAGACAAGACGAAAGACAAGACAAGACAAGACAGAACACAAGACAGCTTGGCTTTCAGGCTACAGCCAGCCAGGAAGGAAGTCCTGCAAAATAAATAAATAAATAAATACATAAATAATCCAATTTTTAGACCTATTTAAACTTTTTACAAAAGTAATGCAATAGTTACTTTCCTTGGTAACTAGTTGCTTTTATGGTGGAATAATTCAGTTACTAACTCAGTTACTTTTTGGGAGAAGTAACTAGTAACTATAACTAATTACTTTTTAAAAGTAGTGTGCCCAACAATGCTCAGAGCAAAGATAGCTACTGTGCAAGAAATGTCTCACAACCATGTCTGCAGCTCAAGGGAACACAACCAATTTATTAAGCCATTTTTCAAGTCCACACACAGAGTAATACATGACCAAGCAGTGAAGGAACAAAAAACTCAAAAATGAAAAGCTCCTGACATACTGATTATTACTACGGTGTTTTTTGCAGTACTACCTTAAGGTTGTTATAGCAAGTGCTTACACATTGTTGAAACTGGGTTTTTTTATGCTAAAGAGGAGAAATTCTGTTTCAGTGAATTCTACTTCAAGTCTGGGAAAGTGTTTATTTTTAGATATTATTTAATATATTTCTGTCTCTAGGGGGCGCTACAAAAGCAACATTTTAATATCTCAAAAACTGCAACAGCTAACTTCCCGAAATTTGGCATACACAAGCCTTAAAATATTGTGTAGAAGACCATGAAGCTGCTTGACATTACATTTACAGGGGGCACTAATACACTAAACTGTTTACAGTTCTTATTATTGAACATGTTACTATAACTGAGCAAAATATAATGTAATATATATTTTAATTTAATAATACTACTATATGGTTATGCCTATATCATTACAAAACATCTAGATAGCAATGATGTCATCACCTCCCCTCGCTGTGTACTGGTACTGGATTTTATTTCTATATTTAACTCACCCACAAAACACAGCACACACACCTAGCACATTATGTTGTTCAGTGCTCTGCACTGTTTTGTCCCTGTCCTGTAAGCGATTTGGCTGGAAAAAAAAAGGAAAAAAAAGAATGTCGTTGTGTTCTGTGAAATGTTGTGTATCTGAAATGTCGATGTGACCAAAGCGGTCGGTGTTTAACAATGTGAGTGGGCCCGCCTAGTGTCAAACGGGCCGCTGATCTACTGGTACACAGAGCCCGCCTCCTGTATCAGTTTATCTAGCCACAAGGTGCCCTTCTTCTTAGTGCTGCTTCCCCAGCACACCACAGCATAGAAGAGGGCACTGGCAACAATAGTCTGGTAGAACATGTCCAGCAGCTTCTGGCAGATATTAAGCGACATTAGCCTCCTAAGGAAATAGAGACATGAAGAGAAATAGCACAGAAGAGAAATTATCAATACAAACGCCATATAATAAATTAATTCAGTAGCTGAGACAGAATATTATTTTACCTTTTATTTTCTCATGCAGTAGTAATCCTATTCCTACTCCTACTCCTACTGCTGCTGCTATGAGGAAAACGTCTTCAACCACTCTACGTTTAATGTTGACTGGATTCTCTGAAATAGGAAAACAGCTAATTGGCTCATGTTCATTTTGATTAGGTCCTACAAATATTATACATAACATATTTTGGACAGTTCATGAGATCCAAACCTTTTGCACACGATACAGAAAATGAATTTTTACCTTTTTTCTTGTTACAGTACAGTGCCAGGAAGACTACTGGTATGATTGAAACGACTGCTACCATGATGACTCCAAAAGTGACCAAATTCTCTGAAATAAAAAAAACAGTCCCTGAATGCCTCGTGATGATAACATTTCTTGTTCTAACAGCTGAAAATGTCCTAACTTTGTTACTTTACCTTCTATCCTCACTATGGTGTCACTTCTTAGTGTCTCCTCATCATCTCTGAGTTCACACGTGTATATTCCCTCCTGGTCTGAAGACAAGTCCTGTAGTGTGAGGCTGCCTGACTCTGATACATCCTTCACCTGCTGCCTCCACTCCTCTGACACTGTAGAGGAGACATCAGTCCTGGTCCTGTCCAGGATGATCTGACTGTGGTTGAATCTCCAGATGAGACTTGTTAGAGGAGTGTTGGAGGCAGAGCAGGAGATTGTTGTTTCAGTGGCTGACGCAATAATAGAAGCTGGAATTAAGAGACAACAGCACAGATGAACATGGAAGTTGCAGTCAACTACTGATTTTTAAAATATATATATAAATATCCCACTGCTTAACTAGTGCAATATACCACATTAAGTCCTATGCCTGACTCAAAATACGTACTTGGTTTAAATAAAGTAGCTCTCCTCTTGCTTCTCCTAGTGCTGATGGTGCAGCTGTAGACCAGATCATTGTCACTGTCTGAAAGTATCAGAGAACTGCTGATGTTGTAAAGCTGCTGTTCAGTCTGCTGGACTGTGGTTGTGTTCTTGAAGGTCTCTTTGGATGGAGGTCTGGTGGACCAGGTGAGTTCAGGTTCAGGGTAGATCCAGTTAGAGCTGCAGGTGATCCTGTTTCCTACCTGATCAATGTTCACTTCATGGACTGCAGCTGGAAATAGAAAGAATGAAAAGAAGGTTTGCATTATTTTCTGGAGCTCCTTAAACTGACCTTTTAACAACGGTCACTGTAAAACTGATATCTGCACTTGCTTTCATTGTTTAATGTGGATTCATTTAATTGTTTGTGACATATTTGTGATGGTTCTGGGTTTTCTGGGTTTCACGTTTTGAGTTTTTCATGTTTCGTGTCCCCGTTTCCTGTTTTACTTTGGTAAGTTTTTTGATTTCCTGTTATTCCTCTCCTTGTGTTTCGGTGTTGATTAGTTCATTAGTTTCACCTGGTGTCTCTTGATTTCTGTCACCTGTGTCTCGTCACCCCTTGGTTATTCGTGTGTGTATATATGGCCCTGGCTTCCCCTTTGTTCCTGTCGCGTCATTCCCTATGGATGGTTCCCCTGTGTTTCTTCTTGTTTCCAGTGTTTTTTGTTCCTCTGTGTTTTTGTTGTTTTATCCCTTTGGATTTTCCTGCTGTTCAAGCGGCACTTTTTGTTCCCTTTTATTTTATTAAACTTCAGTTTCACCTCCACTAGCCTCCTCTTCCCTTTGTCCTGCTCCTACCTCACCCTGGACAGACCGTAACAATATAAATAATTTGTTGGTTTCAGAAAACATATCTTTCATTTGGTTTTAGTTAAACAGCTTGGAGGTGAAATGTTAAAATATGTAAATAAATGCTGAACGACAAGACATTACTCGTACTTTCATGAATGAATGTATTATGTGTTTCTCATACCGTCCACTTTCAGGTTGATGAATGACTCCTTGTTTCCATGTGTGGTGCTGGTGTAGCACTGGTATCTTCCTTCATCCTGAACCTTCACTCCTGTCAGCTGCAGTGAGGTGTTACCTCTGGAGATCTGCTCCTTGAACAGTGATGTCCTGCCTCTGAAGTTCTGGTCCTGGTGTTCTAGCTGGTCTTGGTTGTTGGAGAACGTGTGGACATGAATGTTTCCTGCTCTGAACTGAATCCAGTGGATGACTACTTCAGGGCCTGACTGGAAGCTGCACGGTAAGATGCATCTTTCATTGTAAACACAGGACACTTCAGTATCTGAAACACATAAAGAGACAAGGTTTCAGTTTATGTGGTTAAAACCCTGATGGAATTGTTGTATTTAGAAATCTTAGATCATGTACTGTATTTGTATTTGATGAAACTTTACTCAAATGAGAGAGTGTGGAATGTATCCTGACCAGATCATTTTACAGCTCTCAGTTCCTCCTTTAGAAGAAATCCATTATTGCCCTCATGTTTTGACAATATATGATGTAGCCTATTGTTTGTACCCATTTGTAAAATTAAGTTTTATATTTGGGGAAGTTAGTTTTCATAAACAGATCACATTCTCCAAAGATTCTCGGGTACAAACAAACTTGGTTCATCTCTGGATGTGATTCACTTTCATAATGTTCAGCTGGCATTCATTTGAAGCTGAAATGTGTCTCCTCTTCATTTAGTTTCCTTCTCCTTTTTTTTTCTCTGATCAACTCATGGGCGTCATACCCGTGGGGGATGGGGGTGTTTCAACAGTCCCACTTTTTCAACTAGGTGATTTCACCTACCCCTACCTCATCCTAAAGTATACCGTTTGCCCGCATTGGCCAGCGTACCAGCGTACTGAAATGGACTAGTCCGGGCCGCCCGGGAAAGTAAACAGTTACATGCTAAGACTGAGCTGACGTCCATCACTGCCGGAGACAGCAAACAGAGCTGAAGAATGAAACGGTAATTTAACAAGTTAATGTAAAATTTTCTCTGTAAATAACTAAACTATATCTTGCTTTGTGGCATTTCAGCTAATATTAAGCAAGCCAGATGGCAAACAAAGATAATGCAAGCCCAATATAGTTAATGGTAACTGGCGGTTTTCTAGAGCTGATTTTGATATTATTTAACATTATCATTATTATTTTTGTTAGGAATAACAAAAAGGAAAGTTATTTTTCAAGTCGAGCTGTCATGTAATGACAGGAGGGAAACAGAAAGCTGTCAATCCATAAATGCACTAACTCAACTTTATAGTAGTCGCTTACATATTATTGCATTAATGCCATGTAGGTGTTCATTTACGTAACTTAAAGCTATTTGTTGGAACTTAAAACTTTCTTTTCAGTTAAGAAAATCAGCTACATCAATTCGTCCCTGTTACTGCTCTCAGAAACTAGAATAGAAATGGAGACAATAAAATGCAATAAAACTATTAAAATTTTCAATAGTAAGAGGAATAAAATAATGGAGTACGGTAAAGGCTAGGATGATTGATTAGTTGAAACAGATTAGAGCAACAAAATATGTGTGAAATAATTAATAAAAAGCAGATAAAACGACAACAAAAGAAATTAAAGGTGCAAACGGCGCTGAATTTTTCTGCAAATTTTCAGGACTTTTCTTGCATGTTTAGAGGTCATTTTCATTTTAAAAAGACACCAAATAATAATAACAGTACGAAAACAATTGGGTCCTTGCAACTCTGTTGCATGGCCCCTTGGGCCCCTGCACTTCGTTGCTTGGGCCCTAATGAATGTTTCATCAAAATCAAGGCTGTAGAGGTTTGTTCTAAGTTTACATAAAATATTTCAATGCTTCCATGTTCAGAAACATTAACATTGAGTTCTTTATGTAGGATGAGGAAGGGAAGTCCAGGAGTCAGGACAAAGAGCATGAAGAAAATGAGAGCAGGGAGAGAACAGGAGAGGAGAACACGAGAGGAGAGGGAGGGAACACAGTGTTCTTGTCACTCACTTTTGTTCCTAATAAAACATAGATTAATTGCTTAATACCATGGTATGTTTGTGAATATCTTGGGTTATAAAGCGTTACGCTATAATGTACATTTTGATCCTCATGAAGAAAATCTAGAAATGCATTGTATTAGTTTTGGAGACTGCAACAGGAGCCAAAGGTGGTTGCAGTGCTCATGTACTATCCCTGCTGTGAACGCCTCACTCACCTCCTCTTGAAGGAGTCCACAGAAAAGAAAGGACCACCAGAAACACGGTGCCCTGGATCCCTGTCATTGTTTAGTTCAGTTTCATCCGAATGGTGCTTCGTCAGTGAACAGGTGAAACGATCTGTGTGAGCAAGGTCGGAAATTAATGTTTAAAAAACGGGCGTGTCAAACTAAGTATATCCAGTATATCCACATACTTTCATACATGCACTGACACGGAGTGTTTGTGTAGAAAAAAAAAACAATGAAACTGATCTTGGTACAGACGAGAGAATCAAATGCTGACAGGCTGTTTATTTGATTTATTTCAGTAAATACAACAGAAGCAAAGTTAGGCAAACATGAGCAGATAATGTTATTCTGTCTCCATCTGCTGCCTGATGTTGTACCTTCACAAGTAAAATGACAGTGAAACAAGCTGCATTCCTGACACACACAATGAATCGGTTTATAATAATATATGTAGACAAACCAGGCAAAAGACTATTGATAGGGTTACGGTCTGTCAGTCAAATCTGGTAAAGCCCAGGAGGTCCTGAAGTTCAGGTGCAGGTTCAGAGTTTATCACAGATAAAGAAGCTTTGTGGGCAAATATAAATGTAAGAGAAGCATCAGCGTTGTCATTAGGCTCTATTTCACATGGCAGTGTTCAGAAGGACTCTGGAACAAACTCAATTCAACCAAATTATTCATTCATTCAATCATCTACTGTAACCACTTATTCCTGTTAAGGGTTGTGGGGTCTGCTTTAGCCTATCCCAGCTGTCATCCAGCGAGAATCTGGGGTACACCCTGGACAGGTCGCCAGTCCATCGCAGGGCAAACGCAGAGAGACAGACAACCATTCACACACACACATGCACACCTACAGACGATTTAGAATCACCAATTAACCTAATGAGCATGTCTTTGGATGGTGGGAGGAACCTGGAGTACCCGGAGAGAACCCACGCAGACACAGGGAGAACATAAAAACTCCACACAGAAAAGGCCCAGTCAGCCCACAGATTCACCACGTTGCCACTGTGCTGCCCCCCAATTCAATTCATTCAGTCATTCATCTTCTCTAACTGCTTATTCCTGTGAATAATTCCTATGGTCGCATAGGAGCCTATCTCAGCTGTCATTGGGCGAGAGGCGGAGTACACCCGCCAGGTAGCTAGTCTATCACAGATCTCAATTCAGTTCAGTTCAGTTTATTTATATAGGGTCAATAACAATACAAATCGTCTCAAGATGCTTTACAAAATCTGGCCTGAAACCCCCAGAGAAAGCCTGAAGGCGACGGTGGCAAGGAAAAACTCCCTTTTAACAGGAAGAAACCTTGAGCAGAACCCAGCTCATATGGAGGGACAGAAAAGAGACAAGAGAACAACAAGATAAATATACATCTGTCTGTCATAGATAAATACTGTATATCTGACTAAAGCATACATGTAGAATCTGATGATACAAATACAACATACAGCTGATGATGTTACATGAGGAATCATAGGCAGGTTGGAGAATTGGTCATTCAGGAAGGAGTGGGTAACTGCAGGATTCCATGAAGACTGAGCAGGCTGATGAGACCACGACAACAGATGTAGTATGGCACTCCACAGGAAACACTCAACTCCAGGCCAGAGATACTCGGAAGAAGATGGAGGAGGAGGAGGAGGGGGAGTAGGCCTGCACTTTGTGACCGTAGTAGATCTGTTGGGATGATATGGTACAATGAGGTCTTTAAGATATGATAGAGCTAGGCCTTTAAGAACCTTGTATGTAAGGAGGAGGATTTAAATTATATTCTAGACTTTAAAGGGAGCCAATGAAGCTAAAACTGGAGTAATATGATCTCTCTTGCCAATTCCTGTTAAGTTTTGGTTGATTAGACATTTTTGTCTGGTATGCCACCCCTGCATGGAGTGTCCCCACTCCATCTCTGCATCACTTTGGGGGTCCTTGGCCTACAAAACGTTAAAGACCCTTGAGTTACAGTAATCCAGCCTGGAAGATACAAATGCATGAACTAGTTTTTCAGCATCACAGACATGATGTTCCTAACTTTGATGATATTACACATGTGAAAGAAGGCAGTCCTGGTTACTTGCTTAATGTGACATTTAAGGACATATCCTCTTCGAATATAACACAGAGGTTTTTCACAGTAGTACTGGAGGCCAAGGTAATGCCATCCAAAGAAACCACATGATTAGATAATGAATCTCTGAGATGCTTAGGACCAATTACAATAAGTTCTGTTTTGTCTGAGTTTAAGAGTAAGAAAATTACAGGATTTCACTTCTGTAGCGATCAGTTTATATCAGGTACAGAATCCAGCGTTTTCCAAATCTACTGTCATGAAAAATTCTTCCATGACTCTCCAGAGTAGGATGAAGGAAAGTTAATGAGTGTGCTATATATCCAATACTGCAGGACAGGAACATTGTCCCACTGGCTGTTTCAGTGCTCTAAAAAAGTAAACCTGGGGCACGATACGGGCCCGTGATATAAAATCTGTAGACTTTTGCCTTGTCCTGATCCATTTCTATCTGTTTAAAGTGTGCAGTAAACTAACAGCCTGAAATCAGAGCTGGCACCATTCATTTTTCGTCAGAGTTTTCCTGTCAATATGGCTGCGTTAACAAAAAAAAACCCAAATTCTTGTGATGTCCGGATCTCGAGACGCCTTTAAAGAAGACGACAATGCGCAGGGCACGCTTGTCTCCACCCTCCACCATTATTGTTTTTTGGCCAAGTGCATTACGCAGGCAGTACTAAAAGAAAAGGGTTGGTACAATGTGACAGTCAGCTGATCTACTGGTTTTATGGGCCGGGCAGACCAATATGTAAAGTGAAGAGAAAAAAAAGTGTACGGCCCGTCTGCCCAAGTAGCACGTCGACCCACCGGGAAAATGCCCGGTATGCCAGATGGCAAGTCTGTCCCTGGCCTGTTCAGACCTTGCATTAAGATCGGATCTGGGCTATCCAACCACAAGTAACCAGCTTTAGATACAGTATGTGTGTTCAGACCTGGCCTTAATATGCTTCTACAGATATGTCTCCAGATCCAATCTCAATAGGTAGAAAAGCGCTATATAAAAGCAAGGCCATTTACCATTTATCAATAATCCCCAACATCATCTGGTGCAGCAGAATATGTGAACAGGGGCTGTTGCTAATGAATCTCTACCTGCTCCATAACGGGGAACAGCTCTGTTTAATGTGTAGGGCGTCATGTCTTTGGCACACACATCAATAATCTCTGTCCTGGTGTTAGTTAGACCTGCACAAAGTCAGATTATTGTAGATAAATAAACGCATCAGTAAATGAAGAAATGCATAATCACATATGGCTCCTCATACATCAACATGACGCATCAGTAATTAATCACACTCATGTACTCATATTAAATAGAGTTAAATAGTGTTTTCAACTTCTTAACTACAACATTCTTATTTTATTGCATGTTTGCTCATACCTGTGTATTTAATTGTATATGTTTAATGTGTTTGTACTTCCAGTAAACCTTATTTTCAGTGTACACGTCATTTACTTAGAAGTAAACGCAGACATTATTTTTAGCTGA
This sequence comes from Planiliza haematocheilus, assembly GCA_005024645.1. Lineage (NCBI taxonomy): Eukaryota > Metazoa > Chordata > Actinopteri > Mugiliformes > Mugilidae > Planiliza > Planiliza haematocheilus. The sequence continues at coordinate 207,874 of SRSE01000811.1, forward strand.
GTTTTCTTTTAAAATACATTTTAAAGTTCATAAATACAATTAACCAAAATGAATTTCCATTACATACAGATGCACATAAAAAGATTTGTAAAGAGAGGTCAGTACATATGATTTAAGATAGATATTTAAATAATTTAACTAAAGGCTCAATACACACAAAACATGCAGTTAAATCAACTACTTCCATCAAAGAGTATGAACAGAATCTGTTCCTCCATTATTATATCTTCAAAAATAAGTTGCCTGAAGGTCTGATCCAATAAGGATGAGCAGGTACATCTAATCCTCAACCTGCCCGTGGAGCAGGACAGAGACATCAGCCGGTCACTGAACAAGTGTCATGTAGAGGGTGGTGGACATTGTTCATGAAGGACCAGATTTTGTTCAAGATGAACTTGTTCTTACTGCCTCACCAGTACACCACAGCACAGAAGAGGGCATCTTGTGGCTAGATATACTGATACATAAGGCTGGCTTTGTGGAAGGGGCAGAGCTGGAGTCCATTGGCAGCAGAGGCAAAGACCTTGAACAAAATCCGGTATTAGCAACGTTTGTCTGGTAGAGCATGTCCAGCAGCTTCCGGCAGATATTAAACAACCTCCTGAGAGATGGCTCTGACCTTTTTTGTATACTCAGTCTACGTTAGCCGATCAGTCCAGTTTGTGATCCAGATGTAGACCCAGATACCTATAGGTCTGAACCATCTCTACACACTCACTCATTGATGGTTACAGGCTGGAGGTGGGGTCTGGACCTCTAGAAATCCACTACCATCTCTGTTCATAAAGTGCAAATAATTAGGCTCGACAATACAGCTTAATCATACTGAAGTTTGAATAGATGCAGCACAAGTGATACATGGATACCTTGATAGTCAAGATCACATAATAGTCCATAAAAAGATATAGCAAGCACCAAATACTTATCTGGCAGCAAAGAACAAAAATGTGTTCATGTTAAAGTTAATGTGTGAGATGGTTTGTCTTCTTGGTTATTACCAGTAACTGACTGCTGCCAAAATGACAAAATTATTTAATAGTGCAGCAGCAGTTGTAGTGCAAAGTCTCAACGTGCAAAATCCCTGGATAAATGTTGGCAGCCAAATGGCTCCAAAACACAGAATTAAAAGTCTTCTTCAGCAGATTTTTCATCTTCAAAGTTTCTGCTCAGTTAAGCTGCCAACCAAAATTATTTCAGCTACCAGCTACCATCTGCTCAGTGTTCCAGGCTTCAAATGGTAAACTATAATTAAAAAAAATTAAAAGAAAAAATATAAATACAAGGCATATTGTCCTGAAATACTGTAAGACAAAACATTTGTGTTACTCATTGACTATATTAATGCTTCAGAGTATCATTTAACCCTATAGTCCATAGTTTAGACATTTGTTTGTCCTGTTTTTGTCTCAAAGTGTCCATCTGAGATCAGTTAATCCAAACTCACACAATCATTTAATACAGTGACTCAGATTTTCCATTTGACTGCAACAGAGAGGTGTTGGTGTCAGACGTGTCCATATGAACATATTTGTGATCCACTGGTTTCACCTCCACCTCCTCCAGGTCTGTTTAATGACAAAAGAATAAAATCAGCATCAGAAACATTAACTTCTACAGATCAAATGAAACCATCACATCAATCATGATTCCTTCATCGTTCCCTCCACACTGTGACTGACATCATCTATGTAGCTGAGACAGTGGTTCATTGAAAGCTGGACTTCAACTGACAGGAAAGGCTTCACTGATTTATTCATTCACTAAACTACAGTAGATCATTAGATCATCACTGGAGGAAACACAGATTAGAAATTCATAGAAAATTTGCTGTAACTTCACGACAACAATATTCTCCTCAGAGCAGCAGAGAATTTTAATTCAAAAGATTTACTTACGTTTTAGACGTTCCTGTGATTATTTCTTGGTGACATAAAGAGAAATAGCACAGAAGACAAATTATCAGTACAAACACCACATAAGATATTTGTTCAGTAACTGCGACAGAATGTTATTTTACCTTTTATTTTCTTATATTGCAGTATTACTGCTACTACTGCTACTGCTGCTATGAGGAAAACTGCTCCAACTACTCCGCGTTTAATGTTGACTGGATTCTCTGAAATAACAAAACAACTAATTGACCCATCTGTAGAAGACTCCTGTTAATTTAGGTCCTACAAATATTAGATAACAGGTGTTGGGCCGTTCATGAGGTCCTAACTTTACTACTTTACCTTTTATCCTCACAAAGGTGTCACTTCTTAGTGTCTCCTCATCAACTCTGAGTTCACACGTGTATATTCCCTCCTGGTTTGAAGACAAGTCCTGTAGTGTGAGGCTGCCTGACTCTGATACATCCTTCACCTGCTGCCTCCACTCCTCTGACACTGTGGAGGAGACGTCAGTCCTGGTCCTGCTCAGGATGATCTGACCGTGGTTAAATCTCCAGATGAGACTTGTTAGAGGAGTATTGGAGGCAGAGCAGGAGATTGTTGTTTCAGTGGCTGACGCAATAATAGAAGCTGAAATTATAAGCGACAACAGCACAGATGAACATGACAGTTGCAGTCGACTACTGATTTTTTAAAAAGATATAGATATTCCACTGCTTAACTAGTGCAATATACCACATTAAGTCCCATGTCTCGAAATACGTACTTGGTTTAAATAAAGTAGCTCTCCTCTTGTTTCTCTGAGTGCTGATGGTGCAGCTGTAGACCAGATCATTGTCACTTTCTGAAAGTATCAGAGAGCTGCTGATGTTGTAAAGCTGCTGTTCAGTCTGCTGGACTGTGGTTGTGTTCTTGAAGGTCTCTTTGGATGGAGGTCTGGTGAACCAGGTGAGTTCAGGTTTAAGGTAGATCCAGTTAGAGCTGCAGGTGATCCTGTTTCCTACCTGGTCAATGTTCACTTCATGGACTGGAACTTAAAATGGTAAAAATGAAAAGGTTTGCATTATTTTTAGGGATTACTTTAAACTGACCTCTTTAACAATGGCCACTGTAAAAATAACTGCTAACTGCTCTTGATTTCATTGTTTCACATTGATGCATTCAACTGTTTTTTTGTTTGTTTTTTTGGGACATTTTATTATTATTATTTATTATATATCATTAAGTTTTAATTATATCCACACTTTGGAGGTGAAATGTTAAAATATGTATGTCAGTGTTAAACGACAAGACATTACTTGTAATTTCATGAATGAATGTATTATGTGTTTCTCATACCGTCCACTTTCAGGTTGATGAATGACTCCTTGTTTCCACTGATGGTGCTGGTGTAGCACTGGTATCTTCCTTCATCCTGAACCTTCACTCCTGTCAGCTGCAGTGAGGCGTTTCCTCTGGAGATCTGCTCCTTGAACAGTGATGTCCTGCCTCTGAAGTTCTGGTCCTGGTATCCAAGCTGGTCTTGGTTGTTGTAGAACGAGTGGACACGAGGGAGTCCTTCTGTTTTCTGAATCCAGTGGATGACTACTTCAGAACCTGACTGGAAGCTGCACGGTAAGATGCATCTTTCATTGTAAACACAGGACACCTCAGTATCTGAAACACGTAAAGAGACAAAGTTTCAGTTCATGTTGGATGAGGAAGACATGGATAGAGTTTTACACAAAATTTTAAAATGAAAACATACAGAGATATAAGAAGAACACAGTTGGTTTGTAGCAAAGACAGTAAAACTTGAATTGTTGTATTTAGAAATTTTAGATAATGTACTGTATTTGTATTTGATGAAACTTTAATCAAATGAAAGAGAGAGTGAGTGTGGAATGTATCCTGACAGGTTCATCTTACAGCTCTCAGTTCCTTCTTTAGAACAAATCTATTGTTGCCCCCTCTATTGTTTTGACATAAATTATGTATTGTTTGTACCCATTTTTTAAAATGAAGTTTTATTATTATTATTATTATTATTATTATTATTATTATTATTATTATTAGACGAAATGTTAGTTTTCAAAAACTCCAAAGATTTTCATATACAAGCAAAACTTCTCTCTGGATGTGATTTAATTTCGTAATGTTCAGCTGGCATTCATTTCAAGCTGAAATGTGTCTCCTGTTCATTTAGTTTCCTTCTTCATTTGTTTTCTCTGATCAAACCAAACGAGATTAAACATGTCATGATCTACCGACATTAAAACTCTGTGATTTATTCGATTTGAAAAGAAAAGTTTTGAAAAGGACACGTCGCTCACCTCCTCTTGAAGGAGTCCACAGAAAAGAAAGGACCACCAGAAACAAGGAGCACTGGATCCCTGTCATTGTTCAGTTCAGTTTCATCCGAATGGTGCTTCGTCAGTGAACAGGTGAAACGATCTGTGTGAGCAACGTCAGGAGTAATCAGATGAATGTTTTGAATGCTGTCAAACTAGGTATATCCTGTATTTCCAGTATATGCACACGCTTTCACATACGTATAACAAAACAGAAACAATGAGAATTAAAGCTGCAAGCAGCGTTGAGCAGGCCCTCACACCCTGCGCCCGTTGGCGACTGGCAAGGACGGGCTCACTGCAGTTCCGCTGGCACAGTGATAATATTCTTCCCTCTCTGAATGTATTGTATGCAGTTTGGCAGACAGCTGACAGTTCTCCAATGAGAGGCAAAGTCTTCTTGCTTCAAGGATTTATTTTGTCACTCCCAATTGAAGTTTACTGTAAAACTGAAATACATCAAAAGATGATTCAAAATAAAATTATGAATATATCATAAGTATCTCTAAATATCTTTTACATCTAGTAAAGACTGACACACACACACACACAATGACTACCCTCATCAACACAAATTGCTATTACAACTTTACAATTAACTATATCGCACATGATATCACCATTGCATACACATGATTTTCCAATCTTTATAAATTCAATATGACTACCCTCATCAACACACATTGCCATTACAACTTTATAATTTACTTAAAAGGAACTTATCAACAAACGTAATGTCCATGTATAATGGCACATTGTAATGTGACATTATACATAATCTAAACCCTTTTTAGAAATGCTTCATTTAACATGTACAATGGCTCCATCTGCTGGACAAAGTAGCACACTATGTGCAATGACGAGGGAATCACTCAGTCAGGGACAGATTTCACTTTCACAACCATAACACGCCCAAAGTTTAACGAAAAGTCACCACTTTTGCAGTGAGTGACCACAACCCATGTAAGTATGTCCTGACAAAATTTGAAGAAAATCCAAACACCCTGACAGGAACAGCAGGTCACACTACAAATATGCTCCAAAATCAGACATCTCCTGTTCATGAGGCGCTACAGTAGTTGTAGGAATACTGACATATGGATGTGTTCAGTTAGGGACCATTAACGATAAGTTTAATGCAGTTTGGACTGAATTACAACACGTTTAATGCAACTTCCTGTTTCATGGTACGTCATGAAACTTTGAGGGGCCAGAACACCCACACCACTTAGACGAAAAGTCCAAATCTTATGTCAGGTTCCTTCGTCTATATTTTGACAACCTATTTCCAAATTTTGAAGTCAACCTGATAAGGCATCAAGCCTGAAGGCAACTAAGACACAACCAAAGTGTTGTCCAATTTTCACAGTTTTATCAACATAACAGACTTCCTGTTGGGTTTAGAATATGGCTCCATCTGACTTTTTTTTGTGCGTCCTGGGATGTTACATATATGTGACATATTTCCAGATTTTTAGACGCAACGGGCTTCAGGACGTGGTCCAAAGATGGCGCTACAGAGCAATTTTGCCACACCCGTGCCGGAGGCCCTTATTCATTAAAGTTTTCAGCAGAACAAAGGTCTGCAAATTTTCTGGACTTTTCGTGGATGTTTAGGTATGATTTCATTGGAGAAAAGACGCAGAAAGTACGAAAACAATAGGGTCCTTGCAACTCGGTTGCATGGCCCCGTTGTGCCCCTGCACTTCGTTGCTCGGGCCCTAATAACCTTGTTACAGACAAGAGAACCAAATGCTGACAGGCTGTTTATTTCATTTATTACAACAGAAGTTAGGTGAAGTAAGCATGAGTATTCTGTCTCCATCTGCTGCCTGATGTTGGCCAAGTATGACGGGTTACTTTTATACATTTTCACAAGTACTGAAGACTAAAGTGAGTTAATGTTGTACCATCACAAGTAAAATAATAACGGTGATATTAGCTTCATTCCTGACACAGACAATGAATCAGTTTATAATAATATATGTAGACAAACCAGGCATCACTTTAAATAAAGAAAGAAAAGACTATTGATTGGGTTAGTCTGTCAGTCAAATCTGGAAACCTCTACTAAAGCCCAGGAGGTCAGAGCTCAGGTCCAGGTTCAGAGTTTATCACAGATGTGTGTAAGAGAGGCATCAGCGTTGTCATTATTAGGCTGTATTTCACATGGCAGTGTTCAGATGGACTTGTTTTTCTCTGTCCTGGTTTCCTCTACTCTCTTTCTCTCTCTGTGTGTGTGTCCCTGAGTGAGTGGCTCAGATCCATTCAGGTCAACACCATCATCTCTAGAGACCGGTGACCGGTACGCCTGTATTTCATCATCTTATCATATCACTGCTCAAGAATCCTGTTAGACTGTGCTGTTAATTCCTGGTAGATCATATCAGACCAGTCTTCTTGAGATTACATGTCTGTCAGGAATTCTCTTTTGCTTCTTAGTTCCCCCATGCTGCTTCTTTCCACACTCTGTATCTATCTGGTTCTCAGTAAAAGCTCCAAAGAGCAGTCTGGACTGTGTTCTTAATTTGTGAGTGCAGACGTTATGAGAATGAGAACTTGCATAAGTGTGTGTTGAGTCCAAGATAATGATGTTTGTGGGCTGACATGACAGCTCCCCTCTTCATTCACTGTGCCCCCTCACCTTCATAAAGCTTGCCACTGTTTTCTCTGTCATCATCATCATCTATATCAAAGGGCAACTGAAGTTTATGCAAATTCAGAACTTCCACTCACAGACTGACTGTTGCTCAATATGCATTTCAACCGCGTCCTGGGGGAGGTGGGGGACATTGAGTCCAAGTGGGCTGTTTCAAGTTGCGGCCACAAGGTCGCTGGCGCTGGTCGCAGCGGTAACCCCCGAACCTGCTGGTGGACACCAGAGGTGAAGGGAGCCGTCAGGCTGAAGAAGGAGGCCTACAGGGCATGGCTGGTCTGTGGGTTTCCTGAAGCAGCTGACCGGCAGCTTCTCTGCTGTTTGCTCAGTCAGAAAAGGGTGGACTGCCTACTCCGGGTCGGGGAGGAGGTCCTGCCTCAAGGAGTTCAACTATCTCGGGGTCTTGTTCACGAGTGAGGGTAGGAGGGAGCGGGAGATCGACAGGCGGATCGGGGTGGCATCTGCAGTGATGCGGATGCTTAACCGGTCGGTTGTGGTGAAGAGAGTAGCAGTTGATATGCTACAATGATTCATAAATAGATATTTGCTCTGGAACAACCCCAAAATAATGCTCTTTGGTAGTGTTACGCTACATGTTGTCATGGTTTTGTGATTAGTTTTCCTGGTTTTCTGTTTCCTGTTTTATTTCGTCCCCTTTTGATTAGATCATTGATTTCTCCTTGCGTTCTGTCTTGATTAGTTTCACCTGTGTCTCATCACTCCTCTGTTCCCCATGTGTATATAGTCCTGCCTTCCCCTGTAGTTTCTGACATGTCATGCTGTTTCTTTGCCATGTTCATGTCTTTCCTGGTCCTAGATGTTCATGTTTTTCCTGGTCATAGATTTTCATGTCTTGTTCATGTCTTCATCACGCATCCCCTCCTGACACATGTCCTCTCTGTCAACCTTTAATTTTTTTTTGGATTAAATACAGATACAACTAAAATGTTTCAGCAAATATATTTTTAATAAAAAATAAATAAAACTTCGCTGCTTAAGGATTACCAAAAAGTCCCAACACACAAAATATGGAGTTAAATCAAATACCTCCAGTCATGCCACAGTATGAACAGAACGTGTTGTTTCATTTTAATACTGTATGTCACTTTCAAAAACATAAGCAAGTTAGGTTAGCTGACAACTTTAAATTGCATTTACGCACTTTGCCACTTCATTAGGTACACTTGTGAATGTAGTATTATGTAACAGGACTGTACTAAATCCTCCTTTGTGACTGAGCTTTGCCCTCTGACTGAAATAATGAGAATGTATGTTCAGTAGTCATACAAACCACAGCCTTCAAAGTGAAAACATAGTTGAATAGACACCTCTGTTATTTGAAATAAATGCTGAATACCATAACATTTGTGAATATCAGATTTAGCGAAGAACTGTTATATTGGAATGCATTTATATTTACTGGTGTACCTGATGAAGTGGTAGGTGTATGTAAGTGTGAATGTGAGTGCGACATGCCGCATCACCCTGCAGACCAATAAGGATTAGCAGATATATCTAACAGAAAGATGGATCTTATTATTTAATACTAGGGCAGCACAAACAAAAATATCTTAATGGGCAGTATCATCATTTTTTTATGCGATACTTCAGGATACACCAGTGGTATCAAGGTTTTAGTTGATTCTCCACTTCCAGAAGATATGTCGGTTAAGTCATCTGTCACACTTCATTGATTTCACCAGAGCTGTGGGTAATTATGCTGTCTATCGAAGCTACGTGACTGTCCCTGCAAAATGAAATTGGACAAAACTTAGGCCTGAAACACGTGAAGATACTACACACTCAAATCAAACACAGTTATATTTACGTTTCAGCAGTGAATACTATATTGTCCTGTGAGTTACTTCTTTCTCTCCATGTGTCAGGCTGACAGGTTTTTTGTATGAGGACGGATGCATGCTGGTGGGAATGAACAAACATTTGTTACTTAAATATTTCAGTCTCTTCACCAGGTTTATGTTTCCAATTTCTACCCAGTCACCAATAATAAGAGCAATGTAAAACAATTCTTAGCGCTCTATGCAAGCCTAACTTAGTCATGTTTTTGAATGTCTTCTTACCTTTTTATATTTAAGGTAGATGCATGGTGCCAGGCCCATTAATATTGTAATCAAAATGACACCAACCACCATCCCTATAGCGATGCCTGCACATATAAAGTACAACCAAAGATACATATCTAATATTTCAAAAACACAATCACATTAATAAACGTCAAGAGTAAAAACATACCTCTATTTAATCTGCTTACGAAAGTGGCTGTCATCCTGTTTTTAAAGGTGCTGACAGTGCAATCAATGGCCAGATCATTATAACTCTCTGAAAGTATCAGAGAACTAATGATGGTGTAAAGCTGCTCCGTATTCTGCTGGACGATGGTTGTACTCTTAAAGGTCTTGTTAGACGTAGAGTTTGTGGACCAGGAAAGAACAGGTTCAGGATAGATCCCGTCTGAGCTACAGATGATCTTGTTTCCCACCAGCTGGATGCTGACTTCCTTGACTGGAGCTGGAACAAATAAAGTATTTTTAATTTTTTAATACATTGCTACAGTATAAATAACCTGTCTTCTTTGCAAGAGTGAGCAAACAGCAAAGTCAGTCACAAATTCTGTATTGGACTGAGGTCTGGTCTTTGTCTTGGCCCATCAGTACACTGACCATGTAGTCCTTAAACCATGTCTACGTAGATGTCACTGCTTTAAGTGGTTTGCAGGGAAATATGCCGAGCTGCATTTGTCACAAATGAAAGTGAAAGCTTTATGCTTAAGCTTATAGTATGTAGGTGAAGCAGAAGGGGTGTAGGCAGAATACTATACAGTAGACCAATCCTTTTCCCCCTCGATGGGAAAGGCGGGTAGGAGATAAATTGGACACACTTGAGGTAAAGAACCTGAGGTGAACTCATCTAACAAAACGAACAAAAGAAACTAAGGGTAATTCTATTTTGTATTTTTAGATTTTCGCATGTGCCATGTTTCATACATTTAAGTGAACTCCAGAGTTTGTTGATTGACTTGGACATTTTGTATTGTCAAAGGATGGATACTGAGAAACATTTTCACTGAGCTGCTTGGGGTTTTCTTTTGTCTTCATGGTGTGATTGTGGCCATGTGTGCTGAGGAACCAGTGACTGGTACTTGTGCAGTCATTACAGGTTTGTAGACACGTGACCTCACTGTGTAGGAATTTAAAACCTTGGTGTGTTCACCTTGCATACTTTGTACTCTACATAGTCAGTTTTGTGTTGTCGTACTCGTGTAATCTGCAAGCATACATAAAGTATTTTCTGTTTAAGTTTCAAAAGTGTTTGTGGTACTACTGTGTGGTTTTCCATACCATCCACTCTCAGGTTGATATATGACTCATTTTCTCTAGTGACGGTGCTGATGTTACACCTGTATCTTCCTTCATCCTGAACCTTCACTCCTGTCAGCTGCAGTGAGGCGTTTCCTCTGGAGATCTGCTCCTTGAACAGTGATGTCCTGCCTTTGAAGTTCTGGTCCTGGTCTCCAAGCTGGTCTTGGTTGAAGTAATACGAGTGGACAGAGTTCTGTTCTTTTTTTACCTGAAACCAATGGATGACCACATCAGTGCTGGAGTCCTGGAGACTACATGGCAAAATGCAGCTTTCCATGTAAACACAGGACAACTCTGTCTCTGAGACGCATAAAGAGACAAACAACGAGGTTCAGGTCCGGAAACATGATACTCAAATCCAAATGAGTTACATTTTAAGCAACCTTCTCAACATATTTGAATTTTAGCTACTAAAAGATCTACAGTAGATTAAACTAAAACATGAGTGTAGCTGAACTTCACTTGAACGCAAACATGTATCGCTTAATTGCTTTCAATACAATTCATACTTTTTCCATACATAGAGTTAATATAAGTAATTCATTTTAGGTTGACGTGGTGTGACTATTTACTTTGTATGCTTCACTCACCTCCTACTGACAGAGTCCACAGAAAAGAAAGGACCACCAGAAACACAAAGCTCTTTATCCGTGTCATTGCGTGGCTCAGTTCCGTCTGCTACGTCTTGCTCCTTCGCCCGTGATCATAATAAAAGTGAGCAAGCGTGTGAGAGCCAGCCGCATAAAAAAGCTCGTCCAACTGGTCTGTTGCTCATGCCATTGCCAAGTTCGATCGAAACACGGAAACAGAAAAATGTTTCAAATACTTGGGTGTGATGGACTGTCGTACCAGTAATTAAACAAGCTTTCAGTGTCAAACCAGTGAAGATGAAATGTAGTTTCATCTTCACTGACAGATTGTGTACAGTATAAACATCTGCTGTTTGCTGTTTAAAATACAATCACTCCCAGTGTGTGTTTATGACGCCTACTGTATGTGAGGACAATGAATGACACTGAAGCGGTTGTATACTTTGGAAAACAATCACTGACTGTATATAAAGATGGACAAACCCTCTGTGACTTAACCCATGGGACTCCTGAAGAGCAGGTTCTCACTTCTAGTGGCCACCCCACTTATTATTCATGACTTTAAGACGATATAAATGGAATTGTAGGAATTAGATGAAAACATTCTCCCCTTATAGCTGTCATAAATGGAGAATTAAGCTAAAACAGACATTGTTTTAGCCTCATATTTATTCCTACTTTGAAGTTGGTCTGTGAAGACTGTTGGAGTCACTGCTACAACAGAGACAAAGGAGCTGCAGACAGTTAAGATGCAGAAACTCAGGATGCTGCAGGCAAGATGGATGCAGAGGGAGGTCAGCATGATGAGGGAGCTGTCGAAGACATGCTACCTGGCCGCACTTGAGCTCGCAGAAAAGAAATTCTGAGACAACAACTTTAGTGGAGACAAGTATTCTCTCCAGAAAGGGAAAGAAAATCTGGTAGTGACAGGTGAAGAAATGCAGATTTTTGGGATCAGCGTGGTTATGGGGAACATTTGGTCTCCCTTTACAACCAGCACGTGGGTGGGGTCCATCTCGTTGATCAGTGTGTGGCAATGTATTCAAGCTTCTGCTCTGCAGCCCTGATAAGTGCTGGCTCCTTCCAGCAAAGCTAAAGACCCAGAGGGACCCCATCTCTGGTGAAGTACAGATTTCAGGCCTAAATGACAAGGCCTTATTATGGCCTTTTCAACGTTAAAACGTGTGAAAATATGTTAAAATCCTTCTTAAACCATAAAAAGAAATAACTTTTCAATTATTTACCAAAACTATTCGTATTTATTTTCACCTTTTGTTCATACTGTTTTATGTTGAGTGCTCAGGCACATATAGTCCACTGGATTAGACATGTCTGTAACAGTCTGAAAAAAAATAATAATAATAAAAATATTTTTTTTCATACACTAAGAAGAAATTAAAATAATCTTGACTCAGGCATTCATAATTCATGCATTAGAGGATTAAATTAAATTAGACAAGGGTTTATATAAATATTTTTAATATATTTTGCAAATAAGTTTAGACCAATGCTCCTGATTTAAACAACATTTAAAGATATACATTACTATGTCATCAAACACAGCTTTTGTTTCATTATAAAGTCAGCAGTGCTCTTCTCTTAGATTTTCACTTTTGTGTGGTTCTTTGTTTGGTAGCGACCCCTAGTGGCAGAAGTTCCCATCTTTTTTTCTCAGTCAGTCGTTTTCTATTCCCGTTTAGTCCTGTTAGGGGTCACGGGGGTCTGCTGGAGGAAGTTCCCCTCTGTTTAGTATAATTTCTGCATCTCCAGTAGATAGAAGAAATACCAAATACATTCATCGGGATATTGCTATGGTGGATCTGGGGAGGGAGGCCACCTGTTCAGTGGCAGGACTTGAGGTAGTGATGGGCGGATGAAGCTTTGTGAACCTTTTGGGACTTCTTGCTGATTGTACCAAAACAAAAACAAAAAAAAGGATTTGAAGCTTCAAAGCCTCAAAGACGGACAGTACCACTGACGTCTAGTAGTCATCTGCAATTGTAGCAGCTGCAAACGTTTCACGATTCACACTTTATGCTGATTCCAGTACCAACAAAAAAGGAAAAAACAAACAAACAAAGTCCTGAGTGGCTGTGTCTTCATTCTGAGAATCATTATCCACACTTGAAAGTAGTACAACATTTTGCAGTGTCACTTTACAGGTAAAACCTTTGAATGTTTTGCCCTGTTACTACTTGGCTCAGATTGATATGACAGACATTTGCTGTGAAGTGAGATCATAGTGAGATCAGTTTCAGTATCAGTGGGAGGTGACTAAAGGTTTCTGAGAAGTTCTTATGCAACGCTGTAAAGCAGGGAGTGAACACAGAACATTATAGTGAATGAAGAGCTGCAAATGATTTGAATCAGTCAGTGTTTCATTGTGAGGGATGAAACCTCAAATGTGATCAAAGAGATTTGACGGAAGCTTTGACACAGTGTTTGACACCAGTTTGCCTCAATAGAGTGAAACGGGCTTCGGAGCCTCACTGTGAAACAGGTGCACTCTTTGTCTCCCCCTTCTGGCAGAGAGTAATTACTTCTCATTTCAGGACAGCTGAGATGGACTCAGGCCCTGTGCTCTCTACGCCGAATGGGTATAAATATAATGGGTGATTACCAAAATGTTAGGGTGTGTCTGACTCGGGCTTCAGACAGTCAGTTGTGTAAAAATCTCACTGCACAGCTTTGACTTCAGATAAATGTCAGAAATCACTTTGGCACACCCATTTGAATACAGTATGGACAACATTTATAAAATTAAAAGAATAGCAAATTATTGATTCAGTACAAAAATATTAACATGCAAAGGCCTGCAGTGTTTTATAAAACATTTTTCATTGCAGCTAGAAACCTCAATGTGGATTTTTTACACATAACATTTCAAAACTAATAGTCCTACAACAGTATAAAAAGATTGTACCAAGTTGTAACATTGTTCACCTGTTCTCAGGCTTGGAAAACTACATCCCATATTTGTCCGTGTGATTTTTGTGCTCAGCAGCGTTAAACTGGATATTGAGCTGTTGTTTCCTTACAGGGTAAGGCCTGTAAGGAAACAGTCATCAGAGTAGATAAGGACGTACTTGCTGCCAAAGCATTCAGAAGTGAAACTTCCGCTGAGATGAAGATAATACTTATCTGCAGTTCTCCTTGTCTGCTGTTTCGTTTCTTTCTGTGACATTAATTTAATGCAGTCACAGTGTCACCAGTATTATAAGTTATGTGAAATCATGTCATTTCCTCTTCATTATATTCACAGAAGTCCCCCTGTAAACAGAAAACAATCTCATTTAGTTTTGCACCACCAAAGACGTCCCTGTCATATGTAAATCATTACAACAAACATTTAACAATTAAAGATTTCATGTCTCAATAATGAGTATAGTATAGTATAGTATAGTATAGTATAGTATAGATTCCCGTCGACAGGACAGATATTTTGGGTCCAAAAAGAATGGTCTTTAATACAACCAGCATAGGTGGATTAGAAGATGAAGGAAGAATGAGATTTTACCTTTTCTTCTTCTCCTGACCACCACACAGATAATCAGTGCAGCTACCACTAATACAGCAGCCACCACACATATAATCACTACTGTATGAGAAGACTCTGAAAGAGAAAAGATTAGAAAAAAGAGATGAACCACCCACATATCAACCAGTAGACTACAAAATACTGCAGCACACACATGAAAGGACCGATCAGTGTATAAAGAATGCAAATATTGTAATAGTAAAAGATTCTCACATTTTGGCTTTTGCAGTTCAGGCATTTGAAATATATATATAAACTAACATATATTTGGCATTGCTTAAAAAAATGACTTAAATGTTAAACTTTCCACTAATTTTATTATTACTTACAGCACTTCTGTTTGCATATATTACCGTGTCTTTCACTTGCGGTGTCTACAGAAGCAGTTTTTGCTGAGGCTTGATCTTACCTTGACTTATTCTCAGAATGGTGTTTGTTACGTATGTCTCCTCATCATCTCTGAGTTCACACGTGTATATTCCCTCCTGGTCTGAAGACAAGTCCTGTAGTGTGAGGCTGCCTGACTCTGATACATCCTTCACCTGCTGCCTCCACTCCTCTGACACTGTGGAGGAGACATCAGTCCTGGTCCTGCTCAGGATGATCTGACTGTGGTTGAATCTCCAGACGAGACTTGTTAGAAGAGTGTTGGAGGAAAAGCAGGAGATTGTTGTTTCAGTGGCTGAACCATCCATCGAAGCTGAAATTATAAGAGATAACAACACAGATGAACATGAAAGTTGCTGCCAAATACTGATTTTATCTTATATGTCTCATGCGATGCACCACGTTAATTAATTAATTATATAATAATAATTCAATTTCAAAATACTTACTTGGTTTAAATAAAGTAGCTCTCCTCTTGTTTCTCCTAGTGCTGATGGTGCAGACCAGATCATTGTCACTGTCTGAAAGTATCAGAGAACTGCTGATGTTGTAAAGCTGCTGTTCAGTCTGCTGGACTGTGGTTGTGTTCTTGAAGGTCTCTTTGGATGGAGGTGTGGTGGACCAGGTGAGTTCAGGTTCAGGGTAGATCCAGTTAGAGCTGCAGGTGATCCTGTTTCCTACCTGATCAATGTTCACTTCATGGACTGGAGCTGGGGAAAAAAATAATTATATGAATGAGAAAACATTGGTCTGCATGTTTGATGCTCAGTACTTGTTGCTGTGTTCTTTATCTAAAAAATGACTTGTAGAGTTTTTTTGAGAAGACGTTTCTCTACTCATCCGAGTAACTTCTTCACTTATAGGGGACTGGAAGTCTGATGTTAAATAGGAACTCCTCCTGAAAGTTGCTTGCAAGTGGTGAAATATCTTCTTAAAAAACTCTATAAGTCCAGTTGCCTTTTGAACCTATACCATGACCTGGATGACTGAGAGCCTTCACAGACATGTGTTGTTTATGCAGTGCACCTCCAGCATATAATCTGTAGTTATTTTTCATTCTGTTTCCTGGGTCACTGAAATCTAGTTCTATGAAACCACTTGAAGGCCATAAAATTCTCCAGAGTCTTATGGAAAGCAATAAGCCAGAGTAGAACACAGATGATTTGGAAACGGGAGACCCTTACAGTTTTTGTCAGTCGCTAACAAGCGTTTGTCCAATCAGTGGTCACATTTTCAAAACTCTAAACACAATTAGCACAGCATCGGTCTTTTGTGGCCATACCATTCACACATTTCATGTCGTTTTCACACAATATGCAGTCAGTGAACACATTTCCACAATGCTTACATGTTCTTAACAGACCAGCTCTACCTCCCAACAAAATTATGGATAGTTTTTGTATTATTTACAAATGTTAACACACAACATACCACAATAGCAAAAGCAATATTCCAAACCTTAGATACAGTATAAAAACCTCTTCTTCTGCAATGATATCAGTTCAAAAACAACATATCTCAGCTGATATAGTTTTTTTCAATCGCTAACAACATGGTTTGAAGTCCAGTGTTGAAGAAAAAAAACAATCCAAGTCTAGTTCCAAGTTTGGTGAAGTGTTTAGTTTATTGGAGTTCCGGGTCATGGTGAGCCTACCGACACAGAGTGGGTCTGAGACCAGAGACTGACCCTGAATGTAGGACCAGAGCACAGATATACCCTGTCCCCAGGTGTGGTTGCATATTGGTTAGTCAAGGTCAACTTTACACAAGAGGATGAACTCAGTGGAGGGGCAGAGATGGCTCCAGACGTGGTCAGAACAAAAGGACAAAAGGACAAAGGAGGAAACTCTGATCAGCAGGGCAGCAGAAGCAGGAGAGGTCATATCAGAGGTCAGTATATGGCTGGAATTGCCCAGGCATGTCAATTTCAATGCCCCTTCAAAGTTTTCTTCACTACCCAAGACTGGTACATCTCTCCCTTCCACCCTATTCATCTTTCCTCAACCCCATAGAGGAGTTCTTCTCTGTATGGAGGTGGAAGGTTGATGACCATTAGCCACATGACCAGATGTCCCTCCTTGAAGCCATGGGTGCTGGCTGCAGGACATCACAGTTCATGATTGCCAAGGGTGGATCCGACATACCAAGCGCTTTTATTGCACATGCATCGCCTTAGATAATATCTGATGCGATGTTGATGAAAACGTGGCCTAACCCTGAAGATCACAGAGACTACATACAGTCATTTTGTGCTTTTTTTTTAGTTACACCCCCTCTCAATCTGGGCTTTTTGCTGTTGTATTTTTTGTTTAGAATACTCTTGTGTGTTTCATGGATATTTTGTTGCTGTACTGTAAGCAACACTGTAAAACCTTTTATGTTCTATCATACTGTAAACTGTATTTCTACTGTGCCTCCTGTAGTAAACAGTAAAGGGAAAAAAAAAATTTGCTTTTTACTGGAATGCTTTTGAATGTGAACAATACACTCACCGGCCACTTTATTAGGTACACCATGCTAGTAACGGGTTGGACCCCCTTTTGCCTTCAGAACTGCCTCAATTCTTCGTGGCATAGATTCAACAAGGTGCTTGAAGCATTCCTCAGAGAGTTTGGTCCATATTGACATGATGGCATCACACAGTTGGCGCAGATTTGTCGGCTGCACATCCATGATGCGAATCTTCCGTTCCACCACATCCCAAAGATGCTCTATTGGATTGAGATCTGGTGACTGTGGAGGCCATTTGAGTACAGTGAACTCATTGTCATGTTCAAGAAACCAGTCTGAGATGATTCCAGCTTTATGACATGGCGCATTATCCTGCTGAAAGTAGCCATCAGAAGTTGGGTACATTGTAGGGCTGGGCGATATGGCCTAAAAAAAAAATCTCCGATTTTTTTTACAAAAAATCCGATTTACGATTTAAATCGATTTTTTCCCCCCTCCACTTAAAAACAATTTGCAGATGACAGAGAAGTTGTTGAAAACAAGTTTTAATTTTATTTGATTTTGATTTTCCCTTCTGGGGTTAAAAGGAAATCATGAACAAGCCAAAAAGAGATGGCAAGCCTTACCTGCCATTGTAAACAGTTACAATGTAACTTTCAGTAAGCTTTATCTGTTTCAAACTGACTAAATACCCCCTTAAAATAACTTACACTCGGCAGCATGCCTCTGTTTGAGGTGCTGCAGTAAATTGGTCGTACTGCTTCCTTTGGTAGCAACAGCCTTTAAACAAACTTTGCAGCGAGGTGCTGTTTGTTCCGTGTCCGACACCACAAACCCGAACCAATTCCAAATGACCGAAGAAACATTTCCTTTCTTGGGGATGAGATCTTCCCTGCTCGCCGCCATGTTGTTTGTTTATCAAGTGTGCCGCGCGCTGGGGATACGCGCGCTCTGAACTACGGGAGCCCAGCGGGGGGGGAAATCGATTTTCACTAAAACAAATCGACGTAAAGTACAAATTTGAATTAATCGATAAAATCGATTTATCGCCCAGCCCTAGTACATTGTGGTCATAAAGGGATGGACATGGTCAGCAACAATACTCAGGTAGGCTGTGGCGTTGCAACGATGCTCAATTGGTACCAAGGGGCCCAAAGAGTGCCAAGAAAATATTCCCCACACCATTACACCACCACCACCAGCCTGAACCGTTGATACAAGGCAGGATGGATCCATGCTTTCATGTTGTTGACGCCAAATTCTGACCCTACCATCCGAATGTCGCAGCAGAAATCGAGACTCATCAGACCAGGCAACGTTTTTCCAATCTTCTATTGTTCAATTTCGATGAGCTTGTGCAAATTGTAGCCTCAGTTTCCTGTTCTTAGCTGAAAGGAGTGGCACCCGGCGTGGTCTTCTGCTGCTGTAGCCCATCTGCCTCAAAGTTCGACGTACTGTGCGTTCAGAGATGCTCTTCTGCCTACCTTGGTTGTAACGGGTGGTTATTTGAGTCACTGTTGCCTTTCTATCAGCTCGAACCAGTCTGGCCATTCTCCTCTGACCTCTGGCATCAACAAGGCATTTCTGCCCACAAAACTGCCGCTCACTGGATATTTTTTCTTTTTCGGACCATTCTCTGTAAACCCTAGAGATGGTTGTGCGTGAAAATCCCAGTAGATCAGCAGTTTCTGAAATACTCAGACCAGCCCTTCTGGCACCAACAACCATGCCACGTTCAAAGTCACTCAAATCACCTGTCTTCCCCATACTGATGCTCGGTTTGAACTGCAGGAGATTGTCTTGACCATGTCTACATGCCTAAATGCACTGAGTTGCCGCCATGTGATTGGCTGATTAGAAATTAAGTGTTAACGAGCAGTTGGACAGGTGTGCCTAATAAAGTGGCCGGTGAGTGTATATGTTGACATATAGTTCCCAACCAAAAAATTTAGTGTAAAAACAGTGGATTGCATGTTTTGCATACAAATACCTGTAAAACTGAAGCATAAAAGTCTATGCAGTTTTTGTAATGTCAGCAATAGCCAGTATTTTGAAACCTAGTGTACTTTGATTCACTGCATGTACCTTGTGAAGTGAAAACAAGAGTTATTCTTTGACAGAATCATTTCATTTTGAGTCATATTTCCAGTGTTTTGGTAAGTTGGTGTGTGCAGATAAAGATATGTTCTATTTTGAAATGAAGAGTTAGTATATATTTAACAAAATGTGTTTTTGAGAAGAAAATTATCCATTTGGCCAATTGTGTTTTGTAGGTGAGAATCTGTGTTAAGAGTTTAGAAAAAATATCTGAAGTATGGGTAAGCGCTTGTTAGCGATTGTAAAAAAAAATAATAATGACTCAAAAAAGGTGTGGCGACTAAACTTTAGACGTTGCTCTCTGAGGATGAGGAATAAAACTGTAACATAATCATATATCTTTATTACTTTCGATCAGGGACAATGAAATGGTTTATCAGTTTTCTCACAGTGGTAGAACCATTTTCTTTCATCTTAAGATCCTCTAATTTAAAAGTAATGTTGTGCTGGGGAAATTGGAATAAACTTCTCAGACGTCATTCTCTTCCAATGAAATTTAAAAGAGAATCCTTACTTTTAAAAATCCACTCTGTTTATAGCATGAAAGGCCCTTTGTAGAGACAGTGGGCTTTTGCAGATGGAGGCTCAGACCTACTCTGTTTGTAGTATTAAGCTGCTGATGACACAACAGTTCAAACTGCCCGATCCTTAACTACTAGATATTTATGCGTTTAGCTGCACAGGATGGCAGGTTTCTCACTGAGCACAGATGGCTTGCAGGCATTGTTATCTACTCTGTGGCCTTGTTCTCACGACCTTGCGTATATTGTGTATCGGTCTTTCCTGGGAGTGAAGTATTATCAGCCAAATGCTATTGTGCTCTGAGAGAACTTCAAAACTAGTCCACATGCTGTTAAAATAATAAATAGGTGATATTGTCACCTCTCCTCATTTGGTTTTGTAAAATATGCTTGCAGCAGTCAAGTGCTTAATGTTATCTTTGGTGAAGGAATCTCATATTTACCTGGAAGCCTTGGAATTGTCTTAGACATAGGAGAGTAAGGTTGAAAACCAAGGGATATTACGAACATAACCACAATGAAGAAGCCCAGATTTGATTAGCACCTGGTAGTGGTAGTAGTAGTAGTAGTTTCAGGATCTTGTATCTGAGGGGTAGATATTTATCTCTGTCCCACATTAACTCAGTAAAGTAGAGTTGACTTTAGTGTAAATTGTAACATCTGCTTCAAGGTGATCATGCAATTGGACTTTATGCCATTCACAAAGCATCAGGTCAGAAGATTTCTGATTCTGAGTAACTGAAATTACTAAATGAGAACCGCAATTACAGGACCACCTTTTGATTCCATGCATAGCGATTTACAGTGTAGAGATATTCTATAAAGATGTATGGAACAATTTGTGTTTTTTATACCATTGACTTTGAGGTTGCAAAATGACTCCTTGTTTCCACTGATGGTGCTGGTGTAGCACTGGTATCTTCCCTGGTCCTGAACCTTCACTCTGCTCAACAGCAGTGAGGCGTTTCCTCTGGAGACCTGGCCTGTGAACAGTGATGTCCTGCCTTTGAAACGCTGGTCCTGGTGTCCAAGCTGGTCCAGGTTGTGGTAGTACGAGTGGACACGAAGGCCTGGTCTTTCACCCAGAATCCAATGGATGACTGTTTCATCGCCAATGTTAAAACTGCATGGTAGGATGCAGTTTGTCATGAAATCACAGGAGACCTCAGTATCTGCAAGATGTTCAGGTAAAGCACAACGATCATATTATATGAAAAACAGGTGTTACAAAGTAGTGATCAGGTGTTAATTTGATGACCCAACACAGACCATAATGTATGTAAAGGTATCGTGGCGACACAGAACGCAACAGCTGTGATTGGTCCGCTTGGTAGTAGCATGTTTCCGCTTTAGTAGTTACGGCTGCTTCTCCATCTCTGCAATTTTCTAACTGATAAAGATGGAACACACTGATAATATATTGACTGAGGAGGTTCGTAAGTACGTCTTGTATGACTTGTATGACACAGTGGGTAGTGTTATAGAGCGAGCTAGGCTCATGAGCTTTATTTATGCGAACCCTGACTAAAACAGCGCCCTTTAGTGGGAAATTAGGAATAGCAGTTACTTTGATTGAAAATTTGCAGTTAATGTCTTCAGAGTCATCGTTTATGCACAGCTTCATCTCACAGGCCTGATTGCACTGATTGGGCTGTTTTTTTGTGTTTCAAGTGTAATAGTGTGTTTTCATATTCCAGCTAACTTTAAGCTCCGATCAAAAAGTGAATTGGTATGTTGTAATTTGTGGCAGTGAGAGGAGGGGTATACGGATTTATCCAGTGGTGGACAGTAACGAAGTAAATTTACTTGAGTACTGTACTTAAGTACAGTTTTTGAGTATCTGTACTTTACTTGAGTATTATTTTTGGGGGATACTTTTACTTTTACTCCAATACATTTGAAGGACAAATATTGTACTTTTTACTCCACTACATTTCTGTTGATGCTCTCGTTACTCGCTACTTTTCAGCTTACGTCAGCTGATTATTTTTTTATTTTTTTTATTATTTTTTCAAAATTCTGAGAAATTAAATTGTTTCTGCTAATTCGCTGATTCGCTACGTCATGCCATACAATTCATACAATGCAGGAAGAAACTGGAGAAACACCTGGAGAAACTCCCACCGATCACCTGTGGCCTTATCTCAAACCCATGTGTGACATTTTTGCCACAAAAAGTGACCGTTTCAGTTTAAATGTTTGTTGTGCTTATTGCAAACAAATTATGTCACGGTCTACAAGAATTCGTCTTCCAACATGAAAAAGCACGTCGCGGTATGTAACGTAGCTACTGACGTTAGCTAGCTTAATGTTTTTAAACTGCTGATGAACATCTTAAATATAGTGAGGCTGTGGATTGTAGAGTGGATTGTATAATGACAATAAAGCTAATTTCCTTACTGTATTTCCTGAAATACTTTTTAAATACTTTTACTTAAGTATTTTTTTAAGCAAATACTTTAGTACTTTACTTAAGTACATTTTTGACTAGGCTACTTTTACTTGTATTGGAGTAATATCTGACAGGAGTATCTGTACTTTTACTCAAGTAGTGAAGGTGTGTACTCTGTCCACCTCTGGATTTATCCCACTTTCATAACTTTTATTTTCGTGAGAACATGTTTTTATTTTGGTCAGTGAACGTGAACGGCCCTCGACTCACTGTGGTACATGCGCATTAGACGTCTCCTCTCAGTCTGCATTTGGAGCTGAGAGAGGCAGGTATGTAACGGAGCAGGTTTGCTTCTAAAAGTTGTTTAAGGTACAGCATTGTATTGATATTTTGAAAAGAGCTACGTAAGGCAGTTGTAACGCATAAAGTGCAAGGGTTTAACAGTTACCTCGAAAGTTAGCATCACATTGGCTTCAGCAGAGTTCCTCTGAAGTGCCGCCACATGTTTCAAGCTGTGCTTGGTAGCGCAAAGCATTATGGGAAATGTAGTTTTTCTGTGGGTTAGTATGAAATGAATGTAAAGAGTATTTATGCATCCTTAACAGTATTCTGGAAGGACGGATGTAAACTGATGCAGTCCCTGTCACATGTTTTATCATTACAGGTATGATTAAAAAAATATGTATAACCACTATACGATCATTTCAACAGTAATGTTAACGTAATGTTATTAATGTTTTGTTGTACTCAGTCTGCGTTTGGAGCTGAGAGAGGCAGTATTCTGGAAGGACAGAGAAGGATGTAAACTGATGCAGTCCCTGTCACATGTTTTATCATTACAGTAAAAAGAACAGATTCTAACCAGAGCCGTGGTGACTTTGTGGGGGGGCGTCGCAAGCTCGCTACACAAGCACTATCAGCTTGTTAAATTTCAGAGTATCAGTTTACCTGTTTTAGAACGCTGTATTTTCTCACTTATCCTTTAATGTTATTTGGCTTATTTGTTTTATTTACTTGTCTTCCTCTCACAGCCCAGTTCAGGATAACGTCATTTTACTTGTAGCGCAGTTCATATCATGTCAAATTATTTGTGTCCTTGTGGCGAGTCAGGCGATACCAAGTTCAAACTCATTATGGAGCAGAGCTATTGACATAAGTACAGAAAGACTGTATATGATTCACTCACCCCCTCTGACAAAAGTCCACAAAAAGACCACCAAGAATATGTCCAGCCTGACCGCAGTCATCGTGGTGTGAAATCACCTCTTCCAACTGTTGTAAGTGAAAGAAAAAGAGGGAGGGAGTGTGCGATTACGCCTGGCGCTCATGGAGGAGTTCATGGACGGTCATGGCTCTAAACTTAGACCTGACTGGCACACTCTTTAGGCAGGATGGGGTGGGTGGGCTATTAATGTATGTCTATAGAGGCAAGAGATATGTCCAATTTGTTTAAAATTACAACCGATTTTCAAGTGTAAAATAAGGACAGCGGAATGTAATGCCTGCCCTTCGAGATTAGATATTAGCTAAGTGCAAAGTACAGTTGAACAGTTCAGTGCTGTTGTAACAGCTGATTTCAAAGATTATGCCCAACATCTGCGTTCAAATGTCTTCTTACATGTTTAACTGAATCCTGTGACAGCTTTATTATTATAAATGACAACTTTAGTCAAGTGTTGTCAAAGCTCAGGTCTGGGCCCCTCCAAAGGGTCATAAGAGGAGTTTCAAGGGGTTTATTAGATAACTAATGTGGCTGTGAAGGAGAAAACTTGACATTGCTTATTTTACAAGCTCGGCACATGTTATGCAAATAAACTTTAGTAAGTTCACGAACGTCTCCTGAGTGCAGGTGGAAAACTGGGAAGCTAACATACAAAGGCACAGGTCAACTTACAAAAAAAACGTGTATAACTTCACTGTCGGATGTCTGTGAATTGGTAACTGATTCATCAGAGACATGTCATTTACAACATATACTTTGACCTGAATGGTTTGGCAAGGTGGCAGAAGACCAGGTGACAGTCACACTTCTGAAAGGTGTGTTGGGAGGTTTGCATCAGGAGAGAGGAATGGGTCATAGCTCATAGAAAACCTTGGGTGTGTCCTGGGTGTCACACATTAACTGTTGAATAGAGTGACAGATTTTTTTTTAGCAATGATTGTTTCAATCTTTGTGTATGTGTAAGGGCATGTCCACTCCCAGATTCGCACACAATGTCTCGACATCCTTTAGTGGTAAGCGACCCGGCACGCTTGAGTAACTCGAATCTTATCTTGACAAATATCCTTTCAACTGGCCGATTGTCAGAGTAAACACAATAAAACACCCACAACCTTAATAAGTCAGTGATTAGTCTTTTTATTAACATTAACGCAATGACATAAATGCAACACATTATGCGGAAGACGTCAAGTATGTTTCACGAAACGTTTCACTGCAGACTCAAGGTGAAACCGAATTTTCTTTTAGTTGGAGGTTATTTTCTAGCTGTTGACATTAGGTCAAAGTTTGATCTCTACACAGTTTGTATATGCCTTGGTCACACATGGGTTTGTATGCATATTCTCACACACTGAGTTCACAGACTTTGTTTTGCCCTCTGCCCCTTCTTCTAGTGTTGTTACATAGTGCCTGAAACACTTGAAACACTGATACTTCCTTGCTGGCATAGTGGCCTGGTAACACCAGCATTTAAAATGATTCTGAAAACTGCATGCCAGTGGATTTATAGTGATTAGTGGATTTGATCATGAGGCTGAAGTAAATCCGTCCAGTTATTTCATGCTACGCCCAACTTCAGTGAACTTTGAGATTTGGCACAAATTATTATCTACCTTTCTTGGCGATTAATAGAATTATATTCATAGCTGACACTCAATTAATGCAAATAAACCACTTTTAACTGTTTTAAATGGAGGCCTACCTTGTAAAAATCACTCTTTCCAACATGGGAGTGTTATTAAAGTTACATTAATCAAAACAGTGACAAACACCATCCAGAATATTGTTGTCCAGGACTCTCCATTGTCATTTATCCACCTAGTTGATCCTGGGGCAACTCTGTTCACACTGACAGAAAATGCAGATAACTTTGTTCTTATCAAAAAAATTCAGTTGGACTTGTTGTTCAAAAGACCTGCTTCTTTATCCATTTCTACTTGTTTTTTAAATGTAGTGGTCTTCTTATCTTCTTCTGGGATTTTCTGGCAGCACTTATGCTACAGGGTCTAATACTGCCCTCTGCAGGGAAGATTTATTTACTGCAGGCACACTTCAGGTTCAGTTTGCTTTCCACAGTGTTACTGCAGCTTTGACTGATTTCCTCATTTTTCAAACTAAAATTGGTGGCTTTAAAAGGAATTTTGGACACATTATTAACATGTGAATTTTGACAGCCCTAAGCCTTTCCCCTTTATCTTACCTCCTGTGTTGGAGTAAAATCCTCTGTATACAATACAGTGGCTGCAATACAGCAATGAGACAGAGCTGGTAGCACACAAAACCTTTTCATTTTTTAATAATTGAACAGAATATCAAGTGTAAGTAAACTGTGCAAAGGAGAGACAATCACTGTTGACTGACTAATATTAACGTGTGCTGATAGCGTGCTAGCAGTTAGCTCATAAGCTGCAAGTTACTACTTCCTCATAACGTGATTAATTTAGCATTACTGCTGTCGGGTGTGACCGGGCCTTATGCTACGTTCACACTAGTGGCAATGGTGCAACAAGCAACAATTAAGTGTCAATAGCAGCTGGCAAGTCAAACTGGCGCTCCATTCTACATGTCAAGATCCAAAGCTGAGCCGGCTTCAACTTTTGAACTTTTGCTCTATTGGTGCATGGACCTGCTTGTTTCACCAGTTAACTTTTAAACGGATAACGGCATGAATGGCCAAACCTCGGCGACAGCTCACCAACAATGTACTGATGCCGGGCTGTAACGTTTACAGTGCTGAGGGGTTCAAACTGCGCAATAGCTCCTGAACACGCACTTTCTTTCTTTGCCAGCTTTGGTGATAATTCAGACACTGGTTCTGCTGGTTCACAGGTTCCAGAAGCCACTGCTTTGCAAGCAATCGTTTCCCTAAAAGTTCCTTAAATAGCTGCAAACTCATAGCTGCACTGTCAGGGTCCGACTCCTCGTGAAGACTTGTTTAGTTTTGTTCCCTTATATATATATATTTATACATATATATATAAAAATCTTAAAGACAGTTGTTGCTTCTAAGAAACTCTTCGTTCCTCTTCAGTAGCTGTGTGTGTGTGTGTGTGTGTGTGTTTGTTTTGTTAGTGTTTTGTTAGTTTATATGTTTTCCAGGTTTGTTCCTGATTCAGTTCAGGTTAACTGTGTGCCAGACTGGGGGTGGGATTGTCCATTGGTGGCGTCTACGGTCAGAGGGCTGCTCTCATTCAGGTTGCTCTGTGCTGCTGCATCTGAAACACAAGAGGCTGTTTTGGTCAAATGAGCCACACACTTATTATTAAACCAGTTCCAGTTAATACAACTAATCTAATAACTTTAAAAACAGGGATGTAGTAAGCTTTGTCCTGTCCAAGGGTCACAAAATAGAAACCTCCAGTTTAGGAACCATAATGCAACAATCAGGCAATAAACACTCTCTTCATATAGATTATTATTCTATTTTGTGTGTTCAGACTAATCAAACAGGAGTGGGTTAAACTATATGGCAACATGGGGGCGATATATATTTTCAGTGAGAGCTAATATTACTGAAATGGTAGGGAACTTGAGTTATTCAGTGACTCTGTCTAGTGTGGAATTTCGTGTGTGTGCATGTGGTTAATTTTTGACTAACCTCTGACTAAATGCAGCTCTCCGACCTCTTCTGGGTCATTTCGGGGCTTTGGATTTTTTCCTGCAGATATAGGAGTAAGATATGTGATAGGTGTAAGATTGTCTGGCAGCCTCAGGTGGAAAACATCCACACACTGTTTATTCAACCATTGCACACTCACACTGTTTACTACACAAAATATTAATAATTTGTGCAGACAACCGTGTTTAAAAATCTAGAAAATAAAAATGATGATTTTCTCTGTATATATGTAGTATATATCGTACTGTATACAAAACTTCCTACCAGGATTTATTACAACAACTTTACTTTACTTAATCTTTATTTTAGCATTTCATGATGAGTATGTAGCTGTCTCTTAATGTGACCTTAAATGTTACCAAAACCAAAATGATGAACTATAAACTAAATGGCAATCTAAACTATCCCCTCCCAATTCCACTTATACCTCAATATCAGAATGCTAATATTACATGAATTATTATAGAATTATCTGTTAAAGACATCCATAGAAAATTTCATTCATTCATTCATTTTCTATACCCGGTTACACCTGTTAAGGGTTGCAAGGCTATATTTTATTTTATTTATTTTTTTATTTATTTTAATACCTACCTTTCCACTTCAGGTAGGCCAACATTCCTGCCAGGGCCAGAATCAGGCCTGCAATCACCAGACCAATGACCCACCAATGAGTCGGCTCGTCTGATGTGTTTCGCTGAACTGCACAAGGTGAGAAATACACACAGATTAAAAGTCACACTTTATTAAAAGAAATTACAAATAACAATAGACTGGTCTCTCATTGCTTGATTAATGTTGTTACTGTTATTCATATTGTTTTATACTGAGTTGCATATATACAGTTCTGCAGCTTTTCATAAGGACCATAACTGTAACCTGTAGTAGTTCTAAGAGTTCTAATAGGTTTAACGTTAATGTTCTAGCAAGCCTTTTAATTTCAGGATCAAGCTGGAGGTTAATAAAAGGTGTAATAATAAATAAATAAATAAATAAAAATATGAGAGACTGGGTCATTTTGAAAGCGGGCGACCTCTTGTGGTTGCAGGAATAATGACAATGAGAAAAAAAAAGGAAAGTAGAGAGGAGGAGGTCAGGTGGATGGAAACAACTCTAAAACGAAAGCTGTCCAGATATTAAAAGTGGCATCAGTGGTCTGAAGTTGACAGAACTATTTTAAGAGACATTTTGCGTAATAACATGTATTGACAGTACATTGAGGTGTCCTGCTCTTTAGCTTAGACATGTAAACACAAAGTAAAGTGTTGACAGGGACTCTTGAGGAAATCTTTTAAACCTGCGTTTGTTTACATTTTTGCAAATGTTTCACCGATGTCAGTGTGTGCCAGATGAGCTTTTAGAAGGTCGTGTTTGCTTTGTGTCCAAGGACGCACAATTAACCAACAAACACACAATTTACAGAAAATTTAAAAACGGGGTGACCGTCGGGCAGGTTCCGGTGCAACGGGGGCACTGATCCTGCAGAGATTACTCAATACTCGCAGCGCCACAAGTTAGATTTTATTCAGACAGATATAACTAAATATGCATGAAACTGTTTCTGCTGATTACGAACCCTACTGGCAATCTGGGTATTATCCAGTCCCAAGCAGTTGACTCCTTCAGTGAGAGCTGGGTTCTGCTTATGGTTTCTTCATGTTAAAAGACTTTTTGGCTCTGGGGCTTTCAGTTGTCTGGGTTCTACAAGGCATCTTGATTTGGATTGTTATTATAAATTAAATTGGACTTCAGTCTGTCTCCACGTGGGATGGTAAGAAATCAGCCTACAATCTGCTGGCATTCTTCTGAAAACTGAACAAACTGAACTCCGTTAAACAGCTGAAATATCTGGTGCATGAAACAAATTAAAAAACAGAACACAACAACAAAAAAACGCATTGCTCTTAATTCTCACGGACCTCCAAATGTGCTTTAATCCGCCAGTCCTCTAGTTTGTTTGCTAAAAGTCCAAATATTTATGGCCTGTTTATGAAAGTGAAACTGAGATCCACAAACAGGGATGAACTTTGAGTGACAGACTGACAAATTGTTGGTTTGGGTCGCTTCATGGGACACTTAGAACAATAAGTAATACGTAGATACAGATTTATTCTTTAACCAGAAGTTGATTGTATTGTTGTGTTGCTGTGTGATCTCACCTGAGGGATCACCAATGGTGACAACGGTGCGCTCGGTGTATGTGCTGTAAGGCATGGAGAACATGCAGGTGAAGACGCCCGTGTGCTCCGAGCTCTTGGGGTCCATCAGTCGCAGAGAGCCGTCTCCAAACGGTACCTTGTAGGCGTCCATCTCCACGTGGATGTTCCAGGGCTGCGGGGGGGTGCTTTTCCCCGACTGGCTGTCGTAGGTGAGGATGCTCAAGGGTTCCTCGCCATTGAAGAAGATCCACTGGAGGGAGGGGTTGTTCAGGTAAAGAGGGGCAGTGCAGGGGATGGTCAGATCTTTGCCTTGAGTTCCTTTTATCTCTACCGGAGAGCAAACAAAGAAGAAGGGCCAAATGTTTGCTTTCACAATCAGGGACAATAAAAATCAGTCATTTACATAGGGCTTATAATGCAATATATAATGTTTGCAACAAACATCATATTCATCAAGCATTAGATGATAAAGATGGCCTGATAAAAAACAAAAATTGTTTCTATTTTTATCACCACAACTCTACTCTTGGCCTAAATTTCAGCAACTGGAGAGAAATAAGTTAGCTTTCTCTCAGTATAAGTGCAAATGTCTCCAAAAGGAAATGCAAATGGATGCATGATTCTGTCTGCTGTTCTTCAGGATTTGAGAGCGTCTATTCATACTGATGAGCCATAACATTAGGAACATTTTGTCCTGCTTCTAAGCTGATTGTAGATGCAGGAGAAACTGGGCGAGTTGAAGGATTTGAGTAACTTTGACAGTGTTCGTTATATCAGTTATATCAGAATAGCTTTGCAGCTTTGGTCAAAGTCTTGACAAGTCCCATCCATGGAGGTCAAGTTGCAGGACTTAAAGCATGAGTGTCAAACATACGGCCGGGGGGCCAAAACCGGCCCGCTAGATGGTCCAATCTGGCCCGCGGGATGAATTTTGTAAAGTGCAAAATTACATTGACGATATTAACTGCAATTTTTTTAATAAAAGTACCTGTCATTCCTAGGGTTTACACTGTTTTAGTAAGAGTTATGTACACAACACTAAGGCCTAGAACTAAACAGAAATTGCAAGAGTCGACTGTTGCTCACTACATGTTTTGCAATAGTTCGTTAAATGTGAACAACAATTTTTATTACGTACTTGTTTTTCTTTGCACTAAAACAAACTGAAACGTTTGGAGTTGTCATTAATCATAGGTTAATATGCTTTTGTGTTACTGGTCTGGCCCCAGTGAGATCAAATTGCGCTGTATGAGGCCCCTGAACTACACTGAGTTTGGACCCCTGACTTAACGTCTTTACTGCAGAAGAAGAGTGAATATGATTATCATAATCTTTTGCAATGTGATTTTTAAACCTCATGAATTTGTGTGAGAAACCTTTGTGGCTTTTTCTGCACTCAGGTGTTTTTTCTGTGTTGAAATACGTAGACGTTTAAAGGTATTTTAGTGAGTAACTCAGTCCACATTGGGAACACTCCTCAGACTCAAAGAGGAGTTGTGGTCATAGAATACTTTCTCACCTCTCTCCCTGAGCGAAGCAGTCCAGGCTGGCCCGCCATAGGGAGTCGTGACTTTACAAATGTAGATGAGGTCAGGTTGCCCGTTCAGCAACCTGAGGCGGCTGTCGACCGTGTATAGGCCATTCTTGTCGGCCAGCTTGCGCGTGACCGGTTTTAGGTCCTCGAAAGTGAGTGGCTCGGTTGTCCAGACAAGACGGGGAGCTGGGTAGACATCGCGGACGGTGCACTTCATCTCCTCGTAGCCGCTTAGCCTGGACAGCTCCAGAAACAGGCCTCGGATTGGGGCTGCACACACATAAAAAGACAGCCACGGCATGCTCAATGGTTCCCAAAGGCCCCTCATGGCAAATTGCAAATGTCAGGGCTGAATATAGCCTGGCATTAGTTCATATCATTCCTATGCAGATAACATCAGAGGTCTGTTAGCCACAAAATGATGAGAGCATTAAGCTAATTCTGTTGTGATGTCAACTTGATCTCATTGTTAGCATTTCCCTAACACAGCTGTGCACCCTCACAACATAAAATAAAACTGACAATACTCCACAACACCCCCAGGGGCCTCTTTTCTATTTACCCTATGACAGATTTCACCACTTCAGACTGCGGGATAGCACATATACGTCAAGGCCCTAGAATCACTGCTGCTCTTAACTTGTTAAGTTGTCCAGCCTGTTACTGAAGGTCTTAAACGTCTTTCACTGAATTTACAGAATCATACCCGTGATCACACCTGCACCAGCATCCAAACCTCCACTAACTTACCTTCCACCTTCAGTATGACCTTGGCGTTGTGTTTTCCCTCCTCGGTGTGCACTTGACACCTGTACGTGCCTCGGTCCTTGAGATCACTCTTCCTGAGGACCAGGGTGGCGTTTCCGTTGGATATCAGGTGAGGGATGACAGAGAGACGACCGGAAAACTTCTCGTGCTCGAACTGCTCCTTGCTGTCCTCATCATCGTCGTCCTCATCATCGTCGTCCTCTTTTCGCTCAAACTTGTACAACAGCGTGTCCTGTCTGAACCACTGGATGGTCTCCTTGCTGCCGGGCTGGAAGCTGCAGGGCAGCATGCACTCCTCCGAAACAAAACACGTCACGGTGACATCTGGAACGTGACATGAGGAGTTAAGGTTAGATCCTACGGATATTATTTCAAAAAGCTTGGCCGGTCTACCCTTGACTTTGTGTTCACCACTGTAGTTCAATAACAGTACTGAATGCCTGCTATTGCTAAGTCCACACCAGTGGTGATTTTAGGCAAGGTCATTAGGTAAGGTGCCAAACGAAAACGATATTTATCCAAACAAATGAATACGCATTGACATTATATAAACTACCTAAAATGGTTGACACTATCCCTGGAAAAAAATAAAAATAGTGTATATTTGAATGTTTTATTTTGGCCCTAGTCCTATCCACTAATTTAGAAGAGGTGGAGGTTATAACCTATACCGCAGCCAGTCACCAGGGGGAGCTCTACTTGCTTTGACTTAACTTTTGAGGAACTGTTCAACTGTTCATCTTTATACAGTCTCTATGCACTTAAAGGCAGCAAGCATAGAGGAAAAAAAAACTGTTGTAAATAACAGTTTGTTCACCAATCATTAGACTCCTAGACTGGAAAAACTATGTAGTCAAAATGACAACCCACTGCTGCACTCTCTCTCATAATCCTCCATTCACATATATGTTAATGGGGGCTTAGGCTATGTCATGAGACTTAGGCCAGCCTAAGTCAGTTCTTATCCGAATGTGTGTCTTGTAACACTCCTCAGGGATTTCATTCACGCAACTGGATAGTCCTCCTTCCAATCAGAGACTTTTTGTTCTAGATAAACTCAACTCTACAGTGCCCTGATGATGTATTTGACTATATTGCTGTTACTCTTTTGTCTATCAGCACACCCAACAACTTGATTGACCCAGCAGATCTTTCAGTCAGGG
Source organism: Planiliza haematocheilus (assembly GCA_005024645.1). Classification (NCBI taxonomy): domain Eukaryota; kingdom Metazoa; phylum Chordata; class Actinopteri; order Mugiliformes; family Mugilidae; genus Planiliza; species Planiliza haematocheilus. The sequence goes on from SRSE01000811.1 coordinate 240,573, forward strand.
TCACTTTTGTCATAAAAACATATTAACACTTTTTTAGCAGCACATTATGACCACCTTCCTAACACTGTGTAGGTTTGGATGCTTTGGATTGAGGGGAGGGGCCTCTATGGATCATCCCACAGATACGTGATCAGTTTGGGATCTAGTGAATTTGGAGGCCAGATTTTCCCAAACTGTTTTTGTGTGTGTGTCCGTGTCAGGCTGCATCTTGCTGGGGATGACAACAAAATGGTACAGCTTGAACCTGAACCAGCATAAAACGAGATGGTTTGCAAAGCATCCTGTAGAGCAAACGGCAAAGGAAGACAGGCTGGTTTATGGATGCCTCAGCTAAACGGTGTGGGCTGGTTTATACAAAAGGGACAGATGTCGCAACGTGCTGGCTGTGAGTGCCTCTGTCTGCCAGCAGCCATATTTGTGCCTTGTCAAATTAAGATGCTAGCCAGATATGACTCTGTGATGACAGCAGTTGTAAAACAACAGGCTGTGCATTCACAGCAACTCACTGCACCTCTGCTTAGAGTTGTTTTTTATTATGTGTCATACTTAGAATTGTAGAAACCAAAACTAACCAGCGATACCTAGCGTCATAAACACGCCTGCAGCCTGCTGCAAAAGGATTTCACATTAAAAGAATCTCGCTGTTTGTCACAGTGAGTTTCAGGGAGAGTAGTGTTGTCCAAGTCAAACAGCTGAGAAACCAGAATGCAGATCAGTATCCCTTGATCCATTCAGAAAGCTCACTCCAAATCGGCTCCCTACAGGAGCTGTGGTTGGGAAAGGTGCCTTTGAGGTTAAGGTTTATTTTGAGCCAGGTTGGCAAAGATGTCTTTTCATGCTGACGAAGAATTCATAGTGACACTGGAGCCTTTCAGGCCCCTGGGACTGTTGCCAGGTGATCCAGTTTTCCCACTGCACAAGGAAACAGTTATTTAAAGTAACCACCATGCGTATGGGAAGCTGCTGCTGATTAGATATCAGGATTATTCTGCCAGTAACTCTTCTGTTATCGGGTTGTTTCCTTTAGTTGGTTCCAATTATTTTAGAAGAACCAGGAGGCTTACGATTCTCTCCTGGTAAGACAGGAGAGTCTTTTCATTCATAAAGATATCTGCACAGGTGTGAAAAAAGACAATAAAACAACGTTTCCCAAAGCAAAATCATATAATTCCTTCAAACCTTCTAAAAGCAAGAACAGATGTGTTTGATTACAAAATCTCTAACCAGGAAATGATGCACTCAGTGACTAATGCTCAATGTGCCTTGCATTGTACCCTAGGGATGACAAACCTTTTAAAAAAAAGGAACAAGTCTCAAGACATGAGATTAAACATTTGTGCTTTCAGAATGGAACACCTTCGACAGAGCATTGTGTTCTGTTGAATCAGCCGTTAACGCAGCCAGTAAACATTTGAGAAGGAAGCTATTCACAAGTGAAAACGTTTCCTGAACAAATCCACCTACGTCCACGTGTAACGCCGCGCTCTATTTCTGGTGAAAAAAAAACCTGCCCGTGTGTCCGACTGTCCGTGGCGGGCATCAAATTAGATGTGGATGTCATTGTCTAAAACACACGGACGTGGCTTCAGAGTTGAGTATTTTCCACCTGGCGTGGTGAACGCATGCGAGGGGGAAAAGGAATTTCTTCATATTCACTTCCAAGTTGTTTTTTTTCATTGCCACGTAGGGCCCACAAAACAGGAAATCAAACTGTAATCCTGGGAAATACCAGTGAGAAAACAACCTTTGTAGTCCTTCCACGCCTCCCTGTGACACAATGTGAAGTAATCAACCACTCTGTCTGAACACATACCGCTGGAATAACCTTCAAATACCTGTTAATGTTTGCTGCTCAGGAGCATAGCAGCAGTACTTTCGCCAGTACTGGTAATTTGCCTGCAGCTTCTGCGTAATGTAGTGAATCATGTATTACTGGTGGCTCTCTGGTTCCAAGAAGTGTTTATGAAGTTTTTGTTAGAATTCCGCTTTGACGACCTGCTGTCCTTATAACTCACTCATAGCTTCATCCGAGAAGACCTCTGGAAGACGTCTGAGCCAGAAGTGGAATCAGATCACTGGTTCCGTGCCAAATGGTCTTAGATTGTCTTCTGTTTGTCTTTTCCTGCATGTCATATATACACATCTGTGTGTTTGCATAAGTGCATGACAGCTACTGGCGTGGCATTAGATGAATGTGCAAAGGGATTAATGGCGACTTTATCACCTGAGGGGCCCTTTCAGCGCCGCCCGCAGTCCCCGCTGGCCGTGTCGTGACGGCCCGCGAACACATGCTCACAGCTGTTCAGTCTCGTTCTCTGCCCTTCCTGTAAATCACGGCTTCGACAGCAGCAGCAGCAGCAGCACCAGCGGAGTGACTCAGAGCCGTGCGTGACGTAGCAAACCGCCAACCTGTTTACCTGCCCGACATAAAATCAAAGCCGGCTCCTGTCGCGCGGAACTGTGACATTTCGTGCCCTTGCAGAAAGTTTGGAAGTGAAGGCGAGCAAACACGGTATCTTCAGGAAGAAGCTGTGGAGCACCTGACCTCGCTCACGCAGATAAAACAAACACCCAGTCCGGTCCAGCTAAGTACTTTAACTGATAGGAGTAAGGAGTAAGAGTGCAGAAAATAAGAGCGCAGCACTAACTTCCTAGCCTCAGCTCTTTTCCAAATTCTCCATCTTGAACTTTCATTCATTCTCAAGCCAAAAAAGGTGCATATCAGCAGTATTTCTATTCTGCTGTGTGCAACGGAGATATGAGGAAAGGGAAAGTTTATTCTTGAGTTGGGATATTGAAGAGCAGTCTGTGTTTGCTACCTGCCTGCTGACCTGTCGATTTGCAGGGCTGCACATCACAATGTTAAGATTTCAGGGGTGTGCTCCTTTGTGCGCTAACTTCTACCTATAAAGTCCTTCTCTTCCACATCCAGGTAGTTGCTGCCGCCTTCCTTTCCTGTCTCATTTCTGAGTTGAGGTGTTCAGTTTAGCGGGTAGAACATCTGCATCTACAAATGTCAGCAATAAAGTGTAATCTCAGCAGTCAGGAATGATGGCGAGAGTCGCTAAAGTGAGACTAGACGGTTTCCCTTTAAGCCCAGCTGCTCTTTCACTCTCCGTGGCTGGAGAATTTTTCCATCCTGAGTTCACTTCCGACGTCCGAGTCCAGTTCACGGGGGAAAATGACTAATACGACTAATACGCGACTGTCCTTTTTCGTAGGAAGAAAAAAATTTGCAAATTGCTGCTCTAAGACGCGTAGATTTTTGATCTGAGTATCAGGTTCTGGAAAGAAACCCTTCAGGTTTTTCATCCATGTGAACACTTCCCGGGTGACAGATCAGTTGAGCCTCCCGGACAAAGAGGCGTTTGTGTCTTACCTGGGGTTTTGTCCTGCGTGGTGAAGCTGATCCAGAGGAGAAAGCAGGCCCAGGTGTGTATCGCTGACATGATTTCCTTCCAGCTGCACGCATTTAAGACGCAGGCGGGCACACGCACACTCTGGTGACACAGAGAAACACACGTAGTCAGGCCTTGGGTTTTACACTCCTTCCACTGTGGTGATTTCAGCTGCCTGTTTCCACTCTTTTTTTTTTCCTCCTATTTCCAGCAGGTTTTTTCTTGGATGTCTTTGGGTGGGTTGACATCACACACACACACACACACACACACACACACACACACACACACACACACACACACACACACACACACACACACACACCCACACACACACACAGAGGAAAGGAAGAGAGAAAGCATAATTAAAGGCACATTCCTGATGATGTGGACAGGAGAAGACATACGGCATGAAACATGACAGAACATGTGCAGCTTCCTAAGCAGAGTTCACGTCTGAGCCTTTGATTAGCAGGGAGGATTCGGCGGGTCTCCCACTTGAGCCTCCGCTTACCACACCAAAAGAACAAACTGAAAGTGAGATTTGCAGCTGGAGCCCTGCTCTCTTTCATCTGCCACAAACTGCTGGGGGAAAAAAAACTGGAAACCCCTCATCCTCCATATCAAAACTCTCTCCCTAGGGGTTTGATAAAAAAGGAAGAGGAAGCCTCCGTTGTTCAGGCACAATAAAGCCCTCTCGTGCTATCTCGACACTATCTTGACTCTTCAAAACAAACGCTTAGCACACATGAAAGAGCGCGAGGAAGCCTGAGCAGTCAATCAGCCTTAAAGGCTGAGGAAGTTTACTGGGGCACGCTTGATTCACGCCACCTTATTACGAGCACGACGATGACACTCTGCTCAAGTGTTGTGATGATTGTTGGGTGGAGGGTGGCCGGTGTCATTGTCACGGCCCTCGCGTGTTTACGTTGGATCCTTCCTGCATTAGACCTGAAGACAATCCCCTCTTTAAGCACTACAGAAGAAGAAGGAGCACATTATCTTATATTTATTGCCGCTGCCTGTTCAGTTGGCAGGAGAAGAAAGCCATCGCTTGGATTTAGTCCAATGATTCCTTAAATCGGGGTCTGGCAAGAGTGGAAGAAGCGTGCAACAAATGACTTATGGCGTTAGCTTATCAACTGCAAATAACTAGCTCGTTCATTTTACTACAACCTGAATGACGACCTTTGTGTCTTGATAACAAGCTATTTTTGCAAATAAATGAATAAAAATGAATCAATTAATCGGGTGGCAGTGAGCATGGTTCAGCAGGACATCTATAATAATTCACTAAGTATGAGGATTCAATAAGTCAGATTTACAGAGAAAAGAAATTAACATTAACTGAAGTGACGGAGAGAAACTGCAAATACATTTATCTGGATTTCCTCACAACTGGATTTAATGTCCTTAAATTAATATCCAATAACACTGCTTTCTGAAACATGCAGCAAGACTTTACAATGTTCTCATTCTGCAACAAGGGCACCTTTTAGAGGCACTGAGTTGTTATGAACGCTCTGCCACGTGATTTCCGACTCGGTGTGCTTTAAAGCCAACATGCTTACAGAAAAAAAATAATAAAAGACAAAAAAAATAATAGAAAGAAAAAAGAAAAGCACTCTCAGCTGCTCAGCTTTCTTAAAAAGTATAGCTACAAGTTGTAATCACCTGGAATGGACATTTCCTAGGTGGGATTACAAGACATTAAGGATATGTACTACTTAACGCTCACAGCAATACAAAATAAAAGGCTTTATTTTTAGCTTTTTTTTATACATAAGTGTATTTATTTCTATTTTAATAAGTGCCTTAGTAGTAGTAGTAGTGGTAATACTATTGCCGAGTCACTGAGCCCCAAGCAGTGACTCTAAGGTAACCTCAGATGCTCTCACAGCTTATCTCAAAACAGCAGCCGCCTTCACCACTAAAACAGATTGAGGTTTCCATCTAACCAGCTGATAAGATTTTATGGATTACATTATCAGTCTTTTAATTTGGCCTTCTGCAGACACGGAGGTTCTCTAGACTTTGAAAAGTGTCCGTATAAACCATAAGTTACAGATGAAGATCTATTTAAAATGTGTTACTTACAAGAGTTGGCAGGCGTCAGCAGTGAAAACCTGTCTTCATAACTCCAGTGACTGAACTTTTTATAGACTGACATCATCACGCAGAGTTGTTACAGGGCTGAAATAAGTGCCATGTGTCACTGGAGTCGCGGGGAAGTCGGTGTGAAAGCTGGGAGTACAATAAAACAACAGACTTACTGTGACTCAGCAGCAGATCAGATGAAATCCCAGAGAAAGAGGAAGGAGGAAAGTGCAGAGGAAGAGTCGAGCCTGCTGCCTCCTGAGACTGTGTGTTGGCTTGACTGGATCAACTGGTTATTTAGAGAATAGGCTTCACACACGCACGCACACACATTTCACCATACACAAGGTACTGTCAGGCACACACCCTCTGAATGGGTGGAGTTTGGTTGTGATTGGCAAAGTCAGAAAAGAAATTCATGAGACCCTGTGGAAGTGTCAGTGTCTGCCGTGCCATGAAATGTCAGAGGGGTTTGTTTTCAAAGTGCAGGGCTCTTTTAGAGCGTGCTCCATGCGCCATGTGTTGTTAAAGAGCCAGCAGTGAAGCTGTATGACACCTGCCGAGCCAAAACACACAAAACACGCTGTAGCTTTTGTACACACACACACACACACGTACAAAAGCCACAGCAAGAGGACTGCCTGTTGTTTCTCTGTTGTTGTTTAGATTTTGGGTTCAAATCACACTTAAAAATCCAAATAAATGGAGTTCCATTATGTTTGATTTCTTTTGCTTTTAATTGAGTAAAGCTGAGAAGTCAAACAATCAGAGATGCAGAGGAGTGAGGTATATTTAACCTGAAAGTTTTACTGGACCCACTGGGACCCTGACACCAGTACAACCCCCGAGCAGCTCCACTTCAGCAGCCGACGGGTTAATATGCTTAAAGACGTGTAAGTGGTGGAACCACATGGTCCACAGGCTTCTACTTTGACCCTTCACCTCTTATCATGTAATTACGACTGATGTGATAAGATTAAACCAGCAAACAAACCACAAAGTGCTTTCTTAACATACAACTAACACGTAATGTCTCGAGCAAGTACAGTCGGGCGGCAATTAAGTGTCTCAAGGCCTCAGAAGCCAGTGCTCAAAGTAAACTGATAGTGTCATAAATACTGTATTCTTTTACAGGAATTACTGGAACAGCTTTTGGTTAACATTTACAGAAAAGCTGATTAATGTGTTTTTAGGAGTATATTAAAAAAAAAAGAAGTCATCTGTAGAAACGGAAAAACATGGTTTATGGGAATATGCAGCAGGAGAATCCTTCTTGTGAGGGTCCAAATCTAGTTGCAACTTCATTTTTATGTTTATCGTGTTGTTTGTATCCCAAGCCCTGGTGTGACCCTAAAAGTATACCTCATCGACAACTTAAGGAATTTCTTCAAATTTGGTGCCAATGTTTACTTGGACTCATATGTTCAGACCTTCCATTAATGTTTTTCTGAATGAATGAGGCAAAACCCCTGTTGGTTAGGCAGTCGTTAATGTGATCCAGGACCGATGGGTCAAATGGGATCATCTTGGGTTGCTACTCTAGGTGTCACCCACTCATCTCCTCTCCACTTACACTTCACCTCTTTGCCCATTTTTATAGGGGAAGTCACATCTGACACCCGACCCTGGGCTTCAAGAATGTCCTCCGCAAACCTTTGGGTGACGTCATGGCAGGTTTGTCCATCTACATGGACAGTCAATCACAAGACAAAATGAAACAGCTCACAAATGCGCAGTCTTGTGAGCACCGCAGTCACAGGAGGCAGACCAACTTCCTCTCCCCACGATTTTTGTGGCAGAAAGTTGGTCTCGTTGGGAACCGATTACGCTCAAGCACAGATCTTCTTGGCCGGTCAACTCCTTCGCGTGACCTTTATGTGGCAACGGATGGAAGACCGACATCCATGCAGTCATACACGCCGTCTGAGCGAGTTAAATTCTGTTTAGTTTGGGGCTGCTTGCTCAAGATTGGCCCTCAAGTCCCTACGCTTCTCCTCTAACCTCTAGGCCACAGTCAATTGCTAATGAAAAATAACCATTTGTGGTAAATAATAATGTTAATAAGTAATTCTTGATAAAGAATAAGGATCTGCTTATCATCAGTTTTGTTCATGAGTCACTTCCTGCACATTTCATTAGGTAGTGACTCAATAGCAACTCCATTGCGAAACATTAGTTACTCCCCAGAATGAAACATAGGGATTCCCAACAATGTTTTAAATTATTATAGCTAGACTCTGCTCTAAAGTGTTAAAAACAGCATCTAAAGGTCAATAAATTAAACACATGGGTGTGTTGGTACATTCCTATGTCACCGATTGGTGCAATGATAAAGTGCAACACACCCCCAAATACTTTTTAGGGAACATTGTGAAACTGTCCTCAGTCTGGTGTCAGTGTACTCTTTTAAAACATGTCCTTGTTACTGTGAAATTTATATTAGCTCTAGCGGGAATAGTCCTCTGCCTGCCACGGACGTTCCCGAAAACGTCACCAAACACAGTCGTAACACCTAAAAAAACACGTCTTTATTGCGTGCGTGTGTCGCTGTAAGACTTGTGTGGGATTGCGTCTTCCGGAGGTGAAAGCTGAGGAAGGCGCTAGGTGAGCCAGGATTAGACGCATTTCGATTCACTCCAGCTCAGATTAAATGACGGCCCGATCTTGAGGATGCTTTGTTGTTTGAGTCTGCTTCCAAACCACTAATCATTTCTCACTCAAAACCTCCATCTACCCACAAAAACACACACGGTGAAGGTGTGCTATACTCATATAATCACACTAGGTGCCTGTTTTTTCATTGTCCCACTGAGAAAATCCTGATTACTGATGGGTGTGTATGTGTGTGTGACTGTTTGTAGGTTAGTGAAAGATTGCTGTGGCTGTAGATAAGAGGATTAGGGTGGAATTAGTGTCATTCCTCTATTGCCGCGAGGAATAGATTCATATCGATTTTAATCAGAGATAGAGAGTTTCACAAAACCACAGATAAAGCAGACAGACTGAGAGAGAGAGAGCGGTGAATGGGCAAAGTGGAGGGACGGCAGAAGGTTTCTGGAGACCGTCACCGCTGGGATGCTCAGCTGGAGACTGAGCTGCGCAAGCATGTGCTGCAGAGGTACATGCAAGTGAGAGAACACTTCCAGACCTCCCTCATGTATTTGCCTTGTTTGGAAGTCTTGCTGTGTGGCTGTGGAAACGTCCAGCTGCTGTGGGATGTCTGACCAAAACCACCGGCTTTAGTCAGCAGGACGCTTGGACTGCAAGGACCTGGAGGTGGAACAGAGGTGGGGTCGCTGTGGACGGGATGCCAGAGCTGAGTCGGTTTTGGCAGGGAGACCTGTGAAAAATGAAGGTGGACGTGCTGACTTGCCTAGCTCTGGCTGCCGCCAGCTTCGTCGTCATGGTGACCGGCGGTCGGAGTTCAGGCCGCAGGAAGCACAAGGAGATCTTCATTGGAGAGAACAGCAAGTTCAAGTTTGGGGGGTGAGATGCACAGACACTGTTGCAGCTTTGTGTTGATGCTGAAAGACTTTTGAGCAGATGACTTAAGTTCACTTTTCTGTCCATCAGTTTATGAATTAAGTTTGCTTCACCTGGTTTTATTCACGTTTTCAAGTTGGAAATTAAACTGTGAAAATGTGAAAGTATATTAAATTATTGCACTTGGCTGACTGAAGTTTAACTAAGACTGAATGTCACTTCTGTCATGTTTTTACAGCGACTGACTGGTGCTCCTTTAATTGTGTCTTCTTCATCTTTGGTTTAAAGGCTCAGACTAGAACATTAGCTCCACCAACTGTTGATTTAAATGAATACGTCCTGACATCTTCACAGATATTGTAAAATTTAGTTTGTAACAATGGAAACAAACTATCGGTCAGTCACACTGATGCAGCTTAGCGTGTGAACAAATATTTTAACTTATAGCAAATACCATTAGCGTTCATTCATTTTGTAGCTATGTCAGACTGCCAACGTTTGCTAATAAGCACTAAATTAGCTATGTATGTAAGTTAAATGGCAGCATCAGACTGTTTTCGAACAGAAGTGGATCCTGACCGTAGACTATGAATTAAGATGGACAACAGAACAGCTCCTCCAAAGTGAAGCCAAAGCAAGTAGAGCTCCCCCTGGTGTCTGGCTGCAGTATAGGCCATAAGCTCCTCCTCCTCCATGTTAGTGGATGGGACTGGAGCTAAGCCAAAATACTAAAATGAATACCAAATCTTTTTTCTTTTTTCAAGGATGGTTTTTGTCATTTTAGGTACTTAATGTAATACTGATGTTTAGGTGTATTTTTTTCTGCTAAGTTTGGCTCTTGTTATTTATTATACGCTATAGAAATAGGATGTGACCTCAGTTGCCATGACAATTGCTCTGTAAAATGGTCAGATAGGACCACGAGCGTAGTTCAAAATTGAATAAATAAGTACAGTATATGATCCAAAATTACCTTGTAACTGGTGGAGGTAGAGCAGAGTGAAGTACCAATGCAAGCAAGTGTGAACAAATTGTCCATATTTATACAAAGTTCTCTCATGCAGTATTTGTGAAATATTGCAGCATTGCTTGTTACACAAAATTGTGTACAGACATGATACGTGGCATTGACTTGGTCACACTTTTACCATTCCTTTAGTTCTACAGTTAGGCACGATTTTTCATTTTTCAAATAAACTAGCCTGGAAGCCCAGCTTCCCCGCCCACACATTTGCAATCTCTCTGTTGGGTACTGATTACACTCTGGCAGTCAAATCATTTTGGCAGACTTTTTGAGATGCATTGAAGTTTTTCTCCATATTTACCATCTATATATACTAAAATTACTCATTTAAATACAAGTAAGACAGCATGCTAAAACACAGAAGGCAAAAGTTCCCATCCAGTTTTGGAGGTAGGAAGTCATTTTTAAAAAACGTTATGGAGATGACTTTATTTTAATCTACACCAGTTTTAAATGCAGCGCTTATATATAATCTTACAGGGTTGTAGATTTGAACATAAAATTTTTACACCGCCAATTCTATTTTCCATTTCTTATCTAATCTTGCTAAATTTCTTTCAACGCTGCAGCATAAAACCAGTTATTTACATGTTTAAGTTTAGTTCACTAAATTTCTGTCATTTATTCAGAGTAATTTCGTTGGGATCATTGACAGGAAGTATTACTTTCTACGTAAGAGTAGGTAATCAATTTTGGTATACTCGCGCTCTGTCAGCAAAGATTTCATAGAAATAACAGAGGTTCCCATGGATTGACCTATCTCACTTCCCCCTTTCTAGTAAAAACCACAGATCTTTGTTCTAAAGATAATTTCAGTTCTGTTTCATTTGTTGTTCTCATTTAGTTACAGATTACATGAGGATGTGTTTTAAAGTGACGTGATGCTTCTAAGGCCTTACATCCTCAGTCACCTGAAACGCCTTATCACGAGTAGGCTATTAACATTTTATTGACCCTGCTGTTTTTATTGCTCCCCAGATTCCTCATACACGTATTGTTTACGTTACAATAAAAGAGCCAGCTATACAGAATAACTAATCACAGATCTGGCAAGTTGTCGGACAAGCTGAGTTAGACTAAGGATGGCAGTTAGATGAGATTTCTATCAAAATATTCACTACAAAACAACATTAAATTTACATTGTCATTCCTTTGAGTGAAAATGAAATCAAAGCTGTCGCAAAGCACGACTAGCTATTGTAGACCATGACCTGCTGTATTGCTATTCATGGAATATTATATTATTACCAAGTACTCAGCAATCACATCCCTGCAATAACAGGCTTTTACTGCCTGTTAACTACACTGATAACTGAGCTCTGGTTTCATTCTCAACGGAAACTGTTTGGAAAAGCCATATTTGCCTTTAGTTAGTCACACATCCCGCTAACGTGTGTGTTGCAACAGTCAGATAACTATATAACCTTGTTCCACATGTCAAATGTCACAGCCCTGCCTGGGTTGTTTGAATGACAGGTGATCACTGGGAAATGAAGTGCAGATACAATGAGGAGATTAGAGCAGTTGAGTAAAGAATGACTCCAACAAATCTGTGCCTGTTAAAGATTTGAAGGAACATATTTTAGTCTTACCTGTAGTTCAAAAGATTATGTACATAACAGCACGCTTAAGACCGAGATCCTTAAACTGCTCTGTGCTTCAACGGCTCTCTAAGGGCCTTGACACTGAACAGACAGTCTCCCTGTTGTCCGACCAACGGTGAGGATGTGTGGCCCTAGTTTTGGTGTGTGTCCTGCACCACTCTTGTTTGATTATCTGATCAGCTTAGCAAACAATTGCACAAAGTACAGACAAAGTAAAGAGTGGACACAAGAGGTCCTTTTTATCTTCATCTCATCTCACAAATATATATATATATATCTTGCAAATATTTCCACATCTACATGACGGATCACCATTATTCTGGAAAGACCTGCTCTCTACGGCGGTTTGTAGCTCTCTGTAGCTTCCTTGCCTCCCAGCTAACAGCTCTTTTTGTCTTGTTATTATGATAATATGAAGGTTGAGCAGCCAATGACAGCCTGCCGTAGAAAGACTCGGGTCTTAGATGATTATGAACATGAGTGTGGTAACACTTTATTTGGATTTACTTTGGGGTATGATTCAGCCAATACTACATCATTGTTACCAGATTTGTGTTGGAGCATAATCAGTTCCCAATGGAGTGACTCCAACTTTCCCTAACAGTAGGGAGGCACTGACACTGGTCTGACTAGCCAAGTGTCATGCTAAATGAAATCCCCCCAAAAAACAAAAAACAAACAAAAGCATCTGATTGTTGTTTGGTCAAGAAATTATACAATGACATGAATGACTGAGAGCCTTCATAGCCGGCTTGGAAGAATATCATAACAGTTGCCATTTATTAATAAGAGGTGGCTTGGTTGATAATAAAGGAATTTCTTTTAAATGTAAAAAATGCAAATTAGCTGCCGTATTTGATCAAACTGTGCGCAGTTTTACATCCAGTGTTGACTTTAGTTCCTTAAATTAGCCTTGGGTTTGAGATTAGTATTAGTGGTCTGTTTTGGGGCATTGTGGTGTGTGATTCAAGGTTAATTTAAGGGATTATGGAAATGGGATTTGGCCCAAATTATTTTGTGATCTCACAGCAACAGAGGGACAAGTGTGTCCGCTGCATGTTCACACGTGCACCACAATGTGTACGTGTGTAATTGCCTCTAAACACAGACACGCACACAGCGCGGCATGTATAACAGCCATGCACGGGCTCTAATTATGTCGTTCATCCTCCGGTTAAATGTCAGTCACATATAGTGGCTCATAGTTTATGTGACTCCAGAATACGTTTATTTATGTTGTCTGAGGACAGCTCCAACCAAAAACACTCCATCATTCTCGACAAACTGCTGCGTACTTTACATATTTTGGCTTCTTCTGCTGCTGCATACGTACATAATGTGACCAGAGGGTTGAGCGTGATGTTTCATTCTTTGTCTTTGTTTTCAGGACACTTCAGTCATGTGGTTTGATTTTCATCACAGTTTGGAGGGGGGTTTATGACCCCTGATTTATGTCTCTACATGCTGTTGTGCGACTGAGGTTACAACTGAGGTCACGTGATAACAACGGGACAGAAAAAAAAAAGAGGGATAGTAATCTTGTAGTAGTTTTAAATTTAGGATAAAGAAGTCCAAAATCCCTCAGAGCAATCCCAGATGTATAATACTGAATGTATGTAAATAATATAACGTTGTAGAAACGGCAGCTTAAAACAGAAATTGAAAGTTTGCTCCTGTGTGAGGCAATATTATTTCTCTTTTTAGTTTGCGTATCTCTGGGGAAATTTAGTGTTTGTAGTAAGTCATTTTGTGTGTCTTTGTAGTCAGCTGTTGTCTCGTTGTAGTCACCTTGCATCTCTTTGTAGTCAGCTTGTGTCTCTTTGTAATAAGTTTGTTGCTTTGTAGTCCATGTGTGTCTCTTTGTAGTCACCTTGTGTCTTTTTTATAGCCAGCTTGACTTTCCTTGTAGTTGTTTGCGTGCATTTTGTGTGTCTTTGTAGTCATTTTGTTTCTTTTTGTTGCCATTTTGTGTCTTTTTGTAATCAGCTTGTGTGTCTTTGTAGTCAGTTGCTGTCAGGTTATGTCTCTTTGTAGTCAGCTTATGTCTCTTTGTAGTTATTTTGTGTGTCTTTGTGTTCATTTTGTTTCTCTTTGTAATCGGTTTGTGTCTCTTTGTAGTCATTGTGTGTCTCTTTGTAGTCATTTTGTGTCTCTTTGTAGTCATTTTGTTTCTCTTTGTAGTCAGTTTGTGTCTCTTTATAGTCATTTTGTGTCTCTTTGTAGTCATTTTGTTTCTCTTTGTAGTCATTTTGTTTCCTCAATAATCAGTGTGTTTCTCCTTGAAGTGATTTTGTGTCTCTTTGTAGTCATTTTGTGGTCACCTAGGTGTCTTTGTAGTCAGCTTGTGTGTCTTTATAATACAGTAAGTCTGTCATTTTGTGTCGCTTTAAAGTCAGTTTGCATCTCTCTGTAGTCATTCTGTGTCTCTTTGTAGTAAACGTGCTGCTTTGTAGTCCATTTGTGTCTTTTTGAAGTCAGTCTGTGTCACTTTGTAGTCAGCTTGTATCCCTCTATAGTCTCTCTATCTGTCTTTGTTGTTACTGTGAGTATCTTTGTAATAGCTGGTGTCTCTGCGTGTATTCTGTGTGTCTTTTTCTAGACATTTTTTGTCTCCTGAAAGTAAGACCCCCCCAAAAAACAGAAACGTATATTTAGATGAAATGTGTGCATGTCTCTCTATAATGTCTGCTATAATGTAGCGGTTTAGTTCTGTCTTCACTGTGAACAATAAGGAAGAAATTACAGAAATTAAATCTGGTCTGAAATGCTTATGGCACACTCCCTGTGGCTGGCTTTGTCGGGCCTACGGTTGCACAGAAGATTGTTTTGGAGCATAATGAAAATGCTCTGTGTGAGATGGTGCACGTGCATATGTGTGAGTTGTTCAATGGAGCGGTGCCACGTCTTTGATTAAGGTTGTGGTGAAAAGCGAGTTGCAGCAAGCGAGGGAGGAAGGGAGGTAGGGAAGTAAAGACGGCGAGAGAGAAAGCCACAAATTGTGCTTTCACTAATCAAAACCTGCAATTACAACCTTAATATGACTAATCGCTCAACAAGCTGTGTGTCTTTTGTCGCTGCAGGCGCATTGACTACAAACTGAAGAGGCAGGACAGTACCAAAACGCTGTTAATAAAAAGTGAGCAACTGCTGAGAATCGAGGAGCACGACTTCGCCATGAGACCAGGTTTCGGAGGTCAGACACACACACACACAAACTTACATTTTTATCTTTAAAAGGCCTTTCCATTTACATAATCTACTCCCTAACTCTAACTCTCATCTCAGCTAAGTGCCTAACCCCAATCCTAACCATAACCTCTTCATAACCATTACTGTAAAACAAAGTCTTTACAGGTTTAACCCTTGAAAAGGGCCTCACAAGGTATTCCATGAAAAACACAGCACTGCAATAATAAGAAAAACAAAACCACAAACACAGGTATTCAAACCGTCATAGTGAAACAAAGGCACTCCTCATTTCATCTCTGATCCCTGATGAGTTAATCCTCTCACTCACACATCATCTAACAGGGAAAAATCAGTCCTCGTCCCACGCTGATGATGCGTATGCATGGGTTTGATGATGTGATGATGGACACTGGGTCACTCAGACAACGGATGTGTCAATCCAAAATCACCGACAGTGACCCAGATAACGCCATTGTGTGGCAGCACAAGTGTGTGTGTCTGTGTGTGAGCATTAATGCATTTGAAATGCAGTGTGCTCGCTCAGATGTGATTGAGTGTCCCTGCGTGTGTTTGTGGAATATAACGATTGCCCCAGTGTGTGTGTGTGCGCGCGCACGCATGTGTGGGTTGTGTGAGTCAGGGGGATTCATGTGCATTAATCTGGATTATATTCCAGGTCCGGAGCAGATGGATGGGTGGGAAACGCAATGACGTCTGCAATAAAGATTGCATGCGTTGTATCAGACACAAAACGAGACATTCATGGCAAATTAAATGCAAATTATTTAAAATGAGAAATGTTTCCATGAGAGCCAACTAAACTCTCTTTAAGTGATGAATTTAAGCTTTCAGCCTTTTTATTTTTCACTTGACATTCTGTCTGTGACATTTACCTGACAACTTGAATTCTAGGTTATTTAACAAATTCAGATTTTTATGTGAATTGAATATGAGATAAATGCACCTAATCTTGGCTAAAATAATCATTAATGTTGTAACACTTGCTTCAGAGCACTTGCTATAAGATTTTTCGTAGTCTCTTACCTTCAATGCAGCGTTGTCACAAATTATATATTGTTTTTGAGGATTCCTTATTGCTGTTGAGGTGAATGACACTCTAGCCTGAACTTCACGTCTTCCTCTCCACATTTGAAACACAAATACATCCTTATGTCAGTGGTGGCTTTTCCAGCGTCATCGTTTTTAGCCAAGTGCTGTGAAAAGTGAATATTGTAGTTGGACATATCGTCCATTTATTAATTGTTTTTTGCCTAGCATTTTAATTATAAGTAGCTGTGGGCTGGTACTGGTCTGATCAGTCAAGTCAAATTAGAGGAGCAGAATTATCAGAAATCATTGTGCAGCTTTTTTTTTATTTTTTATTTTTTTTTACAGCTCCTGATAGTAGATGCAGAGATTTGCAGTATTTGTGGTCACAGTGATTGCCGCTCAAAGCTTAGAGAAAAACAACCACGAGTGTTATGTGTAATGAAATGGGGGGGATACGTTTGTTTGGCCTCTCTGGAACAAAAAGCGTCTCATATTCTTTATGTGTTTAGTTATGTTTTTGCCTTGTTTCTCCACCATAAACTCCAATTTCTGACTGCCTTAATCTACGGTGGCCGAGAGCATAATGCACTGTAACTCGGGGAAGCACTTGCAAACAGACAAAACACAAGAAAATAAAGAAAATGTCTTCATCAATCTGACAAACTGGCAACTCCAACAAACACAAAATTTTTGACTGGACTACCTTAAAAAAAACCAATGCACCTGACAGAGACGGACCTGTTAGTCAGGATTTTATGACTTCTGGAGTTGCCGACATTTAACATCCTTATCGTGTGATTCCTTGTAAGCCATTTGCTTTTCATTACCTCAGTTCAAGTAATATGACAACATACACAATTCATTTGCAGATTGACAGCATTAATAATATATTCCGAGCCTTCAGGAATTTTTTGGGTCGCCTGGAAACCTTCCCGTTGTCCTTTGTACTGCTCCCTGTGATTTTCTGTGTTTGCTGTTGTTGTATTTTCATCACACGTGTTTTCAGACTGATGAAGACATTTCCCTAATTTACTTGTGTTCTGTCTATTTGTAAGTATCTGCTTTAGCTGCAGTGGGTCGAGCTCTCTTGTCCACTATATTTTTAGTTTGGAATCAGTTTGGAATGCGTCCCAGATTTTTGCTTTGTAAAATCTCATCATGTGTCGTATTAAATAATAATTAACTTATCTTAAGGCATTAACCTGATTTGATCAGATACTTTGCCGCCTTTTAGGAGACTGAATGTAAATGAGGAAGCTGTACTGTTCACTGTCTGAATGAGCCCTTAGTTTAACCTAAGACTTAAAGGAAAGTAGAAGGACACTTTTGACTGTTGGTCTATGGTGTCCGCCCAATCCTTGAAGTTTTTACTGTCACAATTTGCACAATCACAAGAGGCTGCATGCCACGAAAATGTAAACATGGCTCTCCTGGACAATGCCGTCATTTTTCTGGGGCTGACGGTCTCTTCCTTTCATTCTTCCAGCTATCTGATGTGATCTTTGCTCCTCTTCTTCACCTTGAAACTCTGAAATACTTGTTGTAGTTTCAGCTCCCTTGAGTTTTGATCCTGCACACTCGATCACACACCCTCAGCCTCTCTGTTGTCATCGTACTCCCCTCGGCCTCCTCACTCTATATGGTTGGTTGGCGTCTCTGTGGTCCTGCTGGTCTTTCAGGGTGGGGACAACAAAAGCACCACTGTCTGCCCCACTGCCCTGCGGCATTTCCACAGACTATAATTTTACATGGAAAGAAATCTCAGCATATTGCTCCCTCAGATAAGCCTAAAGCTGTTTAGTGTTTATGCATGTCTGAGACCCGCGAAGCCGAAGACTCAAAACCACCCCCTCCTCAGATGCTTCCTAAGGCAGTCCAGAAATACTCTATGTGGCATTTCTTGTTATTTCTTATACGTGCTGAGGACTAGTAATGTTTCTATATTGATGTCAACCTTTAAAGTTGCTCTATAAACTTAAATTAACCCTCCAAACTGAATGTCACTTCAGGCCACCTCAGTCTTTCCACATGGGCATCACGCATCTTGATGCCAAATGCTCGTAACTGATTTACTAGCAAGGTCTGGTGTCCTGCCATATATTTGTACAGTTTGGATGCAGTTCCTTCCAGTGTGACCTTGCTGTGCTGTCATAAATAGTATCAACGGCAATAAAAAGCTGATGATCTATTGGGGCTTCAGAATCAGTTAATCCATAAAAGTCCAAAATTTTAACTAATGACGCTATTCATCACAAAGAATTTATTCAGTGTGCATCTAATTAGGACGGATTAGCAACACTGCTAATCCGAGTATGATTTAAATTCAATGACTTGAGCTTATTTGAACTGAAATGCAGCTGTATTATTTATCTGTAAATGTTTGTTTACGACCACTTAGTTTTATAGGTCTATAAGAGCAGAAGCAAACTGCACATGTCTTGCACTGGACAGCAGCCATACTCGTGATTAGCTTCTGTTCTGGAGAGTCTTTGTTGACTACTTGTTTGAAAGTCAACAGATGAGGATACCACGATGAATTCCAGGCTCTGACCACCAACCAGCAACCAGAAGAAACTCACTGTCTCACTGCTCTGGGGTCCAGAAGACAGCAGATCTTCTCTGTTGAGATGCTCATGCATCATAGTCATGCTGCTGTAGGAGGCTGTTTTAGCCATTCTAATCACAGTCTGGCAACTCGCAACTTGATTTTTGCTATGGGACTTGTTTCAGTCGATACAGAGAAAAATACAGCTCTGTATGCAACTGGACAGTGATACCACCTATCAGACCAATGTGACATTAAGACATCCTTGACCTGTGTTAACTTCTGCCTGCTTGTACTCCATCTTTCACTACACTTGCGATAGAAGACAATGAACAGCTTGTTTCTCCGACGGCAGCCACGACAACGCTCAGATGACGAGTGTAACTATGCTGCAGTTACTGTTCTGTTCATTACCGCATAAAGCCCATCCCTCTAATTGATTAGCTCTGCAGATCTTTGCCTGATCATAATCATTTCCCAACAAAGAGAGGTTCCAGACCAACTTTCCACAACAAACTAATGTGTAGGTGAGGAAGTTCGTCTGAAAGGCCTGGAAGGCTATGTAACTGTGTGTATATATATATATATGTTATGACTGATTAGTGTACATATATGGTTGATGCCACAGTTTGTTCTGACTCTGCTGCAGGAAGTGGATAATCATTCTTAATTCTCCATACAGCTGACAGTGCTTGACTCATGGAACAAATCATGAGAAAATGAGATGTGGACAGTGATTCAGAGGAAAAACACATCCTAACTGTACACTGAGGTTTTCTGAAAGGTTAGCTGTGATGTAAAGCACATAAGACCCACTGTGTGTGTGCCTAAAACCTTTTTAAAATACGTATTTTAAAGGTTATGTAAATAATCTGCAATCTGCTGTGTGCTGAGCTTTCATTACATTAGATATGCCAGCGTCACACATGGCTGCACTGAGTCCATATGGATTCTGCAGCCTGTTATTTGTGTACGAAAGCCTTCCAGAGAATCACCTCTTAATCTCCCTCCACCTCTCACCTTGTCTTCCTTTGATTGGTGTCGATGGCGACTCCACAGAGACATCCTGCAGCCTTAAAGCTGCATTATGCTGGTTTGGACTGCATGAATTGATCCATCTGCAACGTTATGTTCAGGGATTAACACAATTTATTCTAAAACGCAGAGCGCACAGACATTTTGGGGCAAAGAAGCGTGACCTTAAAGCAGCTGCTGTGACGTTTGCTGCAGCTGCTGGTGGTTCCTCGTGGTGTGATGGAGTTCTGTGACAGCTAAGGAGCTGCATCCTGGCTGCTGTTTACAGTGTCTGTTGGGAAAATACATACAACACAGGAAGCTATGATACGTGTGCCATTTCTCATGAATCAGATCATGATGGTATGTGGAGTCACACACAAAATCTCAGTGCATCTACAAAGGTTAGCAGTCTCAGTTCACCAAAGTCCACCAAAGCATAAAGAGATCAGACCAGTTTTTACAGTTGTGTGGCTATCATGGAGACATGGCTTTGTGTAATTGTTAAAGATGTGGCTGTGATGTTAACCACAGTCATCCATTTGTAGTTTCTTTCCACTCAAACTGACCTGTAGATAGTGATGACCTACTTACTAAATAAACAAGGGGAAACAATTGGGAGTCTGTGTGTAGTATAGAACTTATTTGGAGTCATATTTTCATGGCCATGGCAAACCAAGGTCGGCCATTTTGGCACCAGTCTGACCACCATCGGTTCAGTTGTTTCAGTCACGGAGGCAGAATTGGCAGTGGAAAGAGTCAGTGACAGACATCCCTCTGATTGGCTGATCATATTAGAGAACCAGAAGACGAGTTCAAGATGCAACTTGTCTTCACAAATTGCATCTTGAACTCATCTGAGGATTTGAATCAACAAATATTTTCACAACAACAACTATGTGCCTTCATGAACTTTGTTGTTGTCTTTCAGTACTTCTGTTTCTCTTTTCGTCTTCTGGTTGTCTTCACAAGTTGCATCTTGAACTCATCTGAGGATTCGAATCAACAAATATTTTCACAACAACACAACCTTCAGATATGCATGACAGTTTGTAGCTTTTCCTAGCTTCCCAGTCTATAGACAGTATAAAGATAGGCAGCAGAACAGCTCCTGAAAAGTGAAGCCAAAGCACATAGAGCTCCCCCTGGTGGCTGGCTGCAGTATAGGTCATAAGCTCCTCCCCCTCCATGTTAGTGGATGGGACTTGGGTCGAACTAAAACACTAAAATATATGTCAAATATTTTCTTTCAAGGATGTGTTAATATAATGCTAATTCATATGCCATATCGTCATTTTTTCTGTTGCCCTTATGTTAATTGATGCAACAGAAACAGGATGTGACATCATGATGACTACCAGCTGCCATGCCAACCGCTCCGTGAAGCAGTCCTGTGGGGCTGTGAGAATTGGGGGACTGGGGAAAAAATAAAAAATAAGTACAAATTATAATTAATTATAATTCTTTGTAAGTGGTGGAGGTAGAGCAGAACACAGTATTAATCAAATGGAAACATGAGTGAGTCTGCTGGAGTTGTAGGTAATTGATAATGCGACTCCGTGTGACTCCACTCTCAGACCGTAGTGCGCCGGCCCATAGCTCCAAACTCCCAAGATGTCGTAACCCATATCCTGGGGAAAGTAGCGTTAGTTTGGCCAGTGCAAGGAAGTGGGGATGTATTATCCAGAGTGCAGTGGTAGAACAGAGTGCAGTATTAATAGAAAATGCAAGTGAATCTGGCAGAAGTGTTGGCGGGTCATCAATAATGCGGATCAATAACACTCCACTCTCGAACTGTACTGCAGAGACTCTGGCTCTAAACTCCCAAGATGGCACCATCTGTATCCCCCGCGTCAGTTTGGGAAATGCAAGGAATTGGGGACACGTTACAGCTGATGGTTTCCAGCTCTAAGGCTTTTCAATACAATCCAGAAAAAATCATTCAGAGTGCTTACCCTTATGTAGTCAGAGCACAGAAATTATCCAGCAACCACAACAACTACTCACATCTGGCTACTACAGAGTTTTTTGAAGACGTCATAGTCCACTGATAGGCAGATGGAGTGCTACTGCTTTTGTTCCAAATCCGCATTAAAAAGTAATTAGGAAAACCTCTGTAATTATCAGTCCAAATTTTTATCACCTGCCCAACTCCACACTTCTAAACTGCCCAATCTGGCAACCATGTTTCCTGTTTCCCATTTTCAGACGTGGCAAAGGTGTTCACATTCTGTAAAAGTATGGATACTTGTGTAAAAGAATACTCTGGTAAAAGTAAAAGTACTGATTCAACTCCTTTACTCAATTAAAAGTAAGAAAGTACAGACTCAGAAATGTTCTTAAGTAAAAAGTAAAAATGATTTTGCCATAAATGAAACAATTTATCCATTGATAATTTCGCAAAATGAAAAGGTTCTAGCCTTCTAGAACAATCTAGACTGAATTGCCCATATGTCCTGCATGAGGATCTGGATAATCTTTAATAATAACTATCAAAACGGTGTGTTTTTTTTTTTTTCACATTAGACCAGTAGTTCTCAAATAGTGGGGTCAGGACTTTCAGTTTCAGTGTCTTTATTAATGTTTGAACGATAAACAAGTCTCCAGTAACTAGGTGGCAGCAGAATTCAAACTAACCGACAGGCTGCCTGTTCAAAACAGTAGAAGAAGAACATAGGCGGCACATCGTTGACTTTCCTTCTCTAGTCCGATGCAGTGCCAGTGCCATAGTGATGTCCTGTCCGATCATGTCACGTCTTTTATGTCTTGTCATCCGTGGAGGTTAAAAAAGTAACGAGCCTGTTTTTCCAGTGTAAGGAGTAGAAAGTACAGATATTTGTATATAAATGAAGGGAATAAAAGTAAAAAGTCGTCAGGAAAAGAAATGCTCAAGTAAAGTACAGACACCTGAAAAATCTACTTAAGCAGTACAAAGTGTTTGCACTTCGTTACTTTAGACCTCTGCCCATTTTGAATGATGAATACAGCCTACTGCCACCTGTTGGTGTATAAAGAGGTATTTCCTCTCAGGTGCTGAACATGTATCATCTGATCATTGGCTGTAGTCTTTGTGTTGTGTTCAAGTGTAACATTTTGGTCCAGACACAGACGACGTGTGGTGGTACAAAGTTTGGCCTTCATTCCAGTCTGGTGTGTGTGTGCCTCATCTTATTTTATTAACTAAAACAATGGTAGTTCAATATAATGTATGTTTTCACATCATCCAGACCCTGTGAGCTGGGTAAGCGTGTATAAACACAGACACACTCCCTGGTTTGTGACCTCCGTCTGGACGTGGTCTACCAGGTCACATTCCTGTTCTCCCCATCAAGGTCAGTGAGGATTTTTGTGTGTTGTGTGTGCGCGCCTGCATGTAAAGAGTGTGATTTTCCTCGAATGTTAGCGGTCCAGCAGCTCGACAAACACTTTATTTAATGAAGTGCGTCTGACAGCCAGGAACATAAAGCTTCTGCTGCAGCCCGGCTTTGTCCCTGAGTGACTTGTAAAAAGCACCAACAGTGCAGACTCAACATTCAGCGTAGCCCAGACAACCGCTGCTGTTGGTGGGAAAAACCTGAAACAGAAGGTCACACTTTCTGTTCTCTTTACTGCTACACTTAAGAGTATGTTAAAGGCCCGTGGTAGGTGTTTGATAGATAGATATGTGTGAAAGGAGCCTGAGCTTTAGCTGGACACGCTTTGAAGTTCTAAGATTCTGCTCCTTGTTGATATGATTCATCACTTTCTCTCAGCAGAAACTTTGACTCCCCACACTGCAATGTGTAGTTTTGAGCTGCTTTTCACTGAAATCCCCAGTTCCAGTGAAGGTGAAAGCTCAGACCTGGGAATCTCAGAGGAAATGGAAAGGTTTTTCAGTTTGTGGCTATCTATGCTTGTGGTTGAAGCAGGAATGAACTAATGTGTGTTGCTCAGGATGCAGCCGTGGATATATCCTAAAATTAGCCGAGCAAATTTAAAGAGAAGAACAGGACCACGAAACTAAAGTTGGTTATGGGAAAGACAAACGTCCGTCTCAAACTCTTTCTGGTCATGATTGCTGTTTGGAAGCAGAGCAGCAAACCATAGCTGTGATTGGGTGGGGATTTGCTGCTGTTTAGCTATTTCAGTTCTGTTTGTGTGCAGAAATAAGGTTGTTCAGGTTTAGTGGTTAAACAAGCGTAATCTGCTAATGAGGCGGATGGAGGAGGGGGAGTGCTGAAGCCAGATGTTGATGGCTGCGGTGAAGCTGGTAGCGACAAGACAAAATGGACAGATAATGGGATTAACAAAATAGATGTAATAAACTGAACGTTTATCCTAGTTTTCAGGTTATTTTTGTAGCAATATTCTTACAAAAATTTGACATATTTGCGTGTTTCACAAAGATTTCTTCATTTAAATGTAGAAAACAGCATGTATGTCATCCTAGGACGCTGAAATGCCGACAGTAGATTGTTTCCCGGTGCCAGGCCATCGGTGAACGTCTGTGGCTCTAGCTTTTCCAGTGTGTCCAGCACCATGGCCCCAGCTGGACCTGCCTAGTTGGACCTGTGTTGAATCAGTGGCGAGTAACCGGTCAGAGAGATTTGATTAAACGAGAGCACAAGAAGACAAACAAGTGATAAAAATGTACTAAGCAAAGTTCAGAGGGGACACATAGAAAATGGATCCTGTTCTTCATTTTCATCTCATCTTCCTGGCTTCCCTGGCTCCCTGCTAAAAGAAGCTCTTCCTGTTTCCTGTTTTAAATGTCAAATACAGACTACTGCCATCTACTGGTATGAAGATTTATTTCCTTTCATGTATGTACAGAATGTATGTACCAGCTTGTCCAGGGGTTTAAAACTCACATTGCTAAACTTACATTACTACAGAGCACAGACAGTGAATAAAGATGGACACCAGAACAGCTCCTCTAAAGTGAAGCTAAAGCACATAGAGCTCCCCCTAGTGATTGGCAGCAGTATAGGTCATAAGCTCCACTTCTTCCATGTTCGTGGATGGGACTTGGGCCAAAACACTAAAATATGCATCAAATATATTTTTTTCAAAGATAATTTCTGTCATTTTTAATATAATATTGATGCATACTCAGGTGTCCATTTTTCCAAGTTTTGTTTTACTTAGTTATTTGGTACAATAGATGACTACAAGTTGCCATGTGAAGCGGTCCATATGACTGTGAAAGTAGGAAAAAATAAATAAGTACAATGTACATTTCAAAGTAGCATGAGTTTGGCCATTTGCAAGGAAATGGGGATGCATCATCCATATTTATATACAGTCTATGGTTCCGAGGCTACAGCCCAATTTGATTGATTCAAAGCAGGCCAGCAACATAATAGTATAATAACCTATACATAATGTAGAAGAAGTACAAGTACCTTGTAAAAATTTTACATTTAATGAGCTATCCTTTTTCTAAAGAAAAATAAGTGTAATCTCAGCGCATTGCCTCCATCTGCTGTTTAGTTCTGGGTGTTGTGTTATGTCCTCTAATCGTACTTCAGACAGTGGGCAAATTAAGAATAGAAGTTTCTTTTATTACAGTTATTTACAGTTAATGTTTTCTGTCTTCTGTCTTCTTTTCCCACTTTGCAAATTCATGTTGTGGACCAGATTGTACACTTGTGGGCCAGTTTTGGCCCATGGACCATATGTTTGACACCCCTGAGCTAGTCATTGGCTTCAGAGTTTGTGGTGTGTTCAAGAGCAACTTTTTGGCCCAGTCACAGGAAACCTGAAGGGACATAACAATAAGAGTCACTGCTGGTAGTTCTTTGATGATGGTCTGCTATGTCTCTTCCTCAATATCAAAATGAAGTCCTCACTTAGTCTTCTCACTTATTATTTGTGAAGGAGACTACGTTGTGTGTTTTACGTTTGCAGGAATTTAGTTTCATGAGCTGAGAGTTATTTTTTTTTCAGCTCTGGTATGTTCAACTTTAAGCTGTTCCCGTCACATAGCACTGATTTATGAGTTCAGACTTGCTGACCTCAAAACTAATGACGTTCCATCGTTCATCATTTCAGGTGCAGCCATCCCTGTAGGCATCGACGTGCAGGTGGAGAGCATCGATAGCATCTCAGAGGTCAACATGGTGAGGAGTCACTGCTTCACTCCAGTATTCAGGCTTTGACTTCAGGTCAAACTCAGTCAGCTTTGTCAGCTGCAACTGGAAACCCCCCACGTCCTCTGCATGTGGGGGGTTTCCTTAAAGTAGTTTGTTCATGTGTAGTTGTCCAGTAAATAAAACTCAAGAGCAAAGTCATAAAAATGTATGTCTTGTAAAACCATTTATGTGAAATAAGTTAGTTTCTGTTGTTTCAAAAGTAATAAAAATATCTCCCAGTCTTATAAATATAAAAATATTTTTTATATTTATTGTATAATTTTCATAAAGAGAAACTGTTTTCACACTGAGAAAATTCCTATAAAATGTTACTTTAATGTTTAAATATCAACTTATTTCTTCCCTGTCCTATGTTTTCAGAAACAAAACTAACAAAGTTACACTTTTGCGCTGATTAAACCCTTAAAAGATAAACGTGTGCTGCATTTTAAGGGCTAACAACTGACTTTGATTTTTAATTAAATGAATTTAAAGATAACTGCTTTCAGTTTTGTGCAACAGCATTATTACATTTAGAAAGTTGTGATCCTTCACTTGTTCTGCCCAAGCATTATCATACACCAAACAATCATAACATTATGAACGTCAGTTAATCACACTGATTGCCAACTGTTGCAGACCGTATAAAAATGATTGCAGCCGGTCAACTTAAAGCAGGACTTAAATGATCTGCTGCTAATGTCTTGATGTCTGCACGTGTCAGGGCTGTTGTGTTGACAAAAGGAGGAACCTGCTCAAGAGCAGAGTAGGTTATCACTGAAAGGTCCATAATGTTTAAACAAATGAGAGGATAAACAGGACTTCAGAGGCTTGTACGGCTCTTGTAGTGACATGTCTTTAAGGCAAACAGACAGACATATGAATCAAGGCAGCACTGACGTCACCTCCTGTCTTCTCTTTGTCTGGCTTGTGACCCCTCGAGTGGTCCGCTTTGAACTCAGCTCCACTCTTACTAACAGTCCCTACAATCTGCACAGATAAACTGCGGAGGGGGAAGGTGTTGTCATGGCATCCTGAACTGGAACGGTGAACATCCGCATGTGGTCCGTTTCCCCACTTCAGACTGCTGTAAAGTCTTTATCCAAACTGTAGGAAAACTGCAGTTTGGATATTATTAATTAAAGAATACATTCATTAAAAAAACTCTCAAATCCCCAAAAGCAAGTCGCAGACATGCCTTCAGAAAATGGAATGGAAATGTAAACAAATGTGTAGATCTTGGAAAGCAGAGTACACACAAAGAAATGAAACTATAGGGACATAAGTGATTATGAGCTCGATAAATAACTAACTGAGGTTCTGGTGCAAGCTTGTGCATTAACACGACAGACATCCCGTCTTGGTTTTGTCCGTCCTGCAGGACTTCACCATGACTCTGTACCTGCGTCACTACTGGAAGGACGAGCGGCTGTCGTTTCCGTCCCGAAACAACCAGAGCAGGACGTTCGACTCTCGGCTGGTGAAGAAGATCTGGGTCCCCGACGTCTTCTTCGTGCACTCCAAACGCTCCTTCATCCACGACACCACCATGGAGAACATCATGCTGCGAGTGTACCCCGACGGAAACATCCTCTACAGCGTCAGGTACAGGGCAGGTGTGGGTGGATCGGTTGAGAAATAATCAACTGATCAAGAGCACCCAGTGCTAGTACTTAAATAAAAATACTCCGTTACAAGGTAGTCCTGCTTTGAAAACGTGAAAACTGAGATGGCTCATAGATTATTAGATTAGACTCATACAAATTCAAAGGGAAAAGCATCGAAATTTGACATTTTAGAAGCTGCAACCAAGAAATGATTCATGTTTGTTGCTGAAAATGTATTGTCTTGCCTTTTTGTAAATTAAAATGTACCTCCTGTTAGGATTCTGGCTGTGTGTTTGGCCTTGTCGTCATCCTTTTAGGGTGAATTTGTGTCTGATAGGATGGGTTCATTCAGCTGAAGGGTTTGTGGGATAATCAAAAATCTTACATGTTTGCTTGAAAGCTGTCAGGAACTGAAAGGCTCTGCAGTTTTATCCACTGCTTTGCTCCTCTGGGTGAAAGAGGCTGAAGGAAAGAGACATGCTCCACTCAGGTTTCCTTGGTAACTGCAGCAGAGGTACAGGACCCGACTAAAGTTGTCTCTGTGTGTGCGTGCGTGTGTGTTTGTGTGTGTCTCAGGGTCACGGTGACGGCTCTCTGCTCGATGGACTTCAGCAGCTTCCCTCTGGACACACAGAACTGCTCCCTGGAGCTGGAGAGCTGTGAGACGCACACACGAAACTCAGCTCCACCATGTCAGACCGTAAAACACAAGAGTGATGACTGACAACTAGCAACAATCTCTCCCTCTCTCTGTCTCCCTCTCCTCCTGAATCTCGCCCATTCTGTCTATCTCTCACTGTTTCTCTCTCCCTCCTGTTTTTTTCTCTCTCGCTCTCCTGCTGTCTCTTGCTCCACCTGCCTCTGCTTCAATCTGTATCTCCCTTCTTTCTCTCCTCCTTATTTTTCCTTCCTCCTGCCTCTCCCTCCTCTTGTCTCACCCGCCTCCTGTTTCCCCCTCTGTCTCTCCCGCCTCTCGTCTCTCCTGCCTCGTCTCCCTCTCCATCTGCTTCTCCTCTCCTCACCTCTCCCTCTTTCTGTCTTTCCCTCCTCCTGTCTCTCCCTCTTCTCATCTCTCCCTCCTCTTGTCTCTCCCACCTCCTGTCTCCCCCTCTTTCTTTCTCCCTCCTCCCGTCTGTCTCTCTTCTCGTCTCTCCCTCCTCTCATCTCTCCCACCTCCTTTCTCCCCCTCCAACTTCCTCTCCCTCCTCTCTTCTCTCCCTCTTTCTGTCTCTCTTGCCTCCTGCCCCCATCTTCCTCTCCTTCCTCTCGTGTCTCCTGCTTTCTGTCTCTCCCTCCTCTTGTCTCTCCCACCTCCTTTCTCCCCCTCCATCTGCCTGCTCTCTTCCCTCCCTCCCCCTGTCTCTCCCTCATCCCATCTCTCCCTCCTCCTGTAGATGCCTATAATGAGAACGACCTGATGCTCTACTGGAAGAACGGGAACGACTCTCTGAGGACGGATGAGATTGTCTTGTCTCAGTTCTTCATTGAACATTTCCAAGCCTCCAGTGGCCTGGCTTTCTACAGCAGCACCGGTGTGGTGTGTGTGTGTGTGTGTACATGTATTCCTCATACAGGGTATTTCATAACCATATTCAGTCTCCAAAAGTATGTGGAGACAATCTTGTGCACGTTTGATCTGTGACTGGGGATCCCTCCGTAAGTAAAGGTATTTGCCAGACGAGAGTGTCTGGCACTGAGTTCTGAAACCTTTCTCAAAGCTAAAACAATAATAACATACATAACCTACATCAGCATCCAGGGACCTCACTAAGACTCTTACGCCTGCCATATTTAAACGTTTGTTGGAGAGACTGAAACCAAATGAGGAGAGACACGTCCATCACCAGTCTGTCTTTCTTTGTCAGGCTGGTACAATCGTCTCTTCATCAACTTCATCCTGCGGCGGCACATCTTCTTCTTCATGCTGCAGACGTACTTTCCCACCATGCTGATGGTGGTCCTCTCCTGGGTCTCCTTCTGGATCGACAGGAGGGCGGTTCCTGCCCGAGTGTCTCTGGGTACACACACACACGACCAGTCTTTACCATGACCACAGGATTATAGCGCACTGAATATATCCGTCCTTCAGCATGAGTAAGGTTGAGTTTACACAAAGATGACGTCTGTTCATCACTCTGGTCCAGACTGAAATATCTTGAAAACCATTCGATGGATTATTATGAAATAGATGGATCCTAATGGGCCTGCGATAGACTGGCGACCTGTGAATCCCACTTCTCACCCAGCTGGGATAGAAATGAAGGAATGAATGAATGGATCCTAATGATTTTGTGATTCTCAAACATTTCATCTATTGCCCTAATTCCGTTTTATCCAGCACATTGTTTTATGACCCAAATATCTGCAAAACTAATTACATTTTAGTCGATCTCATACGTACTTTGCTAATTAGAAAATGTGTCATTGTTACAAAAAGCCATGGTAATCCCCTCCTACGCCAGGACACCGTTCGTACAGCTGCCGCCGGCATCGCTCTGTGCTAGATATTCACTAAACCAACCTGCACAACAGTTGTCCTTTGTGAACAATTAGAGAATCAGATATATAATACCCACGTATTATTAAATACGCTAAACAAAATCTGATTTCTCTGTCCCCAAACGATTTCCATTTTAATATTCTTATAAACTTAATTACTGCTCACATGACATAATTAGAGTAGTTAACAAGTTCACTTAAAATGACCTCGCTGATAAACATTAAAGAACTAAATCCTCGTCTAAAATGTGAATATCCATATAGGATTCAGTATAAAAAAAAGTAAAAGGAGACTAAACTATGAGTTGAAATGAATGTGTGAGGGAAGAAACGTACATACATTTAATTTCAAGTGTAACTACATTTTTAAATGTAAGAAGAATAAGAATATATATCTGCCCCGGCTGTATTCTGTCTACTTTATTAGATTAGACTCATACAAACCTCTTCAGTATGAATGTGATGCAGTGGATGATAATAATGATCAGAACAGAATGACTTCAGAGAGCGCTGAGCCCAGCTGAACCTATGTCGGGTTCAGCGCTTGTGATAAGAATTTACACTTGTTGAACCATCTAAATTATAAATATCTGTCAAGAAGAGTGAAGAGTAAAAAAAAAAAAACTGTTGCCAGGCATAAAACCTGGACGACTTCTCAAGTTACAAGTAATTTTAACAAGGCAATAGATTTGTCATTTTTACGTACTTCCAGCTGCTGCAACCAGCCCCAGATACAGCACTTGCTGCTTATTAATATCTTTGTTGAACACAAATCTAGTTTTTTATATTTAAATGTTCATGTGAATTATATTCACCTTTTAGATTGTAGTCTTGATCATCTTTTGTGACACTAATGGGTGTATTAAATTACTTTTGTCAAATTGTTGTGCCTAAATACAGTCAAAAACCTGTTTGAAACAAGGTCAGCTGGACATGTTGAGGTTCTTGAAGGGGGGAGTGGGGAGTTGGGGTTTAAACAGGGACATCTGTGGGTGTTGCCCTGAAACTCACATGACTATGTCTGTTACCAGCTAGACACTCTCCTGTAATTAGAGCAATGACTGTTCCTTGTCCATTGAATGGTACCACAACAACCTACTGTATTAATGAGTGAAAGTTGGAACAAGGGTGGAACTTTGTCTCATGTGTTTTTCCCCCCTGCAGGTATAACCACAGTACTCACCATGTCCACCATCATCACAGGAGTGTCTTCCTCTATGCCTCAGGTAACAAATTGAGCGTGGCATTAAAAAGGCTATGGAGTCAAGAGCAGCTCTCAAGCCTTAACCCTAATCATCACCTGAGAGTTAACCTAGAAACTAGCCCCATCAGGACTAGGATCAGAGTCCTATTACCCATAAGGCTCTCTATCAACCTGCACCTTTGATCCTCTAGTGCCATATGAACTTGACTGTGGTCTGAGATCCTCCAAATTTAAAAGCAGAGGGCTTTTCAGATTTCTTTTCAGATTTTATTTTAATTTCAGTATATTATAAAATATACCGATTTAATAGACGCAGTGGCTCTTACATGTCATCAAATATGAATTTATTAAAAGGAGGAGGCACTCTGGAGGTGTGTTTTTGGATTTCATTTGCTACTTCTTTCAGAAAACTGTGCAATGTTGTCGTGCAGGTGTCCTATGTGAAGGCGGTGGACATCTATCTGTGGACGAGCTTCCTGTTTGTCTTCCTGTCTGTCATTGAGTACGCAGCTGTGAACTACTGCACCACTCTGGAGGAGATGAGGAAGATGAAGAGGGGGAAGGTGAGCCCAGACGCAACTCTCAGCAGCACACAGGCTAGATTAGCAGGAGGCTGTGACATGTCATATTTTACTCAATGTCTCACTCTAGTGGACAAACGCAGACAATACACCTGAGCCTGAATCTGTGGAGAGATTTAATGACAAAGATTTGGAGTAAGTTTCCTTTCATGGATCTTCAGTTTTCAGCTCAGTTAACTCAATCAATCAGAATCAAAATACTGATCCGAATACTTCATAGGTTTAGTGGCAAAGAAGACTTTTTTTAAAAGTTGACTTACTCCAGAGATCTGAAAGGTAATTTAAGTTAGTTTAACATTAAATCATTTTAATTTGTCTGCAAAAATCTACTGAAATATATTTAGCTGCTACAACTTGAAAGAAACAGCACCCAGTCCCTTGTATTCACTTTTTTAGGTATTATTATCATGAGGTTAAATGTTTAAATCAGCACTAAATAAAGTGTTTCTAACTCTGTGCAGTGATTCTGTTTATCTTTATTCAACAGGAAACGGCAGCTGTCGGATTTAAGATCATATATGTTGCCTTTTTAAGGGTTTATGCTGCAGATGAATTCATGATTAAGTGAGCCTGGCTCTGCTGTAGATCTACATTACCTTAACATGTGCAAAAACTACATTGCCTGGCCAAAAAAAACAAAAAGTTGCCACCAAAACAAAAGGTCACACACTCTTATATTTCATCGGACGACCTTTAGCTTTGATTACAACACACATTGTCTGTCGTATTGTTTCAGTGAGCTTCTGCAATAGCAACATTTATTTCCATCCAGTGTTGCATCAATTTCTCTATTCATTTCTTTCTTTTTGTATTGATGATGGGAGAGTCTGACTACCACACAAAGGCCTTCTCCAGCACCTCCCAAAGATTCACAGTGGGCTTAAGGTCTGGACTCGGACCACTCTTTCTCAATCTGAGCCCCACGAATCCCATTCAGTATATTCAGGTAGTCAACATATAATGTTGGCACTAAGCATGATGGGTGCATCACTTCACCTGCCTCTCGTCTTACCCTGATGTGCTGGTTCCCCACTGTCCTTCCAGTTTTTAATAATGCGTTGGACCGTTCTTAACCCAGTTTTAGTAGTTTCTTCAATCTCCTTAGATGTTTTCTCTGCTTGATGCATGCCAATGATTTGACCCTTCTCAAAAAGACTAGTCTAGCATCTTATCCACGACCACAGGATGTGTCTTTAGACATGGTAACCCCTACTGTTGAAATCAGTAGGGGTTAAATAACTTGTTACCAGTTGAAAGATAATCACCCATGCAGTAATTATCCAATAGGAGGCTTGGACCTATTTGCTTAGTTAAATCCAGGGGGCGACTTTTATTTTGGCAGTGGATATTGAGCCTGTGCATACTGTGTCATGGTGCATATTGTGAAATGAACCCTAAAAAATCTGTTTCCTTTTTTTGTTGTTTGTTTGTTTTTGTCAGTGTGTCATCTATTTGTCAGTGAAATTAGTCCCTTCATAGCCGTTGTCATGATTTAGTTTGACCACTTAAAGCCCATCAGGCTGTAAACACAACACTGACACTGTGTGCACTGGAGCGACATTAGCGTCCATTTAGAGTCGTGTTCCTGGCCACTTGATAAATGAAAAAATGTCTAAACTTTGTCTCCGCCATCTCCTGGGAGAAATATTTACTGAAGCCTGAGCAGTTTTAACGTAAGTGTGTTTTGACATGTGTCAGTCTGTTTGTGGGTGGGAAACAGCTGGCTCAGCTGCCGAGATAAAAATCAGAAATGAGCTGAAAGACAATAAAACGCTCCGCAGTTGAGAGAAAATGCAACTAAAAGATTCTTTTGTAGGATTTTATCTTATAGAAAAATATAGATTTGATCAGTTTTCACATCAAAATACACCTCTAACATCCTCACATTTATCAGAAGATGTGTAAAGATGAATAAGTACATTTTAAATGTGCGTCCAAAAAGCAAAAGTCCAAGTATCTTTAACAGCATGTTCTTTTTTTTTTTAACCTCTGAAGATCCCATCCACCTTCAACGCCAGCCAGGCGATGGCCTTTGACGGCTGTTTCCATGACAACGACATTGAGCTGACTCCATTCCCTCGGCTGGCACCCACCCTGACCTCTGACCCCCTCACCACGCCGACCCAAAGCCCAGAAGTCCGCCCTACGGAGGGGACTCGCCTCCGCCGGCAGCGCTCGGTGCGGGAAAACGTGGACCTGCTGGTCAGCAACAGCTACATGATCGACTCGTACTCCCGCCTGGCCTTCCCCCTGTCCTACCTGCTCTTCAACACCATCTACTGGAGCCTGTACTCCTGATCCTACGTGCACAGAGTCAGTGCCGAGGCAGAGAAGAGGATTCCTCCACAAGCACTTCACTGAGTGGACTCTTGAAGACAGGAGTGCACACATTCAGATCCAGCTTCATCAAAAATCTTTGCAGAAGAGATTGTAATAAAAGTACTCAAGTCCCTCAGACTGAACAGGAACTCTCATTCATGCATTTGTCGCATGGGAGTGATTTAAATCCTGGGTGATCTCTACACCCATGTCTTCCTGCCGTGCTCCTCTAAAAAAAATGTATTTATTAATTCTGTCGTTGGTCCTTGATTTATATCTTTAGCTACAAAGAAAATTAGAGTGAAATTCGTGTGGAAATGTGTCACTTTTTTAAAAAAAATAAAATAAAAAAAAAAAAAAACATCCTGATTCTTCTGATGAATGATGTGATTGGAGCAAATCAACTACTGTCTGTGTCATTTATTTATTTATTGGTTTTATTCTGTTCTGAACATAAACAACATAAAGAAAATAAAAATAAAGACTGACTTCATGTGCTCTAGCTGCTGAACACTTAATGATTGAATTAAAATGCAACTGAAATTTGAAGCGTTTTACTTTGGAAATTGTTTACCTAGACCAGAGGTCTTCAACAGGGGGTCCGCACAATTTTTTCCAGGTGCCTACATTTAAATGTCTTTAAATGCACATGTAAATAAGTAGGGGGTCACCGCTCCATCTCTCCATCAGTTTGGGGGTCCTTGGCCTGGGAGACTCACCGAGACTGATGTCTTTTTTCATAATGTCCAGAAATAACAACATTAATAATTCTGTGCAGTGTCATCAATTTTATTTATTATTATTTTAATATACAGAAATATACAGAAATATACAGAATACAGACAATATAGTTTACATTATGAAAATCGTGGATATTACAAATAAAACACAAATGATGATTTTTATTTATATACTAATACTACTAAGTCGATTGTATGCTTTTCTTATGTTATTTTATATAATTGTGTCAAAAATAAAATAAATTAAAATGTCTATTACACAAATATTTTTGCTATTAAGTCAGCAGTATTGCTAACATTTGATATTTAGTGTTTAACTTTATTATTTATTATGTATTGAGCTGATTTCAAACTATTTTAATATTTTTTGAATGTATATGTAGAAGGTCTGGTTTTGAATCCATGGGCCGGCTGGCCTTTCTGTGTGGAGTTTGCATGTTCTCCCTGTGTCTGCGTGGGTTCTCTCCAGGTACTCCAGCTTCCTCCCACCATCCAAAGACATGCTCATTAGATTCATTAGGAGTGAATGTGAATGGTTGTCTGTCTCTCTGTGTTAACCCCGCAGTGGACTGGAGACTTGTCCAAGGTGTACCCCCGCCTCTCGCCTGATGACAGCTGGGATAGGCTCCAGCAGACCCCCGTGACCCCTAACAGGACTAAACGGGTATAGAAAATGACTGACTGACTGACTGACATCACATAAAATCACAATCTGAATATTTGATTTACTGAAAGTCTCTTCATAACCATAAAATGAAATGCATGTTATTTAAATAAATACATATTTCTATATATTTAAATTTTCTCTTTCATCTTTTCATTTTGTATATGTAAGTTGAGGTAAATTGGGAGACTCATAATTTTGTAAATCAAATATTTTACATTTTATTTAATCGGTCAGTGCCGTTTCCGTGGCAACCACGGTACGGCCTTTAAGTAACGTAAAAGGGTGCTAACAGACGCAAATGGGAAAAAAGACACACGCCCACAGACAACACGCAAAGACAACCAAAAAGTTCAGTCTGACCAGGTGAAGGGGACAGGAGACAAGTGAGTTTCTGTGTCAGCCAGTGAAAACAAAAGACATGGCGCGCTTTTTTCCCCCAAAATAAAAATAGGCTAAGATACATTAGCGTTAAATATTAACTGGCGGCCACCGTTAGCTTCTTTATAACGTTTTAGTTCGATTAATGGACGTTAACCGGATTAGCTAACGGCAAGAAAGCGGCTGCTCAATTAGAGGCTCCTTTTAGAAGATGAGACATTTTCAACTTCGTTAACTCAGTTTAAACCTGTCTTAAGATGTGTTTTTGTTTTTTTTAAAGTTTTCTTAGTCTAAACTCCGAGATAGAGGTTATCGTCTCTCAGTCAACTATTTGAAAGTTGAATTATTCCGGAAACCTGAAGGGAGAGGTGAGGTTAAACTAGCTTAACGGTGTTTATTTGTTGCTAAAAGCATCGGCTATTTCAATATTAATAAAACAACAGTTGAAATGAATGTTTTAAAATTGAAAAAAAAACTCCATAACATGCCTTAATGTTGTGTTTAGCTTGCAATGTTTGTTACGCAGATTCTCAGGAAAATGAGCCGTTAAAATCAGTTTGTGACCTGAAATCAGTGAGAAGAAACATTAATTACCCCCTGGCTTTCATTTAGCCAGCTAGCATGAAATCTACGTGATAGTGTTTATACCAAGTAATGTGAGCGGCGTGTCGTAAGGATTAATTGGCTACGTTTAACCTGTTCACTGAATTTAGATTTGTTAGCCAGATGCTAAGTTAATGCAACCTATTGTAATTCTCTGGTAGCAGTTATTGTCAGTTAAAATGGATTTGACCTGAATGTTATGCTCAATCTGATCATTTAACTAATATTAAACTTAAACTAATATTGTAGTTAATAACAGTTTTGTATTTACATTGACTTACATTTTTTATGGGAAAAAAACAATTAAAACACGAATGCGTAAGACTAATTGGAAACCTAATTAAATTCAACATCAGATGGAATAACGTTTACTTGAAGCTTTTTTTTCAGTAATTCTTTGTTTATGTCCATTTAATGACAATCCGAATTGGTTTAAATAAAATATCTAAAGGTTTGTTGTACAATCCAGATCTTAACACTGACAACATAAACAGAAAAACAGGAAGTATTCGGTGTTTGTTGTTTGTTTTTGTTTTTTCTCAGAAAGAATGTGTGAGTTAATTCTGATCAGTCTGTTGTATGGATATATTGACTTACTGTTTGCACGTCCAATCATTTTAATATCTGATTTATTCTCAAAATAAATTGTATTGAAATGATTTGAAATGAATGGACTGCTGTTTTGATAATTCCTCAATCCTGTAAATGTTCCAAAACACAAAACAGCAAGACTTTTCACCTCAAAGGTTGACCAGTGTTACATGCTTTAAGTTCCGATATTTCAGTCATTATTATTGTTTATTTTATATTATTCAGCTGTTTTGATCCGTCATTTTTTTGCTAGTCTAAATTGTGGTTGTTGTCTTTGTAGTGACATTAAACAGTTGTAATGAAAAGAGTCATTATAAGTCACAGATGTCAGAGGAAATTCTAGATGAGCATCTTTTTTTCACAAACAAATATTTTTCATTTTCAGTCCACATTGAGTGCTGTAGTTGTTGCAACGTTTCCGTCATGCCAGCCTGTGTTGTGACTCATTTCCTCATTCTTTCAGTCTCTCAGGGTGACCATCAACAGCAGCAGCACTTGTCCCGTTCGCTCACCCAACAGGCTGAGTCACATGACGTCACACCAGAATCCACTGTTTCCAGCTGATCTAGAGGCTCAGTTAACGCTCGGAGAGCTGGGTCCTGGATACTGCTACTTCTACCAGGTATTGCAACATCATTCCCCACTGCACTCACACTTGAACATCCGTTGAGCACCGACTGAAAGTAACATCACTGCTTAGGAGTCGGGCCTGGTCATCTCACTGCACATTAACCAGACACATTGACTTGTTTGAAAGCACTTGATTTCATTATTGGAAGTCAAATGTATTTTTTATGTAGCCTAAAATTTTTACTTTTCTTCATAGTCCTTACATCACAGGACCATGTCTGTCTTAAAAACCTTGATTCAGATTAGGAAAAAAAACTTTTAGAAACCCCAGAGCAACTGTTGGTTCAACTTTTCAGTATACACACTGGATGTTAAATGTACAGTGTTGACAGGTTTAACAATATTTAAAAGTAATTTCTACGCAAGTTGATTATTTATAAAAAGATAATAATGATTAGTGTAGAGTAGAGTTTTCAACCACAGAGTAATTTGACTGATTATTGGGGCTCAGACAGGGGTGGGTGGGTCCACTGGCTTTGTAAGGAGACTCGGGGTGGAGGTTAGGAGGAAGAAACCAAAGCAGTGAGGCCTGAGCACTGATGTAAGTGAAAGGGAAAGGTATCAGTGGGCTGGAAAGCAAAGTGAATGGAGCGGAGTTACAGTGAGGGAGAAGGAGGAGTGGGCTCCGTTGCAACACTGGTCTGTGATTGGTGGTCGCTGAGCCGCGTGTTGACCCCTCTCAAAGTCTAGCCAAACTAGGGCTCCCACACATACACATGCATGAAGTGGTGTGCAGCCCTCTGTTGAGTGGCAGGGCCATGTGAGCTCCTTCACTTTTGCTATTCTGGGCAGGGGAGGGGAAAGGGGGGAGGGAAGGGGACAGGGTGAAGCAGGGGGGAGTAGAAGGCCGTCTCTCTTTCTGCATGTGGCTGAGCCATCGTGAGGAGCTGCTCATGATTTTGTCTCATGTTTTATAGGCGCTTGGTGTGTGTGGCCATAGCAGTCTTTTGTTTTATTCCCACTCTAGGCCAGTGAAGATGGGGTGTTGTTTTAGTAAGGAGCTCAACCCCAACCAGCAGAATGAGAGGAGCAGTCTGTTACAGACCCCGATCCACGATGGGCTGAATGAGGCGACAGAGAAAGTCAGGCAACACGCTGCTGCTGTGGCTCAACATGTGAGCCTAGAGGAAGAAGAAAAATGTGTGTCAAATGGACCGGCTCGGAGGAAACCTCTGGACAATGAGGACGCCCCTCCAAAAGTGGACGGGGTGGTTGTAGTGAGCAGGGACAGCTCCACACAGATTGAGAGGGATCCTAAACCGGCGAGTACTCACGAAGAGAACGAGGCTATTATTAACGCAACCAGCACAAACATGCATACAAACACGGACACAGTGGCAGACGGGACATGCACTGCTGGGCCCAGCCATGGGCCGGTTCCCTATATGGAGGTGCTTACACAGAGTCCAGTCAAACAGAAGATTTTGGACAATGCCACCATCAGGGCATTATGGTTCAACCAGCTCACAGATGAGCAGAAGCACCAGAAGATAAGCTGTTGGTCTGCTCCTGCCATGTTACCCTCAGCTCCCTGCCCGGACAACGTCACAGTGAGTGAGGCGCCACAGCCTCCACTGGTCAGTGGGACACAGCAGGATTCCCCCAAAGCAGAATACAAGGAGGAGGACGGGGAGGAAGCCTGTGTTGTCGCAACAACGCTGTGTCAAGTTCTTGAAACAAGGACCCGGAGCTTCTACAGCATATGCTCCATTGACGTAGATGACCTTGAACATGACCAAACAGCTGGAGCAACACAGTCAGTGCACACAGCTGAGGTAGAAACAGCTGCTCCGCCCTGCTTAGTGGAGCCTCTCTCCAGCCAATCACACACAGAGGCATCCACGGCTTGTGACCACACGTATGTCACAAAATCTATATTGACCAGCCAGTCACATGAGGAGGAAGCAGCTACTACACGGTCACATGCCGCTCAACAGTCCTCCATCCTTTTGTCACGGACATATTCTGATAATTCAGCTGAGCATACCACCTCACAGAAACCTGCCACACCTCCTCATCTGGTAGACTCTCTGTCTGATGTGCTGCCCCTCAGAGATCACGCAAGCGGTGATGAGCCCCGGGCTTCTCCACCAGACTGCCCTCACTTTAAACGTTTGAATTGCGAAACGGCTACAAAGGACATAGAGGAAATCACAAATGTTGCAGTTGAAATTGAATGTGCCATGGAGGAGAATGGGTGTTCAGCAGGTGAGACAGTGATGGAGTCACAGGAGGTAATAGTTACAAAGAAGTCTGTAGACACTCTACAGGATACTGTGTGTTCAGAGGAGGAGATTGTGTACATGGAGGAACAAGTGGAGAAAGTCTTTCATTCCAACGAGGAAGGAGAGGTCAAATTCCCGGAGAAAGATCAGCATGTACGTTCTGACTTAAGTCCTCTAGACCGTCCTCTTCAGTCTGAACTCAGATCAGAGCAGAACATCCAGATTTTTCTGTCAGCTGCTGAAATTCCTTTACTGAATACTTCCTGTCAGAGCCCCAGATATTTCAATTCTGATGTCAAACTGCTTGACGAGGAAGAGGAGCCTAAAATGCAGGTTGAGATGGATGAAGCCTCTCTGCAGAGCAAGGCCCTCCCTGTGAGTATCTCTAGAAGCCACAGTTCAGAGTGTGATGTTGATCACAGCTGCACAGCAGATACAACTTTGACTGAGGCGTCCTCAGTGTCTGCCACTTCTGCTGTGTCATCACAGCCCACTGAACTGACCACGCTTTTGTGCCACACAGATCTGACACCTGATTTAACTAAAACCATGTTTCAGTTTGGACCCACCGGATTAGACCTTAATTCAAATGATCCAATGTTTGAACTCGACAACAATAAGTTTTCTTCTCAAGATGTTGAACCTTCATTCATTGATTCTCAGAACAGTGAACTGACTGATTCTCAAGTAAATGACACCGGGTTTGATTTCTGTGACAAACCTTTCGATGGCTCCGATCTGAAAACTGAATGTGGGCTGGTGTCGGGATCAGATGAGCCTTTTAATAATGCTTTCATTGGTGGAGATGATGGAGAGGCAGTCAAAAAAACAAAAGGAGACATTCATCAACATGTCGAGAGAGATGATGTTCCACTTTGTTTACCTGAGAAAGGCCAAAACACTCCTCATCAAGAGACGACCGTAAGCATGACTTGTCGTAATCCTGACACATCTGGCGATTCAAATCCCTGTCCTCTCACACACACTCCTGCTGCTGAAAGTGAGCTTTCTGTGTC
Organism: Planiliza haematocheilus; assembly: GCA_005024645.1. Lineage (NCBI taxonomy): Eukaryota > Metazoa > Chordata > Actinopteri > Mugiliformes > Mugilidae > Planiliza > Planiliza haematocheilus. The sequence continues at coordinate 281,150 of SRSE01000811.1, forward strand.
TGCATCCTCCACTCCATCTCCCTCTTCCCTGCATCATACTGAAGCTGATGCTTCTGAGAGTGGATGCAGCCAAATCCAAGTGAAGATAAGTCCAACAGAGCATGAAGAAGTCGCAGAGACAACAGTTCCACAGGAGCCTCTCGTTGATCAGCTCGTCTTGATGTCAGTCAAACAAAAAAATCTAGAAACAGTGGAGCAGCATTCTCACAGTCTTCCACCAGCCTCTGAACCCCAAGAGATGTTCACCTCCAGTTTTTCCTCTGACTCAGTAAACTCTCAAATTGACCCAGAGCTGCAGCATGAAACTGGTGACAGTTTACCTCAAACCAAAGATGAATCAATTAAAAATTACTTGGAAGAAATTAATGCCATGAAGATGCACACATCACCAGTGGAGCTCAAGCAACTAGACGGTGATCTTCCTTCAGAAATATCCAATATAGTTAGTGAGTCACCACCCCAGAGAGTTGAGGCCCAGGATGTCTTCAGGACAGGAGAGTCATACAGGATTCCAGCTAACTTCAATTTTAAGGATGACAGTGCCCCAGTCTTCACCTGTCAAGAGGATCACACCATGATCACTGTGGACCCAAATCAGATCGACCTCTATGCCTCAACTCCATCTTATGAGATTCACCTCCTGAGTCATGAATTGCCTGCTGCCCCTGATGAGAGACTGAAGGAAGGAGGGATGAGGGAGATGGTTTCTGAGCTGCTTGGGGAGGATGCAGACTCCTCCATCTGCCATCTCTACCCCAACCCCTGGATCAAGCTGGGTCTGGTAGAGAGCTGTGAGGAGTGGGCTCAGGGGGCTCCTGATGCTGATCCCATCCAGGATGAGAGCGAGCCGTGTGGCGATTCAGAACGGATCCCAGTCTCGGTCTCAGAGCTCCAGCCCTCTATGGCTCTGCTGGGAGCGTACCCATACAGCACTGTGATGCCTCAGGGATCCTGTGTGTGGGACTGGCACACAGACTGCACACAGCCTGTAAGTGGGCTGAGTGAAATCATCCAATAATGTTATCTTACTTAAAGAATATTTGGGGGTCTTTCTTTGTGCCATCTTATCTGTAATTAACTTCCGTTTTTAAAGACTATCGATACATCTGACAGTGCTTTTACTATTAAACAATATTGTGCGCACCTGTTTCTTTTGATTTAAGGAACCTGTTGCTGCTCCTTGCCTTAACCCTGAAGCTGAGGTATGGACCAATCACAACTTTGACCTGAGCATCCCTGACCCTGCTTACTCGCAGCTTCAACAGCAGTGGCTACAGGTCCCCAATGATCCGACCAATCAGGAAGGTAGGCTGGAGATGCATTTGCCTGGACTCCTGTTTGCCCATTTATTGTGCAGTATTAATCATTATGGGGTGGATTTTTAGGATGTGTGCCAGAGTTTCAGCTGGAGAACATGGGCCTTATTGAGGCTGATCCAAGCACGCCAGAGTACCAGACACTGACTGCTGAAGCTCCTGTAGTTAATGGAGAGACTAGCAAGCCTGTTGCAAGTATGAATTTGATTTGAGATTTTATCACATATTTTAGTTTAATCTGTGATAATTTATTGTAAGAAAGCTTTGATGTGTGATTTCAGGTGAGATTACAGAGGAGCTGAGAACAGTTTTGGAGTCCTGCCTGACCAGGTACTGACTGTGCACACACCATTCCTCTTAGAGAGGACATGCTATCAAATATATTCATATCTGTGGTTCAGAGAGACCCACACTCCACAATTGAACATTACTGTTTAGTATTATTTGATCCTCTATTATTTACCTGTAAAAACAAATCCATGTACACAAGGCCTGTTTTTAGTTACTTTTGATGTTTTGATAACCTCTTACACATATTTTCTCTTCTGTCCCCCCTTAGAGAGCACCTCTGCAGTGACCTGTACCTCCAGTCTCAGATGGACAGTGACCAGTACGTTTCCATAGCAACTCTGGCCAGCCTTGACAAGATCAAGAGTCTCACCACAGACCTGGACCTCATTTCCGATATTTTGAAAAGTCAGTCTTGGTTGTGCATTTAATATTTTTTATGGCAGCCCAGTGACGGTAATCGGGTGTTTATGGTTGTCCTGAAACTTTTCTCTTTTCTCATTGATTGGCAGCCATGCCACTGGTGGAGGTGGCCACGTGTGGACAGAAAGTGCGGCCCAGGCAGAGCCGGTGTGTTGTAATCCTGCGTGAGATTCCTGACACCACGCCTCTTGAAGTAAGAGTCCACCAGCTAAACCAACACCACACAACAACTTTTGGCCTGTTCAGACCTTACAATTGAGCCGTATGGTTAAATTATGGATTTCAGAGTTTATGATTTGAGTTTTGTGCAGGTGTAAGTAACATCAGGGCATCAGTGGTTGAGGTCCATTAGAGACAACAGCTGTTAAAATATTCTACTACTCTCCATATGATGTTGGGGTTGCATACAGAGCGCCCAACTGAAATTGGATCTGGAGATCTGGAGGCGCATGTTAATGCCAGGTCTGACCACACGTACCTAATGCTGGTCACTTGTGATTGGAGAGCCCAGATTGGATCTTAATGCAAGATCTGAACAGACCCTTTATTCATCTGCATTTAAAACAGGTCTGCACAAATTCAGCTTCTTTACATCAAACCAGGAATGCCCTGAAAATTATTTTATTGGACCCTGATCTGATTACAGTCTTTTAATATTAAGTACTGACCGATCCAAGTCCCAGTCTGAACCTGAATAGATAAAATGTCACCCCTTGAAGATTCATGAAGGCTTATTTTTAATTCTGTATTCTCTTAGATCTTGTGTGCACCGAGCGACTGTATTCAGACCAATACATAGAGCTGTCATTGTTAATGTAGTTTTGAGAGGGTAGTTGTTTCGACGCTACAGGGATGTGGTTTTGGTATATAGTAGACCTAAAATAACCAACTACAAAAGATCCAGATCAGGTGATCCCTACATCAAACTGTGCTATGAGGCATGATGACCACAAAATATTGCTAATGGTCCTACATGAGTGTCATGGTGTTCTGTCACTAACAGTAGGTGTCACAGATTGATCAGACAGTTCACTTGAATGTAGTGAACTGTGTTATATTGTCAGTGTGATTGTGATGACTGTTGTTGAACAGGAGGTGGAAGCCCTCTTTGAAGGGGAGAACCTGCCGAAGTTCCTGAGCTGCGAGTTTGTGAGCAACGATAACTGGTTCATCACCTTCCAATCTGAAGCCGACGCACAGCAGGTAGAATAAAGCTGAAAACCAAAGTCATAATGTTAAGTAATAAGAAGATGTTTCTCCTCTGGTACAGTGAACTGTTGCATGGTTTGAGAACAGAATGGTTTAAACAATCACGTCTTTCAGGCCTATAGGTACCTCAGAGAGGAGGTTCGGGTGTTCAAAGGAAAGCCGATCATGGTGAGGATAAAGGCCAAGACGATGGCAGCCACTACCTATGCTCCAAAAAATGGCTACAGACCTTCCCAGGTGGACCAGTGCAGCAATCATTTTGGCCCCTACTTCCCCGCCTACCAGCAGCCCTGTTCTTCCCACATGACAACACAACAGCTGTACAATTTAGGCAGTGAGGTGTGGTCTGCAGCAGGATACCAGAACTGTGCTGAGGTCAGTTTTAAATCCTGAAATGAATGTTGTGGAGTTAATTTTAACAGATGCACACTTTGAGTGATTTCCTTCTCTTCTTGTTCATTCCCTTTGATCAGTGAATGCTGTTGTAGTTCCTGTGAGCTATGCATGTGCTCTTAGGGTGTGAGCACTGTGATTAAACTGTTGTTATTTTGTTTTGCAGCCGTCAGTATTGATGAATGACTTTATAATTGGATTTGGCACAGCTTCCAACTTCAAACCATACAACTCAAATAGACAGAGGTAACTTCCTGTCATCTTATCTTGTGTCAGTCTTTAGTTAATATTACATGCAATGTAATATCCAGCCGCTGATGTAATATCCCGTCATTGCCTTCAAGGAGAGGCTCGAAGTGGTCGGGTGAGCGTCGACAGAATAACTCCTCACAGCCATCAGAGCAGCCACCGATGGATCGGCCCCTCAGACAAAGGCAGGTCGAGGACGGGGCAACTCGCACCGTCAAAGCAGAGGCGGAAGGACAGAGTCCAACAAGCAAGCTGCATCATCCACTAGTGAACATGGAAGGTAACAAATCATGGCCTTGGCAAAAGTCTTGAATTTATGCTTTTTTGTTCTTTTCTATATTTTGTTACTCACAGCTCCTCCAGTCACACACTGCAAAAAAAACAAAATCTTACCAAGTATATTTGTCTCATTTCTAGTCAAAATATCTCATTACACTTAATATAAGACACAATTGCCTAAAGAGTACCATTTCAGCAAGACACAAGGACTTGTTTTAAGACAATACATCTTAATATAGAGCCATATTCACTAGTTCCATTGGCAGGTTTTTGGTATTTTTTTTGCCTATTTTCAAGCAATTTTTGCTTTTCAAGCAATTTTTTTAAATAATTTCTGAGATCCTGAAAATAAATGATGTCTAACGGGTGGGAAAAAAGCTGTGTCAAGTTGACCTGAAGTTTTGATTTGTAGCTTTGACGTCAGCCTCAGCAAATCAAATCAAATGGGAAAATGTATCAGAGCTGGATTGTACTGAGCCAAACAGGTTAAGTGTGCAGCCATGAATTAAATTCTAAGACCAGTTGAGAGATTGAAGCCTGAAACAAATCAAATTTAGCCATGCGAGCGTCAGAGGAAACAATCAACATGAAACGTAAGCTACAAAACAGTGGAACCAGCTATAGATTGTAGAGATGCAAAGAAATAAAATGATGACTTGTGTATTTTGGAACTTATGCTTGGTTGGAGTGTTTTCTAGCTGCAGGTTTGGCTTTGTTGTCTTCATAAATTCAGTGTTTGCTCACTTATTGTTCTCTGTCCCTGCACGTTTGAAATACTTGAGGATTTGTATTCCTTAATGCAGAGATCTAAATTTATATAAGATCAGACTTTATTAAAAGCCCAATGCTCCCCCTCTGCTCTGCAGGAGTGAAGTCAACCATAGGAGGAGAGACAACCAGAGGTCCTGGGACCGGTCTGCTCAGAACAGTCATGTAAGTATCCACTGAGCGTTGTTGGTACTTAGTTCACTTTGATGAGATTGTGTGTTGACTATGTGTGTTTGTGCAGAATCCACCAAGTCAGTCGCCTCCTCGTCAGCCGTCACCTCCTCCAGAGCTCAGCATCATGAGCTTCCCTCCTCTTTCTGTGGTGAAATCTGCCATAGCAACGGTACCTGCTGCTAATGGCAACAGCAAGGTAAGGAGTCTCACCTGAGTGTCATATTCATCAAGGTAACAAGTATCTTTTCATTTCTAAGAGCTAGACTGTAAGCAGCACATACTGTATACGCATGCACTGATGTCTTTAAATCACGACAGGTCCCAGTGAAAATCAGCAGCTCATCACTGCCAGCATCCTCACAAGAGCCTCAGCCAGACTCACAGCAGTAAGTATCTCTGAGACAGCAGCTGGACCGTGCTCTGCTTTTAAATTCAACTAATCCTCACAGCTCCTTTAATGCTCACTCATACTGATTCATGGTCTCCTCCACTTTTATTTCCTTTTTCTTATCCAGCTGTTAATCCATACCTGGAGGTGTAGGGTTTTTTTCCAGATGTTTTCATGAAGATATTTTTCTGTTTGTGTCTGTAGGAATGTGAAGGAGAGTGTCGAGATGAGAAGTGAGTCCAAACCAGCTGAGCTCACTGAGGAAGCAGCCACAGTAAGACATTTTTACTTTCACCACTGTCTCATTTCTTATTTAACCACACCACACTTACTCTAACATAGTGCCTATGCTTTTAATCATTTGTAATCAATATGAAATTGAATTGAATGTATTAGATTTGATTAATTTATAAATTCAGTTAGGACTTAGAAAGCATGTTAATTCTTCATGGATACTCTCATTAAGAAGTACCTTACCTGAAAGAACAGACGTGAGTGATCCTGACCCCATCTTCTTTTGTGATTGGTCAGGAGTCAAAGAAGCTAAGCTACGCTGAGATCTGTCGCAGAACGTCCAGTGAGTCGGTGCCGCTCACTGACCACGCCACCTCAGAGCAGATTCTGACCTATCCTGGCCAGACATCTGAGCCAGCACAGCTGTCACAGTGATCAGATAAGATGGAGAAAGATGGAACTTTTTTCCTTTCCTTTTTGTTTGTTTTTGTCACGTGGGTGTTTAGTGAGCTGAAAGTGCATTGTTGTGTTATCCTGATTTTATAAACGGCTGCACGGTTACTATAAAGAATAATTTGTGTGCACTCTAATTCACGGTTGATGAAGATTGTCAGGATTTGTTACATTAAGCACCGAACAGCCTTAAACAACTACATATTATAACACCTGACTAATACTCCTGACACGATGTGGCTAGCTTAAACGGGATGGACTGGTTTGGGTCTCAACATGTCGCAACTAAGTTTTCAGCTTTTAGACAGGAAGCTGGAAAATTCTGCTACTTTACTCGTGTTTTATTTCTTGGTTTGCAGTTTAGGTCAGTTTAATGAGAGCCAGGTTTCATTTTCATAACGTCTTGTTTTGCAGATGGCACTGGCACCTCTTTTCCTTCTGTTTGTGTGCGTTGGATGTCACTGTACAGGAAGTTCTGCCATTATCCTGAACGGTTTTGCTTTATTTTTTTCCCCATGCATCCGTGTTATACTTTTATTTTCTATAAATATAAATGCTTGTCACCTGGGTTTCCTTTTCCATTTTCAGATGTTGTTGATTTGTGAAGGCCTGTTATGAACCACGTTTCAGTGTGTTTTAGTGAGTACTGGAAGGATCAGCGTTTTCATTTGGTCTTGCTAGTCCAGGGATCAAATTGAATTGAGTATGTTTCCCTCAAAAAGCACCGATTATCAATACTTTATGTCTGCATGATTTTTTTTTTATTGTTTCATTTTAGATTTTCATTTAAGTCGTATTTTTATTTATGTTAACAGGAGTGCTTTTGTGTTAAAGTTTGAGTCTCTTGTGTTGAGAGAAAAAAGTGTAGTTGATGTACCTCAGTGTCACAAGGCTACCTACAGGTCTGGGTGGTGTAGTTACTGAGTGTCTATTAACAAACACATTTTCAACACCAAGATCCTGAACTGTACTGTAGTACAGTAGTAAGTGTTCTTTTGTTTGAAATATAACGTTTTAAATGTAAAGCAGTTATTGTTGTGGCACATGTTACTTTGTACAGATGTACATAATGTTGAACAAATATTAAAAAAGTGCATTTGAGGTTAAACATATCCGTTTCACTTGTGTATATGTGTCAAAGCTAATCTCTGTCCGTCAGTGTTATTTATTTTTTTTGTCCTTTAAAAATCTGTTCAACTGATGAAATTCATGCACTTTATTGCAATTCACCCTTCTACCCAGCAGATGGCAGGTGAGTCACATTATAACACTCATTACTCCACCACTTGTTTACAATGAGGATGATTAGATTCTTGGAAGGCTATAGGCCTAATGAATGGGATGTAGAATACTAATGAAATACAGTGTATTAGATGGACAAATTGATGCTCAGTTATGTGTTACAGTCACATTAGGCTCATTCAGTTATACTACACTTAATTACAGACTGATTGACCTTTAATATTAATCACACTATTCTGTAGTTTTATAAATCCAACAGATTTCAACCATTTGCCAAACTTTATGGTCTCAGGTTCTACTGGTTGGAACAGATACAAAATTCAGAAACAAATGTGGGTAAACATACTTAAATTATACATAAAAATTGATATCTGGAAAAATGCTAGTATGATTTTGATAACACTTGTACAAAAGCCAAAAAATGATAAATTTTCTACAAATGTAAAAAAACAAAAAAGCAAAATTAAAAAATGAAAAAAAAACTAAACGAATTTAAATTTCTGGCGAGAATATTGTATTTTTTATTAGTATTTTATACCAATAATGAGAAACAAATATAAACAATGTAAAAAAAAAAGAATTCAAAATAAATTTAACCAAACATTTTTGAAAAGTTCAACTGAGAAACCAATTAAACTACAAAAAAAAATAATATTTAAGTTTTATGTATGTGTAATTAATGAGTCGTTTATTTTTTTGAGTCACTCTTGCGCCTCCTTACACTGTAACGGTCAGGTGTAATTACATTGCACCGTCAGTCTGTAGGTGTGGTTGCTCGCTGCGCCCCCTGCAGGTGATGACCGGCGCCTCCTCCTCCTCCTCCTCCCTCCCTCCCACTTTCCTCCAGAGTCACGTGACACCAGCGGCAAGGAGCTGCAAACGGCTCTGACTCTGGGGCTGCGCGAGCCTCATCATCATCATCATCACTACCGCCACCACAACCGCCGCAACGGCAGCGTAGAGAGACGACCGAGCCACCGGGGTCTTTACCGATTCGAGGAGCCGGGCGCCATGGCGGGCCCCCGTTAGAACGAGACCCAGATTTATCCTCTTTGTTCTCCCTCGACGCCTCGTAGTCTTTACGCGCCTCCGCCGAGGAGGGGCCGAGGAGAAGCTCTCCCTTTCGGAGCGGAGGAGGCAGGAGTAGCTACAGCAGCAGCAGCAGCAGCAGCAGCAGCAGCAGTTTAACCGGGGAGGTGTTTTCTACCGTACAAGCGGAATGGCGGACCGTGAGGCGTCGCCGATACCGTTGGAGATCCGAGCCCGGCTGGCGGAGCTGGAGCTGGAGCTGTCAGAGGGTAAGAAATTAATTTAAAAAAGGAGGGGAGCGAAAAAAAGCCTCCCCTCCTCCGCTTCTCCTCCTCCTCCTCCTCCTCCTCTTCCTCCTCCTTCCCCTCGTTATCACGTTATCTCATCACCATCACCATCCACACCGGGAGGCTACCTTACTAACGGAATCTAACCGTTCGGTCCCGCGGCCCCCTCCTCCACCACCACCCCCTCTCCCTCTCGTAGCCTCCCGCTCCTCCCATCCAGATGTTTGTCAGCCAGAGAACCGGCCTGGCCAGCTCTGTGTAGCCGGTAGAGGATGAGGGCAGAGCGGGAAGACGCTGCGGGATTCGGTCGCTGCTCTTTGTCTTTGATAAAATACACCCATACCGGTCTGTTCGTCCGGTTTGGGTCCGAAAACGGAACCGTTGTTTGACCTTGAGATGTTGACACAATCAGCCGAGCCTACCTGCGTGTGTCTATATGTGTGTGTCTGCGTGCGTGTGTGTGTGTGTGGTCGAGTTTAATAATAGCATTGCGATGCAACGCTCCGTGACAGAGCAGCTCAGAGGGGCAGTTTGGCTTTTGATGCCCCTGATCTCAGTGGGTTCTTGGGCCCGGGGATGAGGACGGATGCTTGGGAATATGTCTCTGCCTCTCCCCCCTCATAAACCTTCCTCTCCTCTCTTCCCATGCACAACAAACACTCCCTCTCCGTGGGCCGCTGAATCTCAATCACAGCAAACCCACCCAGTTCTTATTTGAATGTAGCCCATCTCAGACAGGAACAGGGATTCTCTGCCTTATATAATGGGGGGGATGGCATATTTTATTCATACTGGCTTGGGAAGGCCTACATTGTGAGGGAGGAAGCCTGGATGCGAGCCACCTTGTTGCCTGTGTTGCCTGAAAATGCCCATGTACTGTGGGTGAGTGTGTGCCAGTGCGCAGGTGTGTGTGAGAGACATACAGATTTGTGTAGCTGCGCTTTGTCAGGGTTAATTGCGCCGCTTTGCTTTGCAGTAGAAATCAGATCTTGCGCGGCTGAAGATGCAGACCCACCTGCAGCGAATGATGTAAATAATTCAGTGTCAAATTTACAAGTTCAGACGGTCGGGAACTTGCAGCTTTGAAATCCTTCAAATCAGAACCGTCTTCTTTCTGATCAGCCTCATCGCTCCTTAAAAGCTTCTCCCACTGCAGTCACACATAAACACACACAGAGACACACACACACGGCGAGGTAACGCTGTGGCAGCTGCAGGCTTATTGGGGCTCCTAATCCAGCCGAGAGTGTTTATCAGAGCAGAACCCGCTGCTGGCAGATGTTATTAATGATGGAAACGGTGGGAGGTAGCAGAAGCGTCACGACCCGGACGTCAGACGGCGTGAATCCTCCAAAACATTCAGGTGTTTGTGTGCGACAAGGTTATTGGTGGACGACAGCGGGATGAAGCCTGACAGGCCTCCTGGTAGCGTGATGGACGTGTCAGTGTTTTGGTCCGTCGCTGGTGCTCATCCAAACACAGGACGAGGGCTTTGAGTGTACGTATGTGGTCCTGAGCAGCAGATGAGGCTTTTTAAATTAATGGCATCTTCACGAGGCTCAAAACTAGAACTCAAGGAAAACACTAAATTTTTCTCCATTTTACTGACTTCATATAGGTTTAGATCATATTTGAGAATCAGGTGTCAGTTGTTTTTGCCTATAAAATCTCATAAAATGCAGACAAATCGTGTTTCTTGATTCCTCCAGATTGCTGCATCAACTTTTTTTTAAGCACGACTGCACCAACTGCTATTGTTCCAGCTACATAGACGTGAATGGTTGCTGTTTTAACAAATAAATAAGTAATTACACTCACTTGCCAGTTCATTAAGTGGTCTAATGAGTAGTTTAGTCCTGCAAAAAAATCACTGTTCATGGCCGCTCTAATGTTTAGTTGATGCTGAAACCGCGTCAGAGAGGTGGTAATTCAGCTGGATGATCATTTTGGTGGATGCAGTTTGAGGTGCTGTTAAACTGGATGGAATTCAACGCTGAAGTGTTTCTGTTATTTAGCCCGGCACACCGAACAAAACGGCTTTGTCAAAAATAATGGGAGCTGCAAACCCCAGCCTCCAAAATGAAACCTTCGTGAAGCTGAGACTGAGTGCAGGGCTGATATGTTAGAATGCACTTGTTTTCATTAGTGTACCCAATGAACTGGCAAGTGAGTGTATATTTGTTTTTTGAGAAGCAGATCAGACAAAATCTGCAGATTATTGATTATTAATGAAATCCAAAAATCCCTGCTTCTCAAATTGGATATTTTGCTGCTATTCTCTGCTTTATATCAAATATTCTGGCTGTAGAATATGTACTTGCAGCTTCACAAAGATAAATGGTTATGTATTTATGGTTTCTGCAGATAAAAAAAAAAACAAATATGCAAAAAATTTCTCTGTGTTTTCTGATGTTTTAGACAAATACTTCAGAAAATACTCACGTCTTTTATCTCTCTGCAATTAGACTGATGGACCAGAAGTTTTATCCCGCAGTTATGTATGTATTTAATGTTTTTATATGGCTTCGCATGTCGTTTAATTAGCCAGATAATTATTAAGAAGGAGCAGGATAAGCGCAGACATAGTTTTCAAAAACGATCACAGAAGCTGCAAATTCTGTGTTTTTTTTCTGATAAATTAAAGTAAACTCACTTTGAGAAGTTTAAACATACCTCATCTGTACACAATAAACCTTCTACAAATAGACTTCTTGCCGAGAAATAAAACAGGCAATCTGAGGGATTAACAAAGTTTTCAATCTCTAAACGAGAGGACAGCGTTATTGAGATGCAGTGCAGTGAACCTCTGTCACATCCATGAGATGAAACTTTACTCTGTGTGCTTGAGAAGACGGTTCGCCGCTCCACCTGTTTATTAGATAAACTCGGGCAATCAGCTGAGCTCTGGCAGATAAGCCTCTCTCCCGCTCCTTCGCTTAGTGTCGCCTAAATCACATCATCTCTGCTGTACGACTGTGACCTCCAGGCGTTAAGGCGCTTGCTCTCCTGCGCTTCGGAGCGTTTAGCTGGCGCTCATGTGCAGGCTGACTCGCAGATGGGGCAAGCTGTCGATGCTGGATGTTAGCTTTCAGTTACAGGACGGTCACTTTGACCACGAAGCTGCTGAGAAAGACGGGCCGGCGCTAAGATGTCCTACAGACCCAGAGGAACCGTTGAAGTCTCACCGTTGAAGTTTGCGGTGTGTTTAAGGACCCTGTGTGGATTATTTTAGCCCAAGGTGGTGCAGGTTTACGATGATGCTGTAAACTGTGTGAGCAAATGAGGGAATGTCCTACACACAGACATTTATTTTTAACCAACAAAGTGCTGCTCAAGTGTGAAAGTGACTTTTTCTCCACTTGCTAAATATTTCACTTTATATCTGAGCTCTGAATATTTATCCTGAGTCAGTGGGGGAACTGAATTCCTGCAGATTTTGAGCTTTTTTTAAAAAAACAAAAAACAAAAAAAACATGCAGTTTCTGTAGTTTCCTCACTAACAGTGCAGCCCTAGATTTGGCGTGCATGCATGCAGCAGCAACAACAACAACAACAACATGCATCTGTTGCCTGAAGCGGTACATTTCAGGTCAGTGTGGCCTTGTTTTTGTTTTTTTAATCCGCAGTGCCTCACATGGCAGAAATTACCCACTTTGCTGGAGAGGTTCATGAATAATCGATAATTATTCACACTGTGAGGTGTGTTTAGCTTCATCAAACCTAATGAATGAAATGAAACGAAAAGAATTTCCACTGAGGTTTTACCTTCAGTCTGTAGATGTTTTGAATTCAGGAGCCGCAGATTATGAAGCTTCTGTGTCTACAAAATGAAGCTCAGACAGGCAGTCAGTTTCACTTAGTTTGCTTTTGATTATTAATGAAATCCAAAAATCCCTGCTTCTCAAATTGGATGTTTTGCTGCTATTCTCTGTTTTATATCAAATATTCTGGCTGTAGAATAAAACAAGACATGTGAAGGAGAACTAGACTGATAATCGGGTTGCTTGTTGATTAACTGGTACACTGTTAAGAACTGCAGCACGTTGAGCCTACAGACTTGTTACACTGTAAAAATGGGAGGCATTTTTAAAATGATCAGATTGGACCAGTATCGGGCCTCTCCACATTACATTAACTTTGACAGCCCTATTTACTGGACTGAATACAGTCTCGTTCACGGTGCACACGGCATCTAGGAGAATACAAGGACGAGAAGAAATCCTTTATGAATTTATTTAAGATTAGATTGCGACTCAGATCAGCCAATATTCAACATTAAAGATTGACACTAAAGACTTGATCAGGCAATCCCTTTAAAAAATAAGAAAATATCTTTATCTTACCTCTTTACCTCATTAGATTTGTTTTTCCTTACCTAAAAAACAAATCAAATGATCCATCTAATGATCTGTTTGATCTCCCAGTCATTGATATCAGTATCAAATTAAAATTTCCATTTTAAGTTGTGCTGTAACAGCAGCCAAAAAGCACCGAACCGTCCGTGTTGTTAGCGTAACAGCCTGTCAAGTGATTGGTGGTGCGGCCTGTTTATCCCACATAACGTGGTAATTCAAACCGGACCTTTGAGAGATTGCAGCCAAAGATCTCACGACTCAAAGGCTTGTGATCAAAAAGTACAGTAGGTCTCTGAGAGAACAATCCAAGGATTGCACATTTTCACCGTCAAACGTTAAAGGTTTCAAAACACACACGTGTGCGGCAGTTTTTCCATCCTAGAAAACAAACCCACACCGAGCTGACAGACGGCCATTAACTGGATTCAGGCTGTCAGTGAGCGAGTCCTGCACCGCAGAGACCAGGTGGACTCGTGTCAGCAGCTTTTCATGCATGTGGAATCAGACTCATGAGAAGAGAAACAATGAGGCAGCTCTTTCTGTTTCTGAATGATGAATACAGACCACTGCCACCTGCTACTGAGAGTTATTTCCTCTCAGGTGCAGGGCCTATGTAAAAGCTGGTTGTTGTGCAACTTTTTCGGTGCAGATACAGGAGACGTCACAGTCAGCCTTTGTTGCCTGTAGTTCTTTGATGTTGCTTTGGCGAGTCCAGGCCGTAATAGACCGAGAGGACAGTGCAGTGACAATTTTGAAGAGAAAGAGAAAGCTGCAGCTGTGAGGATGAAAGAAATGAAAGAATTCTTCTTCTTCAAAAAAAAAACATAAACGAATATTTGGTTTGAATTCCCAGACAGTCACAACCTTAGTTGTTTAAATCGTAGTTTCAGACTTGCAAAACCTTCCTCATTAGATTGCCAACGTTATCAGACTCTGAGTTTCAGAATCGTTTTTGCAGTTTTGAACTATGGCATCATCATATCATCATATTAAACCCACAAACCAACAACCGGCCAGCTGTGAAATCAGGAATGAATCTGCTGCTGTCTCTGTGCTCTGTGCTTCCCTGCTACGGCGCTCTGAAGAACATGAAAAGATTTTTCCACAGACGGCTAAACACGAGCAGTCACACAAAAACTTCTCTCTCACTTGCACCTTAAGGAAATAAATAAAACTTTATCGTCAAATATTCTTTGACGCTTAAACATTTCTGTCAGTATCAGGTGAGAATGCCCCGTTGGTCTATAATTTGATTCAGTCTGACAGAACAAGTCCGCAGAACAAAAGCCTTGAGGTTTGCGGTTTAAAACTGGAAGTGAAGGGGTGACAGCTTGGTGAGTTGTGCGTTGGTGTGTTATCAGACTGGAGCGGTTGTCAGTCATTTGTCGTGTGGCCCGTGTGAAATGACGTCTGTCTCCATCAGCCGCCTGCTGAGGCTCACAATGAGCAGAACTCGACTGTAGGCTGGTTCTGTGGGTGTGTTGTGTAATTCCACTGCTCACGGACGACAGCTCGGATCAAAAGCATTCACAGTGACTGAAGATCAACGTCATGCTTTTGCTGATGATCGACCATCAGGCCTCTGAAACGGGCAACCTGCTGAAACTAAGACATTTAAACATGGGGGTATAGAGGTATAAGAACATATCAGTGCAATACTGCCAAAACAAGAAACTTGAGAATTCATTTTTCATTGGTGATCAGACAGCCAATCAGCATACAGCTTTCTAGTGGCATCACGACAGAAAAAAAACACACCACCAAATGACTCCTGGAAGCTGTGTAACTTTCTCCTCTGAGTCTAAATTCAGATGTAATATTTTAAAGGTACAGACACACCAAACCAACATCAAAGAAATACCGGCAATGAAGGCTGATTGTGGAATTACCTTACGTTTCCTGCGTCTGGACCAAAAAAGTTGCACTTGAATTCACCACAAAGACTACTGCGGAAGGCCAGCTGGTGCATACGTTCTGGACCTGAAAGGAAATACCTCTTCATAACAGCAGGTGGCAGTAGTCTGTATTCAGCATTCAAAAGACGAAACAGGAAGAGCCCTAGCTGGGAGGCTAGGAAGCTAGTCAGAGCTACAAACTGCCGTGCAGAGCTGACGTCTCCTGAGTCACGCTGATCAGTTGGTTTACAGCTTATTCATCCTACATGATCATGTCACTGGGAATATGTTTGCGTAATGTTAAGAACAAACTCCCTCAGTATGGCCTTTGAATCTTTTGTTTGCCGTCATCGCTTCCTGTTTCGCTTCTTGTGCTCTGGTTCTCTAAGCTGATCAGCCAATCAGAGTGATCTCTCTGACCCATTCGTGAGCTTTCTGTGTTTGTGTTTCTGTCTGGATTTGTCAGTTTAACCTTTTAATTAGTTCATAGTGAGGAGTGGGCGAGACGGGGAGAGAGAGAGGTGTCACCAGTGCTGAAACAGTGAATAGATTAAACCTTCAACTGAAACTAGTGTAACCATCATTAGTGAACATTTAGTGCTGTTTATTGAGTGAGAACACCAAACAGTGGTTCTGTTGCTGCTACAGTGTGCTGAACGTAATCATAAATGTCTTCGCAATTACATAAACTATCACACTGTTTTGAATGCAAAATGTGTGAAAGGCGCAATGGGTTTAAAGAAAAAAGCAAAACATTTCTGCAGATTCAACATTAACGGAAAAACGTTTCAGGCTGTAGCTACAGAAACGTGTTAGTATTTCTTTGATGATGAGGCATTTATCAGTAGAAGAGCTGCAACAATTTGACAGAAGTCTGATGGTTGATACATCATAAAAATGCCAAATATTTGGCTTTTTTCTCAGTCCAGTATTATACTGTATTTCCACTGCTGGCATCTTAACCTACTGCTCCGACATGACCTGGAAAACCCTGACAGCCCTGGTTTTCTGTTTTTCTGCCGTTGTGGACGTGACACTTGGCTGCTATTGCAACTGTGTGCATATGTGCTGTGCGTCCGTGTGTGTCCATGTGGCCCTAGCTCTACTGCGGACATGAGTTGTAGAGCCGGAGGACGCTCTGCAGTCCACACGGGTCCCTGCATGTGAGTGTGACAGCCCAAGGTCCCCAAAGCATGACGCATGCTTTAGTCTTTCAGTGTGTGCTTCTGTCAGCGTGTGTGTTTGCTGGATGTAGCTTTGGTTACCATGGTGGCTTTGTGGGTGGACCGGCTGTTTATGATGAAGTGATAAGACAGAGAGTGAGAGGTCAAATAGCAACTGGATGTTAAAGACACACGGCTATAGACAGACACCTTTCAGTCTATCAGTTCTGATTAAGGGCTGTGTCACACCAAGCTTGATTGTCGATGCCAGTGTCGGGCCGTTGGTGAGCATCCGTGGTTCTAGTTGTGACAGTGTCTAATGCACAGTTTATAGTACCGTGGCACATTGATGCCATGGCTACGGTGTTGCTCTGGACCCTATGTCGGACCGTATGCCCTAACCTGATTTACACCTCCCCAGAAATGGAACGATGCGTTGCAGCACCGCAGACTGCAGTGGCTGTGATTGGTCTAAAATGCACTTGTTCATGTAACTACAGAAAGTTCTCCTTTGTTCAGGCTCCTACACAGCATCCACTCAAACGTGGCGTAATTTCATAGCAATATGGACACACCATGCACAGGTATAAATCGTAGACTGTATAAATATGGACTCCTCCTCCAAAGTGTAACCACAGCAAGTAGAGCGCCCCCTGGTGTCTGGCTGCAGTATAGATCATAAGCGCCACCTCCTCCATGTTAGTGGATGGGACTAAAACACTAAAATACACGTCAAATCATTTCTTTTAAGGATGGTTACAGTCATTTTAGGTAGTTAATATATTACCGATAAATACTCAAGTGTCAATTTTTTTAATTTTTTTTGATATGTTAGTTATTTGACGCTATAGAAACAGGAGGTGACTTAACTGTGACCACCAGTTGCCATGACAACCGCTTTGTAAAGTGGTCCCGTGGGACCTTGAGAGTTGTGACAAGTGTAAGGAAGTGTGGACATGTCATCCATTTTTTATACATTCTATGGTGTGAATGCTTTCGATTAACCCCCTACACCGTGGCTATGCACTTAATGTTCCGCAATACTCTAAATTAAGCTTAATAGTGGCTCTTCCTGTCTCCACCAACTGGTGAAGATTGTCTGCTTTTCTTAGTCTTTTTATTTTTTGTGGTGCTGAAAGCTCAGACCTTTTGGTTACACAATCTCAGCGGGCGTAAAAACTCCCAATCTGCAGTCAGCCGCTATCGATCGTCTCTCGGCTGTGTGGCATTAAAACAGCCAAGTGTCACGGAGCATAGAGGAGAGGGAACGACGACAAGGAGGAAAGTAATTAGGCTGCCGATACAGGCGGCTGTCGCGCACACACAAACATATGCGCTCACCCTGGCAGGTATCATTAGCCCACTTCTCACATCTGACGCTCCAAATCCAAGATGGCCGTCTCAGGCCTTCTCCAGGAGAACCGTTGCTAGGCAACTCCCTCCCTACTCTGCTGCGCTGCAAGTGGAAGATGGCGTCTCCCCATGGACCGCGCGAAAGTGTGTGTGTGAAAGAGAGAGAGGGAGAAGAAGGAATGTTGTTATGCTGCGGTTGATCTGAGAGAAGGCCTCATTCAGATCTAACACACATACAGTACACACACAGCACACACACAGTACACACATAGCACACACACAGTACACACGCAGTACACACAGATGAGCAGATTGGACCCAGATGTTCTGGCCATTCTCCACGGTGAGACTGCGAAATGCACATGCTTTTCTTTTTGGCTCTGTCTATCTATCTATCTATCTATCTATCTATCTATCTATCTATCTATCTATCTATCTATCTATATTTACATCTGTCTATCAGTCTTTTCATTCCAGC
Source organism: Planiliza haematocheilus (assembly GCA_005024645.1). Lineage (NCBI taxonomy): Eukaryota > Metazoa > Chordata > Actinopteri > Mugiliformes > Mugilidae > Planiliza > Planiliza haematocheilus. Next base: position 299,126 of record SRSE01000811.1, read on the forward strand.
CATATTTCATTCATTTTGTCTTTTGTACCTTCATTTTGAACAAAAAAATACAAAGTTGGAATTGTGCTGTTATCGAGAGTGTGCTTGACAGATTTGTGTTCCAGAGATTTCTCCAGGAATACAATATGTGTAATCTGACCCATTTTGAAATTGGTCTGCAGCTACAGTTTGTTTCTGTGTAGAGATGCACAACTGCATCTGCGCCCTCTAGCCAAAAACACAACAACAAAAACACAATCTGTGTGCAAACAGCTGAGTTCAGATTGAGTAGCAGGTGTGATAATTTCATTCTTTCAGAGGAAGCAGCAGCTTGAAAGAGAGAACAGTAGCAGCAGCAAATCACACTTGTGGAGACTCTTTGGTAGCAGACAGCTCGGCTGAAGTCGATCTAAAACCCGATGGGTCTCATTGGTGTGTGCCACAGAGTCTAAATGCACATCAGTGAGCCACTCTGTGCACCGAGTGACTGACGTTTTCCTTCATCTACATGAGCACGCTCTAGTTTGTTTTCACTCAGATGAACCATCCAGCTGCAGGTTATTCTCACAGGAGCTGTGGGTTAATCCGCTGCTGAAAATAGTGCCCCCCAGATGCACTTTTCTTCTTGTTTGGCTGTCTCAGACTCATTTGCGTGTTGCTTTCACTCGTTTCAAGGAGGGTTGAGTTTTAAGACTCGTAATGTGGTTATTAATTAATAATTGGTAGACTGGTGTCACTTTAGCAGCGTTTAATTTGGACAAACAAGGAAGTATTAGCACACATTAGGCCTGCTGTGAGGACAGTAGAATGCTGTGATTGATAGGTGGTGGCTTCGGCAGCGAAGACCCCCCTGAGGGATTGTAATGAGCTTCTCCATGGCTGTCCCTCCACACTGACCTCTGTCTGTCCATCCACTAGTCATTACAGTTTTTCTCTGTTGGTTTGGCTCATTTCTTGAAACAGAAATTACATTCTTAAAACTATAAGACCATTTGGCCAAACAGTCTTACAGTTCTGCACAACATTACAGCTCACTAGCAAAAGCGCATATATCTCCCAAAACTGTTCACACATGCTTCAAAACTAGATTCCTTTACCATGTAAAGTGTCAGTACCATCAAAATGGCAAAGATCTTTCTCAATTGCTTTTGGCTCATTTGCATTCACTTAGTGCTTTTACCAAAAATAAACTGGATGGTTCAGCATAACACCATGGATGAGCTGCAGAACCTCATATCTCTCCCAAAACAGTTTACTTTTGTGTCAAAACCAAACTTCTTTCTCATGTAAGTAGTCAGTGCCCCCAAAATGCATCATCCCTGTGGCATTCTGTGAGCACTGCAAGTCAAAATGCTTAGATGTTTTGTCACTATGGCAGAGATGTATAAAACCTAAGAAAAGGACTTTACAGTAAGAGCAGCCTCCAAAGTTTGACATCACACACACTGCACTCATATTGCCAAGGAAATTGTAACCATTTTTATTCACATATAGCCTACATAAAGTAACTCAAGATTATGTACTGTAAAAACAAAATGTATAGGCCTACAGTTCTCTGTACATGTATGAAATATGAACACAAAAAAACAGAAAAAATATACCAAGCCTATAGTGCAGTAAACAAAGTTTCACGAGTAGAGACATTTTCACTGGTCATCACTGTCATCACCCTCTGTCTCCTGGCCACCATCTTCATCCTCCTGACCATCCATACGCTGCGCTCTGATTGGCCACATATTTTCATCAACATCACAGCGGATATTTTCCCTCGCGATGCAGCGAGGGAAAAAGCGGCGTGAATGACGCAACCATCCCCTACACTGATCCCCTGTAATGTCATCACACGCAGCATCCATGGCATGGAGCAGGGACCTCTGGTCTTGAGCACGATGCTCATACACTCTCCACCTCCATGCGGAAAAAAACTCCTCAATTGGATTCAGGAAGGGAGAGTATGGAGGTAGGAGCTGCATGAGCATCCTTGGATGCCTGGTGAACCAGGCCCTGATGAGCGGGCCTCGGTGGAAATTGACATTGTCCCACACTATCACATAGTGTGGGAGGTGAGGCCCTTCCAGTCCTCTCTCATTTTCTGGGACCAGATCAGTGTATAGGTGCTCCAAGAAAATGAGAAACTTTTGGGTATTGTACGGGCCTAAACTGGGGATGTGTGTGGCCACACCATTCTCTGAAATGGCAGCACACATTGTTATGTTGCCCCCTCGCTGGCCTGGGACATCCACCGTGGCCGCTGGCCAATGAAGTTGCGTCCACGTCTGCGGCCCTTGGTTAGGTTGAAACCAGCCTCATCAACGAACACAAGGACGTGTGGTGTTTCATTCCCCTCTAATGCCATTATTCTCTACAATAGAGTAAAAAAAATCAAATCAGTCATACAGTATAAAGTCATACAGAACAGTAATAGAAAATTACATTGGGCTATTCTATGTTCTCCTCCACAAGTTCAATATAGCCTACTACTGGCCACTACTCCAGTGGATCCAAACTTGGGATATAGGAGGTACTGCAGAAGTATTTGACACAAAGAGGAGAGAGAAATACTGAAGACAGTTTTCTGTTGCAGAATAGGCAAAATGTTGCAGTCAGATACAGTAAAGCTGGATGCTGCAGTAGTAAGAGAACACTGAAAACAAAAACAAAAAATAGAAACCACTGCTTACTGTAATTACAGTACTGTAAGGTTACGATGATTAACAACCAATGACTGACTTACATGTACATACTGGTACCGCAGCTCTTTTACCCTGTCAGAGTTCCTCTCAAATGGTACCCTGTAGATTTGTTTCATGGTCACCTGATGTTTCTTCAATACACGGTCTATTGTAGAGATGCTGATAGAGTAGATGTTTTGGAATATAGCGTTGTCCAGAAGGATTGTGTCATGGATCTGTCGCAATGTGATTGCATTATTTGCAATCACTATGTTACAGATCTCTTGTTCTTGGCGCTCATTGAGAAGTTTTCCTCTGCCACCCATGCGAGGTTGTCGCCCAATTCTAGACATAGAAGTAAAAGAACAACACTGCATTACAACTTCCAATGTATATGTCATGTATTTGTTGCAGAATGACTTACAAATGCATTGAAGTTTTACTTACAACTGTAATGCAACACTGCACAGTGAATGGAATTCTACTCTAAACTGTATCAATATATCCAATTTCCTTCCTTCAATTTACAGTATTTTCTTGTCATTTTTAAAGTGTCATACATAACATCACATTGAGATACTGTAAGCTACAGTATTACAGTACAGTACTGCAGGCCTCCCGACAACACACACACACAGAGTGAATAGTTTATACATGTCTTGCTTTACAGTATGGACAGTACTATATGCTACTGTAATGTCTCCTATACAGTAATTCCATCATTGAGTATTGATTGAGTACATACCTGTTTTCCCTGCGAAATGTTTGGACAATGGAAGAGACTGTAGAGCGGGGCACATTTGGCTGCACTCTGCGACCTGCCTCTGCCATTGTGAGGCCATGATTGATGACGTGGTCTATGATTGTGGCCCGAATTTCATCAGGCACAACTCTGTGTCTTCTTGCTCCTCGGCCTCTTCCGCCTATTCCACCACGCATCCGCACTCCTCCTCCTCCTCTTCTTCTTCTTCCTCCTCTTCCTCTTCCTTGAGCAGGGAGTTGCTCATGATCATTTTCTTGGCCAGGTACCTCCATGTTTATACTGCAAAAGGTACAGGCCCTAGCCAAGCTCTATATATACGCGTTTGGCAGCATTCACAATCATAGACAGCACCAGTCAGGTGGCTAAATAGCTGATTGATTGGTCATCTGAGATGTAGGAACTCCTCCTTCGTTAGTCAAGTTCTAATTTCACCTGACTGTCAATTACTGTCATGAATTTATGAAATGCTGCAAGAAATTCATATGGTTTTCATGGTATTAGCCTACAGTATGTTGACTAATTTTGACAGTTGAACAGACTATTGTGCATATGATGATTTACACAGTGAAATCATGCTGACATGTTTTGGAGAGAGCAACCATTAGACTGAGAATCAACTAATCAGCTTAGATCAGCAAGATCTATTCATTTGGAAAATGTGCTAAATGTATGCTCATTGTGCTAACTCTAGGGTACTTGTACATAACCATTTGCAAAGATGCACTAAGACACTTGAGACATGTACTAAGACATTTGCAATTTGATGAAAGCAATGAGAAATGCCATTCTGTTGTGAACATTTGCAAGGTGGTTTGGAGATTTGTCCATGTTATTTTGAGAATGTAATTTCTGTTTCAAGAATTGAGCCAAACCAATAGAGAAAAACTGTAACACCCGACCTGGGCAGTGTGATGGCATGTGGCCAGCTTTAAGTATTTGTGTTAACACCTGGTATTAAAATGTGTCTCCACATACGTCTCCAGCTAGCCCTTCAGATCCCATCTCAGTTTCATGCTATGCAAATAATATAACATAGTTTGGGGTGGAGTAGAATATTTTAACAGGGCCGGTATCAGATGGATATCTGCTGCTGCTGAATCCTGAACATAGCGCTGTTTTTTTGTTTTTTTTTACTTTTCATGACATGGGCACACTGTTAAGTTATCATTTATTGATCCCTGCTCTAACGGTAGTTTTGCTTGAGACTTGAAACGCTGGGAGCCTCCATACGCACCGTAATCTCCAGTACTAAATAAATGAAGTCACTGGTGAATCACTTAATACATCCCTCTACTCCACACGGCTCTTTATACATCATGATCACATCAATTATTAACCACATACTGCTATGTTTTTTAATGACAAAATTTGTCAGTCAATTTAATTGCATTCATTTTCATTTGTTAATTGTTGCTTAGATTATTTATTATTTCATTAGTTAACAGCTATAAGGACAGAATATTTGAAAAGGCTCATATTACTCATGAACAGAACTCACTTAGGGTGCTTTTTCCTTTACAGGTGATCACTTATAATAGTGGTTTTGTGTTTTTTTTCTGAATGAATGAGGCTAACCCTCTGCTGAGAATGAAATGGAACTGAGAGCATGAGCAGCCCCGTTGAGGAGGTGGTGTTTAATATGATTCAGGAGGCATTATGTGTTCACACTACCAAAGGACTGAGGACTAATGCAACCCTGACCCCCTCCAAATGTAGTCAGACATTGGATGGCGTCCTTAGTGCATCCTGAGTGTGTTCACACCTGTGGCTGAGCTGGTAACTTGTGATCAGATTCATCAGGACGCAAGCTCTTATATTTCTGTTCTAAGATTAGTGTGAAGAGGTCACATTAGTCTATATAATCTATAAATTATTCACAGTATTTTAAAGCTACAGTGTATATTAACATCTGTTACATTTAAGTCTAACTAAACCTCTGTTTAAATGTTTTTTGTAGCAACAGTCCTGAGCTTTGGCATTGGTTTGTTTTCCATCAACCACAGCTCTGCACACAATTGGATAGTCCTCCAACCAATCAGAGCCATTGAGCCAGTTGTAAACAAATTCAGGTCCACAGTGCTCGGATGATGTTGCTGTTCAGTAACAATGATTACACTGCTAAAAAGCTAGTGGGCTGCTGTTGAACTTCTTGTAATAGTAGCTTAAACTGAGCAGCTCGTGTTGGTGCTTGTACTGTGGAGTCTGGACCGAGACCTCAGAGGATGTTGGATGAGTTCAGAACATCTGAGACTTTATTGCTTTCATCCCACATCACACAATTGTCAGAGCATTATCAGTGGGCTTTTCAGTGTTGTAGCTCCTGATCTAAAGAACTCTTCCACTGTGTCTTTGTAGTCTCAACACCATAAATCATACAAATGCACGCTCCTCTACTAGAAAGCTTTCGTATCATTGCACTGTAAAGGTGGGTGTAAGGTTTTTGTCTTACATCCTTTCGGGTCATTCAGGTTTTTATTTGAGCGACTGACTCAAATAAAATACCAAAGATGGTTGATGAATTGAAAAGCGTAACGGCTTATCTTGTCATGAATATAAAGTGTTGATGTCTTGAAATTAGGAAGTGGACAAAGCATCGATGTGTTGTACAGGGAGATGAGAACAAACAAGGAGATGTCTTCCATAACTTTATATTAATGAACAAACACATTATCATATGGCCTTGAAAGACGCTTTGAACATCTGGAAAATCTGGTCAAAGCTCTACATTGTTCTCTTCATCTCTACCATTATTCATTCCCTTATTTTTGTATGTTGTTTTATTTATGTTTCCATTCTTCTCTTTAATTAACAGTCTAGGCACAGACATTAAAAGACTGGGAGAGACAGATGAGGTTGGGTGACATGACACCAGACCAGATTCAAATTCGTTAATCGTACAAGAAAGAAAACAACAAAAAATAGAACAACTCATAAATCGGTTTATCAATTCAGTGACCAGAAGCAGCCCCCACAGCCGCCACTGGCTCTCTCACTCTGTATGTATCTCTATCTGTTCACAGGGGACATCACTCAGAAGGGTTATGAGAAGAAGAGGTCCAAGCTGATCAGGGCATATGTTCCACATGCTGGAGGTAATTTAGCAACCTCTGACCCCCTCCACACACCCCCACTCAGTTAAAATATTCCCATACGACTACTAGAGTATCGACCGGGTGTCATGACAAATACAGTCGTGATGATACTGTACTCTTCTATTGATTCAGTGTTCAGCCGCCGCCATTAGTGTTAGGACTCCCTAGAGCTCAGCTTGGGCCTGCTCCTCTGGATCTGTATCTGAACGCGCCTCCACACACACACACACAGGCCTAAACCAAAACACAGACACGCATCCATCACACACTCCTTTTATCATTTATCACAGCCACAGGACTAATGGTGATACTGAGGGATGTTCTGCCAGACAGCACGGATACAAGTTTCTATTTTCATTTATTTTATTATTTTCTATTATTTTATTTTAAGAAGTCAGAAAAATCTTAATTTTTCTGCAGTGTCAAACCATCTCCATGATTGTTTTTTATTCTTTTTTGGCACTCTATCTACTGCTTTTGTCAAACGTGTATGTGCATATGTCTGTACGTGTGTGTGTCTGTATTTATATATATATATATATGTGTGTGTGTGTGTGTGTGTGTGTGCGTCCGCCTGCTTGTCTGCTTGCCTCTGTAGGTATGGAAGGGCCCATGTCTCACCGGGCCCCGCTTGGGCCTCCCTCTGCCGCCCGATTCCACCGACGGAGAACGTCCGGCACAAGAGATGAGCGCTACCGATCAGGTACCTAAACTGACTGACTGACCGCTGAAACTTTAATAAATTTAGATATTTAAAAGTGACAGGTGAAGTGAACACACTCCTATTATTATGGCACCTGGCAAACAGGTCGAGGCAGCGTGATGCTGTAGGCAATGTTCTGCTGGGAAACCTTAGGTGCCGCCATTCGTTGTTGCAGACTATGTACACCCTTTAATGGATGGTATTCCCTGGTGGCTTCTTTCAGCAGGATGATACTTCCTGCCACAAATCAAAAATGATAGGGATGGTCTGAGGAACACAACAGTGATTTTGAGATGTTGTCTTAGCCTCCAAATTCCCCAGATCTCAATCCACTCGAGCATCTGTAAGATGTGTTCCACAAGCATGTCCATAAAGGCCCTGCCTCTCAACTTGTAGGACTTGCTTGGTCTTGCTAATATCTTGGCGTCTTGCTCTAGTAAAGTCCATGCCTTGACAGGTCAGGGCTGCGTTGGCAGCAAACAGTAGACCTACATAATATTAAACAAATATTATTCATTTTCAATAAACCTGTTTTTTGAATTCTCTGTTGAAGAATTAACGAAGCAATTCAACCAGATCTGCTATACTTACTGAACTTACACTGTTTATACTTAGAGCGTTTTATGACAAAAAGGTTTTAATATTAAATAGGAATTTAGCTCGTTAACCTTTTGTGTCTTTGGTGTTTTTGTGATAAGCAGCGAGCATTTAACAAACAACAGCGCAAAGAAGTGTAGACTCAGAAGAAGTGAAGATGAGTGGATAACCTCTTTTTCAGACACACTGCAGTGGCTTTCTGGATGTTTGCATCATTAAAATGTTCTAGTAGCACTAAATGTTTCCTCCACAGGCTGCACAACAAGCTAATACTGATAAATGACATGTAAATCTGACTGAGGCAGCATTGACTGTTGCAGACTGGAACATTTCAGTCCTGGTTGACTAGGCAACACCTGCAGTTACTACTGGTTACGGCGAATTCAGTTTAATAGTACAGTCACTGAATTCTGAGGGCAGCGAATCAAACTATTTTAACAAAGGAGGCTGACAATGAATTGTCTTGCCTATGAATGAAACTTTCCGTCTTTCTCTCTCTCAGACGTCCACACTGAGGCGGTGCAGGCCGTGTTGGCCCGACATGTGGAGAGGAAGGTGGCAGTGCCCATGCCCTCCAAAAGACGATCTCTGGTGGTCCAGACCTCCATGGATGCATACACACCTCCAGGTGACGACACACATAAAAAAAAACACCCACTCACACTTCAAAAGATCATGATCTTAAGACACATTGCCAGATTCGATCATCTGCTCAGGAGTATGTTTAATGTTCAGGTTCTAAATTAATTTTGTCATTTAAAGTAACTGTGCGATTAAAACAAAGCTTAAAAAAGGCACCAACTCGCACACACTGCGGGTATCTTATCTGTTACTAAACCCAAAATGTGACCCCAGAGAGGCCGCCCTCTCTTCCCAGACAGGATTATGTTGTGGTGCTGCATCTCTGCTTTCTCAGACATTTTGGTTCTGACAGAAACACTCGTCTCACCAGAAACTGCAAATATGCACATTTCTCGTGGCATGCAAACCCACTGACAGACTTACAGAAAAAACAAACCACAGCCAGCTGTAACGTTGCACTCGGTCAGATACTGTAAATGTGATCTGCCATAAAAAAAAAAAAAAAATAGGAAAAATACTGACTGTTAGCCTTTTTCAGTGTTTTTGTGCGTTCTTTAACCGTTGGCTGGAATAGGGCGCTGGAGTTGACCTTTACCTCGGGTATGAACGTATTAGATTGAACATAATCAGAGTTGATGGCTTAATTTTGGTGTTGATTGAATTTTAATGAAGAAAATGTAATAACTTTGTTCGCCGGTAATTTGCTTTTTAACCTTTGAAGGAATTTCTTAAGTGAACCTGACATCCTGTGTAACTGAAAGCCTGAATGCTGGTTATAGGGTGTTTTTACAACATTCTAACAAGAACGTTATTTAAATGTTATTTAAAATGATTATTCCTATTTGCACTGTGTTTACTGGGCCAAATGTCTGATCCTCAATCTTCACATGATTAACTCTTGTTTAAAGAAGTGCCAGATTTAACTAAATCGCTTGTGGGCTGTTTTACTTGCTGACTAATTTTTGACATTGGAGCTAAGGAGCTATTCAAAGGTCATAAAACTTAAATGGTGAAAAGTATGAATCACAGTCTTAAGGCTTTCTTTGATCCCTGTGATTCTGAATATAGATGATTACATCAAAAACCTCACTTCTCAGATCTGTTTATCAGTCTCAGATGTGGAACCTATAAATGGAGAGTTATGCTTCTGATATATTAGCACTGACTGACACTACATAACCCAAAGTATGCGGACTCCCGAACGTACCACGCACATGGGAACCTGGCAGGTATCCAGGCACAGGAGCATGAGTGAGGTCCAAACGGTCTGGCTCACAGTCGGGGCTCCACTTCATCACAAAGGTGTTGATAAAACTGGGAAAATGATTTCCCTTTTTTAGGACTTGCGAGCATCTATTTTTAAAATAATAATAAAAAAGAAGGACAAAATGTTTCAGAACAGAAGTATGCAGTTACCTCCACACAAACACATACAAATGTCCTGAGAGAAAATATTTAGGAAAATATAACATCTACATGGATTTTAATAACATCCACGGGCTTCTTCTTCCATTTCTTCTGTATCTGCTTAGTTTGGCATAAAGACTAGAAACAAGGGGAAGCCGCTAGTACATTGAATCAACCTAACAGCAATTTTAAATGTAACTGTTGAGGCTAGGTTTACAAGATATCAATTTATCAATTTATAAAATCCTCGGTTTAATTGAATTAAATCAGGGGTGTCAAACTCATTTTAGTTTAGGGGCCACATGCAGCCCAGTTTGATGTCAAGGGAGCCGGACCAATAATACGATAGCGTATTACTTAAACCCCACATTTATCAAGAAAAGGAAATGCAATTTGTGTTTAGTTCTAGGTCTCAGATGTTATGTCCACAAATATGTGTGAACCCTTGGAATAGCGTTACTTTTATTGGAAAAATAGCAGTTGCACTTCACAAATTCATCCCGCAGGCCAGATTAAAGGCCCCCGGGCCTTATGTTTGACACATATGAATTAAATAAATGCCATTTCCTGCATCTTCTCGTTAGAAATCTTGCTGCTGTTTAGCATGACTAGTCTCTGCAACGAGATTAGGCCACATGTGAAGAACATGTAAAACGAGACTAAAATCTGGGCAGCATTTTGGATTTAAAAAGTATGACAGCGGAGAAGAGGTGAACAAAAGTAAGGCTGTATGCAAGATGTGAAACTAGAGCGAAAATATTGTGGAGCTACCAAATCAAAACTGAAATATCTCCAAATGAAAAAACTGTATTAGGAGTATGTGAATTAAAAATTAGCGTTAGCCAGACCTAGTAACTGTTGTGAGGAACCCAGTGGAGGCTTTATGCTAACTTTAGCTAGGCTAAGCTAAGCGTGCAGGTTGGGCCTGAGTCTCATTTAACTCTGGCCAAGTAAGCTAATTAGCACTAAAGTGTTGGCTTGTTCCTGTTTCATGAACGTTTTCTGTTGTGTCTGCTACTTTGTCTTATTGTAATGTTGTGTGTACGTTTGTATTAACGAATAATGGCGGCTACTGACTCTCACCAGGCCTGTCCCCACTGTGCTCAGACTCGTCGTCGGGCTCGGAGGAGGAGGCGGGGCCGGGCGACGACATGTCGGGCATGGACCACTGGATGAGCCGCCCTACCCAGTTAGGCCCCGCCCACCTGGGTTCCACCTCCTCCTCCTCCTCGTCCACGCAGAGCGGAGGCAGCGGGAACGCCGGGCGGCTGGCCGACTCGCTGGCACACACGCACATCTCGCACCTGGCACACCTGGCGCACACGCACCTGGGTCAGTCGCACCACCAGCAGAGCCACCTGTCACAGTCGCACCACGGTAAGACTCTCTTTAATATACAGGATCTCTACATAATGCATCAGTACTACATTTATCATGAACAACTGTTCTTCATTCTTATTCAGTATATTGTATCACATCTTGTGCTCATTCATACTGTAGATGTCCCACTTTGTTTTCCCCACTAACATCATTAATGCAGTCTTTATTTTGACACTGTTTATGATTTGATTTCATCCTCTCAGCCTCTCTCATAGGTTGTCTGTTTTAGTTCCACTATCTTCCTTTTCTCAGTTCATATTTATAGGTTGTTTTGTCTACCACCATTTGACAGCATTCGTATTCACCTCTAAAAGCCGCTGCATTTTGTTGTTATCTTTAACTTTGCAAGTCTGTATATGCAAAACATCCCTGTAAAGCAGCTGTGCATTGTGCCTCCAGGTATCGGCCACCTGTCTCTGAAGAGGAAGGGAGCTCTGAGCGTAGCGGAGAACGGAGGATCATTACGGCGATCCTGCGAGTTCGGATCTGACATGCTGTGGCCGCCACCCCTGGAGTCTGATGGTAGGTGCAGTCAGGAAGTAAAAAAAAAAAAAAAAAAACTTACCTGTCCTAGAGCTGAAGAAGTGTCCTCATTAGGCCAAAGTTTCAGCTGGATGCAACTTTCTTCTTACAGCACTCAGCTTGAGTTTTGATCATGCCATGTAGGCTAGCTTATTTTGTGATACTGGGTCTGTAAAATCAGTTTGGATGTGGCTGATTTTATAGACATGATATGAATCACCAGTTTTTTGTTCATGCAATACGCTCAGTACAATACTACCAAAATAAGAGCATGGATAGCAGCAGATGGGGCTGTTTAAATTAACGCCATCTCCATAGTAAGGTTTAAAACGGCAACGGAAGTAAAACACTCAAAGATTTTTTTAAATTTACGAGTATAATATAGGTTTAGATCATTTTTGTGGAGCAGTTGCTGTATCATCTGGTTTTGCCTATAAAAAATGAGGACAGAATGTGGACGCTGTTAAACTGGATGCTAAAATGTTTTCGTTTATGTAGCCTGGCCCACTGACTAAACTGTGCTGGTGTAAGACACTAAAATTCTGTAGTACTACAAACCAAGCCCCCCAAAATCTAACCACAGCAGCAGCTCTCTGTATTTTAACTTTAGGCATTTTTAACAAATGCTGAACACCGTAACCTTTGTGAAAAGATTTAGTGCAGGACCGTTGTACTACAGTGCATTCATTACTTCCACTACTTTGACTGACGCCTTCGTGTTCCAGGGATGCAGTCCAAATTAATAATGGAACAAAAAGACCATCAAAACGTGTCTAATTGATTGTAAACACTGTTAGCATGGCACTAGACAAACAGTTCAGCGATGAATGTGAACAGTGACTCACCGCTGGTCTCCGTCTACCCTTCCCTCTGCTCTCCCTCCATCTGTCCACTTCTCCCTCCGCTGCAGAGAATCACTCGGCCCCCCCGGATGTGACGGGATACTCGTCGGACACGTCCCACTCCCACACCGAGCGTCACCACATGGCCAACATGGGAACAATTGCCAGGAACACACAGAAGTACGGCAACGCGGAGCGCATGGAGACGGGCGATGGTAAGAGTCATCGCCTCGGCTGGCTGGAACGCTGTCGCACCTTTAGACTGCTCCTCTAAATAAAGACGCTCTGGTAAAAATAGCAACTCTTTAATCAGGAAGTGAGCTCAATTTGGTCCACTGCCTTAGAGAAATGGCCAATTATAGGGTTTCTGTTGATGTCAATCTCCTGAATGTACAGTTCAGGTTTTGTTTTTTCACCCTTTTGTTTTTCTGGGCAAAGCTGACAGAAGAGCTTTTTCTAACTGCAACTGCTTCACAATCACAGAGTCACTAGAAGATTGTAAGAAAACAATCTATGATCTAAGCAGAGAAATTGTCTTTTACAGTGACTTTCTGCTCAGACTAAACATAATCTAGTTCAGTTTTTAGCAAAACCCCTCATAACAGAGGTTTGTATGGGTTGTTATTGATAAGACTATCAGGACTGTCTTGCATGCACTTCAGGCCACCACTGTCCTTTCTCACTGGGGTCTTTTGAAGGTGTCCCAGTCAGCAGTCGTGTGTCGGCGAAGATCCAGCAGCTCGTCAACACGCTGAAGCAGCCTCGCAGACCTCCTCTACGCGAGTTCTTTGTCGATGACTTTGATGAGCTTCTTGAGGGTTCGAAACTCTTTATGTCTGATTAATTATCGTCTGATTAATGTGATCAATTCATACACACCATTACCTCCAGAGCGGTTTATTCAACAGCCTGCGCTGAACAAGCAGAGCTGTGTAACTTTACAGCAGCGTAACAGCAGCACTGTTAGAGCAGAAAGAGAGCTGAGCAAATGTGACAGCTGGAGCAGAGTGCTTGAACCGGCTCAGTCTGAACTTATCCTCTGATTCGTTTATATTAAGAATGGTGTTACTGGTTTTTGTATAGACACAGCTCTCACTTTGCTCCGAAAAACCTGTATATGTGTGCAAATTTAGTTATAACTGTACAGAAAAGAAATAATTGTCACCCAGAGATCCACATGGAATAAATGACAAGCGCACAAATGTCCTTTCCAAGTTTGAAAGAACTTTGATTGTAGGAAGCGTAAGCCCAGAGATATTTGTGTATCATTACGTGTAATTGCTGTTTGCTCAGCTCTCACCATCTTTTTCATTTCTAGTCAGTATTCTTCTTTTGAAACTAAAGTTTTATGTTGTAAATATCTGTGGTGTGAGCTTAGGGTTGACGTTGCGGGTAAGACCTCCAGTTCAGCCCTGATCCATTTTTATGATGCCGGCTTAAGGTTGACTCCTGTAAAATCTTTACCGCTTAAACTAAATATTAAATGGAGTCAGCTGTCCAGTTACAGATTTTGCACATTCCCCTCGCGCAGTTCATCTGCGTCGATAACAGGTACACCTAATTAATTAGAGCATTTAAGTGTGATTACAGCTCGGTCGCAGCTGCAACAAGTTTTTTCTTCTCTTTGGCCAAATGTTCCCATGTGGCGTCTTCACATCCACACCGTGAAGGTTAACGTTATTTGTGTCTTCTTCTGCAGTCCAACAGCCAGACCCCAATCAGCCAAGACCAGAGGGAGCTGAGATGATGCCAGTGAGGGGAGAGGCGCTGGGGGTGGTCACCAACTGGCCTCCGTCCCTGGAGGCTGCACTGCAACGCTGGGGAACCATCTCCCCTAAAGCCCCCTGCCTCACCAGCCTGGACACGGCAGGGAAACCCCTCTATGTGCTCACATACGGTAAGCAGGCGCTTATTTCTTGATTCGTTTGCCTCGTTCTTTCAGGTCACATATAGTAAACACATGACTGTATTTTTTAAAAGTAATCCATTGATGAAACACAGATGCACAGGAAAATAACATCAGGCCACAGAAAATGCCTGGTTTAGATCAGGAATCACGGACTTATTGCCTGGATGTTATGTTTTCAATAAACAGACAGTGTGCAGGAACGTAGCTCCCCCTTTTTTCACATTATTAATTCCCTCTTCCTGTGCACCTGTACACCAACTGTGCATTAGACACCACTTGCTTTTAAGTATAATCCCAATTCTCCAGACATCAGTAATGACATCTCCCGACTGGAAATCACTTAAACGTCATAACCTTGCATTCTTTCAGTTTTTTTTCTAATCAACTTTTGTTACTTAAAATAGAAATCCGCGTTCACATCCTGTGAACACTCCTCCTCTCTTCCTCCTCCTCTCTCTCTCTCTCTCTCTCACATAAACACCATCATTTTCTGTGTCCTGCTCCCTGCAGGGAAGCTGTGGTCTCGCAGCATCAAGCTTGCCTACAACATCCTCCACAAACTGGGCAGCAAGCAGGAGCCCATGGTGCGGCCTGGCGATCGAGTGAGTCACACTTCTTTATGTTCTTAGGTTCTTTGTTTTTGTCTTTGTTATTCACTCCAGCAGTTTTGTTAGTTTGCTCGCTCCAGCTGTCTGCAATGAATCAGCAAGACACTCGCTCATTAAGCCTATGACATATTTGTCGTTGTTTTTGTTCATCTTAAGTTTCTGATATCAAAACTTTAGCATTTGGCAACCAACTTCTGTATTCTTGTCCAAATGTTAAAGATGGTAATTAGCTGTGTCTGCAGCTTGTTGGCCTAATTTAGCACAAATAGTTGAAGGAAGTGAAAACAGAGCTGACCACGGTCTCTGAGGTTCATTAGTTAACCTCTTTATATTTCATTTTCATAATATGATCTGTCTATATACTATGCTAAGCTAATCGTCTGCTGGTTCTGGATTTACGTTGGATGGAATTGGCGTATTTTCCCAAACAAGTGTAAACACAACTAATAATCAGATATGAATTGTTAGTAAGAACATTGTTAGTCCTTGTAAACTTTTTATTACATTTTACATATGAAGTTATTTGTGTCATTAGTAGGACTGTCAATCAATTATTTTATTTTTATCTGTTTTAGATTTACCTTAAAAATACCATCCAGAATATTCTCTAAATTAACCTACAGCATGCTCAAAGAATATGCTGTGTCTATGTTTTAAACTGTCCATAATGGTCTGCCTTTAGCTGTGTGCTTGGCCAACAAGTGGTATTTTAGGCTGGACGTACCCTGGTGGTAACTCATTTCAGAATGACAGCAAATGCAGATAACTTTATTATTTTTGGGAAGAGCATCTGGCAGGACGTTGAATCTGAAGTTGCTACTCAAAAATCCATTTTCAGTTTCCCCTCAGAGAGTTTCTGACTGCCATCTGCGACGTTACTGCTGCATCCTGATTTCCCAAGAACTTGCATGTGCTAAAAAAAAGGAATTTGTTAAAAGGAATTTGTCTTAACTTGTCATTATCATGCATTATTGGCTAGCTTTAGAAACAGGCCGATTCGGGTTCCAAGCATCTCTGAACGTGTCTTCTGTCTGTTTTCCGTCATCCAGGTGGCGTTGGTGTTTCCTAACAATGACCCAGTGGCCTTCATGGTGGCCTTCTACGGCTGTCTACTGGCTGAGGTGGTTCCTGTTCCCATAGAGGTGCCTCTGAGTCGCAAGGTACGTCGTAAAAGAAGTTTTTCCCATTAAAAAACTCACCTGGCTGCGCTCCACAGCAAATCAAATGCTATTCATTCTTATCTTTAGCCCTCGCTGCAGCTCTCCAGGCCTTTTGCTTTAACTTTAAATTGAAGCCGTTCCACAGGATTAGTTTCTCTATGGGAGGTCAGGTGATTTATTATTTTTTTTAACAGCACCTCTGGTTTGGTTTGACTATATCTGTATTTCGCCCTGTTCCCAGTAACTACAGTCACCTGCTGTCTTTCATTTCAGCCCTGTTTCTGTGCACAGCTCAGTGGCACTGCAGACAATTGAAAAGAAATATTCAGGATCTTCCATTTCAGCCGTTTGCTAGCAACAAGTACTTTATTGAAAATAATCCTGTCTGAAAAGGAAACAGAAAAGATGTCTGACATGCAGGCAGATCTCCTGCTACCCCGCTATCACAAAGAGAATACGATCATCAGCTGGGTTGCAACTGTTGATCTTTGTTGCCGCTGGGGACCTAAAATATCTGATGGCTAGAAGTCCATACTACAAAAGCTTCTGGAAAGAGTTATGTTGTGTTTAGTACTATTGCTTTTGTCTCATTCTGGACCCTCGGTGTGACACAGCAACTTGTCTTTGCATCATATTGGCCAGTGAAGTGTTGGCATGGTTACACAGTGATTACTTGTTGCAGTAGAAAATGCCTTTTGCAGCATGTTGCTAGTCTCTCTTGAACCCCCTTCCCCCATCCTGCATCTGTGCTGCAGGATTTTCCATAAAATTTTGGTTTCGGTTGGAGAAACAGTGCAGCAGCAGTGCAGCAAGCATCACTTCTGTATCAGCAAAACCTGTGCTGCATTAGTACATCTGCTTGTATAACGTTTCCGTAGACATGCTATGAACACAGCAGTATTTAGTGAGACATATGAAATCATTTAGATCTAAATTCATTTATTTGAAGCTTTATATTTTTTTATTTTTTTTCCTGATATTTTCTGGTTTTCCTACTTCCCGTATGGACCAATAGGACGCCGGCAGCCAGCAGATTGGATTCCTGTTGGGCAGCTGTGGCGTTACCGTGGCGCTGACCAGTGATGCCTGCCACAAGGGTCTTCCCAAGAGCGCAACAGGAGAGATCCCGCAGTTCAAAGGTGAGAGTGAAAATCATCAATCATAGCTGGGTTGTAAAGGATCCTGATGTGGGGGAGGGTAGGGCTCAATATGAGAGAAGTCGCAGAAGACAGGCTTTTCTTTCTAATGAATAGGTTAACTAAAGCTGCAGCTATTATTTTTTTGTCTAGATCTTCAATTCACTTTAGTGACAAAGAAAATACTGTGAAATGTGTGATGATTAATCAATGAATCCTCAGAACATATTATAGGTAACAACCAGATTAGACATCTACTTGTGAATGAATCTGCCTGTGAAGTTGCAATCATTCATTTGTGTTTGGTGTAAACTATTTTCTTTAATTGAAATTGACGGCGAAGGCTCTAAATGAACGTGTTAAGTTGTTATGTCTTTGAAAAAAAAAATGTGAATGAAAAGGAATCACAGAGGATCATAATTATTCCCTGCTGTAGCTCCTTCTGTTTTCTCATATTAGTTGTGTGAAACGTTTTTAAAAAAAGAAAACCGATGATATTAAATTCTCCCTCTTTGTCACACGCTCTCCTTGCAGGTTGGCCCAAGTTGCTGTGGTTCGTAACAGAATCGAAGCACCTTTCCAAACCTCCCAGAGACTGGTTCCCTCACATCAAAGACGCAAATAATGACACTGCGTACATAGAGGTGAGCTGACGTCTAACACACAAACACACACAGGAACAGTGTCTCCTCTGATGTGGCCTTCAGCTGGTCTTTGCTTTGAACTCACATTCTTCTGGTCACCTCAACAACTTTTGTCTATACATTGTCTGCTGCAGCTGCTTCAGATTTAACTGATTTATCTCAGTGTTCATTATTATAATTCAGTCATCTAACCTTTAATCTTTCTCATTAGTTGCCATCGCAAATCTGCTGCATTAGGTGTGATTTAAATTTATCTCATTTTAAAAGTAGAGTAGACGGGGAAATAATTTGTTTTCTGGCTGTTTATTCAGTAGTGAGCCAATCGGTAGCGAGGTTTGTCCCAGATTATCCAGTAATGGGAGTTGTTTGCAGATCAACTTAAACATCCCCAATTGCTCGCGCACAAGGGGTAACGTTGTGATTAATATCAAACATATTTGATCTTTGGGAGTGATTGCATTGCTACTACACTAACCAGTGAGAGAAACCAGGCTACAAAGACACAGAGTTAAGCAGCAGTAAACATAATAGCCCTCTAAGCTAGCTTTTGCTAACGTACTATTGTTGTCAGGTATTAAAACTAAAATCTCTAGTTTCTAGTTTTTCTACTGAGTCTTCTTCATCTTCTGGTGTGACCGGCCAGCTACCAGACCGGAGTCTGGATCATTAGACTTACACCAAGTTATTTTCAGTCTCTGTTGTGCTTACGTTCGTCTCCGTGTGAGCTCATGTGCAGATTCAGTGCACTCGGTGCTTCCTGATCTGGCGCTATCATTTGAGTCATGTCCTGCAGTGAGTGCTGTGCTACTATTCTCAGTCCCGTAGCGTGGTCACGTTTTAGATTAGAGAGAAGAATATCTGTGAAGTTTCTCTTGCAGGGTGTGATTCAGCCTGGTTATAAATTCAGTGAGGATTTTCCAACTAACATAATTTAAAGTGTTAATTAATTCGCTTTAAATGTGCTAATGGATGGATATATTCTACGTTTCGAGGTAATAATTTTACTTTTTTTCCTGTATCTAGTCTTTATGTTAAGCTATGCTGAGCTGTGACTTTATATCCATCAGCCAGATACAAAACCGGTGTCGGTCTTCTTATCCACCTTTACAACACAGATTTACTGTTTAGTTTAATCTACGAATATAAAGGAAAATGTCAAACTTGTCAAACGTAATGATAGTCTGTGTTATATTTTTTAACTGCGCTTTATCATTTTGATGGACGAGACATTCTGGACAGCAGTGTTTACTGTTTCCCAAAAGAACTCCTCTGGGATAAATTGTCATACTTAGTCAGAATGGGATTATTACAAACTGAATCACCAAAAGGCAGAGAATCCCACTGAAATCTTCCCTCTCATTTGGTTTCATTGCTCCGTCTGTTGTTTTGCTCTCAGTATAAAACCTGTAAGGATGGCAGCGTGTTGGGAGTCACAGTGACGAGGATTGCTCTCCTCACACACTGCCAGGCTCTCACCCAGTCCTGCAGCTACACCGAGGGTAGGCAAACACACATACAGACACAAGGCTCTGTCTCGAGGCTGTAACCGAGTCATCTAACCCTCTTTCCTTTTGTCCACTTATAGCGGAAACCATAGTGAACGTGCTTGACTTTAAGAAGGATGTGGGACTGTGGCACGGCATCCTGACGGTAAGAGGTTAGAGGTCAGATGTCAAAGGTCGTGGCCCTAGTTTCCTTTTGTTTTCACCCTCTCAGTGAAAGCAAATCAAATCTGATAAGTGACAGGGTTGGCATTCAGTTTGGTCTTCATTTTAACTTCACACTGACTATTTATCTTTTAATTATGTTGGGATCCAGTGTTTAAATATTCAGGCGATTACTTCACAAACTTCAGTCATTAACATGCAAGAATTGTAAAACATTATTCATCTTTAAATGCCGTCATCTGTGTGTGTAGAGTGTGATGAACATGATGCACGTGATCAGCGTGCCCTACTCGCTGATGAAGGTCAACCCTCTGTCGTGGATCCAGAAAGTCTGCCAGTACAAAGGTCAGAGCCACTCTCCACCTGCCACTCAGCTCAGTCAATACACTCCATTCACCTGTCCATCAAACAGATTAAATGCTAATTTTCTCTCTCTCTCTGTCTGCAGCCAAGGTAGCGTGCGTGAAGTCCAGAGACATGCACTGGGCTCTGGTGGCCCACAAAGACCAGAAGGACATCAACCTGAGCTCGCTGCGCATGCTGCTGGTGGCCGACGGCTCAAACCCCTGTAAGGTCACACTCGGCCTCCTCCGCCGAGCTCTTTCACTAACAGGGGAGTTTTGTGAGGTGTATTTGAGATAGAGAATGTCAGGGAAATGGATAAACTCTCTTGGGATGTCGGGAAAGTAGGTCACTTTACAGGAATAGAGCAGGATGTGTCCGACTACGCATATTTGGTACAATAAATGGTTTTTAGCTTAACTGGAGTGGAAACAAGACCGAGACACAGCAGAGAGAAACCAGGAGGTGACAGAATGTTCTCGTCCAGACTGATGCTTTGGGGTATTTTAACTCATTGGCTACATAACATAGGCATTTCAGACTGAAATCATCCTGATCAGAAATGAACTGTTTTCATGGACAAGATGTGTGTTTATAGTCAGAATATGATATCATTCACAAATGAAGTCTTACATCTACTTCAGATATAACAGAAGAAGAAGCAGTTTTTGAATTATCTTCAACCTCCATGTTTCTGTCCCTCCTGGAAACAAGTCGCTTCACCTTATGTTTACCCCACATGGAGCAAACATGCTCAAACAGAGCAACAGAATGAATTTATTCACACCTCTTCTCTCCAGCTTATTGAATATTCATTCTGATCGAGCCTGTCTGTCCTGGTTGAGGTGGTTTATCCTGATTATTAGTGCAATAGCCATGAGCCCTAACCCTAACCATTGCTTGCATTTGAAGTAAAACGTTTTGTTCAAGACCAGAAAACAGAAGTAGTAAATTGCCATCTGTCTGTCGTCAGTAGTATGAATAACATAAAATAGTACTGCTTCTTTCTGGCAGCTTAACCAGTCAGTTCAATTCTTTCTTTATTCTGTGTTATATATTTAATGTGGGAGCATTCTTAAATCACTGACCCAGTATTTTTAAATTAGATCGGAGTTAGACAGGCTCCACTATCGTGAAGTCAAAAATAACAACTTTGGCTCCACATATAAAAGTCTTCTTGTTCCCATTAAGTAAAAATGAACATTTTTCAACATTTTTGCTTCCTCTTCATCGCAACTGACACTGAAAAAACATCAGTGAGTCACTGACACTGATTTTTACTGAACGTAAAAAGTCTCAACTGCAAATTCCAAGCAACAGGAATGAAGCCCAACCATCTTGGTTCATTTTAATCACTGTAATACGAGCTGGCTGCTTAACTGAATGTACCAACATGGCATCTAGATGTGGTTTAATAACAAATCCAGTCTGATCGCAGAACACGGACGTCCAGGGTGAAAAGACTGCTCTGTAATGTTATCATGTCAACAAAAAGCATAAAAATAGCAAGTAGTTGGCTGTAATGGATTACCTGGACTTATCTGACATTAAAAGGTTTTCACTAATCTAATTATTTGGACTGAAACATTTGAAACCACCGGTGCATCAGTCCTCTGAGTGTTTTCTAATCTCATCCTGGGATCCAGGACGACTGATAAAACATCACTTTTTTTTTTTAAATTAGAAACTTGGAGCTTGATTTCTGTACATGTTTTTGTGTAAGAGTGGCTCAACACCGGAGTTGAAACAGTTCTGACTTTATGGTTTCTGTCTGTTAGGGTCCATCTCCTCCTGCGACGCCTTCCTCAACGTCTTTCAGACTAAAGGACTGAGAGCCGACGTCATCTGTCCCTGCGCCAGCTCTCCTGAAGCCCTGACTGTGGCCATCAGGAGGTACAAACAAACAAATTCACACAAACTTTAAAGCCAGGGAGTTGGACAGAGTTTACCTGGACCTACAGTAACTAATCAGTCAGTCATGAATCAACGATACCATGCAGACTGCTAGTCTGAGAGAAGAAAGACAGAAAAAACAGCCAAATGCAACACACGGCCCTGGAAAGTGGAGTAAACGACAATGCAAGTGAAATATAGACTTGATGATGCACTTAAAAAATAACAGGTTGAACAGATGAGGGTAGTCCAGCAAAGGAAAACTAGATAATCCAGATATGACAGCTTCCAGAGTTATCTTAAGACACTGGAAAACCCTGTATCTCCTAATCAGACAGACTGGTCTAATGCAATGGTGGAGACTGCATCTTATGAATCTATGCTTCACAAACTGTCAACTAACAAGGAGGACAGGATGACCTCTTGGTATCTTTTTGGACCTACACGAGGACTAATGCAAACTCAGCCTGAGGAGTCAGAGACTTAATATAGTACAGCTCCTTTTCTTTTTTCTGTGGACTGGATTTCCCCCACATTTATTTATTTACTTTTCTCTGTAACATGTCAGAATATATTTATGCCAAGAGTCGGAGATGTATGACCAACCAGGTACTCACAAAAATTCAATAAAAATTGAAATGAGAAAAAAAAAAAGATCATCCAAACATGAAACAAAAAAACAGGCAAACAAAATCTGGGAATTCAGGCAGGAACAAGTTGACATGCAGGTAACTTGGGGCAAGACAGGGCTATAAATACACAAGGGTTGATGGGATAGAAAGAAACAGGTGGACCATGAAGGGAGGAGCACACAGACAAAAGACAAAGCAAGACAGGTGAAAGCAATAACAAGGGAGGCAAAAAGACAAAGACAGGAAGAACTGACAGGACCCTTTCAAAATGAAACATGAAAACACACAGAATTACAGCGATCCACAACACACACACACAAAAAAACTACTTTTTTTCAGAGCTGCATGTTAGACAGAGAAACTGCAACAGAACAGGGAAGCCATATAAACTCTAACAACATGTTCAGTAGATCTAATTGAGTGTGTCTTTCTTATGTTCAGGCCGGTTGAGGACAGCAGCCAGCCTCCGGGTCGAGGCGTCCTGTCCATGCAGGGTCTGAGCTACGGCGTCGTCAGGGTCGACACGGAGGAGCGCCTGTCGGTGCTCACCGTGCAGGACGTGGGCACAGTCACGCCAGGAGGTACAGCCGTCTCTCTTGCTTGTGTGTGTGTGTTTGTGTTGCACGGCAAAAGTTTGGTCTGTTCAGCTGGCCTCGGAGAGCACGGAGCAAGATTAATAGCTCCACAAGCATAAACAAAATGCGCGCATAGTTTGTCGAACAGTGGAAACATGATGTTGTGGGTGTAAGTGTTGTCCCAGTGGACCACTTAGACAACAGGACTGTTTGTCTTGAGAAGAGAAATTAAGTTTAAATCTATTTCACAACATTATTACATCATTAAATGTGAGGATAAATGTGTTTATATTAACGCTGTCACCTTAAAGAGTTGTTATAAAAATGCACAAACATTTTGGTTTGTTTGGTGCGTCTTCATATATCGCCCCAGCTTGTTGATTTTGTAGGACTTGGTATGAAAACTCAGTACAATACTGTGAGTCCACAACACATGGTACTGTGAGACTGTGATCTAAAACTTCAAATGTTTAGGATTTTTGTACCCTGACAACATGTATTTTTTGGTAGAAAATATTTTATTAATCAGGACATCAAGAAGTGTTATTTGGATAACTGAGATTTCACAAATTAACGGAAATGATATGTCCTCCATACTGAATTACTGTGATATAACTGATGTTCTAAGGTAGAAGAGTAATTGTAATTGTACACGGTGCCGTGCAATTACTGTTCGTACCAGTTCTCTCTGCTCCCCTGAAAAGTTAAACTATCAGGCTTCGGTTGCGTCATGCACCGAGTGGCAAAAACTCCATTAAGTCCACTAAATCGTAAAATTAGTTGTAAGGGTGTGTAAATGTGCGGCCTCTGTTTTTCATTACTGTCCAATTTTAGTAGCTCTCCCCCTCCCTCTCTCTATTCATGACTGAGCAAGTTGAGTGTTTTCCTTCTTTATGTTTTCAAAAGCTTTGAACGGCGAGGAAAAAAACACAAAGAAGACAGGAGAGTTAATACACAATACACTGCAATCTAGTCTAATCATCTGAGTTTACCACTCAGACAGTTTAACAAAGTGATACAGAACATAGACAACTTTCAGGACATTATACATCGTCTGCCCCAGTAGTTTGAATGGATTTGAATGGATTAAACCTGTTTCTAATATTAAAAATAGGTATATCTTTCACATTGGTCCTTTTTTATTATAGCTGTTAACTAAATTATAACTAAGTTATTATGAATTATATTACAATAGGAGACTGTGTATAAAATTGTTGTGATCTTCTTACTCCAAATTGGATGTGGATGCCCGTAAATTAAAGCCATTAATGATGGATGCAATTTATGGACTAGTGTTTAGAGAAGCAACATTGATGTCCTCTGTTTCCATGGCTGAGGACCCCCCCAAACTGCTCCCTGGGTGCCTTGCATGGCTGTCCACTGCTCCAGCTGTGCTCACTTTGATGGGTTAAAGGTCAAGAACAAATTCCTTGTGTGTGTTACATATATACATGACATATAAAGCTGATTCAATTCATCACTAAGGCTCTGAAGCCATGCAGACATGCAGAGGTATAAAAGTCACCTGTTTGGAAAGCCTGCAGTTTAAGTACATAATAGCATTAGTATTATTTAAAGTATTTTGAATGTACCTTGAAAATGTCTTGGTTTTAAATAAGTCAATTAAAATATCTGAATATTTTTGAAGGTCAAAATCACAACACGAAAAGCAGAGTGCAACTAAATATCTCCATAGGAAAATGCACAGGACACTGTAAAAGTGCGAAGAATATGTCTTCAACTACAGGTGCAGCGAGGACTCCTGTGAACTCTTGTAAATAGAATTCACACATGAGACAGTGAAGTTGGGTCTACTATAATCCTAAATGAAAGCGGTAATCTCCACAATGAAACGTGTAAACCCTTCTAATCAAACATCACTGTCACAGATTCTAAGCTTTCCTTTTCCATTGGCCTCCTGTCACTGTAAACTCACACCACCTAGTGTTCACTGCGGGAATAACACATCCTGCACCATAGAGGAATTTAGCATCAATTAATCATTCATCTTCATCATGGTATGCTGGAACCTGAGATGTTATGTTATATGCTTGACGTGATGGCTGGCATGGTTTTTCTTACAGAAGCCTGATTTAAAATGCAGAAACCTGAGCTAATGAATGTTTGCTGAGTCTCTGGAAATTAGTCAGGAACCTTCAAAACCCAGCAGATGCAGATTTATGGCCATTCTGTGTTATTGGACTCACTTTTTATCATTGACACATCTTTAGAAATACACTGGCACCAGTTAGCTGCTTGAGATATTCAGTTTTAACCCAGATACAGTAGTAAGTAACCTGGTTTTGGTTCAATACAGACACAAGCAGACGTCACATTTGGGTCAGAACAACCTACTTTAAGCTCTGATGTGGTTTTATTTTCATAAACAGGTGCGCCAGGAGATGAGACCATCATTCCTTCCTCCTCTCTTTATTTAAGGAAGCATTTCAATGTCTTCACACTGTGCCCTCTCCCTCGCTCTCTTTCTGTCTCTGTGTTTTCTTTCTGTCTCTCACCCACGTAGGCTTGGTGTGTGTGGTGAAGCCCGAAGGCGTCCCTCAGCTCTGTCAGACAGATGAGATCGGTGAACTCTGCGTTTGCTCCATCGCCACCGGCATGTCGTACTACGGCCTGACGGGCATGACAAAGAACACGTTTGAGGTGAGCTGCAGTCTGTGTCTGTGTCTGATCGGCTGTCTCAGACACAAACAGCACAAACTCTGACTCACGATTGTTGGTATTTTTTATTTTTTTTTACAGTAATTGCTTGTTAATGCCATGGTCACCGCACATAACAATGTTGCTGCACACACTGGAACCTTCCTGTCAAGTATTCAACATAATGAATGTCAGTGAAGGCTCGCTAGAACATTCCTCTACCACTGGGAATGTCAACATCACTTCATATTTGTTTGTACCTTGCCGACAAAGGAGAAGTCAGTGGTAATGATCTCACACAGAACTGTTTTGACAAGGTCTGCAGCTAACTATTATTTTCAGTGTCGCTTCATCTACTGGTTATTTATAAGCTTCAGGCGACATCTTCGTATGTCTTGATTTGTCTGACTAACAGACCAAAGCTAAAAGATATTCAGTTTCTTGCAGGAACTCATCATAAATTACACTTGAGAAGCTAAATTGCAGAAATTGCTGATTTATTTCTTCATCAACCAATCTAGTCATTTTGTTTTTCAGATTTTCTGACTCACTGCTGCCTCATATTGTCGTCTTAGTTTTCTTTTGGCAAATTCTCCAACTTCCTGGAAAACTTAATGCCTATACAGTGTCTTCAGAGGCTATTTGGGTAGCTGTCCCGGAAAGAATCAGCCAAGCTTAGACTGGATAGAGAGGGTGGTCTCAGTCCACTCGAAATCATTCCTTGGATCTACTTCTTGACTACCTTACATTGGATATTATGTAACCAAGCAGTTTGCCTGATCCGTCTTTGCAAGAGAAACTGTGGAGTGAAAAGGTTGTTGAATGCCTCCACAGTACGTCTTCTCCTTCAGAGGTGTCTGAAAGCAGTCATGCTCTTGTGTCTTGATTTTGCGCTCTCTATTTGTTTGGTGTAATTGAGACACAAGTGAAAGAAAGTTCTGTGTACAAATGAGACGGTGAGTGGAGACCTGCGCAGAGCCCGCTTGACCATCAGATCCTGTTTATTGAAGACCAGCAGCGTGACATTATCAATATAAAAGTCCAAAGTTAAAAATACCCTGACGTCTGACTTTAGCTCTAGACCTGGCCTGTTGCCATGGCGACGGCTGAACGTCCTTTGTGTTCGCAGGTCTACCCGGTGAGCTCCAGTGGGGGGCTGATCAGCGAGTACGCCTTCGTGCGGACCGGCCTGCTGGGCTTCGTCGGCCCCGGAGGCCTCGTCTTCATCACCGGAAAGATGGACGGGCTCATCATGGTGAGCGGACGGAGGCACAACGCGGATGACATTGTTGCCACGGCGCTGGCAGTGGAGCCAATGAAATTCGTGTACAGGGGCAGGTGAGTGTTTGCTGATCTTGCTCTGCCTGTTAAAGGTCTTCAGACCTGTGAGCTAGCAGTCTCATGTCGACCAGACCAGCCGGTGCAGCATTTTAAAGTCACATTCAAACTAAAATGATTTTTTTTTTTCTGACTCCATCGACAGCAGCTGAAATCCAGCCAAATGTCCCACACTGCCACATCAACTGTCACACTGATAAATGAGCAATATCCTCGTACATAATAAATCTAATAAAGTAGAGCAATAGTGGATGAATCCAGAAAGCGTAATAGAGTGAAGTTTAATTGTGTCTGTGGCCACCGAGGAGGAAATTCATCTTTTACCTGACAGGCTCTGATGACGTTTTTCTGGAGCTATTTAAAGTATCTATTCAGGGAGGAAGCTGCTGTACCGACACAAAATCCTTGTAAAATGCAAAGCACGCTCAATGAAAATGTTTTTTTTATTGTGCTGATTATTTCTCCTCTAGTTATATTACTTCCTGCGCATCCGTTTGCTGACTCAGCGCTTTGACAATTGTTTGCAGTTGTGTTACTTAATGTGTAATATTCTTATTTGTACGACTTTGCTATTGGTTCAAGGTCCCCTGTATTGTGCTAAACCGCACTGTTAACATCTGCTGTAGCTCCACTAACATACCACCAATAAACCAACACAATGAAACGGGTAGAGTGAAACCTGGAAAACACCTGCATCAAACATTTCATCCATCAGCAGGGGAGCTTCCGTCTGAAAACAAATGACCCTCTGAGATCAGTTTCTCAGTGAGTCTAATTCATCAGATCTGTTTTTAGATCCCTGTTGTTCCTCCTCTGAAGTCATAAAGTGAAGAACTAAAAGATATGAATCAGATTTTTAGAGCTGTTGTTTTGTTTTTTACCAATTACTGATATGTCAGCTTACTTTTTCTAAAGTAAAAATCTGAAATATATGCCCATATAGGGTATTTTTAATGATTGAAGAAACAATTCTAAAGTTTAGGACACTTTTGATAATAATCATGCAACATACTATAGTGTTAGGAGCATTCTTCTCACCTGAATGTCCGTCTTATAGGTAAAAGACTTCTGAAGCAGCATATAGACAAAACAACTGGATACATTTTTTAATGACAATCTTATAGTTATCTAGTTTAAGAGCTATGGTCAGGAAGGAGCCAGTGTGTTCCTGTCAATACTCAACCACATCCTCAGTGTACTGGGACACAGCTTCAGTGTCTCTGGAAGTGCTGCAGAACGGAGGCCCACTCTGAGCCGCACTGACTCATGCGTCTGTCCTCTGTCGCTGCAGGATAGCGGTGTTCTCTGTGACGGTGCTGAGAGATGAGAGGATCGTGGTTGTGGCGGAGCAGAGACCAGACTCCACAGAGGAGGACAGCTTCCAGTGGATGAGCCGCGTACTGCAGGTCAGAATCATCCGATTCTCGCATATGATGCAAACTGTTGCTTTACCGGATTGGACCGCGTCATATTTTGAGCTTAGTGTGTTTAGTGTTCAGCTTCTCCTCCACAAACAATAGATTAGAAACTATTTTTTATTATCATTTTTTGTTTCGTTTTTTTAATTGAGCCTGTCTACTATTGTATATTATCCCTCTGCAGTGCCATGTAAATGTCCCCACAGTGGGATTAATAAAGGACTGTGTTAGCTAATCTAAACATAATTTAATAATCTCATTTTATCTCATCTTGACAGCTTAATTTAACTGATCTAACCTCTAACCTTAACCTAATTTAAATGATTTCAACGCACTGAAACTAATTTAATGTGACTAATAGGTCCTTTAAAGAGAAATCAACATCAGCTGATAGTCTCTCTGTCCTCTGTCTCTCAGGCCATAGACAGCATCCATGGGGTGGGTGTCTTCTGTCTGGCTCTGGTCCCAGCCAACACGCTCCCCAAGACTCCTCTGGGCGGCATCCACCTGTCGGAGATCAAGCAGCTGTACCTGGAGGGGGGGCTGCACCCCTGCAACGTCCTCATGTGCCCCCACACCTGCGTCACCAACCTGCCCAAACCACGGCAGAAACAGCCAGGTGGGCTGTTGTTTTACGGTTGTTTTGTCTTGTGTCAGAGGCTGTCGGTGTACTGATCCTGTGTGCGTGTGTTGCAGAGATCGGACCTGCCTCTGTGATGGTGGGGAATCTTGTGTCGGGGAAGAGGATCGCTCAGGCCAGCGGCAGAGACCTGGGACAGACTGATGACAACGATCAGGTGAGACACGGAGAAAGACTTCAAGTAAGGCTCTGTGAGGTGATTTAATGATAAGTGAAATGTTTGCCAGTCTCTCAACTAGCAAAGAAAACAAGGTAGCAACAGGACTAATGCAGAACAATCAAAGCTTGGTGCTGTGTGTGAAATGCAAAAATGTGAAATCCCTTCTTGTACTGGCAACAAAATCTGAGCAGAAAAAAGGAATTAAAATTTTATTTCATTTTCCAAGCAAATTCTTTCAAGCATTGTCCAATTATAGCTTCTGAAATATGACTTTGACTCGGGCTTATATTTAACTGAATAAATTAGGTATGTGGAGAGTCATCTTGCATTCAACACCCTTTCATCAACATTTATCAAACACATATTCAGGGTCAGAAAATCTTGTCTGATATCTTTGAACTCTTGAACTGAATCATTACAGACCTGAGTGAAGGTCAGCACTGTTTTCCTCCGCCGCTGATTGGAAAGTTGACATTTTAGTGAAACAGCACAACTAATAATCTCAACTTCATCAAGAGCTCCAATTGATTTACAATCAGAAACTGGCAATAAACTTTCTGAACATCAAGTGCCTGGTGAAGCATCGGCGTGTCTTCTACAGAGGCAGTGTGAAGTATTGACAGGTTTCATCTTCCCTACTTTGATACCTCACAGCCTGGCATATTGATTAAAGCAGTTAAATGTTCTGCACACAAGGTAGAGCTCAGCAGTAAAAATAAATAGTGCACGCTCAGCAGCATCTGCTGAGTCAGCACACACTGACATGAAGTTCATTTTATGATAAAAATGTATATATACATCCTCTGCTTTCTTGCTGCGTTATTGGTTTTATTGGAATTTTATGTCTCTAATCTGCTTTGCTGTTTTATATTAAAGGCGGTAATTGAAATTCTGTGTGAAATGCATCATTTTATGCCCCCTGTAAGCCTGTTTGATGCATCCCTGCTGCTGTTCACCCTGATCGGATTTTGTTATAGAACCTGTGTTGTAGTCTCTTTCTCAACTTTAAAGGTCAGCACATTGAGGTAGGTTAGTTTTATCGTTGCCAACTATTGACAGGAATCAAAGTACGAGCTCTGGGGATTCACCCCTCCCAGATATTGGCAGAAAAATTCGGTCAGGTTCGGTCAAGCCAGTTTATCTGGTAATGTGTTTACAAAGCCGCTCTCACGCCACCTGAACAAACGCATCAGTTGATATCAAACATGATTAATGTTTAACATTTAAAATCTGGGTGACTACATCGGCAAACATTCTAGAGCTTGATGCTAACATTAGCTAGCACACAACGGTAAACAAATGTTAAAACTTACAGTTAAAAACAATCTTAACTGAAGTGACTCACCATGCATTTGGTCGTTCCTATTCATTTAGCCTTTGTGTATTTTCACTGCAAAATATAACAGTGCTACAGCAAGTTCTTTTTCTTCTGGTTTGATTGGTTGGATCAGCTTTTTTGCCGTCACCAATCAATTTGTTTACATCCATTCCCCTGTGAGAACATGTAAGTTGGTGCCCTCAGTGCTCCCGGATCGGCCACGGCATTTTAAATATCTTGCAGTGTGAGTTTGAGTTGTAGAGTTCGAGTTTAGCGAGGCCATATATCTGTGAAGTTACTCCTGAAGTGGGTGTGCAACCTGATTTGAAAATGGGTCAGGAACTCCTGCAGTCTGAGTCCAGCTTTATTATTTTTTTTATTTTAAAGTCTGTGATAAAGACGTCACTTTATGCTGATGAAATCCAAGGCAACCAGTGTTCCTGTGTGTGCTTTGTGTTGCAGTTCCTGTTCCTGTCTGAGGTTTTGCAGTGGAGAGCCCAGACCACACCTGACCACGTTCTCTACACGCTGCTCAGCTCCCGGGTAACAAACGAACACACGCAAACTCATATTTCATCTTATTCCTACTTTTGTAATATGCCTCTGGTTGATTGAAAACATGCATGTGAAAACTCACAATACAAACAGCTACAGAGTTTTCAGGATGTAAAGTCTGAGCACAGATTGTTCTAAAGAAGGAAAAATACAAGTTCACACCCATCACTCCTTCGCACTGTCACTCACCTCCTCCAGGGGGCAGTGTCCAGCTCTCTCACCTGTCTGCAGCTGCATAAGAGGGCAGAGCGAGTGGCGGCTCTTCTGATGGAAAGAGGAGGTCTGCAGGAAGGAGACCACGTCGCTCTGGTTTACCCGCCAGGTCGGAGATGAAACACATGTTGAACGTGTTATTTTAGGTTTTTGCCAAAGCTGAACAGTTCTCTGACACCTTGCCCCGCCTCTGTCTGTGTTTTGTGTTTATTTGCCCTGCAGGTATAGACCTGATTGCTGCCTTCTACGGCAGCCTGTACGCCGGCTGCGTTCCCATCACGGTGCGGCCGCCTCACCCTCAGAACATCTCCACCACTCTGCCCACTGTCAAGATGATTGTCGAGGTCAGACTCTTGTTCTGCACCAGTTCTGTCAAACCATGCTCCGTGTCCCTTGTAAAAACACAGAGAAGGTTAAAGCTTAGCCTCTCCTTCCATCATTTTCTCTCTCTCCGTCTCGGCAGGTCAGCCACTCGGCCTGCGTGATGACCACAGCTGTCATCTGTAAGCTGCTGCGCTCCAAGGAGGCCATGGCGACCGTGGACATCAGGAACTGGCCACCAGTCCTTGATACCGGTACTGTAGTAAACAAACATTTAAGTGGACTCTCAGCAGTTTGATTTCACTATATGCTTCAATACAACTACAGCATGTGCCTAGACTCCATCATGTCATAACTTTAACATTATCTTAACCCAGAAATAGATTCTAGTTACTGGTGGAGCAGGAGGTAGCAAATTAAAGTCAACATTCAGTCGGAGCTATAATAGAAATGGAGACTTATTTTTATTTCAAGATGTATTATTAAATTTATTTTATTGTCATGTTGTTATGATGACAACCAGCCACTGTTTTGAAATGGTTTTGACTTTTAATAGTGCAAGGTGTTAGGCGTGAGTTTAATATTTTTCTTAAAAATCAAAGCCGGCCCCGTCTGTGTCCATTAGTTTCTCCTGAGCATGTAACACATTAAACGCTGCACTCAGATACCTAACCTTAGTTGTTTTTTAGCATTGTCCTAATATCATACATTTGTTGCGGTGCATAAACACTCATGCAGTGCTTTAGTGAGCGGTTTGCAGCAGGATTGTGGATGTGTTATTGAGCAAAGATAAACTGCAGTGTGTGTGTGTTCAGGGCAACAGAGTGAATCATTGATGTGTTTTTAATAGACAACAACAGCGCTCAGAGGAATAAGATATATCGGTGTATCGGTTTATGATTCGCACAGCACTTAGTTATTCAGATACGTTTATTTTTAGTTTTCTTGTGGGATCTGTTGACTTCCAGATAAATGTACATCACCATGCTTGTGCTGGTGATGTGCATCAAGGTAAGGAACTGCTTTAATATAGAAGGTAAAGGTCTTGTCTTGTTTTAGTGCCTCTGAATATTCTAGTACTCCTTCAAGCTGCTCGTGTAGCTCTGTGGGTTCAACTGGAGGTCAGCTTCAAAAATAAATAAAGCTCAGCAGACTGCCCTCTTGAGTGTAATAAAATAAATATATGTGTGTGCTGCAGATGACCTGCCAAAGAAGAAGCCTCCAGCTCTCTATAAGCCCACCAACCCTGACGGCCTGGCCTATCTGGACTTCAGCGTGTCGACGACCGGCATGCTGGCCGGAGTTCAGGTCAGCTCAGCGTTAATCCTCATCATCCAACCAAATTGTCACCAGGGTCGACTCTGCTCCTCCTTTACTCATGGCTGTTATTCCTGAAGGAAACTCAGCCATCAGAGTAAACTGAAGAAAAGCAGAATTAAAGCATGTTGTTTTTCTGTGGAAGGTCTTAGTCCTAACTCTTAAACCTCTACACGTTTTTTCAGAAATGAATTTGAGGTGTGAATTTAAACAGTAACTGTCAGTCTTTCTTTTTTTCTGTCCTTGTGTGTCTCTTTGTGTGTTGTTGTGTCTCTCTCTCCTTCCCCTTCCTCTCTGCAGATGTCCCATAATGCAGTTGGAGCCTTCTGTCGGTCGGTGAAGCTGCAGTGTGAGCTGTACCCATCCAGAGAAGTGGCCATCTGTCTGGATCCATACTGCGGCCTCGGCTTTGTCCTCTGGTGTCTCTGCAGGTTGGTGCACCTCTTCAGTTTTCCCACAGCTATGTACAAACTTTTGCCACTCTTAATGGCAAAATCCCATGAATTAGTATTACACTGCATTATAGCTGTAACTCCAAAGTTTTAAAAAGTTTTTGACTTTAAGGTTTTACATTAGAGACCAGCTCTGTACGACAGTTTGTAGTTCTTCTTAGCTTCCTAGCCTGCCAGCTAACAGCCTCTCCTTTTGAATGAATGAATGAATGAATGAAGACTACTGCCACCTGCTGGTATGAAGAACAAATGTGCATTCAAGTGCAACTGTCCAGACACAGGAGACATTACAGTTGGTTCAAAATAACTTTTACATAAATACATTATTATTATTGTTATACATTCCTCATGACAGTGTGTCATAAATAGTTTATTGTTACTCACTTGATACATGATGTTCACCCACTGAAGCCCTGAGTTAAAGTAGAGAAGTCAGCACAGAAATAGTTCAGCGTAACATTCACCGGCAACAAATTCACGTTGAGAAGGTTAAAAAAATGCATTTTTTAATCATAGAAGGTTTGGTTATTGTCAGATTATGATTAATGAAGTTGCCTGACCTCCTTTAATGAGGAGAGCAGTTATTTGCAGTTGTGATAAAAATCAGTGAAGCTCTCCATGTTTAAACCTTAAGTCTGGGCTCCAGATCACAGGCCTGGTTACTTTTAAATTCACTGCTCATAAATTGTGAACTTGGCTGGACCAGATTTCTGCTGCTAAACGTCTTCTAATTAAAACACATCACAAATTACCTCCTGTATGAGAATCTCCCTTCTCCTCCTCAGTGACTTACAACTGATTGTTCAGAGATGCAACGTTTTGCTTTTGAGTTTTGTAATGTTAACAAGCCTGACTGGTTATTTAAAGGATAAATCTTAGTTGTATTTACTCTGGTCTTTAAATAGGACCTTGGTAAGCTTGTATTAGAGTAAAGAATCCGCTCCAGCAACTGCTCATGAAACATCAGACATATGAACTGAAGACGGTGTGTTTGTGCTGTCTGCAGTGTCTATTCCGGCCACCAGTCCATCCTGATCCCCCCAGTGGAGCTGGAGTCCAACCCTGCTCTGTGGCTGCTGGCTGTCAGCCAGCTGAGGGTGCGAGACACCTTCTGCTCCTACAGCGTCATGGAGCTCTGCACCAAAGGACTCGGCCTGCAGACCGAGGCGCTCAAGGTCAGCACGATACTGACAACCTGTCTGTTCTAGTAGTATTTGTGATCATACTCAGAACCTTTTCAAACACAAAAAGTTGTTTTTTCCAGAAAGCCAGTGACACTACAAACTAAGCTCCTGACAAGCATTCAGCAGAGGAGTGAGGCTGGAAAGATATCTAAAAATAAGAAACTGTCTGATGATGTGTATGGGGAGGTCCCAGTGACTAGGGTCTCTGAACGACCCAGTACAATAGAGGGTGAAGTTGTTCAGATGAAGCCAGACGTTATCTTCTTTTAACAATTACAGTTACTTTAACAACCCATTAATGGCTCCACACGGTAGGAACGGTGGGTGAAACTTTTTAAGGACAGGTGTTAATGTTGTAAGTGGCTGATAAGTGGCGTCTCAGTCCACCTACACCTTTAAGTTTCTGTTTTCCAGTTTCACACACGTAGTTTGTTCTCCTCTTAAAAAACATCCATCTTCTTTGGCTAGAATGAGCAAGTTGTTGTCCTCAGGCGCTTTTCGATAAACTATGTGTTAAGCCTTTAAAACAATCTGGCCAGTGTTGGTCCTTACTTTTGTTTGCTTTTGCTGCGTAGCTGGATGTCGTTTCGTTTCTGCTTATTTAATTTAATCAGTGTTAAAAGTTTTGTTTTTTCCCTTCAAAACAAAGACGTGAGTCTGTCAGTCCTTCGTCTAAATTTCACCTTTAGTTTAAATAACCTCTGATCTTGCTGTTAGCTGACATAGTTCATAAAACTTCACAAGTTATGTTGAGGTGGACTGAACACGTCTTGTATGTAGATATAAAACTCCAAACAGACCCACGGCCCCTGAGTCCATGTGAGACACGGCAGCTCTAACTCACTTCAGTCGTCCTCTAAAGGAGGCGTCTGTCCTCAGTGGTAATGAACTCCATCTCCATCTGCTCAGCCTGAGGCCACGTCTGAGTACTGCAGTTACAGACACCAACGCCTCTGATTGGTCAAGGATGGAGTTAATTTTAGTGATTATCTGTGTTTAAGTTTCCATGGAGACTAAAGGCTTCACAGCGACAGAGGAATCAAACCTTTTACAGGAGCAGTCTTGTAAGTCCTTAAAAGGTTTTATTTACTGTCAGTTTGGATGCAGCACATGGACGAGATGTGGTATTTATACTCTGATGAACGAAGAGGCAGGAAGTTGAAAGCTTATAAACCTATATATATATATATAAAAAAAGCCTTTCAGTATTGTGATTGATTGAACTTCTTCCGCCTGTCACTCTTCCAGGCCAGAGGTCTGGATCTGTCCCGGGTTCGGGCCTGTGTGGTGGTGGCGGAGGAGAGGCCCAGGATGTCGCTCACACACTCCTTCTCTAAGCTCTTCAAAGACCTCGGCCTTCACCCACGCTCCGTCAGCACGGCCTTCGGCTGCAGAGTCAACCTGGCTATTTGCCTGCAGGTATGAACAGAAACAGCAGCTCCTGGACACTGGGCTGGAGCACGATACTGGAACATTTTGTCCTAATAAATCACCTGCAGCCAGATACTTTGATTTTAGGCTGTCACTGTGTCTTGAAAATCTTTTATACTTTTTTTCTAAATTCTTCTCATTTTAATTCAGCTGAACGTTTTGTCCGTTTGCCTCGATATCGCTCTTCTTGTCAAGAAATCACATGTAATCCTCCGATTGTCACATTTTCACTGTGTGACTGGCTGCAGGGCACTTCTGGACCGGACCCCACTACTGTTTACGTAGACATGAGAGCGCTGCGCCACGACAGGTATGACAGTCTGTCAGTCAGTCCTGTCACCTTTTATTTGTCTTCTCTTCACTGTTTAACAGTTTGACATTTGTGTGTTTCAGGGTTCGGTTAGTGGAGAGAGGTTCTCCTCACAGTCTGCCCTTAATGGAGTCTGGGAAGGTGAGTGTGATTCAGATTCAATGAAATGTAAAACTTAAAGATCAAAACAGCAACAAAATGTTAAACAATATTAAAATGACACTTTTGCTGTTGAAGAACTTTGAGAGTGATTATTGACACTACACTATTAACAAACAAATTACACAAGACTCTTACACAAGAGCTGTCAGGATAGGACACAAACTGAATGACAGCATGAATCCTGGACTATTTCTGCTTTCCTCTGCATGTCCTCCTACATTCAATGAGTCAAAACAGACAGCAGGTTTGAGTCCATGCCAAGCCTTCGAATGTTCACCCTCTGTTTCTGTCTGTTTATGTGTGGGGGAAGAGATAGATGTCAAGAGTGTTTCCATGTCCTTTACGCGTCTTTTTAAGATTATTGGACAAGGTTTGGATTATATTTCAGATTTGCGTTTTGCATTCATTTTCTGGAACCGCTTGTGGTCTTTAGGGCGCAGGGGGGCTGGAGTCTATTCCAGCTGTCACTGTGCGAGAGGTAGGGTATATCCTGGACAGGTCTCCAGTCTATCACAGGGCTAACACAGAGAGACAGACAACCATTCACACTCACACGCACACCTACGGCCAGAGAACCTAGAGAGAACCCACACATACACAGGGAGAACATACACTCAACACAGAAAGGCCTTAGTCGGCCCATGGATTCAAACTCAGAACCTTACTGGAAACTGAATATGCTCCAGCAAAGATCTGCCAGGTCACTCAAATCATTTGGGCAGGATTTATGCAATGATGATTAGGAGTATAACTGCGATGTAATCCATCTGATCATCGTGGAGTTCAACTAGTTTACAACTAAATGACTCATTAGTATTTAGTAGACTCATATTCTGATGAGAATTGAGTGTTTCTAATGCAGGCTAGTAGTCTTGCACAACACTTTAAATTACTGGACATTAGCACTAACAGAAAATTAAACACATTGATGCTGTTATCCCAAAAAAAGTATATTTTTTTCCGTCAGTATCAGAAGATATTTACATTTCGATCTAGAAATAATTGAAATCACAGGCTGGCAGATGGCAAAGTGGGAAAATAAGATGACCTGCAGTCAAGGATTTGCCCACATTCAGCGTGTTTATTTTTAGAGCTAATTTGAGAAACAACAAATGGGATGTCTTGGTGGTTTAAATGAAAATCTGCAACGTGTTTCCTTGGTGAAAGCACAGCTGAGTTACCAGAAACTGGTATTTTAACTTTATTCTTCTGCACACGAGAAAGGCACTGACATTGGATTCAAGCTCAGCTTTGACTGAAAAAAATTTGATAGTTGTGTTGAATGCTTACAGTTGCATTTACAGAAATAACCTGCTAAGTTCAGTTTTAGTTAGTTTGATGCGATAGAAACGCGATGTAACCTCATGGTGACTAACAGTTGCTATGCCAACCGCTCCGTGAAAGTAGGAAAAAATAAGCAGGTCGAGTGTGTAATCCAGCATTTGTTTGTAACTGCTGGAGGCAGAGCACAGCGCAGTATTAGTATAGGGAGTCTGGTGGAAATGTGGGCAGGTCATCGATAATGCAGCTACGCGTGGCTCCACTCTCAGACTGTACTGCAGCAAACACGCAAGATGGCTCTGCCCATATCACTGGGAGAATAGCATCAGTTTGGCCAAGTGGGGACGTGTTGTCCATATTTATATACAGTCTATGCTTCACACAAGCAAGACTTGTATGTGACAGCTAGTTAACAGCAATAACGTCACAGATTATATATTGATTATGTGTATTCTTATCAAAATGCAAGGGATGAAGCAGCTAAGTGTCTTCTCTCCTTTAAACACATTGAGCTGACATGAAACCTCAGCTCCACATTATCAAATGAACTTCATGGAAGTTTTGACTGAACCAAAATGTTCCTCAGAGACACAAATTATCCCCCAAACTTTTTTTAAAGGTCAGTTACGTATCAAATTTGACAAATCATCCTTCACTAAACACCGAGTCGTCCTCCCTCAGCGCCTCAGATCTGCTGCTTTAATCTAGGAGCAAATTATGTTGTTTTCGCCTGACGGCCGAGGAGCACTTATTTCAGTTTCATTACAGAGCTGTCAGCGAGGTCAGCAGGACTGGCAGCGGAGCATGATGTCTAAATATAAAACGGAGAAACTCATGTTAATTTATGCCACTTACTGACATGAGGCGCAGTCAGTCACATGTAGTTTGGACTTAAATTAAGTGTTCAAAGACATTAGAGAGAAGAAAAGGGTTTAAATGTGTTAAAACACCTCAACTTCATTTGCTTATTTGCTTCACACAAGGGAATCTTAGAGGTTGAAGCATTTGTTGACAGTTTCAAGTGTTATGGATGTCAGTATCAGACAAGACTGAAGCACTCTATGGGTCCTGGCTCTGAATGACTTGGTTTTCTAATCAGCTCAACAACTATTTGATGCTTTTAGTTCTGAATGTCAGCCCTGAATGTTAAGATGTTAAACATTTTACCTGCCACACGTCATTGGGATCAGCTTTTGAAGTCTGTGTCCCTGGAAAGATTTTAGTCCACAGTCTGAAGGAGACAGTGAAAGCCAGCAGACAGCAGCTGAACAGATTCCATTCAGCGGTGCAGAGGACATCTTAGAAGCTGATCTGTGAGGACAGTGAAGCTTTAAACTAACAGATCTTTTCTTGGAGCGTGATGAGCTGTTCATACCATATGTCTTCTTCCCCCACACTGACACACAAAGACAGGACGTCATGTTTCTGGGCTGGTCATCGATCAGCACGCTGTTCGCTCTGACTCACTGTACGTGGGAGGAGGAAAGGAGAAAAAAAATAAATAAAAAGGTTATCCAGTAGATTCATAGCTTAGCTTTGAACACAGGATGTTTGTTTGCTCCGAGAACTCCCTCAGATTAAATGGAATAAACTGGTTTTGTGAGGAGTAGGAGTTTGCATATTTAATGCCAGATCAGTTTTAAAATGTGTTGTGAGCTGGCAGGTTTTATTTTAACCCTGCTTAAATATTTATTCATTCACTTTTCCAGATCTTGCCTGGAGTCCGTATCATCATCGCCAACCCAGAAACCAAGGGACCGCTGGGAGACTCGCATCTGGGAGAGGTCAACCCTTTCTGTTCTGCTTCCTGTCTTTTCTCTCTGCTCTTTGTTGTCGTTATTGTTGTGCATTATACTTCTTTTTCTTTGTCACTGTCTTTTCCTCTGTCTTGTGAAGATAAATCATGACTACATCTTAAACCAACTATTTTTTTTTATTCATCCAAATAATAAACTCAACTTCCTCTAACAAACTTTGAAACTTTTGTTCCAAAACATTTGTAATAAAATACTTTAACAGCCTGAAGGATCATCTTGGTTGAGCTGCTGTCACATAGCTGCTGTGCTGCCGTTTCATTTTGAAAAATCTTTAACAGTTTCCGTGTCCCTCCTGCAGATCTGGGTTCACAGCGCTCACAACGGCAGCGGTTACTACAGCGGTTACGGCGAGGAGGTCCTCCAGTCGGACCACTTCAACTCCAGACTCAGCTTTGGCGACACTCAGACGGTCTGGGCCAGGACCGGCTACCTGGGCTTCCTCCGCCGCACCGAGCTCACCGACGCCAACGGAGGTCACTCGCCTCTCTGTCTCTTTGTGTCTGATAAATCTGTGGTCCTCGTCCTCTACGAGGAGGACTAAATCAGCTTCTGTGTGTGCGCCTGAACAGAGAGACACGATGCTCTGTTCGTTGTGGGAGCTCTGGAGGAGGCCATGGAGCTGCGAGGGATGAGGTACCATCCCATCGACATCGAGACGTCCGTCATCCGCGCACACAAGAGCATCATGGAGTGGTAAGTCTGTGCTGATGAGAGTAAACCTCCAGTGATAAAGGCTGACATACTGTAGCTACATATATGAGTTTAGTAACGTTTTATTGACCAACCAGATAAATAATGTAAACATCAGGCTGTAACATGAATGTGGTCACTCATTTAGCCTCTTTCTTCTTCTATGACATATTTGTGGTTGAACAGGCTGTGATACACTGACTGTACTGTGTTAGTGTTACCATCAGCAGCTAGTTGGTTGGATGTATGACTCAGGAGGTGGTGGAGACCAAAACAGAGCTAAAAGACCTGAGACTTGATTTCCTTTGATTGACACAAACATGAATCTAATGTTCTTAGAAAGCAATAATTAGTTGTTGTTAAATTTCTGGAGGTTCAGGGAAACGAAGGATTCACACAAAGCGTATGTGGAATAGATCCACGCAGATCAGAGCTAAAGCAGAGTTAATGTGTTACGTGAATTTGTCACACACACACAAGCACAATTCTAGTGTCAGTATAAAGTGATGATATTTATAAATGTGAGAGTTTTTCAGTTATTTTCCTCCACGTGGTTAAAAACTCCCTACCTGTTAAAAGGTCTTCAAGCTAATGCTAACTTTACACTGTCTACATTATAGAGATGCAGGGAAGCACAAGTCACACAAATTAGCCTGTTTCAGAGCAAGCACCACACGGCCTTGACTCAGGAGGTGGTGGAGACCAAAACCGAGCTAAAACTGAGGGGTTCCAGTGGGAAACGTGTTGTATGAGGCAGTTTTCTCATTAAATGTGTTTGTGGAGTTTTGCTTTGTTCATAAACTAAAAGATTATTCCAGTTTATTTATTAAGTAGCCTTTGCCCTCCACATGTATTGTAGCGATTGAGGTAAAGCAGGATTTTTGCCGTGGCTGAGTCTGATCATCCTCTCCGTCCCGTCACCAGCGCGGTCTTCCCCTGGACCAACCTGCTGGTGGTGGTGGTGGAGCTGGAGGGCTCCGAGCAGGAAGCCCTGGACCTGGTTCCCATGGTGACCAAGGCGGTGCTGGAAGAGCACTACCTGATCGTGGGCGTCGTGGTGGTGACGGACATCGGCGTCATCCCCATCAACTCCCGCGGCGAGAAACAGCGCATGCACCTCCGCGACGGCTTCTTACAAGACCAGCTAGACCCCATCTACGTGGCCTACAACATGTAGCCTGAGAGCGCGCGCGCGTGTGTGTGTGTCGCGTCCGAGTGAGTGTGGAGGAGGCAGAGAGAGAGAGAGAGCGAGCGAGCATGCGTTTGTATGCCGTGCATATCGCCGTCGTTGTTCCTTTATTTCCCAAAATCAAGATGTACTGTATTTTTGAACCTGCATATGGTGTGGTCTTAAGTCGTCTGTTTTCTTTTAAATCGTGTTGTGCCGGTTGGTTGGTTGGTTGGTTGGTTGATTGGCTGATTGGTTGATAGATTGATTGCTCAGTGGTGTTACAGCCACTTTTACTCCCCCCACTAAATCTCGTGACCGTTACCAGGAGCTCGTCGCTGTAGAAAGACTTTTGGGAACACTGTGTGCGGGGCGCCGGCTCCGGCCGTCACACCGCGTGTCGTCTTTCAGAGGTGAAAGTAGAGGCAGAAAAACACTAGAGACTGTGTCCGTCGATTCAGAAAATCCCAGACCTGTGGTATTATTTCAATTAGAACAGGGGCAGCCAGATTACTGTAAAAATATAAATATTGTACATAGACATAATAATCTATATGGAGAGGTACCTAAAACACGATGAGGTGTAGTAGCCCCTATATGCAGCTCTCTCCACCCGCACCCTGTGTGTGTGCAGAGTGTGTGTCTCCGTCCGAGTGTGTTCATCCGTCTTTGTTCATGTGCAACAGGGACGTTATGTGTAGTTTTAATGTGAATCAAACGCCGAATTTCAACCAGAGACGATCAATCAAAGAAGAGACATTTAAACTGCAGGAAGAAAATGAAACTCTACGTGCTTTCAGTGTCCCAGCGTCTGCCCACAACAAATCCGACTGATCTTTTGAAAGGTCAGCGAATGCATCTCAGCTCAGTGAGGCGCTTTGTTTTAAAGCAGAAGCTGTTGGTGATCTTTTTTTCCTTCCTGTCGGTGAACCGCTGCTTGAGTTACCTGACTGAGTGACCTGCTGCAAACGTCCCTAAAAAAACACCCAAAGCATCTCATCAAGCTAAGTGCACTGTGTGAATAGAAAAGATATCTATTATTTAAAGGGAGGCATCGAAGGGAGCAACGTCCACATGTCGCTGCAGTTCTTTTACGGTTGTTTCACTTTAAATCTGATCAGAAACTGAGCCGAGGAGGCAGCAGATGATCAGTGGGAGAAGAAAGCATGCATGACATGACGCCGCAGAGAGGTCTCCTTTTTCCTGACAGACATTCTGAAGCTGCTTACACCTCCTCGGGCTTTATTCAAATGTGCATCCGTTCACTCAGCTCATGAACACGGCTCAGGCCGTCTAGATGTGGATGTGGCTGCGGCGACATGTGGAGTCTGTTGGGACAAACGTTTACATTAGAAAAGCTCCTATTGTAGCAATAACCCCTGCAGGGTGTTCTTTACTGCACAGATTCATCTGCTCTCTGTCTGGATATGAAAGTCAGAGCTTGAAAGCAGAAGCCAGGCGCTGCAGCTCCATGTGCTCTCCTCTGCTTGTCCGTCCTTATTTATGAAGCTTTCACATCTTTTCAAACTCTGGTGTTTTCTCTTTTACTCTCCACTCAGTGGGCTCTTAATTACAGCACAATGCCACTGTGATTCCAAATAGTGGGATTTATTCTGTAAATGAAAATGATCCCAGAATGAAAACATATTCTGACATCGGTCTGAGTCTTTTCCATCCTGATTTAATATTATTTGCTGATAAACTCATGCAACCATTCACCTGATGAGCTGAACTGTGGGTGGAGTCAGACGCCATCTAGTGGTCTGAAAAAGATGTTCATGTTCAAACACTTGCCAGTTCATTAGGTACACCAATGAATTCATTCTAACGTTGCACTGGATCCTCCTTCATGACTGTTTATTTTGAAACAGCATCAGATTCAAGTGGAGGATTATTTTGGAGGCTGCAGTTATTGGATTGAGTCTTTCTGTTATTTAGCCCACAGACTGCTATGCCAAAATAACAGGAACATTTGTCAGTGCAGCACAGTACGATTCAGAGACTCCACAATACCAGAGCCTTCATGAAGCTAAGATTTCTAAGTGTTACATTTGCATACACATGTACCTAATGAAATGGCAAGTGAGGTTTAAATATGTTTTTGCCGCTCTAAACATCCCAATACGAGGCTTAATCCTTCACCTTTTGTTGCTTTGCAGTAAAATGCTTCTTCTTGCCAGTTCATTTATCTGACTATTCAGTGTTTGACACATCAAGCTGCGTCTTCATATAAAAATCTAAGTCACCTTATCTAAATGAACACCAGAACTATTCATAATCACTAAAAAAAACAAATCTATATTTGCGTCTTTCTGGCGTGAATCTCCAGTAAAGAACGTCCTGTGGGCCTCTGGTACGGCGGTTACCATCTAGTGTGCACTGACTCAGACGTACTGAGGGTAAATAAGATTTTAAATAGATAAATAAAGAACTTTATTAAAGGTTTAACAGATGTCTTGGTGGAATCCTTCAGACCTGTGGGGCTGTATAAAAATAAAAAAAAAGCTTTTATTCAGAGTTGATGTTATTTGGACAGATTCATGAGGCTTCTGTTGACTTTCTGTTCCTGTGGGTGCACGGTGTGACGTCATCTCATCTCGCTCTTCTTCTTCTTCGTTGTTTTTTTCCTCATTGTTTTTCTTCAGAGGAGAAAAATAAACTTTATGCATATCAGAAGTTGCTTAGCGCTTGTTTGGCTCACTTAGCAGTTTGGGTTTGTTGGTAGCAGCGTAGCGGTCATTTTGCAGTCCCTGAGAGAGAGAGAGTGTGTGTCTGTGTGTGTGTTTGTGTGTGTGTGTGTGAGAAAGAAAGCTGGAGGATGTTGATCGAGAAGGAAATCCCATCAGGAACACGGAGGACTGGTCTGTGGGCTGAGGGCTGGATGGGAGGGAGACTGCATGGAGTGTGTGTCTGAGTGTGTGTGTGTATATTGTATGTAAATAGTGTTGATTTTGTACGGTACAAGTGTGTGTGAATTGTTTTGTACACATGATGATAAAAAGATTAAATGACACTTTTATAAGAGCCGGCTACTGGCTCACCGTCACACTATACAGTGCAATAAAGTGCTTTGATTGGCTAAAACTCAGCCTGATCTCTTTGTGCTGCTGTGTGAGAGTTTGCACCGCTGCTTCACGTCACAACACATCAACAATTGATCTGATACAATCTTATAATGCATTTAATATCATCCCTGTTTTTAAATAACTCTAGTTTACCCTCACTTATTTAAGGTCAGACATTAGTCGTGCAAGTTTCTGATGGTCCTGATAAAGCCCAACCCCCCACCAGCCCTTCAGAGCTGAAGAAGCTAATTGGATGAAACTTTTGGACCTGGGATTCATTAGGGTAGACATAGGCCCCCCCCACCCC
This sequence comes from Planiliza haematocheilus, assembly GCA_005024645.1. Taxonomy (NCBI): domain Eukaryota; kingdom Metazoa; phylum Chordata; class Actinopteri; order Mugiliformes; family Mugilidae; genus Planiliza; species Planiliza haematocheilus. The sequence goes on from SRSE01000811.1 coordinate 344,036, forward strand.
CAACATTAGACACAGCTTATGTGTCCAGGGGGGTTTACTGTGTATGTGGTGCTGTCATGACAGATGGATTAGATCAGACTGACCTTCAAGAAGCTGAAAGTGAGGAACAGAAAATGCATGAGTGGATGAGTGTGAAATATATGCAATTGCCTACAATCACCACAAGGGGGAGTCCTCTGCCTGTAACAGTCATCCAGGTCAGCCTCTGTTATCTGACCCAGACCTTTCTCCTAATATTCCCAAACAGCCACAATGCCCAGAAAGATTCAGTTAACACATAAAAAATACAAACACCCTTTGTGAAAACAAGTTTTTTATGTTTTGTTTTTTCTAAACAGATCAGTAAAAATCACTAACAAAACTGAAATTGGGAGTGCACCGACATTACATGAAGTCAGTTTCATTGAATCCCACCGCTCAGCAAATGTACTCGTGGGACTTCGTGCAAGCATCGCAAACCTACAGTGATGAAGGCACCAACCTCTGATACACAATCAAATGTCAAGTTCAGCCGGTTCGACAATAAAATTACACGTCTTCTCTTTAGAATTCACAAAAATAGTCTGCCCTCACGCGTGTTCTTCACTGTTATATTCATCTTTAAAAATGGTAATGTATTCAGTATCAGACAGAATAAATAATGTGATTTCATTCTGAGGGTAGAAAAATAGAAATACTGACAGAAAAATAGGGATCTGATAGTTCTGATGGGCTGTGGAGACTTTCCACTGATTTAAATATTACAAAGGTTTCATTTACAAACTGCACCATTACACATGCTGACATGTTTCAGTGCACTGAAAAGGAACTAAATTCAATATGCTCTCAGTCTAATGTTGGTGTATACGCAGAAACGATCATGACCCATCAGTCCTAACTATCCGGCTCCTAATGTAGATGCATGGAAGTATAGATAACGTACCTGTCAGAGCACTCATTCAGTAAATAAGATAGAACCACATTCTTCATTTAAACTAAAGCTGCTGTGATTTAATGTCATTTGTCTTCACATAAAATCAATCTGTCTAATGAACCTATTTGAGTAGTTAGACACAAAGACTGAGGGGAGCAGATCTTTGCTGGTGATTGACTGAATCTCCCTGACATCCAACTAACTGTGCAGCCTCCTAAAGAGGAGTGAGAGGGAATGCTAGGTCCTGGAGATGGAAGTGTGTGTGCTTTATTAAAGGAAAAGATGAGTAAAGGGAAGTGAGCACGTAGATTTAGTTCACATGAGCTGTCAAACCTTCATTGGCATGTGGCCTTAAGTTCCAATCTTCCTTGAAGGCATGTCTGTTTGAAAGGTTTTTGCCACTTCTGGACCCCACACTCAGCCTCTCTGTGCTGTACAGTGTGTGTGAGAGTGTGAGGCTAGCTACATGAGTCCACAGCACGGCTCCTTATTGCTGGACTGCTCCTCCTCGGGGGCTCGAAGTTTAAGTAGAGGAGGATCTCCACTGGCTGGGGTGAAGAACACCTCGCTGGGGGAGACCACCTGCTCTGTAGTGGGGGTTATCTGAAGCTCTGCCTGGGCCTCGGTTGTCGTTACCTCGGCTGCTGCAGCAGAAGGCTCTTCCTCTAAAGCAGGAGGCCTGGGCGGCTGAGGTGCCGGGTACTTATTGAGCTTAGCAGCTGCCCGCTGACGCTTCAGGTCGGCCAGCGTGTGGTGCGATTTCTCCCGAGACATACCGTCTGCACCCTCACCCTCGACATACCCGGCTCCAGATGTAGAGCCGAGCTGGTAGGAGGCGCTGCGCTCCATAAGGCCTCCGCCGGTCCACGTCTCTCCAGGTACAGAGGAGGACAGAGACACCGAGGTCTCCCCGTTCCCCAGGCTGGACATAATTTTCCTGTCTGCTGCCTGCAGTTCCTCTAAACGTGAAGTCGCTGCACCACTGGCAAGCTGGATCACAAGGAGGACATGTGACACAACATATTAATCAGTGCTTAGAAAATTTGACAAAAACAGTAAGAAGAACCTCTGGTGCTCAGTCACCATGGCTTGCTGCTGCAGCTCATTATCCGTCTGTCTGTCCTCGTCGTCGTCCTGCGGCTCAGGCTGTCGGCCACGCTCCTGCCACACCATGGCCTCTTTGTGGTGCTCCCGTCGATACAGGCTGGAGCGCTCGTTCACGCTGACACGACGCACCACCTTACTGTACGGTAAGAGGGAGGAGCACAACAACGTTCAGCTGCATCAGCTTTTCTGTACATTTCTCATTATCTGGCTTCCGTGAGCTCCCCTCTCACCCTCTGCTCCCAGTACTCGACGCTCGTCTTTGCAGCGTGCCCTTCTGCCTGTCCTGGCTCTTCATGATGGCATCGTGTTTGTTCTTCAAGTCCATCAGTTTGGCTCTGACCTCCTCATCTATACACACATCTGGAGAAGCATCAGCAGCAAAGGTTAGACAGAGAGGTTTTAAACAGAGAGTCATTCACTGTACATGACAGAAGACCATAATATCTGGTGGACTCACCTAGAGGCGTCTCCTCTAGAGAAGACTTTGTGTTTAGACTGGCTCCATGGGCCACCAGCAGCTCCACCATTTGAATCTATGGAACAAACACAAAGACCGTCAGCGGGTCACATGAGAAAACAAGTATAGTCTGGGGTGGGGTGCAGTACTAACCTGTCCCCAGCAGGAGGCAGCATGCAGCGGCGTCCAGCCATCAGAGTCCTTCACCTCCACCTGAGCCTTGTTCTCTAGTAACAGCTCTGCCACAGACATGTAGCCGTTGGCAGATGCGATATGGAGCTGAGAGGAATTCAACACGGAACAAGACTGAAGCAGCACTTATGAAAACTTATGGAAAAAGAAAAAATACAGAATCTATATATTGTTGTGTTACAGTACTGACTGACTGGCATTTGAACAAAACAATATGTAAATGATTAATATTCTCTGTATCTGTGAATGCACACGAAGATCACATGGAGAGTTAAACTCTGTGGCCTGAAGCATCTTAATTACACAACACTCTGTAGGGAGCTTTAAGCTTTCCATGAACTTGTGTGTTCATCTGCACTTGTCCCTCTTTCTCACCAGTGTTCCTCCATTACTGTCCTGTGCGTTTACATCTGCTCCACTCTGAATCAGAGCCCGGGTGTCTGCCAGCATGGAGGCCTCTTTAGCCCCTCTGCACTCATCTATACGGTCCTGAGTGATCCCTGCACACGCAAGCACACAGGGTTTCAGTTTAGTGTGCCTAAATGAACAACTGTTCATGATCAACCGTTCAGATGATCTGACGTGCTTACTGACCCTGCTCAGCCATAACTGTCTCCAGCAGCTCGAGGGTGGCCTCATCCTCACAGAGGTCATAGGGCATGTTGCCATCCGCGTTGACAGCCAGTAGGTCAGCCCCACTGAAAGCACGCGTCCACACACACACATACGCAGACACAAGTGTGCATTCATTCGTGCATGCATATGCAAAGTGAATAGGATCTGAGCAACACGCCCTAATATACTAAGCACAGTGTTTTCACAGTCAAACTGCAGCCATATTTGCATTGCTTTTGCAAACTAAGATGGCTTTACATCTGTCCACGCGGTGGTATTGAAAACAACAGGATAACACAGCATTTATCACCACATACTGCAACAATGCTTCGTACTAGATCAGCTAAGGACTTTCCTTCTAGATAGTGAAACTGAGAAAAGTGGAGACTCACGCCTGAATGAGGAGCTGCACCAGCGCCGTGTGTCCACAGGTGGCAGCAGCGTGCAGTGGTGTCCACAGCTCACTGTCGCAGGCGTTCACACACGCACCGGCATCTAACAGGCACTGCACTACCTCCACAAAGTCATCAATACAGCACTGGAAGGAGAGAGCATGTGTAGATATGTAAACAAATACAAAGAGAACACCAGACACACTGACAAACACAAGAATCTGATACTGCAACTAAAGCACCAGAAATGGACACATTTTTGGCAACTGTTCCACTGTCTTGTGAAAGAAATCTGCATGCATGGGTCAGCCCTCTGCTATGTAAACACCAAGTTTCCCAAGAGGAAGAGCAGAGTCGACTGCTTTTATAAAGAGTTCGCTGTGCTAACAAACACTCCTCTCATGAGCGTGTTAAAAGCAGGCTTATGAGCTAACTTATAAGGAGAAATTATACGCAGATGAAAAATAAGGGGGAGCAAATCGCTGTTTAAATTCTAAAGACTAAATAACTCATGTGTCTTAAAGTCTCACCAAACAAAACACAGTACTTGTTTGATGATTCCCTCTAAATCTGGTTGTAAATGTCCAGGAAGGGAATGTAAGCCAAACACAAATCCCTTCACAGTTCTGGCAGACTAACTAAAAGGTGGGAAACAAAACCGACTTTATGTAAACTAACAGAAGATAAGAAAAGCTTGAGACATAATAAAGGCAAACAGTACTGCACACAGCATAAATACACACGCTGGGTCACAGAAGGTGACCTAGCAGTCACCGCTGTGACATTGTTATGATAAGCTTCTGCAATGTCACCAGATTTATTTCCATCAGTGTTACAAGCAGGTTGAAGCTCTTGTATTGATGATGGAGAGTCTGACCACTGAGCAAAGCCTTCTCCAGCACATCCTGAAGTTTCTCAATGGCAGCTGACCTCATTCTTTGGAGACATAATGTTGCTGAACCTAGACCTGAGCAACTGCAGCAACCCCAGATCATAGCACTGCCCCCACAGGCTTGTACAGTAGACACTAGGCATGATGGGTGCATCACTTCATCTGCCTCTCCTTACCCTGATGTGCTGGCTTCCCACTATCCATCCAGTTCTTAACCCAGTTTTAGTAGTTTCTTCAACTCCTTAGATGTTTTCTCTGCTTGATGCATGCAATTTGATCCTTCTCAAACATCTTTACCACGACCACAGGATGTGTCTTCAGACATGATTGTTTAAGAAATGAGAAGCTACTTATTGCATCAGTTGGGCTTAAATAGCTTGTTACCAGCTGATAGCTTGTTACCTGCAGTAATTATCCAATAGGAGGCTCCTACCTATGTGCTTAGATAGATCCAGCTGGTGAAGGCCAGGCAGTGTATTTACCTTGGTTGTGCATTTTAATTAACACAATTCACAGTTAAGAGATGGGGTGCCAGTAAGGCATCTTGTCCTTGGTTGAGGTACCTGGTGTAGAGCCGTCAGTCCGTCCTCGTTGACCAGATCTGGGCTGACACCGCTGTTCAGCAGCTCCCTCACTATTGAAAGCATGCACACACAACATCATGACTGACCGACTGGGCAGAGTCCTTCTCATATAAACACTTGGCACATATTACATCTGCTTTAAATAGAGATGCCAAGGTGGAACTATGAACTATGAAAAGCTTTGCCGCTATAATTAGCCTCGATTACACCTCATAAGTTATGCATGGTCCACCTCCTTTGAATTGTTAGAGTCACCATGAGAGCACCATGTGTCAAAGCTTTTCTATATATAAACACTGACTCTTTCTAATATGAACTTCTTGTGTTTCCACTGCAAGCACATGTTTACCTACCCTCCACAATATCATTACGGGCCGTTGCATCTAGCAGGGTGATGGCGGTGGGGAATGTCACTTTGGTGGTGCGTGGCTTCTTCTTATCTGCTTTGGCTCTTGACCCTCTGGCCGCATCCTTTTCCATCTGCGCCCAAGTCTTCAGCTGCTGAGCGCGGCGCTTCTGGGCGTGTTTCAGGCGTTCTGTGGCACTCAGACGCCCTATCGTCGCCATCTCAGCCAGTAGCTCGCTGTGATCTGTGGCCATGACGCTTCGCTGCTATGCTGCTGTTTGTTCCAGTTAGTCTGTGAGGATATTAAATCCTTTCAAAAGTGTCAGGCTTCCCTTGTGCCACTAAGAGAGAGCGTTCAGTCAGGCCAAACAGGCCTACATTAGGGCCTGTATGAGGACTCGTCTGTGGGAATACCACCAAGTAAAAAGCACAAATGTCCAAGTTATAATGAAACAAAACAAGCTGTGCAATCAGGTGACGGATATCTCCATGATCTCAAGCTTAAAATAATTGCAATGTTTCTTTCCCATCTTTTATGTAAAAACTCGTATCGTGCCAAAGTGGAATGGCAGCAGACAGGTGTCCAAAACAAACCAGCTGTCAGTCCTCATATCCATTTCAACTGCGACCTGGCCAATGGTCTATTTGGGAGGTAAGATGGGAAGAAAGCAATAAAGGCAGAGCTAGTAAGCCAGAGTCAAAATACTCTTATTCTCAGATTCTCCATCTAACATTTTGGTTGATTGTGTCCAAGACTTGGATCCAACAGATGGGTGAGTATTTGAGAATCCACATGTGACTGTGAACAATAAATCCGCAGGTATGAAGAACTACCTACAAGAACCAAGAAGCTCCATGACACTAAAGAGAGAGACTTGTTGGACTCCTCCTGCTATTGCATAAAGTGACAGCACTCATCACAACATCTCTGGATGCTAACTGATATATTCCACAACTTCTGTGACGTGTTTGTGCACTTTCTGGAAGGTCTTCAGAAGAAGAGAGATGCATTTGAAGGTTTCAGTGACTCGTTCCTCAATGACACCGTCTTCACTCTGTGGGCAGGGAGACAAAATGTGAGTGCTGTGTTACAGTATAATGTACGCATGTGCTCTCCTAATCCTGTTATCTTTAACCCCTGAGCTCCTTCCCTCTACTCCCTCCTCTCCCACTCCTCTCCCAAAGGAAACATGAGATGGTGGGACGCTTTTCATTAATGATTGACACACCACGGAGCCCAATACACATTTTTCAGACATCAAAAGTACCCATGGTGTGAGACCGAGTGAGTGATGCTGTGGAAAGCGGTTAAATAGCTCATATGTGACATCTTTCAGTGCAAGTTCTAACCCTGGCAGCCTCGGTCAGCGAGATCGCTCTCATTACCTTTCGTTAACTTTCATGCCGGGTTACACGGCTCACACACGCTCTTTCCAGGCTGCTCATATATTATTTAGGCCTAGGCCTGTGAGCGCTGAGAGGAAGGTCAACTAGAGGCACTCAGGGAGATAGAGACTGACTGACAAGACAGTAGCTCCAGGCTCCAGAGCAACTGCAGCAAGTAGACAGTCCCTGAAAAATTAGGTGGACCCCAGCAGTCCATTAGTCAGCTGATTAGAGGAAGATCATTAACACTAGCAGTTACAGAGTTCCTCTTAAAGAGACTTTAATCCAGGGGTGTCCAAAGTATGGTCTGTGGGCCAACTGCGGCCAGTGGTCCATTTTTTATTATATGTTTATAATACAGCCCAAACATGGAACTTGCACTTGACAGTATTACATTATTACATGTTAACAACATGCGCTAGTGCAGCTTCTCCACTAAAAAAAGAAGACGATGACTTCAGACAAATAGCAGAACCAAAGAAACGCGAGGAAGCAAGCGAGTGCAGAAAATTTCATACACGGTGGGAAAACGGGAAAATAAAGTCGCAGGATTAATGAGCCCGTGATAAAGTAGACACTGAACAATGTTCGTCTAGAAAAACAGGTGAGGTGAATTGAAGACTCGTCGATTGCATGAGATGAGAGCACTGATTCCACAGACGCAGCACAGGTGTGACTCTTTATGGGGAAGCTGAAGATAACTCACTGTGCATTACAGAAAAGCCGCCAGAGAATCAGTGACCAACAGCTATGTCTGTGATGACCAGACTTACTCCTGCCCTGCCAACCATCCTTCAGTCTAAAGCACAGCATCTCAGTTCCCACTGACTACAACACTGTTACCAGTAACAATGAGTAAAAGAATATCCCACCGTATTCAGCTGTTAAAAGGACCAATTACTTCTTTGCATAAAAAGTTTGAAAGATACTCCTTATCCATTTACCCCCTTCCATCATCCCAAGAAGTAATCTGAAGCTGCTGTTTTGTGAATGAGCTGTCAACTCTGTAAGAAAACAATTAAAACACTGCTCTGTGACATGTGACGTATACAAAAGCTTTATGTATATATCATTGTTGAAGTCCTACCATAATCATTTCTTTCAGGTTGTTGCCTGGTCAACTGTGAGAGTAATAGGTCTTATCTTGTGGACAGACAGACTTTAGTCATTTGTTCCTGCTGTGCACACCTACTATTTTTAGGATGCCAAACTCTCACTCTTTGTAATAGGCTACAATGTAAGGATTTCCTTATATTCACGGTAATAACCTAACCCAGACATTTCTTTGCCTCTACACAGATCGCCAATCCAGACAACACACAAATAGGCATGGAGTGCACAGATGATGAATGTCACATTAAATAACAGCCGATAATCATGAGGCTTTAGAGGCAGAAACAGGAGCTCATGTTGTGGCATTCGAAGGGGCTTTAAGGGAGAAAGGATTGGAGAAATAGTTAAAATCCCTGCAGCAACTTAACTGCTGTATGACTTGGATAATTCCACACACGATCTGAGAGATCAGTGGAATAAAGATCGCAATCTTAAATGTTTTGTGTAGAAATTAAAAAGTCAGATTCATTTACAACTGTAGCTTTCAACTGCTATATTTAGTTACATGATGTCATAGGATTTGATTAGTAAATCACATTTTATTTATCCAAGGCGTCCAAACAAGCTCAGACCACCTAACCATGTCTGGCTCTGCATTTACTTCTGTTGATTTTGTCAACATCAGAAGCCCCAATAAACTCCTTAAACTGTTTGATTGTAGGCTATTAACATTTGAAAAGTCATAAAGAAGCAGTGATGAATACTCTTTAAATGTCAGCGTCAATTCGACGGCAGTGTACATCTCAGAGGCAGGAATTTTACACATAAAGCCTGTCATTTGAAGATGTGGATTTGTAATGTTACGTAGCATTGTGAGAAGGAAGCTGCCATGTGGATTGTTTTCCACTGAAGGTAACTGGAAGTGTATGAAAGTTCTTGTAGTCTAAATAACCTCACACCAAAGTCACAATAATGTTAACGCAGCTCACAGACTAAGGCCCCGTCCACACGTACGAAAACAATCTTTTTCTTATCCATTTTCACTGGTACGGTTTCAAAAAAATCGTCCACCCTTGATCCGTCTTTACACGACTGAAAACGCTACTTCATATCCCAGGTCTATAGGATCCCTAGGCTGTTTCAGTTTCAGAAATTCACCAAAAACGGAGAGGAACAGGTGGCGCATGCGCATGAAGCTTGAGCGCTGTTTACAAATCGGCTTTCGAAGAAAGCAAAAATTAGATTTTGCCCTAGAAACCATAACAGGCTCAATATGTTCTCCAGTAGTAACGCAAGCATGTAGTCCGCCATTGTTGTTGATGTTGTTATGAGACGTTTCGCGAGATATACGAGGTGGAAGGCTGCTCGAGGGGTGTGGCCATGGTGGCGATGACGTCATCATTTTCAGAAATCTCCGGTTTCAACCGTCCAGACTGATCCGCGAGAAGTGCGTTTTCGAATTTATCCACCCTGGGACCCGGTTTCAAAAAAGTGCGTTTACGGGATTCGTGTGGACGATAGGCCAAAACGAATAAAAACATCTGCGTTTACGAAAAAATGCGTTTTCGTGTGGATAGGGCCTAAACTGCGGCCTGTATACCGAGCAGACAATAAATGTGTACCTCTTTTGTCCCTGTCCATTTTTCTTTTAGCAGCAATCACTGATCAGGTGACAATAAAACCGGTTCACTGTGTTTAAGCCCTCACCCAGACAATACAGCCTCGCCTGATCACAGGATCTGTGCAGGCCTAATAATATAATAGTTGGCCTTTTACGTGGTGTACTTGGACATAACTGCAGTATCACAATGTGCTGCACGGACACACGCCCTATTTAATCTGAAATCTAAGAACTGTGAAGATGTTATGGCAAGGTTAAAACGGCTGTTTCAGTTGGATACAAGAGTTTTTAATACCTCACACATAAATGTTGGCGTCTGTCTGTTCTGTGTGTCTCTAAAACAGTTTATTTGATCTACTTCGGACAGGGCAGTCCTAAGGGTTTGAAGTCATTTCAATGACCAGTTGTCACAGTGGCTTTGTGTTATGATTTTATAACATTGTGTTTTCATCCTTATACTGCCTTTGTTATCACGGGGCATTGACAGCACGTTCACAAAACGTTTTAATTCTTTTATTACTGCTCCTGAAAATGCTTGAGGAAATGTTTGAGGAAATATAGTGCATCGCCAAGAAGATGCAGTTCACTGACTGAGAAAAAGACAAGCTGCTATCAGTTTGTTCAGAACATATACCTTTCAACACGGCAGCACGGCACTAGTTCCTTTAAGGTAATCTTATGTAAATGTAAACAAATTCTGAGGCTACGTTGAGAGCAACTTCAAGGAATGAAATTCTATCCGACAACATCAACAAAAAGCCTGCTCTGGAAAACAACATAAATCCATCTGTGTGACTAAGCCTTGGTGCAAACATTATTCCTCAAACAACCCTATTAGCTCTGAGTCGTTTGAGAGACAAAATCTCATCGACAGATTACATTTCTCCATGGTAACAGGTTATGTAGCTAGCACAGGTCATTGTGCTAGCTAAGGTACAAAATACCTTATGATATGCAGGTACACTAGACACACCTATGTAATTATCTGATGGGCCATTAAAGGCAAATGAAAATAGTTATTAGGCGAACATAACAAGAGATGCGGAAGTAAATAAAGTTGGAAGCAGATAGGCACACTTACACCTTCAGGCCAAAGTACCACACAGATAATCTCATTCTCCCATAATGCATTTATAGGCACAAGCGCACACTGAAGGCACAGGTCAGTGTTTCCTGATTAGCCGTCTTGGAGGAGCGAGCCAGACAACTCAAATCTCAACCAAAGCCAATCTGCAAGGGTATTAGAGAAATGGAGCTGAAGCAGTAGCTAGTTTACTGCTAAACTGGGCAAATCCAGGGTAGAGAAACGTGAAACACATCTCCTCCTGTTAAATATCTATATTTATTGTTCAACAGTTGTATTCACATAGTGATACAGAAACAACAAAGTAATTCTTAAACACAAGGATACCTGATTGTATACAAGTTAAAACATGAAAGCAGTGACTGACATATTCTAAAGGTTTGTAGGTGTGTAGTAATGATTTAGCTCAAAACACATTACAAGAAGAGCTAGTATCCTTGTAAATGCAAACATGTCAGCAATCTAAAAGTGTGTAAGAAAGTGTAATAACTGGACTGAAGGTGAAGCATTTCTATTGTTATAATGTTATCAAGGTTATTATGTCTAATCCAGTGTAATTAGGGAGAAACTTAAACAAATACATTAAATAAACAGCAATATGCAGAACCTGTTGGTGATGTTGAAATAAGCTCACAGCTATCTCAGCGCAGGTGTGTATCTCTACATCTAAGCTCTACACACTAGTCGTGAGCACAGGATTTGTGTACATATGCAGATCACTCAGCAATACTCCTTCCTTTCTGGGTCCTGTCTCTGTCAACCAGTACTGAGGAGGAGATGGTTCTTTTTAACTTTTACTCTCCCTTAACTATAGTCTTTCACTTCAATAAATGTCTCAGAGCCTTGGGGCTGTACAATTATAGAGCCATCGTTTTGCCTGAGGCTGCAGTAAAGAAGAAAAATAAACATTCAGGGCCCTCACAGCGTGGGACTACTCTGACAAACCAGCAGTTCAGTCTGAGAAAGTAATTAAATTGATTCAATGATAAATGGAAAAAATACAATTAACTGAACATTAACTGAGATTAATTTCTCTCTCATCCTACCTCACTGATGTATCCGACTGTAGGCCATTGAAGAACTTATAATGAATACAGTGACATGAGCTAGCATTTCATTCCTGGGTTCCTGTTTTTCTTGCCCTGGCACAAATGGAGAATGAGGAATTTGTTGGTGGCAAGACCGTGTAAGAGCCATGTGATTCTCTGAATCAGGCTAAGACCAGACAGACAGGAAAAAAAGGTGAGATCACTGATAATGTACATACTCTAGTATGGCTGCATAACACAACCGCACACACACACTGAGAAATGCCACTAATATTTTTATGTGCCCATGTCAAGCTGACATTTGTGGTCTTCTGACTTTTTTTTACTTAATGACCTAACAGGAAGGGCTGTCTGCGCCTGGTGAGGAACATAAACTTTCATTCAACTGCTTGTATGAATAGAGTACTATGAACACACACACTGAAGCTCACACATTCATCAAGCGGGTGGTACCTAAGTATAACAGCTTGTGACTGAACTTACAAGAGCACAGCATTAAATACAGCTAACGCTCCTGCTCAGCCTTAAATCTGGATACACGAGGTGCTGTGTGCCTAGTTTATAGTTTGTCATCATGAAACAGCACCAGAGAGCTGTTGTAGCACAATGTGCTATTTGATGCAACATGCAGGATGTTCCCGACTAGTTCATTGAAACAAACAGTGCTGAGTCAGTGTAGTTTGATGATTCGGGAACGATCGCGCTTGTAATCTGAAACAATGCCAAGAGACCAAAACTGCCTGCCAAACACTCATAAAGGTTGGTTTCGTCGATTCATGCACAAATTAAAAAGCAGTTATGGAAGGAGTACAGACAAAAATGGTTAATAAACAGTGCCAGTGTTAGACTGAATATCCTCAAGTAGGCGACTGTAGCTTGGAAAGGACAAGACAAGTGATGTCTTTGAGTCTGTACATTAGTCAATAATGACTTCAGAAATAATTGTAGCTGCAGCACTTGAAGGAAGGACATAACGGCCACAAGAGAGAAAAGGAGCGGGAACTACAGTAAGCCCCGTCATGTGTAAAGTTTTGAGCAGCTCTGTGTAATCACTCAGAAATCTCTGTAATTCTGCCAAGTAGCCTAGAGTCGGGAGAGACCATGAGAAAAATAAAGCGTGGGTGGATGTATGATGTGGACAGATTTGGATACTTAGACAAAAACACAAAGTGTCACAGGTTTCTCGGAAGGGCAGGATATGGAATGAGAGGGCAAAAGGATGTGGAGGAAAGAATGTGAAGGAGATAGAGGAGAAAATGAGGAGGAGGAAGGATGGGGAGGAGACAGACGGACTAGCCTACTTTAACTCTTCCGACTGCTCCTAAGCAGGAAGTAAGATCATGTAGGCGCAGAGGTGGAAGGAAAAACAGGGACAAACATAGTGCCCACGGGACGAGACGTATATGACATCTTCCTGCGGAATGTCTCACATTTAAACGTACAGGCATGATTGTAAAGAAAGCCTCAGTAGGAACGGGCGGAGGAAAAACACGAGGGAGGTCATGTAAAAGAGGAAGAATGTCAAAGAGAGCCAAATCTGCCTGACTCATCTGATTTGTTGGAATTATGTTAACATGAAGACAAAATATATCAGGATTACAAAGAAACCTCCTTATATAAGTATCCACAAAGTTCAGGTCTTTGTCCATCCAAAGTTTCAAACAAAGTGCAGCTCTAACAGCAACCACTGCTGCACACACTGGACGTGATTACAGCCAGCGTGCCTGGTCAAATGTAATCTGATCATTTTATTATTTTTCTCCTTGCTCTTTGATAGCACGCAATGCTGTGTGTGTGCCGTCACATTGTGCGTCTAGCTAATCCTGGGATATATATTGTGAAACCTGCAAATATTTGACCATACAGACCAAAGAAATGCTGTTAAAAAAGTACTTTGACCACACATGGGAACACGTGAGCCCAAGACGGGCCTGGGTGGCTTGACAAGAATTAATGGCTTTGTATTTAGATGGCAGAGTCAGAAGTCAGAGATGTAGAGTTAAAGTGAAATAGTCAGCAAGGTAAAACATAATTACTTGGGGTTTGGGGCTGCAGCTATGACTGGATGCACAATTAGACAATGAATCAATAATCTTTGCAACTGACTGATTTCTCAACACAGAGTCTTGCTTGATAAATAGTCCTAAACAAAGATATCCAGTTTGCTATAATAGATGACAAAGAAAATCAGCTTTTTTGTTTGTTTAACCAGTGAAACTATTATTCAGTTGTTGATTATTTGAATTTCCCCCGGGATTAATAAAGTATCTATCTATCTATCTATCTATCTATCTATTTGATTAATCAAATCACTGTTTCACCACATACAGATAGCGTTGGAAATTCTACCTAAAAACTTTTGTGATTTATTACCTTCCAACCAATTTATAGAATGAATGATAGGAGTATATTGTAGTAATCACTGGGTTGGACTATGAGCTCCACTTTCCAGCCCATTAAATACACCAGTGAAAATGAATGCATTCTGATAGAAGAGTCCTGCCCCAAAGCTTAGCTTCATAAAGGTCATAATGGTATTTAGCATTAGTTTAAAATAACTGAGAGAGCTGTTGATTAAACTGTGCTTTCAGTTTGGAGGATATAGTTTGTAGTACTATTGAACTGTATTGTGCTGTAGCAACGCGTGTTTCTATTATTTTGACAACCCCATTTAAATCAGTGGACTAGGCTAAATAACAGAAACACTTTAAATGCAACCCAGTTTACCAGCAGCACAAACCACATCCTCCAAAATGGTCATATAGCTGAACTGCCACCTCTCTGGTGCTATTTCAGCATAAACTGAGCATATGAACAGTCATGAAGCTAAGATTTAATGCAGGACTACTGAATTAGAATGCATTCATTTTCACTAATGTACCTAATGTTTTGGCAGGTGAGTTTAAATGTGTCAAAAAGACTTCGGTCAAAGTAATAACAGTTTTGAATGTCTCCCTCTCACGACGATGCAATGTTAATATTCATCGTAGTTTAAAAAAAGTAAAGTTTAGAGATGAATAACTTCCGCATATTAACTCTAACGGTTTGGTAAAGTTTACTGTAAGGCTCAATGATAATAAAGAGCATTTACCAACAACAACAAGTACTTAGCTCAGGTCCTATACGGATTAGCTAACCTATCTAGCGGTCCACAGACAGGCTCGACAGGTGCTGATACAGGTAACTTAAGCAGCTCATTTTAACAACCTCACTTCACTGATGACTCACGAGTTCCAACGAAGCCAGCACATAGTTTATCCGAAATAAGTGTTAATAAATGTTAAGAGCACGTGTTGAGCGGCGCCTACCTTTGATGTTAAGTCATGCTAACGTTACCTTAGCCTCAGGTTAGCTAGCGATCAGCTACGCGAAAACCGGAGCCGCGCTGCAGTATTAGAGTATTAACTAAATGTCGTCTCAGCGACAACTTCTCATACAGGGCGGCTTAGACCGAGCACCGTCAACTACTTTGACGTAAAGTGAAAGAAAACAATGTGGCGACATCTTACCTCCGGGCTGTTTGGCGGCGGCTCCTGTCAGGTCTGCGGCTGGCTGTGAAACTGAATCAGCTGCTGTCCCCAGCTCTGGCCAGTCCTCCGGGGAAATGCTTCACCATAACAACCGGACCTGCGAACCTCTCCTCCCGCACACAGCCTCCACCAGAGGGCGACAGAGCTCACGGGTTCAGATAGGGGTCAACTTTATCTGTAATGTTAAGGGATTTATGTTTTTATTACTTACTTACCTGCCCCTGGTAAGTGTGTGTTCAGCAAATACAGTGTCCCTGAAAATAATAACAGTGACAATAAAATAAAAAAGTGCAGCATCAGTTTCATCATTGCATCTATTTGAGATATTCATGTTTACTCTACAGGTGCCGTGTGGTAATTTTATTATGAATGATAACATCATTACTGTTATGTTCTATTTGTATATTACAGATTACTTCATCTTTCTGTATCTTACTCTAATGCAGGGATCAATTAAAGTATCAGGGAGAACATGCAAACTCCATACAGAAAGGGCCCAGTCGGCCTGGATTCAAACCCAGAACCTTCTTGTTGTGAGGCTAAACACCACGCCACTGTGCCGTCCTCTTAAATACACCTGTCTGTCAAACTTGAACTTTACCTGTGCAGAATAAGATTCTCTATTTGTCCAAACTGCAGAATGTCTATGTGTTCTACATAACAAAGGGCAACAGTTCAGATGAGAAGACATTAATTAGAACACAAGATCATCTAGTTTCTTCATGCGCTGACTGAAGCTGAGGCATCAGAGACAACACATTTGTGCTCACAGTGATGCAAGACCAGTATCACAATCAAACTGATACTGATATTGATATAGATATTGATATTGATACTGATAGGCTATGTCAGTGTAAGGGAGTCAATGCAGCTTACATGACGTGTCCAAACCAAACTTACTGAACAAATCTGTCATTGGCTAGATAGAAGGGGGCAAATTCCACTGAATTCTTTTTCCACATGGCCCCAAACAGCTGCTTGGTTTGCTTGTCCAGACGGTTCACCCCTGATTACATGTATATGCAACTTATGAAGAGGAGTTCAGATGACTGATCTTCGGTGTGATTAAATATCATGTGTCATAAAAGTGCCTCAAAATGGATTTCAGGGAGTTTTAATGACTAAAGGTAATCCAAGAATTGTGCAAATGTTGATTTAAAGCTTTTCTCAATTTCTCGATTTCACGACTAGTGTTAATCGAAGGTTGAAGTGGTAACAAGGCTGAATAAAGACTCCAATAGGAGTTGCACCAAAATGAAAGTGGTTCAGGGACAAGTTGGTAGAGTCAGATGTATTATGTTCTTTATATTTCCAAGAAAAGTTGCCACAATCCATAGAAAAATGACAAAAAAAAATGAAAAATGAATCTTTTCAAATATATTTAAACAAAAGAACACTAGGAAGCGGCCTACCCTATGTACACATTATTAAAAGTTAGTGCACACGAGGCAAGAGAAACAAGTAGGTGTGACATACCATAGTGTAAAAGCCGCCCAGCCTTGTTCATTGAGCTAATAAGGGTGCGATTGCGTGCACAGGCGTGTGTTTGTGCTGCATGAGCATTTATATCCGTGTCAGAGCTTACCTGTGCTATATAAGTTTTATAAACGTAATTGCACTGCACTCTTGTCACAATAAACTCTTAGGGTGCGGCTTCTTAATGATTCTCTCTGCACTGCACAAGTCTGAACACATTAGCAAGCAGTCATGCTGTTGGATGGTTTTGAGCTAACTTGCCACAAGATTACCTCAGAATCAGTTGCTGATTCACCAAAACAGATGGACAGTGATGGCCCTGCAATAGGTTGACCCCTGCAGTGACCCAGACATCCAGTGCAACGGTGATACTCTGCAGAGATACTACAATGAAACAGCTTGGGAGAAATTAGCTCGTGTTGCCATCTCTCCTCAGGACAAGGATATAATGCAGTTTATATTTTATATTTGGTATACTTATATTACCAAGGAAAGGAGGAAGAATGTGGCCCAGACCAACTTCCAAATACTGGTACTCCTGTACAGTCTCCATTAATTCTCCCCAATGGAAAGAGAATCTCCTATACTTTACCACTAGCTCCTTTATTTTGTTCATGCTGAGTTGCAGACTACGCAAAATTTCCATAAGAGCACAATAACAGTAACTGCTACAGATGATAACACCACAGAGTTTGCATTATTTTATCATATTTTAAATGGCGCCATGCTTAATTTTACAGCCAAACTGTCAAAACCCACAGATCTAAGTGTTTAACACCGAGGACATGTAAACGTCGTTGTGCCTAAAATGTTCTTCCTTTAGTGGGACTGTGACGACACAACTTTCTTTCACTTTCCTCTGTCACCTAATTCCCTCTCCATCTCAGTATCGGGATGCTTCACAGGGCAGCTTAGAAAGGATTTGTCCGGACACAATCGGCCCATGTGAACAGCCTCGTCCCAGATGCAGCCCCATTCAAGTAGTTCCCCATTCTTTTCATGCATGCCTCGCTAATCCCGGCAAAACCTATTAACTGGCCCTCCAGCAGACAGGAAGAGATGGGTTGACAGTTTGTATTCAAATCAGCGTGTTTGGCATGGAGCACTTTTCTATGAGAACTTATGTAAATAAGTGTCTACACACATTGTGCACAGTGGGTGAAGGTTTTGCCCGTACATGTTTAAAGTCCAGGGTCACAGAGAGAGTAGGAAATAAAAACAATAGTTAAAATTCAATTAAATGTGATTTTTTTCAGTAAATGTAGGATTTGGGGGGATTTGCCACGTTTATAGTTTGAGTCAAGCTTCCAGTTGTGTTTTGAGTGAAACCACTAGAGGGGGACAAAGTTTCTGTGCAACAGGGAGACAATCATAGAAGAAAACTACTCGCGCAGATTGCAGCAGGTGGGTAAATGAGAGAGGTTTGTCATGATAACAGGAATGCCATCTGTCCTGGAAAACAAGCTCAATTTTTTTCTGCAAAAAGTTCAAAAGTTGCATATTCGTATGGTAAGTTTTGCCCACGGTGGACGTTAAGGACTTCTCTGTAAAACGACTAAATATTCTTTCTTGTTTTTTTTGTTTGTTAGTTTTTTGCAATCACTTCAGAATCAGAATCTTATCATTTCCCACGTTAATCTGAATTCAAAGCAAACATTTGGATCGATACACAGCATGGATGTTATAGGTAGGCCACACACATCCTGGCTGCATTTCAACCATTTCAACTCTCTCTTAATTGCAGGTCGTTTCTCTTCAGTTTACACTGATATAAAAAAAAATACTTCTTTTGTTTATGTAACTTTCTGGTGACCCTGTCACAGATCAGGTTTCATTATCTTATCAGATGTAATATGTCCATTAGTGCCATAAAAAACTGCAATAAATTAAGAGCCCAGTGTCAACGTTTGCGCAGCGCTTGACTTATGTTGATTCTTGGTTGAATTGGTCATTTTAGTTTAGAGGATATCTTGGAGCTGTTTTCAGCAACAGGAGAGGAAAAAGGATGGCTCATGTTTAAGGTGTGAATTCTCACCCCACCTACAACACTTAGCAGCTTGTAAGCGTCACAAAACCCACAAATGGTGTTGAATGGCCCCGGTATTTCCTCACATGCTAAGCAGCTTCTCGGGCAAGGAGCAGTCTCCAGCTTGCCGACGGGGTTCCTTCTAATCCAACTTGTTTTCACGGTCTTGCTGGGAAGCAAGGGTTTGCACATTAGCACTACGTTAACTTGAACAAAAGATGTGCATTCCCGAAACTTAGTCTTTCAACGCTGAATGACGTCCTGCGCGGCCACGGGAGACCGCAAACATCCCCCCGCCTGCTGCGCGCTCTCAGGGTTGCAATGGCGAGCCCAGATGATACATTTTGCATCTACTGATCAATTACAGTTTATATTTACAATATATTTCTCAAACTTGTTCAACATTTCAAATGATGACATGGCTTGGTATTTTACCTTAAGAGCAGATCCAACTTATTATTTTAATTTAAATCCTCACAATTTCAAAAGAATTTCAGTCACAACTATGATTTAGAGTCGAATTTTTCTAATGTGATCTATTAAACAGAATCATTCTTGGTACTGAAACTGCCACATTCAGCGTTTGTATATTAGCCAAACCTTTTGTATATTGCTCCTCAAAGATTGTTGATTGCATGCAAGCTTCAATCGAAAATACTGCTCTGCCTTGTGCCCACCTACCCATACCCAACCAGTTTATCTTCTTTCTCTACACCCAAATGCCACTCTCGAATAATCGTATTTAAAAAAATAAATAATAATAATTGGAGATCACTACCTGCAACTGGAACTACTACTAAAACTAAACGGGTCTACTCGTCTACAAAGACACTTTAATGTTCTGCTCAAATCGTCTAAATACGGTTTCTAATGCATTTTTATCTCAGTGTGTGTAGCGTGTTGATATTATCATAAAGGTGGTTTACAGGTTTACTGTCTTTCTCTCTTTCTCCTCTCTTCGTACACAAACCCACCCCAGCCCCCAGGGCGATAAGTCATTCTGCTTTGAGATAACGCGTCATTCTCTCCTCGATTACGCAGCGGGATTTACATGAAACTGTTAATTGTTTGCTCTTCAAATAGAGTCAGCCTGGAGCCAACAGTCTGCCAGAAGTTAAGGACCAGCTCTTTGACCTCCCTCCCCCTCTCGCCGTGCTCTTGTCCGAACGTGCGGGCCGATCTTCCACCAGGGCTGATCAGCATGACAAAGCACTGGCCGGAGCAGCACCTCTTGGCACCACCCGCTCTGTCCCACCATGGAGAACATCTCGACCATCAACTTGACTTCCACAGAAATGTGCGGCGGAGTTTTCCTCTCGGTTGTGTAGCGCGGAGCAGCTCGTTTGCCCAAAATTGGCCTCAGGACCCGGCTCAGATGCCTCCCCAGCAGCCGCCGCGCCCGGAGAAGCTGAGCGCAGCGCGCTCCGGACACATCAGTGCCACGGAATTCATGGATAAAGCCGTGTCACCGGGCTCACCACGCACGGATGCTCAGGACGACCTCTCAAATCAGGAAACTATTACCAGAGACACATGGAGCAGTGACCACGAGAAAAGTAATGCAGGAGCTGGGAAGAAAAAGAACTATCAGCGGTATCCAAAACCACCGTACTCGTATCTTGCAATGATTGCAATGGTCATCCAAAGGTCCCCAGAGAAGAAACTGACGTTGTCACAGGTACGTATTGAACCAGACTGTCCGTGTGTTTCAGTGCATATTGCCAAACTTGGCTCATTTTGGCTATACATGGGTCATATTGGTGTTTTACGCACGGCGCTGCTTATGATTTTCACTTACTTACAGTCTTCCTGGAACGTTGTTGAGGACAATTATGCAGTTGTGTGTACAAAAGCTCGTTGTTTCTGCCGGTCAGAGGAATGCATTGCATTGTTCTATATTGTCTGTGAAAGTTCTCAGTCATCCAGGTCATGGTATAACCAAAAAGCGTTTAAAAAAAGGCAGCTGAATTTGTAGAGTTAAGTTCGTTCATCATGTTAAGCTACTCCAATGAGTATTCTCAAATATAATATAAGTCCAGTTGCTTTTCTTAAAATGCTTTTTGGGTATTGTCCTACATTCTGAATTTTCTTTTCTAGAAACAGTGAGCAGATCTTTAACAGTTCATATGATGACACTAAACAGACAGCTCATTGTGACACTTGAGTGACCACTGCTCCAACCATTCCTGGCTTGCGTTGATAAGGATGCCTTGCAGTGAAACCAGACACTGACCTGTATCAGGAACAGTGATAAGATATACAGTACAGCCTTAACTCGCGCTTCATTTGGCCTGTCTGGGACTGTACTATTTGTTTTTCTTCCTATCAAAGAGCGCAGTGCCTTGCAGTTTCACTTTGATTTGTTAACTCTAGAGACACACATTGCCATATTATATTTAATTTATACAACATTTTAGTCTAAAGTTGCAGAAATGAGGAAATGCATCGTGTTCTTGGCCTATATGTTGCACAGCCATGCTGATGTTTCTGCTTTATTCCTAGATCCTCCAGGAGATCAGTGCCCTCTTCCCGTTTTTCAAAGGAAACTACAAAGGTTGGCGGGATTCTGTGCGGCACAACCTCTCCTCCTATGACTGCTTTGTTAAGGTTTGTACCTTGAAACTGTTAAACATTTCAAAACTCCCTAAACCTGTGTCACAACAGCCTTTAAGGAAACACTGCTACTGTAGTAGGAATATACAATGAGGGTCATTGGATTGAAGCCTGAAACCTGTTTGTGATCCTTATAGTGAGATTAGGTCAGTCCTGATTGACTAGGTCGTCATGCCGTGCATTCATGTCACTGTCCATCCTCCTTTGACTTGTAGGTGTTGAAAGACCCTAGCAAACCCCAGGGCAAAGGCAATTTCTGGACAGTGGAGCTGAGCCGTGTTCCTCTGGAGCTTCTCAAGAGGCAGAACACACCCGTGTCGCGTCAGGATGAGACGGTCTTTGCCCAGGATCTGGCCCCCTACATCCTGCAGGGATACAAGCCTGAATCTGAGTCGCCTCCTGATCCTGTGACATCACTCCCCCCTGCGCGCTCTGGAAATCCTCCCCCACCACAGGAGGACTTGTTCAGACCCAAGTTGGATTCATCCTTCGCTATTGACTCTCTGCTACACAGCTTGAGGCCAAATAGTGCTTCTGGGGAAGCGGACGTGTCCACGAGAGACTGCTGGGGCGAGGTGGAGCGCCCTCGGCCGTCGGCGGCTCAGCGACCCCGTTACGCGTCCTCTGCCCGCAGCGCCTCTGCCAGCTCTGTGAGCCCGGCCTCCACCTCCTCCTCTTCCTCTGATGAGGAATGGAAAGTGTCTCTCTCTGGGAAGCGTGTTCCTCCCGATGGTGAAGCAGGGTCAGATGGTTATGAGGACTACAGGCCGCCAGTGCACAAATCAGCGAGACGGGAGAATGTTGCACCTCCATGGGAGCTCCCAACCTCTTACGCTAAATACGCACCCCCAAATGCGGTTGCCCCACCCAGTATGAGGTTCAACGGGGGTCCTCTAATGTCGCTGCATGGCGGACTACCTTTTTACGGCTATGGCGGCTCTCATGTGGCGCCTGGTCACTTCTTAGGCCATGCCTACTGGCCCATTCTCCCCAACGGGCGAGTCTCAGTTCAAGCTCCTCCTCTAATCATGGACCTGGACAACATGCTACAATCAGTACCTCCAAATAAGAGCGTGTTTGATGTGCTAGTACCAGCCAATCAGAACTCCCACTCACATCATCAAGCCCCCAGTCAGTACACGCTGCAGCACGGGGCTCCTCTAAACAGGTACCACCAGTACTGACTGAGTCTGAATTACTAACAGGACACCAAACCACTGTGACACATGGGAAATGCTATACATTTCTATCGCAACTTGCATGAAATCAAGCAAAGGGCGCTAAGCTGCAGACACTGCTATTGATGGATTCATGTCTCAAGCAAGATGAAAAGCAGTTTTTCAAGCAAATACCTTTTTATCTGTCGTCATCCTTGGAGTATTACACGGTTTTACTGAAGCAAAACTACCTCAAAAAACAACTATATAACAAGCATGTATCTACCTCAGGCTTTCAGTGAAATCGAGCGTGTATTACTTCAAGCCCTTTGCACTGCTAATCTTGTTTGCACTGTTTTTCTTTTTTTGTTATTGACATGAATTACTTGTGTTTGTTTTCTACCTACGGTGACTGCTGAATGTCTTGTATACACAACTGTGTGAAAACTGCGGACTGTATTTACGGTAAATTTGAACTCAAGTATTTTTGAACAGTTTATCCTGCCAGAAGCTGCGATCTAGCACAATAAGGTAAAAAAAAATGGCATGCATATCAGTGCTATCATTAGTGTCAGGCACATAGATTATTGTGTACAAACGCTTATCTCATATGTGAGTTTAAATCTGGCAGCTCAGATCCCCCGTTCTCCCTCTAAAACCCATTTGTTCCAGTCCTGGTGACAGACTTCTGTTTAACCGCAGAGAGAACCAAATAATCCCATCACTTGAACTCTGTACCATTTGTGCACAGTGTGGCGTTAATAACGACATTAAAAAGAGTTCAAGTAGGATTTGTTTAACACGTGCCAATATTTGACAGCTTCTCTGGACAGTGGAGACAATCACTTCACAACTACCTCAGACTAGGGCGTGCTTCCTGTGGACTTTGCACTGCTAGGTTATTTGCACTATTTTTAGCGTCCAAAGGCTTTACGCGTGTCTTCGTACCTTGACAGGTGAATGTTTTGTCAGATTTCTTGTCATTTTCCCGTGGTCTTGTGTAAAGTTTTGTACAGTACTGAGTTGAAGAAAGATCTCAGTTGAACAGGGTATGTAATAAAAGGCTGTTTATTTTAGCAGCGCTGCTCTCTGTTGCGTTTATACTTTTACACGCACATGTTGCATTTCACTTGATTGGTTCATCATTTATATGTCGGTTTGTTCAGACCTGACGGGTTTATTTGTTTGACCTCCTGTGTCTTTAGAAGAGTTTCAACCAACACAAACGCAGTAACTGTCTTTATTTTGATCATTTAGACTTTTTATCTATGAAAAGACCGAACATATATCATTTCAGTTTTAGATTTTGAAACTTTTCTTAACTCAAGATGATGTATTTTATTTGAGTAAATACAGACCTCTAACTCATGGAAGAGACAGGCGGTCGCCTTATTTCAAACCTTTGAGTATAATTATATTTATGCATCTAATGCAAAGTAATTTAATACAAAAACTCTGACTCTCAAACATGTACTAAATTGGCACTATTTGAGTCAAAATGACAATACAACATTATAAAACTACTATCAAAGCTCATCAAATCAATGAATAGAAGAACAGGGTTTTTTTTTTTGCTCTTTAGTTTATTATAGTTTGATGTTATTACAAAATACTAATTATGTGAGCTTTTTAGGTACAAATATTAGTAAAATAACTGGCAACTACAGCACAAGACAGGAACATTCAAATATTCCAGTATCAAATGAATTCTAGTGAATGTGAGGCACAGCTGTAATTATATATTAATTTTTTAAAAGAAAGTATCTAGTATCTTAATCCTTTTAACTACCATCTGCCTCTGAGGAATTGAAATGTGTAGTTTTTGTATTAGGTCTTTAAACAGCTAACTGTTTGCTCCCTGTTTTCAGTCTTCTACAAAATCCACTGGATATTTTAGGGCTATTGGTCAGTTTGACTAATGGCATGCTATTATTGTTACCAAGAAAATGCACTGCAGAAGTGCAGCTGTGTTTCAGAGTTTGTGACAGGTTAGTGTGAGCCCAAAGCATTTCAGTTATCTGGATATTTTATTTTATGAATACAGCTTTTCTATCAATGTATATCAACATTTTTTTTCCATTCATACAGTCTAAAACTCATCTGTATTGATAGAACAACTAACACAATTGTTGTAGATTAACTAGTGGATACATTGGAGAGATGATAGACCAGTCCAGGCAGCAGCAGCAGCACTAGCAGGGGGTGAGTCTCACATCCTCTCAGAGAGACAGATGGTTTTACTACAGGAATTGTGATCCATAAATGAGTAAACTATCCTTGATCCACAGTCCACATCCTCCATATGGAGGTTTCCACCACACCCATACCCACACTGAGCGGCTGATTTACATCAGCAGTCCAGCAGCCGTCAGCCTCCCGCGGCTCCCCCTGCTGTGGCTGCTATCTCTTTATCTGCTGCCTACGCATGCCTGCACTGCCTCACCATCATTCCTTCTCTGCTCTCTGACCATTCCTGAGCCAAAGGTGGGAGGAGGGGACAGTACTTTAAAAAACAGGGACATGCCCCCACCTCCCCCTCCCCCAGAGGCACAACAGTCCTGGATGGGGCTACCTGCTATACGTGAGTGTGGTTGTTGGTTTTGTGTGAGTGACCCATGTGTTGGGTTTTTTTCCTAACTTCCCCCAACAGTGAACAGCTTCCTCGCTTCATTTATGAACTGTAATTGATTACAACCATGTTTGAATGAGCTACATCAGGAGTTATGAACAACATGACCAAATAAGCCTTAAACTAGGAGTTGAAAAAAATGGGTATTCAGAAAATGATGGTACTGAGACAGAAGTGTGCCAACAAAATGACTGGAAGTTGAATTTCACCAAACGATCCAATAAATTCACAGCATTTAACAGATATTTCCATGTAAAAATCGTTTCCTATATCCAACATTCAAAAGATATTGTGACATTTGTTAAAAGATTACAAAAAATCATGCAAGTAGAAGGGGAGTTTATTTGTGAGTCTTGTGAAAATAACAAAAATTCTACTTCATTATTAAGATGAGGTTTTATACAAGTGCTTGGTACAGTTAATGTGGGCTTGCTTGGAGTTAGTATTGGAAAACTATTCCATTTAGAAAGCGGAATGTTAAACTGAGCCACACATCTTTTTGATGCCACATTTAGTGTGATGTAGAGTCACCTTCCCTGATAACGTAAGCGACGTCTGTTACCATAATACGTTACATTTATGCACGTTTCACCTTTTGAATGTCTGTTTGCACACACACACGTAATGCGTGTGCACAGAATTATTGGAAACCATTTTTCTTCTAAACTCTTTCCATCTCTCGCTCTGCCTGTTCTCCTCGTCTCCTCCGTCCCTTCAGTCAGCCCTCACTCTCTTCTTCTCACACGCCCTCTTGTGCCATTCGGTATTCAAAGACGCTGCCCCTCTCGGTGAATGTCTCATTCAGGCGCCTCCGCTTGGTCTGACGGCTGCTGTTTGATTCCTCCTCTCCTCCATATCCGCCTCCTCCAGGGGTGTAGAGGCAGAACATGTCCTGCAGGGGGAGACACTCAAATAGTTGATTAAGCTGTTACAAATAAATTAGTCTATAATAAGTTGCAGTTATTTTTGTATTATTTTAGTTTAGTTGCCCGTTATTAAACTGCAGGATGTTATTATGATTACAGTATGAGTGAACAAAGCTGTGTTTCTTGTGTGCTTCATTTAACAAGACATGAGACATTATCATAGTAAGAAAGTAATTATGAGGTTTAATACCTGAAATCTAACTTGATTAATATAGTTATATATTTAATAAGAATCTCTTACATAACAATTAAAATATTGTATTAATAATAAGTAATAGCAATATAGAGGGTATATTGCTATTACTAGTATGCTACAGTAAAATAGTATTACCCCTGGCTGCAGGCTGACACTGGTCTTGGCTCCCAGGTTGAGGACTCGACCGTCTGCTCTGTGAAGCAGGTTCAGCCCTGCTGCACCATTCTCACCTCCTGACCACCAGAGAGACGGACGCCATAAAATACAGATCACCATCCACTAATCAAATCGTTATCATGGCAAAACTCGACGAACAACACGGCCTCGTTTAGAGAGGAAGCTAAAGTGAAGATGTATGTTACTACAGATTACCCTGGAGGCCGTAGGGTCGCGTGGATCGCCTCTCTGTCAGCACAGACAGAACGACACTGCTCCTGAACAGAAGTTTACGGATCACACCGTGTCCACCGCAGTATTTCCCCACACCTCCTGAATCAGGCCGCAGCGAGAACTGCTCTAAAATCACTGGATATCTGGAGAACAACAGCGACGTACAAATGTCATGACAATTATCTGGACGTGTAACTTCTTCAACTTCTGTTTGGACTCATGTATCACCTTTTCTCCAGAATCTCTGGGTCAGTGATGCGGGTGTTGGTCATGTGACTGTGGACTCCACTCCGCCCATTCCAGCCTGGTCCAGCCCCGGCTCCCCCGGCAACGGTCTCATAGTATCCAATCCTCTCACTTCCAAAGGAAATGTTGTTCATGCACCCCTGAAGGAAGGAGGGGTGAAAATAAATACAGAAACGACTTGCTTTGAACAAAAAAAACTGAGAGACTAAACATGAGCGTCTTACCTGTGAGGCTGCGCACACCTCAAACGCCCTGAAAATGACGTCAACCACTCTCTGGGATGTGAGCACATTTCCTCCAACCACAGCTGCATTCTGGGAAGGTTGGAGGATGGAACCAGGGGGGATGATAACTTTGATTGGTGCCAAACAACCCTGCATTGGAAGAAAATAATATGTATATAAAGTAGATTCATAAAACCAGAGAATCGTTTTTATTAAAAACATGATGTTACCTGATTAAGGGGAATGTCCTGTCCGACCATGCACCGCAGGCAATAGATGAGAGCAGAGAGGGTGATGGCTCGTGGAGCGTTGCAGTTCCCCCACACCTCTGTTCCTGTCCCTGTGAAGTCAAACACTGCGCTGCCCTGTAATGATCCAGACAAACATGTAACTGCATGTACGCCGTGTACACCGTCCTGTGGAGTATATCTTTGTTTTCAAATGGATCAATACGTTGCTCGAGATAAAATGTTCATTAGAATTATCCTGCAGAGATTCTCCCCGCTCACCTCTTCCTCATTAATCTCGACCCGCAGTCTTATTGGCGTCCCATCATCCATGAAATCCTCCGACTCCACCTCCAAGGAACCGGTCTGTTGCCGACGACGACGTGCAAAGTCTTTCAGCATGTCCCTCACTGCCAGCTCTGCATTACTCTGAGGCACACAGAAAAGTTGTCTCTTACTACCTCTTCCTTTCACAATCATATGTTTCTTTTATACTGTATTATTATTTTTTCACACAGTTACCTGGATGTACCCCATGTAGGCCTGAACCACAGCGAGGCCGTAGCTGTCTATCAACTCTCCCACCAGCTGGCTGCCTCTCTGATTGGCTGCCACCTGAGCCCGCAGGTCTGACAGGTTGTCATGGAGATTACGAGTCCCAGAGCAGTCTGGGTACTGGGCTGGAGCCATTAGGGCCTCGGTTACAGCTGATATGGAGAGAAAAAAGGGGAAGAGGGAGAAAAAGAGAGACAAACTGAAACATCTCAAGAAGAAGACAAACAAATAAAGAACATAATGTGGATGTTAAATAAGACAATTGCAAACACTCAGTTTGTTTTTGCACATGGTGTTTCAAGAGTCATTATTGTCATTATGAGACACACGGCTTAAGAGGCACACATATAAATAACAACATTTAAATAAAATATATACCACCCTTAAATGAGAAGAAAGGCAAAAGTGTTTTCCACTGAGTTCAGGATTATTTGTCATTTTTTAACTCTCTCTGCTCTCTTACCTTCTTCCTGGAAGACGCCACCAGTGACCAGCTTAAAGGAAGTGAAGACAGCGCCCTCCTGCTGAAGGGAGGTAGAGTGTGGGGGCATGGAGCCTGGAGTAATGCCTCCAATGTCAGCATGGTGCCCCCTGCTGGCTACAAAGAACACAGGCCCGCTCACCCCTTTTCTAAACACCTGGGGTGAGAAGCGGGTGAGAGAAGGCGGTGAGGAAAGAGGAAGAGAGGAGCAGTATGTATGTAAACGAAAGGCAGACTGACTGGTGTGATGACTGTGAGGTCTGGGAGATGGCTGCCCCCGGCACACGGGTGGTTACTTAGAATCACGTCCCCTTCTTTCAACTTGCTCCCCACTGCTTTGATCTGCAGAGAAGATGAAACGGGAAGCTCTTTTTCTGTCACACTGTGACCGCTTCAGCAACATGGCCCCACTCAAAAACATCACACGCTCCTCACCTGGTACTGGACAGTCTCTTGCATGGCCCCCAGGTGGACAGGGATGTGGGGCGCATTGGACACCAGGCCTCCATCTGGTCCAAACACGGCGCACGAGAAGTCGAGGCGCTCTTTGATGTTTGTGGAGATGGAGGTTCTTTGGAGGACTCTGCCCATCTGCTCTGTAGGTGAAGAAAGACCATAACAACCCATTCTCCCCTGCCCAGCGTCTTTTCTTTTTGTTACCTGCCTACCTGCTATGCTCATGAAGCGGTGGGAAAAGATAGAGAGCTGGACTGTGTTGAGCTCAGTGCCAAGAGCGCAATGAGGGTCAGAGCCTACGGTCATGCAGACATCGCCCCCTTCTGTCAGATAGGCCTCACAACATGGCTCCACAAGGATGGTGCTGATGGAACGAAGACAAAGATATGGACGGATATGTAAATACATTCACAGCGTGAATACGAAAACACAATTAGGAACCCTAAGTCAAAATGTGAATCAATTTCAGACATTTGAAAATGTACTCATACTTCAAAAGCGATTACTTCAACGGCTTTAAACGTCTGTTTAGTATGTCCCATATTCAGACATTTATATGAACTAAGAACAGCACATATTCTAGTTACAATAGCAGCCATTCATTCATTCATTTTTCATTTGAAAACTACTATTTAGCAGAGAATGCCTGCCTGTTTTTGTCAATGATGATCGCTGGTCCCTGGATGTTGTGACCACATGGCAGCTCCTCCCATAGGTATACACTGGTGTCAAGGTAACCGCCCTCAAAGTAACACTTGGTCATCTACAGAGAGGAGCAGAGATTAAATTACAAAAACCTATTGTGTTAATACAAACAAAGGACAGAACATAATATTTCCCTACATATCCTGGTTTAAGTAGTGTGTATGTGTTTATATGTGTGCATACACTGAGCTGTGTGTGTGTGTGTGTGTACAGAAAGTGAGTCCGTTTACCGTGACGGGTTTGGCCTGTCTGTCCCCTGTCTTTGTCTTATGCACTGATTTGATGCCAGATTTCCCACAACCCCTCACTCTAATGTCATCCACCATGATGGGCCTGTCTGGGATGGTAAATCCAAACTCCTTCAGATAGCTGAAAGGAGGAAAAAAAAAGAAAGAAACATGAGAGCAGGAGTGAGAGATGTAAAGTGAGGAAGGTCACAGGGAACATGGGAAAACATAAGTACTGTAAACAATTGTAAGGTCAAAAGCACGCTAAGCTAATCTGCCATGGAGAAAGTATATATCAACTTGATAGTGTGTTCCTTTACAATGTAAACAGAAGGCAGAAAGTGTGAGCAGCAGTGATTTATAGGTGAACACATGTTGCGGCCCGTAGCTCAGTGCATTAATAAAACGCATACATGAACAAACAAATGAGTGAAAAGACCAAACCGTTTGGTGAAGGCGCTGCGGAAGTCGCCGGCTTGACAGGACTGGGCGTTGCTGGGGTAACCGGTAGCAGTAACCATGAGAGCGCAGTCGGTGCCCTCATAACGCAGGTGGAGGAAGACCTCAGTGGTTATCTGACCGCTTAGGAGGACAAGGAATACAACGCTGCTTTAGTCTGGTGGCTTATATCTAAGTCCATGGTAATTCAAACAATATTTAGTTATTGGTTAAAATGCATGCATTGCAGTTGGACTATCAACGTGACAGTTGTGACAGTACATTAGCACACTGGGAGAGGCATGAGTGTGAGCCTGGTGCATGCAGCGTTTAGTTGGTTCTGACCTGGTGAAGCCACGTGAAAGGAGCGTGTCATGGCAACGCCTGGAGAGAAGCTCCACCCTCCGATCGAGCTCGCCGAACGAGTGCTGCTCGTACTGAAGCGAGCACGGCTCCTGCACCTCCTCCACGACATCAGCTAGAGCCAGACCATAGGCTGACAGCACGCCACTGTACCTACAAAACACACAGAGACACACAAGCACTTACTTTGCTGCTCTGTGTCGCACACTTCCACTTTCATCTACAAACTCTCACGGCCTTACTTGTGTATGAAAACGGTCTTCATCCCCAGGGCTCGGGCAATGGCGCAGGCATGCTGGCCACCAGCACCTCCAAAACAAGCCAACACATGCTGAGATGTGTCATGACCTTTGGCCTATAAGGGTGTAGGAGGTTTAGAGAAAGAGAGAATAGTTTTAAATACTCTTTAAATGCAGAAACCACACATTTAGAAGGCTTAACTTGAAAACCAAAATACCTGTGTCAGAGCCCTGATTGGCCGGCACATGGCTTCGTTTGCGACCCGAATGAACCCCATGGCAACCTCCTCCATACTCATTTCTGATTGGCTGTTTTTCATCGTGTTGTTGTGCGAGTTGTTGGCCCCATTTGTGGCAACCTTGAAATGTGGACATTAAAGAATATATTTAATGTTCATGATCACTCGCCTACAAGAACTATCAAGAAAAGAGCTGTAAATATTAGTGCCTGTGACTGGTTAGAAGACAGGAAGATGTTGATTTCTTCTGTGAGTTGGCGGAAATGCTTGGAAGTCTCCTCCAAGGACAAGGGTTCATTCTCCCCAGGCCCAAAGATTTTAGGGAAGAAGGAAGGGAGGAGGCGTCCCAGGGCTAAGTTAGCATCAGTCACAGTCAGAGGGCCACCTTGAAAAAAAAAAGAAAAGAAAATCACACAAAAAAAATAGGTTTTAGTATTTCATAACCAAGTTGTCCTTGGAGCACAAAGGTTGCTTTAGTATTTTGACTTGGTGTTACTGTATTGTATATTAAAGTACCAATTTCAAAGATTTAAATAAATGTCAACTAAACGTGAACTCACTATCGTTGTACCGGTGTCAATTAACCATAAATGAAACGTTTAACCCCCTTTAACACTTTTTCAGTCAGTCCGTATGAAATGTGAAAGCCACTGGAAACCATGTGACATGAGATGAAGCTTAACCGCTCCCATACGGTCGTCCAGCTAATATCAACAGCTCCAACAATGCTGTATTTATTTTGTCTAGCATACATTACAGCTCCAACTGAGAACTATGAGGCAACGCCGGATTATATAATCTGATACTTGGATGTGTGCCAGTTTACATGAATAAGATTTATTAACATAGAGTGGAGCAAAAGAACACAAATCCCATGTCAATGTCTGTGTCTGCTAGATAGTGTAAAATGATTTAACGAGTGGACAAGACCGCTAACTGGTGGGTAAAGTAAGCTCTAGTTAATTATATACTTATAGTAATAATAGTTACCTTTTCTGTAACAGGCCGGTCCTGGATGTGCACCTGCAGACTCTGGTCCAACTACAAACATACCTGATCTGGTAGGGAAAGAAAGTAAGAAAGGAAATATACAGAACAGAGAGAAGTCATGGCACAAAAACTGTATCACATAAACAAACAAATTAAATTTAGTTCAGATAGAATAGAGATAAAGAATACCATGCATGACAGAGTTTCAAAAAACAAAGACACAGCAAGTTTACAATTACCACCGTATCACACGCTCTGAACTCTATCTGAATTCTATGAGGCTAATGTTCCACTAGGAACACAATGTACGTGTGAATGATATTGTACAGCTTCTATAGGACAAAAGGTGGTTTCTGTTAATATTTATTCTGAGGTCACCTGCTAAACAGCATCACAAAACGGATTTATGGACAATCCACAGTCAAATGTACAATGTGCAAACTAACCTGAAAAAGAGTCGAGATCCTCCCCCTGCAGCCACGGTGTTGATGTCCAGCTGAGGCGCTTGCAGGGTGACTCCAGCTGTGGTGGCCTCAAACACGTGTTCATACTGGCCTGCATATCTACTCACATCAGTGGAGGTCCCTGCAGGGGAAGAAAAAATAAACACATCAAGGACACAACAAGCATGGGATACCGGACACAAAGAATTACAGAAAAGTAATCCTATTACGTGAAACACTTTACAATGATACAGTACAAAACTTTGTAGGACTTAAAAACAACAAATCCCAAATCTGTCTGTGCGAAAACAAAGAAACTCTACCAAGCTTGTAAAAGACACAGGCTACGAAACAATATCAGGAAGCTGCTCAGTTCCTAGAGCTGACTGCACTATCACACTCACTCACCGCCCATGTCAAAGCCAATCACAGGTTTTTTCTCCATCTGGTTATAAGAGGTGATGGCATATCCCACCACACCCCCCGCTGGGCCAGACAGAACGGCCCGTGAACCGCAGAACTGATCCATGGGAGTCAGACCTCCATCTGACTGCATGAACAAGACGTCCACATCCTGAGGAAGGAAGAAGACGAGAGATGGAGTTGTTCAAGTGATTCTAATGTGGATCACAGGGTTGAGAGATTTCAGTTATGAATTATCACTCATTTTAGTTTTGCAAGATAGTTGCACGATAATGTGGAATAGGTGCAATATGTGCTCTTAATTTGAGATTCCTTTTTTACCTCTGATGCTCTTAAGTATTTACATTAAGTGTGGGCATCAACGTGTGAGTACAGGTATCGTTTTAGAGGCTGCACAAGCTAATTTCATTGTGCCGCATTTTACTGTGCTGTGACAGTAAAGGTAATTCCATTCTTCTATTCTATTCTTAGAAAACTGCGTAGCTACTGGAACATCTGGAAAAATCCTGCTTTGTTCTCCAGGGTGGGAGGCATTGAAAGAAAGAAAAGGTGACACTTTATATACAAAACACACACACTGATACAAACATCATACCTTCAGGCCACCCTTGAAGCCAGAGGTGAAGCCTTTCAGATACTGCCGAATTTTGGGTGTGAGGTAAGCGTCTGCGCAGACTGTGTAACCGCGAGGGACCGCCCTCACCATCGGCATGACCTCACTGGAGAGAGATACCTGGGTGAAGCCCAGGCGACGAGCCAGAGCACCCACCGCTTTCTCATGATCAGACCATCTGCAAGAAGAGAGAGGAGTCAAATATTATATCCAAAAAAGGTTCAAAAAAGTCTGAGATTTAAATAAGGAACTCCTACTGAAACTTCCTATTTAAACCTCCAACTTCACACCAGTCCCCTAGAACTGAAGAAGTTACTCGGATGAGTGTTTTTTTTTTTTTTCTACAAATCCAGTTGCCTTTTTTGAAACTTTTTTGGATGTACCATGACCTGGATAACTGAGAACCTTCACAGACAGTCAAACATTATGCAATTTTACCACTCCTCTGTTTTATATTGTGTTCGTCTTAGTGCTTCAAAGTCTGCAACACACCTTCTTTTTAATGAGAAGGACAGTCTGTCTGGGCTTTGTGTGTGACAAAGCAAGCAGAGAAGTTAACTGCTGGCTCTCTGAAAATGCCTTTTCAAGTCAACACATTTAAAAAAATAAAGATACAGCGAGAGATACAGCATAAGAGATCAGATTAGAGTCTTGGGTAAATACAAAACAAGTTGTACTACTGACGTGTACGAGTGCAGCAGAAGGACAGCCAGACTGGTGATACCATGGGACAATACTCCTCTCAGGTCTTTTTCCACTTGCTGCAAATCCAGCTCTCTCAGCACCTCCAGAGAATCCCCTGTGCTGCCTGAAAACACACAGAGATTACCAGGGTTATTCAAATTGGCATATATGCAGCAATGTCATCCAGAAATGCTGACCATGTGGCAATAGAGCTACCATTCCTGGATTTAAAATTAAAAACGCATGAACTATTATTGATGTATAAGCAAGCACGAGTAAAAAAGGAACACCACCAGCTTTATTTAGGGGCTACAACATAGCTATCAACTCTTGGTCTTGATTGTACACTAGTACTTTTCCACATAACTGAAAAAGGCTGAAATACCTAAAACATAAACTATACTATATTATAAGTCAAGCTATAAACAGAGATTAAAAAGCCATTCACAGTTTTCAGGTAGTCTAGCATATGATAGCAAACAATACCACGCAGCTAAACGTATCAGAATGCTAGCACATAATAACTAGCACATGCTGACAGGTGCTAACGCCAACAGCACGCAGTAGCTATGGTGTTAACTAATTTTCTTGTTTGTGCATTAACACTTTGTCAATAGCCTTTAGCTAAAAAGCAACTCTTTTCAAAAAGGCTACCAGTGTGAGTTGAAATACTGGCTAAAACAATACATTTCAAGACGTATGCCGTTTACAATCTTAGCTTAGCATGCAAGCAGTTGCTAATTTATCAAGTATATCATTTTAGCAAGTATTTAGAATTGAGATACTAAATTTAACAAAAGTAAGATAAGTTATTGACTGGTATAGCCTTTAGCTACACCACTAGCATGGCTAAAAAGAGTAGCAGCACAAAACAAACTGACAGTCAATAGGTCCATGACTCATTTCAAGTTTGGACCACAGCTGATACATCATTAGAAAAAGTAGCATGTGAGGTTGTGCTATCACACCTGTGACAATGCGTTTGGGCTCTTTCCTGGGTAGCTGGCAGCCATCTTGCCTGAGGACGACTCGCTCATCCACCTCTATTACCTCCTCGTACAGCACCTCAGGCACGGCAACCTCCTATATATTGATGTTATATATACAAACACAAGTTATGCGAGTTCAAAGCAGGTGAACTAACAAGAGAGACATCTGACCAATGGCACAAAACAGTGATCAACAGCTGAAAATGTACATACGAACACGTGATGATGTAAACCTCCATGAGTACCCATCCAGTTAAGGTTTAAGGTTTATTGAATTCAATCCTTTTACAGGCTTTCTTGGTAATTGCACTTCAAATCTAGTAACAACAACCAGATGGTTTAATAAGCAATAGTTATGCATAGAATGCTCTCTAAGGAAAACAACCCATAGCAGCCAATGGTTCCTCACAGGATGCTGATTCATCTGCATATCTGTGAATGAACCTCAAGGGAAAACTTGAAGCATGGCAAGATGGATCCTCTAGCGATCACATGAATCACGTGAGAATCCTGCTGCCTCACAAGGTATATGCTGTCTTGAATGGCACTCAAAATATGAATGGAGCAGAATAATCTACAGCTCCTGCTAAAATCTATTTAACGTCTTACATCGCTGTTCTGCAACACAGCTTCACAGATAAGTGACCACTTAAACCATGAATGGTACAACTGGTCTGGGGTCAAACTCCAGGACCAGCCCCCAGTCTCAGTGACAGATAATAACTAAACCTTGTGTTTGTAGCAACAACAAGCCCCGCAGCCAGACTACTCATGACCGCAACCTAGTGTACAGAAGTACATAATGATGCTTGTTTACTTTAAAGCGCCAATAAGTGCTTATATAGGTCCAAAGAAAACAAGTATTACAGACCAAATCAAACAGCTTTGGCCTGGCCTGTGTGCCGATGTGCAGCAGGTCCTTGAAGCCCTTTGTGACCAGGAGCGCAGTTCTTTCTCCCTCTCTCTCCAGCAGCGCGTTGGTTGCCACCGTGGTGCCCATTCTGATCCAGCCAATCAGAGAGGTGTCCACGGGCTGGTCACGAGGAAACACCTTTCCCGTTTCCTGTCAACAAATGCATACAAAATGACAACACAAACAGGGATGTAAATGTGATAGTGCACAATGTCTTCCTCTCTTCTCATGTTTTGTTGTCAGATCTCGTTTTTATTTGCCTTATGTTCGTAATAATCTGCATTTCCACTTTGGAAATGACCTGAAACACATTTTTAGGTTCAATCTAGCTTTAAAACAATCAATCCGGAGCAATGATTAATCACTGATCCTGAGCAACACCATCTAAAAGCGCTACACTTTCTTGCATAACCTATATGACTCGACAGAGTGCTTGCCAATATTTGAGAAACGGGATACAGCCTTCGCCTCACCTCCTCCAACACCCTGCGGATCCCCTCAGTGGGAGCGTCTTTGTAGTTCTGGGGGTCCCTCGAGAGCAGCTTCAGGACTCTCTCCCGACCGTCTGGCAGCCGGGCAAAGACATCTGTGAAGGTGCCACCGCGGTCGATGGCGAAGTCAAATTTCCCCATAGTCTCAGCCATAGCAGAGAGAGAAAGAGAGGTGCTGCTCCGTAGTCTGAGTGGAGTGAGAGTGAGAAAGGAGGGATTATCCAATCTATAACACAGTGCTGATAAGGGAAATGCTTGAGATTGCTGTTGAAAGGGAAGGAGGAGAGTCATAAATCAGTCCTCAACTCGTTATTGCTTCCTCTAGTAGACAGTCCAGGCTTTGACATTTGGCTCCACAGACTAACACACACACTCCTCCAAACTTGTTCATACTGTATAGCTACATTGCATACACTGCTGATGTATCCAAACAGCATGAAAGAATCACACATTTAGCAGCTATTTATATCGTTTTCTTCACTTTAAAAGAGCCAGTATTGTGAGTTTAAACGTTATATTAAATCCACATATTTCATATTTTTATCCACATGAAGTAGCTGTGGTCTTGGTGACCCACAAAGGCGGATTTCTGAAAACGGATCTAATGACTATTGCATCATACAAAAACATGCAAACTCCTGATGAACCTTGCAGAAATGTCAGTGGACAAAGTGCCGCTAGGAAATAAGAAAAGACCATCAATATCTCGCTTCTTATTCTGCAGGAGAGAGCGGAGAAACTAGATAAACCAGCCTTTGATGTTATCGAAATGACCGCCAGCACGGCTCAGCTGCTACTAGTCTGCCGCGGCTACAACCCGTTGAGTTTGTGAAGCACGCTTGATTTGAGGCGACGAAAGTACCGACATCTTCACTCACCTACCTGTTCGAGCGTCGCTGCTGCACTGGCGGACTGTTAATCTTTGATAATCCGATGACAGGCGGTTCCTCCTCCCCTCACCTCGACGCACGGCCTCGTTAAAACAGAAACCGCGACATCGAAGAACTGGAGGGGCTTCTTGGTGCTTTAACTCCGCCCCCCTCGAAGGGAGCTGGAGGTCTGAAATGTGAGCAGCACTGTGCGAGTTACTGGGTTTATGTGCTCCACAGAGGCTGTGCCAAGTGCGCAGACAGGTGGAACAGAATAACTACAAAGGGAACCACACGTGTCCTGGACTATATCCTCCTGACTACCAGTAGTTCAAATGTGTCCTCTGTGGAGAACATTTGTAAACCTGAATATCTCCCACCCACTGCATACTACTGAATTAACTAATTTTAAATTAACAGAGCTTTTCAATGACATCAGATATGAAGGAGCGGGGCTTTGGTATGATATCTTAAAAATAAAAACATATTAAATGTTTTCAGTAATCTAATTATCTTACAAAGATTGGGAAATTGGGGGGATTTTTTCCTGGTAGTCAGGACGATGTGTCTACTTTCAAATGCTTTACGACAACAAGGAAATACTACAAAAAAAAAGAAAAAAAGAAAAACGGTCTTAAATTCAAATAAAAGGTATTTTATAAATGTGGGCCATAAAAAGTGTAAATTTTATTATATTTAACATATATAGTGGGTCCTTCTAAACACACAGGAAAGTCTCAATATATTAACATATATTAAAAAAAAATAATAACAAATACAGAATTGATATAAACAGATAATTTTGCAAACTAAATGTAAAAGATACACTAAACTTACTTTAGTTTGTCGTGAGACTTTTAATTTGTAGTGTATTTATAAAATTATTTAATATTTAATACTTTAATATGATTTTATGATATTGAAATTATTTCTACTGATTTATTTCCAAATTGAAGTTCTTAATACTATATAATTTTTCTACACTGTAAAATACAAACGAATTGTTGCATTTACCAATCTAAGATGCTGTTTGTTGACTATTATCATCATTATTTTTATTTTATTTTTTTTTAATTTAGGAGGACATTATTTTTCCTATAGCCACCGCTCTGAATAAATGAATATCTTTCTTATTTCCACCTTTCCACAGATTGTCCACTGATTCCACTGTGGGATAAATTAAAGGATTATTTTATTTTACCTTATCCTGATAACAGAGAGGTACGATAACATTTATACGCTATAATGATTGTGTATGCACTCCAGTGTTCGTTCACCTACCAAATGTGGTTACTCCAGGGAGGTGATGACATGGTGATAAAAGGTGTTAGATAGAAAAGAAAAAAGAAGTGGAAAGAAAAGATTTCCTCTCTGCATTTAATCCACACATACACCCAAACACACAGTGAATACACTCAGAGAAGTGGGCTGCTGCAATTTGAGGCCTGTGTCCGTGTTCAAGGGCGTTTATTTATAATTAAGGCACATAACAGTACATCAGCAGCACAGTGCTGATATCGGAACACAAGTAACAGTGAGGACATATTCATGGCTCGTCAGTTCTAGGCAGTAGTGTAGCTGAGGAGTTATGTTTTCAGGATTTAGAAAGCTTTCACAAACATTTTTTAAAAAGCAGTTAGTATACATATATCACTACCATTTCTTTCCAAACGTCTTTGGTACACACCCAGACACACAAATATATACTACTCTATATAGAACTCCACACGCTTGTTTGGTCTGTCTTTGTGCAGGACACTGCATATCAAGAACAAAACAAGACTTTTGTCACAGTATTCAGAAGACACCCTGCTACCACTGTTGTGCACAAGAACAAGGCCACTTCAGTTTAATTTAATGCTTCCAGGTGTGTAACTAACTGTCAAGACAGAAAATAACCCAAGTGTGTTGCTACATCTGCAGTGCAAACATTTTCAAAAGGCACCACACACATCCAGAGTTAATACTCTTTTCATGCAAACTTCGAACCACTTATCATTCTCACCGCTGGATGTAACAGATTAGTTTAGACTGAATGCTGAACGGCATAAAATATATCACACAAGTCAGACTTCCTTGTTTGTCAGACGCAAGAATTAATTATCAAAGCATTATGTCTACCGTTGTAACAGTGAAAAGCCATGGGGAACATGTGATGGTTAGACATTTGCTGAGAGGAAACTGAGAATGACTCCAGTTATAAGACATGGTATGTATTTAATGTATAAATCCTCTCAGCTTTGTCTTAATTACTTAATAATTAATTACAAAGACTTAATCCTCCTCGCCCTGCTTTTAAGAGATTAGTTTATTTCAAGTTCTGTCCCTCACTCACTCCAACAGTCCGAACAGTATGAACACT
The DNA here is from genome assembly GCA_005024645.1 of Planiliza haematocheilus. Classification (NCBI taxonomy): domain Eukaryota; kingdom Metazoa; phylum Chordata; class Actinopteri; order Mugiliformes; family Mugilidae; genus Planiliza; species Planiliza haematocheilus. The sequence continues at coordinate 383,847 of SRSE01000811.1, forward strand.
CTCAGTGGCAGTTTTGGCATTTAGGATGACATTTCTGTTTGTTGACGTTGCAACGGCACCCTCCGCTGGTGTCTCCAGGACCCTTTAGGAGGAACAGAATAAGAGTTGAAAACATGAGAAGAAATTCTTTTTTATTACCAGTTTTTCTGGTCAAGGTTAAAAAAAATAAAATTAAACATTTGTCTATGAAACCACAGCTTACAAACCAAAAGGGTGCAGGAGTTAGAGAAACATTATGCACACATGCCACACGAACTTCTAATAGAATGACTCATCCTGCCCTTTCACTATGTAACTAGGGCTCATTATGCTTAATGGCACATATCATTTAGTATGTGTCTCCAGCTAGCTATAAGATAAAGTTAGGTTGGTATTTTCTGCATGGAAGTAATGGGTTACTCGTCATTTGGCTGGCTTTGTTTATCAGTGTTAGCAATGTTGTCAACATTTAATTTCTGAGCATATTTGAGCAATGTGTAGAAGTGTATTCTGCTCAGAAACTGTAGCAGTGCTGCGTTAATGGGGTTTATAATGTAGGTTTCTTACCTTAGGCCCCCAGCGGGGCCCTCTGGTTACCCAACAGATTTCAGTGTGACAGACAGTGCAGCGCAGCCAATCACAACCGTCCCTCTTCTGCACAATGATGCCACACTGTGGGCAGTGCATGGCCTCGCCTGACTGCACAAGAGTCTGAAAACAAAAATCAGTGCAAAAGAAGGGGGAAGATAAAAGGTGAGAAGAGAGCCTGTGGCAGGTGGTAATGGACTGCAGAGCCATAACTCCATAACACATTTCAGAACAGGTCTTAAAACACTCAATCACCCAAGAGAGCTTTGTTTCACTGTACACACAAAGTACTATTACAGCTCTCACCTTTAGTAGATGTGTTGTCCTCCGGGCTGCAGAATCATTTATAGCTCGAGCTGCCAGATCGTCCTGGTATTGCTTACAGTTCATTCCCTCATGGATAGCCTGAGGAGAAAATGAAAACAAAAGAAAAGTTGTCTTTAAGTGACTGTAATATCAGTGTTACGCTTAAAAATGACAGCATAAGGAGACCAGACCAATTAGAAATTCAAGCACACAAGCTAATTCATTAGCAATTCTTTGACAAAATGATGAAATACTGTAATATTGGACATATATGTGAAGTATACTTCATACTTTGCAGATGAGACAGTTGTGTTTCCGGCAGACAGGGCAGTGGAAGACATTGACTATATCCTCGTACACACACCAGCCCAGACAATCTGGAGTTGCACAGTGATAGCTGCCCTCACACCGAGACTCTGCCACCGATAGCCCTCTCTGCAGCCAGCGCTCGTACTCATCTGCTGACACCAGCTGCACAGGAAAATGGAAAGAAAAGGGGGAAGGCTGGTTAATTTGCGCTAACCGCTGACGCAGATTATTTTGTGTTGGCTGGCGCAACTCACCGCTTTGATCTCCCTCTCCTGCAGGGAGCGGGCACAGGAGTATGTGTCATCTCTGTAGGGACAGGGCACCTCCGGCTCCTCGCTCAGCATGATGACTGAGCGTAAGCACTCTCTAGGCAGTCACACACAAATGCAAAAAAAAAGTCAGATTCACTCAAACAGTCAAAGTGTGACAAAAACAGAACTCAAGCAATGTAGACAGTCTTTCTGCTTTGGCTTGAGTAACACAACCCCAAATCTTACTTGCAAAAACAGTGGAGACACTCCCTGAGCAGGACGCCCTCTCCTGGTTGTAGATCCACATAGCAGATCCTACAATCCACAGGCTCAGGATTAGGCACCAGGTCCTGACCATCCATCATCACCAGCCGGGCAAAATTCTCCATTCGCTCCTCTTCCTTTGCCTGGGAAAAGGAGTGGTGTTGTTTGGGAAGGGGAGTTAAAAACATTTCATAGACCATTTTGTAATCAAAGGCATATTAAACTTAGTAACTTGACAAAACTTACATATAGTTTTAATTCTAAATTCTCACATACAGGCACACATACAATGTTAAAAAGATTTTATTTTCATCCATTTCACAGAGTACATACAATTACAGTGCAAAATTAACAACTAATACATTCAGTTCAGTGGCGCCTTCTTAAAGCTCATTAAAAAGCCACTTGATGTTGAAAGGCTGCAGTGGTCATGATCATCCATCTGAATGGTCAGTCAGATACGGAAAAATCTCACTAAAGATGTCCTTCTCACTAAAGCCCTTTAATACCTTTTGTATGGTCATGCCATGTTGAAATAATTAGAAACATGACCTTCTGACGAGGACAATTCATGCAAACTCAAAACTCAAAAAGATTTCTGGTACAAAATTTGCACAGTTCCTGGTGTCATACACAAAGGGAAAAAGGCAGACATAGTAATCCTAACCTAAACTTGGAAAATGTTACAGTCCTGCCACTTGCAGGCTGCATGTCCATCATTCGTAAGCACCTTCATAAGTTATATGAACAAAAAGATAATACAACCATATCCAATGTTTTTTCTTTTTAAAACATTTTTATAAAACGTGAAACCAACGGTTCTCCTACAGCTTGTGTTATGTGACATAACAGTCATAAACTTGGAAAACAGCAGTGCCTTGGATGCACCTATACCACCATCTACATGGATTCTGGAAAATGTCAGGATTAAATAAGGCTTAAATAGACTTTGATGCACCTCATAAAAAGATTTAAACTACATTCAACTTCAGGAACAGTTTTTTTATTTGATCTAATGTTGATTGTCTGTTATCTGTGAAGGAAATCACGCTTCATTTTAAAAGTATCTGAGAATTAGAAAATATATTTATATATGTATGCCTGTGTCTATGTGTGTTTTCAGTAGTCCTGGTCCAGGTTAAACAGGATTGAGTTGTTTTGCTGCCCAGCACTCCTCAGCACCTCTCTTCTCCCTTTCTCCTTCAAAAAAACAGAGACAAAAGAGAAGAGAGTCAAACTGAGAGAGCCGGAAAGTTTAAAGTCAAAGAGAATCAGTTTCATATGTCCCTCTCCGTCTTGTTTATATTAATTATGTTGTCCAATTTGGAGGCGTATGTTGACCGTGGGTGCATGTCATGGTCACTGGTTTAGGTCCAAGTGTGTTTTATTTTTTGTTTTTAATACCTGCTGGTACTGTCTGATGGCCTCCTTCTCCTGCTGGATTCGTCTGAGCTCCAGTGCATCAGGTCGGTATCCCCCTGGGATAACGTAGCTCTCAGGGCGGTTTGTACTGCAGATCTCACAGCCCGGCCTTGTCGGTTTATTGATGTAGGTGCATGAAGGGCAAGACCAACCCTGAAGCAGAGATTGGTATTAGTTATTTGTCCTCTATTAAACTCACTTATCTACATGTTTAATGGGTTTCATCACATATACGTGAAGCAGCTCTACATGCATCCACACTAATCTGCTCTTGTACATTACCTGTGTGGAGGATGTGTTGGGGCTCAAGGCGTCATTAAGTTGGGGCATCTCTAAGTTGATGAGATCTCTGATCTCGCTAATGTTTTGTCTCTCTGACAAACCTGAAGGAGAAAGAAATGAAAAAAAAAGCCAATGCTCATGAAGTATGTGTGTGTGAATAGCATTGCATTGTTAATGTATACATATAAGTGTAAACCCTCCTAAAGTAAATGTATTTGTTGGCAAAAACTGCCACTGTTTTCATGACATTATTCCTTTTTTTCATCGTATATATCAATCAAAGCTACACACACCAGTACATAACAAGAGCTTATTATACAGCTAAACACATGGACGTGTTTATTGCTGTTAAGCTAGGATAACATATGGATTGTAATACTACTGTATTGTGCTTTCAGTTCAGTGGGCTTGCAGTGCAAAGATATAATCTTCTGGCACGGATCTTTCTCATCTCATAGCTTTTCTTAAGTGTTATCCTATAAAGCACTGATGTGTGTGTTTTGCTGCAGAAACATTCACTTATTCCTTCAAAAACCATTTTCATATCACAGTGATGTTAGAGTCCAACCTATATCAGCTATAACTCAGATTGTAATCGCTTTTTCTTAATGCCCCTCTTACCGATGTTGCTGCTGGTATGGAGTCTAGCTGGAAGGGTGGCATAAGGCCTCCAGTCTTGAGATGAGGGGCCATTTGCAGAGGTAGAAGGAAGCGAAGGGTTTGGAGGAGATAGTGACGTAGGACTGAGGAGGAGGGCGCTCTCCTGATCCTGCTGGAGGACTTGGAGGGTCAAGCGAGCATGGCGGGCTGACAAGAGGTACAGGAAGGCGGTGTCACCATCCTGACGGACGCCATATGAGGCGAGAGAACGTTGATCGGCGCATAAGCACTGGCCAATGACCCAGCGCTGCACCCGCGGGTGAAAGCCATATTCAAGAAACATCTGAAAAGGATGAAAGAGAGTAAAAGGGAGGAACTTCAACGATGAGGCAGAACAATCGTGATGCAGAGACAGAAAAGCTATTATTAGTATTTCTTAACCTGCTGTTTCAGTGATGCAGTCGTCATGTGTGGGAAGACTTTCACAGTGACACAACAGGACGAGGAAGAATCCTCCACTACAACAGTCAAACTGTTAAATAAAATAAAACCACGTCAGCCAAACTGATATATCAAGGTTTGAAATATTATGCTAATAATCACGACCCTACCTGATTTCTGTGTCTTCAGAGTCTCTGGCAGAGGGCTGGATCTTTAGTGCTGCATGTTGACGAGCGAGCATGGCAGCGAAGACAGAAGCTGACTGCATGTCACCTGCCTCTATGGCTTTGGTCAGCTCGATGCAAGTGTCCTCTACAGATGAGCCACAACAAAATACATTAGACACAAGGATGCCAACAATCATTAAATGAATGAACAAATGAAAATACATATGGCAGTTATTTCAAAGTTAAACTGCGTTAAAAACATACATAGGATGTTTGATAATGGTACAAGTAGTGTGCACACACACCTGTTCGTTGCAATGACAAAGTTTTGTCAGAATGGAGACCGTCAAGGGGCTGCTGTGGAACGTCTTGAGGAGCGACTGCCAATAGGAAAAGAAAAACGTGTTTAAATAACAAACTCAGCTTTTCTTTCCTTGTGCAAGTCACAAGTTTCAGAGGAAGCAGGGCAGTGTAACTGGCTGCAACCTTTGACGCTCTTTCACTCAAACAGTATTAAAGAGAGACAAGTTGAGAGAAAGGCTCATTTATATATCAGACCTTCACTTCTACAGTTGTTGTATCTGTTTGTCGCAAAAGACAAAAAAAGCTGAAATTCTTAGAAAACCTTTGAACAGCAGACTAACCAAATTCAAACCAAATCTACAACAGACTGTTGAAGGTGAAATACCAAGCACTAATTTCTTGCCTGTTTAAGTCTTAACCATTGTCTGTATATATATATATATATATACAGTCATGATGACAGAATATTTGCTGGATCCACAATTATGAGCTACTTTAACTAAAGATACCGGACTCTCTGGTGCCTTTTTTGTGAAAATGTAACTTCTCTGACTGAGATTATGACTTAAAGCGTATTCTTTTCTGTCTGTTTGTCCTTTATGTTACGCCACAGTTTAACCTCTCTAACGGATAAAACTGTAGCCCATATCTGCTACTGATAACGTCCTGTATGCTTCAGAAACAATAAACAACAAATATCAGCCCAGAATTGTTACAAAGGGTGATAGAGTAACTTTTTTTTTTTGTTGCCACTCTGAAAGAGTAAACATGGGGGTGTTACGTAAGTAAGTACAGACTAGATTATTGTTATTTCCTCTGAGACCCAAATATCAAGTTTGGTTACAGTGGTTTAACAGAGATTGCAGTGATGTAAAATCATAAAACCGGTGATCATGCTCGTGAAAAGCTCCTTTTTTTCAAATAAATAAATAAATAAATATCCGTCAAGCTCAATTTGCACAAACTTCTCAAGTTCACGACTGAAAACCTCTAAAAAAGCTCAAACAACTTGGCTGCGTTCGTTATGTAATGATTACAGGGAGTATTTTCAAAGACATTTGACTGACCTCTGTGCGCTTCTCTCAGCGAGGACATCAACACGGTAGCCCACTCCTGAGCCTCCTGCTCACAGCGGAAGTTGAAGCTGATGCGATCGTGTGGGGGTGCCACCAAACTCAGCTCGTGGCACTTCGGCGACTTCACCTCATAGTTTACGGTCCTCAAATCAAACTCAGCGATGGTCTGGAGAAGGAGAAAGAGGGAGAGAGCTTAGGCAAGAAACAGAGAAGATACATTCACTGGTAAATAGTCATTTTACAAACTTATATAGGTCCACTATTGCACAAAATATCAAATATATTCCATAAAAAATACTTTCTAGGGAACACCAAGAGCACAGAGTTATCAACCGATATGTGGATAAACAAAACATTTGTTACCTGACCATTAGGAAACAATATGATCAGTCAAAAAATGAACTAAAACATGCAACATTACAAGCTTTTTTGTGTTGTAATTACAATCTAGATCTGTCAGAGCTATGGCTTTCCTCACCCACAACAGACACAGGGAAGACAAACCAGTTAAGTTTTCAGAGGGGAAACAAGTAACTCCCATGTGTTTATCAGAAGTCATCAACATTCAGAGACCACTGGATTTCAGGCTTGTCAGTGCTGAACAGTAGGATTCTCAAGTAAGTATGGAAGTATGATTCAAGTAAGTTTCATGTACATATGAGCGTTGCTGCATTTGAAAGCCAGGCTGGTGAGTAGCTCTAACACAAACATTGGATATAACACTTTTCCAATCAGCCGGTGACTTATAACCTGAACCTATCTTTTTTATGCCACACCAAATTATATTAATATCCAGAGCCAAATTGTTATTGCTTAATAAGATTAACTACCTGTTATTTATTTATTTACAAGTCTTACTGGGCAGTGTTTCCTGGTGAGGTCTATAAAAAACAAACATACATACAGCCATATGCAGCATGTCAATAACTCATGCACACATATAGTTTTGCTTCACAGTGGTTGGTTTACAAACTGGGAAAGGCCAAATACCTGTTTGTTTGTTTTTTATTGAAAATGAGAGCATCAAAGGGGACGTTTACACAGTTATCGCGAGTTTCTAGAGAGAACTTGCTATATATGTCTTGTATGTTAAGTTCCGGGTGTATTTCAGGCTGACATAAATCAATGTACTGACAGTAGACTTATACATAGTATTATGAATCCTACCAAAGTTTTGCTCAGTTCTTTTAGACAGGGCATTCCTGGTTCAAAACACAACAACAGTACAAAGTGCTGTGTCGTTGCAGTGAGCTTACCACACTCGGGCAAGCCCCGCCGCCGCTGTTCTGGAGCGACAGTCGGAATTCCCCGGATTTCCCCGGGTCCATGCTGAGCTGCAGGCGGAGTGACTCATCGCCTGCCCCAGGGAGACATAGAGGCCGAATACCGGAATGGCACACCGACACCCGAACCGACATGAGGACTGTTTGACAGCCAACTTGTGACTGCGAGGCCCCATGGTGGCCGGGGAGGGCGGCGGACTGGTCCGGAGTGTAGCCCGGGCTGTGAGTCCAACCGCCGGAACTCAGCGACATCCTACCGACTGACTCATGTAGAAAACAAACACACGGGGGTCCAGTTTGTTGTTTACCTTCTGTCCCGCGTTGCTAGGACTTGCCTACCCCTCCTTTGGCATTGTGTATCTTGTCTCCGAGTATTTAACAGCCTCCACTGACAACAGGAAGCAAGTGCGTAGAGTCTGATAACAGTTCAGAGCCACTTCCAAAAAGTCCAAAGTGGTGGTTTCACTTCTCTCTTCTTCGGTTTTAGCTAAAGCTCCGTTTCGACAGATTCGACGCTTCTTTTTAGTCCGTAAAGCAATAACTGAATCCTTCTCGTGATCTCATAGCGTCCTGAACCCAAGGTTAATCCAGTAGTTTGATATGGTAACGAGTGTGTGTTATTTGCTTTCACTTCGTCTTGCGCATGCGTTGATCGTGCGAGTGACGTATGTCGTTGTAATATTTATGAAGGTCGGTGCTTTTATAATCTGCCGCACGAGCCAATCGATTAGCATAGCTCGCGTGTTAGCACAGTTTAATTTAATATATGATGTTCACCAGATAAATGTTTTCAGTCTGGTTGTTATGTGGTTCAGAAAAAAAAACCTTGTGGCATTATAATGAGAATGTGTGTACGTACGTATTTGACCACAAAGAGGCAGCAAAGCGTCTTATTTACAAAACATGTGCCTATTCCTACTTCTGTATTTAATACAAATTCAGCAGAAAGTTAATTTTTGACGCCATGTAGTATAAGTGAATACAACAGTAGTAGTAAAATATAATGTATAATATTGTATAATATGTTCTATAGTGTATTCTACTTAGATAAACGTTTACATTCAGTATAACATCAAAATCCATGTATGTGCATGTACATATATGTAGACATTATGTACACAGGTATGGGTATAATAGGTGCACGTTTACAGTATATGTGTATTTATGTTTATATGTGTAAATGCATGTATGAATGTAATGGGCATGTGTATGTGTGGATATACTAACTATCCATACTGCATGTGCCAGTCTGTATATTAATTTTAGCATTATACTTTATTTTTATACATACTAATACTAACTTAATACAATAATCATAGCTTGTTCCCTACAGTTGGGTAAATTTAGCACTTTTTTTAGCACTTACACTTCTCGTTAGATGACTAAATCCATTGCTTTGCGTATGTAGCTGTGCTATTTATACATTCATGTAAATGAAACTTTATAAAAACAGAACCTGCATAGCAGAACAAAACGCTTGATATTTCTAACAGTAATAATATAGTATTTATATGTCATAAACACCATTTTTTTTCCTGGAGTAATGTGAAGCTTTCATATTTATTAAACACAAAAATTTAAAAATGAAAAATATATTTTACAGTATATGCTTTGAAGCTACAAAATATAGCTAGTTGGTAAACATCATGTAAATGGGTGGTTAGGGACCTCTCTAAAAACTGCTCCACAGTCCCCACAGAATGTACTCTGAACTCATAATTTTGCAAGAACCCGCAATTTCTGCCATGCGCTGGGGTTGTCACAGAGTCATGTGTGGTTTAAACCAGTGGAATATTAGAATCATTTTATCGTTAAAGTGATGCTTTTACAGTCTACACTTTCACCTCTACCGTTTTTGTTGGAAAAGCACATGTATTACTAAGTACATTAAGGACCGCTCTAAAAAAGGGCACCCTGGCAGTGACTCACACCTGCACTACGAAACCAAATGGAGTTTGGAAAACATCATTTGTATTATTTACTTATGTTCTTGTCCTGACAGCATATTACTCCTCTTTAGTCAGGCTGACAAGATAATATGTTACAATAGTTCAATATGGAAACATCCAATTGCACACGACCCAGGTGGGACTTGAACCCACAATCCCCAGCTCCGGAGGCTGATGCCTTATCCATTAGGCCACTGGGCCACAAAACAAAGAATCGTCAGATCAAATCAGATCATCAGATTATCGTCTATTGTTGCAAAACATGTATCAGCCAACAGGCTAACAAAAATCTATCTATCTATCTATCTATCTATCTATCTATCTATCTATCTATCTATCTATCTATCTATCGTCCCCTTTAAAAGCTCTAAAACACATATAACTTATTTTTGTTCTGAATGAAAGCTTAACCGGAAACGTTCTCATGAAATTTCATTGCCCAATTTAAGAAAGAGGGGACACAAAATGTGGTCAATGAATGTCCCAGCCCACGCACTCTGCTGGTCACGAATTGTGAGGCAGTTAACAAAATATACTGTAGCACTAAAAGGGGAATGATTTAGACCACAAAGCTCTGCTGGGTCAAGATGTTTATCATTCCGGGTATTTCAATCAATACCACATTCCTCAGGGTCTTTGTGTCCCACAGTAACAAGAAAAACTCTGATTTTAACTAAGAAGGAAAAACACGCTGTTGCTCTCCTGCATGAAAGGATTTTGCTGAATTGTTCTTTACACGTGTACATACTGACATCAGGGAAGATTTTACTCAGAATGTATCGCAGAGCAGGAAGGGCTGTGACTTCATCAGTGATCGGCTGTGTCTGTCCAATTCAAGTGACACAGGCAAGATGAAGCCATTAAATCAGGATTTTCATGATTTGTGGATGATTCCAGGACTCATAAACATAAAGTTTAAAACAACTCTAACGCAAAGTAGTGTGATTCAAGCATCTGATGAGTTCTAAGTGTATAATTACAGTATATGTGGTTGTAAGGAAAAATGTTAAGACTTTTTGCTGCCATGGCAGCAAGACAGAAACTATTAAAATTCAGGGTGAAACTATTCACAGATCCAAACCTTACACACTTGAATTTGACTGAGCATCTAGAACCAACCAATCGCGTATTCGGATTTCAATAAAAGCTCCCCGCCATAAATCACATTAACTTCATTATTTATGGGTATTTCGACCTTGTGGTGTGATTACACAGCCTCAGGAAGTTACCTACTCATTATTGCAGCCGTGCCCTGCATCATACAATCTGATCGCAGTCCAAATTATGGCAGCCTATAATCTTTGGAGGAGAAGAGAAGCACTGCCCTCAGGCAGAGCTGTGTACATAAACTTACGAATACGTCCATGTGCATTTGCATGACATGATGGCAATATCCATCACTTTTTGTTATTTTAGTTCGGTTTGTTAAATTCAGCACGAATATACAATGTATGTTCAAAACCAACATGTACACAGGACACACAAGATGTCACAAAGGTGTTGAAAATTCCTGCCATATTTAAGTGTAGTTTGATGGCCAGACTGTTTTTTTCTGACCAAAACTCAGATATAGTTTTCACATTTGAGAAGTTGGAACCAGTGAATGCTAGGAATTTGTGCTTGGAGAAAGATTTAAACAACTAATCAGTTAACAAATTGGTCTCAAATTAGGTTTCCTTCTATTGACTGAATAATAGACATATTTTTGTCAGTTCTGTCAGAATTGATTTGCTTGGATTTTGTGATTCTCAATTTACAGATAACAGGGCTAGTCTTGTAAAAGTCTTGTAAAAGCCTGTCCAGGGTGTACCCGGCTTCTCCTCAAAGACAGCTGCACAAGCAGTTATAGATAAGGAATAAATGAAGAAACTTACAGACAGACACATTTATTAAAGGTTAGCTGATGCAATGGTTGTACACCCAAACATCTAGCTGTATGGTATGGGAAGCGATGTCACAAGTAAGTTGACCTTTACCAACACCGACTGAAGCCTCAAGGCAGCTTTACACCTGAGTACATTTGATAGGGCAAATTTCTCTTCAACTTGGGATTCTTCTCACTTGTGATTCATCGCTGACCCAGTGACGGCGCCAGGGGGGAGCCAGCAGGGTCTCAAGACCCTCCTGTCAAAGGCTGTGCCCCCCCTCATGCCCCCCCATCCCCCCCGTCCTATTTATGGATTTAAAAACTATAACAAGTACAGAAAAAATAGACTGACACATTAACAATCAATCAATCGTCTGATAAGAAAATGTCTTGCATAAACAATATTTAATATTGTTTATAACGTTTCTAGATGGTGATTTTCATTTTCTTCATCCGCTGCGCGGGAACGGCAAGTTGAGCATTGCTGCATTCAGGTGATGTCAGAAATCCCGACTTCGCGAGTTCGCAAATCGCTCGTATATACTTCTTTGGTCTGTTTCTGTTAGTGATTAGCTGGTGTTTCACCTTTACATTCCTACAATCACCAGAATATTGTTTAAGTGACGTCAACGTCAAGCCAAGATCGAAACCCTTGCACTATAATTATCTCCGACTCTGAAGCTCATTTTTCCTATTTTTCTGACTGCACGTAAACGATAAAATACGCTCACGTTAGCGGTGGCAGATACACTATATTACCAAAAGTATTCGCTCACCTGCCTTTACTCATTCTATGAACTGAAGTGCCATCCCATTCCTAACTCATAGAATTCAATATGATGTCGGTCCACCTTTTGCAGCTATTACAGCTTCAACTCTTCTGGGAAGACTGTACACAAGGTTGAGGAGAGTGTTTATAGGAATTTTTGACCATTCTTCCAAAAGCGCATTGGTGAGGTCACACACTGATGTTGGTCGAGAAGGCCTGGCTCTCAGTCTCCGCTCTAATTCATCCCAAAGGTGTTCTATCGGGTTCAGGTCAGGACTCTGTGCAGGCCAGTCAAGTTCATCCACACCAGACTCTGTCATCCACGTCTTTATGGACCTTGCTTTGTGCACTGGTGCACAGTCATGTTGGAAGAGGAAGGGGCCCGCTCCAAACTGTTCCCACAAGGTTGGGAGCATGGAATTGTCCAAAATGTTTTGGTATCCTGAAGCATTCAATGTTCCTTTCACTGGAACTAAGGGGCCAAGCCCAGCTCCTGAAAAACAACCCCATACCATAATTCCTCCTCCACCAAATTTTACAGTTGGCACAATGCAATCTGAAATGTACCGTTCTCCTGGCAACCTCCAAACCCAGACTCGTTCATCAGATTGCCAGATGGAAAAGCGTGATTCATCACTCCAGAGAACGCGTCTCCACTGCTCTAGAGGCCAGTGGCGGCGTGCTTTACACCATTGCATCCGACGCCTTGCATTGCACTTGGTGATGTGTGGCTTGGCTGCAGCTGCTCGGCCATGGAAACCCATTCCATGAAGCTCTCTGCGTACTGTACTTGGGCTAATCTGAAGGTCACATGAAGTTTGTAGCTCTGTAGCAATTGACTGTGCAGAAAGTCGGCGACCTCTTTGCACTATGCGCTTCAGCATCCGCTGACCCCTCTCCGTCACTTTACGTGGCCTACCACTTCGTGGCTGAGTTGCTGTTGTTCCCAAACGCTTCCATTTTGTTATAATAGAGCTGACAGTTGACTGTGGAATATTAAGGAGCAAGGAAATTTCACGACTGGATTTGTTGCACAAGTGGCATCCTATGACAGTTCCACGCTGGAATTCACTGAGCTCCTGAGAGCGGCCCATTCTTTCACAAATGTCTTGTTTCACAGTCTGCATGCCTGAGTGCTTGAATTTATACACCTGGGGCCAGGCCAAGTGATTAGAACACCTGATTCTGATCATTTGAATGGGTGAGCGAATACTTTTGGTAATATAGTGTATATGCGGTCATTCCGAATCCGAAATGGATCGATTTGTTGTGCGAAAGCGTTTGAGGGAGGAGGATGATGGTGGTGGCGGCAAGGAGGACAAGGAGAAGGATCCAGAGAAGGCCAAAGATGATGGCGATGATGAAGAAGAGGTGGTACCGACAGGTGAGGTAGCGGCGGCGGCGGCGACACCGCCATTAACACGAGCCAGTGAGACAGAGGATGACATGGACATGCCCGAAAATGTGGAGCAAGAAGCAGGTGAACCAAGCGCTGGAACTGCATTGGCCGGTGGTGGGAATCCCGGTGGCCCTGCGGATATAAGTCAACAGCCAGCGGAGGGACCGCGTCAGCCTCAACTGAAATCCTACCCGCGTCGGCGCTTTGGATCCCAGCTAACAATGCGGAGTTTTAGCCACACTTGATTTATGAACATTTAAGTAATATGCATTTAAAATATGTAGGTATTAGTCCAGAACTAAATCTCCTTCCCAGAACAAATCCATTTGGCATGTGCACAAAATATATTTATGCTTGATGGCTTCCAGAATAACTTTGGGGTTTATTTCTCCAGCCGCTTCCTTAAATCTTCTGTTCCACGATCAGATTTTTATTTTTCAGTTTTTTTAGTTTTGACTAGAAGCCGAATGGGCTATTAGCATTCATAATCTGGATATTCAGACCAGATTGTTGTTTGTTTTTTGTTAAAGTTTCAAAAACTTCTAGTTTCCGGTGACAAGACAGCTTGTCCAAGAATTCTCTGGTTGTTGCAGTGGCTGATTGTGTCCTGCCTTGTCCCCTGTAATCAAACTGATTGATGAAAGGCTCATCAAAAAACGCCCACCACAGCCTTGGGTCACAGTCTGACAGACCTACTTCAGCTGCCGGGTCTCCCCATGTCCACTAATTTAAAGTTGTCCGCATGTCATTGTCCTCCTGATGGACTGCTCTTCTGCGTGACGGACATCAGGAAAACTCCAAAACCATACCCCCATTCACAAAGCAATGAGGGTGTTTGAAGAGGAGGGGTGGGGGGGGGAGGTTGTGATGCATCCTCCAGTCTGGGATCACAGTGTGTGACTGACGTTCTCGATTCATCATCCAGCAGCCTCATGATGAGCCTCTTGCGTATATAAGCCGGAGCACACCTGCTCCACAACAACGACTTCAGACCTCCACCAACTGACCTCAGCCTGTCACCAAAGTTCAGGGTAAGTATTTGGGCTTTACACCATATATAGTTTACTTATTGACTAATTCACCGGAGCTTTTCAGAACATTTTATATTCACGCCTTGTGGTTTTCCTTAGCTTGAATACTTTCTGTTTAAATACCCCAGATGGATTTTAGTCACCTATTTCAACACCATGTGTTTCATCAGTGGGGTGAGAAATTCTAAAACATCTTATATAGAATACCTTTATAATAGTCACTTTTATTATTTTTTATTTATTTATTTTTTATTAATGTATTTTTATATAGTGGATTTTAAAATCCTAATACAATAGTTTGAGCTTTGGTGCCTGAATCCTACTCCCTAGTATTTTAGAGGCTGCATTTTTTTTTTATAATCATTTTAAGTGATGAGAATATAGTTTTGATCATTTAGTCGAATCCGGTTCGGCTTCCTCTGAGGCTCTGGTGAACTAGCATCTGTTTCCAGATTCTCTGTCCGTGCTAAGTTACTCACCAGCGTGATCTCCGTCCTGTCTAGCGCCCCCCGAGAGACTGCACAGCATGCTGCCCGGGAGAGCGGCTGATGTCCGGCAGTGCGTCCTGACGAGCCGCTGGCTGCCCGCAGCCCTGGCGCTGCTCCTCCTCCTCTCCTCCAGCTTCAGCCGCGCTCACAGCACCACGGTGGAGCACGACTTCCACATCGTTCACAATGTCGACAACAGAAGTAAGAACACTTTTGAATTGACTGTCTTAAATCTCGGAATTACCGGGGAAAAAAAGTTTGCTTTGGAGTAGACTAGCCCTAGTTACAAACGCTAAAGGAGGCAAAGAAACAACAATTTGGATCTCATATCTTTGTTTTATCACCCATAAAGATATGTCTATCAGGAGTGTGTTGATGTGACCCTGTCCTGCCTATATATTTATACAAACTTTAAACATATGTTGCACTTTAAAATAGCTTTATTAGGGAAGGTCATATTGACATTTGACTTTTTAAATAGTGGGGAATACCTCCTTTAATCTGCAATCTGCAAATGTGACAGGTGCTTGATGTTATGTTTTATGGCTCATTCATATAAGGGTTTGAATGATTTACTTTAAGTTTCACAGACTGGATATTACCTCACGTTACCGTGCATTTTTGTGACTTCACAATCTGATTGCAGTGAATCAGTCTTTTATCTGGTGTTGTATGAGGGACTCAAGTGACCAAGAGGAAGGGATGGTGCATCTTCTCATTTTACTGAAGTCTAAAAAACAGCTTAGACAATAATGTATGTGACAAGACAAAATTCTAAAACGACAAAATCTGAGAACTGAAACTTAGAGAGGCTTCACATGCTATGAAACTGAAATGTAAGTGAAAAGCGTAGTAGAATTTGGTGATCAAAGGACTTAAAATGGACCAAGTTTAGGCATATCATCATGAAATAATGTTGTTTTCTGGCTGTAATATTAATGTTTTGGTCTTACGGCTTCCAACATTATCTTAAATATATATTCTCTTTTCAAACTCTCAGTATTGTACACACATTTTGCTTCATTTGCCACTTCATTTGTCTCTGTGTGGCGTTCAGGTCCAGAGATAGATCCCTTCTGGTACGTCGGCCGCGGGGTGAGACCCATTGGGCGCTTTGGGAAGCGGCACAGCAGCGTGGGGACTCTGGGCAGCGGGGGGATGCAGCCCGTCGTCAGGACTTTGGAGCTCCTGCTCAACAGCCTCAGAAATAAGCAGAACCTTGGAAAAGAGCTTGATGGGGAGGACAGTGATTGGTTACCATGACGACACGTCCTCCTCCCATCACTCCACAAACTCTGAGTGTGTTCATTTTTTTTTTTTTTTGTAAATCTTGACTGAGGTTATGCTGTTAGCTGTATTTCTCTCTGGTGTCTGTTCTGAGGTTTGTCCGATCCTTGCTGAAAAGAATCCGTTAATAAAAATGCATTCTATATTGATTAATAAATCTGGATCATGTGATTATATCTGTGACCCGTGACCTTGATTAGACCCCACAACAAACAAAGAAAAGTTTATTTTAGCTTTGCAAATTTTATTTCTTTCATGATACATTTGTATTTTCTCAGAGCACTGTGGCAACATAGAGAATCTGCATTTTTTGCTTGTTAATATTTTCCCGAACATGTCGTATGAATTGCAACGAACGATTGCACATAAAAGTGAATGGCCCGTCTGTGGAGCTGCGCACAGTGAACCTCTTCGTAGTCGTTCACGCCGGATCGAGACAGGAGCAAATGTTACACTTGCTTTCAGCTCGTCATTATCTGGGTTACAATACGAGATGAGTCCTGTCTGAATCCAGCCTCACAAGTCATTGACAATTATACACAGTCTCTTGCACACAACACTGAAAGATTTGTCAACTATGATTGGGCAATAAACACATT
The DNA here is from genome assembly GCA_005024645.1 of Planiliza haematocheilus. NCBI lineage: Eukaryota > Metazoa > Chordata > Actinopteri > Mugiliformes > Mugilidae > Planiliza > Planiliza haematocheilus. Next base: position 400,507 of record SRSE01000811.1, read on the forward strand.
AATCTATATCATATCCATCTTTTCACACATATACATATATTAACAAATTCTGTGGTGATATATTATTATCATTGTTATTATTATTATTTTTTTTTACATTAGAAAAATACAGGACACTGATGATTGGACCCTTGTAGCTGTGCTTCTCATGGAAAATATTACATCAACGTCATAAAACCAGAAACATGCTTTTATACATCAACACCTCCGGAGAACAAGATTGACAAAAGTACAGGATCGATGTGCAAAACCCAAAGATGTGAAAGGCCTGGATTGAAAAGGTCACTAATAGAGGGAGCAGAGCATTCATACAGACGATCGTCACACCTTTCTAGCAGTGCATCAGGAAATCCCACTCTGCTCTCACGCCGTGCCCAAAGCGTGATCATTGAAAACAGAGATTCTTATTAATGTAGATGCTCACAGTAAAGAAAAATCACCCAAGAAATGAAAGGCAGTATTCTCAGATCTAGTGTTTAAGGAGTGCAGGTACAGTATAAACAGTACCGGCCACTCCAAAAATGCCTCTTGTCACCTGCGTTGCTGCAGCATTTACCATCGTCATTACTGGCAGAATATCAAATGGTAAATGCAGGCTTACACTGAAAGCACTTTGAGTCATCACACATGAGAGGGTCTGATAGGACTGACTGAGGAGGGTTCGTTTGAGGAGAGAATAAAGCCTTTAATTTGCAATAGTACGTATTTCAGTGGTATTGCATAAAAACGTCCAGTAAGTACAAAAATAAATTGCTCGTAACAAAATCATGGTTTCATGGCATTTGTTATTATATAGCCCATCAGACTTCATTATGTAGAAATCTTTACAAGATTTTCTGAATGCAACACAAGAGTTCAGACATGACCCAGCGAAGGGGAAACATGAAAATACAACCCTCTGTTCAAATAAAAGGCCACGAAGTTTGAAAGTAAACGCAGAAAATGACGGGGGGGAAGAAAAAGAACAGCGTTGGAGAACAGGCCGAGCGCACGAGGGAGGGCTTTTAAACCAAACTTACATGAACTTGATGTCTTCATTCAGGCATCATTCAATTTGGAGTCATTTAAATGTTGTAGCTCACAGCGTCCACACTAAGGCTGTGGTGTAGGCGTGTGTGTCTACTAATGAGTTCTTATTAGCGTTTGCTTTTCTAAACAAATGGGGCACCACTTCTCCAGTGAAAAAGTTTTTATGTGGTTGGAAATGAGAAAATTGATGCCTCCATGTTAAACATGAAGCTAAGTATTAACCACCAGAAGTTGACTGGCATGAAGACTGAGGACCGGCAGGAACGGCAAGCTTGGCTCTGGCCTACACAGGTAAAATCTTTTAGGTTTTAAAGCTGCTACAATTTATCTTTTGAGAATAAAGATGTATCCAGTTCCAGCATTTTTATAATAATAATAATAATAAAATATATTAGTATATTTCAGGTCATAGTTTAGCTCTGTAGGCAAAAGAAGCGTGAAATCCCACATAGTTTCACCCCTGTGAAACTATGGCAGCATTTAAAACAATAGCAGTTTTGTGTGAAGACACTAAAGTAGCATTTAGTTTTGTGTGAAACCCTTGAGTGCATCATGTCTTGTCTGCCACCCACGTCACTTTGTAGGTGCCATGAAAAAGGCATTAAAGGAGGTTAAAATAATAATAAAAATACTATTCTTCCTATTAATATATACCATAGACTGTATATAAATATGGACAACGCACCCCCACCTCCTTGCATTTGTTGACACTTTCCCGGTGACATCGGTTGGTGCCATCTCGTGAATCCAAAACTGGAGCCATGCAGCGGCGCATTATCGATGACCCGTCCACACCTGCCAGACTCACTCGCATTTTCGTAATTAATGCTGTACTGAGTTCTACCGCCACCAGTTACAAAGAAATGCTGCATTATACGCTGTAATTATTTTTAGGACCGCTTCACTGAGTGGTTGGCATGACAACCACATCCTGTTTCTATAACGTCAAATAAATAAGACCTCTACTGCAGCCAGTCACCAGGGGGAGCTCTTCTTGCTTTGGCTTCACTTTTACGGGGCTATATTACAGTCTATGGTATATACTGTATCTGTATCTCAAACTTTGGCAGCCTAAGCTCTGGTTAGCTTGTAGAGATACAATTATGATGATGTAACATAAGCGACTTCTCAGTACAAAGCATATTGGTGCATGTGCATACAATATTATGGCACAATTCAACTGGCATCAAAAAAGATTTGTTATTTTTCGTTGAGCACTGTATATATTGTTTCAGAAAAAGTTCAAATGCTGTATCCTCTTGAAAAGGACGGGACTTTTCTATAACTTTTCTCTCAACGCACTAAGTTTTCTTTTTGGCAGGACACAAACTCCATCATACAAGACCTGCTCAGAACCAAACTTCTTCTGCCCTACCTACCTTGGAGGTCACGGTAGACTTGTTTAGCTTTCTGAATAGAGTCAAGCTAGCCGTATCTTCCATCACCAGTCTGTATGCCAAGCTAAGTTAACTGGCCGCTGTATTGTAGCTTTATATTTAGCGCACCAACATGAGAGTGGCATGGATTTTCTTATTTATTATTTTACGTTCAACAAGAAAGCAAATTATTATATTTCCAAAATGTTTAATAGTTAATTCGTTTTCATCTGTGCACTTAGAATGGTGCATTTCTCAAATGTGCTTGTTCCTCTGTTACCATCTCGCACATTAAAGAGGCGGAAAAGGACAAAACCAATTTGGACCTCGCGCATCTAAACACTATTCTCTGGTAAGTGCATCCATTTTTAAAACTGTTAGAATATCAAAAGTGTTACAATCACCCCGTGAAATGAGGAGTACCATCTGATAGCTGTTATGTATGTAAAAACTGACAATCATTGAAAAAAGAAAGAAGCTCCGAAGGGGGATTACATTACGATTAAACTGTTCATATTTGGTGAGAAGATTATGCGGTATAAAACATGGCTCAGCCTCTTTTTGGGACACTGAATCACAGAAGGTTTCACATGATTTTTCCACAGCTTCATTGTACATTAAATCACAACACCCTTGCAAACAGATAGAAAAAAGGGAAATGAGTTATCTTTGTCTGTACAGAGATTCTTTTTGAGTCGGACCGTGAGGATTGTTTGCAGGTTTTAAGGCAGAGACACTGACCGTTGAGTCACCCTTGTATGACGTACAGCGTCATGTTCGGTGTTTGGCGAGGAGGAGAGATGGGAGGATTGACAGGATGCAGGAACCAGTCTGGACTGATGTGGTGCCGTGCTTGGCTGAGGGATGAGTGCTGGGTGGGTCACACAGGGCAGGTGTTGGCCCCCGCTTAGCCTGGAGCTGGAGGCGGACGCTGGGTCAAGGCACTGGATGTGAAGGGCCCCCGTCCCCGGGGCTCTGAATTGGCCCTGAGGGACTCGTTGTGCTGTTGAACGTCACTACGGTCGAAACACTTTCACCTGCTGCTCTGGCTCCAACTTTTCTGAAAGGAAAAGAAAATCAGCCACAACATTATGATGTGTAGGTCTCCCTTGTGCCTCCAAAACAGTTGTGAGTCATCAGAGAATGGACATGTTGTTAGTGGGGGCTTCTGGGTCCTATTAATTAAGGGGAGGGGTCTCTGTGGATCATCCCACAGATACTTGATCAGTTTGGGATCTAGTGAATCTGGAGGCCAGGTCAACACCTTGTGCTGTTTTTTGAGTTGGTCTTAAACCGTTTTTTGTGTGTCTGTGTCAGGCTGCATCCTGCTGGGGGATGGCTGCTGCCTGGTCTGGTCTAGATGGGTGCTACTTGTCTAAGTAACATCCACATGAATGTCAGGTCCAAAGGTTTCCTTACATTATATACCCTTAGTGTGGTGGCTCAATGTCTATATCTCGATGTCCGGACAGTCTTCCGGGCTAGGAATTTAGATCATACTGTATGATGCTCTGATAGAAAGATCCCTGTATCTTGAATCAATGACATGATTACACGTCTTGGTCACTGATTTGGCCCCATTGTCCTTCCCACTGTCCGTCTTTGGAGCCATGCTGAAAAAGCCACCTTGAATCAGAGCCATTGTGTGGATGCTGGTGAAGGAAATAATAAAATGAAAGAAAAAGAAAGGCCAGACGGAAAAGGGCCTTTCACTGCCATGAAAAGGGGCCGACTTCTTGTTGGTTGATAAAACAGCCTCACCCTCCTGCTCTGTGTGTGTGTCCATTTGGCTGCTGTACATCTAATGGGGCTTTTCAGTTACTTAGACCCTTTTTAGCAAATGTATTCACTTTTTCCATCCATTCAGCACCTCTTCCTTTTAGGACAAAGCGTGAAATGTGCGACGTTGACTAAAGGCGAATGAAAGTGTCCCGCTGTCTTTGTCTCACGCGCCGTTTCCAGCTCTCTCAGCCTCACACACAGAGACGGCCAGAGCATGCATGCACAAGGCTGTATATCATAAGTCGGCTGTTAACGGACTCCCTTTACCTTTTGATCAGCCTATCTCAGACTGAGTGATGAGAGCTTCATGGATTCTAGCAGTGAATAACAGTATATGTGGATTTATAGAGGCATTCAGATGTGTTTGAGCTTATACACTGCTTCCTTGACTCGTACCTTTCAGCGGAGGCGCTGGAAGTTTCCTCCTCTGATGGCGTGATGAGTCCAGGGTTTGAGGCTGAAATCAGAGTTTTATCAGACACTATATTTTTTTCTTTTTGATTTTAAATATCTAACTACTAAACACAGTGTGACTAAAGGTAAATAAGTCTGAGTGCTGCTGGAGGACCAGATGGGGAGTGAGTTACCTTAGACTTTGGCTTGAACTTAGAGAAACGATTGCAGACAGCCACGTTTAACCCAGCTGTCTTCAGAGCCGATATCCTGGCCTCAATATTTGATATCTTCAAGCAGAGAGAAGATTTGTTTTTATTAAAGTGATGTACAAAATACAACTTGGTATCTTCACACTAGAAAACAACAGCACAAATATCAGCCATCTCTTGCTGTACCTGTAGTTCAGACTGCTGGACCTGAGCGGCTGCTGTAGCCACTTGATCTTCCAAGAAGGCCAGCTCTGTGTCTGTGGTCCCACTGCTAATACTGCGGGCGCACTGCTCCAGGTCGCCCAGCGCCCCCTCGAGGCCGTACACGGCACCAGCAGCCAGGTAGACCTGAAGAGAAGAAGAGCTTTTAGTGTCCACTGAACCTCCAGGAGGTGAAGCTTATTAGCCCGGTGTGTTCCTCAGCTCACGTTCTCTTCCATCTTGGTGAGCCTCTGGTCCAGCCTGCGGGTGTCGGAGCTGCTGGACATGGGGGAAGCGCACATGGACTCGGACGGGGTGTAGCTCTCTCCCGCCGCCTCGCCAATCAGCTCCTCTGTGGCGTTCAGAACCTTCAGCACCTCTGTGGTGATGCTGCAGAGCGAGGCCGCCGAGTACTTCTGCATCAGGTTAAGAACACCCCCACACAAAGACAGTTAAACAAAAATATAAAACTGATTTATAATGGACAGTTAGGGTCAGTGATGAACTGGAAAACCATATTAATGACTTCTTCATCAATCAGGGATACTAGAAAGTAGAAAGCATGTATTTAAATTCTGTGATTGTAAAAATAATAGTAAAGCGCAATCCCCATTTCAAAATAAAGGCAGGAAAATAAAGATAATGTGGACATGTACAGTATGTGTTTTTATTTTTATGTAACTCTATGTGACACATTCTTATATACATATATTTGCATGGTTGTCTCTCTTTCTCGAGTGTTTTGTGAATACTAGCACATGAGGGAAAAGGAAAAAAAAGTTTTATAGGCTTTCAAGTGGAAAGAGAATCTTGTACTACCGTGCCTATGGCTGCAGGACAGCATTTATGGCATTTGGATGTCTTATTTCTTATTGAATCAGGGATTCAATAAGAAATCAAAAGCACTGATGAAAATGATGTATCAGCCTTTTTGGAAAACAGAGTTTGTATATGGACAGATCCTGTCCCTAATCCTTTCCATATACAAATAAACAATATTTTATACATGTATATATGTGTGTGCGTGGGTGTGTGTGTGTATACATATATATATATATTGCTTCCAAATTCAGGCCGTCTGAGATAATCAATAATGGCGCAGAAGACGGAGATGATGCTGATGTTGTTTTAGTCTCCTGAACAGATGAAAACACTGAGCATGAAAAGGACTGGGGAGTAAAGACAGACATATGTTGTTCAATAAGCACTGATTCACCAGCCAGAGCTTTGATCAGCGGGATCGGACGCATATTGATCCCTCTCCCCACTCTCTGCCAGAGAAGATGTGACAGGGAAAAGCAGGTAGGTGCAAGAACACAGTGTCACATTTGGGTTTAAAAAAAAATTAAATTAAAAACATCACGATTCCGAGATGTTTCAAAGATTGAGACGCACAGACGGCTGTCCTGCAGTATTGATTTGGGCTGATCAATGGAAGAGTGGAGACTCTTCAAAGTACCAGGCTGTCGTCCCATGGATCAAACAGCCTGACACAGACATGCTGTGAAAACATACTGTATACTTGCGTGTACTAGTCATACGTCCATATTTATACAGAAATACAACAAAGAATACATGTTAGGTTCTGTAGATCAGTTAAATCATGTCTGTGTGCCTCTGTCAACTTGTTGCATGTATTTATGTAGTGAAGACCTTTGCAGAATATTAAAGGGGACATAGGCTGAAAATTAATCTCACTTTTGTGAGCTTTTTCTACATTTAATAGTGCGTGTGGTATGTCTGGTGTATTCCAAGACAAAAACCCTAAACTATTTCTGTCTTCTAGGGTGATCTGAGGTATGCTCAGGTGCCAAATTAAAAGCTCACACATGTTAAATTAACAATCCACAACCACTTCATGGAGACCACCTGCACTCTTGGGTTGGCTTTCAAAATAAAAGTCTGTACCACCGACAGGACAACGAAAGCTCGGGGAGAGTACTTTGCTCAGTGCGCACACAAAATAAAAGCGCACTTTTCAAAATAAAAGCTCCAAGCTACTTACAGGAAGTTAACAGGACGCTTTAAATGCAGTTCAATGCAACGCAGTTCATTCAGATATCAGTAATTCAGTTAAGACGACAGCATATCCAGCGAAGCAGGGAAACTGCATATTCGTCAGGTAATACGTTTTTCTGGTTCGCTCTTCCACGTACCTGCTACTGATCACGCACGTTTATTAATTCAATAACGGCAACCTTTTGGGTACCACTTCGAAATGGTGCAAAAACACAAAATAAGGACTAAAAAGCCACAAATATCACTGTCATTGTCCCGTGTCTTGCCTGAGTCACACCAAACTGAGAAATGACAAATTTGTAAAGGGAGCTGTGAAAAACAAACAGAAATAGAGAACATGTGTCATACAGACACGAGCATTGCTCACACAGTACGGAGCACTCATAATGAGACTGGCTAATGGCCAACGCCGACCCCCACAGCTCAGACGTAATGCGGTGTGTGTCTATCTGCCTGGCTTTGAGTGGGTTTGACTTGTCCATTTGTTCATAAACAAGAGTGGATTTACAGTGTGTACAGGGACACTGTCTAATGAGCTGGAGCCTTCTAGTTTATACTCAATGACCATCCCTGTTCCATAAGGCGTAGTAACTGCATACAGAGTGTTCAGCTCAGAAATACTTCTTCATTCAGGAAATAATTTATGATGCATGAGATATCAATCAAACTACATTAACATAGGAACGGCAAACATAATTACAATGACCAGGCAAAATATTATGACCACCAACAGGAGAATACAACATTCTGCTGGGAAACTTCTGCACCTGGCATTCATGTGGACGTTACTTAGGCATGTAGCACCCACCTAGACCAGACCAGGCACCCCCACCCCATAGAAATGACACAGCCATCCCCAGCAGGATGCAGCCCGACACAGACACACACAAAAATGCTTTAGGGACAACTAAAAAAACATGAGGAACATCACAAGGTATTGACCTGGCCTCCAAATTCACCAGATCCCAAACTGATCAAGTATCTGTGGGATGATCCATAGAGGCCCCTCCCCTCAACCCATAGGACCCAAAGGCCCCCACTAACAACATCCACAGGTCACCCTCAGAAGGACCATGCCCATTTACTGATGAGTCACAACTGTTTTGGAGCCACAAGGGAGACCTACACATTATTAAGTCATAATTTTATGCCTGATCAGTGCATATGTGACAAGTCTTATAAAAGTCACACTTTTATAGCTCAGCTATAAATACACCTGCACGTGCATCTCCTCTGCGATAAAAGCTTTCTTATTCTGAAACACTACACCTGTACATTTAGATTAGAAGCAAATGCTTTAAGTGAACATGGATGTCTTTGTTAATGTGTGCATGCATAAATGCAGCTGGGACAGGGAGTAAATTAAGCCTGTGCCTGTGTCTTGTCATTCTGGCTGATAGTTCTCACCTGATGTAAGACAGAGGAGAGCAACTGAAGCCTCTGCTGTTGCTGCGAGTCATTCTGTCCAACCTGACTCACATCCATAAGGAAACACGGGATGAGGGACACAGATGGGCAGTAATTGTCACATAGATGCATGGATAATAGAGGACGGTGAGATGTTTAAGAGTTTTTAAGAAAAAGAAATAGACATTTATTAAAAGACAAACAGACAGACTCTAATGTCAGAAGGTGAAGATGCTCTCTGGGACAAAAACCAAAACTTCATCTCACCTGGTTGTTTGACAGCACCCCCTCCTGGGAAGTAGGACTAACAGCAGGTGAACTTGCACTGGATCCACTCCTCTTCGCTCCAGCTTTTTGTCCTGCTTCCTTATCCCCGTCTCTTTTATGCTGCCTCTTACTTTGTCTGTTGGCCTCTCTTTTGTCCCCTCTCTTCTGTCCCTGCTCTTCCACTTTCTCTTCCAAACTCCCCCCTCCTCTCTCTAACCTCCTCTCCCTAACTCTTCCTTCTTCTCTTACAGAAGCACTCTTTATTAGTCTCTCACTTCTTTTCATCTCTTGTCCATTTACTTGTTCCACTGCTTGACTTGCCTTCGCCTTTAATTTGTCACTTGCCCACTGCCTTTCTCTTTCGATGTCACTTGGCCTCGATTTCTCTCTCTGTCTCACACTTTCTCTATCCTTCTGCTTGTCCGCGGGCCACTTTGTGGCGCACTCCTCTCAGAAGAGCTGCTGTCTTTGCTTTTGGCACGGATGACCAGCTGACTGAGTCGGGAGCGTAGCTCGTCTTCCAGGGGTTCTCCGGAGCCGGATCCAGGTCTCGAGCTGCTGGAAGCGATCCGGGGTCCCGAAGCCAAAATGAGGGGCTGAGGGGGGCTTGGGACCGGGGAATTTGGCGCCACTGTGTCCAAGTCGTCCGGCTCAGGTGTCATGGCATCTAATTTGAAGGCGTCTGTTGCAGCTGTGGCCACTGGCACCATGTCAGGAACTGGCTGCTCCTCACTTAAACCCCTCTTCAGCAGGGCGTTGAGTAGAAAGCCACTGTTCTCCTTGAATATGGAGACGGATGGATAGAGATGTAAAATAATCCACACACACTTCTAAGAGATGAGGTTAAAGGGATTAAATAAATACACAAGGCGGATGAGGAGTCTAAGCAACAATGTAAAATAAAGAACCTCAATTTGCTGCCTCCCAGTGGTGAAACAATGTTTTACAACCAGTCTACACAGTCTCTGGAATGAATGTAAAAGTTTCTCACTGACATAACACACAGACTAAAGTCAGTTCAGAATCAGTTGGACATTGTACCTGTACTAGGGGGTAGATGGACTGTGCGTGGCTCTGTACGACAGGTCTGCTCTGCTCTGTCGATGACTCCCTCTTGCTCTTTCTGCGTCGCCGCGATCGCTTGACGGGGTCGCTCTGCCTCTCCTCAGCCTCGCTGCTGTCTCCCATCACCTGGAAACAGTGGAACCAAGCAATGAAGTACACATACCGTATTTCAATTTACAACATCTTATAAGCAAATGTACTTTTACTGCGCTACCTGACAGCTATAGTTGATAAAAGTATAGTTTTCAGGTAGAAATTCACGTAAAAAGTCACAAGTTTTTTGCCTTATGTGCCTTTTGAAAAGGTTAAAAAAAAATTCATGTAACCTAGTGGCGTACAAATCTGAAGGCATCACTTTAGACATATCACCTTAGGGTTGAAGTTCACATCCAGTGCCTCTGAGTGGACCGGGTAGGGAGAGAAGTTCTGGTGAAGGTGCTGCTGGTAGAGCGGCTGGTGGTGAGGGTGCAGGTGCGTGTCAAGCGGGCCTTTCTTCCTCAACAGGTTGTGAGGCTGTTTGCGAGGACATGCGGACAACACAGACGAGGCCTCGGAGTCCGAGTTGAGGGTCTCTGTGTTTGTGTACTGACCGGAGGAGGGTGAGGTAACGGGGAGGTGCTGCGTGTACGTCCACTCCGGGTCGTGCTGCGAGTCCGTGTAGTACGTCTCGTCCGACAGCTTGCGCCGGAACTGTCTGAGCGCCGCGCCCCAGCCGCCTTCATCGCCCTCCTCGGAGTCAGATCCCATCTCGTCGTAAGCGGAGACAACGCCGGACTCCTTTTCCAGCACGCTGAACACCAGGCTCTTCCTCTTGGTGAGCAGGCTGGGCCGAGACAGCTGAGAACTGTGCAGAGCAATCCAATTACCGTCTGGGCTCTGGAGCACTGAGGATGCACCTGGGTGAACATTACCAGCAGAGGCAGGCCGCTTAGAAAAACTCATTTTCAATTTCTTCCAGTACTTGTGGAAAATCTATGTAAATATGTAAGCATGAGAACCGTCTAAACGTTAGCATTTCACAGTTAATTATTTAACAATGCATTTAGTGCCACTTAAAAGCTTTGCACCTTTCTGAATTCTCTACATTTCTACATATACACCACCGGATGTTCATATAAGTCTTGGAAATAGACAAAGAGAAGCCATCAAACAAATTAAACAAAAATTATTAACTTGTGTATTTGTTAATTATTAGCCAATATTTCATATCTGTGAGGTGCTGAAGTAACAGAAGTGTTTCCAAACAATTTAAAGAGACTCAGGTGTCATTAAGTGCTCTGTTTGTGAGTAAATAAAATAGTAATAATCTGAGATTTGTATGACGGCACAGACCAAGAAGCTCACTGAGGAGCTCAGAAATAGTGTTGTTGTTGCTCACCAGGTTGGAAAAGGTTATAAAACCATCTCTAAAGAGTTTGAAATCCACACGTCCACAGTAAGACAGACTGAGAACAAATAGAGATGGAGATTTAAGACGACTGCCACCCTCTACAGGAGTGGTTGACTAAGAAAGATCACTCCAAAAGAAAGACGCATTATAGTCTGAGAGGGCACAAAGGAAGCCAGGGTAACTCTCTCTCTCATTGGCCGATGTTAATGATGATGAATCCACTGAACTGCTAACGTGATGGCAGAGTGGTAAAGACACTGCTCTCCAGAAATCATGTGGACAAGCCAGAAGACTATTAGGAAAATCATTTATGGACAGATGAGACCAAGATGAACCGATTGTGTTGAAATCCACTGATGTTTTTTACTTAGACATGAGCAATGCACTATACACTGATCAGCCACAACATTAAAACCACCAACAGGAGAGGTAAATAACACTGACCTTCTTGTGACAATTTAGTGTTCTGCTGGGAAACTATTGGACCTGGCATTCATTTATGTGGATGTCACTTAGACACGTAGCACCCACCTAGACCAGACCAGAGACCCCCACCCCATAGCAACGACACTCCTTGACCACAAGGTGTTGACCTGGTCTCCAAATTCACTAGATCCCAAACTGATCAAGTATCTGTGGGATGATCCACAGAGGCCTCCCCTCAACCCATAGGACCCAAAGGCCCCCACTAACAACATTCTGTTACCAGACACCACAGGACACCCTCAGAAGGCCCATGTCCATTCTCTGATGAGTCACAACTGTTTGGGAGGCACAAATGAAACGTTCACAATATTAGGAAGGTGGTCCTGATCGGTGTATTTTCAAGTGACACACAAATGTTGTGGTAGTTTATTCATCATATATAATAAGTGAAAAGATTAGAAGAGTTTAAAATGAAAGAAAGGTGAAGGAAAATGGTTGAATAATAATCCACAAGTAGTAAATTAATTTTAAATAACTGAAACTTTTCTTTGCATCACTCAAAAGTTTATTAGATAATAACAATATAAAATAATTCAGAGATAAATTTCCATAAAGAAATCATTGTTTCTCTTGTGAACACATTTATGACACGGTGTGTAAGTACATTGCCATCTATAGATTATAAAGAAGGAATTAAAAAGAAATAAATCCAGTTATTACTGTATGCTTAGAGGAAGGAACTGACAATGATGTCTGTAAAACTGCTTGGACACAAGTCAGGGATTGTGATATTTACTTGAGTTGTCCAGGCGATCCATGCTCTTCCAGCTGGGCAAAGACGTGGCCTTGGCCTCCCTCTTCAGTGAAGCGTACTCCTGCAATCCGCTCCCGCCGCCGCCGCCCGCCCCTGCCCCTTCCTCCTCCGGACCTTTCTCTGGAGAGTCGTCACTAGTGAGGGAGAACGCCGACCGTGAACGCTGCAGAAACACACAATGAAGACAGAAATGTGAGCGTTATGACACACTCCGGTGGAACTCCACTGACATTAACTCCACAGCAGAGGTCAGAGGTCACTGGGTATTACATTTTAAAACATATAACAAAGGGCAGGAATTGGTCCATATGGCCAACTTTCCTCCTGTCCAGTGTCATAGAGTGTAAGGCTGGCTGTGACTTAACATCATCATCAGCAGGTGGTGCTAGAACACAACAAAGCAAATGCCTAGTAATGGAAGATCCTGTGAGTTTGGGAATGAAATAAATTCAATTCATAATAAATTAAGATGATTTCTAAACATGTCTCACTTTTGCCGTCTGTCTCATTATCATCATAGTATTCTATAGGTTAGCTTTTCATTCTATAGTTTTCTGATGGCAGATATCTTTTGGAAAGTCCGCTGTGAGTCCATAGGCAATGACTGAAACTGAATTAGCGTCAAGACGCCTAACCCCAAACTTATGTGGTGCACACATGACATAAGATTTAGTCCTTAAAACGGGTGCCATGCAAGATTAAGGTCGAGCGTTGTAGTACTCCAGCCGTAGTTGTTGCATGTGTTGTTTGTCTCAGTGTGTTTGCAGAGAGCTGATAAACAGAGCTAATTCCATGGTGGGCTGAGCGTTTGAGGAGGCTCCCCGCATATTTCGCAGGACTTTGATCATCACTGAGTGAAACAGCAGGAAACTGAATGGAGGGGCCCGCGGAGCGCAGCTTTGATGCTCTGCTCGCACAAGGACGGTGACAAATCTCCAGGAGTCCCTGTTGACTGCTAGTGTGAACCACTGCCAGATACGTGTGCGTGTGTGTGTGTGTGTGTGTGTGTGTGTGTGTACTGCTGATTTGGGTCTTGAAAAATATTTGAATAACTGCTGTGTTGTTGCAGTTTTGTCTTGTATTTCACAAACCTGGAATCTTTCGTGAAACAATGTTAAGTGAGCTATACACAGAGTAAGCTCTGTAGAGTGGCACCTGGGGGTTGGAGCCTATCCCAGCTGTCATTGGGCGAGGGGTAGGGTACACTCTGGACAGGTAGACAGTCTATTGCAGTGCTAACATACTCACATGCAAACCTACAGCCAGCATAGAATCACCAGTTAACCTAACCAGCATGTCTTTGGATGGTGGGAGGAAGCCGAGTACCCAGAGGGAACCCACACAGACACAGGGAGAACATGCAAACTCCACACAGAAAGGCCTTTGCCTACGCCAAGCAGATTTGGGAAAATCCATTGTTGAGTATTTTAAAACTATGAATAGATAAGTACATTTGGGTTTGATTTGTTCCTCACTGGTGCGTTTTATCCGTTTTCCTTGGCAAAGCACTTCCATAAAACTCAAAGAGGGCACACTGTATCTCTGTAGTCTTTGGATTAGCAGGATTAGTTTCTGTGTCTTTAATCTGGATCCCTAACACCACTGTTACACACACCATGCTGCCTTCTGAACAGAGGATTCTTAAATCTTAGGATTCCTGCTGCTTTGAACAAATATTCATTTAAAGTTGGTCTGTCTGAATGACCATGTCGCTCGAATAGCCACAATACATACAAATGAGAAAGAAGGAGAACGTAGCAAAATGTTCCCAGGAACCACGCTGTCATGAGGTGCTAATGATTAGAACCTGCTTTAAACCTCTGACATCTAGGGTCTGGTTTGTGGACGCCTATGATCCTGGAAAGGAGTTTCATAACATCTTTAAAATATTTTAAATAAATTGATCCACTGTCAGAAAAGCTTTTACAAAGAGTGTGGTTTGGTGTAGACATACATACTGTATGTCTATGGGATATGGGATGGACCAAAAATTGTCTCCAAGAAACCAAAACAATCATCACAAGATCTACAGGTAACTGTAACAGTGCATGTGTTGGTGTGAAAGCCTATGAATTTGCTGTCAGACAGAGGCTTGGTGGTGTGGTACGGTGTCTTGGGGTTGCTTCAATACCTCAGGGACTGGGAAACTGGGCGTGACTGATTCAGCTATGAATTCTGCATCATTATCTAAAAGGGTCTGAAGATAATGTCAGGCCATCTGTCAGAAAGCGTAAGTTAAACCAGAAGCCGACTTTTCATCAGGATAATGATGAAGTAGGGCTGCAAGTGCACCAGTTAATGGCTGGAAAAAAGGGGGATTGTGGAATGACTAAGTGAATGACTCAGACTTGAGTCCCATTCAAATGTTGGACTGGTGGACAATTAAGCAAAATAAATTTCTGCTGATTCTGATGATGAGGATGCACTTACAGTTTCCAGAAAAGACTACTACATCTATTGATGTTTCTGTTGCATAAATGACTGAAAATGCAAACTTTCCTTGGGTCTGACGGATTATATCTGCGGGCCTGTTCAGACCTTGCATTAAGATCCGATCTGGGTGATCCCATTCCGGTAAAGACAGGTGTGAACATCCCCAGGACGCATTTAGATTGCATTTGAGAGGTGGTCTGGGTCACAAGTGTGAACGCGATGCGTCCTGAGCTGTATTAAGGCCTGTTTAAACTTAACTGAGGAAATGGATCTCAGATCTGGAGACGCATGTTAATGCCAGGTCTGAACATACGCACGTAAAGCTGCTCATTTGCAATCAGATTGCTCAGACTTGACCTTAATGCAAGGTCTGAACAAGCCCCTAGTATAGGCACTGATCCACATATCAAGTCTAGAATATATGATGCAATAGGATGCAGTTACTTCTTCACATGGCAGTATGAGGAGTCACATAGATTTTCAGCCAAACACAACATGCTTGTAGGTTTTCTAGACAACGGTCAATCCACCAGTACACGGACAGGACAAAATGACACTGTACCTGCTGCTAAATGGAGTGAGAAACAGCTTGTATAATGGGACAAAACCTTTCACTTTAAACACAAGGTGGACAGCAAAAGGAGCAAATCCTTCTGACCCGGCCTCAGCAGTTTACACACTAACAGGCCAATTTGTTTTGATGTTGGTTGTGTAAATCGCTCGCAGCGTCTTAACAGTTTGAGCCGAGACAGAAACTCACCCAGAGCGAGTAGGAGGACTTGAGGGGGTCCTGTGGATCTTGTGAGGAAGCGTGAGGCTGAGAAGGAGAGGGCAGTTCACCGGGCTGGATCAGAGACTGAGGCTGAGGCCAGACAAAGTCATACTCTGTCTGCATCTCTGATCGCTTCCTCCTCTGAATGATCTGAGAGCAGCAGAGAGGACGAGAGGAAGGAGAGAAAAATGAACGAGCCTAAAAGCTACATGGCATAAAACAAGCTTTATTTAAATAATTAATTGCTACAATGGATGCAAATTGGAAAGGGAAAATGCAATCCTACAACAGCATTTTTTTCTATTTTTTTTCTATTTAGCCATGAATAATTTGCTGTTATGAAAATGCAAAGCCATTATTCAAGCTTTCATTTGGAATTTTCCGGCACTCAAAGCCTCCAAAAGGGAGATAAAAAAAGAGAGAATTTATTTTACTTCTAATGAATCGATGGCCGGCAAAAGTTAAAACTGAAAACTAATCAAACAAACCTCACTGTGTGCATGCAAATGAGAAGGAATGATTCAAATTAAAGCAGCTGTAATCTGAATTTTAATGTAATGCAACACATACGCTGACAAACTAAATTAGCATGTTGAAAGATTACCTGCCCTGTATCGTGTTCTCAGCTTCAAGAAGACGTTAGTTTCATTTACCATCACTCACTACAATCAATGCAAACGCTTTTGTTTAAAACTGTGACAGTCCACTGATCTGCCAATCAAACTGTCAAGGTGAGGACAGAGGTAGAACCGAGGCTGATGTGTTACGCTGTCTTTTTTAATTTATAAAGGGAAAGAATACACCTCCAAAAAAGAAAGCGCACTCTTACTCAACCTACTTTTTGGACAATGGTTGTGGCAAGTTCCTCTATGAGCTCCTCTTTGTGGTCCCGCAGATACCGAGCCTCATTCTGCTTCTCCTAGACACACAGACACACACACAGATTTTCTGTTCAAACCCACTGTGACCTGCCAGGAGCGGGTCTGTGCAGACATCTTAGGCAAAATCCATGACTGCACCCCGCTGATACGGAGACCGAGGGGGGCAAGTGGAGAGAAGTAAGGAGGTGTAACAGTCAGAGTGGGGATGTGAAAAGAGGGGGAAATACAAGAAGAAGTACAGAAATGAAAAGGGAAATAGGGAGAACGAGAGGAAACGGGAGGATCAGAGGGCAGTCGTACCAAGCTGTCACCGAACTCCTCTGCCTTAGCGATGGCCTCCTCTATAGCCTCCTCAGCGACACGCAGGGCGACTGTGAGCGTCTCTGCCATACTGTGTCCTGTTATCACACACAAACAGAATGCATATGTACATGTACGATGGTATTTTGCAGCAATATTCTTAGTTTCCCAGGAATTAATCCTAACAATGGTGTTCATGAATTTGACATTTGTGGTGGAGTGAAGGAAACCAACTGGACTAGTTCTTAACGGACACTAGCCATGCAAATTTCTGATGGGCTTCACCATAGACTGTATATAAATATGGACAACACGTCCCCACTTCCTTGCATTGGCCAAACTGATGCTATTTTCCTGGGCATACTGGCAGCGGCGTCATGCGAGTCTGGAGTCAGAGTCTGCGCAGTACAGTCCGAGAAGCGACTTGGATGAGTGGTAACATGCCATTAAGTAACTCTATTAGTCCAGTTGCCTTTTTGGGTACACCATGACCTGGACTCAGAACCTTCACAGACAACTGTGCAACTTCCGTAGCTCAGAGCTCCAGGATGAGGAAGCTTTTATCACGCGGCAAAAGAACAGAAATTAAAAACACTGCCTACCTGGAAAGGATGGATTCATGCAAAAGTAGCTATTGTAATTTAGCTAATAACCAATTCAATTAGTCACTGCAGCAGCAGCGACTGAGGGGGGAAAAAAAGCTAATTTAGACAATTCATCACTAAGCAAAGCAGCAAAATAATAAGTAATAAGAATGTCCAAAAACATAATGAACAGTCCCTGGAGCTGGCTCAGAGAGTGATGTGTCAGCTAGCGATAATATGTCTCTATAAAAAAAATAGAGAAGGGAAAACGGTGGTGGAGGGAACATAAAGGCACCAGAGGCTCTGTAATATCACGCTAATAAAGCAAGGAACCTCTGAACCTCTTCTCAACAATGGTTCATGCAGTTTACTTCACACTGTGCCGTGAAGCGTCTAGTAAGGAGGCATTTGCATGAGCTCAAATTTAATAATCATATGACACTGTATGATTGTTTTCCTCTGCTGGCCGTTATTACCAGGGCGTGTTGACAGAACATTCACAACTGCGTTCAATTACTGTATTTTCTCAAATGCGGCCCTAATCGTTTCGTTATGAAAAGGCGCGCTTTGAACGAGTTCCGCGCTATATGAGGAAACACGGTACATTGTCTCCAGAGCACAGCTCAGTGACTGCAGCTCATTCAGTTTTTGTTGGTTATTTGAATGAGAGATTCATGTGAAAGCTGCAAGCTGGGCCTTTTTGAACAGGCACATTCTGCAGAGGAAGGCCGCTGCTATTGTGGAAACATTTGCACTTGAATATAGAGATCCAGCAAATACAGCAGGGGATAGCTGAGTGCCGGGAGAAAGACTGGGTCTGAAACTTTAGATTTTCAACAGACTTAGTGCTGACACAGAGCCAGCCTGACCGTGTCAACTTTTAGCCGAAATAAGAGCTCATACAAACACCATTAAAAATAACACAGCATTTTTACTGGTCCCTGGGCCTGTACAGACACCGTGTTAAGATCTGGTCTGGGCTATCCAATCTCAAGCGACCAGCTTTAGGTATGTGTGTTCAGACGTGGTATTAACAAATGCACGCTTTCAGTTTCAAATAAACACATTGATTTGCTTTGTTTTTTCCAGTTGATCATTGAACTGTGGTTAAATTATAACCAACTGTTGTCACTAGGGACGTCCGATATTGAGTTAAAAATGTAATATCGGGAATTATCGGTATCGGGTTTTTATAACCGATGTTTGTTCTGTATGCATCAGCATTTCCGAGTCTGCATGAACGCAGCATGGGACGTTTACAGGCGCATGCTTGATGACGTATAACAACAACAACACGCTAGTCTCGTAGGTTGCTAACCGTGGCTAACAAGCTAACTCACCCGGTGTATGAGATGTCCGTGGTTTGGAAGTATTACCAAGTGTCACCTACTAACAGTAAATTTGCAATGACTGCAAAGCAAAGGTGGTTATGAGAGGAGGAAACAAGGCATCTTCCTTTAATACATCGAATTTGATCACCCACCTCAAGAAGAATCATACGCTACATTTGTCTTCCTTGTTCTGATATTGTCTGTAGTGTTGTTTGAGGCAAAAATGTCTCTCTAAAAATAAATGAATGGCACTTTTATCGTGTTTACATTTGAAAAGCCATGTTTCATTTATGTTTGCATCCAGTGGGACATCGCAATAAAATAAGGCATAATGTGTTAATTCCATAATAGGTGATATGTTATGTTGTTACCTAACAATTTTGGTGTAAAAAGACTGCATATATCGGTATCGGGTGATATTGGTATCGGAAATTAAAAATTGGACAATATCGGAATATCAGATATCGGCAGAAAAGCCAATATCGAGCATCCCTAGTGGTCACAGATCGGATCTCTCCAGTGTGATCTCAGTGCGTCCTGGGGTCTGAACAGGCCTGCCTGTCCAACTGGTGGCGTGCAAGACACACCCTACACCCCGACCAACCACGACATCCTCCCACGCACACAGAGCATGTTTGTTTGCAGGCCTCTCAGGAGCCGCCAATATCTAAATGGCATTTCTGGATCATTGCACAAACAACTCATTACTACTGGTAAACAAATGAAATTTGCTTTATTGGGAGACTGGGGTTGTTTAGTTGCATATTTATTTGTGCATTAAGGTGTGTATGTGTGTAAATGGTAAAAAGCATTAGTAGAAGTAGAAGTGCAGTCAGTGGTGAGTGGGAGGCTGCGATAAGGCATGTCGGTGATTGTATGTGTATCCAGTGGATTCATGATAGAGTGTGTGGATGTGAATTTTAATGTGCGGGCAGTTTAATGATTAAAAGAGGACTGTCACCCTGAGTGTGTGTATAGTTACACCAGTGCTTCTCAAATAGTGGGGCGCGCCCCCCTGGGGGGGCGCCGTGCAATGCCTGAGGGGGCGCGAGTGCTTGCTCTTGTTGTATTCGATTAAAGTGTAATTGCACATCCAGAACGTAGATGGCAGTGGCGCTCTCATTGTGCGCACTATTAGCTCTATGGTGTTTTTTAACAGAGCCGGCGGTAAGAGATGTAAACAAACTGAGGAACATGGAAAAATATTTGACAGGGATGAAAAGAAAGGCCGTAAAAGAGGAAGATAATAAGACAAAGGAAAGTCACTCAAAACCCAAGACAAGGAAATATGACGAAACGTCGAAACGTATGTAGCGTTTGGCTTCACTGTAACTACGGTCGGGGACGAGGAAAGACCGTACCGGTATGTTTGTTCAGAGAAAACGCTCCGAATATTGCCACCAATCATCCCGTTTTGTGACTGCTAAGTCAGTTAACCATCGAGCACTGTTAACATCATATAAGGTAAAATAGTTTAAATAATAAATAAATAATTTAATACCTACAATAGTTTAAATAAGGATTTATTTTTTATTCAGGCAAATTGCACTTTAATGCATTAATCTTTTCTGTAAGAGACTGAGAAACAATCTTAATTAAGTTATTCCATGTCTTTTTTCTTTTCTCTGTACATATAACAAGTTTTGCAAAAATGATACTAATTGTAAAGGGCGGGGGCAGGGGCGGGGGGGGGGCATATTCTTCTTCCTAAGGGGGGCATAACAGAAAATAATTGAGAACCACTGAGTTACACACACCACACACACTGGCCCTGGCAGAACGGTCCTCATTTGTTGAAACCATTAATATACAACGAACAGGAAAGCTCAACCTTTTAGGAGAAAGTCATTACTGAAGCACAGAATGGTTGTCCATCAGCGCGCCGCTCACCTTCGCTCTGCTTGTAAAAGAAGGAGTCGCTGCCACAGACACTGCCATCGTTGTCGTTGCTTCCCTCGTGCACGCTGCTTTCTGAAAAAGGGAGCGAAAAACAAAGCCTTCAGCCTTTCAAGCTGTCACAGACATGCAAATATCCTGCACATATCATAAAACATAATGATGCTCCTGCGTAATCCTTCTCGTGCCATTGGCACATTAAAAGCAGGTTACGTGTCGCACAATGCCGCTAAATCTCTTGTAGTCTCGTCAGCTCTATTCCCATCTTCATTTTGTCATGTTGTCAGCCGCTTTGTTTTGTTTCTTCTGCGTTTCTATAGTGAACGTAAAAACAACGAAATGACAGTTGAAAGAATGAGACAACTCATCTGATAATTAACTTCGGAGAAGATCACACACTGGTGTTTTCTCACAGCTCGTAAGAGTGCTGAATGTTTCTGCAGTTTTCAGGCCAAGTCTCATGTGAGTCGGTGCTATATCTGTGTAAGTACCTTTTCAAGTAAAATCTACAGTTGCAGAAACGGACACCCAAAATGGAAATTCTGTGGTATAATATTTAGACAAGTCTACTTAAAGAGCCATGAAAGCCCAGAGAAAGTGTAGTAATAGTTACAACATCCCCGCCTTCAAAACCACATATTCCCTTAGTGGCCCATTAACTCCTGTTAGATATCTCTCCTGTGGTTCCCATTTGCTGTGGCCTTCTAATCAGTCCAGCCGTAAAAATGAAGAGCGACTACTTGGACATGCAGCTTAATAAGAAGGCAAACTGTCAGACAGGGCAGGAGGAGGATTTTGCCAAAACACAAACGTAAAGGGAAGTGACCTTTCTGCCTGACCACGCTTAAGGTACATTTCCATTCCATCCCCACCCAACAGGCCAGCTCAAACTTAGATCCAGACAAAACACAAACTTGTTCCAGGTCCACTTCTGGTCCTCACTGCAGCTATTTTCCATTTAGCATCCAGAGCCAAAACAAAACCAAACATTTACCCACAACCCAGGCCTCACTCCAGGCCCCAGTCGCTGGTGCTTAGAAAACAGAAGCACAACCAAACTCCATGACTCCCATGCTTGGCCCACCTCCAGGCCTCTACCACTGGTCTAGTCCCGCTGCCGCTCCTGTTGGACCGGCTGCAGTCGCTGGCTGAATGGAAAGACAGTCGAAAGCGCCCTGTGGCTTTGGTGCAAACCTCACTTCACGGAGCCGGAGCCACCCGCTGATCTCTGCCATAGCTGAGTGAAACACTGCCAAGGAAGGAGCCCGCCGTTACAAAGCCATCGCTCTTCCACGCTGCAGTGTTGCTTCTGGATGAAAAGCCGGTAGCTTAACACAAATGCAAATATGCATATTTTGCAAAGTGCAGCAATAAACACGCACCTTATTTTTCCAGCAGTAACACGGCCATCTGTCAGATATGTTACACTAGTCCAGCTCTTCTGCGAGATGAAATGCTGCTTGTCAAATCTTTGCAACATTCAGTGCAGAGCATGCAGGCTAGCAATCACAAACTTTGCTTCACCATGACATGCAGTGCTCCGCTCTACTGTTTCTCTGCAGATCTAACTACATCCAACAGCTGTTAAAGATGTTTGCCCTAAGCCAGATTTACGATTTTGCCTAAGATTTACAACATATCCTAAGCTGTAACAGACATGTAACTGCATCACGATGATGCCATTGGTCCACAGTACATTTCCTCGTCTGTGTCTCTCAGTGGCTGGACAGGGGCAGAAGGATAGAAAAGTCACCCTCTAAACAACATGTACTTTTAGTAAAAGTAAGTTTTGGTCTGTGTTTATTAGCACCAGCTCCAATATGAGCAGTTCATCACCACACAAGTAGAAATGCTGACACCAGCAGAGCCTGCTACAGCGTGGGAAGTATACACCAAGCTTTACTCAACGTCCGTCATTGGATTTTATGCCGTTCTGTGTATCTCCATCTACAAGCCCAGTCCTCCCAGTCACATCGTGCTGTACTGTGTCCCCGGACCATTACACGCTCCACCTGTCCTTTCCTCCCAGAGCTGTCTCACCTTGACTGCAACAGCATTCAACAGAGCTGTACTGTTCTCGCTTGGTTAGAGCTGAATTATAGTTTCAGGCGGTGTGGAAGGGGACAATGGGGGGGAAATTACCTGCGGCAGCTCAGGACAATGTAGACACAAAAGGAGTGCTGTCAGAGAAAGCGAGACGCCTCGCAAGATTCCCACGCTGACAGGCACACACATACAAAATAAACCTTTTCTGTCAGTCACCCGGCAGCATGCCATCTTGTATGCGGTGTGTTATTCATTCTGGACAAGAATGAAAATGAATGTTATCATTTGTTAGGACATAATCATCATTTTTATCATCAATTCTCATCAATTCTGCAGATTACAGTGGTCACAGGTGGTACGTAGTTCTGGTGCATGTGTGCCCAGCAAATGGATTGTATGTACTTGCATACAACTAGGTTTCAAAGAGAAAAAGATGTCCCTTTTTCTTCTTTACATTTGCCTTTAGACAGCTGGAATAGGCTCCAGCAGACCCCCGTGACCCCTAACAGGACTAAACGGGTATAGAAAAAGACTGACTGACTGCCATTTGCCTTTAATAATATGTTTTTGGCATGTTGATGTACCAAAAGCTGCAGTTCATCAAATGGCCACTTGAGGCAGGAGCCGAAGTCCTGCAGATTAGTCACTTATCACGTGACAGTAGCAACATGGACACCTCCTAGACGACAGGTGAGGAGCCCAGTGGGTCACTGCAAGAAACTAGCAGCGGTTGATCAAGTGTGTGGAAATACGTCACTAAAGATGGAGTCCATACTACGTGACATGCGTAATACGTAAGTCAGTCGGGAAATAAACCAACAGTACAACTGCAAAGCACACTCATCTGAAAAAGCATCCGCTAATGCTAGCAGAGGAACGGTCCGAATCGTTCAGACAGCAGTCAGTTAACGACCCAAATCAACAATTTGTTAGTGAATTTCATAGATGCTCAGCTGCAGAGGAATGTGGAGGACTATTAAATGCTAATGATGGTGCTGAGTTGCAGCCTGTTTTTATACAGTCTATACATTACATACACCCCTTAGTAAAAGCATTCTGAAATACTCTGTAGAGCTGAAGGGAGCAATGGCATCGCGTTTCTCTAGGTGGGCTTGTCAATATCTGCAAGTTTCTTCAAATTACATCCACTGGCTTAGTTAAAGTATATCATCCCTTCTGTTATTTCAGACACCAAACACGATTAGCCAAGTGACTCACACTGTAACTCTAAGCTTCAGAGCAGTTGCAACAGTGCCTGCCTGTCATTCTTTCATGCCTGCTGGTCATCTGTGACTCACATAAGACAAAACAACTATAATGCAGCTACTTGGGAGACACAACAGAGGGATGTGTTTGGCACTGGTTGCCTCAGAATGACATTGTCACATGTCAGTACAGAGGGGAGGTAAGGTCGGCGTGTATACATGTGGGTTCTCCGCGTCTGTGCTTTCTCTCCATTGTCTCACAATTTCTTTTTTCTCATTCCGCTCCGAAAAACCTGCTGCTGAAAATAAAAACAGCGCTGAAAAGTGTTTGTTAACCCCTCAGTCATTTCTAATATAATGAGCACTACAGTGAGCGTTGGAGTGAAAATTAATTTGCTAATTAATTATTCTTAATTTGCGTTGTCCCTCTCGGGTGCAGGGTATTTACAAAGTGTTTATTCACACATCAGTGACTTTTGTCTTTTTTAAACTGAATATAACACATTGTGTTCTGGGACTGTTTGCCTAAAGTAGCATACATGCAACAGGGTATTTTAAACTGGGCTAAGAACGATTCACTGGAGAGAACTATCACAGTCAAATAAAAAGAATGAATATAGTATGCTGTATAGTAGACCAAACACAACTCTCCAACAACCCTGCTGTCAATGAGCACTGATCCCTCAGCGTTGCGTGTTATACCACTACCACAAACTACCGCCACGCTAGACAGAACTTGTATTTTGAAATGTTTTTATTGACTTTTTTTTTAAGCTGATTGATTGGGAGCGGAGTGCGGGAGGAAACCGAAGCCCTTGGAGGAAATCCATCCTGACACGGAGAGGAACATGGAGACTCCACACTAAAAGAAGCCCGCCGCTCGGCTGAGGTCCGTCTGTGAAAGTGCAGACAGACCACAAAAAAAACACAGCTTAGGCTCTTGGGTTGCATTCAGCAGCACAAGGATACTGGTGAGCCTCATCAGTTGATATTTGAAGGTTTTTTGTGGCGGCACGACAAAGTTTGAGGACAAGTGTCTATGCGGTTTTGAGTATTAGCATGCTAAAATGCAGCTGATTGATTTATGACTGATGCAAACACACTTGCCAGAGTATTCACATTCCCATCAGCCTCAGTTAAGAGTTTGTGTTTGGTGCAAATTGGTGCAGACAAAATGTTAGCATGCTAACAAACTGAACTGAGACGGTGTACGTAGTCAACATAAGCTGGTCATTGTCAGAAGGTTAGCATGTCAAATTTATGCAAGAATTGCAAAGTAACCCTTTCAATTATAATCTATTAACATAGGTATGTTTTACTACTCTTGAAATGTTAAATATAATGCAGTTCTTCTCACATAAAATCAATGCGCACATAGTTTAATGTTTTTCACGCAAAAGAATGCAAACGTCTCCCTTCTTTTGGTCAAAAAAAATACAGCGGATTTTGCACAGTTCTAGTAGTTCTAGTAAATGTGCATTCGACATTGAGTGAGATAAATGGATTTTCATAGAGAGATGATGTGAAGAGACAAGGGGATGAAAAGAATATGTATAAATAAATGAACCAGTAAAGCTCCACTTAGGAGCTAACACTCCTGAAGAGCCAGCAGCAGCAGCAGCAGCAGCAGCAGCAGGAGAAGGAGGAGGAAGGAGAGTCCAGACGGTTTGTGTTCAATTACAGTGCAGCATCTGGCAGCGCGCACATCCTCATAAACAAATTCCTCAGAACAATGGCTGTACTCACAGTTTGTCTGTTTACATCATAACCAGCTGGGTGGTAGAGGCAAGTAAACAAAGCCACATTAGGCTTAGTCTCCCCTTTAATTTGGGAGACGGTTGGGAGTTAGAATCACCCTTCACTGAGATGAGATGAGTCTGCCATGATAAGACACAACAGGACGAATGATCCAGGGTGCCATGTGCCATACTTCAGCATATTACCGACCAGTGCAGGTGGCGCTTGCAGCACTGACAAGTGTGTGTGTGTGTGTTGACGCATGTGCAGAAATTAATTGGTCCCAAGGCAAACTTGGCCTTTGAAGCTTAAATGATGGAGGGGAAATACAAAATGAAGGAGCAAAATGTCACCAATAATTAGCTGCAGCTTTCAGTCTTTCATTTTTATCCTTTCAGAAAGTAACCAATGTCACCTGCAGGGCTCAGCACTTACTTAAAAGGACTGACTTGATGACTTAAGAAGCCTTTGATTGGGCTCATGTTTCTACTGCACGAACAAGAGCAAGAACAATGCTGTGAAAAATGACCCAGAACTCAGTGGGGAGTGCCAGAAAACGTTCAAAAAGCAGGAGATGAAAATGTTAGTCCCACACAAACCTGTGTCAAATAAAACTATGAAAAAACTAAACAATTCTGTAAAAAAACAACAACAAGGAGAAATCAATGCCAAACTGATTGTGTTCTCAAGTTGTTAGCAACAGTGCAAATGATAACCAATGATGAAAAGTATTTGTCCATGTTTACCGTGTGTATTACCACACATCCTATCAAAATCTAAAATGTCCTTAAGATCAGACTGAGTGCCCAGACAAGTGGCAGTCTGATCTTAGACCCAAATGCAAAGGAGTTTTCAGTGCCCCCCCTTCACCCTCCACAACAAACCCTGAATCCATGCACGCTGACATACAAGAGCAAACTGATTCATTTGCTTCTTTTGGTCTTTTTTTCCCCAGCAGCAATCCCTCTGGGCTCCTGTTTAACATTCTGCCCTCCAACCCTTACAGGCAGAGCACTGTGGTCTGAGTCACCAAGCTTTCGGCTCAAAGAACACTGACAACAGTGACAATATTCCCACGAGTGTCTGAACTACTTGCAGGCGGTTTAGCTCGCAAGACGCTCAAAATGACCACAAATCTCTTGTAAGGCCAAGTGAATCAGACCAACTGTTGGCGTATCTGCTGCACTATTCTGGATCAGACACAGGCCCAAGGTTGCTGGTTTCATTGTTCTGGCAGTGACTCAATACGTGTACAGAAATGGATCAGAGCAGCATAGTGCACAATGTTCACTCAGCTTGAGTGTGATTCTCTCTTCTTATTCTAACAATGATGGTCCTTGGTTTTGTTCTGAATTACCTCTAACCCGGCAGCTACAGAAAAGTTACCACAGTGGAAAAATGGAAATTCATTACATTCATTAATCAACCTTGGTTGGTAGGATTGCCAACGGGTGATAGAATAATCAAACACACACAAAAAAAAAAAATCACAAAACACATTTCCATATGTATAAGTAAAGGGAACTTTTAGTAGCAGAACATTTCTCAAAGAACTAAAGGCTTCCTTTAGGTCAGAAGAATATTTTACCCTGATTCCCTGGCCTCTGCGCTGGAAATGTACGCAGTAGCTTCAACATGTCCTACTACAGAGAAGGTTCCTGTTGTGGAGCAGCTACAGATCTAAGAGCCTGTTCAGACTTGGCATTAAGATCTGATCACATACAAGACAGGTGTGAACACCCCCAGCACATTCTGAGATCACATTTGCGAGATCCGTTTACTGTTCACATTCAGAGGTGGTCCTAGCTGCGTGTGTTGGCTTTCATCGGGTAGTGTGAACGCAACGGCGTGTCTGGTTAAGTTACGCATTTCCTCATTCATGGATGTCTTCATTTACCTTCATCACCAGAAATTACGGTGCGTATGGAAGCTTGGCGTTATAGTCTGAACTGTGTGCAGGTCTAACTAACATCTTAGAGGAGATCAGTAAATAATAACTTAACGTGTGTGCCAAAGTCATGACGCCCACACATTAAACAGATCTGTTGTTGGCTCTGGAGCAGTACTAGAGATCCATTAGAGACAGCAGCTGTTAAAATATGGTACTGCCCTCAAGATGATGTTGGTGTTTATTTGCATGCAGAGTGCCAAACTGAGATCAGAGATGCATTTGGAGACGCATGTTATTGCCAGGTTTGAACACATGTACCCAAAGCTGGTCACTTGGGATCGGTTTGCCCAGACCAGATCTTAATGCAGAGTCTGAACAGGCTGTAGGAGTGAAATATAGATTTTACAGACTGTTCCAGAGGTTTGAAGGCGGTAGAAGGTGGTAGACAAATGTTAAACACTAAACAATAACCCCACTTGTAAGGTTACAACTTCTGTAAACAGTTTGTTTAACACCTATGTTCTGGATTTGTTTTTATCATAGGAACAACCAAAAAACTCCTCCTCACTCACTCCTAAAACCACACAACTGAACAATAAGTCTGAAAGAAACTGACCACCCAGTTCATGATCAGACATGCTGGTGCAGACACACACAAACACGAACACACACGGACATGAACTCTTCTTTTGTTGCCGTACTGAAAAGATGAGTGCAGCTACAGAAAGCTTTAAAACACTTTCTCACCGGAGGGAACAGCATGTTTGAAGGTGATAATATGTTTGAGCTTTTCTTGAGTCGCCGTCATCTTACTGGATAGGCCTCCCACGGACATTTGGAGGGATATGACAGCAAACGCTGAAGCCAGGAGAAAATTGGGACATTCGTAATTCCCCATTTGAAATGAATAAGATTTAAGTGTCAAAGAAAAAAAAAAAATCCATCATTGCTGTGCCTGATGTTTCATAAGCGACGCACCACGTTCCATTTCACGCTGAATTTCATGATGCTAAAATCAGACAAGAGCGGTAGAGACTGGTGAACACATGTCACAATTTCAAACTCACATGTGAATGGACCACAAAAATTATAAGAATACTGGCTAATATGTAGCAAAAATAATATCCCCTGGGTACATTTTGGAGAGACGCACAGGCACAGGAAGCCAAGGCATATCAATACAGTTGAAGAGATCTCAAAAATAAGAAATGAATAAGCTTTGGCTCATTCAGGCTTAAAGTCTCTGGTTTTGAATATTAAAACTCATCACAAGTACTTTTACTTTTAGGACAGACTTCTTTTTAGATCAGACACCAGATGTCTGTATAGTAGAAATGAAGCTACCAAGAGATGAGCTTAGACTGGTGTAACAACTGGAAGCAGGGGGGAACAGCTTGAATCGCTCTCTCCAAAGACAACTAAATCTGCTTACCAGAACCTCTGCAGAGAGGAGGCCCTATGTGGGTTTACTGTGGACGTGGCCCCAGTGTGTTGATATCCCTCACTGGGGTCCATAATGGTTAAACTAGTGGAGGCCC
The DNA here is from genome assembly GCA_005024645.1 of Planiliza haematocheilus. NCBI lineage: Eukaryota > Metazoa > Chordata > Actinopteri > Mugiliformes > Mugilidae > Planiliza > Planiliza haematocheilus. The sequence continues at coordinate 429,502 of SRSE01000811.1, forward strand.
CATATGGACTAGCCCCTATGTGGGTTATCTGTAGGCACTGGCAACCTGCTGAATCTGAAGCCCACATAACATAATTGTGGATTTGGCCACACTGGACCCAAAAGCACCCATGTTGGACCCGCGCTTGTAACGTTTTGTGGTGGTATAGTGAGGCAGGTCCCAAACACAGGACATACACAGTGAGGCAAGGCAGGATGAAATAAAAAAGTGAGTAAAAAAAGTAGTTTAATAAAAGTAAACCAGAAATCCAAAAAGATGTCAAAACACAAGGAAAAAAAACATAGAAGCTAAAGGGAATACAGAAACATCCACAGAAGAAGTCATAGGGGTGACAAAACAGACAACATGACCATAGACTAAGGGAAAGGCAGGAGTACACAATATATAAGGCCTGAAGGTTTTGTGAGGTATCCAACGATACCCTCTCCTAAAACTAAAATCTGTCATTTTTACACAACAATATTGTATGCTGACTTTATCATTAAAAGTGCTGGTACCTTGACTTTGTTGGCAGGGACAGAGAGAGGACAGAAGCTAAGCTAGCACACAGCTGGTGGCTTCATATTTTGCATCCACCATCAGAGTGAAATCCATCTTAATGTCATCCCACTCTTGGCAAGAGTCAAAGTAAGACAAAGCGTATTTGCCAAAATGTCAAACTATCCTTTAAATGTCATGTATTTTAATTTGTTGTCTATTTACTACTACCCTGCCCAAGTTGCTGTGTAGACACTTACCAACATACATCTTTTCACCTGCAGCAACAAATGTGATTATATACTATTCTGTTAATTCACTTAATTTAACAAATGCTTCACTTTGTATACGTGAAAGAATTTTTTTTCCATCCTGACATTTTATCTCCACTGTTTAATACCACATCTAACGTGTGGTTTATACGTCTGTGTCAATGTGATGCTGTAGCTACGCCGTTAGCCCGGACTCTACACAGACCCTAATGTCGTAGCCTGTCGTACACCTTCCCAGAAATGTAAATACGTATCGCGGCGATGCAGACTGGAAAAGATGTGAGTGGTCTGTATGGTAGTCGCACATTTCTGGTTTAAATATTTCCGGCTGCTACTCTATCTCCACAATTTCCAAATTGATTGTTCTGAATCAACAAAGATAGAACCCATCGGGGAAAGGTTTATTGAGGAGGTTCGAAGATACAGACATTTGTATGACTCATCTTTGGCGAAGTTTCAGTGAAGCAGGAAGTAGAAAGAGAAGCAGGAAGTATAACCAAAAATTAACCCAATTGGCAAAAGAGGGCCGACTAGATTTTGGGTGGACTTTTTACAGAGCGAGCCAGACTGCCTTGCGCACATGTATAAATGGCTCGGCGTAGGCTACGTGCGTGTAGCTTACATCGTCTAGTTGGCAGAGGTACAAACCATACGTGACAATCTCAGTTTGTTGACTTGTTACTTCTTGTTCACAGCCAGAGGTGGGTAATAATGAGTTACATTTACCTGAGTAACTTTTTGAAAAGAAATGTACTTCTAACAGTAGTTTTACTGCACCATACTTTTTACTTTAGTAGATTTGTGAAGAAGAAACTTAACTTATTTCTTATGTGGTGTCAAACAACTACGCTGTGATTGGTCAGAAATTGGAAGTGGGTGTGGTTAATGTGTAAAAGGGGAAATGCTAGCGGCAATTCTGTGAGCTCCCAGATGCTAATATTTGCAGTGGGACCGATAATCTCTCCTGGGTTACTGTGATACTTTGGGCTACACTCGATTCGCTCTACAGTAAATGCCGCCAGTTGTGTTATTTTTATTTTATTAATGGGAAATATAAGAGTTTGCACATTATTTTACTTTTTTGTCTATCTGATCACATCATTTCTAAAAAATAAATCAGACATTACAACGAAACAGCTACCCTGTACTTGAGCAAATACTTTTTTATTCTGTTCACAGCAGAAGTTTCAATTCCAGTGTTCAGGAGAGAATCACGTACGAGTAAACACAACTGCTGTACACATATATAGGAAATATAGGTGGATGACTCACTTTACGTATTCGTTCTCTCTCTGCACACATGCTATGTGTTTGCCTATCACAAACACTTCATCCATGTTTAATGTGAAAACTCCCCAGGGCCTTACATCTATCAAGCAGAGCAACACTCTCACTCTCTCTTGTGCACATGCACCGACCGGTTGCAGGTCACACAGGAGCATTACTCGCCTCCACCGGTGGAGACAGACATGAAAGTACAAACGGCTCACTGCCTGGTCTCCTCCTGCTGGTTTGAAGGTCACGCTTTCTCTTTGGGGACGTGATGGATGTAAAACAGTCGCATCGCTCTCACCAACTGTCACGTCAGCTGACATTTCACACTCGCGCGGAATTGATTTCACCACAGTGGCCCCTTGATGGTAATAAAAAATGAAAGCTCCTTTACGAGCGCGCGTGTAAAAGCAGCCTATATTTCACATATGTTTGGGAAAACGGTTTATGGGAGGGTTTCACATTCCTGTGGCATCTCATTACATATGCATAAAGAGACCACTATCAGGATTCTGGCAGAGTCCTTGGGCAAAGTAGATCAAATGAGATGGTGTAAGATCAGTTTGTTAATGAGCAACATCTTTTAACTAATTGAATTTATTTCCCATCTATGACTTGTTTGTATCCTTGCTGGACTGAAATCCAATTATATGCTGTTCAGCTGAAAGCAAGGAAATCTTGATGCAAATCAGTCTGTTGCATACTTGTCAATGCTCTTGACGTGTCCCATTATTCACTGCAAAAGAGGACTTAATTATTTAGAAAATAAAGCCCTGCATACAGCAGCCGTAGCATTTTGCTTCTTCTTGACATCTATTTAACCCTCTAAGGCCCAGCGTTGCAGAATTACAACATTTTTATTTTTTCTAAAAAAGGGTAGAAATGTTTTTTTGTTGTTGGTTTTTTTCACATTAGCATAGCCATTGGGTCCTATTGTTCAGTCTCACAATGGTTCTGGATAGGACATTTGTATACAAGCCCGACCCACAGGTCCCGAACTTTCACAATCTGCAAAACTTTGGCTGAGCAACAACACTTTGTTTCCTTGGACTGGATTTATCAGATTTAAGTAAGTATAATGCCTTTAATATTTTTTTTTGTAATCATTACACTTAATAGAACATGTACATATGTAATTATTGTGAAATGCATTCATCAAATGTAAATTAGAGCATGTTATATACATGTTGTAATTTTACAACACTGGGCCACTGTGGTAGTCAAAATGGCCATGTTGTAGGTTTACAACATACCTGGCTAAGTGTAGTCTAAATAGACATTTTGACAGGGACCTTCTATTTTTCACAATATATTTTAAAATTACACACATTTATTACACTTTCCAGATGATATATTATGTAGGCTTTATATTTATTTTTTACTTTAATTTCCAAACCAGTGCTATTTGGAACCCACTGTACAAGAAGCTGTATTACCAAAATATATTGCAATAGCATATCACTTTCTACTGCTTCTAATGCTTCTAATGGTAATCACCTTCAATAGTTCAGTTTCTCATTCTGTTTGTATACATGTGCCTATTATGTTGGCTCAATTCATAGTCTAAGCAGTTAGTTCTGGGAGGATAGTGGGGGGATGCTGAGGGGTGCCTGTTGCATTGTTGTAGAACAGGTGAGAACGTTCGGGAATGCATTCCCATTGCAGACATTATCATCCTAGAAGAAATGCAACATGCATTCCTTTTGGGATGATGGTTTCACATTCTTGAACATTCTCACCTGATAATCAGAGCACAATAGGTTGGCCAGACAGTATTGTGTGACTAGTGAAATGTGTAAATAGGTTACTTTGCCCCACCACCCATGTACTAATGTTATTTCCATTTAATTTGTTTTCATTTCAGAATGTCTTCAGCAAGGAGAAAGCCCTTCTACAGTGTGCAGGATCCAAAAAAGGTTTCAAAAAAGGCAACTGGACTTGTAGATTTTGGAGAAGACGTTTCACCACTCATCCGAGTAGCTTCTTCAGTTCTGAGGGACTGGTGGGAAGTCTGAGGTTTAAATAGGAACTCTTCCTGAGAAACATTGCTTGTTATGCTAATAACCCGAAACTGAGGAGGTGGACTGAGATTCAATTTGCCATCTATTTACAATACAGTGCTAACTTCTGTCCCCAAGAAGTTTCAGTCTCCTTCACACCTTGACACTGGAGCCCCAGAAGGACAAGAGTCGTTGGAGAACCATTCATAGGTAAGACCAAAACAGGACCAAAACAGTCCCCCCCTCACAAAAGGTAAGTACCCGGTCGTTAGTGGGAATAGCTGCACCAGTTTCGGGTTATTAGCATAACAAGCAATGTTTCTCAGGAAGAGTTCCTATTTAAACCTCAGACTTCCCACCAGTCCCTCAGAACTGAAGAAGCTACTCGGATGAGTGGTGAAACGTCTTCTCCAAAATCTACAAGTCCAGTTGCCTTTTTTGAAACCTTTTTTGGATTACCATGACCTGGATGACTGAGAACCTACACAGACACAGTGTGCAGGATGTCATCGATGTTGTCCAGAATGGAGAGAGTGATGTGGACATAGACTTTGATGAAACTGATGAAGAGTCAGATGACGAAACCCATGAAGAAGTGGACAAAGAAAACCATCCACCCACTGACTGCCCAGACGATGAGGACATTGAGCCCCAAACAGCCAAACATGCCATGCCCCGTGACAGATATCGCTGGCAGACAAAAGTTTTCATCAGCCCTAATACGGATTTTTCTGGTCCACCTCTCACAAAAGATGTGCATTCCCTCCACACACCACTGGAATACTTCCGACAATTTGTGTCTGAAGACATGATTGAGTCACTCACAATAAACACAAATGAGTACAGCCTTCAAACACATGGAAGATCCATAAACACCAACAAAAAGGAAATAGAACAAATGATGGGCATGTATCTGAAGATGGGCCTGGTACAAATGGCTGGGAGACAGACACACGGTACGCACCTGTTGCTGATGTGATGCCACACAACAGATTCCTGTCTCTGTTGACATCCTTGCATTTGCAACCTACTACTCCTCATACCCCTTGTACATATGTCTATACTGTAAATATTTGGCATTCCCTACATGCATGCACATGTTCCTGTTTTTTATTTCTTTATTGTTTTTAAATAAATTTGCTATTCATAAAAATATGACTACTGTTGAAATTATTATTCATGTTATATACTGTCCTGGGGCTACGTAACAAGCAATCAACCATGCAAATGAACCCATAGTGTTTTTACTGAGGTATAAACATTTGTACCTTTCTGTTCTGACAATGAGTACAACTAGCCGGCAGGAAATTCTGCTACCCCATTGACCCAGCGTTGTAATATTACAACGTTCTCATTAGGGTTGTACCGATCCGATCACGTGACTCGGAAATCGGGGCCGATCACGCAACTGAAGACTCGATCGGGACTCGGACGTTACGACCCGATCAGAGATCGGTTTTATATATATTTATTTAGTCATTATTTGTATTAGATTGTTGATATATGGGCTATTGGTGATTCAAAAAAATAAAAAATAAAATGAGTATTTACTACCACCGTTTACGGCATGCGCATGTGCAGAAGACCAGCATGCTAGTTTGTTTTGAAGCGGAGTGGCGAGTTGTGGCGCACCATGTCTGCTGTGTGGAAGTATTTTAAAGTATGTGAGGAGAACGATGCAGTCGCAAACTGTCAAATTTGCAAAGTTGGAATATCGAGGGGTGGTAAGGACAAAGCGTCGTTATACCACAAACTTAATTCGGCACTTAAAAAACAAACACAGAGTATCGGATCGGGACTCGGTATCGGCAGATACTCAAAAGTCAAAGGACTCGGACTCGGATCGGGGGCAAAAAACCCTGATCGGAGCATCCCTAGTTCTCATAAAACTTTACAAAAACATAATTTTTTTGCAAACACTTCATTTTCATCTCCAAAGGCCTCCTACAACACCATCTAAGTGGTTGAAAAATTTTTCTTTTATGTTTTTCTATGTCTGGGTCTTAGAGGGTTAAGAGGTCGTGGTATGAATGAACACAGTGGGAAAAAAAAAATCTTTTACAACCAGCACAAGTTTCAATATCCGGCGTCACGCGGCACAGTATATCCGTATCATATAGCCAGACAGCTAGCCAGTTAGAGGGAGCAGTAATGCGACTATTTGGGAATTGGAAGCGCTGTAATCTGTTAGGCTCATGCAAGCTGGGAGACCATTGGCCGAGACACATAATCCTTCCTCCTCCCTAGAGGAGAGGAGAGGAGAGGAGAGGAGGAGAGGAGAGGATGAGAGGAGAGGAGGCGCCTAGCTCAAGTGGACTGGTGACATAGATAGATGACTGGGGAAGAGAAAAGCGGGAGATTCGATGCACAGTAAAAGCACACGGCCACAACAAAAATCATAATTTTCTGGTGAGAGCATTTGCCGTAGAGGGACAACCGACTGTGACGTGAAGCACATGAACTTTAAAACGGCAAGAAATGTCTCTAGGTGTGAAACACAGCTACTAACTTTTATGCATCTTTGTGTATTTATTTTTGGTGCGTTCCACTCCAGATAGATGACTCGCACGTGATGAGCACAGGGGTAAAAACAAGCACTAAAGACAATATCTTTAATTGTTCTAGCATCATTGCTGCCTTTATGTTTTCATGTTTTTGTGCTGCCTCGCTGAAATGAATCAAATTGCAACAGCATGTTATTAGGATAGTATTTAGTTCTGATCAACACATATTTAGAATTCTTTTACATTTGAATTGTATTGCAGGCCAGGCTATCCCCGAGTATATTTATTTCTATTTCTTGGAGATTTGTACATATGCAAATCTTGCATATTTTTGCTTATTTTATTTTATCTATCTTACTCCTATACTTATTTTTACTAATGGCATTGTGTTTTTATGTGCATCTGAGCTACTGTAACCCAGCAATATCCCTTGATGCATCAATAAAGTCTGTCTAAGTCCAAGCAGTTAAATTGTATCTGCATCCCCCTACAACATGTGTAGTAGCAGAGTAGTGAAGATTATTTCTATTTTAATTTGCCCACAACCCTGAGTATGACCCTAACCCCCACCAAATCACAGGCAAAACAAAGTGCGCGTTTCTAAATATCATGTCAACCCCATCAAGTTGTGCCTCCAGTCTGACCTGATTTGTGCCTCTCTGCGCTCTCCCAATCCATTTAATCCCGCGCGCCAGAGTATGAAATAATGCCTCGCTGTCGGCCGCAGAGGAGCGCCGATCATGACGCGGCCGGGTCAAAGCGATGCTGAGGGATGAAGCTTGCAAAAAGCTGCCTCGCTGCCGCCCTGTGCGGGACGCCGCATGGCCCGAGCCTGAGATCTCTCTTGCTGCCCAGCTGTGGCCTGTAACCATCACGGACCCTGACGCACACGCGATGCAATGCTTTCTCATCCGCGTGGATTAAAGGAACACTCGCATCAACAGGTGAAGAAGAATAAATACCGCCATCGTCCACATAAATCAAGACTAAACTTAAACCTGGAGACGTGTCAGTGAGAAAATGTTCTCCAAGCCAGAGAGAGCGCAATTAAGCAAATCATTCAGGAAGAGAGCAAAGTGAGTAATCGTTTAACAAAGCGCACTAATGAGCAATCAAGAGAGCTTGTCACTGGGAATTTCTCCGTCTGACCAAAACCTCACATCTCTCTCTCTTTCTTTTTTTTTTTGACTGGGGGAAGAGCGATCTCGTTTCTCCTGCCAAACCCGTGAATCTACTTTAATCACAGCGTGACACAAACGTCGCCAGAGACGGTCCGCTCCAGTCGGGGAGGATAAAGTTACCTGGGAGATCAGAGAGCGCTCCTCTCTCAATGATGTGCTTTCTGTACAGAGTCTTCAAAACCTTGGCGCTGCCGAACCTCTTGAAGCGACTCTTCACATTGTTATAATACCATTCGAGCGACTGCGTCCTCAGAATCCTGCAGACACAAGAGAAGTCGGGAGGGGAAGAAGGAAAGAAAGCGTGGCATTAAGTCAAAAGGAACAGATGGCAGTGAAACTGGCAGGAAACAGATTTTTATTATAATTACAACAGGATTATAACTTTGAGTATCAGCCAAAGGCACTGAATCAGAAGTTGGGCATCGCTAGATTATTACAGAGCACATAACCAGACCTTATTATAGAAGTTCTCCATCATTTAAGGAATGAATGAAGCCTTTGTGAGGATATTACACAACAAAAATGAGGCAAAAGGCTCTGGGTATAGGTTTGTGTTGGCTGTCAGACTGTCATGTTTAAAGCCTTTGATTTCAAGCAAATAACAGGCTTAAAGTGATTCCACTGAGACTCTCTGTTTGTGTGCAGGCTCTATGAAATATATGAAAAATACTATGTGCACTGCTGCCATGCCGCGTCTGAGCCGGCCGCTCAGGTTATCAGATGTGACGTCACATCACTTTTCTCTCGGGCTTTTCCTCATTTCTCAGTGCGCAGGCCTCCGGCGGGCCCTCGAGAGCCGGCCAGACAGACGATTACATAAGCGGCAATTCATAACGGGCGCCCAGAAAAGCGCTCCCTTTGCGCCAGCGTTGGACTGCGGTGAAGTCTGCCAGCTTCGAGGGTAATCTGGCAGTGCCTCCTGTTCCTCTTTTGGTTTTTCACGCCGCCGTCGCACACGGCCGTGGGCCCAAATGATAGACGCAAAGAAAGTTTGATTGCCAAAGGACGCAAAACGTTCACATTCACGCCCTTACACAAAAAATAATACGAATCCAAGTGTTCTGGAGTGATACTGTCCACACACTGAACACTTATGACACCTACTAAATGCATCTTCTTTTTCTGCAACCACTTATTCCTGTTGAGGGTCGTGGGGTCTGCTGGAGCCTATCCCAGCTGTCATCGGACGAGAGGCGGGTTACACCCTGGACAGGTCTCCAGTCTATCAACAGAGACAGACCCTACTAAATAGACTAAACACTAAATCAGCAGCTAAAATGAACCTTCAACAAATGCTCATAACCACGCTCAATATGTCATCGGCTCCATTTCCCACATCATGAAACGAGAACGTGAGCGAGCACCCACAGCGTCTGACAGAGTGTTTCAGCGCGTCTGCACGTTGATGCTTCGGATCAATGGGCAGACAGGCCGCGGAAGGAGAGGGTGAAAATAGCCATGCTAATAAAGGGATTCTGAGTGCCCCCGAGGCTGCACGCGCTGCCACATTCACAACATCCCACCCCCCTCCAATTCCTCCCTCTTAACCTCCCTCTGCTCTTGGATTTATTATCCTCAGCCTCTATCAGCTGGGCTGCTCAATGGGCCTCAGCTCCTTAATTTCACGCCACGGGTCAACCTAGTCACTTTAATGGCGGCGGCGGAGCTCCAGTAAAGAGGCCCGGCTCTTTTTTTTTATTTTTTTTATCTCCATCTGAGCCCGAGGATGCAGGCACAGGAATTAATCTGGAAGAGCAATGCAGAGTCAAGGTGGCAATACAACGAGGCAGAAATACAAATAAGGCCCAGCTGCAGTCTGAAATGAGCATCATGGGGTAACCTTCCGAATAAAATATATATTGGGAGAAAGGGGGGGGTCAGCAAGGGTACGGTGGAGATATTGCTATCAGAGAGGAATCTTAATTCACTTTTAAATTAAGCTGCCATCCATCGCACACCAAATGTAAGGATAAAACATAGACAGTTTGGTTAAAACACACGTATTTGTTATTCATTACCGTGCACCATAGCTTCTGTGCAATGGGAATGTCAGATTCAGCTCTGGAAAAGCTATTGTTCTTTGGTTTTGGACACAGGTAAGGTTCATATTTCAAGCTTTTTTTGTCTGAAATAAAAAGTTTGAGCAGCTGAAGTGACGTTAGCTCCACGCTGCAGGTTAGAAACACCGTCTCTAGCAGCTCAGTCAAACCGACAATCTAGATGATTCTCATTTAAACAAACATCTAAGACCACCTATTGCTGAATGAGTTAACATGATGGCTGACTGAGCCTGTGGCCAGCCCGTGAAAGTATTGCAGATTTCAGTCTGTGCCAATGTTCAAAGAAATCTCTATGAGAATATATGAATACGGTATGAATATGAATGCAGAATGCTAAATCAGCTATAGCTGATGGTTTTGGGCGTTTCTGCTAAGCAAGTGAAAATGTCTTACTGCTGCAGCTTCAAAGTAAAAGCATATATCTGGCAAAGCTGACATTTATTATGGAGCGATCACAGGAACAGTCAGTGTGCAATGGCAGAGTGTAATGGAACAAGAAGACCACAGTCAGCTGTTAGATGAAGAACTTCCAACTTCTTTAGAACCAACTTCATCACTGTGGCTCTACTTTCCATAGTACACACAGTCCAAAATATCGTGCTCAAATCCAAAACCTTGCTTTTATTTGTTCTGGAAATGCTAAAAAAAAATATATACGACGCATGCTTTCTAAATGTCATGTTTTCCTCTCCCTTCTGCCTGATGCACACCACCCTCGACGTTCTGACAAATCAAAAGCTTGACAGCCCTGCCATGCCCGCTTAAGGTTACTAAGCTGCATTTGAGTAGGTACCGCACTCCTGTTACAGCATCTACAGTACACATACCATATGGCATCTTTTCATGCATCTTTTAATTAGAATGCTTATTTGTTCCGTCTTCTAATGAACCTTCCTTTCACAGTGGTGCAGTGATTTCATCCCTCTGCTTGTCAATCACAGCGGCACAGAAACAGATGGCAAGTCGACACAAACTTCATCTCATGGATCTGCTACCTTCCATGGCAGCAACACAACTTTCTTTTTGTTTTTTTATAGGCACGCTTTCCCTTTCACAGGAAAAATAAATAAAAAATAGGGATTTAGGACAGTGGGAGAGGCGTCTCGATGAATGAAGCATGACATTGCTTCCCTAGAGTGATCTGATCTAAAAAAGAGATGAAGAAGAGAGCAGAGAGGGGAGTGGATAAGCAGAGGCTTTCAAGCAAGAGCTCCACTATTGTGGGAGCTTCTGCAAATACTCATTCCATAATGAGGCTGGGAGATTCCCCGATGCTCGGCTGCTGCATGAATAAGTAAAAGGGATTCCTGTGGATGGTCTCCTGACACTGGGCTTACCCTTCCTCTATGCTCACTCTGCTCTGCGTGAAAGCTTGAGAACCAGCTCTTCCTTTCCTCTGCAAACCAGAACTCTTGCCCTCTTCACTTCAGAAGACCAATTTACACATCTAAATGAGGCCTAAATAAAGTATATAGCAGAATATGCAGAAGACGTGTAATAAAAAAGTAGCTGGCTGTGCTGAGTTTCCACCTCCGCCAGCAAAGGGAACTATTACCATAATTGACTTTCTGAGCCTTCTAATGAATTGGTTCAGCTTTCGCTGAAGCCGCTGTAGAGACACCGAAGAGACGAAGGAAGGGCAAGAGGGGGGTTGACTATAACAGAATATCAAACAAATTCTATTCTGGAGACATGGGGCGACTTGTTAATGGAGAAAATAAGATGAAATTTTTGTTTGTTCTCAGCTCAGGTTTCGATCAAAGTGAATGATCTTTGGGAGGGTAAAGCCCTTGAGTTATGAGCAAAAACACAAATGAATTATTATACAGTGTCCAGAATAACTCTGTTAGTGTGTACGAAAGGAGTAAAGCTAGCTTTTCCACACATCACCTCGAAATTCTTCTTTGCAAACCTACAACAAATTAAAATGTAAATTCTTCACACAACAGACCATCCCAACCAAGGGACTGGATTCAATTACTGTTGCTTCATTACAGTGCCTTCAATCATTCCAAACAGCAGCACAGAGGTGTAGTGTTTCTGGGTGTCTTTGTATACATTTTGCATGTTCTCCCTGTGTGGGACTGGGTTTTCAGTCCAAAGACATGCTCAGGTTAACTGGTGATTCTAAATTGGCTCTAGGTGTGCATGGTTGTGTCAATGTTTGTGTGTCTCTTTGTGTACACTGGCTGGCCCCTTTTAATCCGTAGTAAATACAAAAAGGACACTTACTATGAAATAGGGCAAAATGTTTGTTACCCAGGGGTCGCGTTAACCAAATATTTACCATCATTGACCGTTTTCTTAAAACGGTGACAGAAAAATCTGAAAGCTGTCATTTTGACAGGTTGCAACGCACATCCCAGACCACTTGGTGGCGAGTGAGCATATTAATTGTCTGTTGTCTCTTTTGATTAGTAGTGTAAGAGTCGGTTAAGACTCTTTAAGTTTCGTGTATCTGCCAGCCAAGTGAGTGGCTGCTGACTCTCGGTTCAGCAGGGATCCATGACAAGAGCTTATGCGTGTGTTAAGTTTCGTTTCTCTGCGTATTGCGCGTAAGTGAGTGAGTGGCTTAGTTTGTGCTGCTTGCTCATGGTCAAGTCGGGTAGTATGCTTTGCTTCTCTGCTGAGTGAGGTCTAAGATGTTTGAATGGTGCCGTTTATCGATTATATATCAATCAAATGCGGTAGGACTCAACTGAGCTGGTTAGATCCACGATTCTTGAGTCGTCTTTGATGGCTGGTTATATGAGCCGAATCTTTTTGTTTTACTGCTACTGAATATTAATTAAAAATTAATGAAAATGAAATGCGACTGAATATGTCATTATTATCATTTAAAAAATATGAAAGTAACGAGTAAAAATAGATTATGACGGGATTTTTATGACCCTGTCAGTCAAAATGACAGACAACGAAAAAGTCTAGCGCAACATCTGCCTTTACCCCACCCAAAGGCAAGTTAAAAGTCACTCAAGATCGCATTTATTCAGCATCTGGCTCTTTATCGTGGCGAGGACAGCACACTTTTGTAGTACTCTTTGAAAGAAATACTCCAGCCTTATCACTCTACCCAGTCTCTCTGATCTGTTACACAAAAACGTAAACAGCAACCCAAATATTCTGAAGGCAGCCCATTGAGAAACAAATGCAGCGCACAACAGGGAAGGCATATTAATATTGATTCATTTCTGCTTTGAGCACAAGCAGAATTTCTGACTCCAAACATGAATTAATGGCCTTTTATCCACATCGCTTTCCGTGCCTACAGTGGCGCGGGAAATGTGTGAGAATGGAAGCACAGACAAAGAACATTTGTACTTTTAAGAGAGGAAAATATGGAGTGTACGTGGATTTGTGAAAAAAAAAAATCCCTATAATACGTATTTTATATGCAGTGCTGTGCAACGGTTTTACAGATTAGTTTAAAATAGAGACTGATTAATATTAATGTTAAACATTGCGCCGTAAAACAGAAAGAGCCAACCCAACCAACATATGGTGCGACAATCCCTTCCCTGTAAAGAGGGAAGAGCACCAGTCCTCAGCCTTTTGCAGATTATAGACAACGCCTCACAGCACTTGGCGGGTAGGTTGCTCAAGCATCGCAGAGAACTCGTCACAGCTCTTCTGTGGATTCAGGCTGCCTCGAGCGCTGCTGTGTCTTCATGAAAATCCCAGACTAACTCAAAAGATGTTGAGATGAGGGCTCTGTGGTGGGCGCACCATCTGCTGCAGGACTCCCCATCCTTCGTGTGGCTGTTGATAGTTCATTAAACCCCTGGCTATATGTCTAGGGTTGTTGTCATGCTGCAGAATTAATTTGGAACAGATCCTCCAAGATGTGTTACAGATAACACATTTTAAATATGTGGCTCAGTAACATGAACAGTAGGGTTTAAGGGGTTTAGGTTGCCAGGTACTATATCCACAGTGCACATATCTGAATGTGCATGCAGAAAGTCTCTTGGACCTATGCTGTCTGTGTTGCTCCACCACAACACTGAAGACATCGTTATGTATATGTAGTTATTGGTGGAGAAGGTCCAGGGACGCCGGGAAAGGTCAAAGGGTCAGCAGCTATGGCGATGAGATTTTCTGAGAATCTGACCCGTCGGCGTGATTTAAAACACATGTGACCCGTGAGGCAGGAAAACAAGCCTCACACAGCAGCAGTCCTGCACGTAACCTTTCCAGGAGGCATCTGAAATATTGATCCCCTGCCTGTGCGTCTGTGATTGACATTCAGATCGACAGGAAGGGCTCACCTTTTAATGAGGTGGTTAGCATTCATGCACTGTTTAGTTTGACAGGTCTGTTTTTATTTCTGCATCTTCATTGTGCTCCTGCTGGACGGATCATTGTAACCTCTGTTGGAAATGCATGTAAGTGCTCAGACAAGAGTGTTTAGAGCAGACTTATAACATATACACACTATTTCAGATTGTGTTTCTGGTAAGCTGCAGCCCTTGGACATTGGCTGCTAGTTGACTGCACCCTATTCTACTACATTCCCTTCACTTACCTTTGTCTTGAAAAAGTCTAAATTTAGGAGCAGCACAGCTCCAGGCAGCGGCCAGGCAATTTAGCCTGCCATCTCTTCCTCCTACTAGCTCTCTCTTTCAAGCCCCAAAGCTGTCATTTTTTCCAGCTCCCGCTCCCTCTCTCTGTCTCCTCCACCAATTGGGTCCAACTCTTTATCACCCGGCTCTCATCAGGCCTTCACCTTCCAGTGTGTTACAGATGAATGTGTCGGCAGCTGGGAGAGCCCATGGCGCACTATGGAAGACTGGAAATGAGTTACAAAACGGGACAAAAGGCTCTCAGACAGAACATGGGTGGAGGGGCTAAAGCAAATTGCAAAGCACTTGCATGGCGCAGAGGTTTTAGTAGTTAGCAGGAGCTATTAAGCACTTAAAACAGGATGAGATCATGAACTAATTGGATTTTTTTTTAAAGATATGACTTCTAAATACTCAATATATTCCTATTAAAGACACTGAATACTCTACTTTAATGTGGATGATGCAGAAGAAATTTAATTTTTGGACAATCCTCCACACTGTATCCTATTTTATGTTTGGAAGCTAATGCCTGCCACCTGATATAGCCAGCTAGTATCGGTGAATTCTCTCACAGCTCATAGATAGACCACACTTTCTACGCTGCACATCAGAAGATCAATGAGAGTACTTCAAGCGTAGATTTAAATTGCTCTGCAAAAAAGTCGCCTCTTATCATCTCTTATCTATTCATGCTTATTATTTATATTTATTTCAGGGGAGCTTTATGAACAGTTACTACATGTTATTTAGCAAAAATTTTTTTCGGCCTTGTCCAAATTGTCCAAGTTGACACCTACATTACCAAAAATCAAAGATTTCTGGAAAAAACACTGAGCAAGTTGAGTGATGCTTTATGGAAACCCTTTAATTTCTGGCTGGCTGAGATGAAATGCACAAAAGAAGCATGGTGAGATGAACACACTCACTCCCGATTCTGAGCTTTTTTGTAGTGTGACAGCATCAGAAACTAAGGGAACCTTGAAGCAGACTTTTGGGGGGAATAAAAAGAAAAAACTGAAGGAAATTGAAATGAGGCGCATTTGCTTTGTGTCATCAGAAATAGGCTCCAGTGGGCTTCAGTAAATTACACAAGGCTGTAATAAACAGAGCAGAAGATGGAAAAAGAAAACCTTGACCATTTACGAGAATAAAAAGGCATCGGGTGTTTTTTTCCAACATGCGTTCTTGTCTGTTCTTGTGTTTTTATGAACATTTGACCAAGTACATCCAACTCCACAGATGCCTCAATCGATATATCCAGAAAAGTATAGGGAAGGTAACTTACGTGGACTTGGAACAGCCTCGTTTCCCAGAATGCCTTTTGAGTGTGTCTTCAAGTACGCTTCTGTTCCAGCTTCAGAATGATTGTACTGGATCCTCATGTATATCAGAGTCAAACTAGTCAATTCCAAACTACAGAGTATGCAAGCCTGAACTTCACATGCTTGGTACTGATAAAGCTCCAATGTCTTCGCGTTCTTCCCCTACAAGACGAGTCATGTGACTTGCACGTGTGGCAGAACACATTTCTATAGCGACAACCAGTTGTTAGATTTTTCCAAATTTTGCTGCATCCATCAAACTTTTCTAATACTATACTCAAAATGCACATCACACTATGTCATAACAGCTCCTACAGCCCATGTCTACAAATAAGCTAATCAGTGTAGAGTAATGCAGCATTTGAAATAATTAGGTTAGGGCACAGACCACAGTGCAGCTCCTATAACATCTGGCCAGATGTTACATAATTCGTGAGCCATATCAGGATGGAGTTCTGTCACATACAGGAGACTGTAAAGCACTCCATTAAACCTCAAGTGGTTAGCCAATCCATTGACAAACCTGGCTGCAGCACATTTACATATATTTAAGTGTGAACGTATAGAGCATATGGGAAAGTGAGATAATCTGCTCTCAGCCTCCTCCTTCTGCATAGCCGGAACGCCACATGGGATTTTAAGGGGAGCATGCGGAGAGGCAGAGCTCTGCAGCACTCCAGCAATGTGGGAAATTTAGTGACAGAATAGACTGCGGTTATGCTTTCCACCATTCAAGTCTTTCTCCGTCTGGGCATTCTGCGCAAACAATGAAAACTGCAGCGCCCTGCAGCCCTTTATCCCAGCACTTATGTCGAGCCAAAACCACGAGCAGCCAACGTGATTAGAGGCAAAAAGTCTGTAAACAAAGTGAATTTGCTAAATGTCTTGTGTACGAGCTACAAAGCTCACGATGGTAATTAATTCGCAATAAGGACGCATCACTGGTGGGTTTGTCAGGTCACTGTTAGAGTAGGAATCCTGGCTTTATCCTCTTAATGCCATCAGACACCTAGCCAGGAAATGAAAATCCACTGAAATAAAAGGATTTCAGAGATTACGCAATGAGTGCACAAGAAATCAAGAAAGATTTTTTCCTATTACACAGAGATATAAGGGTTGTTAAGCAAAGTTCTTCTTGAGATTATCCTGTAATTGGAGGATCAGTTCTTCTAATTGATGATATCTCTAGCAAACTGCTGTTCTCCTACATGGTCAGTGTTTGCATCAAATCAAACTGTTTCAACTACAAAAGCCAGAGTCTAAGAATTAGAAGGAGGTGGATACACTGGGTAAAGGTCACTGACCTGAGTCAAACAAGTCACCTTGGAAAAAAAGGACAAATGTGAAAACAGGAAATAGCATATCGAGGCTGCCAGAGCCCAATGTACTGAAGTGCCATTGTTAACAGGCTGTTAGGGAGAAAGGGGAACCAGCCTGACAACACCAGACACCGACCAGAATACACTGTCACTAGTTAGAGGCTGAAGAGAGAACCAATGAAGAGGAAAGAGAGGACGGAGCATGGAGGGAAAATAAAGCAAAAAGACACGCACAATGCATGCTAAGGAAATGGTCCCTATGTTGATTGTGGCCATGGACGACAGGCATTTGTTCCCTCTGGTCTTTTTTTAGAAATCTTTTTTTCAAAGCACATCCCCGCTCTATATAATCCATGCGAATCGATCTTCAATGGAAAGATGGCGGGAGAGAGGAGGACGTGTCTGGCTGCAGTCGCTCTTTAAAGATGTGTTTGTGTGCCAGATAAGCCGGGAAGGTGCGACTGCACAGGGAGCGTTTCACTGAAGGTCACTGTAGATCCCGAAGACATCAAGGTTTGACATTTGAGGCAGTCTGCCTAAAAGCAAAGATGACCGCAGAAAAGTTCGCCGCACTTCCTGTTTGCATGATAAAACGCTCTCCAGATGAAAAAGGTCTCAGGGTGGGCTTGTGGCGCAGGTAAAAGCACTTGTCCTTGACTTGAAAGACACCCCCCCATTAATGCACTAGTGGCATTTGTACCAGAAGCAGAGCTTTATTGTTCTACGCGGCAGCAGAGGGGCCACATGCAGTCGAAGGGAAATCAGATTATCTGAGTAGTTTTAATGTTTTAAGTGCAGATTGTTGCCAGTAAAATACTAAAGCACGTCGGCGCTTTGTGTCAGAAATCCAAACACAGATGTCAGCTAAAGACTAAGGATGCAGTTGCACATGGCTTTAAAATCCATAACCACAGATATAATCACTAACACCAGCATGTCTGCCTATATTATGCAACAGTATTTATGAATATTATGAATGGAGCTGCCGGGAGACCACTGAGACCTTTTAATACCCTATGCCTTGTCTCTGCCTTTGTGTGTGTGTGTGTGTGTGTGTGTGTGTGTGTGTGTCTAAATTTACCGGTATTTTCCTGCTGAAATTATTCCTGGGTAGCCACGACCTTAGGGCCACATTCTTCACTCTCTCAAGCGCATCTGATTGGGAGAAAGGCAGCCGAAAAAACAGGCCAATAAAGCGAGCCATTTTCACTGCACTCCCACCAATTAGGAAACCAACGAATGGCCTGCTTCCCAAACAAGCCTCTGGCTGCCCTCAAATTGGGAGCAGCTCCCATTAAGTTAGTCACACAACACCAAGCAAGGAATAAAAATCAGCCCTGGAACAGACGATTCCTCCGCAACTCCTGCGTTTGTCTGTGTTATGCTTAGTTTCTCTGCATGCCTGACTGTTCCCTCTTAACCCCAGCCCCTTCAAATGAGGGTTTAAATGCAAATATGTAACATTTGCACATGATTTTGAACACTAGCAGGGAGTGATCTGCAAAAATCTGCATATACTGTACATGTCTTATCCGAAACATAGTAAGTAAAGCATGGGGTTGCACAACCATAACAGATATTACAGCAGCAAAAGAAATAGTAAGAGCCTCCGGGAGCAGCAGTGGATTGTGCAGTGCAGCAAAGTGCCGATTTTAAGTTATGTCTGAATTATAGATGTGACATTCGCGAATGAACCGAATCTATTGACCGGCTCTTTAAAACGAACGATGGGTTGTAGGTACGAGCCGTCTCTTTCTGTTGTGTTTCGCAGCAAGGAGGAGAATAGGCACAAGGGCAGGAGCGTATTTGCTAGTCAAATACGGCATTTGAGTGCCTCGGTACGCAGCGGTCTCAAGAAGGGGGAGGATACAGTACATTTAAAGTGAGTGGCTGGCGACTCAAAAAGACAAAATGAGCCAAAGAAATGACGGCATTTCTTTACCAAATTTCTAACGGGATAAATAAAATATCTACATATCTATCAATCTAGAATCAAATATTTCAGAAAAATTTCAACTCAGGTAGCCAACCAATAGAATATATATCGGTGGGATGTCAATGGCTGAATGATTATGATCCAAATCTTACACTATCATTCCTCAAAGTGATTATTTCCCAGATATAATGAGTTCCCAGGTTGGTATCTTAAAAATGAATAAATATCAAAATGAGCCATTGATTTGAACGACTCTTTGAAAGGAATACATCCACAAGATCCAGCCTCATTCAAAGAGCTGAAAAAAAACTCTCAAGTTCGAATCAGAACATACAAATACTGTTAAACATACAGAAAGTCACTCTTTAAAAAAACAGACGATGATCTTAGCAACAAAAGAGACTGAGCCCATCTTTAAGAAAATGAATTAATGCAGAGCACTGATGGAATACTGAAAAGCTGATGTTTTCTGCTCAGTGTCCAGATATGTTGCAGCTATACATACAGTTCCATTTATCACTGAATTTTCAGGCTACTTGGTGTTCTTCCTCAAACATTCACACCACGAATAGCAACGCCAACACACTACAGCAGGCATGCTGGCAACAAGACACGGCTACTCAGCAACTTAGCTTCACACAGTGACAAAGTTGCTGACGGTTTGGAATTCCTCTGTATCTAATGAGCCAGTCAGCCACTTTACATTCAGATCTTATTCAGAGACATGTAGTTGTGTCATTAAAGGAATACAGGTTGGGATTGGGTCCTTTGTCGCTGGAATAGATTCTAAAGACGAATTCACTCTTGCATCAGCCTTTAATCGAAGCTCATGCAACTGAGAAATTAAAGCACGTGTTCCCCTTTTAGTGTAGAGTCAGCAGGCTTGCAGGTAAAAGCTCCCCATTTGACCAAAATAGAGTTGTTTTGTGTTGACTCGTGAAAAAATGACTCCAACAAGCGCACAGAATGTTTGCAGTTCATAATCGCCATGCTCCATATTTCTTTATTCCTTCAGTTTAACCCATTAGTGCAGACTGTCGGGCCGTTTCAGGTAAATGTGACCATCGCTCCAGCGCTCACATGACACGCACAAGCCGGCGCAGAGCAAATAACACTCTAGCCGGCTCAGTCTGGCAGACAGGGCGTGGGAGACGGATGACGATGAATCATTGATGCTTGGCACACGAATCACAAACAAAAACACAGCAGATGCATGCACGCACACACTTTTCTCCTCTTCTCTTACTCATCCATCCCTTCCCATTTTCAGCGTGGTGTTTCTCTCTGTGCCATCGCTGGTTCTGTGGCGACAGAGACAGATGGAGGGGAACAGCTCACCGGCAGAAGAGGGGAAATCTCCATTTGCCTGTTTTACTTTGAGCTGAAGTAACGTTAACAGCTGCTGCCCGCCTTTTGCGTCCCCCTTTTTAATCTCCCTGCTTTTGTTTTCAGCCTGGTCACTTCATTTATTGCACATCAGCATGTCATGTCCAAAAGCACTGAGCTATAGATTAGCAAATGTAATTCTATACTGATAAGACAAGCATGCAGAGATCATTGAGGCCAATATGATTTTTGTGTTGTTTTTTAATTTGCTGATACTGTTGTAAGTAAAACCAGGCGCCATGCCGACACTGCTACAGTATAATCGGGCTAGAGATCATCTGAAAGGGACTCTATAAGCTCGATGGTGTGAAGTAGAAGAGAGGATAACATATTGCTTGTGGAGTTGGAAGCCATCTAGATGAAATACAGCGCCATCCATCAACTGATGGCCCCTGTGACAGTCAACTCTGCCCTGAATGACTTACCGATCGCAGTGCCACTCTTGGAAGAGTTTACCACATAGCGAGCGGACCAAATCTGAAGCCTTGAAGCTTTTTCACCACGAGGACGGATCATAATCTCTCTATCTACCCTATAATTTATCAAGCCTTTTAATTACCCATGTAAGCCTCATAATGATAAAACATCCTGCAACAGCAGCAGAGGGGCCTGAAGCAAAAACATCCGAGGGCAAAAAAGCTCTGCTATTCAACAGAGCTCTGGATTATGATAAGGACAATACAAAGATCAAATGGAGTTACAACTGTTCTTCTGCTGTTCTTATTGTGGCTTGGTTTTGATAATTCACAAGAACCTTTGCCCCCTCTGTTTCACGTCAGCGTGCACATGCAGGCGTACATCGTACTCCAGGCCATGGCAGGAAACGTTGCATTATTCATGGTAACGCCGTCACACTGAGTAATTGAAGTCACAAAGAGGGAGGAGGGTGGGAGGCGGGGGGCGTACAGACGCCTTCTCTCACTCTCTCTTTGCCTCTCAGTAGGAATTGTTTTGATCATTATCAGTGACCTCTGAGAGTAATCAGTGCAGACATCAAGGTGATACTCTTTTCTGAGGGCAAAGTCAATACTGCGAGAGACTGGGGAGGTCAGTGTAAATGCACCTGCACACAAGGTGGGGCATGGAACTGATTCAGTTACTGCAAACACAAGGCTCTGTTTAGGCACTGGATACATGGTATTGTTAATTTCATCTTTCTGCATTGTTAGCACTTTTGACATTACAACTATTACCATGACCTGCCTGCGTTTTAAGTTGAAGTGGCAGGCATGCTAAGAGAGGATAATTCCAGTGGTCACAATATGCTAAATCACCACTAGGTGGCCCTAAATCCTGCACACTGGTCCTTTAATGTCCTGTTAAAGCTGTAAGTACTGTTAGCATGGAATCTGCCCTCTCTTCTCGCCACAGTGCAGATAATTATCGATTAAATTCTATTGCACACTGTGCCATGTGTGACAAGTTGTACCGTCTAGGTATATTTCATTTCCGTTTGCCCTCACACTCTGTGTAAACCTTTTAATGAAAAGTCTGTTGCGACTTGCAAGTATAAGTGACTGTGGTTGCTATCTAATATTGTCACCACCAGATATAACATCCTCCTGAAGACACCTAACAGAAATGAAATCATGTTCAGGTAGATTTTCTTTTATATTTGCACAGCGTGTTGAAATACACTTTTAATTGTGGCGTGTAGAATATTGTATTGGTTTCTATGTATAATATGGGACAAAACAGCATAAATGGCTGCTTGAGTCATATCTATTCATGCTTAATTTCTACTTTTCTTTCTTGATGTAAAACTGTGTGCAACTGAATGCTAAAAAGCTGATTATAATGATAGGTATGTAACAGCCTTCTGTATAACGTTAAGGATAATCCAGATCCATTTAAAGAGAGTAAACATGCCCGAGACGAAGTGCCCTTGACTTGTGCACCCAAACAGTCTTCTCCGCACCATCGTGCAATAAGACCACAGCGATGGCAGGATGTAGCAAAGTGTTTTGATGTGTGCGTTGTGGCATGTGGAGGTGGTGAGGAGAGGGATTAGCAAGCACGATGAGCAAACCCAAGGACATGTTTAACCTACACTCCGCCTGACTTCCTCAATCCACTTCTTGTTTGTTCTCTTTGTTTCAGCCAGGCTTTGTACTCAGATTCTGGCATCTGCTGTTTGGTTTACATGCTCAGTGCAGCTTCTGCTTTTCCCTGCATGTTGTGTTTCATGTCAGTGTGTAGATATGAGTCTGTCTTCTTATAGAGAGGAGTGCTGTGTAAAATCTGCCTGTAGGTAGGACATGAGGAACGATGCAGGTTCGCCGTTTATCAAACTCACTCCGGCCGGCCTGGAAAAAGAAAAATGTGTTTGCTGAAACCAATTTTCCCAAGATGTGTACGTTTTAGAAAGTGTTGAAGTAAACAGAAACAGCGTTAAGATGTGAGTCCTGCGGCTGTTTGGTGGCGTGAAAAAGGATCTCAGATGAGGACGAGTGAAGAAGATTCAGCGCCTCTTAGGGAGGAGAGTGGAGATACTAAATGAAAGCGCAACAGAGAGTAAAAGAGTGAAAAACAATAAACGACAGAGGGAGAGAGAGAGGACTGGAAGAAATGTAGAGAAGCTCCATTCATTGCATGAATCCACTACTGAACCTGGAGGGCTTCAACAGTTCAAATCTACAGACGAGAAGAGACATTCTTGACACAAAGGGCATTTTAGTTATAACTAATATTCTGACATTGGTGCAGCAAGAAGCCTTCCTTCAACAGCTTAAGATTAATTTACATTATCGCGGCACATTGATGGAGTATCTATAGAAACCTTTTATACCTGCGCACTGGTGTGTCCGTATTGTTCGGTAATTTGTAATTACACCACCTAAATGCTAGGTGGCAGTGTTCATGTTCATTATCATATTTATACAATACGTATGGCCTAAACAATATATGAAAAATACTATATAAATGCCAAATATACGACAGACTAATGTTTACTAGGTGTCAGCGTGGGCTACGGCCGACAGTAGTTACCTTGCAGAAAACCCTCCGAGCTTCTTGGGTATGAAATGTTACAATACGTATTCGGATCAAGAACATTGATTTCATTGTTGGAAAGAATTACTTTCTAATGTGTTTTTATGTGTGACATCAAGGACAATTTGATGCTGACTCAACTTTACCACATAATAGTCAACTTTAAAAGACCGGAAGTTGTTCAACCCCTAATGAAAACTCATACCCAATCAGCTCACACCTGGCTGCTTCAGCTCACACTCCTCACTGTCAATCACATCGGCAGCTAAGGAAAATGTTTCTATTCCCAATAGGTCCATCCTGTCCCAGTGCATTGGTTTTCTCTACAAGTTAGGATAAAGACACATTCTGGAAGAAGACTGGATGATCAGCCCCACAAATGCATGTGCACCCGCTTCTATGCAATGCCCTTTCAAGCTCTAACTTTACTGCACGTATCTATAGAGTCTGTTAGCTCTCATGCCAAATGTGCACGGACACAGTGATTCACTTTGTGTTTGCATGTCTGTGTCAACTGGATCGGTGAGCGTGAGTGACTGCTTGCTGCTTTGATATCTTTCCCACTGGCAGCCATGACATGAACGGCTGCTTTGATCCTGTTTGAATCAGACAGCATCACCCGAGCTCCTCTGCTGCTCCTCTGAACAAACAGCACAGAGGAAGAAAGAGAAGGCGGGACAGAAGGATTGCTCGCCAGTTGTGTCGGTTCTTCTGGATCACCAGCTGTTCTAGTTTCACTGGAACCCCTGGCTGCAAGATGTCCTGTGGCATTTTCTGCCAACGGCTTAATAACACTGAACAATTCTATATTTGTTATTTGGTGAGGTGCACACAATTTCCCCACATCCCTCTACTCAGTTCTGAGTGAATGTATCATTATTTTCAAAAACAGCTAGACTAAAGCAACAAAATGTTCCACATTGCACTCTCAGGACTGACCATGGAGGACAAGCATACAGGGAGCTAGCAGACTTAATAACATCACATGATTTTAAACAAATGAGATCAAACAGCACTCCTCGCTCAGGTGGGAAATCATGACTAACCAAGGTGAGCGGGGTGCAGTCAGCTCTGCAGACCAAGCCTCATTTAAAGCGCTGAAAAATGGGAGAGGAGGTGCAATGAGACAGAGGCCTGAAGCAATGCACAACCACTGATATGCAGCAGAGCAAGAGAGAGAGAGACAGCACAATGATGGTGTGTGTACATCTCGACTCCCTCAGAACTCCAGATATTAGCATATTTTGCTAATTGCTATTCATTTACACTGGCTCCATTTCCCAGAACATTAAGTCCACATGTGAGATGTTTGCATTATACAACTTAGCATGCATGTGAAAACGCTTCAAAGACTAACAGTGAAATCCAGACAGAACTCATGTTTCACACGCACTGATCAGCCACAACATTAAAACCACAGACAGGTGAAGTCAGTAACATTAACCATCTTGTGACTGTTCAGTGTTTTGCCGGGAAGCTTTTGGACCTGGCGTCCATGTGGGTGTTACTCAGACATGTATCACCCACCGAGACCAGACCAGGCCCCCCCACCCCATAGTAATGACACTCCTTGATGGCAGCAGCCATCCCCAGCAGGATGCAGCCTGACACAGACACACATCAAACAGCACTCCTCGCTCACACAAAGAGTTTAACTCAAAGGTCAAAGGTCCCCACTAACAACATTCTGTTGCCAGACACCAGAGGACACCCTCAGAAGGCCCATGTCCATTGTCTGATGAGTCACAACTGTTTTGGAGGCACAAGGGAGACCTACACAATATTAGGAAGGTGGTCATAATGTTATGCCTGAGCGCTGTATCACTGTTGCGTTCTCTTTGGTGGTGATAAGTTGTACTTGCAGGTAAAAATAAAAACACAACTGTGTGCATGTTCATGATAATGTGCATGTTTTGCATAGATCTTTTTCGAAAACCATCAGACTTTTAGCTGTTGACGTAACTGATGCATTTAAAAGTCTCCGATTGGGATAGACGTTGCTATTTTATCTGTATGTAACTTGAGTTTCCAAAAACACTGGTCTGGTCGACTGAACGAATGCATTTTAGTGCTCTGATCGCCTCAGGCTGCCCTCATCACTGTCAACGCGGTGGTGATTTATGAGTCAATAAAACATATTCCGTGTACCCCTTTGATCCGCGGCTTGACCGAGATGTACTACGAACGCTTGAGCACTTAAATGCTGTTTTAATGACCCTTCATTAAAAATAGTCCGACGTGAAGGGTATATATAGAAATACTACCATACTGGAAGACTAAGATTTCGCTTCCATTAAAGGGGATTCTTGGGCTGACAGGCGAGGAATGTGCAATGAGTATGAAGAAGTCTTGCCAATATCTTCTTTCATGCTACAGAGAGTACACTGTGGCAAGAGATCAGATGAGATGATCTGCCAGAGGGAGCGATGAGGGCGCGGGAGAGTGAGAGAATAAGTGTGGCGGGGGAGTGAAGTTAAAGGAGGGGAAGAAATATTACGATTCATGCGACACCTTTCTATCACTTCGTGCCAAATCCCTGGAAAGATACAGAGAAAAGGGGAACAAGGAGTAATAAATTGGGATCTTTGTGTTTAGTAAAAAGGCCCCAGAAAGCCGAGATCCGCTTCAGTGATCTGTCAGTCACGAAGCGCCTCACATCCTCGTTCTGCCAGCCCGCCAGGATATGAGACATGACTGGCTGCACCGCGGGGCGTCTTCCGTGCCGGAGACGGGTTTTTTTGATCGATCCAACCGGCAGGGCCAGCCGATGCCAATAGGGAAGGAGGGGAGGATCGAGAGGGAATAGAGATCCAACACATTTAGATTTCTGTTTGAGAACGTCAGAGAAAATGTCTGTAGATGGATTGAAAGTCAAATGCTGTGATTGAAGCATAACTGAACGGAGGTTCGTCACCAGGAGCAGTAAAGGGACAAGGCTATTTGACAAATGTGAGGGAATGAGGTCTGAGTGTACGGCCTCCTGTCGGGTGTTCCCCAAAGCCAGCAGCTGACCTGCAGTTGAGGACCACTGTTGCTAGGAGACGCACTGTCAAATTCAGGCATGACCGACTGCAGCACATGATACAGCCCTATAAATGTTGACTTGTGGTGTTTGCATTTTGCTTGGAAGCTTGGAAATTTGGATGCCCCCCCCGTTTACATTTTGACTCTGCACCGTAGGGAACAAACAGGTGCATTAATGATGGCTCACTTTACAGCCATTGCTGATACACCTGTGCTTTCCCTACCGTTTCCAGCCATGCGGAAACCAGAAGCTAGCTAACCTAGCCTGCTAATATTAGCGTGACCTAAACTTTCTAGCGCAGTAAGATTTAGCCTCTAAGCATAACACCCTTGACCCTTGAATGCAACACACAAAGCATTGGCAACTATAAAGCAGGATTGCTGGTATTTATAAGCTGTTGGGTACAAGTGTTTTTGGGTGTTGACTGTGTCTTGCCCAACCCAGCAGTTTCCAGTCTCTCTGACCCACAATAAAAAAACAAGAGCTTTAGATTCTGTTCTGATCCACTAGCCAACTTATAGCATAAACCGATTTAGGAATCATGAGATTTCCAATCACTTCAGTGCTGGAGGCTTGCAGCGTGAGCCCTGTGAGCCACAAATGACCCCATTCACTAGGAGCATTTCAGTCGGCTTGCCCGATGAAGGCGTGATGGGAATCACCTGAGGCTGCAAGACGGGACAGGAACCGCGGATCGTGCCGTTTCGGTGGAACTGGGTTCAGCGCTGGACAAGATTCAGTCTCACCCACGCACATTCACACACGCACACGGAGGACGCCTGGGATCTGGAGCCCGAGCAGCCAAATCAGAGAAACATTAATGACTCAGAGCAATATCAATAAATAACACACAGCGGTATTCACACCAGCGACAGGAATCAGCACACCCACAAGAAGGAATACTAAAGGTTCTTTCTGCGCACGCATGTACTCCCATGCTTACTTGGATGGCATTGATTTATCACCTGCTACACAACCTTGTTCCCAGCAGAGAAAAATGCTTTCATGGAACACAAGGGGTCACACAATGGAGAACATTTATAATACAGGCATCCACACAAATCCTCACAGGAACACACAGCATAGTAGGGACTGGGCGCATACTCAGAACGCTCCGAGGCTGAGAAAACTCAGCAGTAATTAGTTTTAGCGAAACTCCTGCACAAA
Source organism: Planiliza haematocheilus (assembly GCA_005024645.1). Lineage (NCBI taxonomy): Eukaryota > Metazoa > Chordata > Actinopteri > Mugiliformes > Mugilidae > Planiliza > Planiliza haematocheilus. The sequence goes on from SRSE01000811.1 coordinate 456,979, forward strand.
TTGCATTAGTAGAATTCAAGCACGGCTTCTGGTTCAGGCTATATTTCAATAAAAGGCAGCAAAACGCCGGAATAAAATGTACCTGAGGAATAGCGGGAATTATTCAGGACACACGTGGTGGTCTGTGTGCTTTGTGAGATTCTCCCATCTGCGTGTCTGCTACCTTGCTTCACCATGTACCAAGTGCAAATCACAGTTCAGAGTTACGACCGACCCCTGTGTCAGCTGGGCTGGATGCGGGACAAGGCCGCGATGAAGGGAGAGGAGGGGATGGAAGGAGAGAGGGTGATTAGTGGCTGTCCTTCCTGTGCCTGTCGCCCATAGAGATGAGGGCTTCAGCTGCACTCTTCATTTTGAAGGAAAAGCTTCCTGCAAGTACGGGAATGCTCATTTTACGGCGCTGATTTTAAGAAATATATTATGTTTAAAAATGTGTCATCGCAGCAGAAAGTAGGAATACACAAGTTTGTTTTATCACCTCTACTACTGCCTTGTTTGATTTAAAAGTTCCACGCTACCAACTGATAGCGTAACACCGTGATGAATGAGAGGGGAGACCTTCCATTCTTCACCTCCTGAGGCTTGTAGCTTGCCATTTTCACTCTTTATTGGAAAAAAAAAACTCACAGAGAATAAGTCCTGCAATCCACTGTAACCCTGGCTTGTAAAAGCCTGACAAAAACACAAAGCAAACAGGCAGACAAAAGCAACACAGACATGTAAATGTCTTGTTAAATCGCAGCCTTTGTTGTTGGTGCACACACATTTCATCTGCACCCCGGTGCTGCAGGGCTCACCCTCTGTGTCTGAGACGAGTCTTGCTCACCCACACTTATAAAAAATACCCCCGCAAGGAGGACAGAAAAAGATCACTCTGTGACTTGCGTCCTCCGTTAGCTGCAGGTGCTTGTCTAGCAGCGGCAGGACTCACTGAATTTATGGCATTAGTGTCCTCATAAACACGGTGCTATTGTCCTTTGGGTCATTTTGAGATGTTAGACTACGCATGTGTGCAAAATAAATATACAGCAGTCTCACAGACTATTTAAAGATCAGTGGAACAGCTCCTCAAAAGTGAAGCTAAAGCAAGTAGAGCTCCCCCTGGTGGCTAGCTGTGGTATAGGTCATAAGCTCCACCTCCTCCATGTCAGTGGATGGGACTTACAACCACTAAAACTAAACTAAAACACTAAAGTATATATTTTTTTTGCAAGGATGTTTACAGTTATTTTAGATAGTTGATATATTACTGATAAATACTCTACTAATATATTTGCGCTATGGAAACAGGATGTAACATCATGATGAACTAGTTGCCATGCAAACCACTCCGTTAAGCGGTCAAACCACTGGAGTAGGAAAAAATAAATAAGGGGCATTAATAACGCTGCTCTGTGTAACTCTAGTTTTGGACCGTACTGCACAAACTCTGGCTCCAAACCATCTAACAAGATGGCGCCACTCATATCCCTGTGAAGATAGCGTCAGTTTGGCCAGTGCAAGTCAGTGGCGATGCATGGTCCGGATTTGCAATATACAGCAGGCTATGGGTGGTCCAGACACAGAGGCAGGTTATTGGGACAGAAGTGGCCAGACAGGTCAAAGGTCAGAAACTGGAAACAAATTGCACATGTCAACCTGTTCTAGCATAGCATCAAGGGCTCAAGCTTTGTCATAATCAATTTATCATAAGTTACAGGATTGAAATGATTTCAATATTTAACATTGTGGACAAAAACTATTTAGCAGTATGCAGCCATATTTCTGTGCAGCTGATATTAAGTGGTTAAATTTGATTAAATGGCCATAGCACCGTGAAATATGCATGTTTACATGATGAATTCAGACATTTTTATGTGGTGTAAACTGTACATATGCTTCTCCTTAGAGAGGAAAACAAACAGAAGGATCTCTTGTATTTACAAGCAGACGGGATGGGGGAGCAGGGGTACTTGCAACAATAAAAGGATCCGTGTGTGAGTGTGTGTATTTGTGAGATTGCATGTGAAACAAAACACTACTTACTTGTGCCACTGTTGTGCTACATTTCATGGCCTTAGTTTATGCCCTGAGAGCCCAGAGCCAATCACATACTTGGCCTTTAGAAGTAGGCAGGCCATTCTCAAATAGCCAAATTAAATCTGGACTGTGTGTACCTGTCGGCTTCATGGTTACACCACTCTAACAGCATTGGGGCTGGCTAAGGCTCACATCTGAAATGAAACAAACTGAAGTAGTCAGTTAGTGTTTGTGAGTGTGTGTTTGGGTAAATCGAGAAATCTGTGCATTCGCAGTGATTCCTGCAATGCACACACTAATCCACAATGTACATCCATGCATGGATTATTAAGATGACCTGATCAAATCAAAGGCATTTAATGGCAAATTGAATTTCCAGTAAGGCTGTGAGCTCGTGTGTGAATCCAGCATGCACGTGCCTCTCATGTATGTATGTCTAAATGAATGTATGGTTCAGTATGTCTGCAGCAGATGCCATAATCTCCTCCCAGTCACGCTTTAGGATGAGATTATGAAAGAGTTAAGAACAGTTTGTCACTTTAATGTATTGACATATTTGTGCACATAGGCGCGCACACTAATGCGCCCATCGTTGGAATACGGCCTGAGGACTCCACAGATGCACAGAGCAGTCCATTTCTGCAGATCAAGCACAGGGAGTTGCAGCAACTGAAATGTAGATGTGGAAAATGGAGACGGTATGTAAATTCAAAAACTAGAAAGAAGCAAAACGGAGAAAGCAGAGGACTGTAGCACAAAGACAGATACAAAGAGAAAGAGGAAATTTAAGATGACAAACAAACGTTGTTTCATTTCCTCCGTCATTCATTTTCATGCCCCTCTCTTGACCTCCCGCTCTTATTCCTCTTCATCAGCTTCTTTTCCACTTTAAACTTCTACCCACTGCTTTGGATGGAAACACTAAACATGTTGTGACTTTTCTGATGAAACCATTGGTGTGTGAATAATGTGTGTGTGTGGGGGACCACTGTTAATTCAACCAGACTGGGAATGGTCATGCTTGTCCCACTCATTCAGAAGAGGAAAGCTGTGCTTAGAGCATTTGTGTGTGTTTGTGTGTTTTACACCAGGCTGGAGAGGTGATATTACGAAGCTGCGTCTTTTCTCTTCAGATACCATCTGCCATCAACACGGTGGTTGCCCCCATTAACGGAAACATAAATGTAATTATCAAACATGCGACGTGCTCACATGTTTGTTTGACTGGCGGCATGAGTCTGCCTCATTCTTAAGTGCGCCCCTGTGTGAGTGGGTGACTTTAGGCTCCGAGTGCGTCCATGTGTGCGATGATTACAAATCTGCTTTCCCTCGATGGATGGATCACACTTGTGAGCAGCGTGGCTGTGCCACTGTGAATGTTGATGGACAGCCGGTGCATGTGAGTGAGACCAGTTGGTGATTTGAGAAATTATGTTGCATTTAGATTCAGCAGAATTCTCTCAGAAATGGTCCAGATCATACAAAGGGATCGGTGCTATATATTAGCTGCAGCTCCTACAGTTAATTTGGCATCAGTTCAATACCTTTCCCTGGGCTCAGGGCTCCTCTAGGCCGGGGCTCGACGCTCGCGCAAGCTGTAAGTCACTGTTCCAAATGACATGACTCCACCCCGAGAGAGTAATTCATGCTAAAACCAGATTTAAGCCAGTTTAATGCGCTAATGAAAAGTGCTGTATTTATATGTAGCTGGTAGATGACGATGTTGTGACATCAGGCCCATCTGTGGCTCAGCCTAAACCCTTAATGAGAACATTACTGAGCCCTCGGCATGGACGCGCACACACGAAGACAGACGGAGGAGCGAGGGCGAGAGTGTGAGGGGAGCGATGATCGATGCAAACCTTGCCACCTCTTTTGACTGCTATCATCCCTTTCCTTCCTCCACCTTCGCCGCCACTCCTGCTCGCCTCCCCTCCTCAACCCCCCCCAGCCCTCCCCATCTCATACGCCAGGAGCCAGGGCAAGCGCGTCTAACTCAATACGGCGCGCAGCAAAAATCAATGCAAGACAGAGAGAGATGGAGCTGGGGGACTAAGGCGAAGAAATAAGGCCAAGTGGAGGGGCAACACATGTTTGGCCTGCGTTGTCGTGCTCTGCAATCCTGTCCACCTTGATTTTCACTAACAGACAAAAAAATAATCCAACACACTGGAGCTTTTGTCGTTTTGCTGTAATATCTCATTCTAAACGTGACAACGAAGGAAGAAAATTACCTCCGTGCTCCTGTGGACATCATTTTGTCACCAAAACACATTCACAGACCTTCTGTTGCACATGCATGTCATGCATTTTGGCATGTCCAGTATTTCAAGCCCACAGCTGATTTTTGCCGCGAATCCGCCACGAACGGACTCGCGCGCTCCACCACTTAGTGTTATTCCGACACCCCACCCTCGCAGCCCAGACGGTGAGAGTTTAATATTCATCCAGTGACGAGTCGGGCCACTAGAGCAACTCCCAGGGCTTTGGACGGGCACGCATGCATAAACAGCCTCAACTGACACATTCATTTGCAAATACAACGAGATGCAGGCCATCTCCCTGTCTCCCCTGGGCCATGGATGTGGAAAAAAAAAATATTTCTCTGAGAAATGATATCAAAAATCTGAAAACTTAACAAATAGAAACCTGAAACATGTCTGCATCTTGGTTTTTCCACCCTTCTGTGTCTAAGTTTATACCCAGCAGTTCATATTCACCCTTTTCCCCCTACTCTTCTAGCTGACCATTAACAATTCCCATAATAGCCCTATATCTTCTTAAATCTTTTCTAAGCCGCTGATGATGAAAAATAGAAAAAACGGGGATTAAAGGATATTTATATATGAGAAATGAATACAGTGTTGAATGTATACAACAGAAGCAAAACCCTAAAAAGACTTAACAACACCCATCTGTGCAGCGCTGACTCAATCAAAGTCCGCCTTTCCCGTCCATTCATTCACTTTTCTCCTCACATCTGTCTCCCTCAGCGTGCCTTCAGCCTTCTTGCTCACCCAGTCTCCCATTTCCCCCATAAATACCCATTTATTCTTTTCCCACTTCACTCCCCCACCCCACCACTTCAGCGTCCTCCAATCAACCACTTTGCAGCTTCCCTCATGCGTCTCGTCCCCCATTCATCCCTCTGTCGCTACTCCGGTCTCTCCTCCCGCTCCTGCCGCGGGTGCGCGTTGCACGTGAACGTGTGAAAGCACTAACCTGCCCTTCTGGCACGCGGAGCAGAGCCACGCTTTGTCCCTCTTGTTGTAGGTGCAGCAGGTCTTGCAGACGTTGTACTGGCAGTCCAGGCACTGGCGCTTGGGGTTGAGCAGGAAGGTGAAGGGCGCGCAGCAGCGGATGCAGCAGTGCTCGTTGAAGCGGTGCTGCTTGGTGAGGATGGAGCATCTGCTGCCTTCCTCCGCCAGCTCCTGCTTCATCTCGCTGAGACCGAGAGAGAGAGAGAGAGAGAGAGAGAGAGAGAGAGAGAGAGAGCAGGGGGGAGGGGGGAGGGGAAGAGAGAGTAAAATGATGGTAAACGTCTGGTCGGGAGGTAGAAAAAAGAACTGAAAAATGGGCGACGCTGAATAATTGGAGAAGATGTGGCATATGAAAAAATTTAAACATTAGCGGGGTATTAAAACATGATGGGGGATAGCAGACGTGGTCCTGGGTTTGGTGGAAACATTTCCCGCTATCCCCCTATCCCCCTCTCTCTCTCTCTCTCTCTGCCTCTCTTTCTCACCGATTCCGAGGAATTAACGTGATGGCTGACATTTCAATTTGGGATGACCTGTCATGCCCTATTTGCCCACGACAGCTGAAACACATCTGAGGAGAGCACGCCGCGCACGTCCCCAGCTTCCATCGGAGCACCGCTGCAAACTCGTTAATTGACGTATCATGAGGCTGAGACTAACGACAACAAGTTGGCATCTACAGTCGTGTTCCTCAAGTGTCTCGGGCAGGGCACCAGTCCAGATGTGAAGTAGCACAGTCTTGGTGACCTTAACACCTCACATAATAGTTCAAACTTGTGAACAATTTGGAACTGCTAGACAACTCATTTAAAAACAAAAAAAGACGAACATGCATGCCTTTATATGAATTCGCCTGCAGTGGTTTTATTGTATCCAAGTTCAGAAGTATGGTTTGGCTATTCATGGTGTGATCAAAGGAAGAGAGAGACAGGATGTTATAGGCTGTTAATCAGCGTTTTAACCAGCAAAGCAGCTTTTCAATCGGAAAGCCTCAACTGTACATATAAATTATGCAAGTGGGCTTTTCCACTAGGATATGTGCTGACAGGGCAATGCACCACGGGAAGAGGTTGCGATAAATTATGTAATGTTTTGCTTTCACATCATAAACCTATCGCCATCGGAACACACCGCACCCGCGTCGGTCACGTTTAGAAATCACACGCAGCCAGGAGTAAGCAACGGCAGCAGCGGCGAGCGTGCAACCTGTTTCCACTCCCATCCATCAGCTGTCGTGAATGGAGGCAGAGAGTGGAGAAGTTGCTGCTGCTGCTGCTGCTGCTGGCGAGGTGTGAAAGTGAGTTCAGCTCAGATGGGCTGCGAGTAAATTATTTAAGCCGCTCCTCCGTACACTAACACGCGGCCAGGTCGCAGCCTGCGGGGCTTTCACTGATCCTGCAGACGCACGCGTGTGCAGAAAGGGACGTGGGAAACATGCATAAACTCTACCGGAAGTATGCCACCACAAACATGTCCGAGCGCGGTGATGAATGGAGCAGTGGAATACATGCAGCCAGCCCTTTACACTAGTTGTGTGTTGGCTGTGTGCACATCCAATCCATCAAGTCATACATGTAAAATGAAGAGTGTAGCAGGCTGCTGAATTCAGCATATTGTGAATTTCCTGGGTCTAATATATATATATATATACCGTCTGCCATGTATCTATATATGTGTCTGCATGCGTGTGTGTGTTGCAATCTCCCGCTTCCCTAAGTTATTAAGGCTGCTCTCCAAGCACATCCTCTGCTGCCTCACTGATTGCTTTTCATATGCACCATTAGACGCGGCACATTAACAAGATGAGCAAACCATTTCATATACAGCGTCATGTGAGAAGCATGAGAGTTGAAGGAGAGTGGCACATAGATACTGACATGAACACAATTACACACCAGGATGATTAAAAGGGGTTCTGATATGCTGCATGCATGTTCAGATTTCCAAAAATGAAACCTATGCGTTACAATCCACAACCTATAAAATACAATCTTCTCATCTCGGCTGCAGAATCCGGTTTGAAAAACACATTCTGCTCAAACAAAACGTGCCAGATATGTCCAGTCTGGTTTCATATTTCAATAACTCGACGAAGAAATCACCCGGAAATCATTTCCTTCTCTCCTGATTAGGATCATGATCCGTTTTGCCTTTCTGTGTGTGCGTGAGTTGGGTTTAATGAACAGCCCAGTTAAGACGGCAGCTAGGCCCGTTTAATTAAATGAGCGGGCAAATGTACACATATATCCAACGTCATGAGCTGGAGAGGGGGTGGGTGTCGTTGCGCCTGCCATCCCTTCGCATTAACTCACACCTCTGTTAACGAGACATGGAGACCGGCGCTCATCACAGAGAAGCAAACGTGGGTACAAGAGTGTCATCCAGGTGAAATAAGGCACAATTAGTTCCTGTAAGTGATAACACTGCTGGCTCGTTATTAACGAAGTAGCTTTTTAAGTTACGGCATGTAACGCACCACTGGCATCATTGGCTTTTATGGTTAGGCATTAAACATTTAAACAGATAAGGTAATGCGCCGGAAATACTTATCTGTCAGTTAAGACTACGAAATGCCTCAGTGCTAAGACAAGACAGAAAGCTTGTTTCTTTAACCGCTTAAGAACAAACTTTAACCTCAGCAGTTTTAATCAGAAGTTGCCAAACCACATCTGCTGAAGAAGACCGTGATCAAAAGCTGCAGAAACGTGTAACAAATTGTGGTGACATTAATTTATATATTTTCTAACCTTACATACTGTAATGCACAGAAGTGTATATGCTTGATGATGTATTCCCCGTACAATGTGGTTAGGAAAACTCAAACACACTGCAACATGACAGCAATCTAAAACACATGGTACAACCCCACAGAGTTCACTAATGTGGAGGCAGCCTAAGTAAGTGTTCAAGGTTCATACAGGTGGAAATATTCACTGAATGCGATGAAATATTTTAAATTCTAATGTCATTCAGCGTAGGTTACAGTAAATATGTACAATTGTTAATGGTAGCTTTATAATGCAGTTGGGTGAGGCCTCGCAGTGCCAGTACATGAATGAAAGCAGCAGAAGACCTGAATTTTTCCATTAATACACTGCAGCTAAACTTGGTGCAGAGCACCTTATGGAGTGGTGCATTAATAATAAAATGGTTGAATTCATTAATATTCACCTTTTCATCCTTAAGTCAAGGCAAATCACACATTTTCATTTATGCAGCAAGGCCGGGCACTCATGTAAACTAGAATTACCTCTCGAAGGCCAAACAGTTAGTTGCATTTCTGTCTTTCCAGACTCTCTATGAAGATATGTAGTGAAGACTTGGAAGGAATTCATTATGATACCACTGGGTATCCTTGCTTATAGGCTAACATATACTAGGCTGATGACACTGCTGTATTTTACTACCAACATTAGTTTGGTTAAGGTCAACGTTCGCCTAGTTCCAACAAGAGACTGGGTTTCCTCCACGATGGAATCACCAACTGGGTTGTGGATGACCGTTTTAAAGAGAGTTTAATAATTAGGGCATCTCCCTCCTGTTTTTTTGGAGGCAGGTACAACCACATGTGGATGAGATTTAGAACCTCAGTAGCGACTAGCCAATGCCTAAAGGTTAGAGCAACATGTCTGACCTGGCTACATTTCTTGATTCTAAAATTTGGCACAACTAAATCTGTATTTGAATAGTCCTGCCCTAAGCCATACTTTGCCTCATCAAACATTTTACTCCATGTGCTACCATACTTGACCTCTGCTGTATTGAAGAGGGCTTAAAACTGATGATTGAGAGCATAATCTCATTAGGTAAATGTTTACTGAAGTAATAAATCAAATGAGAAGTGGGGCTATTTTCTCACAGACCTCCATAAAACCACACGTTGCAACTTTAAAAATAAGAGTGAGTGTTTTCATTTACCTTGTCTGATTAGACTCATTTGTGAGCCAGGACAGGCTGTGCTTGAACTACATTCTCCCACTTTCTTCTGAAAATCCTTTTCAGCTGTGGTGGAAAAGCTCACAGCTTAACCGTTTATATTTTTAGAGTTAGGTTTGTTTTGGAAATCACTGTAGGTGAAGGGAAGTTGCAAATAGTAAAATTAAAAATGGCTTTCATTGAGCTGCGTCCGTTTCAGCAAAGCCATTGTTAATGTCATGAGTAACACTTGTTTATGAGTAACTATTGTTCATTGTACAGCAGAGGTGGGAAGTAACTGGTAATAGCTGGAGCAGCTGTACTTAAGTAGATTTTTCAGGTGCCTGTACTTTGAATATTTCTTTTTCTGACGATTTTTAATTTTTACTCACTACATTTGTACGCAAATATCTGTACTTTCTACCCCTTAAATTGAAAAAGTGGCTGATGTCAAGAAGACCTACCAATGGCTGGAAACGGCTGGACTCAGAGAGAGCGCAGAGGCACTGATCATGGCAGCACAAGAACAGGCCCTAGGTACAAGAGCCATAGAGGCCAAGATCTACAAGAGTAGATCAGATCCAAGGTGCAGACTATGCAAAGATGCCCCTGAGACAGTCCAGCACATAATAGCAGGGTGTAAGATGCTAGCCGGGTCAGCGTACATGGAGAGACACAACCAAGTGGCTGGAATAGTGTACAGGAACATCTGTACCCAGTATGGAATAGAAGTACCCAAGTCCCAATGGGCCTCACCACAGAAGGTGGCTGAGAACAACAGGGCCAAGGTGCTGTGGGACTTCAGCTTCCAGACTGACAAACAGGTCCTGGCTAACCAACCGGACATAGTGGTGGTAGACAAGGAGCAGAAGAAGGCGGTGGTGATAGATGTGGCAATACCAGCAGATGCCAACATCAGAAAGAAGGAACACGAAAAGGTTGAAAAGTACCAAGGGTTGAAAGAACAGCTGGAGCAGATGTGGAAGGTCAAGGCGAGCGTGGCCCCCGTGGTAATAGGTAGTAGAAGACAGTGACCCCCAAACTGGACGAGTGTCTCCAACAGATCCCAGGAACAACATCAAAAGCCTCAGTCCAGAAGAGCTCAGTCCTAGGAACAGCTAAGATACTGCGCAGAACCCTCAAACTCCCAGGCCTCTGGTAGAGGACCCGAGCGCATCTCCTTGGGGCTAAGCCCCCGTCCTTAAAACCTAGTGACGCCTCTGATACCAAACTCCTGAATGAACAGATATTGATTGTGCAAATAGGTCAGTGCAGTGTACATGCTGTTGGAGCCATAGTTTAAGGGGCACACTGGGCACTGCTTCTAATTTAACATCAGGACAGAGGCATGTGTGGATGTAATGAAATGCAGTGCATTTCTGACAGCCCGTCACTCCCGGCTAACATTGTTGGTGCTGAAGATCTATTAGCTCGGCCCCTTCTCATCTCTCATTTTCCATCAAGCCTGCACTGCATCCCCTGCTCACTCGCCACCATTTGTCTGCTAGCCATCTATTACCGTAGTTATTTTCCCCTCATTTTTCCTCCTCCTTCTCCTCACTGTCCATTCCTCTTTCCCTCTCGGCTGACAAACAGGCAGGCTTAGGCTTAAATTTGAGGGCGAATTTGAATTATGTTATGGCCAGGTTAGTAATCTAGATAATGGCATTTTGCAGCCTGGCCAGAAAACAAAAAACAATTGCAGTTTCGTCTAAATGATGTATCGACCTCTCAGCATCTGCTCACTCGCTCAGTGCCGTGTTTGAGAACTGTAGCGCTCATAAGTCATACACTGATGACAGAAATTATGAGCAAATGTGTGAATATGTTAAATTAGGAATAACTAGCTAGGTGTTAAGAGGGCCGGTTAAACTCTGTGTTTGTCAAAGTGCTTATTTATTGTTGTACAAAACAGAGGTGTCTGAATGCAGTGTTTCCAACCCACAAACCCCTTGATGGTAATGTTAATTTTATTTTCTATATAGGGATAGATAGATAGATAGATAGATAGATAGATACATAGATAGATAGATAGATAGATAGATAGATAGATAGATAGATAGATAGATAGATAGATAGATAGATAGATAGATAGATAGATAGCTAGATAGAAATGATAGGATAGATCCAGGGGAAATATAGCAGATATATGAACATACAAGACAAGAATATATAAAACTAATAAAAATAAAAATAAAAATAAAATAGAAAAGTGACTAGGAATAAATGTTTGTTCAGTATATAGTTTGTACAGCTATATAGAATGTTTTGTACAGGTATAAACTATGTTACAAATTAGTGTAAAAATAAGGTGACAGTTAAAAAATATAAAGTGACAGTTAGAAAAATATAAAGTGACCAGTAGAAGTTATATAATATGACAGCTACAGAATGATGAGATAGATGATGTGTCCATTGTCTACTGTGTCTCCTGCCATCACTGAGCTGTTGTACAGTCTGATGGCCAGGGGGACGAAAGAGTTTTTAAGTCTGTTTGTGGAGCAGGGATGAGACAGCAGCTGCCACTGAACACACTCCTCTGCCTGATGAAGGTGTCGTGCAGAGGTGGTGGGGCGTTGTCCAGTATGGACAGCAGTTTGATAGATAGATAGATAGATAGATAGATAGATAGATAGATAGATAGATAGATAGATAGATAGATAGATAGATAGATAGATAGATAGATAGATAGATAGAGTTGCTACAGTGTTGAAAATTCTATCATTCTTTCTTTTTATTATTCTAAGAAAACTTGTTGCACAGCACCTTTAGGAAAATGCCGCTGTAGGCAGCAGTCTTGAGTTGTTGTTAACGTTATGCATGGCTGCTGATGTGTGCCGCTGAACTGAACTGAGAGCATGTTGCAAGAAAAAGTAAAAAAAACAAAACAAAGCAGATTAAAGTTTGTCTAGCTGTTTGTCCTGGAGGTGCAACAGTTAAACGATTAGATTAACATCTCAAGATTTTCTCAATGCCACGCGATCTACCAGCACTACCTTTGCAATCTACCAGGCAATCGCGATCGACGTATTGGGCACCCCTGGTCGACGAGGCTGTACTCAGGAAGAGAAGTGCTTTGAGAGAAATCCTACTGCTGAGCCATAGTCGCAAAGTTATTGAAATGTTGCAAAAATGGCTACAGTGCGCATGACTGCAGTAAACAGACAAAAGGTAGACTGCGAACCAAGAACAGTCCTAAGACTCGATCGGGACTCGGACGTTACGACCCGATCAGAGATCGGTTTTATATATATTTATTTTGTCATTATTTGTATTAGATTGTTGATATATGGGCTATTGGTGATTCAAAAAAATAAAAAATAAAATGAGTATTTACTACCACCGTTTACGGCATGCGCATGTGCAGAAGACCAGCATGCTAGTTTGTTTTGAAGCGGAGTGGCGAGTTGTGGCGCACCATGTCTGCTGTGTGGAAGTATTTTAAAGTATGTGAGGAGAACGATGCAGTCGCAAACTGTCAAATTTGCAAAGTTGGAATATCGAGGGGTGGTAAGGACAAAGCGTCGTTTAATACCACAAACTTAATTCGGCACTTAAAAAACAAACACAGAGTATCGGATCGGGACTCGGTATCGGCAGATATTCAAAAGTCAAAGGACTCGGACTCGGATCGGGGGCAAAAAACCCTGATCGGAGCATCCCTAGTGCCAGCTGTCAAAAAACTCAAATAAGAACACTAACCCAATGGTGAGAGCTAAATAGTCTTTGGGGTAATGGCCATGCTGCACCCGTTTTGGGACAAAGACCAAAAAATGGAATTATTCAAATCTAGCAATGACCACCAGCAGATGAACACTACCTCAATGAGCATACCAGTGTACTACCTGTTTTTTTCCAGTTTCCATCAACATTTTCTAATGCAACACTGTAAAAGTTGCATAAAAACAGAAACAGCATGCCATTGTTAAGCATTCACCTAACAGCAGCTCACCATATTTGCCACATTAGCATAGCATGTTAGCATTCTAAACTTTGCTGCTAAGACGTAAACAGCTGATGGATGGTATTGGGTGCCAGGCTCATTTTAAATTCAATGTTTACATAAACATAATAAAAAAAAAACAGAGTCTTGACATGGGCCCTTGTTTCCTTTTATAGTGTTTAGTTTATTTTGTACAGTGTACTGCTAAAATATTTACTTGTTAGTGGTACATTGTTCCTGAATTCTATGCATCTTTACATGAATTACTGAATTACCTCAAAACTCCTCACACAGATCTTCTAATCTTCATTCTTAAAAGCAGGTTTCCAGTTTGTGCTATGTCAAATAATCTCATAGAGCAATGCTGGACACATTCATGGCAGAGAACTGGGACTTCATTTCTGAGCAAATGGAGAGGGACTATTAAAATCTGAAATGACATAAACTGCATCCTGTTAAAATACTGCGCAGGGTGTCATTAAAGTTAATTTACAATGCCCATATAGGTTTTTCAGCTCGACGGGGACCTACATAACACGACCATGTGACAATACATTAACTTGTGAAATACTGTACAATGACCAGGCTGGGATGCAGAGATGCCTTTGACTTTCCTCCTGAATGTGAAGCCATACAAAACAGTGGAGAAAAAAAAGGTGACAGTGTGAGAGAGGGAGGCATGCAATAGTAATGTTAATCCAGTGTTAGCATTGATGAGGAGAGGATTGAGGAGAGAATAAGCGTACAATACACCACAGAGCCTTTGATCACTGCATTTATCAGCCTGCTGCAGCACACCACTGAATCACACAGGCAAGGAGCAGAGGGATGGGCGCCGACACCTGTGTTTGTATGTGTGTATTTTTAATGTGTAAGCGTATTCTGCGTGCGTGTGTGTTCATTGATCTGCCCTGTGAAGTGTACAGTAGCTAAATGCACTTGGTAATTGTGAATTGATCGAGGGCTTTCGGAGTGCTTAAGATACTTTTAATTGAAAGCGGGCGATTTCGAGTGTGATGATGTTGCTTTCCGGTTTGCGTGTATTCTCTAATTCTCTCTCTCTCTCTCTTTCTCGATATGTGTGTGTGTGCTTGTATTTCTTGCGTTGTGGGGACATGAAACAATTTGAACCTGCCTCTTTTTTCTAGGGTCAAAAACCAAAACCCATCATTTGAAATTTAGGACGCAGTCTTGATTTAAGTTTGATTTAGGTTTAGGCAAGTAGTAGTTGTAGTTTGGATTAAGATATAGCTCCAGGAAATCAATGCAAGTCAATTTAATGTTGACAGATTATGTATGCATGTGTGCGCTCTCGTACAGCTATCTTTCTGAGGACTACTTTCATACCATCAGAGTGAGGACTTAGTGCATAGTGAGGACATTCTGGCCGGTCATCACTTCTTTACAAGACTGTTTGAGGGTTAAGACTTGGTTTTAGAGTAAAGGTCACAGTTAGGTTATGGTTAGGGTTAGGGTAAGGATTATGGTCAGACACTTAGTTGAGATGCTTAGGGTAAAGGCCTAGGGAATGCATTATGTCAACAGATGTCCTCACAAAGCCAAACAAACATCTGTGTATGTGTGTGCTCAGCTTAATTCACGATGTAGGGATCCTTTTCTGCTATTACTCAGGCTAAAGAGACATATTAAAACACTATTTTGGTGTGTATCTAAGTGTGATATGTGTTCAAAAATGTGTGTGATGTGTACACATGTGCAGTGCTATGTTTGTACACACTGCATGCATTAGAGACGAAAAAACTGTTATCTGCTGCAGACTGTGGAAAGAAGCAATGACATTGGGGAAAATGTTGTCTCAACCCAAGCGCAAAATTTGCATTCGGACCCCAACAGGGTGAAGTTGAGTTACACTGTTCATCCAGCTTCGGGGAGAGAGAGAGAACCAAGCAGACGATCTCAACTCTCATTCTCCTCTGCAATGCAGAGGTAGGCTGGCACATGGGTCATAAATTTAAAGGCAGGGGATTTGTAATGTTCAACTATTGAGTTGTTGGCAAGCTGCTGATTTAGGTACAGGTGTGGAGAGGCAGCTTGCAGAGAGATGGCAGATATCCCTCTCATGTGTAAGGATGTTCATGTTAAAATACTGAAGTGCTACAATAACTTAAACCACACAATACAACACTGTACACCAATCAGCCACAACATTAAAACCACTGACAGGAAAAGTAAAGAACATTGACAATCTTGTGACACTCTGTTGGCAAACGTTTGGACCTCATACATGTGGATGTTACTTAGACATGTACCACCCACCTAGACTAGACCAGACACACCCCCACCCCATAGCAATGACACTCCTTGATGGCAGCAGCCATCCCCAGCAGGATGCAGCCTGACACAGACACACACACAAAAACAATTTAGAAACAACTCAAAAACATGAATAACAGCACAAGGTGTTGACCTGGCCTCCAAATTCACTAGATCCCAAACTGATCAAGTATCTGTGGTATGATCCACAGAGGCCCCTCCCTCTGTGGATCCATAGGACCCAAAGGCCCCCACTAACAACATTTTGTTGCCAGACACCACAGGACACCCTCAGAAAACCCATGTCCATTCTCTGATGATTCACAACTGTTTTGGAGGCCTGCACAATAGGAAGGTGGTTATGCTTGTTTGGTGAAAATCAACATTCAATGTAGAGCCATGTGAAACAGTAAGTACTAGATGAACATGCCAAAACACGTTTCAAACGCTGCCTATTAATAAATGTGATGCTCAAAAACTGACATTAATCGGTAGATTCAAGACATTTATCAAAACTTCAAATCCATCAACACAGAATCAGGCTTTCCAGATTAGGCGTCAATAATTACAGTCTTCTCAGGGGTTGACAAGAGGAGCATGTCTTGTTGGAACCTCTGAGATCGAGACTCAGCAGTTCTATGAAGTGTATGATGTATCAGAGAGCTCTCCAAGGCCTTCAGAAAAGGTTGTCAAGGCCTATGAGTCTGAATCTGGTTCCTTGAACTTTGAAAAGGCTGTCAAAATATTTGAAATAAATCACTCCACTGTGAGACAAACTAACCTCTACAAGTTGAGTCCAGGACACGCGGCTGTTCAAATAAAACCCAAGTAAGAACGTTCTGTACTAGCAGCAGCAGCAGAGACTTTACTCACAATGGTAGCATAAGAGAGAAACTTTCATCCTCCAAAAGCAGGAGGATTTAATTTCTTGGGATGACAAAAATGCATTGTAAACTTTGAAGCACTGCATCCATTAGTTAGTGAGACGTCAGTCTGAAACAAAGTGTCGGATAGACAGACCGCTGCTGTTCTTCCTTGAGTGGCTGTCATCACGTTCAACTCTCTGGTCTTAAAAACTCTGAGATAAAAACTTTTAAACACAGATCTCAAACTTCCATAGAGGGCTGTGGCTAATCTATACAGCATGCATTAATAATCGTGTTCATTTTTCTGCGGCGGCCTCGGAGCGCTTGATACATTCGCTGCATGAATAAAGAGGAACCACAGGCTCGCTGCGTTTTCTCTGCTCTGCAGCCTTCGCCCGCTCTCATCTTGCACGCCTTCTCTTCCTTTCAGACCACACATCTATCATTTTGCAAGTGGCTTATGAAAAGGTGACCACAGCGGCGACAATGAGATGCGGATGCTGTTGTTTTTTTTCTCTCTCTCTTGAAATGAACCAGGGCAGTGTAAAAAAGCCTGGCACACATGCACACAGTTTTACATATTGTGGCAACGGGAATAAAAAACACACAGAAATACGGCATCATCTTAAATGTCAGAAAAGGATCAGGCTTCCACTCCTACTGCTAATAGGGTGGGTGTGTGACTGCATACATACGATATGCATATTCCTTGCTTTATAGCTTTTAATGTTTAGGATCCCAAACAACTGAGGGTGCATACTTGGCAGCATATGCTTTCCCCCCTCTGCAGCTGAAGGATAAACATGCACAGAGCTCAACTAAAGGTATGTAACAGAACTCGGCCATATGAGAACACCTCAACTGTGAGTTCCTCCCACATAACCTCAGAATGGAAAACCCCACCCCACCCCCCGTCCCCCTCACTGCTGGTTAGTTTTTCCACAGGGACGTATTCTCAGCGCATCACCAAGCGCACATAAAGACCTGCTTCATTTCTTCACACACATCCCTTCGAGCCTGCAGGCTTTCCAGCCCGTTGAGCTAAGAGGCACCTTAGCGAACACACGCATGAGCATAAATGGACAGAGCACAGACATGCCCCCTTATAAAAGACACACGGGGACACACTGTTCCGTCACCGAGGCGCTACTCGCTCAAATACCACGCTGCGGGAGAAACGCAGGGACAAAACAGCCTGCATAAAAGCGTCCGACGTTATGAGATTGTTCAGTGTGCCAGTCAATCTGAGTTGGCTTAATTAACGCGGTACAATGTACCCGCATTCATCTATGTCATGCACAGCGCTGCATTAAACTAATTAACCTGTCTGGAAAACTTCTCAGACAATCCTTTCTCTCAGGTGATGCATTTGATCAGCAGAGATTTCCGTAGCGCTTACAGCTATAATTAACTGCATTAGAATAATCAGATTTTCCGAAGTTGGCACCCACACTCTCGGCTCTCACAGCTAGCGCACACATAGAGCAATAACACTGTTAAACATATATACACTGCATAAATATATATACACATTGGTAGAGTTAATATTGACACGGTCAGATACATTTTTAATGTTGGGCTTTACTCGCTGATTTCCAGCCAAGTCAAAGTAATTATTAAAGGCTACGTGAAGGAGAAGAATCTATTATACACAGCTTCCAGGCAGAATAACAAGCGACCAGTGGTTTGAGATAATGTCACGCTCACTGTTAACTCTTTCCTTTCAGTTCCTCGCGCCGCTCTCTTTGCCCTACTGCGATTTCAAATGTCAACTACACTCCAGCGCTCGAGCGCTACTCTTAGTTCCTTCCTTCCTGAGAATATTATGACGCATTTTTAAACTTTGACACCATCAGTCCCAGCTTGTAAGTGTCTGCCTTACTCCAGCTACGGCTTACTTCCCACCGAGTCCCATACATCAGCAGTCTTCAGCCTCCTTATCAACACCCACCCCCCACCCGCTCCCATTTTCTTCCCTCTCTCTAAACCCACGGCTAAAATGAAGCCTCTGGGCCACGGGGAGACTTCTCTCTGAACCAGTTTTGGCAGGCGACGATTATCCAACACGCCAATAATGAGCCCTCACTTTGGGAAACAATCCAAGTCAAATGTGTGCTCCGCTGATAACGTTTCTAATCAGAACGGTTTGCCTGCATGGCAACTATACGCGGGAAAATGAGAGAGAGATAAAGAGCGAGGGGTGGGCGCATTTTCTGTTTTCTCCCATTCCACGCGTACCGCATACTCAGCAAGGTGCAGAGATAATTTGGAAGTGAGGGAATTCAGTTTTGCCTTCTCGCATCATTGGTCTGACCCTTCATTTTCTCACTATTGGCAGATTAAATTGAAAGAAAGCCACACCTATTTAATTTGACCTTCTCTGTGGAAACAATCATTCTTCCAGAAAATTGGAGATGGAACAGTGTAGATTTTTATGTGGCGTATGGGTCAAACGGGCCTGTGAATCCAGATATTTTAACCGTGGTCGCAAAGGTTCAATTGGATTTGGAACAAAAGCTTATAAAGAAGTCAGATGCACGAAAATGTTCAGCTGACAAAGACAAACCAAGGACAAAATGTTCAAAAAAGGAGTCGTTTAAATTCAGTCTGCAGCTTATTTCAATGTATCAAATCAGGATTTACTTTTTCAGCCTTCCAACACGCTCTTATCTGCTTTAATCCGCACCTCAATCCCTGGCAGTCCCTCCAGCAAACACTCGACTGAAGCCCCATCAGGATTCTCCTTCCTTCCTTCATTCCTTCCCTCCTTTCATCCCTCCCAACCCATTTCTCCACCTGTACCTCAGATTATAGCGGCTGCAGCAGCCCCTGACGAGCCACGAGTAACATCTGACGGGCACAGATTGTTCTTTCCACTGCTGAATAATCCCTATTCACGCAGAAAAAATAAATAAAAATCTTACGTGCTAACAGTGCAGCTCAAGTGTCAACCATACGGAAAGATGGTAAGTGAGGAAGCGGCTAGCGAGCACGTACCCAACATCAATGCCTCAGTCAGGAGGGAATGAGCTGCAGTGAATGGGAGAGTCGGCGTGAATGTTCTTGCATGAGCTCCTTTTAACTGCGTCTGATTGGCCAGAGAGAATGATGCATCTTAATATCTTGCAGCACATCTGCAGCCTTTGATCATGCATCTTGCAATGCAGATGATAATTTTAGCTCCAGACAACGCATTCCGCTGCGTGGTGACTGTTTGAGCCGAATGCCGGGTGAGGGAGGGATGGTAAATGGTAAATGGCCTTGCTTTTATATAGCGCTTTTCTACCTATTGGTACTCAAAGCGCTTTTACAGTCAGAGACACATCTACCCATTCACTCACACAATTCACACACCAGTGCAACGCACTGGGAGCAACTGGGGGTTCAGTGTCTTGCTCAAGGACACTTCGACATGTGGCACATTCCGGGGATTGAACCGCTAACCCTCTGGTTCGTGGACAACCCGCTCTACCTACTGAGCCACAGTCACAGTCGGGATGTGCTGCTGTATATTAAGAGCAGGCCCGGGATAGCCGCCAGGGAACAAGGGGCTATTTCTGTGGCAACAAAGACGCAGAGCTACAGAAGAGCATCGTTCACTGAATTCCCCTGTGATGAGAGGAGAACTGCACGCAGCAGAAATAAAGAGGGATGAACGAGGAATGAGACGGGCAGATAGAAATAATTAGGGCTGAACCAAGGAGAAGAGAAGTTATTTTTGGGCAATGCCAGTTCAATTACAGGCAATGGAGGTTTGGATGCCGCGCTGACATAATGGGGGCCCTGGACTCTCCCACACTGACCAGGACTCCAGGTCCCTGTTCAGTTGTGACTGGCAGCTACAGCCTTCCTGCTGCACCTCAGAGTATGTGTGAGCGTACACTTGTATTCCTGATGTTGTGGAGACATACAGTAAATCTTTTTACAGAGTGACATTGTGGGGACACTGTTTCTAGGACAAACAGCAAGCGTGTGCAATGATGAGAAAGAGCCGTGGGTCCATGACAGATCTGACACTTGTCGCGTTACACCGCACGCCCACACAGGCTCTCTCTCTCCTGCACGCACAAACACACATCCGTTATCCGTGGCCTCAGCATTCTGCCAGCAAGAGGAGGACTCTTGAAGACGCCACACGCACAGATTTGCAACAAACACAACATCTGACGCACACGGCTGTGGTGTGACTGATGGTTCACATGCAGGTCCATGGAGAGCAGCTTCAGTCAGAGGTAGTTTGGGGAAAGACGAGGCAGACGACTATCGAGTGCCAAACACAGGCTATTGATCGCAGCCCGATAAAGGAGGGTATTTGTAACTGCACAGCACTTTTGATTTGAGCTCCAGATCAGCTGCTAATGACAAAGAGCACACAGGGAGGGGCGCATTTTATCAGTGCTAAGTGCATCTTGCATGAGTGCCTCAATTCAGTACTGGCGAACGATTTATAAAGAGGGCACGGTGACAGAGATGCAGTGACGTACGAGAAATGAGATTTAGGAGGGGAAATAAGGCAAAACAAATAAAGCAGCAAACGCAACGCTATTGACTGATTGTCTGTGCAGCCCTGTTTGGGAACGGATCAGCGCCGATAACAAACCAACAAGCCTAATGCACTTCCCCGGGCGGACAGACATGCATATTGGATTTATGATAATACAGCACACATGGCAAATCAATAAAGTCAACATAACAGAGACACTCGCGGCTCACAGTGCACGCCAGGTAACGTGAACTTGCTGCAGGCCATTTACACCTGGAAGGGGAAGGGAGGTAAAAAGCAATCTGAAAAAGTATTCATTTAGTTCCTGTAGCCTTTCCTTTCCTTCTGGGGAAAAAAAACTAAAACAAAACAGCGGCTGGATCTGTTTCATTGCTTCCGCTGGACTTGCATAAGGAACAAACTGTGCATACAGAATGCAAGGCAACTCAAGTAGACTGACAGAAAGACTTGAAAGTCTTTGTTGACTGGAACTGTTTGCACAAACATTACCTTATTTGCATCCAAGCGGCTGCTTTATAGCTTTAACTTTGTGATTTTTTATTGGCCTCTGCATTGCGTCCGTTTAGTTTGCCGTTTCACTTTGAGGGTCTAAGTGGCTGCAACTTTGTGAAGTGCGACAGTAGCCAACCTTCTGCTTGCTGGACCAAAGATCTCAGTCACAGACATAAGCAGAGACGTGGAGGGGTGCGAGTGGATTTCAGGACATCCAACCTGAATGGGGAGCAGGAAAGAGTCCACAGAATCTATGAAACAGCGGCTGTCTATAGTAGAGATGGGCGATATGGACTAAAAAATTTATCCCGATAATTTCTGCTATTTATCACGGTAACGATAAAAATGACGATAAATAAACACCAATTAGCCTAATCCTTTTGACTGTAGTGCATTGGCAAGTTTCATCTGAGTGTTTTTGTTTTTTTTTTACCGGAGGCTTTGGATGAAGTCGACGCTGCTTCTTGCGCATTTTCTTCATATTCTGGTTTGAGCTGTGTTTTAGTGGCGTTACTGTCCTTTGTATGCAGTATTTGTTTGCAAACCATGCATGTTGTAAATTGCTGCTCCGCATCAGACTTTTAAAAACCAAACCCGTTCCAGATAATGAAGGTGGAGCCTCGTCTAGGAACGAGCTCCTCGTTCCCCGGCGTATCTGCTCGTTGTCAATTTGTCAATATTCCACACGTGTTGGGCTGCGAGCGTGTCGCGCACATATATTCGTCATCAATGGTAATTGTATAGTTTTTATCGTGGGATGACATATTCTTACCGCGGGGAATGTTTTTGATGATATATCGTGAACAATAAAATATCGCACATCCCTAGTCTATAGTACACTACTTTGTCTTTAAACACCGTCTACTCTTAATATAGAGCTATCAATTCACGGACAGAATGTTCTGGTTTGTGTTAAATAATAACAACACAATTTGTACACCATCCAGGTGAACTGGTTTAGTCCTGTCTCTAGACTCATGGATAATGTAGTGATTCTCCACTGCCATGTCAACACCATGGAGAAGAGGAGGTCAAAGCATCAGGTGAACTGTTTAGGAGAAAGATGAAATATGAGGAGGATAACTGTGCAAAACAAGAAGGTATGCTGCCATGGTCTATTCATGTGATGATATTATGTATGTAATAATGAGGGATGGATAGGAGAGCTATGCTAGCCTGTTGCTATGTTGCTTGCGTGCTATACCTCCTGTTTTGAAGTTATGATATGACACCACCATGAATGTTCTCAATGCTGCTGCTATGTCCTGGGGTCATTAAGTTAACTCAGAAGATGTATAATTATACATTTGAATTTCGGGTTGTTTCAGGGGCGGCACTACCGAAGTTTGCCCAGGGCACTAAACAGGCTAGAACTGCCTCTGTCAGTAAGATTTCTTAAAACGGTTGCTCTGTGCTGCAGCGCAACTCTCCAACGTTCTGGAGTGTCCTAAGATAACCCAAAAGAGCCGCTCATGAATACAATGAACCGAGCCTCGACGCGCACACGTATTGTGTGTATGATATGTGGACAGCTTACGCCGCAGGGAGTTCACCCCATGCTGGTCATGTTGTCCTCTCAAGCCGCACACATTCATTTCCATACTGGTTATTAAACCCTGAGGCGCTCTCACCGATAAAAGCATAATGCCAGATGTTTGTTTTTTCTTCCCTCTAAAATGGAATTTTGCAAACAGATGCCTGTGTGTAATCTCGATTGTACAAAAATGTACAGGAGTGTTTGCTCGTGTAAAAACGAAGGGAAACATGTGCACGTATATACTAGATCCCTGCTATTTTGTAAGAGAGGAAGAGTGTGAATGAGAAAAAAGGCTTTACAGAGAGTAAATTCACATGTCCTTGCTTTGGTCACCTTGAGTTTCTTGCAGCCATTGAGTTAGAGAGGAGGGGAAAGAGAGAGAGAGGGGAGGATTTATCACAGTTGGACAGGTGTAGATGAGGCAGAGGTTGAATGACCGGGCCTATCTGGGAGATTACCACTGCATGAAAGCAGACTTGAACCTCTTTTCCTCCAACAACTGCTGCATTTAACTCACTGATAAGTGCAGCAACGTCAGAGGGACGTGCAGATTTAACAACAAAACTAATATGCTCTGACACACACGCGTTCGTCCAGAGCATGGACACAGCATAGTTTGGACGCACTCCGTACACTCTGCAGCCACACTGAATAACAATGATGCTGCATTCAGCTCCAGGAGGAAAATGGAGCATCCATTACAAGATGGTCAAAGCAGTCAAAAAGCCATTTCTTACGGCATTCAGCTGGAGGCAAACTGCCTCCTTGCATAAAAGCCTAAACGCCTGTCAGCTTAAAGCGCAAGTCATCAGTGATGTGCAGCCAGGGAAGACAGCACACATAATCAAGTCGAAATTAAATTTGTTGTTCTGCGTGCCACTTTCGATTTCAGATATTTTAATCTACGGTATCTAGTGTCTTGTAATAGTGCTGCAATGAATCCAAATAAGAAGCAGCTTCTCTGTTCTTCCTCCTACCTCCCATATCACATTCTCCCGTCCTCTCTGACTGACGGTGCATGTCAGAATGGTAGCGGTGTGTGCTGGTCCATGTATAAACGTGTCAGCTTGTTGAAAATCCACCGTATGTGTTCACATGTCTGCTCTTTGACTTGACTGAGGGAGTCCTGACCGAAGCCCCGGAGCTGGGGTGTCCCTGGGCGGCCATCTCTTCGATAACTCAATTTAATGAAGTAACATTCCCCAGTTGACAGCGATGACAAGGGCTGACACGGCCCTGACACAACGTCCATTCCCCATCACTGGTAACCTGTGTCAGCGGCACCCAGGTCAGGCCGTTAAGCCGGCTCCTTGCACACTGGTAGCTGACAGAGGGGTTTTGTTTAATGGCACATTAGGGAGTGAGTAGGATGTGACACTTGCACCACCAGTGTAGCTTTAGCTCATATTATAGTGTTTGTAAGGCTTCATAATGAAATTGTTAACAAAATGTCAGCTATGTTTTTTATTAAGTAATATTTCAAGATAATATTATTAGCTATTACAATAAATCTGGCATTAAAACCATTTAAAGCAACATATAAAGTATTACAGCAATATTAACCAGCAGTAGCATTCTCAACTGCACCCCAACTGCTCTCCCAAAAATGATTACGATGTCATTCTTCTCCCTCATGCACACTCACACTCCGTTCGCACGAATATGGCACATCTCTGCAACACTCAGTCGAGATCCAACGTTGGCAAAGCCCACACTTGGCGCACTCTAGTCGTGCATGCAAGGGCACGCTGTGTGTTTACTTCACCACGAGCGAGTGTCAACCTTCACAACCCCAAGTCTCAGCAGAACAGACAGCCTTGATGGCAGCCATTTATCTTCCCATCTGATTGGTGTCAGCCGCTTGCCACTGCCAAGGAGTGGCACAGCCTCGGAAAAGGGCAAAATACAAACTGTACATGCGAGAAACAGCTTTTTCTGAAGCCTTCTGATGGTGGCTAGTTTATAAAGGGCAGAAAACAAAACATCTGATTAGGGTGCAGTGTTTTCTTGTTTAGTTATGACAGATAATGGAATGGCATAACATTAACAAGGTGCTTTTTCCTCTGAGAGAAAACGTCTAACATTAACCAATTTCTGAATAAAACTAACAACACCGTCAATCCTTTTCCCCTCCGCCTTTTTGTGCATATGAGCACTGTGGTTTTCAAGTAATGCGACTCAAGCAGGGGAAAATGGTGCAGTTCTTGGAGACTATTTTTAGCCTCAGATTCTTGAGAAATCAAGTCAGTATTTGGAACCAGCAGGAAAGTATGCGGGATAAAGAAAATACACTGCTACACAACAGTGTGTCACTGGATTTGAATAATTATTGGACAATCACGAATAAGTAGGTGTAGTTGTTAGAATCAGATAAAAATGAAGATAAATGAAGAATTACATAATTACATTACTCTGTTTGAAGTCCTGGTATGTTAACACTGCAGACATGTTATTATTGACTCGTCTTATTGTTAAAGTTGAACACTTCCAACACTAACCGATATTCGTTTCTCTCAACGCTAGTGTATAGTGCTAGATATCAACTTTCTTGAAGTGTCAGTTGTTAACTACGGCTATTTACACTGTAAGTTACACATTGTGAAGTGAATAACTCTAATTTATAGTAAACAGCTGACTTTCAATCTAACTTTGCTAGCTAGCGCTTATAAAGTTTAGCTAGTTCATGTTATGTATGGAGTAGTTTCCTTTCAGGTTTTCACCTTCTCTCTTTAAATAATTTTAAATCTCTGTGGTCTAAAAGTCAGCAGCACAAACATAGGGTTTTAAAAAGTGCCGACAACGTAATTTTTTTACTAGTTAACTACGCAAATGGCTTCTCATGTTACGTGAGTCGCCTGCGCCGTCCTTACCAACTAGGCAAGTAAAGACTTGCAAGAACAAGCTCAGATAAACCGTCTGAAAATTAGACATAAAGGTGACTTATTCAAATGAAGCACAGATCAAGCTAAATCCATGGCACTACGTTAATGTGATGTTCATGTGGCCAAGTGATACTGGAATAATCTCAAATGCCTGGAAATTAGAATTAATTACATTAGTAGTACAAAATTCTGGTATCACTAGATCAATTGTTGATGCAAAAACATAAGTTACCCTAACTCAAATTTGACAAATGTTTTTGTTAGTTGTTAGTTTCGTTAATTCTGAGCATCATGCCAATTCTTGACAACTGTCTAACGGCCCACGTTTGAGTACATGACGGCTCCCCCGATCTGTTTCTTACGCTCTTCGGCATCGTAAAAATACTGGAAACAGCTATCAGTGTGTTGTTTAAAGCAACTAAATCCAACGAAATGTGTTGGTTGTACCGATGTTGTTTCTACCTCCAAAGGCAGAAAGGTTAGTTCCCAAATTTGGAAACGAGGCCATTTAAAGAGCACGTGAATGTGTTATCATTCTCAGAAGTAGGTGGAGCAATCAAGAGCTCCAAGGTTAGTAAATGTCATAAGGTGGGCAAAATGAAGTGGATGCTATAGCTGCAGTGTGTCTACTGGGAGTCTAATTAAAAATGTGTAACTGTCATCACCATCACAAGGCAAACAACTATAGCAGTGAGAATAAAAAAAATACCACTCACACTGAAGTGCAGGAGATTTTAAACCACATGTATTGATCTCAGCTTCTAATAGCTGAGCTGTGTGTGAAGATGACCTTCCAAAGTGGCAACAGAGAGCCTTGTTCTATTCATTAAGACTCAGCCTCACCAAACCTCGGAGGAGGATAGCTACAGAAAGCAACAAGGCTTTTTAATCAGACAGTAGGCCCACTCATCTTCTAGCTGCATCAACTGACGTCATTTAAAACGGCAACTGTTAAGCTTAATTATTCCCTAGAGCAGGGTCCCCCAATTAAGTTCAAAACTACTGTTTGTATTGTGTAAATGCCGATATGTGGACATGTTCTGGACCAGTGACAAAGAACAACCATGCACAAGTGGCACACAGCAGTAAAGTAGAACCCAGAGGCAAAGATAACTATGCCTACTTTTCTACAAAGGCCAATACCTCAGCGTAAGGCATAACCCCAATAACATACATAACAAATCTGATCAGTCCAGTCAGATTTGAAGAAGCGGTTTTCCTGGTTGACTTATTTATTATTTAGTTATTTTATGGATATTGATTAGCTGACATTCTGCAGTGCTAGTTAAGGTATATATACATAATGCAGAATGTCACGTATTCAAATACCACTAGGCCAAAGGTCAAGTGTACGGTGTGGGCCGACGCCAAACCACAGCAAAGCAGTGGGTATTTTATTACACATATTATGTCAACACATGATATATGGGGTTCAGTGCATTACAGGAACGAGAAGACCATATTAGGATGCTGTGTCCCTTTCTAACATAGAAGCCATTCGCTAGAAAGAGTGCACAACTAATTTTACAGATGGCAACTGTAAATTACTTACAAAATAAAATATAAATTTACACATAGCCTACGACTCTATTTTCTCCTGCTACAGTTCATTTCCACAACATAGTCAAACAATAAATCTCCTGCTCTGAGTAGGCTCTGACCCGTGCGTGCATGAACAATTCCTAATTTGCAGCGATAAGCCAATCTTCATGTAAAAAAAAACAAAAAACACAAGACACTACGGTAGACTGAACGCGTGTGTGAGGAATGTGTGGTTCTCTCACACTCGCCACACATGTACATGACAAATTGTTCCCTGGAGTCTCTTGTAGATGTTAATGAGGATTAACCTGGCTGGTGTAGACACTCAATGGTCTTTCACCAAGGGAAAATTCAGTGTGGAATTTGACACCGTGTGCATGTCATGCTTTGATTTATTTAACTAAGGTTTAACTCAAAAAATAGATATATCTCTTGAAACAGGACTACAGGACTTATGCTCTTACTGGCCATTTAAAATGCAGGCATTTTCTTTCCTGCTTCCTGTCTCTCACTAAATGTAATGTCATACTAATAACTTAAAAATCGCCAGTGGGAAAATGAAATTATTTTGTTCTTGTCAAGACTGATACGTCTCTCATGTTTATGCTAGGAACAGGGGGCAAACTATCTTATTTTAGCAAAGACTAAAGACTGGTAGAAGGCAGCAACAGCTAGATTAAGTTGAATCTGCCCAGGGTTTAAAACATTACATGGAAACTCATGTTTGCTAGAGCCAAGACGTGATTAGCTTAGCGTAGCCTAGCATACCATCACGACGGAAGAAGGAACAGGAAGCCAGGCTTTGTCAAAAGCAAAACACTTTGAATGTGTCAACCTTGGTCTATTGTTCCGTTTCAAATCTACATTAAGCCTACATCTTAAGCTTGGTTTATATCCCCATAACAGATCGACACAGAGCCTACATTCAGCCACATTTCAGGTCGCTATACTAGTACGCTAAAGGATCACTCTGCAATCATGCTGACAAAAGGTAGTCAGTAGTTGGATTTCAATTCCACTGTGTTGAGTTTCTTTTAGTTTAAGTCCTGAACTTTAGACAGAGCTGACTGGATCTGAATAAACAACCGTTACTGATAAAAATTACTTTTACTGAAATCACTATTTAGAGTTAGACTGAGACTTAGATAAACTTTATTCACCCATAAGGGAAATTGTTAGCTTAGTTGTGCACAAAAAAAAACAATCTTAAGAACCACAGATAAAAGAAAGATTAAATAAAATAAATAAAAAAAAAAAAAAAATATAAAAACAGTATAAGCAAAATTGTACAAATTAGCATATTAGCATATGGACAAATGTACATGAAATAGAGATGGAAGAATATATATTATATACACATTGTAAGGTGTAAGATGCAGTTGTGTCCATTAACATGAGTAACATGGAGTTATCATGGAGTTATACAACAAAAAAAAAGACTTGCATTTGACTTTGCATTCTGGATATTTTCAGGTAGTTGATATGCTGTTTAGTCCGTTGTGCATTCTTGGCTCCAAACCCTACATGATGCACTCAGTTTATCATGTGGAAATAAGTAAGAAATGCTACCAATAGGACTAATCACAGCTGATTGTTGGACTAGTTGCATTTCTGGGGTGATGCACATAGGACTACGGAGTAGGATAAGCAGCATTCCTCCAGTCTCAATAATAACTGCCTCCTAGATCCATTTTATACTCAAAAAGAGAAAACAGCTTCTCGTCTAAATCTCAGCATCTTCTCTTTTAATTATGTGGCACACCATGTCTCATCACCAGCTCGGGGTCACTGGTGAGGTGGAACGGGGTGTCTTGTATCCCCAAAGTATCAGTGAGCAGACAGGTGACGTGAGGACAACGCTGTTGCCTCGAGCCACAGACTCACTGATAGACAGCAATGACAGGGGACAATCCAGAAAAGAGGGACTGTGTGTTGGAGTGAAAGACAGTCAATAGACAGATCAGGGAGGGGAAAGAGGAAACAGAAGGGGGGAGATGGGTACAGCGGATTGGATAAAAACAAACAGGGATTTCCAGAGAGCAAAGAAGAAAACGGATTATCATTTGGAAATGCCATGTTTGTGTGGTGATGCATGTGCATTCAGTGTACAACACACTCGGATGAGTCATAGCTGGACTCCAGTCACACACACAAGCTCATTTTGTGCAGTATTCATTCTTTTCAGATTCCTCACAACTGTTCATCTGAACAGGAAATCATGTTCTTATGCTAAAATAATGATGATGTTTTCTCCCCACGGAAAGGCACGCTGCATTTGTCATGAGCAAAACTACACAGCAGTGTACATCTGTTTGTGTTTCGGCAGACATGTGCACACATAGTTGCTATGACATGCAGAGATGAGCATCCAGGCAGTGCAGCTTAATACTGAACAAATCCTTATCTAGACATTAATCCCTATATTAAGACAAGCTTAGCTGATGCGTAATGATACCTTGCTGGGTACGAGCATGTCAGATCCAATTCCAGCCTGACCAAAAATGTCAATTTCGACAAGCAATTTCTATGTTAAACATCTGCAAAATTCCATATCTTATAACAGGATGATAATACGTCCATTGTTTGGGTGAATTATTATGAATGTGGTGCATATGACGCAGAACAGAGAGTGATCGTTTGCACTGAAAATGCAGTAATGTGAAAAATCATGTCACTGTGGTGATGCATTCATACGTGTCAGCCATGCCAATGAATCTTAATCATAAATCTCCTGACGAATGAAAACGAAGCAAATCTCATTAGTAGGTGCGACTGTTGTTATGGCAACAGGAAATGACTGACAAGGTGGCATAAGTTAGACATGAGGTGAGGTTAAATGTCTTTTTCACATTTCTAATCTGGCCTCTGTGTATTCATTTCTCAGTATCACTTTCATCTCGTCTCATGTTGCCCCCCCCTGCCAACACACACACAGTTCTACACACAAACACTCGGTAGGCTTTAATCTCCAGTGGTGGGCAGTATTACTCTGTGAATCACTGGTGGGTCCTGCTGCTTCTGCAGCTACACTTGTGTCCCACACAGTTCGATTCACACACAGCTACAGGGCTAAAAGCCCCTACAACCCTCTCTACCATCACCTCCGAGCCCTTACACCTCTACACTAGGTCCAAATTTATGCCGTCTGCTTACAGAACCAACAAGGATGGCTGATAAAGGGCAAACAATGGATTAAAGAGGGATAGTGTTCACTTTTTTGCTGACAGTGAGATGAGGAGATCAATACAACGCCGTAAGGAACATACAAACCCTCCACCTGCAGTCAGTTAGCTTAGCATAAAATCATGGTTCAGAATCTTTCTGCTAGCACCTCTAAGCCTCACAAGTGAACACATAATATTACATAATAAAGATGCACTCAGGTGAGTAGCAGCATATCATAAGTGTGGGACTCATAAGGGATTCATTTTCAAAAAGAATGGTTATAATCCCGCATATGCCAAGTTTTAGTGCAGCAGCATCTTTCATTTCAAGCGCAGTGTGTTGTTACGTCTGGGCACAGCCATGCTCGTTGTAGTCTTTATCCTAAGCTAAGCTTGCAGGCAGAAGTGTTGCTTCACACTCTCTGAACACACATGAAGGCAAAATCAATCGTCTCAACTAAAATGAGAAGTTCAGACAGGTACGATGGAGCTCGGTTCTGACAGGCCTTGGAGGTAAGTAGGATCTTGTACTCAACACAGGATTTTTTTGGAAGCCAGTGGAGCTGCTGAAGAACTGGGGTGATTTGGTCCATGGAGGGAGTTTGGGTGGTGATGATGCGGGGTTGCAGTGTTTTGGAACAGTTGACGTGGAGACATTTGGAGAGTAGACCATAAAGAAAAAAGGTGCCGTAGTCGGACAAGAATGGTGGTGCTAGGGATGGGCGAAGTCGATTGAGATTGCAGGTGGAAGTAAGCGGGCCCAGTGAATTTTCCTGATGAGGGTTTCTAGAGATAGAGTGCCGTCGAAGATGACAACCAGACTCTTAGCCTGAGGTGGGTGACTTATTGATGTTTAGTGAGAAAGTGGAGGACCTCTGTTATACATTAGAGAGACTTTGGAATGGGTGGGGGATGGAATAGTAGAGGTTGGGCTGGGTGTCATACACGTAGGAGTGAAACTGTGTTTACGGAAAAATATTGCAAAGTGGTAGTGTGAACCAGTAGAACCCAGGACAGAGATCTGGTGACTTTGAGTGTGGGCAGAGAGTGTGGACAAAGGCATCAAGGGTCACAAAGCAAGTATTTGATTCAAATACATATCAGAGAGTAGTGTCTAATGGTCAGTGATGCAGCTGCACTGTGTTTGTTCCATTAGTTTGAAAGAGTTTGCTGTGTCCTTGACTGTCCTGTAAATCACTTCAATGTTCTCTCCACCACTTTTCTTATTAAAATGACTTCATAAATATGTCCAACCTGAACTGTTGGTGAGGAGAGAATAATTTTTACAACAACACGCAAAGCATGCTAGGATAATAAAGTGTCGTTAAGACAAAATGGTGCCATAAATTACAGTGCAGCGCAGTGCTCTGGGAGTCAACAGAAATATTCCCTTCAGGTGGAGGCTGTAAGTTGTTTAGTGTTACCTTGGGAAGTGGCTTGATGAAATTGCAACTTCGCTCTTCGTGTCACGTAGGGACGAACCAGAAACAAGACAATGATTCACAAATGATTAAATAATGGCAAGGTCCCTGTTGTGCAGACACGTTAGCTCTCTCGCAGGGTAGATCAGTCTTGAAGTGAGAGAATAAGTACACATTGCTTGCTTTACGATTTTAAAAGAAGTTCTTCAAACAAAGAAAAGTATAAATATTTCTGAAACTGGTGAAATGAGTGTAGCACCCATAGTTCAGTGGCTTACTACACAAAGCAACCACAATCGATGTCTGAAAACTGCTGATCTACAACAAAACAGGAGTTTTTAGGGCAACTCTCCACCTTTCCTTCTGACATGGTCTTTCTGCACCACAGTCTCTGGGGAAAACTGACATTTTCAGATACCATCTGTTCATCCAAAGCTGTTTGTACAAAGGAAGGTCTACTCGTCCACGGAGCTTTTGTGTCTCCACACATTAAAACACCATACTTGTTGATTTCTGTCTTTGAAATCCGAAGTCTCTCGGAGAGGTCAGAGAGGCGGGTGAACGAAGCTATATTAAGAAGGAAGTTTTCAGTATTTTTCCAATCCTACACTCCCAAAACAAACGTTGAATGAAAGAATGAATTTGAATGAAAACGTCATAACAAAAAAATAAGCCGTGAGCTCTGACCTGATCTGACACAGGGATCAATTATATCTGGTTATTCATTCTCCATGATCGGATCAAAAGCAACCAACTGGAATTACTTTGTGTCTACACCTGACGTTTTTTTTTTTGTTTTTTTTTACGGCGTCTTAAGACCTGAGTGCAGCCTGCTGCTGCCTATCCCATGTCGTTGGGCGAGAGGCGGGGTACATCCTGGACAGGTTGTCAGTCTATCACAGAGCTAACACAAAGAGACAGACAACCATTCACACTCACGGCCAATTTAGAATCACCAGTGAACCTAATGAGCATGTCTTTGGATGGTGGGAGGAAGCTGGAGTACCTGGAGAGAACCCACACAGACACAGGGACAACATGCAAACTCCACACAGAAAGGCCAGCCGGCCCATGGATTCAAACCTGGAACCTTCTTGCTGTGCAGCATCAGCGCTAACCACCATCCCACTGTGCCGCCCTTGTGCATTTGTGACTTGCCAAATATAGTCTTTAAAATTTAGTCATAAAGTTGGCACAAGATGTAATCTGGCTGCAGTTATTGTGTTTCATATGTGCATTTGCAATTTGTATATACTCTGATCAGCCACAACAATAAAACCACGGACAGGAGAATTAAATAATGTTGACCATCTTGTGTCTACGCTAAGACTCCTTGCTAGTAATTTTTAGGCCAAGTTAGGAGCCCTCTGAGAGGACTCTCAGAATCTTTAGGAATATGGGCCCTGAATTTTAGGCCCATAATCATGAGAAGCTAGCTGTAGTGGGTTTATTAGTTTGTATTCAACCTTTTTCTGAAAACAGCATGTCAAAAGAACAGATGATATGGTAAATGGTCTTGCTTTTATATAGCGCTTTTCTACCTATTAGCAGTAATAGCAAACTAACGTATCCACACAACTCAAACGACGAGCTGAGAGATGTCAGGAGGTTTACTACAGCCTTCCTGATATCAAGATATTGATTTGTGAAGCTTTAAGCAGGTCCCAACTTTCCTGCTGAGTCGGGAGGAGTCAAATCATATGCTTCCCACTTGAATCTATAAGTGGGAATATCATTTTTGTTTCCTGTGCGCCATTAATCATCTCACATGCACACGGCAGGGCTTGCAAAATGCCACTGGTGATCCCACCCACATCAACAAGCGCATAGATCATTTAACGATTCTGTTTGTTCACTCGCTGTAAGCCTGACTGTTCACCTAACAACTCATGGCCCATAAATGCACCAGGGTGACAGCACAATGTTCGCTTCAACATTAATCTAAACGCTAACGCTGCGGTCGGCGTAGGAGGAACAACGCATAAAATATATTCTCACAATTAGAGGGAAATTAAACAGTCCTGTAAGAGAAGAAAAAACCCCTGAATACTTGATTTATTGCCCTCATGTAATATTCATCAGTGCAGCTGTGCTTGGTAGGAATTAAAAGTTCTTGTTGTGCATTAATTCAAGGACGTAGTATGGAGAGAAAAGAAATATGATAAAGTGACTGAAGTTATTAATTTGAACATTATAAGTGAGAAGTACAAGCTTTTTTTTCTTTATTATGAGACAGACGCAACTGGAGAATAATATCACAAACAGAAACCATCAAGGCGTGCAGACACACTGGAGCGTTTAGTGTGCAGGTCCAGCATGCAGTTGTTAGAGAGCTGCGGCTTAGAAGAACAAGAAGTGTCTTAATGAAAAAAATATATCATCATATGGAGACTTGTGGTGAAGTATTGTATTTTAGGATAGCAAACAGGCAGCAGAGGGATCAGTGTCCTCAGGATCAGACTCCTCGGGCATGGGGGTGTTACTTCCGAGTCTTTCCAGACCTAAATGTAAGCAGCAGGAGGTGAACTGAGTTGCACTCCTGTGCTGCTGCATTGCAGTGCGGTGACCCAGTCCTCCCATGTCACATCTCCGCTAACAGCAGAACAGCCAATTTAACTCCATGTACCCGCCGAGCACGCTTCTAAATCAGTGTTTAATCACTACAATGACAGGCTCAGCTAATTACTGCCCTCCTCCTCTTCCTCCTTCACCACTCCTCCTCCTCACCCACATCTTCCTCGCTCCCGTCCCCTGTCAGCTCTTTCCGCGGTGTGCTCTGCTCAGGCAACGGCTGGCTATTTCCAGCTACAGCGCGCTGTCATCTGGAGCCGTGTTATGTCCTCTCTCGGCCCCGCTAATTATTACGATCATCCCGTACGGCTCAAAGATACAATTCCCTCCCTATTTGCGTTTGCCCAAACCGAACAGCCTGCCTGTGCTGTGATAGCTCGCTGCTTGGGGGGGAAGGCATGGTGAAGTTTGACTGGATGTCTGCTGGAGTTTGTCTCTACAAAGAAACGGGATCAAAGTGCTGTTGAGCGTTAGCGCCAGCCTTAGAAGATCATTTCTGAGTCAATCCTTTCAAGGAAAAAACACAGTCTGTGGTTTATTACCCTTTCTGTTTCATTTCAACGAGCACCACACCATAAGCGCAGAAACAAACTCAAACATTTCAGCAAACACAGAAAAAATCCTTTAGTCTTAAGAAATGTATCCCTCAAACAGCGAGTGTGAAAAGAAGGGTGGGTTGTTTTTTTTCAAGCACACATGGCTAATATCTAATAAGGGTGTTTGTTTTGAATCTCAACACAATCATTACAAAAAGGCAGAGTTCATTTTTCATGATGCAACTCGGTCAAAACAATACACCTTCAAAGGTCACACTGAAGCCTAATGAAAACTCACAGAGGCGAAAAGTAATTTCCCTCTCTTCACGTCCACAGTAATAGCAACCAATCCACCTCTGCACAATAACAAAACAGACCGAGAAATGGAAAAACAAGAAGGAGCGGAGTTGAGAGAAAGGCAGCACGCTGAATCTAAAATGTGCGATTAACACCTGGAACCAGAGGAGGGCACTAAAAGCGTGAAGGAAGCGTGTTACCAATTAGAATTAATACATTCAAATGATGTTAGAAACTATAAACAGTTCTCTCCTACAGCTGCCGTAAAGTCTATGATGCACTGCCTTTCAAAAAAGAGACAAAAAGAAACTTAGAAATGTCAAAAAAGCGATTTTTTTTTTCTTGCGACTGAAAAAATATGCTTTTAGCAGAAAAACAAGCAGGCCAGACTGGAATTGCATTAGACGTCAATATGGCGTTCAAAATAAAACAAAGTCAGATTTGCGTCTGCGGTTTAAAAAGGAGACTGGCAGAAGGGTTGCGTGTCACTCAGTCTGGTCTGAGGCCTGTGGTCACCAAGTACAAAGTGCAGCAATGTGCAGACAGCTGAGCTCAGACCTGACAACATGGACAACAGTGCTCCCTATGGGCCCGGCAGAGAAGGTCATTCTCCACGACTGCACACAGATGGCAGCGTTTAGAGGCAGGGTGTTGCATTTTAATGGATTAGAGGACTGTTACTTTCCTAGCTGGCGTTCCATAACCATGAAAACTTTAAATAATGACAGGAAATGGTTATTATGGTTGGTATAAATAGGCTGTTTTCTTCCTGTGTAGCACACTGCCAACACTGCAGTTTCTCAGTATTAGAACTGTGATATGTTTTTCATTGTTTTGGCTGCACTCCAACTCCAACACTCTGGAATTCAAAAGAAACAATGGGTTTAATGTGCTGACATTCAGGTTTTAAGGGGGTTTGTCGGCGTGAATCTACACTGGATGAGAAGGTAAGACCTACACGGCTATCTAGCCTCAGGAGGCAGGTGTAAAAAAAAAAAAAAAATCTCTACTGGGTGAGGATATAAACATCTTTCAAACTGAAAGTCAGCACTTTACAGTTGCTTTCACATCCAATGTTCTGGAGTATAGAAAAAATACTTACAGACCGTGGCACACTGTATGTTATTAAATGTTTTTTTCTTTTTCTTTGAGATCACAAAACCACTGACAGAACATATTTTTTACTATTTCTTCTTCACAATCCAACTTGTGGTCGCGCCTGGCAACCCCCTCACAGAGGAGCGGCACAACTCCATTAACATATTTGGGTTAGCGTCTCGCAACCTGGCAGCCGAGCAGTGCAGCTGTGCAAAACCCTCGGTACACAGGGCACAGTCATAAAACGCAGTTAGTCACCGGTAAAACAGAAGGAACTGACAATATTCTATTTTTCCAGAGTGCACAGGAGTTAAACTATGCCGTGCACTCTGCAAGAAAAAAAAAAAAAAACTCACTCATGAGGAAAGCAGGTGGTGCTGCAACATCACTGAACCGTCACGTTTCATTGGTTTATTATCCTGTCTTCCTGCAGTTTAGCTAGAATGGTGATTCACTCTGCTAAATATAGTTTGCAGGACTGAATGCAGGCTTGCTATGTATTTAATTGCAATTAAAGATTGGGTTTCCCCAAATGACAAAGAGAAGTCTGGAGAAGTATTCCACATGTCTCCAGATGTCCGCTGCTTTCCTTCACAGGACCACAGCCGTAATTGCAGGAGCTGAGCTGGCTGCGATCCAGACATGAACTAATGCGCACCGGCAGATGAGCACCGCCAGGCTTAACCCACCTACTCTATGATACACTGTACGGGCCCAAAAATTAAGCGCTTACGATGGCTGAACATTAAAAGAGGTGAGAGGAGGGGTGTTGGACCGGCTTCAATAGAGAGTACTCAGCTACACTGGATGTCAGGGGAAGGTATTAGCAGTCCTGGCAGAACTACAAACAGCAAATAGAGAAGAGGAAAGAGGGAGGAAGACAAAACAGAGGGTTGAGGATAAATATACACACATATGAGGTGATGAAACCAAGAGCGAAAAGACCATAGACTGTATATTAATATGGATAACGCAGCCCCACTTCCTCACATTGGCCCAGTTGACGCTAGTTTCCCAGGGCAGCGCCATCTTATGATTTTGGAGCCACAATATTGATGACTTCTGCCAAACTCACTCGCATTGTCATTTAATTAATACTACACTCTGCTCTACCTCCACCAGTTACAACGAAATCTCGGATTATACACTGTACATTACAGAGCAAGGCAACTGGTATCCTGTTTCTGTAGCGTCAAAAAACGAAACCTATCAGAAAATTGACACCCGAACATGTATCAACATTATAATAAATACCTAAAATGGCAGAAACTATCCTTGAAAAAATTGAGTATATTTTAGTTTTTTAGTTTGGCCCAAGTCCCATCCATTAACATTGAGGAGGTGGAGCTTATGACCTACTGCAGCCAGACACCAGGGGGAGCTCTACTTGCTTTTGCTTCACTTTAGACGAGCAGGTCCACCATAGCTCTTTATACTGCCTAGTTTAAGTACAAGGCCTCCGTTTTTGAATCAGCTGGCTTTACCTTGAGGAGCAACTGGAAGACAGCATGGTGGTCCTTTCCTGGTGACGGTGGTCTGACAGGAATGTCTTGAATTATGGCGCTCTATTGCGGCGATGCCTGACTTCTTCTCATTGTGGTATTCTACCACATGAATACATCTCATTGACCCCAAATTTAAGAAAAAACACTGAGCCACTGTTTAAGAGGCGACACGTCTGGACGGATAATGACAGCGGAGGTACACGGCACATGCTTCGTCTTTCAGCGGGGTCTCTGCCACTCAGGCCGCTGAAGTCGCGTCCCTAAAACACAAGTCTCAATCAATCACAATGCGGGACTCCTGCGGGCATTATCGATCATCTGCGATAGGATGAGAGGTATGATGAAACAGCAGCAGCCGCATCTAACGCAGGATGATTTATGCGCAGGCCTCCAGTATGCGCGCTTCATCATGCTCAATCATACACATAGAGATTAATTCTGCAACCTGCGTGTTCATTTTGATAGTGAACTGAATTTATGCGTCTCCCCAAGGATTTTAAGGAGGCTTCATACAGATCCACAAATAGCCAGGCGAACAAACAACACTGTATATAAAAAGCATACATTTAATCAAGAACACTTCTCTGCGCAGACACACACAAACAGCTGTTGGAGCAACTCGGCAGCAGCGTCAGCTAATGGGGCAGAGCTTGATGCATCTGCATCTCCGGTTTCTCATCAAGGGCGGATGAAAAACATCCCTCAACAGTTCGTCTTCCCTCCCCTCTACCTTTACCCCCACCCCCCCCTCTCCCTTCTACTCTTATCCATCTGCTCCTCCTCCTGCCTGTCCTTGCGGCCGCACCATACTCGGTCAACATCGGACTTCAGACAGACGGGGTTGTAAAACAGAGAAGAAAACACTCCACATACGCAGTCGTCTGTTACCGGTGAATGCAATGTGTTAGGCTTTAACGTGAAAAGTGAGCTGGTTGATGAGACGGGGAGATTTATTGTTTGTGGTCCTGGATCGCTGAATGCATACACTGTTCCAGCCTATTTACCTGCAACATAAAACAGCCATCATCACCAGCATAAGCTTTGGCCCCGGTGCTCCTGCTTATTCTCATAACAGTGGCTTCACGAGCATACCCACTAAGCATTGTGGATGATTATTTTTTCCCCTATTGTCCTACTTCATCTTAACACAATCTTGTTTGTATCATGCAAAGGTGCTGCATGTATTATTTATATTATTTATCCAGAAGCTACTTATTTCTGTGTCTCTCCTCCCTTCTCTTCTGGCACACTTCCCTCTTTAATCCTTGCCACTGCCGCCTTGGTGCTTGCTTTAGGACTTTCCAGCAATGAGTTCTACAAACCATCCAGAGACAGTTTTGTTTGTTATTGACACTATATCAGTAAAATCGAATGGAACTGAACGTGACGCTGAAGTTTCGGTAAGACGATGCCACAGCAAACGATGGAACAAGCTGAAGATCCTCATCAAAGCAGGAAACATCTCGCAAATACGATTTAATCCACAAGTAATTCGATCAGATATTTATTTTCCATCTGTGCGACAGCCACAGAGCTGCATCCATCCCTCACCTTCAGTACAGTTGAGGGATGGATGTGTGAGGAACCGATTAACAAAGAAAACAGGTGGAAACCAATCCTGCAGACACAGTAAAATTTACTTCAACCCTGCACTTAACGTGACAGAACGACATCTTTCATCAAACCACTTGCTGAATTTCATGATCTATGTGTGAAGC
Source organism: Planiliza haematocheilus (assembly GCA_005024645.1). Lineage (NCBI taxonomy): Eukaryota > Metazoa > Chordata > Actinopteri > Mugiliformes > Mugilidae > Planiliza > Planiliza haematocheilus. Next base: position 496,523 of record SRSE01000811.1, read on the forward strand.
AGCTAAACATCTGTAGCACTTGAACCCAAAACGGGATACAGAGAGGATGTAACATCAGCAACTTCAGATATTTTGGAAGCAGTTAAGCTAAAAACACTTTTGACATCAGCAGCACAGATTAAAAAACTAAAAATGTATAGTGTTTCCTTGTTTAAGCTTCTGTTGTATGTAGAACTGAAACCCTGCCGCTCTTGGCTCCGGTGCTATCCATAATTGATTTAGTGTGTATTTGCTCTCTCGCATGCTAAAGGTTCCCCTAAGTGCTAGAAAATAATCAGATAAGGCTTGTTTCTTGTAGTTCTTGCAGCAAGTGCCCTTGCTTAAAGGTTAAAGTGTTGTAAAATATGCAAAAAGCTAAATTCCACCATCGGCAAACATTTGAAAAAGGAGGATCTGTGTGAAACTAGACTTCCCAGTAGCAGTTTTATCAGAACATGCAGTGCTTAAACACACGATGGTGGAGAGCAAGCCGCTAATGTGACTGGCTGTGACTCATGAGCTCCTGAAACCAGTTGCTTAACCTACGATGGTTCTCCTGGGAAAGAAAAACTAAAACTCACGGTGACAGAGTGGCATACCCAAACGAGGAAACAATAGAATGAGCCTTGACCCTGAGAGAATTAGGAAAACCAATAACCTTAATTTGTTTAACGTATGATTCATCTTCATTAGGAAGACACTGCTGACTGACAGGTGTCTCAGCGTATCATATTATCCCATAAAGGTCGGCGCCTGCTCCTCTCACCTCAGACCACAGTTAAGTTTAAGTGTGGTGAAGCGGATTCTTGGACGGCCTCATGCTGTCATTACTGGGTTTGTTTTGATTACATGTCACCGAAAACATCTTCATGCACGTCTGGCCACTTATCAAAACGCACGTTGTTTATCGCATGTCGCAGATGGATTCCTGATTTACAGAGTGTCAGCGGACTCGCCGAATATGATAGTTTGCGTCAAAAATGTGTCTCCGCGTCTGTTTTCTGCAAATCTGAGCTGGCATCACTCGAAGATTAAGGATTTTTCACTTTGATTAGAGGGCAAGGGAGTGGTTAGTGAAGTTTCTAACAATAACACATTACTTTAGACATCTTTAATTTGGATAAACTGGAAGTAGCAATAATTTGGTAAGACCTTCTCTGTATTTACTCTGATTGTGGTTGAGGGTCAGGAGGAGTGTAGGAAGAGTTATTTAGTTTTCACAGGGGCCCGCTCGGCCGGCCTCGGCGGAGTTACCACGCGCTTGCATCCACACACATCCAAGGGGACGACAAGTACCAAGAGACCAGCTGAGTGCTGTCAAAATATCGAGCATCACACTTCGGGAAGCTGCGGATTGATTAACGCAAGGAATTATGGGTAGAAAGGAGAGAAGAAACAGCCGCCTCTTGAGTCATGCTTATAGCGGGGATGATGCAACTAAATGGGACGCATTACAGTATTATATTGCAGTCACTTCACATAAAATTCTACATTTAAGGCTCATTTTCAAATATCACAATATAAAACCAGCAAAGTGCCGATTTTTGAGTCATCTTATTGGTTTATTTGAACCTGTCTAGATATAATCAGCTGCTATAATCTCTCCAAGCTATAATCAGTTTTAACAAACCTAAATTAAAGTTTTAATTCAGTGTGAACACGTTAAGGGAGCTAAAAATAAGCACAGGACAAAGAAAATTATGAATAATAAAAATCTTAATCACGAGACGCATATTAAAAGAGCCATAAAAAGAAACGGCACCGGATTAAAAGCACGCGGGATGAAAACGGGCGACTGTACATAAAAGCAGGGCTGAGACGTTAAAGTGTTTTAAGAGGTGATTTAAGCACAGTTCATAATCCTTATGAGGGCGAGAGAAGAGACGAAAATCGAGCTGCTCCGCTTTAATTGGGAATGTTTTATGTGGTTTTTATGTGCTGGGTTTTAATACAAGGGAAAGTCAATTATACGCAGCAAAGCCATCTGAACATATGAGCTACACCTCGACTTGCAAAGGCAGAGGGAAGGAGGAGGAGGTGGCAGCGGCGGCGGCTTTCGGATACTGTACACAGTGCAGCCATGACGATATCGACTGAAACAAACACGCTTTTTACTTCATGACAAACAGAGGAGTGGGAGAAAATGTGGGAAAGATAGTAAGTGAATATATAGAGGGGGGAAATGGGTGGAGACAATACAGACATAGGAAAAACATACATATATATTATTAAAAAAAAAAAAAGTGTCATCCAAAGCGTGTGTCATCCACTGTGTTTGACTGATGGAATACAGGAACAGTCCCAAGGGAGACGTATCGATCAGATCCTGGCCATTTCCTCAAAGGAAGACTGTGGAGCCAACACAAACACACGCACATGCTGGATCCAGTGGAGGAGAAAATACACGAGGATCAATGGTTGTCCAAAATAAACCCAAGAGGTCTTTAACATAAGGCAAAACATTGCCCTGCCCCACCCTGAGCCCTCATCTGCTGGCGCTCTCTCAAACAAGCCTCAACATCAGGTCCACAGACACACGAGCGAGCGCCTCCAGCTTATATACGCTGTATGTGTTGAGGTTTATTAGATCCAATCCATCTCATAAATCAGGGCTCTTGTGGTTTGGGGTCAGAGACGCTGCAGCAGAGGGAGATCCCCATCTAACCGGGTGGACGGAGACTTCAGGGAGAGCTGAACGCTAAATTTCAATCCAGGAGCAGAGAGGATGACATACTACCGCTGCGTTTTGCTGCTCTGCCGCTCCTGACGTCACGCGATGTAAACAGATTACCTCTGCTGCCAACAGGCCTCAGCTGATGCACTGCAATAAAGCGCTCGCGAGCTAATTGGTCTGCCGACGGAGGCAGCGTGGTAAGCCCGGCTAAAGACGAGGCCCGGTAATCTTTGTGAATCTGCAGCAGAGCTACATGCAGCCCAGATTTCATGTTTAGAACAAATTACTGTAGGTTAAGAATCTCAAATCCAAATGCGTTTTATTCTGCTGATCGCCCACAGAGAGGCTGCAGGTGTTAAATTATCTCATCAAAACACACGTTCTGTCAAACAGTACAAAACAAAAGATAATGGGTTTACAATCATATTAAAGGTATAAAGGTGAGACATCATTCCTTTCTAATATATACATATAATGGCCCACTTCCATCACTGAAAAGAAATTGAATAAGATTAGGTTATCTACTTATGACAAACACCAGTTTATCCATCTTTATGTAAAGCGTTTCCATCCTTTACTTCAGCACAAAAGACCTCTCTTGTGGTGTTAACATTCAGCGTCAGGCAGCATACTGAAGTGCCTGGAGTGGCAGAAAACACACCTCGGAGGAACATCAAGGCGGCCGTAACCGAGACAGAATATCACCTGCACACTTAGAGGCTTTGAGGACACGACGGCGTGGCCATTAAACGCAGAAGAGGATTCGATTTCTGTAATGATCCGGATGGTACCGTTTACAGGGTGTACTGTTTTGTCTCCCTCCTCAGGACACGCTGTGATGATTCTGAACTGCCCCAAAGACGTTTGGAAGACGTGGCTAAGTGACTGTGTCCGAGGACCTGCATATTGCATTGCTGTTTGGCACAGCTGCGTACAGAGCAAACCCAGCCACGCTAGTTTAAGTCCAGTCACTTCAACGTGCTGGATGAATGAGAGGCTTTTTGGAAGACAACAGAGGTGGAGTGGGGTGATGGGGAGCAGCTCATCCAACCCTGCCTTCCCTCTTACAACAACATAGCTTTGCCATTGCTAATGAGTATATACTGTAGAGAGGTGGAGAAAGGGGAATCCAGAATATATGAGACAATCACAAAGGGAGAGAAAGGAAACAATAAGACAGGTAACACCATCTTGTTGTTGCAACCAGCTATTTTCTTCTGACTCAAAACAGCGCTTGACATTTGCCCAGTTGCAGAAGTAATCACTGCACCTGGAGGAATATAGAAGTTACAGCTCGGGCTATTACTCCGAGTCCGTCTCGGTCTTCCTGCAGATAACTCCAGAGTTTATCTCGGCAGAAACGCGGTTTAACAAGAGGGAGACAGTGCTGAGCAGTGATCCATTCACCTCCATTTGACCCTCACTGAGCAAATTCAACATGCAGGCGCTCTCAAACGCACACACACGCGCCCGTGCAGACAAGGTTATTGAAGAGAAACCCATCTACTCAGTCAGCTGGAAAATCTAAAGCGTACGGCGTATGGACTGTGAAAGCGCTACAAGTAGCTGAGGTGGATTATTTTTCTCTGTCTCATCAGCCAATCCAGTGGGCTCAGCAGCTGGAGAGGATGGCGGAGGAATCGCCGTGCCGCCGATGATTTGTCCCACTCAGGGGAAATCAGAATCTCCCGCCATCAGACACCGTAAACCACCGTCTATTTAAAACACTTTGCCCTGGCGAGATGCTAACGCAAACACACACGCTTAGTTTGTACAGAAGTGGCGAGCATGGTGCAAGTGCATGGGCTCTTCCTCAAGACTTTCTCAAAGAACTCAAGTCAATAGAGCACCATGTGGATGAATTAGTCCTGGCTGGACATACATACCTTCAGTACGATGCAGCCTCATTAATGCAAAAATATTAATGAAGAAGCAAAGCTAATTCAATGCTGCACTTCCAAGATAACAAGAGAACATAAGATGTCAGGAATGGTGTATCTCAGGTAAGGAGTGTGTATGTGTGTGTGTAAACCGAGAGTTTGCGTAAGCACACCCATGTGTAAGTGCTGAGGCCAAAGTGGGCTTTATTTCTGTGTGCTAATTAAGTTTAATTATATTAATACTGTCTGCTAAGAGTCATATTTAAAAAATTTATTGGAAATCACACAGTCTGAGGCAACTGTACAGACCTGAACGCTAAATAAAGAAGGACCGGGCTGTTTCCGAGTGCTTTCAAACCCTCCCTGCAAAAAAAGAAGAGGGTACAGACATCTGAGATACAACTGTCATTAAACACTACCCATTTACACTTATCCCCTTAGCTTCCTGTCCACTAAAATACTATGCCCTGTCGCACAAAAGAGGTTGACATTATTAAACATCCACTGCATAAAAGTCAGGTCACAACGACCTGGCAGGAAGGCATCAATCTATCTTACTCTAAACTATGACTAACCAAGTAGCTTTGTTGCCTGGTGCAAACGATTTTACACAGACAATTTTGTGTATGGTTTAGGGTTAGGGTTACACATCTTTAGTCTGTCTGAAATGTCTTCCAATACTGTCTTGGATAGTTTTGGGATGGCAGTTGTGAAAATACTTGCCATGTAGCAAGCTGTACCCAAATGTTCCATCAAGGTTCGATGTTATCTTTGTCTTCTGGGGCCACTTCCTCATTTAAATGCAGTTTCCAGTGTTTGTTAATTGGAAATAACCTCTTGCGTGCAGATATGAATTAAAAAGTACCCAATACATTTTCTGTTAGAGGAGATGCGGTGTGAGGAACCTACTCTACAAAGACTAAATAGCTACTACATGACTATGTTCAAATCATAAACTGTAAAAAAATATGGAAAATGGCAACTTATGGTGGTCACGAAGACACATCCTGTTTCTATAGCGTTAAATAACAATAATACAACGAAATGTACTCGAAAAATGGATAACTGGGTATCAGTATTATATTAACTGCCTAAAATGATAGAAACCATCTTTGAAACTTTAGTACAAGTATGTTAGTGTTTTAGTTCGGCCAAAATCCCATCCACTAACATGAAGGGGGTGGAGCTTATGAAGTATACTGCACCCAGACACAAGGGGGAGCTCTACTTGCTTTGGCTTCACTTTTTAAGGAGCAGTTCCGTCATCCATCTTTGTTCAGTGTACCGCATGAAGAGACTTTAAAGACCCAAATAAAATCTTTCCATAAAACATGAAGAAAGTTTTTTGTTCCCTTTCTGAACAAAATCCTTAAAAAAAGAGAAAAGAAAAACAGTGTAAACTTAAGAAAAGCAAACCAAGCAGCATAATGTTACCCTGGCAGACCATGAAATGTGATGAGTCTTAAATTATACGGGTATTACACCTTCCAATGTGGCTACAGAAAAAAAAGGTCAGAAGGATTTGTCCTTCCTGCATGCTGCGCACAAAGCACAAACATGCTGAGGAGACCGCTACATAGCACCTCCACATCAAAAACAATCCACATCGACATGAGTCAGACAAATAACCCACGCCAGTAACGTAACACAGCTAATCCCCCACCAAAGGAGAAGCACAGCCAACTGCCACAACAACAGCTAGACTGAAATTAACTCCATCAAGACCCACTTTTTCCGGCTGCTGCACAGAAATACATTCATGCTAAAGGCGGACGGAGGTGAGGCGATTAGCCACTCAAAGCCGTTTCATTGTTAAGAGTCTTGTTGCGTATGTGCAGTTGCGTATGTGCATATTACCTCCCAGCAGCTTTAAGCTCTTTCATGTTAGAAAACACATGTTAAAATCACATGTTAACGTAGGCCACAATACGGGATTATGGCACAGAGTAAACACCTTAGACGCTGAGAAGAAAAAGAAAAAATGCATGTCTGTTTAACACAATGGAGCTATTGAAACTACATGTAAAGCTGCGTTGCACTAGTTTCATGATTTCTGGAATTTTCTTTGGCACGGATACGTTGGGGTCATTAGTTCACAAGTCTGAGACTCTAATGTGGGCCATTAAAGAAACACATAGAATCAACATACAGGCTAACATGTAAAATATTTTTCACAACTGGAGGATTGTTTTAATACATGTGGGTCTAAACCACAAAAGGACATGACCTAAGACCTTATGGTCTGCGTTTCTTTAATAACGAAGACGGCAGTACAGCCCAAAGGGACTGTCCTGCAAGGAAGGGCAATATCATCCGACTGCATGTGCTCTCAAATCCAATTATACCTCATGCATAAAGAGCCATTTGAACCAAACAGAACCTGACCGTCTCCTATCTTGGCTCAAAAATAATACATTTTGTAAGCTGCCCACTTATCTATAAACCTGGCTGAGTGGGTGTCTGTATTTGTGTCATCTCCAGACAGAGAGCTAAGAGGGAAAATACGAGAGGAAATCGAGGTCGCCGCGTCTCTGCCGGAGTGACATCCTCTGCCACCTCCTTTCAAAAACAGCCTGCCCTAACAGCGGGACGTCGGCGCCATGTACCTGCCTGCCTGCCACATCGACAAGAGCTATAAGAGTCAACTGACAAGAAGGAAAAGCAAGAAAGAGACCAGAGGCTTTGGGTATATCAGACATATTGGTCGAATCAGCTAAAAAGATTCTCTCTCTCTCTCAAAGGAGTAGTGAACGTGTTCTTGTTCAAATATAAAACAGCCTTCCGATAAAACAGCTGCGTGTGGTTTGATTAGAGTCAAACAATAATAAGATCTCTGCGCTTACTGCTCAGCTTCACTTGCCTGAACTTCATTACAAAAACATTAACAATTTTACTGACTAATTAAAACTGCTGATGCAAATGATCACCCTCTGTAATTTTTCCCACATAAGTAAAGAACAAAGCACTACAGTGGAGAGTGAGTGACTATCAAACACACCGGCCAACAACTTCACAAATAATTGAGACTTGCCCATGAAGCATAGTTGATTTTACAAATGCTTTATTTGCTTACTCAGCGCTTACAAAGACGCTGAAATAATGGAGAGCCTTGTCTTTAAATTGGAATGATAGACTTGGCAGCTGCAATTGAAATGAGTTTTGTAAGCATTGCAAGTACAGTAATTGGCTCATCCATACAAGGACTTGCCAGACACTTTCACAGACAGGATCCCTGCTAACATCCAGAGCAAATTACCAAAGAGAGTTGCTGAAACTCCAGTCATGTTCTTGCTGCTCCCGGAGAAACCGTGGTAGATAGCTATTTCTATCTGCAATAATTTCCCGGTCTGTGTTCCATGGGAGTGCCTGTGCTGTTTGTTAAGTAGGCCCACGCCTGTGCTCCCCTGAGCTCCCTGCTGCTGCTACATAATGAGGCTCTCCAGTTGGATGACCACTGCGACGGTGGAGGGCAGAGGTTGAGCCACTCACCCCCTCTAATTGGCAGAATCACGCCGTCGCCCTTCAGTAGCGGAGGCACCGAGTTGCAAGTGGAAGTTACTAAAGATTTATTTCCACAGCATTATTCCAAGGAGCATTCTACGGTGAATCACAGTTAAAGCCATTAGCAGGAAACATCAGACGAGCGGGAAGGTAACCGGGACAAAAGAAGAATGTAAGCGGGAATACATCCATTGGAAACACAACCATGATGGCAAACACTTCACAGTCTGTACAACAGAGGTGGCAAAAGTATTCACATTCTGTACTTAAGTAAAAGTGTAAAAAATTACTCTGGTAAAAGTAAAAGTACTGATTCAACTCCTTTACTCAAGTAAATGTAAGAAAGAATAGGCTCTGAAATGTTAAGTAATAAGTAAAAATGATTTTGCCATAAATGAAACAATTTATTTATTGATAATTTTGCAAAATGAAAAAGTTCTAGCAGAATATTCTAGACTGAATTGACCAGATGTCCTGTATGAGCATCTGGATATTTTTTAATAACAAACTGAGAGTTACTGGGTTGTTGTTTTTAAACTGCTAGCTAGTGTTAGCTATAAACTATCAAAACGATGTGTTCCTATAGCATGCTAACATTGTAAACTGGCTTCCAAAAAATCCTCAGAAAGGTAATGATAGCAACAGAAACCACACCAATGCTTAACTTGTTTTTTGTTTTTTTCAGATTAGACCAGTACCAGTACTTCTCAAATAGTGGGGTCAGGTGAATTGACCAGATGACCTGCATGAGCATCTGGATCATTTTTAATAACAAACTGAGGGTTATTGGGTTGTTGTTTTTAGAAAAGCAAGATGAAAGCAAGTGTGATTGTTTGGTTTTTCTCAAGGTATGTGTCAAAGTTCAGGCCAGCTGTCGTCCTTGAGAACAAGTCAGGCAAAGATGCCATGAGAAAGGAGAAATACCTGAAGAAACATTCAAAAGAGCCCAAACTGCCTTACGGTGAGTTCTTATATTACACTGTTTTATCTGCATGTAGCTTTTTGTTTGAGTGGTAAGTTTCTTTATATTTCCATCTTCTTTTTTCAGAAACGCAGCACTCGAAAGACGCCTGCTCCACTGTGAGGATACCACCGGTTCCTACAAGGACTGACAACCCACCAATGGTGACTAACACCAAGAGGGACTTGGCCAAGACGGCTGTAGCAGTGCCAAGGAAGCCACAGCAAGTGTGGACTCCCACAATGTACACAAGAAGCTCCTTGAAAATTTTTACTCAAGTACATAATGAAAAAGGTATTTCCTATAGTAATGCTCAGAATACTTTTTCTAACAGCCTCATATGCTAAAACAGCCATACATACGAAAACACAGAATACGTTCATGTTTATATTTAATGATAAAATGATATATTTTGGTGCCTGATTCCTTTTCCGACCTGCAGGATTAGCTCAAGTACCTGAGTACCTGTGGCAACACATGAAAGAAGAACGGAGGACTCAGGAGAAGTTGAACAACTCAGTTAAAGAACAGCAGGAGCAGGGAGCTATGAAATACCTGTCAGACGAGGAGCGACAAGCCATCCTGGAGGTACTCAAACACATGGCTGCACAATAGCAGCTCTTTCCCAAAAAACAGCAGCAGTAGACTGTACACAAATCTGACTAGCTGGCAGAGGACACACAGAGGAATTTGATAATTTCATGTATTTAACATTTTTAGGAAAAACACTTCTTTACATAGAGAATTAGCTGTTTGGTACTCCTGTACTGTCAACAACACCTCTGTCTAATGTCTGTTTACTATACAACAGCCTTGAATCCTGACAGTTGAATTATCACCCTGCCTGTCTTTTGACATTGATGGGTTTCCTTCCTTGAATCCAGGGTCTGAAGAGGAACTGGGATGAGCTGCAACGTGAGTACCAGGGCCTCCCTCTCAGCATCTACACACTAGCAAGGAAAGCCCCGAAGGAGCAGCTTGAAGGAGAAGTGAAGCAGCTAGAGAAGGACATTGAAAGATTCAAAACCATCTACGTACCTAATAATTGGGACATTAGGGTCTTGTAAATATCACGAAAATTATTATGAAAATAAAAATAAAATAGTTTTAATTAGTGCTGTCAAAATATATTGCGTTAACTCAAACTAATTTTTAATGGCGAGAATTTTTTTAACGTGAGATTAATGCTGTGACCGTAGTTTTTCATAAGCACAGCGTACTGGCTGTAATACCACGCCCGTACACATGGTGGCGGAACGAAGGATACGATTTCAAATATCAAACAAAGAAGAAACCAACTACTGGAGGGCGCGGCAAACAAGTTTGGATGGTTTCCGACAACGGCCTATGGATGCTGCTACTAAAATGAAGCTGCCATAGCTAAGTGGGTGGCTACGGCCTGCAGGCCCATTAGTATTGTGGAGGATGAAGGTCTGGCCGAAAGTTGTACAAAGTAAGACCATTCACTTTTTGTGCTGTTAAGAGAATTACAAAAGTTTTTCATGTGACAAAAATATGCGGCTAAAATGCGATTAATCGCAATTTAACTATGACGGCCATGCGATTAAATATTTTAATCGCTTGGCAGCACTAGTTTTAATATGATTTCCTATTATTACTGCTTTTTCTGGGTTCTGTGAAGCTGAACAATAAGTTTTAGTTTTTCATTGTACATCAGATCACATACCCTGAACTTCAGCTTGAAATCACAGGTATGTAAATAGATTAAATAATGTAGGCTTACATTTGCTACAATCACCTTATTAATTAGCCCAAACAAAGTTTTTTTTTGTTTTTTTTAAATGTTCTAGCAGAATAATCTAGACTGAACTGACCAGATGTTCTGCATGATTTGGATCATTTTTAATAATAAATTGAGGATTATTGGGTTGTTGTTTATAAACCCTGTTCAACCCAGTAGAAGTAGTACACAGGAAGTGCATCATCAACTTTCCTTCTCTATTCCGATGCTCTAGTCATATCCAATTATGCTGTTTTTCCAATGTATGGAGTAGAAAATACATATATTTGTATACAAATGTAGGGAGTAAAAGTAAAAAGATGTCAGAAAAAGAAATACTGACGTAAAGTATAGATACCTGAAAAACAGTAATGACAGTAATGAAGTACTTGTACTTTGTTACTTCCCACCTCTGGTGTATAATGAACAATAGTTAAGTTGCATAGGTGAATTATCCAGGTTTAGTGGGCTAAGCACTACTACAGATTGCAGGACATAAACAAGCGTTACTCCTGACATTAACAATGGCTTTGCTGAAACGGACGCAGCTCAATGAAAGCCATTTTTAATTTTACTATTTGCAACTTCCCTTCACCTACAGTGATTTCCAAAACAAACTTAACTCTAAAAATATAAACAGTAAAGCCGTGAGCTTTTCCACCACAGCTGAAAAGGATTTTCAGAAGAAAGTAGGAGAATGTAATTCAAGCACAGCCTGTCCTGGCTCACAAATGAGTCTAATCAGGCAAGGTAAATGAAAACACTCACTCTTATTTCTAAAGTTGTGTTTTATGGAGGTCTGTGAGAAAATAGCCGCATTTCTCATTTGATTTATTACTTCAGTAAACATTTACCTAATGAGATTATGCTCTCAATCATCAGTTTTAAGCCCTCTTCAATACAGCAGAGGTTCATTTTGTAAAGTTTGGTAGCACATGGAGTAAAATGTTTGATGAAGCAAAGTATGGCTTAGGGCAGGACTATTCAAATACAAATTTAGTTGTGCCAAATTTTAGAATCAAGAAATGTAGCCAGGACAGACATGTTGCTCTAACCTTTAGGCATTGGCTAGTCGCTACTGAGGTTCTAAATCTCATCCACATGTGGTTGTACCTGCCTCCAGAAAAACAGGACGGAGATGCCCTAATTATTAAACTCTCTTTAAAACGGTCATCCACAACCCAGTTGGTGATGCCATCGTGGAGGAAACCCAGTCCCTTGTTGGAACTAGGCGAACGTTGACCTTAACCAAACTAATGTTGGTAGTAAAATACAGTGTCATCAGCCTAGTATATGTTAGCCTATAAGCAAGGATACCCAGTGGTATCATAGGTAGATGGAAAATAAAATAGTGCAAAGAGCAGACCCTTGAGGAGCTGCATACATCAGCACTTCATCACTAATGGCAAATGAACAGCTCACTGTTCATAACGCTTTACTATCCTTCGAGTATGCCTCTGAGTACAAGAGATTGAAATGTATTAATTAATAACACATAATGTAATAATAAAAGTTATCTCATAAACAAAAGCAGTAAAGTGAGGAAACATCATAAACTAGCTGCAGTTACACACATTAAAACTTAAGGTGAAACTAAACAACAGCAGGGTGTGTCCCAAACCAGCTACCACTACCATTTTATTCCTGGCTATGCATGAGACAGAAGGTAATATTAATTGAGTGTTTCAACATTTCGTATTATTGTGCATAGGGGCAAATTAAAACGAAGCATATAAAGTGACAGCTCAGGCTTAAACCACCCCATGAATCCTTCACTGGGGTAATTTACAGCTCTGCAGGGCCATGTCAGCCACGCTTGGAGGAGAAAACCCCCCACAGTGAGAAGGCTACCTGCTGAAACGCTCAACTAACGTCTGCGGTGAGCAAGCTTTCAGTTCCTATTCCTATACTGTAAACATTTCAAACGACCAGCTTATGGCTGTGACAATGACGATCTTTCTTTTTCTTTTAAATAGTTGAATCATATAAAACTGGTGCATGTAAAGGCCATCACAAAAGCACCATTATATCAGATGCAGAAGGGAAAAAAATACTGATGCAAAATACTGTAAAGAGATGTTCTCACCATAGACTGCCAATAAACATATACAATGGAACAAAAGTGAAGCTAAATCAAGTAGAGCTCCCCCTGGTGTCTGGCTGCAGTATATGTCATAAGCTCCACCTCCTCCATGTTAGTGGATGGGACTTGGGCCAAACGGAAACAATATAATACGCGTAAAATATTTTTTTCTGGGGTAGTTTCTCTAGTTTTAGATAGTTAATATAATGCTGATGCATACGTAAGTGTCAATTATTCTGATAATTTTTAGGTAGTTATTTGATATTATAGTAACAGAATGTGACCTCATGCTAGACTAGACTTTATTCATCCACAAGGGAAGTTGCTTGGTCTCAGCAGCAGTAACACTTTTAAGAACCACAGATAAAAGAACGATTATATAAAATATAATAGAAATAAGTAAATAAAATCTAGTAGAACAAAATAAAATAGTATAAGCAAAATGTACAAATTAGCATACCATTGGAAATTAGGCTAATATGGATAAGTACCAGTTAGTTGCCATGCCAACTGCTCTGTTAAGCATCCTGTGGTTCCACTCTCAGACTGTACTGTGCAGACTACGGCTCCAAACTCTGGCTCAGTTTGGCCAATGCAAAGAGGTGGGGACGCATTGTACATATTTATGGTCCTCACTCTTAAGAGAAAATTAAGTAAAAGTATTTAGTACTGATCAGTACTTTAAGACATTCAAGTCCATCTAACACAAATGAACATAGAGATATAAAGCTAAATTATATTATAAGATCTGAGATGAAAGAAAATATATTGTTTTTTACAAAACAACCTGCAAGTAGGGGACTAAGCGCAAATACCCAAGTTCTGTAAAATAAAATGCTTCCTGAACACTGATGCAGGAATAACATTCAAAAATATTCAGAGTGGCCATTTTGCATAAGGAGCACATTCAAAACATAAAATGGGTTGTCTTTATAGTATGCTATTGCTAATTATATTTAAGTAAAAGGCCACCCATGCAAAAGAAGAGACCAGAGAGGGGAAACAAATGATGTTCCCAAGGTTTTAGCAACGACAAGGTTATTTGACAGTTTGTTTCCAATTTCTGTGCACAAGCTGCTTTTATCCAAATCTGACACATCATACAAACCTCAGTATGTCTGTAAGAACTGTTGGCTAATAAATATCTTCCTGCCATTACATCAATATTATTCTGCCCATCTTCTTGCAGTAAACAGCAGTAATAACAGCCTGCGAGGCATAAATTAATTCTGATCATTCATGACAGCTTGGTGGAGAAGCATTTTACAGCCTAGTAATTTGGGCATACACCATCGTCGCTTTGAAACAGATTCTGGGAAAATAAGTGGAGTTTGGAGCAGCGCATACCGATGGCAACATTCTGGTCTGTGAAGCAACTTTGTTATGCTCCTCAGAGCACGGTTAAGATGTTTAGTGCTCTATGTAAAGTGGCCTAATCACTCGTGGCATCCACTCAAGAACAATAAACCACCGTGGACCGGCGTTCAAGATTGAAGAAAGACATCAAATTCCTAAAACATAAGAGTGAACGCTTGGGCCTGGTAGGTAGTCAGAGAGGAATATTTGTGTTTCAAAAATTATAGGGTCCAACCGCATTTAAAACTCAGCCAAGACATATTTTGTTGCATTTGTTGCGCCATTAGATACACAGACATGTCCCCGCTTAGTACTGCTGAAAGAACACAACACTGATCTGAGCACACATTTCATGGTCCAACCACCATGTACGCCTGTCACAGGAAATGTGAGTGCACCCAGACTATAGGCTGGGGAGGGAGGGAAGAAGGGAAGGACAGGAGGTGAGGAAAAAGTACGGGCCAGCACTTATCGCATTATAAGTAAGAAGCTGTGACACCAGAGTGGCGCCCCAAGGCCCGAAAACAGTGACCCCCACAGACCTGACAGCCCGCAAGCCGAAAACAACACACAAGCATCTTATTTCTAATAAATAAACAATGAGTGCAGGCTGCTGCTGAAAGCACTACGGGAGGAACACTTATGGTTAAAATAAACCATCTTTCCATATTTGGATCAGACGTCCAGTACCATCTCTGTTCAGTAAAAAGAATATTGTGAAAATGGCAACCACAGTTCATACTATAAACAAACTCCTGCCTGTCATACCCAATGCTTATCTTCATATGTACAGAATAATGCGTAAACTACAGGTGAAGAATTTGTTGATGCTACTGCTGGTTCAACAGCAAGCAGACTGCGGCGAGGACTCAAAGTAATTGGTTACATTTCTGGTAAGGTCACAGTTTACAAGTTTGCGCGCACAAGTGTGTGCACAACTCCCCATGCCGAAACCACGCACAAGTTCCATTTGAGGGCGGCATAAACCCAAGTTCTCCACCGCTCATCCTCCTCATGGTGTCTGTGCTCGCCGTGCTTCCCTGCCCAGTGCTCTCTTTTGAGTTTTTGATCCCTCACTGTGTTTTTGCCTCAGCCTACTCCCTGTGCTTTATTGCCTGCCGAGTTTGAAACACTGAACTTGCTTTTTAGCCAGTAAAGCTCATTTATGCTTTCTCTTCTTGGAGTCTTAAGTCGGGCCACTGGGTTCGTGTCTCCTTCTCGACACTAGTGTATAATTTACACAGAAATGAGATACTCAGCAAATACAATGACTGGGCTGAATTCCCCATATGCAATACATTCAATTTTTAAAAAGTGTACAGCTAAATACACCCATCAGCCACAACAACAAAACCACAAAGTGAATAACATTGATCATCTTCTGACAATCCAACGTTCTGCTGGAAAGCTTTTGGAAGTGGCATTCATGTGGAAGTTACTTAGACATGTAGCACCCACCTACACCAGACCAGGCACCCCCACCCCATAGCAA
Source organism: Planiliza haematocheilus (assembly GCA_005024645.1). NCBI lineage: Eukaryota > Metazoa > Chordata > Actinopteri > Mugiliformes > Mugilidae > Planiliza > Planiliza haematocheilus. Next base: position 512,190 of record SRSE01000811.1, read on the forward strand.
TGACACTCCTTGATGGCAGCAGCCATCCCCAGCAGGATGCAGCCTGACACAGACACACAAAAATGGTTTACGAACAACTCAAAAAACACATGAAGAACAGCACAAAGTGTTGACCTGGCCTCCAAATTCACTAGATCCCAAACTGATCAAGTATCTGTGGGATGATCCACAGAGGCCCCTCCCCTCATCACATAGGACTCAAAGGCCCCCACTAACAACATCCTGTTGCCAGACCACAGGACACCCTCAGAAGACCCATGTCCATTCTCTGATTCTCTGATATTAGGAAGGTGGTCATGATGTTAATAACATCGACAGACTGGGGTCTGGCTACACATCCCAAGAAGAAATAAGAAGTATCCCCACCAGTTATTCTGAATTCTAACATACTGCCCTGGCTCGTCACAGTGAAGAGGTATTTTCCTAATCTAGTTTGCAAACCCAGAAAAATGAAACAACAAAAACAACTTTCGTAGCTAAACACATGCTTTCATCCATTTCTTACTTCTTTGACCTTGCATTTCTTATTTTGGAGCAGCTTCAAAAAGGTTCCACTTTCAAAACGTTTGAACATTGCTCTTAGCAGTTGCTAATCTGTGACTGTTTTTTTTCCATCAGCTAACATGGCAGTGAATCTCAGACGTGTTATTTCTCTGCATTTTTTCTCTGCAAGTTTTCTGCATTTTAAGACTATTTGCTGTGACATAAAATGATTCACAAGGAAGATGTATGAGGTTACACAAAGGAGACTCAACACGCAGTAAATATCTTTGTCATCTGAGACAGCTCTATGCCATCATATCTGGTCATTTCAGCTCACAGGCAAACGAGATCTCTCCTTATCAGCTCCTCTCGAATCACCCCGTATGTGTCAAATGTGCGAAGACACTTGAAAAAAAGCGCCCAGCAGGACAATCCCATCTCACCTCAGCCTCTCCTCCTCCTTTTTTCGCAGCTTCATGTCCCGCTGGACCACTTTCAAGACGTGCTCTGCCTCGTCGTCCGTCAGGCCTGACAGGTCCAGCTTCCGGCCCATTGTTCCCGCCCTCGCCACAGTGAGCTGCTGCTGGTCAGAGAGGAGGGGAGGAAGAAAGACGCAGACGTTGCTCCTCAGGGGGGCGAGGCTGGGACGACCCTGGGGGACGAGAAACAGAAATAAAAGTTATATATGTGGAATCAATTCACTTATTTTGAGCCGAACATTAAAACGTCTGGCACTTGTCAATATGTCCACGAGGCAATTTACCTCATCTATTAGCGAAGAAATGACAAAATCAAGAGGTCTCTGAAGTCATATAAAGTTCTTTTTTAAAAATAAAACACATTATTTTCAGCATGCAAATTTGCGGCGCCAGTTGCTTGCCTGCAGGATGAAGCTTCAACTCTGAGCAGTGGAAAATTGAATGAGTGTTGTGCTTGGAAAGATTTTTCTTTGTGCAGTTTCAGGTCAGCCATAATGTGATACTTGAACAAGCCCCAGAGGGAGAACATAATAATTTGAATTTGTGCAAAATGAAACATCTTTTGCTGTCTTAGCCAGAGTAAATATATTCAAAATATTCGGCCCCTGGCTATGACACAATAACGCAGTTGCAAATATATATAAATATATGAAGTACAGCAAGCAAAAAATAAAATGAAAACTGTCTGTAGCAGTTCTGATATGAATCACGCTTGCAGGATATAATGTTTAAAACATTCTTTGGAGTGATATATGAGTCTGTGCCGGTCCATCTGTGAGACTATATTTAGGAAGTGCAATGTTTTGAGCTACATGCTAATGCCGTCAAGCTCCTTATGTCAGTGCTGGGTGGATGTTTAGCAGTTATAATGGATTTCCTTTAGCATGTAAACATGCTGCGGATGCTTATACTAGAACGCCATAAATGGACTGTTCCACCGATCAGCCACAACATTAAAACCACTGACAGGAGAAATAAATAACACTGACAATCTTGTGACAATCCAGAGTTCTGCTGGGAAACCTTTGAACCTGGCATTCATGTGGATGTTACTTAGACATGTAGCACCCACCTAGACCAGACTAGACACACCAACTCAAAAGAAAACATGAAGAACAGCACAAGGTGTTGACCTGACCTCCAAATTCACTAGATCCCAAACTGATCAAGTATCTGTGGGATGATCCACAGAGGTCCCTCCCCTCAACCCATAGGACCCAAAAGTCCCCACTAACAACATTCTGCTGGCAGACACCACAGGACACCCTCAAAAAACCCATGTCCATTTTCTGATGAGTCACAGCTGTTTTGGAGGCAAAAGGGAGATCTACACAATATTAGGAAGGTGGTCATAAAGTTATGTTTGATCGGTGTACGACACGCATGCAAACAGTTTCAGCATGTCGGTGCGTTTGGTTTCATTTGCTGTAGATCATCCTTTGAACAACAGATCATTTCAGATCATTTTATAGTATATGATTACATTGTGGATGGAGATCTGTTTTCAGTTTGTAACTGAATTCACTTCAAAATGAGTTAGACACATTACAGTAAAGCAAATTCAGAGCGCAAGGGTGAGTAAAGACGAGAAGATGAAGAGGCAAGATTGAGGGGTGGCTCAGACGGACAACAGAAGGATGGACATGGACAGATGGGAAGTAGGACACGAGGAGAAGGTCCATTAACAGCAGTGTCTAAACAAGATGGGAGAGCACTAGCTGTGGAGAGAGCCATGATGACTCAGAAGGCCAGACAATTATGTCCGTTCTATTATTGGGCCACTAGCTTCATCGACAGAGCATCTCTCCTCTCGTTCAGCTTATTAGTCATTCCTCCAGTTCATTTCAGGGCCTGTCACCCCAGACTGCTGCTGTACCTTGCTGAAAGTTTTAATAGCAGCAAACGTAGCCAGTAATCCTTGGCGTATGCACACCATAAGTCACATTTGTGTTCAATATGTTTGTTACTGTGATACTCAGCTCCATTTTTCATATTTCTAAGGTAAAATAAACTAAATTTGAACGCTTAACGAAACCAGAGAGAAAGCACATCTCTCCATCAGATGAGTTTATGAGTCATTTATAACAGTAGAAATATGATACTCAGTCCACAAGGGTAAATGCAAACGCACACAGATATACACACAATGGCACACATGCAGTGTGAAAATACGTTTTTTTTTTTTTTTTCATGTTCTCAGTTTTTGTGGAAAAAAGCTGTAAAATCTCTCAGTCTTAGACATCTGGTACCAGTGTAAATACAGACTGTCACAATACCATTCACAAACATTCCTCATTCAGGCACTGTGATAAGAGATTGCCCCACGCCTCTGCTAAGACTTTCCAGTCTGGAGGAATCACATTTTTCAGTCAAAATGTTAAATTACACACCCTGACACATGTGATGCATGTGTTTGTACAGATACATGTGGGGGCATGGGCACAGACATAAACCATGTTCTCACATGGCTGCCAGGTGCCTTAATTCCTTTGATTGTATAATAAAACTACAAAGCTCAACATTTTGTAGCTGTGGGTGGGTGATCCTTACTCTCTGCTTTTAACACCTTTAATAAATCCTGTATGTCTCAGGCAATTAATATTTTACCAACGAATATATTACCTCCGCTAAATCTGTCATGCTAAAAATACATTCTATCAGTGTAATAATGTTTGGTAGCTGTGATGCTGGCAAACTGCCATTAAAATAGAGGAGGGAGATGACGTTTTGATGCTACAGGGATGTTGTTTTCGTTTACGGGATAAAATAAAATAAAATAAATGACTACAAAATCACATCTTAAAATAACTGGTTCGGCCCCAGCATCGATGTCATCCCTAGTAAAAAGTGCCAGATCATTTCATTGCTAGGATCGCTGACTAGCAAGCTGCTTGTTAACAGTCTTCATGCTAAGCTAAGTAGTTGCTAAATTTAGCCTTAAATTATGTTGTGTGGTCTGGTATGGTATAGGGTTGCACAGCTTCTAATTCTAGTATTGAGGTTAGAGTCGAGCCGACGTCGACTAGTCGCCGATTACGTCGCAAAGTGTCTCTCCAGTACTGCAGCTGAAGGTCTAATATTTTTGACAATTAAATTCCCCATCAAGTTAATCAAGTCAAGTTAATTGACCGCTATGGAGAGGCTTTACCGTTCCTGTGTGCTAGCGTTAGCGGATACCTTTTCAGATGAGCGTGCCGTGCATTGTTGTATTTAGTTTTACTTTAGGACTAACTGATATTCTGCATTTCATGATAGTTAGTATAGTTTAGTGAAGTATTTCCACACACCTGATAAACTGCTGCTCATTTGCTGCAGCGACCCACTGGGCTCCTCACCTGTCTTCTCTGAGGCGTCCATGTTGTTACTGTCACGTGCTCAGCGACTAGAGAAGTCGACAAACGGACTAGTCGACTTGTACGACCATATGTATAGTATACTGTAGGCTTGTTACAAGTTTACAAAAACATCCTGTTTGCATTTTTTTTGAGACAAATGCAACCATTTCTATTCAGGCATAAAAAGGCTGCAAGTTGAAACTTAATTATAAATTAAACTTAAACATAGCATTCCCATATCTATATCATATCCTATCATGTGGTATTCAGCAATTGTATGTGAAAAAATGTGTCAAATAATTAGGGTGACTACCATTAATGTTTACATTCATGATATTCAACTGTCTTGGTGTCAGTTTGGCTCAATTTACTATACTAAGATCTGCCATCCCCCTGAAAAATGAAGAGTGAAGAGTAAAGTCTCACTCCTTAAATCAGCACCTACAATATCAATCCGTCAGGTCTGAAACTAATTACAACACCAATTTGTCTTCAGTCCCTTTTACCCTTCTTAATGTATAGAGATGAATGCACCACGACTGCATGGCCATTATTGTATAGCCACAAGGGATGTCAATTACTGGCAAGGCCGGATTAACCATATGGGCAATTGGGCAATTGCCCAGGGGCCCTTGACCTCTTAAGGGCCCAGGGCAGTGAGGGCATAAGAAAAATATCTGGTTAATAAACTCTCCGCCGCAGCCGCTGCGCTGCATCACAAAATCACCCTGCACCTGCCTGTGACTGTGTGTGGGTGTGACATGAGACCCTCTCCTCATTGGTCAGCCCGTGACTGATTAGGAGCTGAGAAAATCTCCTCATTGGTCAGATGGAAAAGGCTGGTCAAAGGTGACGCAAATCAGCGTGCACTGCGACTGGGGCCTTCTTTTTATAGTGAGTGGTGTCAAGGACAGGGATGGAGCATCATGGAGTGTCTGCATCTGAAGCTTTAATGACGCAAATACTTGGGGGCAGTGACAGACACTGTACACGCAGCCAGTCCATTTTCACTTGGGACCATTTCCAACTCACAAACATATATGGACATTATGTCTCAAATGTCTGGCCTGCAGCATCACCAACACACCCGCACAATAGCACAGAGAAACTATCTAGCCTGTAAACGGTGGATAAGAGCGTGGCTATTCCAACAGAAAAAGCCTCTTTAACTGACAGTGGCTGGAGAGTGCCTTACCAATCTGCTCAGTGCTCTCTCAGTGTAAATGGCTTGTAGACTAAAGTGGAGACTATCTTTGTGAGCTAAAAGCTGAAAGTGATCTATACACCTTTATCTCTCAGAAGTGTTTTTAACCCACAACTGTCACTATATAGCACATGATACATATCGGATTTCATGAAAATTCTCATTTTCTGCAATATTTGCATACAGCAAGGGGTATCTTACCTGTCACAAAACACATTTTAATCTCTATAATCAATTTCCCAGTTCATGAAAACAGCTTTTATGGAGGGTTTGTCAATCTCTGTTTACACTCAAACCTGTAGTTTGGCCACAAATGCATCTACAATCATGGTTATGACAGTAAAATAGGGTTGAAGTTTCAGTTTCAAAGTCTATTTATGGGCCTCAGGTAGCATTGATACTAATGTGAAAGAGGTTACATAGATGATTTTGTATCTCTCGAAGGAAGCTGCATTAAATTGTACAATTCACGGTCTGCATCGTCTGACTTCAGTTAAATCTGCTTGAGGTTAGTGCGATAGAGTACATTTGATGCAACTTGCATAACACTGCAAATCTGTCCAGCCTGGTGAGCTGAGCCTAGTTGAATTAGGTAATGTTTGTGCTAGGTCTTGGCAAGTAAGAAGAGAAGAAAAAAAAACAGTCTCTGTCTGCAGGAAAGCTGTGTGCATGAGACATCCACCCAAAACTCAACATCTGACATTCAACCATGCAAGTAACACAAATTAATTTTCTTTGACAGAAATTTTAACTACAGATTTTGTTAGCACAATTATAGGATTACCCTGACTGAAAACATACTTTAAGGCATCACCCAAGCGTGCATTCCTTCAAGTTTCTTTGTCTCATTTAAGTACTCAATAAACTTTACTGTCCCACTGTCCTATTTTAACACCGTATATCCTCATACAAAATATTTTGTGGTTTATATTTACTCAGATCTGAGCAGCTACATACAGTCTCTATGTAGGGTCCTTAGTAGATGTGCTAGCTTGCAGTGGTTTGCTCTCTAGTCCATCTGTCTGTCTCACTAAAAGACCTGGACAGAGCACGTCTCAGTCCGCCTGTTTGTTGTTTACTTGCAGACAAAGTTGTGTTCTTTGACTTTGTTCTCAACAAATGAGAGTACATTTGATGAAAGCCAGTGAGAAACAGTGTCTCTGAACTCTGTTTCATTTCATAAACATTGCTTGTTTAAATCTGGTATAGGTTTACTAAAACAGATAGATGGAGCATTACTCCAGACATTAGGGCAATGGTTTATATAGCTCAGGTGTGAGAGTCCCTTAGCAGAATTTTCCATAATGGCTCAAGGATGTCACGACTACACTTCAATCTATTTCCTATAGACTCAGAGTAGCCATACCTACAGATGATCATCATTTTCTGCTTCTCTTACACAGTATAAAAACACAAATTTGGACACTAGCGTTACTATTTGACTGGCACTACAATGAATGTGTGCCAGTGTAATACACGCAGATTACAAGGGCAACGCATTCAGGCAGACTGACACTGTCAGTGCAGAGAGACGGAGAGAATGACTTCAGAGGGAAAATAGGTCACACGGATACATCTCCTGGGAAGACGAACAGAGTCTCGTATTTTCCTCAGAAGGACACACCATACGTACCGGTGAGTCCTTTTAATGAAACTGTGGACACAGCGTTACCGAAACATTCCAAAATCACTACATGAACGCAACTCGTGCTGCACAGAGCACTTGGCTTTGCTCCTGTCTGTCACCTCCAAGAGTCAGGGAAAGATGGGCGAGCTGAGGACAAGGCCCGGTTGGAGCGCTAAAAGGGCAGGAGCAGCCAAGCGCTAAATGAACTGCTTGTTTTAGACACTCTCCATTGGATCAGCTTTTTGTCACAGCTAGAGGGAAGGAGATTGAAAATGACTTCACCGTGTGGTCTAAAGGTGAATACAGTGAACTGACTTTGCAGATCTGCATTTGGTCAGAATGAATGATGCATTAACCATGTCCTAGAGACTGTCATACATTGCGCTGCAATCTCACTGCAAAATACTTTAAAAATCAAGGCCACATTTCTTTGTGTCTTCGGTCATTTTTCTTCTTGCAGCCACACGACAGCAGAGACATATGTGTTCAAGGTGGTTTTGTGCTGTTAGATGATACCGGGCTGTTTTTTTGGTACTCAGGATATGACCTCCATTCGTCAAGATGACAACAAGAGTTTCCAACAGAGAGGTAAGAGAATTAACAAGAATTGCGTTTAACAAAGCCAACTCAAAATTTCATTCTCTCTTACTGCTCTAAGCACAGTGTACAGTGTTAAAAGACACAGTATTAGTGATGAATTTTCGACAATGAAAAACAATTAAGGAGCATCATTCACACACAAAATTCTTAAGGCCAGGTGTTGTAAGTCTCTGAAAACATAATCAGGATTACAGATTAACTGTGGAAAATTACTAGAAATGCTTCAGCAGTGCTTGTATAATATTATGCAAAAGGATGTTTTTAACACATAGGCTGTATAGAAATATGGACAACGCTTTGCCACTTCCTTGCATTGGCCGAACTGACACTACTTCCCCCAGGGATATGGGCTGCGCCACCTTGCGAGTCTGCGGTGCTACGCTGCGAGTCTGTGGAGCTACACTGAGCCGCATTATCAATGCCCCGCCCACGCTTCCGCCAGACTCACTCACGTTTTCTTTTAATTAATACTGCACTCTGCTCTATCTCCACCAGTTACAAGAAGATGTGGACTAAATTAACACTAAAACAAGACTTTAATTTATTTGACGTACTTGTTTCAGTTTGCCGCTAGTCCCACCCTCTAACATGGAGAGGGTGGAGCTTATGATCTATACTGCAGCCAGGCACCAGGGGGAGCTCTACTTGCTTAGGCTTCACTTTTTAGGAGCAGTCCCACCATCCATCTTCATACTGTCTGTATTTTGACAGAATTAAATACAAACAGTTTTGTAGTAAACTCCTAATTTTTACAACTGATATGAAGCTTGTTTGGTTGCAATACATCTGTTTATCTGTATGACAAGCTGTGGACAAACACAGAATTATAACTTACGTTTTTCTTATTTTTAGGTACAGACTTTAAAATGTCATTAAGATGAAGTCACTGGCATTTATTAGAAGAATCTATAGGCAAGTTTCAGCACCAACTGTCCACTGGGAACAGTGAATGTGGCGACATAGCGAGATTACTTTATGAAAAAGCAGTGTTTCCCAGATGAGATATTGACCTGACACAGTGGATAAAGCAATACAATTGATGACGGCTGAATTCCACTTACCTGCTTCGGTTATCACGCCATCATACATCACTGTCACACTGTCACGGCTAAATGGGGCACTAGCTTTATAATGTTATTGGTAACACGTAGGATTTTCAGACATTGGAGAAGCCAAAATGTCAGCTGCGGAATTTATATAGCTATTTTCTTATTATGTGCCAAAAATCTGATATTACGTTTGACCCGTTCTGCACCCGTTGTTCCAATCTGTTAAACAATGAGACAATATAGGTAGAAAACGGTCTTCTTGCTCGCCCAAATATTATACTTTCAAAACATTAAAATCCTCACAGGAGGCTGTGTATAAATTAGAGCCCTTGACCGTTTGTCACTGCTTGACATCCACCTGCTGCATCACATCCATCACTACCTGACCAATTACCACTCTATGCAGAACAAGAGAAGAAGCTGACAGGGTGAGACACACACACTTCCCTTCCAAACACATTTTGACCTGAAGTGTTGAAACAAAAACAGATGCTGATTGAATCTGCAGAGTAATTGCACGTTTCCAGTTTTCCTTGAATGAAACGCTCAGAATAGCGAGCTTGTTCATTCAGTATTTGGGTGAATGGGTCTCCCAATATGCGAACAGGTGACAGTCAACGCCACAAAACACCACAACAGAAATAACCTGCACACCCACACTGAGGGGGCTGCCAACTGGGGATTTTCAGCTCGCATTCCTGTGAGTTAAAGTTTCTTATTTTTTCCTCTCACTGTGGCTCACCATGCAGACTAAGCGTGACTTTATATTTAATGGCTTCTTCTCATTTCACCAAAACAAACAACTCAATCAGATGAGTAACACTGTGCACCACCTGGACCTGGATTTAGTTTTTCTGTCCAGCACATGAACCTGACGAACTGTCCCTGACTAATTCACCATGCATGCTTTAAAAAAAAAATCACCGCATTCCTCTCATTTGCAACCAGCACCTTACTCATCCCACACTGCCACGCTGTAGCTGTGACTGTATGATAACATCTGTGACACATACCAGCTTTAGCACCTGCACTGAATCAGCCAGCATTCTGAGGCATGCACCGAGCCTGCAAATCACACATCACACATCTGAAGCAGACACCTGACGCTGAGGCTCGTGTTCCAACCTTCATTAATGCCTGCTCTTTGCAACAGGGCTGACGTTCACCTATTCGCGGTGAGTTGACGTGGAGAATCACTTACACGGGATCAGTGGGAGCCGAATGACCGCCAGTCACAGTCTCTTTCACGTTATTCCAGATAATGGCAAAAAGACGCGGAGGGATGCGCCTCTGCGAGTGTGAACTTCCGCGACACCTGTCTGTCTCCAAGATACTTTTTTTTTTTTTTTCTGCTTGCCTCCACCTCGGCTAGTCGGCTTATTATTATGCCCCCCAAAGCAGCGAACGCAGGCACCGCTGAATGGGTGATCACGAGGTTTGTATTACACGGAGGAAGGAGGAGGAGGAGGAGGAGGAGGAGGATAGAGGGAGGGAGGGCGTACGGCGAGCGAGGTGAGGGATTGGCACCCAACCTTGATTCTTCCTGTATTCACTGTGTCACACTGGGATGCAGCTACGATGGAGATGTCGTTATAGGAAATCACATCTTGCTGACTCTATTCTGACTGGTGTCATAGTCTGAATAGAGTCTCCACCTTTTTTTTCTCTCTCTCTCCTGGCACCTGGGCATCCTGCGCTCCAGTTTGGCACTGACGCTCCTGCAGGAGGAGGAGTAAGGGGAGGAGGAGGAGGTGGAGGAGGAGGAGGAGGAGGAGGCATTGTGCTGCTGGCTGCTTCATTCACAAAGCCATTCATTGTGAAATTAACCTTAGAGAGAGATAAAGAAAGCAAGCAAATTAATTCAACATTCTGTCCCGCCTGTCATCCGGATCAATAATATTGCAGTAATCTGCTTTACTTACGTTTCATATAATACTGCGAAGTAGTAAAACATTCTACAGTGCATCACAGAAAAAAATAAAAGTGTACCATCCATAATGTTGCATAAATAACAGAATTATGGAAGTGACTTCCATGCTGAGTTACGGTCTGGCAAAGCAGCAGTGCTGATGCAGATCAGAACAGCCCAGACAAAAAAAACCTGACTGTCTGCTCTCTTTATTAGTGCCCTGGCTTGAAAAGTGCTGACATGAGTCCATTGCAAAAACACTTTCCGTTCTGATGCCCTGCCCTTTTCTTTTTTTCTCCCCCCTCCCAAAACAAAGAGCTTCCCTAACTTTGCAATTACAGCCTCGCGTTATTAAGAATATAAATCAAGCCAGGCTGGTGCTTTCTTTACTCTAAGTGCAATTAAGGCTGAATTTTATCACAGATACTGCCAGGAGTGCGGTTTAAAGTCATATAGTGGGTGCCGGAAACCCCATTCCCAAAACCGTTGTGGTCGTTGTGTCAATAAAAACACGCTGCGGTGATTTCCAAATCATTTGAAGACTATATTTATTGAAAAACCGAGCAAAGCAAAAAATAGCTACCTTGAATTCGATTCCAGCAACACATTTCAAAAGCGCAGGGACGGAGGCATGTTTACCACTGTGTTGCATCACTTCTTTCTTTTAACAGCTCTCTGTAAGCATTTGGGAAACGAGGGGATAAACTGAGTTTCCAAAGAAAAACATCTCCCATTGTGACGTGATAAGGGATTTCAGCTGCTCAACAGCTCGGGGCCTCTTTGGTTATATATTCTTTGTTTTATAGTGCACCAAATGTTATTGATGGACTGCAGGCAGGTCAGTAAGTTACAGCATGGGTTCTTTCAATGCAGGTCCCTGCTGTTGTAATACAGCCATTCTCTTTACTGAAATCAGCAAGAATTTCCCTCTCGGGGTGGCAGCATATGTCGTTCCAGAGCCTGTATACGTTGTTCTGCGTTAACTGTGCCTTCACAGATGTGCAGGTTACCCATGCCATATGCACTAAAGTCTCCCATACCACCGCAGATGCTGGCAATTGAACTGTAACACGGATGGTCCCTTCTCTCTCTGAGCCTGGAGGATCCATGCATCTTGAATGAGCCTGAGAGCCTTTTTTTTCTGAATGACTTCCTTTGCATGACGGGGTTTCGACTTTTAAACTTGTGGATGTTCAATACAGGGTTTGTCACTGTGACGTCCAGTGTTGCAAAGATTTCCACTACAGAATCATGTGTTGTTATTAGTGGAGCGCCAACGAGGGCCTGAAGAAGCGCACACACACTACATATGAATCACTCACAGTGTTGCTGCAGTGGCAGGTCTCTCTGTAATCAGAGGAATTCAACCATATCAGAGTTTCTACATACCAAAAGTAGTGTCAATATTTGAGCCTAGAGTGCACACAGCTCTTGATTCCTTTGTATGCATGCAGTATGAATAAAAGTACCACGGTAAAGATAAGTTGCATCAGTACCTCTGATGGTGGTCAACCCTGTGCGTCTAATCTTTGCTACACAACAGGCCAGCAGCAATACTGGCCCTGAATATGAAACAAACCTAATAAACACAAAGCCATCTCCCAAATGTGGTACAGCAGTCAGGCATAACATTATGACCACCTTTTTCTGTAGGTCTCCCTTGTGCCTCCAAAACAGCTGTGACTCATCAGAGAATGGACTTTCTGATGGTGTCCTGTGGTGTCTTGCAACAGAATGTTGTTAGTGGGGGCCTTTGGGTCCTTTGGGTTGAGGGGAGGGGCCTCTGTGGATCATCCCACAGATACTTGATCAGTTTGGCATCTAGTGAATTTGGAGGCCAGGTCAACACCTTGTACTGTTCTTTTCTTAGTTGTGCCTTTGTGTGTGTCTGTGTCAGGCTGTATCCTGCTGGGAATCATGCTGAGTGTCATTGCCATGTGGTGGGGGTGCCTGGTCTGGTCTAGGTGGGTGCTACATGTCTAACTAACATCCACATGAATGCCAGGTCTAAAAGTTTCCCAGCAGAACACTATATTGTCACAAGATGGTCAATGTTATTTACTTTTCCTGTCAGTGGTCATAATATTATGCCTGATCAGTGTATATGGTGTGTATGTTTTCTCCACCATCAGACATCCTTAATTTTTTACTTTAACAGTCAACATTATCAATTACTGTGAAGCTGTGATTAATCCTGACCTTACAGACGACAGCATTCTCTTCTCTTTACTCCAGACTTGCAATTACACCTAGAAGGTCACAGGCGGCCATTATTCAAATATTCAACTTGAGCAAATATGACTGTGTGGCGGATGTTCAGTGGTCCACGTTAAAGCGGCCGTGCTTATTATGGTTCAGCGCTTATTGCTCGGAGATTTAAATAACCCATGTCTAGCTTGTTAAACAGCGGTTTTTGTCGCTTTGTCTCCGAGCATGAATTACAGCAGGGGGGAAACAAACAAATACATCTAGCAAAGATAGGCATGTTAGTGTTTGAAGTTCACCAGCATGTGTAAATCTCTGCACAACTTTCAGTTATCTGTTGATGACGATGCACATTGAAAAGAAAGGAGGAGGGAGACAATCCTGGTCATGTATTGTGGGGCACTAAGCAGCTCCAGTATGAAGCCGGAGGTCATTGTAAGGTTTCGTGTCAGCAGTCCTCTGGTCACAAGCACATTTCTGCACCGTAAGACTGCCGGTCACATATAAAAAGCTTATTAAAGGCTTCATGCCCAAGCAACACTACTTAATGCTCTGCTGCTGAGTCACTCGCCTTATGACCCCTTGTTTACATCCGCACATCTGAAGTGAATAGAAATTTGATTTTGTTTTCTGTTATGATATTAACATTTCTGCCTGGGTGGGGTTTAGCCTGTTACAGTATGCCATAATAATCCCCTCAAGCTCACCGGTGGGAACAGAGGGAATATTCATGCTTCTGCAGCGGCCGTGTGAAAACGCAATCAGCCGGTCGGCGTGGCATGCCTTAACCTGTATCAGCAAAGTGTGATAGATTTTCCCAGCATGGGGTCCTCCAAGGCCTGCCGGGGAGCCGTGATTGCTGAAGTGGAGTGACTAAGGAGAGCAAAGCAATCCGGCCGCTCTATCCGTGTCACATGCTGGCACTGAAGTGTTCATGTGTGCGCACATGGGAACTGGTGTGGGTAGATTCCAGCCCCACAGTCCCCGGCGCTGACATTTAAGGTCCCTTCCATCCGACTGCAAATCTCTTCCGTCAGCCCTCAAAGCCGTGGAAACGGTCAATGAATCACAGCCTCGTTTTTGGCATCCATCGCGGACTGATCCGTGAACGTTTTGTCTGGAAAAAACAATGATTCTTTTTGGAAAGGCGGCAATTTGCACTATTACTGTAGCTTTACGTATGCAGGCAGGAAACACCAAACCAGTGAAATGGGTACCCAGTGGACAAAGTAATGACAAGGCACGAGCAAACCTCAACCACCAGGGGGCCTCCAAAATGCAACCTGCCACCTGAGTTGTTGCCATAATTATATTATAGTAAAGTTGTAGGAAAGGATACAGTCCTTTATTTGGTTTTACGAGTGAATACAAAAACAAGAAATGAATGAAAATATGGTAGTTGAGAGGAAGTTTGTGTTCTTAGAGTCTTAGAGTTACTATTGAAAATATATTAATTTAACAAATCCTTAAACTTGTTAAAGATAATGCTTTGGACACTGCTGGTTGCAAGTATGTTTTGACGTCATTGACTAAATTTCACTGACTATTCATTTAAAATGAGCTAATCTCTCCAAAATCCTTCTGCATTTACGAGAGTTACTATCATCTGAGTTGCGTTTTTAACTTATTTTTAACCATTTGCTGCACTGCTGTCAGTGCACTGACGTCTCTGTGTGCAGAAAGGCGGCAGGTGAGTCACATGTCTTCACGAGAGCCGGCTTTTGCACCTGCAACACTCACCAGTTGTCACTCTCCACTGATCCATATATTGAGCTGCGTATACTGCATAAGCCGCCGCCTGCGTCCTCCTGTGAGCAGAGGTAATATCCTGCTCCTGTCGACTGTCGTCTTCGCGGTGCTTCTTCCAGGCAAAGCCTGTCCGGGCGGGACCACTTCCTCTGTTGAAGTAGACAACTGTGGTTGCAGATGAACGGTATAATCACTCTTTACACTTGCCGCAAACCGTTATGACTGCTTCTTTCACGAGGCCTGCGCCGCCGACGGTGCTAATTTGAAGGCAGAAGAGAAATAAAGCCCCTGTCTGCCAGACGATCCCTTTGATGGGGGACATTGTTTTTAATAATCCAGGTCATAAAGTACAGATCTCTGTTCTCTTTCACCTCCCTCACCTTACGTGTGTGAGCGCAGTTCTACTGTAACTTGAAAATATGTTTGCATAAACATAGTCACACAAGAACATAGTCCCTCAGTAGTTTGAAAACAATTAATGGAACGTTTCATTGCTTTTAACTGCTTCATGTATTAAAGTATTAAAGGCCTGAGATGCTATTACAGACCTCTGGGTCAGAGGTATTGATTTTGGATTAAAGCTCCTGCTTTTAATCCCACAATAATGTGGGTGTTAAGACCACATTTCTTTTTTTACCTCCTAATACTAAGTGGAGCATCGGCTTTCTCTCCCCTCTCTGCTGTCTGCCTGTTCACCCAGAATCCGGTCGTCTTCTCCCGTTCAAACATACATGATGTTCTGATACACAGTGACGAGGTGGAGGTGAAGCCTCTGCCTACTCAGCATGACTAATTGCCCATAAGTGGCCATTCCAGTGTTAGAAACAAAGCATCACAAACACCAAACAAACACAGTGAGTCACTCTGTGTATTGTGCTGTTACGCGCTGTGTGGACTGAAGTAAAGGAAGGGTACAGGAGAGAAAAGGGATGCTTGTTTCATATTTATTTTTTTCACTTTTGGTAAATAGATAAATGGATTTGGCGTGTTTGTCTTTGATAAATGCATTTCCAGAGTCCCCTGGGGTGGATGGGCTTCAGTGGCGGAAGGGAGCCATTTAGCCATTTCCCCTGTTACAGCTAATAAGCAAGCACTAATTGTCCTCTGGGTTGAGTAATGAGTTATGAGCAGGAGCTGAGGAAAATCACACTCATAATGGAAAACAAGTACCTTCCCTCTTGGTTATACACAACTCTTCCATGGGTGACATTACTGGATGGACCCAGTCTGCGTTTAGCCCAAGCGCTACTCGGGAACATGTCATGAAAAATAAAGTTTGTGGACATCAGGAGCGCAGACACACCCATGAGGAAGGAGGTTTTCATGCACACTGCAAAATGTTGTAGATTAGCGCTAATACTTGATGTTAGCCTCCAGTAGCCTCAGACTAATTCATTTCCCTTCTACGACATATTGACAGTCTGGTTTGTCTGCTTACAGACCATATTAGTCACACAGCACAGAAGCCGCCTGCTAACTCCCCTCCTATCCTGTGTTTATTTCACAAATGTGAATGAGTAAATTGGCCAGCCGCTCCACTTCCCGGTTTGCTTGCCAACAGTTTTCTCTGGCCAAGTTCACCCACAGCTGTTTCTGTTGCTAGCCACCCAGATACTGTTTCTAGCATTAACAGGTTATCAACACGTACATGTACAGACGAGCCGCCCTCAGCCCTGATTATTATTATTTCGGCAGCTAAGCACTCGGCGTGACAATGAAATGTGAGTTAATGACTTTAATAGCTAGAACTAATCTTAACTTCTTATCCCTACATAACCTTTGCCTTCAAACAGTTCCAACTGCTATCTCAAAGCACATACTTGCACCAGTTTAAAATAAATAATCACCACCCATCACTGCCCTTGCAGTTCTCCAGAGGTTTTTAAAGGTTTTTGCAGCTTCCAGCTTGAGCGCAGTTAGCATCTAACCCACAGTGACTCGAGTCACGTATTACTTTACGGTAATCGTGATTTGGCAGAGACAAAGCAGAGCTAAAAATAGAGTGAATTAGACTAGGTAAACTAAAAAACATTTCTCCCTGCTTGAGGGGGGGCAACTGCTTCCTAACAAAATAGCCATATAGACCTTACAATATTGCAGCAAATAGTTAGTTGACGGACTTGTAAAAATGCACAATATGTGAATGAGACACTGAGCATAGTGTGCAACAGACTGATGTCCCACATATAAAATTTTTTTTGTCATGTTTTGGGGGTTTACAATGTAGAAGGTCTGCTTGTCCACTTTGAAGAACCAGTTTGTTTGGTAACAGAATGTCACGCATCAACATAAAATACTGACAGGACAAAAAAAAACCTCATTAGTTCAAGGGGATAACAGTCTGTGTGTTCTCTGGTGGAATAATGTGGTTTTACATTCAATCCATTCCATATGTTCACAAAGACAAAAGGAAAATTTCAGGTCTTTCCTACCTCTGAGCACTACATCCAGAGAAAAGACTGTTATTATGGGTGAAAATACTCAGTGATGTCAGCTGTACTCTAATTATGACATTCTGCACCGTGTGTGATAATGCATGTGTGTCTGCAGCTGGAGAGAGCAGAGGAGCGGCGTACGAGCGAGGCTGACCCTGACCACACCTCGCTTCAACCAGCCACGGATACGGCTAGCTCTCTCCTCTCATCCAAGGCTTCAGCCCTCGCTGCCATTGTTTGAATCCAACTTCTAGCTGCCATGGTAACCGGAACAGAGAGGGGATGGGATGTAAATGAGAGATAGTGAGAGGGCATGACCTGTACTTCGTCAGACACTCTCTCATGATATTGTGTTTAGTATTCCGGCTGAATGAACCATGATCAGTACACTGTAATAACTGAATATGGTAACTGAGAAATTTGGGTTTTAATTAGAGCTTCCTACTTTTAGGATGTGGGGCATGAGCCACCCACTATGGAGTGGTCTGCTGGAGAAACAGACTGAACAGACTGATGAAGGAGGTCAGCTCTGTGCTGGGCTGCCCTCTGGAGCCTGTGGAGGTGGCGGGTGATCGGAGGATGGAAGCAAAGCTGTCCTCTCTTACTGGTAAACCAGTCCCACCCTCTTCCTGGCATATTATTGCATGTTTATTTCTATTTCTTATACATTTGTACAGATGCAAATGTTTTCAAATACATGTTATTTTAGTTTATTTAACTATCTTACACCTATTTTTTGAGTGTTTTATTTTTTATGTGCAACTGAGCAACTGTGACCAAGCAATTTCCCCAAAGTAGAAAATAATAATAACAATCTAAATCTAAATTTGTATCCCTTGTGTGCACTGTCCCTTAAACTGCATGCTGTTGCAACACTGCAAATGTCCCTACTGAGAGATAAAGAAAAGATCATCTTATCTCTCTTACAGAATTTCCTTTGAAAATTCATAGAATGCATTTGGATGATGGGCATTATGTTTTCAGTTAAAAAGTTAAAAAGTAAAAAGTTTAGAATATCAAAGTTATGAAAAAAAACTGCTGGGAATAGAGTAATGTCACAGCTAAGACAGGTGCAATTAGACCCAGAGAACCAGAATTCGTAAAACCCAAGTTACATTGTAACCCTCACTCCATAACTTCCATATGCTCTGCCATGCTTTCAGTTGTTGTGGGCTACCCCATCTCCTCTCCCTTCTCCTGCTCTGGCAGTAATCTCTAGTTGGCATAAAAAGCAGCTACCACAAATAAAACATTTAAAAACAGTATATTGCAAAATCCAGACATACCAGGGGCTGAGTGCTGTAATCAGATCATTGTGAGCAATGATTTGGCAGGGACCTGAATGTAAACGGCGTTCAATTATTAAAGTCCCGCGCTACAGCCTTAATGCTGAGTTTTGTATAATCAGTGTCATTTGTCTGATTGGTTCAAAATGCTCTCCCAGCTGTGACATGCTTATGAGTGTCATGTTGCTAACCGCTGCCTGTGACAGTATGAGTGCTATGGTTTTAAAAAGCAACTTGCTCCTGCTTCGCGCAGGTTTTGAAGCAGCTCCCTCACTGCACCTGTAATTATTCGGACGACGGGAATTAGGAAACAAAAAAGAAATGGCAGCCAGCTACATCATGACTGACACCTTACTGTACATCTGAACCATTTATCAAATCACAACCCAAACTCTAAGAGCCACACCATTTCAATAGAGTGACTGTTTTTTATAGGCGAACGTTTCAAACTGCACTTAGCCTATTTTCTTCAGATTGTGGAGTAATATAGAAGCACTTTATACTATTTTAAAACCGAACCGGATATTTGGGTACATATGTGGATTCATTTGAGATGTCTCCACAGGCCCCTGCCACAGTGACTTATCATTCAATTGATTATCTACACACTGATTGTTTTCTCATCCCGGGAGCTTTTGATGTTGAAATTGATAAGTTATGGTAATCAGTAGACGGATCAAAGGGACTGCATTTGGACTAAAGCTACTTTTCAGCTGCGTGTGTATGTGAAAATGACAGTTTGTGTTTACCAAGCGCCTTCTTTAGCGAGACATAGAGAGGGTACAGATATGAGATTAAAGACAAACAGTGCTGGTAAAGGACGATATATTTGCCATTAACTCTGAGTCAGATGTAAACATAATAATCCTCAGTTAAGTTCATATTAAAGTGAAGTGAAATGTAAGAGGCCAGGCTATAATCCGTCAGTGACAAACACACAAATTGCAGCACAGCTGTGTTGTTTTTCCTCAGCCTTGTCCTTGGCTTCCTCTGCTGTTTCCACATGACAGGACTGAAAGCCTCGCTGCTTTTCTCTCCCTCTCCCTCTCCCTTACACCTTTCACAGAGCTGTTACCAAAGCAGCCACATTGAAAAGGAAGAGGACAATGTGCTGTAGAGGGGTATTGATTTGTAATCAGACCCATAAGCCTTTGCAGTTGTACAGAGTGGAAGGGGAAGGAATATGAGTCTCATTTTTTAGCAGGGGTAGACACACACCATTCATTCATTACTGCCCTACACTTGAGACCTCTCTTCATCAGTAACGCACACTTCCAAAATCTGCACAGAGGAATACTTGGGGAGTGTTATTTGGTGCATGACTAAGTGGAGGCTAAATTGAGGCCTGAAAGGAACAAATGTCACCTTGATGCACAAGGAGGCTAATTGACTGTTGAGTCAATGGTTCATTTGATCTAAAAAACACTGTACCTGCTCAATGGGTGGAGCAAATCCACCCATATTTGCTGTTATTCGTTTTCAAGATACTGAGCCATGGCCCAACACATTTACACTTGGAAATGCAGGTACTTGACTTAAGTGCGTCTTATACCTCTGCGGGAGAAAGACGGTGTAACGTACGCATGTAGCCTACGCCGGTGTGAGCCACTTATACTTGCACGCTTGTCAGTCTGGCTCACTCTGTGAAAATGCCACCCAAACGCTAGTCAGTCTTTTTTGCTAGTCAGGTTAATTTTTGTTTCTACTTCCTGCTTCACTTCAACTGAAACTTTCGCCCAAATTGATCAATCCAGATCAATCAATCTGAAGAAACAGTACAGCGGGAAACAAGCTACTACCAAGTGAGTGGCTCATGTAAAAAATAGTGATATCACTCCTTAGCAAGTAACCAGTTAGCTTAGCTAGTCTCAAACTCCTAGCCCGCCTAGCAGCATGTCTATCCACAAGACACAGTACAGGCACTGGCTAAGGAGTAGATGTACACTGAATCCCTTGTAAGATTACAACATGTCATTTTCACATACTGATGTTTGTACAGTTCAAATAAAGTGAGATATACTGTATGGTGTTAATTGGTACGCTTTGGACAGAGCGCAACACTGCCTTGTGAAAGTGGTGCTAAACCTATAATCTAATTCTTGGCAAGAAAATAAATGAGAGTGGGTCCTGGGTGGCACCATCCAGGGCTGAAAAATGAAGCCGGCTCTGAAGTGCCCGGAACTGCAGTTCATTGAATGGCCACTTGGGACTGGCTCCGAAAGCGAATCAGTCCCTGTAAAACTCCACTTTAACTTGTCAGATTAAATCGTACCAAGGCTTTAATTCATGCATGCTAAAAGAACAGAACCAAACAGGAATGCGATGAGCAGAGTGAGACTGATTGGACAGGCAGGACTTTTCATAACCTGGTCACACAGATCATCCCAAAGATGAGGGGGTCATCACAACAAGGCCATGGTCATCTAGAGTGAGAGGTGCATTACAAACTGCTAGCTGTCTAACTCAGCTCAACTCACGCCCCATCTCTTTGTCCATTTTTCAAATTAGCAGAGAGAGAGAGAGAGAGAGCAAGGCAGAGTCAGGCGTGCCATGCTGGGGAAGGGTAGCCACCACACTGAGCTTCAAAAACACTCCCCCAGAAACCTACGGGCACGGCCCTCTTGATGCACATTAAAGAGTGTTTCCCATTTCTGGACAAAAATGCTGCCATTGGCGTTTAAAGTTAAAATGTAGCTTCTAAACTCCACAAAAGGGGAAAAAAACGGTTTACTTTACGCTAGATTGGTTGAGACCAAAATGTGGGGAATGTCAACAAAAGAAAAAAAGTTTCTGTAATTTAGTTGTACTGCTCCTTTAATATATGAGACTGTAAGAGTCATTGTATCATTACAGTCATGTCATTACAGTCATCCATTAGTGAGTCATGTCTCTTAATCCAGATGTTACTTCCTATGTCACATTTCCTGTTTTCACTCATCTGTTGTACTGCTGCCAGACAGCATAGCTGGCTTACCCTCACTCACACACGAACACATTTCTAGGACTGTTTATGTGTCACAAGAAAACCTGTCCTCGGATTTCTGGTCAAAGACGCAGGGACACGTTGATTGAGTGAAAAAAAAAAAGGTGTTTCAGTTTTCACAAGGTCAGAGGCTGCTAGCTATAGAGCACCGTCCTCAAACACTCTGAGAACAGCTCAAAGCAGAACCACAGATGAATGACACTTCTCACAGGGAGGCAGAGAGGGCGAAGGCTGAAAGCGGTTCTGCATAGCAATTTTATGCAGTTAACTGCCTGAGATGCTTTAAAAAAAAAAGTTACTTTATACTTGAAAGTGTAGAGTGAATAACAGGGATTTAGGGAATGAAGTAACTGTCTGTGATTACTGCCTTTTTACACGGCCACATTGTGGTTTGTGCGAGGTTAATGTAAACTTGTAGCCTTGGTAACAAGATGCGAAAATGCCTTACAAGAAGTCATCTGACGTTTTACACTAAACTGTGTTTCCAAGTAGGCGTGACGCTTGAAATGGGTTGCCTGGTTTGTCCAGTGAGATGGTTGACATGTTTGTCCACTTGTAGACTTGAGTGGACCGGCTGCAAAGCCAAGCAACGGTTGCTGCTTTTTCCACTCTTCCTTTCCTGCGTCTCCTGATTAAACATCCCCTCCATCGATTCACATCATTAGCCAGCAGCGGTCTAGCCAGCGGTCTCGTCCGAACCTCTTGGGAAACGCTTGCAACATCGGTTCTTACACAGCGTATCTCAAAACAGTGGGGCGGAGGGGTGTGGGGCTCAACCACGTTTCAGCCTCGCCACTTAAGCTGTGACTCACTGGGAAAGGCTCTCGCAATCTTTACGTGATTATTGAGTGAGAACAAGCATCTTTCACTGATACGCCAGAGGACAGGAAAGTGGTGTACAGGCTTTGACTTGGACCGGAAATGAAACTTAATTCAATTTCTGCAATTTTCACAGCGGTGCATGTTGTAGAGGGAGAAGATTCCTCGGTGACCCAGAGCCTGAGGCTTGAAGACATTAGACTTGATTCTTTCTAGCTCCCACTCATTCTTTCCATCCTGTAATACACCTTGAGACAGGGCGCCTATTCATGTACTACATGCCCCATCAGGAGAATCATTCTTTATGGCGTGCTCTGTTTTAAAGGCCATATAAACTCAGAGCTGGAGGTATACTAACCCCCTAAATATGCCTGCCAGATAATGTAAACCACACCATACCTCAGTTTTAAAGACTTTAAAGATTTTTACCCACATCAGACAGCTGGGATTGAATCTCTTTCTCCAGTTTTCAGTCAACAGTAGTCTGCAGGCTGGAAGATTAACAGACAGTGTTGATAGCTACTGTGTATTCCACTGAAAAGAAGTAATTACAGTAATTTCTA
The DNA here is from genome assembly GCA_005024645.1 of Planiliza haematocheilus. Taxonomy (NCBI): domain Eukaryota; kingdom Metazoa; phylum Chordata; class Actinopteri; order Mugiliformes; family Mugilidae; genus Planiliza; species Planiliza haematocheilus. Next base: position 534,916 of record SRSE01000811.1, read on the forward strand.
AAATGAAGTGTTTGGGTAAGTGATGAACTATATAAACTCTATATACATCTTTGTATAAGGAGAGAGTTTCATCTACAGCGATTTCTTCAAGACCTTAAAAAAAAACCAAATCTCTAATTCTTCATTTGTTATATGTAGAGGTTTGACAACTCAAACGCTTAAGCAACTACACACACAATTTGGAGGCATTCATAGTGCAGACATAAGTGGAAAATGGCCTTCGCAGTCCTGTTTGGGTTGGGGTAGTAGGGTCGGGGGAGGCGGTTTTTCAAGGGGAGGCCCCTCAAGATGTCTGACATGTTTCTGTAGCACCACAGGCCACTGGCTGGCGCAGAGCACAGGCTTGTGGTGGGCTGTTTGTCTGCGTGAAACTGGCATGGCCTCCCGTTCCCCTGCATCTGTTCCCCATTAGCAGAGCGGGGAGTATAAAGCAGGGAGCTGACAGAGGCTGGGAACAGTCTAGTTCCTGCCTGGATCATGGGGTTTACTGTCTGGCTGTGCGTGCTCTGCCTCCAGGCGAGCCTGCTGTCACACGCTTTCGACTGCTCAGGAGCGAGCCAGGGAGAGCTGTGTGTCCGCGGACGGACCGCAGAAGGACAGGTAAGAGACGCACTTGTGATGGATGTGATAGTTAGGGAACGACAAGGGTGTTCATTATGTATCAGTCATCATCTGTGGTGCTGTGACAGTACAAGGCTAAGTGCAGCCTGTTTGAGCATATTTAATACTGTTTGCTTGCAGCAAACTACATAATAACTAACTGTTCTCTCGAAAGAGAGAAGAGCCGGAATTATCTGGTTCACGTGAAGGAAAAAGTGATGATTCTTATTTTAAATTGTGTTGAAAATCTAGAAAACTACAATAAAACATGACCTAGTATATAGAAACTTTTTTTCTGTAGCTTTAATTCACATTTCCAATGGCTTAACTTTTAAATTCGGATGCTTATTTTATTATCATCACTAATGTGACTCAAACGTGAGAATCCTTCAGGACATCTCAATTATTTTTTAACTGCTGAGCTCTCAGTTAAGGTTGAATTAACCAGCAGTGCACTGATTTAGCCGGTTTCTGCTCAGACACAGCATGGTCAGTGTTTATACAGTAGCTCAGCCGAAGGAAACCTGTAACTCTGCTGGAATGTAAGTAGGTCCACTCAGACTCCTTGAGAAAAAGACTGCTGTGAGGGTAATAGTGGCCAAGAGTGTTTCAGGATAGAAGGAGACGTGTATAGTCTAACTGCGACCTGCGGGGACATTTATTTTTTCCCTCTCTAACAAAAACAGTCTCATTGTAATGGTTTTTACAGCCATTTTGCCACCGCACCAAAAATATACCCCTCCGTGGAACAAAATCCTTCAGCTCCCCTTTTGGCATTTCATGTGGGTGCCGGCTGTTATACTTTAAACTTGTGGTTGGCATTTTTTCTGTGGACAGTCCTCATGTTCTGTCCAAAGTAATCACCCTCATCTGGACAACGGATTCGACAGCTGCGAGAGAGGACGAGAGAGGAAGATTTTCACCCACACATTAAAGCTGGGAATTTTGTTCCGTCTGAGGGAGTTTGTGCCACATATGTGCTTTTCTGCAGCAGTTATTTGTAATATAATTACAGCTTGCGCAATTACAAGCTTCAAATGTGGTGGGATCTAACTAATACCAGCGGCAGCATCTTTTGGTAGGCTGCATTTGCTGCGTTTGGTTGAGTTTTTTTTTTTTTTTTGCTTGTTCCCACCAAAGACACTTCTGTTTATAATGGAATGGAATACTTTAAATGAGTCATTTATGGGGCTCTCCTACGCATAATCTTCACAACAGCAGAAAACCAAATGGATTGTGGCAGAGTTTAATGGATATTCAAAACATACAGCTCTATGAGTTTGATGTGGTCGTCAAGACTCGGGGGGACGACAGCTGTAGCCTCCTCTCCCAAATGCTGCCTTTGTTCTGAGAGCTTAAGGAGAATTGGTTTTGACAAGTGGTTACATCTTTTTCTTCTCTCCTCAGCATGGTGATCAGAGGCAGCAGAGGGCGCTACCCTTAACCGAAGGACTGGTATGTGCTGCCACTTAACATTTTTCCTTCCTAAAGTTATACCTCGGTCTGACTCCTTTAGCTTCCCTTTGCGGGCGCCAGCTCAGAACAGGTTTCTAGTAATCGAGTTGGGTTATTGCGGTTTAAAGAAGTCCCCAGCAGGAGCAAGGACGTAAAAAAGAAACCAGGGGTTTTAGAGAGAAAAATAAATGCAGCAATGTTAATCAATTCAAAACTTATGGATGGATAAAAACAGCTCAGAAACACTGCAGAGACCTTGATATGCCCCCCAAAAGCAATGCAGTTGGTGAATCCCTGTACCTTCTGTTAAAGCAACAAACAATAACATATGTGTCCTGCAATTAACCTTTTGTACAGCCCCTCTGCCACGGCCTTCCACAATATTCCATCCCTCAATGCCGAAATCTGAGGCCGTCATCAAAATGTAGGTCAATAGCAATCACTGGAAACGTCCCACAAATGGTTGAAAACATATATTTCTTTAGCTACGGTCGTCTCCGTTTACTACTACCAGAATGGAAAAAGGAAAGGGCTAGGAAGCCATTATCAGGCACTGGAAACCATTTTCTTTCTTCTTTTTTTTTTTTTTAATTTCCATACTTATATAACATGGAAGGGGGAAAATGAAAGTCTCGATGGAGTCAAGGCACAGTTGTAAATTTACTACAAAGTCCTAATTGGAGAAGTGAGGCCTGTTGTTTCTCTAAGTGACAGTCCATTTATTAGGACAAAGAGTGGATCAATAGCTGTGCTTCGTTTGGTGCTGATCAATACGGGAAGTGGCACAGCCCCAGCCGTAATAATTTTGCGGTTTTCTAACCGTCAATGCTTGACTTGAGGAAATGAAACGGAATGTGACCGCTGCACACAAGGCTCGACGATGCACGTAGCAGGAGTTGTTTCCTTCTGTGGTTGTGACTGCCTCATCCTTGCAGGCTTTGTTCAGACGTAAGAGGCAGCTGGAGCGGAGGGGTCCCACCCACCCGAGTCAGGCCAGCCAGCCCGGGGCCGTCTCTGCCAAAGGCTTCCCAAACACTCTCATCCAGGTAAGCCGCTGCTGTTAGTCACACACTGGAGTCAGGGTGAGCCACATGCGTGGGAAGTGGGGTCTGGTTTGCAGAAATGGCAGCTCATGCCAAAGGTCCCATGAAGTTTTAGTCATGCCTTGTGTCATCTGTGTGTTCTGACGTACAGAAACTCTCCAAAGAAACCACATTACCTATAAACAAATTTAAAATAAGTGCATCTGTGTTATAGACAGTGATGTGAAATGCATTTTTGTAGTAGCTGTAGTTGATTCAAAGAGCACACAAACGTGGCCATGTATCAGTGTAAACACTAATCCTGCGTCTATGGTGTCCTTAGGCTGATAGGTCCAGGCGACACTTGATTCAAGCTGCGAATAAGAAAAAGAACAAGCGTAAAAACCGACCAGGCTCCTTCGCCCTCCTTGCCCACGACAAGCAATCCGCCCCCCTACAGGTGAGTCTCCATGGCAACCCCCTTGCAGAGGAACAGCTGGGGCAAAGAGGCCGGATGTGCAAGCACAGTTATAAGGCCACCTCACTTGGTTTTATTGGATCAGTTCAGTGTACTCGCCTGAATAATCTGTCATCTGAAATGGCTTCTTGATATGAGGCGAATCGCTCGGACTGGAAGATTGGAAAATGTTCATCATAAAATCTTTCAGCATGCAGAAATAAGTTGACGTCCCCCGGGGAATTGTCAGCGTTATGAAGAACTAACACTGGTGACATTTGCAGGTGGTCAGAGCAAGGAGGCAAGTGAAGGACCCTCCATCCAAGAGGGGGAAGAACCGCAGTGGAGCTTACTCTGTCCTGGTGAGGAGTCATTATATATTGGTTATTATCTAACATATTAATTAATCATGCACAAAGAATGACCTTTGTTGTGTGCCCTTATGCTCTCCAGGGGGATCCTATAAGTGAAGAGCAGAGCAACGCAGCCAAATGGAGTATATAGAAGACAAGAGCTGCAGCGTTAAACCTTCCTTCTCATTTCCGTTGCGTGAGTGCGCAATAGAAATGTATCTGGGATTTTACCCAAAACAAAGACTGGTGTGAAGATCCAACATAAGAACTTCTGTTTATTTTGTATTTTATGAAGTCATTTTTCTGTGTGTTTGCCATAATTGTTTCAACTGTAAGCTTTCATTTATCAGCCAGCCTGGACTTACGGATTCTTCTTTTTATATATATATATATATATAAATATACGTTTTTAATTTTTAATATATTCCTGCATGTTATGACATCGTGAGAGGGCCCTTATTAATGCTCTGGTTTGCCATTTTGTTGTAACCTATTTAATCACAGATTCCTTATGAAGATTGGGGGTATATTTTTGCAGAAATATTTCCTGTGTTGTTGTATCAGGTTTCAATAAAAGTCTACTAGTCTATGCAGGTGAAGCCCTTTGTCCCGTTTTACACGAGAATGACATGTCACATTCGCATTTTTTGCTCTAAACGATTCATGAAATTCAGTTTCGGGGGATGAAATGTCAGTTACAGATGGAAAATGTTACGGGTATAGTGCAGGGTTGTCCACGTAGGCAGCAAGATAAACTGGCACACTGACTAATCCATTTACATTACAACAGGCAGGGGCACATGGCCTGTGTGTGAGAAAGAGAGAGAAAGAATCCTAATGTAGCCCAGGCCATCTGTTTCAGGAGTCAAACTATGTCTATTTAAATATCCTGTGTCATTTTTAATTCATTTGGCCAGGAGTGGAAATGCAGTACGGTCTGCACCAGAAGGTTAGCTCGAGTATTTCTGCAGGACCCTGACGTAAACATATGCACAAAATCAGGTCTTTGCGGGCTGCCCTGCGATGGCGACGGGTGCGCGTGTGCTTGGGTAAAAAGCTGAGCGGTAAATGTAATATCTAAATAAGCCCACCCGAAGTAGAAACAGCAGAAAATCCAGACTGTGAGGAAATCAGATGGAGAAAATGAGCCAGTGAGTAACTGCAAGGCAATCTAACTGAATGGAATGAGTCATCCCCCCCCCATTTACTGATCAAAGCCCTCGGCTCGTGACGTGGACGTGCGGCGCTCACAGCCTCGTTTTTACAGTTTTATGGACACAAACAGAGAGACACACAACATAATTCTATTTATAAGCCTGGCATTTTCCCCAAAGCACATAATTGGTGCTAAATATGCTTCAGCACCTCGCTTTAGGAGAATATAAAGACAAGTGTAAGGCCCTGAGGTGGTTGCTCAGTCACCAGATAATTGGAATTAGCAGGTTGTGAGCGGTCATGGTGTTGTCTTGGTGACGAACTACCACAGGACGGCATTCTGATTTCTGACAACCAGTTTCTGATTATTCCTGTTTCGGTGCAAACCAGCGAGACTCGGCTCGGTCTCCTATCATCTCACACACATCTCTGACAGCTGCCAGCAGGGTATCACTTGACTGACTGTACCCTTGAGCTAATGCACCCTGGGAAACTCCTTGCCGATGGCCTGATGAAACACGGCGGCAGTGTTCAGGAGACAAATGCAGTAAAGCTGCGATGTCTCAGACATTTTAAAATAGGACTCAGCTCTAAAACCATTTCCTCCGGTGATGAAAATTGTGGTCACTGCAAAGTCCTCGTAGCTGTGTGTTTTTAGTCACTGCGATGCCGTAATGGTGTGTGGCATTGTTTCCGCTCTCCTTTGGCTTCAGTCATCCCCTTGAGAACAAAGCTGATGATAATCACCACTAACAAAGTCATTTGGAAGCCTCCAGTCCATAGGATTGTGGTCGGAAATGACATAGGCAGAGTGATACGTCAGATTTTTCCAGTCAGGTTCATATGTAGTTAGTGGCTTCCAGTCAACATCCTCAAGCTCTGGAAACCACTGGGTAAGTATTAGTTTCTTGTTGACAGGAGCATCTCATCCCAAACAACATGCAATGTGGGAAAAGACAGTTACAAACAAGTCCACCAAGTCCTACGATGGCAAGTGGCTAGAAGTTTGTTCTTAAGGGAAAATGGTTTGAGTTGAGGAACTACTACAGCCTACCCAAACATCAGCTGAAAACTTTGTTACTGTCTTTAACCATCATCCCAGTAAGAAATAAGGATCAAATCTGGGATCAAAAACTTAAGAAGATGTGGCTAGGAACACGTGATGGTGATCTGCTTTGAAAGATGTTCCCAACATTTAGCAGTTAATCACAGATAAGTAAGTGATAATAAGAATGGAAATGTCAGCGTCCTACGTAAAATCATATAGATAAACTCATTTATGCTTCCAGACTTTGAACTTCCTTTTTAAACTGTGTCTACAGATAAGTCATTCAGTTATTTAGTCAACTAAAATCAATAGATTTAATGTTGTGCTGTAAAAAAAAAAAAAAGAAAAACGAAAAGAAAAAAATAACTACAACCATGGCCTCAAAAGCAGAAATAACTTCTCGTAGGCGTTATGCATTTATTGTCCACCAGTGTTTGACTGAGACTGGCTGAAATCTTTGACCACATTTCCGTGGAAAGATTCTTTCAACTGATAGACTCCTTGAGGGTTTTCTTGCAACATTTTCAGTGGGATTCAAATATGGGCTTTGACTCTGCAGTAAAACCAAGTAGTTCTCCTTTTCTTTCGTTTCCACTCTTTGAAGGACTTGATGTATGCCTGTGATCATTGTGCTTATGTGAGGTCAACTTCTGGTTCAGCTTTAACTTCTGAACAGATGGCCTCACATTATCTTCTAGCTCTCTTTGACATGATGCATAATTTATAAAAGCCTGTCCCTGAGGCAGCGAAGCAAGCCCGAGTCATAATATTTCCACCAATATGCCTCACCGTCACAGTAAAGGTTTTCTCCTGAAAAGCTTCTCTGTCGTTACTGTGACCAACAAATTGTAAACCTCATCTGTCCATAGAGCATTGCTTCAACTGTTGATTACAATTTGGGTGGTAAAGGCATTTTGCTGTCGTGACCGCCATGGAGATCAGAACTGTGAAACCTCCTTCTGGTTCAGTGGTAAGTGTTACCTGCAGCTCCTACGATGACATCTTAGGGTTCCTGTCGACTTCTTTCTGCTTCAGGCTGTCTGCTCTCAGGGTGGATTTTCTGGGGTGGCCAGTCCCTGACAAAGCGGTATCCCTTTTCAGGTTGATGTGCATCGACAAGATTTTTTCTGACGGCCTTCGAGGCCCTCTTCAGACACCCCATGAGCAATGAGAACAGCACACCCTGGATGTCGGAAATTAAATGAGACAGGTTATGCTCATAATTCCTTGAGGACATTCAAATCATTGGCACTGGCAATAATGTAGAATCTCTCATCCTAAAATAATGATAATCTGATCAGAGTCTGACAGATCGTGGCTATCAGACTATACATTGTGTGTTAACATCACCACAAAACAAGTTTACATTAACCATAATTACCCTTTAACTATTGAGGATATGTACTGCATATTTCTGAAGTGTAATTTCAGTGTGATTGACAGTCAAGGCGAGGTATTCCCTGCTCGGTATTCCTGGAGTGCTTCTTGTCTATCCTCTGTTCTCACTGACCTCAGACTGTGGCCATGCTTTCAGGCTGAATTTGACTCCTTCTCTTCATCTCCTGCCACTTCCCATCAGATCAGATACAGGGCGGTGGCTGTCTTCCCTCACCTCGAGTCGCTCCTCTCTGGCCTGACATCACCTCCCCCAAGCAGCCTCCTTAACTCCAGCTGTCAAAACTCCCTCGAACGGCCGTCACACTGGCCTGGCTCTGTCACATCACTCTGACCCTAATGAAGAAAAGGCAGGGAAACAGAGGGCGAGAAACAGAGATGTATGTCTGATATATCCCCAGCTCAATATATCAGCACACTGACCTTTGAGCATATATGGCAATGGGATAGGCCAATGCAGAATTCATTGACTTTTTCAGGCTGTGTCAAGCCCTGATTAGAAATAAATAATCCAGAAGCAATATGTCACCTGCACTGCCCATTCGTCATAGAAATAAATCCCTCTGACACTGACTGAAATATCATTTTAATATAACTGTCACAAATGTAACATAAACGTTTCTAGTAGCATCAATAACTTTAAACCACTTCTGCCACTTAAAAATAGATAGTATGTGTATACGTATATGTATATTTTATTATTTTATTTAGTTCTGACTGTATTTTATCTTCAAACTGTATTTATTTTATTTGAATGTGTGAGGTATGGAGCAGCTGCAAAGTAAATTTCCTCCAGGATCAATAAAGTATATCTATCTAATATATACTGTATGCTACGTATTAGCTATGAAGGCTACACATTAGCAATAGGCTCATACATAAATTGCTGACTTGTTGATCATTACCAGTGGATACAAACCACTCTTCATTGTAAAATGTCAGCAGTTTTGTTTTTAAAGAGTTTGGGAAATCTGATGTATGTTAAACATAAACCTAGAGACGATTAGCAAAGCTTAGCCTAGCTTAGCTCAGAAAAAAAAACTACAGTCTCTTCCTGTTCTCTGGAAAACTCACATCAATAACTAGACCTAATCGCTGACTTCATCTAAAAACAAAACAAATACAAAGCATAATGCAGATTAAAGTCATAAAGAATAAAAGATAACGCTTGGAAAACTCTGTCAATGCTAAGATAAACTAACAATGCTGATTTCCAACCCGAACATTCGCCATCCACATCATTTTTGTGGGGTAAAATTTGTTGGCTGTTGCTCAGCTGTGATTTGATTAAGCCAGTCTAATTATTTAGGCAGGCTTTATTTGCCACCTCTTGCTGCTCAAGTACTGCTGTCAATTCAAAGTGTTCATCTGACCAAATATAGACCAAATGTCTTTGTTCCTGCCCCGCCTATTATCTATAGGTAATAAACTGTGTGGACTGGGACAACCTTACTGCTTCTTCCTGTTTGTATGTCTGACTTATCCAGTCCAAACTACAAAGTAAACAAGTCTAAACTTTGCTTGAGAAACGGCCTCACATGTCACCTCAGAGCATCGAGTGGAACTGATCATGTGCAGGGGCACCAGTTGAAACGCACATCATAATGAATTCCTGGTGGCATGTTACCAAATTCATATTTTGTAAAGAATTGAGCCTGACTACCCCAGGGTCATGGCGTGTGCCAGTTTGAATGATAAGAAATGAAGAGTAAAACTGTGTTCATACTCCCAGAAACAAAAGCTACAAAGCAACAAAGCATGGCCAGACACCTCATCGTGTTGCCCAAGCACTTGTCGTTGGGGGTCGTCATCTGATTTAGGAATGAACTCGTACTCTAAAACTTGTTGTCATAGCATGTCCTGGCATTTTTGGACCACTGACAAAAATGTTTAGGCCAGTTCAGACTTTCTGACAAGAAGCATCACACTTATCATCACTGTCTTCCACTCACAGTATCTTTATATTTTTTTGGTCAGAATGTGAAATAAAGGGAAATTCCCATATCCCTGTCTTAATATTCCAACCCTTTCTAACATGAAGAATACCAGGGTTAATTTGATCTTGATCACCACACATCAGTGACTTCATCTAAAGCCCCTGAATCACAATATTACCAAAATGATCCAGAGGCAATATTCTAGATGTAATAGTGTTGGCAGGTGTCCCTGCATCCTTCAGAAATTCACAGGCAATAAGTGGCTCTTGGCTTGGCACGAATATTACCACAGCGGCTGCTGAGACGAGCACCGCCGAAAGGGAAAAAAATGCAGAATTTTGTCAACTCCATCTCTGGGCAATTCATCTGCGTAGCTCCTCTTGAAGATGATGGATGCCTGCTGAGTCACTGCCATGGCTCAATCTCGACGCTGCATAGTACATTAAAGCAGAAAGTACTGCTGAGTTTGACCCTCTGCCCACTATAGATCCACAAAAAAAAGCTGATTTATTGAGAAGGGAATACTTGCAGACAGTGTGAATCAATTTCATAGATATGGATTAGAATAGGACAGCAGAGAAAATGCATGATGAACCGAGAGAGGACAATTTCTTAAATAAATATTTTGGTAAATAAGGAGCCACAACAAGACGGCAGACAACTTGGCTAAAGCAATCTCACTAAATCACAATTTAAAGGCTGATGTAATTCAATTTCATAAACAGGGCATTGGATTAAAATGCAGAAATGGGCAGAGTGCAGTAAGAGAAAGGGACGTGAGTTAGGTTGCGTTCAGGCAGAGCCGAGTGAGCTGAAACCAGCACTCCTTCTCTATTCTTTTTAGTATGACACAAAGGTCGTAGCGGGCTGTGAAGTGGACAGGGCTGTCAGTGGAGAGAGGAGATGTGAGGACAGCACAGGGAGTGTGGCAGACGGGGAAGGAATCCCAATCAGCCCGAGGCATTTAAGATGGGGCCGTAAAAGTCGAAAACAGAAAGACAGTTTAGTCTACGCAAACATGAAGCCTCGGTGAGAAGGAACGGACAGGCAAGAAAATGATAATATGGGCTTGGGAGATAAAAAGGGAATAACACGTCGCTTGACTCCTGCCACCGGCACCCACTTCATTAACTTCGAAGCCATTTGTGAAAATTACAGAGGCTTTTAACTGTCGCAGTTATGTACTGTAGATGAAAACAAGGGAGGAAAGGAACATTACATTCCTCCGTTTGCCTACATTCCTCAAGGACACCAGAGTGATGGAATCTCTGGGCCAGGAAATATTATGAACACTAAAGAGCAGTATAACACATTAGGTCACTGTCTTTAGGTCCACAAACCACTTCAGGGGGAAAAAAGCAAGGAGAAGGAGCAAGGAGAAATGTAATTTTAGCTTGTGGTTGGAAAACAAACCTGCTTCCACTTTCTGAGCCACTCTCGCGTGTATAAGTCTTTTTAAAAAGACCAAAGCGGCACAAAATAATTACTGATTACCGGGAATGATTAAGTCTTGCAAGGTTGGTGCAAAGTGCTGAGAGAAACCATCTACGTTTCTTCATCCCTGTATCTCTAAGTCCGTACCTGGCTCTGTATCTATATCACATCTTTAGTGTTAAAAAAAACATCAGCAGCATCACCTGTGAAGAATAAAATGCTTGAAGCGCGTAGAAGTGCAGAGTATTGTACCCGCGGCTTGAAAACTTTCCAAACTAAAAGGTTTCAGCCTGGGCAGAATCATATTAATATTTTATTTGAGGCTAAATCCCTCTCTCTGAACAGGAGCATGGTCTCGCGCTGAATTTCAAAGTCATAAATGCATGTTTCAAAACAGCAGTGCAGGCGGCGCTTTGGAGGTCGATAAATCACTTGGTCACACGTACCCCAGCTACGCCTGGGCCTCTCCTGATCAAAGAGCCCTCTCAGCAGAACTTAGATCACTTTATCTACTGTATACACTCCATGATACAGTTATTATACATACCAGTGACAAGCTATATGAGCACAGAGGCAGGTCTCTTACAAGCTAAAACATCTCTGAGAGCAGTAGTGAATTCCTGCACCCTGTGCCAAGACCAGAAATTCTGTGCCATGCACAAATTATAAGGGATAAGGCATCTAGTGTAATTGGACTGTGCATAACTCAGTAACATTATGTTACTGCCTAGTCTATTTAGCGGCAGACTTCCACTCCAAACCCTGCACTATTCTGGTGCCATTGCTGTGGTTGTCGATGGAAAAACAAATATTCTTATGAGCAGGAATGACAGTGGGAGTTTATTGTTCATCAGATTCCTCCTTTCCTTTACTCTTGTTCTACGAGACTGTAGTGAATCACTGAGGAACCACGTCCTGATAAAGAGTGCCCTCTAGTGGCCATTCTCTGTAATGCAACACGTCCAAAAGCAAAGCCATTAATTGATAAATACATACACGTTTCAGATCAGATAATACCAAATGCTTTCGTGAATATTAACTAATTTTTCACTGCAAAGAAACAAGTTCCCGATGACTAGCCAATTTCTGTTCATTCAACGTTTGACGGCCCGCTGTTATGTCTACAAACTAGCAGGCTGCCATAATCCACTTGTTGTCTGATGTGTCATCCTGCTCACGGTATACTGAAGAAAAAGATAAAGCAAAGGCAGCTGGACTTGGTTGAGTTGTCACTTGGATGGGTGTAAAACGTCTGTAAGAAAACTTAACTCCAGTTGCCCTTGTTTTATCTTGTTTTATCTGGAGATACCAATCAATCCAAATAAAATCACAGAGAGCAGTCTGAACAAGATTAACAAGATCCAGGACTGGAAAAAAAACACTACAGTATTAATAATGGCACATATTATAATGTATTTTTACTCTTCTACCTACACAGATTACCTCAATATTTGGGAAATATATAAAACAAATACACTGAATTTCATTAATTTTCCATTATACCAATCTGAATCATATTTCACATTATTATGCAGATATTGGGTTGTGCAAAATCTTTTTTTTTTCTTTTTTGCAGTGGCAGATAAATCAGTGTACGAAGAACAATCTCTAACTTAGATCACAAAGGGTGGCAACCAAAAAAAATCCTAAATCTTTGCTGTACCATCAACACATAAGAGGATAGTGTATGATAAGTGACTCATATATATATATAGAGAGAGAGAGGGAGATTGATTGCTACGATTTTTATCTCAGGGAGCATTTTGTTTCACTGTCTGCACCCTTGACTGTCTCTTCGCGTGGCCCTGAGCAGCTGGAGGTCTCGCCTGGGATGTCTTCTTGACACTTGTCCCGTCCACATGTCCCTCTTCACCCCCACGGAGGGAGCTGTCCTGCTGATCTGACTGACGGTTCAGCTGTCTCAACGCTTTGTCCCTCTCCAGAGTTATTAGCATGACCTGTTTTGAAACCTTCTGGTATTTTTCATGCATCCGCTTTAACGCCGGCTCGTAGCTGTCACACTGCAGTTTGAGTTTTTTCATCTCCTCGATGAGCCTGTCTTTCTCCTGGACTACTCGTTTATGCTGCAGCCGGTGAACGTCTCTGGCTTTCTGGATCTTCACCAGGGTATCAGCCGCGACAGAGGCTCCCAGCCTGTGCTCCTCATTCTCCCTCCGAGCGTTTTTCAGCTCGCTCTCCAGACGCTGGTTCTCAAGGTACACGCCCGGTATCAGCTCCGCGTGCTCTGCGGCCAACATCCCATTCCGTAACATCTCGGCTTGAAAACAGTTGAGCGTTTCCTTCATCCCCTTTCGGACGAGAAAGTTTCGTATGAAGTCGACGACGGTTGGTTGGTGTGTGCTGGGGGTTATGTTTGTCCATGGAATAACTCGAGAATTGGCCTCTGCTCGGCCTTGGATGGCTTTCAGTGTCGTTTCCAAGTCTTCTTCCCCTTCTGTCAAACTCAATTCGTCTCCTAAAGAAACGTCTTCATATTTAAAGTCTTCATCACTATCAGCCGGCACGCTGACATCTTCTTTTCTCCTGTTTTTGCTGGCGGAGTTCATTGCTTCGTTTTACTCCAGCTGCAGAAAGTTTCACGTTGCTATGGTGATGATTCTGACAATTCACGCGAGATTTCACGAGTTCGCGTTTGCAGCGTTCCATCCGTCATCAAACAATCATGGCGGACTACCGAGAGGCGCCCTTGTCCTCTCGGCCAAAAACATTGGATCCAAACGAATATTTCAACCTTTCGCCTGAGTACAGGCGCGCCGAAGAAGCCAGGACTGCAATACGAGCGAAACTGAAGAGGCAGTATCTGCAGCAACTCAATAACCCGCACACCAGAGGGGTCATTGTAAGTGGCTGGTTGCTAGTTAGCAACTGCTAGCTCTTTTTAATGTCACCCTTGAAAAGGGCTCATACTATTTGCTGGGGTGCTAACGGGAGCATGTCAGAGCGAGAAGTCAAACAGACCTTATTGAAATAGCGTTTATATTTACTATGCTACACTGGAGTTAAAGCCATGATATCTATGTTATCTACAACGATACTAATTTAACTAGTTACTAGTTTTAATATCGATTAATGGCGTTAGCTAGCTAGCATGGGTTGCTTTCATACTGTGCTGTGATTGTTTTACTTTGTGTGAGAAGCTTAACTGAGTATATAGTACGCTATAAATGCATGGAATCTTTTAATACATTACTTGGAAAATAGTTTATATTAGCAGACGCGTTTTTAAATCACATACCCAGCATTTTTATGACAATCACATAGTCAGATATTAGTTTCTGTGTCAGAAACTCTTGAACATGTCACTCTGTTATCCTATTGTAATAAGACTACTGTGGTCTATGCTGTACTGTGATCATATTCATCATCAACAAGAGCGACAAGTGTCCAAGTGTCATTGCATTGACACAATGCGATTGTTAAAACACATGTGCTATACCTGCTGTGATATGTCTAATCTAATCTGCTGTTCTTCCTCTGTTTGGTTGTCTTTTGTATAAGTTTTTGTACATTTCTGTAAATTATTGATATTTACAACATTTTCCACTACTACATTTGTAGTTAGTAATCATAAATAGTTGTCAATACCTTTTCCCTGCTGTGAAGATTCAGCTTGCGCAGGTCAATATATCATTGCATGCTTTTGTTCCTACAGGAAGACCCTGCACTGGTAAGATGGGAGTATGCACGAACCAACACCTACCCACACTTCAGGCCCACGTTCAAGACATCCCTGCTGGGTCTATTATTTGGAGTTGTACCCCCCATTTTCCTCTACTACGTCTTCAAGACAGACAGGGTATGTGACAAGCTGCACAGCGGTGTTCCTTTAAAGCTACCATTGTAGCATCTAAACTATCTGAAAGAAAGTTGAACAGGGGATGAGAATATGTGCATACGCGTTACAGCAGGTTAGGTACGGCCACTTTGCTGCTGCTGGTGTTGTTGTCTCTACAGCTGTCCTCTTTTCATTGTGTCTGTCTGCTATTGCATTGCCAAACTCACTACCAAACATGATGAATGTGCTAACTCGTGCAAGAACAAATGGATATTTGGATGTTATAGCAGTAATCATTTTCTAGCTAATGTAAACTACTGACAATACGATTTACATGAATACTTTTGCTTAACTGTGATTTAGACATGAAACTCACCATAGAGAAAATTTAGCTGACAATTGGGCCTCATTATTCTCTTTTAGGTGTGCAGTTGATCTGGTTTTCTTTTTTTTGTCACAGTTCCATTCACATTAGAAATGAATGCTTCATTTGAAATGCTGCCTGCTTTCATTTTCCTCCCCATTGTCATGGAGATTCGCCCTCCAGATCCTTGCCAATTGAAATTCCGGCGAGAATTTGGTGCAATTGTCACACTGCTGGGCTATCATGTTCGTCCCCCCCCCCCTCCCCTTTCTCTGCTGGGAGGGAGAAAAAAACTGCTTGAAAATCATTGAATGCTCACTTCATAACACATGCAGTTGAGAAAATATCCAGAAGGTGAAGAGGGTGAGGGTGATATGACTTTGTTGCTATGGTAACTGTACTAACCCATCATGTGTTTGTCGTCTATTTTACAGGATAAGAAGGATCGGATGATTAAGGCTGGAACTCTAGAACGCAAGTTCTCATTGTCATCATGAAGTCCAATGTACGAAGACTTTCCTGTATGTTATGTAGAACAACATTATATTATATATAATAACAAAATAAAATAATTGAAAACAGTCATGTGGCTTTGATTTCTGAGGTAAATGTGGGAAAGCTGCACCTACACAAGTACTAGAGCTGGATATGAACTATTAGACGTTGAAGATCAGCAATTACAGTTTCTTAACACATAAAGATGTGTGCAGGAAAAGTCAACTGAACACTGCTGTAATCTACCCAAAGTGAGACTAACTTCTGCTTAAGAACCAAATGACTGGCTCAAGTGGAGAGAAGAAGTGAGAGTTTGTTAACATGAGCTGCTCAGTCAGTCATTCCAGGCCACTGTATGGTCAACTTTGCAATCTCATGTCTTAAATGTAGACAATAAATGAAAAACAAATACAGAGCATTACAACCGTTCACTTTTATTGAGCTACTTCCTATATTCATGACTGTATTCCTGTGATTTTCAACAAAGACAGCCAAACAACAAATTCTGGATTACCTGTAGTTACATCTAACCAAGTGGAATAATGATTTTTTATTATTATTATTTAGGTAACGTGTTTTCAGTTATTTGGTCCTCATTTCTTCTAACTTTTCTACTGTTTGCTGGGCTTCCATTTGGGGTCGAAGTGGCTGCGGAGAGTTTCCCAACACTGGTAGTAGGTCTTGTCAAGCCTCTGGCATGTTTGTAGGCCCCACTTGGTCACTGCCATGCTGAAGGACGACTCAAACATGAACGCCTGGAGGAAGAGGGAGGTTGTCAGACACATGCGATCGATCCACAATGTACTGAACGTCCGGTTGCATGTGTTACTTTACCATGGTTCCCTCGGCCACCCTCTCAGGCTTGAGCTCGGCCGTGCTGTTCTTCTCGAAGCAGTCGGAGTCCGGGCCGTGCGGGGTCATGATACTGTGGAGGCTGGCCCCTCCTGGCTGGAAACCCTCCTCTTTGGCCTCGTAGTGGCCTTTGATCAGACCCATGAATTCGCTCATGCAGTTCCCTGAAATGGACAACAAGGGGCGCTGTTACGCTAAGACTTTGCTGTAGCGAGAGCGAGCTGTAACTCTGACTTCCGCTAGATGGCGTTATAGGTCTGTGATGGAACCAGACAAAGGGTGCTGAGGAGGGTTGGCCTCCACTGAAATGAATCATGCAGCAGGTGGATTGTTCTCACCCACTGTCTTGACACTGGCTGTGTAAATGGACACGTTAGCTTCTGGGTGGCTTGTTTCAGTCCATGATAGACTAAAATTACCCTCGCCAGAGAGAATTTGACATTTCCATTTAAATTAAATCAACATAAGCTCCCTTCAACTCGTGCCCTGCAACATTTCAAAGTAACCAGCATCGAAGCAAGGCCCGTGTGTGTGTGTGTGCCGCTGTGGTCTTACGGTGATAGTACGGTGGACGGAAGGTGTGGTCGGCCACACCCCAGCGTGGGGGGAAGATGACGAAGTCAGCAATGGCCACCCCGGGTCTCGTGGATTTGGCGGTCAGCACAGTAAAGATAGATGGGTCCTATAGGAAGATTGGATGTGGCTGTTATCTTTTCAGAGCTGTCAGGTCACTTTGATGTCACAGAGAAAAAAAAGAAAGAAATCAATGTAGCGCACTCTGCGTATGTTAAAAAGCCCTGCGGGTTTGTCCTCACCGCGTGGTCGAAGGCCACACAATTGATGACCATGAAGTTCTTCAGGTTGTATTTGTACGGTGTGTAGTTCCCGTGCCAGGCAACCACGTTAAACGGCGAGAAATCCTACGTGCACAGCACAGAACAAAACAAATAAGAGGAGTCTACCCAAGCAACAAACACAAAAGACTTTAAATTGAGCTTTTCACAGGGAAAGGGGAACAATGAATAATGTCTTTGTAATCTTAAATTCCCAAAGAGAGTACTTCTTGACATAAAGGGAAAAAAAACTGGTCATAATGAAAAGGGTTGATTGTGAAAGAGGGTGTGCTTCTTTCATTCTTTCTTCTCTTTCATTCCCTCTGTTCTTTGTGATACGAGGCTCCAGGTATTATGGGGTAATTGGCTTCACAATCAAACTTTCCCAAACTTTGAGCATTTTGACGCTCGCAGCAGCGCAGTTATGGTGGGAGGGAGCAGCGGCAGCGGTGGGTGCAGAGATATTTCTTTATCTTGATTGTTAAAAACCGCAGCAATTTTATATAGTTTCTCTGTTCTGATAATGTCGCTGCGATAAAAAAAAAAAAGAAAAACATTCAACAGCAGCACTAAAATCAATATAGTTCATTACAACTCAAGCTGCCTCCAGTGCTGACCTCCATGCTCCTCACCACACATGCTCAGGTTCATTTCCACACAAACTGCTAAAACCACCGCCAGTGGAGGCTGACAAACACATTTAAATGAAGAAACGTGTGCATGAGTAAATTCATACTCATTACATAATTAATAAACACCAAAAAACTGCTTAACACACGCTCAATTGGCAGCATTAAAAAAAAAAGGCACATAAAGACCCTTGGGGAACCCAGCGCAGGTAATTTCTTGGACGTTCATCTGTGATAACTCCACTACATTCGATTAAAATGAAGGGAAAAATGGAAGAGAGCGAGCACTTGCACACACATGCACACAAAACACAAACATATTGGCCCAGTCAAGCAAATAATAAGTTAATTTGAGCAATTTCAGCACTCTGCAGGGGAACAAAACAGCAGGACCAGACAGGAGCAGCAGCATCTTCCCTGAGATGAGGCCTGTGTATCCCCCTCCCAACCCCAATCCTATTTTCTTACCCCTGCAGCCTCACTAGCTAGGCTCAGGGATGGGTGGACACCGGGAAAAGAGAGTCACCTCTGACCCGCAGCACATAACCGGGGGCGGATACTCAAATAGAGGCAACGAAGATGGAAAAAGGTTTGTTTTGCTTCAAAAAAGACAGTATCTTGCCCTTGTGTACTTCCTACGATGAATAATAACAGTGTGGTTTGACATGGTTTCCACGGTTACAAACCCCCAACCCCCGCCCTTGACAAACCTCTCCTCCCACCTCCTCCCTGTCTCAGTAAAAAACCTCCTGTCAGACATTATGTGTCGATCCAATTATGCGCCCAACAGGACATTTCGGGAGGGGGAGGATCATTCCCCGAATGAAATATGCTGAAATTAATGCTTAACTTGGAAAAGGATTTTAGTACAAAGCAAAGCTTCACAGGTACACTGTCTGCAGCTCCAGAATGCCTTAACTAATTATGAGTGATTAAGACTCATAAAGGAACCGAGGCGGAAACCTGCTGAATGGATAACAGCCAACGCTTCCATATTAAATCATCAGGGATGGCAATTCAGTCGGCGGGAGCAGCTAATGGATCATATGCCCCACTTGGACAGTTTCCTGTTACGCATTGTGGCAGTTCGATGGCGCTCACTGAAGCAAACACAAACCTAAATAGGCTAATAGGGCAAGTGTGTGTGTTGTGTCCCTGTCAGACAGCTGGCATGTGTGCAAGTACAGTGCCATGGAAAAACTTAGATGTCACAATAAGCACCTGTTGGCAGGCGAACAGCTTCCCCTGGTACTTGTTGATGACGGTGTAACCAGTGGGCACTTTGCGATCCTCATACCACGCAACTGGACACAGGAAATCTCTGGGGTTGGCCAGGCCATTGGCTCCTGCAGAACACACACGTGGTCGTAGTGGATACGGCGAAAATAGCAGATGGAAAGGGGCAAGCAGGGAATATAGCCATATCTGTTTAGCATATTAGCATGCTAACATGTGCACAATAAGCACAAATACAGCTGAGAATGCAGGCTGTGAACCAAAGCTTTTGCAAAACTAAAATTATACTAATTACACTAATCAAGAAAGTTATTAAAATATATCCTGATGACGGCACAAATGTGTGCTCCAAAAATCTTGCAAATTTGGTGTGTCATCCAGACATTTCATTTCAAACCACAGCTTAAGTAGAGGGAGGAGATCACCAAACTCTGTGAACGTCATCCTCTGCGGCGCATGAATGTCGACCAGAGACGTTTCAGTCGAAACGATCGTGAAGGGCCGACCCAGCAGCAGACTAATTTACTGAGCAACGCCACTAGCATGGCTAAAATTGGACAGGTTTTCAGAGAAAAGTGTCAACAATTTAGACAATAATAGGATGTTTCGAGAGGTAAAGAGGTTGCAGAGCAGATTTCAGGGAAGGATGAGCACATACGCCGCATATCTGCACTTAGGAACATCATACAAACACAAACCTATAGGTCCCAGGTCAGGGAGTTCAAAGTGGGCCCCATACACCTCCAGTATGTATCCCCGGGTTTCTCCAAACACATCCACGCTGAAGCGCATCCCTTGCTGGAAAAAAATAAAAAAAGACGTGAAAAGTGGCGGTAAGAGGATTTTTAGGAAATTCAGAGCTGTTATGTGTATCAAATACGGGCTGTATCAATGCTGAGGGGACTTGGGGTTCATGGACTAATGTGTCTGGAAAAACACACGTGCTGCAGTCACATTCCTGTTGGTCTAGGCTTTCTGTAGCTTTCTATTGTTATTTCAAAGAAGCACCAAACTACGTCCGTCTAAATATGGTCTAGCAAGGTGCGGGGGCAGGTAGATTTCTTTGAGAGACGGGGAGATGGAAAACACACCTGGATGACACAGATCTCGTTCGGCTCGACCATCATCTTCCCAAACTCGGTGGTGATCAAGATCTCACCCTGCTGGGGGACTGCAGACACAAACAAACAAAGAGAGCAACAGAGAATGGAAAATCTGAGGGGAAAAGAAAGACCGAGGATTGAGCCATCATTGCTCCTGTGATGGATGCCAGTGAAAACATCAACAGGCCTTTCCCTCACCAATCAGAAAGTCTCCGTCTGAGTTGTTGAAGCACCTGGAACAAGAAAGAACAAAAAACTGAAATCATTGTCGAAGCACAACCAAATATTTTATAGTTTTTCCGTTTGTGAAAACGCATTCGTTTGCTACTTGATGAGACGCATTTGCAGGCGTGGACTCACCTGTCTACCATGGAGGAGTTGCAGGTGTACACGTGGATTCCAATGCCGTTGCGGGATTTGGCATCCCCAGCACCGCAGACAGTATGCAGACCCTGAAACATGGCAGATGAAAACAACTCCAAATAATTAACTCAAAATCTCAAATAAATCTCAGTGATTATGTTTTTTTGTGTGTTTGTTTGTTTTAGAAAAAAAGAGACTTACAGCCACAAAATCCACTTTCTTGTCTGTAGATTTGGGAATGGTGAAGGGTAGCCATCGCAGCTATGAGAGAGAACTTAGGAGTCAGAATCTACTGCTAATTGAGACAGTTTAAAGGAATTTGTTGGTGCAAGTAAAGGCTACAGATCCTAATTTAGCTTCTTATTATAATCAGTGAGCTCCTACATGAATAAACTTATGATTATCTCCCTTTTTTCTCTAACAGGGCTGAAGAATTTCCGCATAAGTCATAAAAAAAGATACAGGCAAAAAGATATTCCCCATAGCCTGAACCATAGCTCTAGCAAATTTCAGGTAAAGCAAACTGTCGCAGGTATGCACGGCGCTCAGAGATGACATCATCCGGGGTCTATAGGTCAATCTACAGACCCTGGATGATGATAACAGGTCACTCTGGACTCCGGAATAGCACTAGTGCACGATAACAAAATATTGGTTTCATGCCAGAAAATGCACTGTTTAGAGGCTTCATCTCAGTGCCCCAGTCACTCCCACTATATGGATATATACACAGATCTAAATATCTCCTGAAGGACTACAAATTACACAAAAGTTATAGGAGTAAAAAAACGACCATATTTTATGCCAGAGATAAGGTCCAGGTTGTAAAAAACAGTAGTTCCCCTTTAAACAAACAGTGTATAACACATTATTTGTTGAGTTTTTCTCATGTTGAGACAGTTCATCTGTTTTTGGTCTCTGTGCTAAATGGTGCCTAACGATGCTAAGCTAGCCGGCTTCTGCTTAATATTCAACATATAGACATGAGAGTAGCAGTAATCAGTAATCTCCGCACGTAGACCCAGACAGTTATCTCATTTACTAAGATGACAAAGGAGGAATGCATCAATAAAAAACACTTTATTTAAAAAAAGTGAGATGTTTTCAGCAGTATCATGACCCTGCATTACAGCTGCCTTTGGTTTGAGAGGAATTGTGTCTTGGCAAGACAAACCCCCCCGAAATGATGCCTTGAACTAAAATATTAACTCATTAATTTTGTCCCCAAAACTGCGAATGTTTCATGTTGGAAACCCATTCTTCAAAGTTACAGTTAAAGGGACTCTCGCTGGTGATATACCTGGTTAGGATCAGGCTCCACTTCGTTCCAGTTCTCTGTCAGATTCCCACAGGGCACCGGGGTAAAAGGTTTGTGTTTGACAGACGGGATGATGCGGTACAACCAGCTAGAGAAAGAGGAAGGGGGCAGTGTTTAGATTCATTTGCTCCATATATGCTGATTAAAGATCCAAACTGAGGTGGACACCTCCTCTTGTTGGCTGGACGGGGGCAGGTGAAGGCAGATCCAGAGAGCTGCTCAGCGTAGAGGCCGTATGGGCAGACCTGAGGATTGTTCTGCAGAGACATGACACATTTATACAGTGGAACCACGAAGGGGCCCGCTTCCTAATCCCTGAGGCATCCCTATAAATATTCATGCAACTCAATTAAGCACAAAATCTAGCAAAACGAATGACTACATATCAGACTGAATGAACTGTGTGTGTCCTACCTGTCCCTCAGGTATGGATCCAGGACAACGAGGGTCCTCAGAAGAGAACTCATTCCCAAAGCCGGTCATGTACTGAAAAGCACAGACAGAGTTTTATCACTCGGCAAGTTGAAGTGAAAAATAAAAAAATACACCACGCAGCTTCATTGTAATGCAGGATAAATGTGTTCATGCTGGTTATAATTAAATTTGAAGGCTTGTCATTAAGGCTTGTCTTTTTCTTAATTGTTGTCATATTGATTCACATTAGATCTATCATAAAACAAACTGCAGTTATGCCAAATCCCCCCCAACCCACCACCCCCTTGCAGTCATCCGTTAATTTTGTGCAATCCTGTTACATGAATTGCGCCAATACAACAGTGTAGCTTGATCAATATGCCAGATGAGTCTACCCTGCAGCAGCGTTGATCACCGGTATAACCACGGCCTCCCTGCTAGAAAGGAACATGAACTTGGCACAGTGTAAACACGCCTTGCTGAGTCACTGTTAGTCCGCAGAAAGCACTGACATAGATGGTTTCCATATGTGCGCGTTCATGTGCGTAAAGCGCGTTTTGGAGGCTCCAGTGTGTCCCTCATGAAAGGATGTGGTGTAAAGCAGGAATGTATTATCTTAAACGTTTGTTTCAAGTTGGACAAATCAGAAATGTATAATTTTGTTGAGCTGCTGGTCTCTTTTGCATCACGTGATGAACTTTCGTCGCTTTTCTTCTAAAAATCATTTGGTTTCTAAAGTTTTGCAAACGCGCTGAGATCATATCGGTGCCTCTTTCTCTGGTCTTTACACATCAGTACATTTAATTCAACAGTGATGTTTCATTCAGACAATGACTATTTGCGTGAAACAGAGGAACGATAAAATGATTTACGCACAAACGCAACATTTTATTGCCCCGACCCTGCACAAAGAACAGCATGCTACTAAAAGTCATTTTTCAGGTTCACGTTTTTTTTCCAGTAAACTTATGCTTTCCCACTGAAATGTGAAAAACTTCCAGAAGCTGAGCCGTCTCAGACCACATCTGGGCAGCTGCTGCATGCCGCGCTCTGATTGGCTGGAGGGAACGCCTCCCTTCACTCGGCCGGTCTGCTGCTGTTATGATGGTTTAGTTTTGCACATTTATTGAGCAGAATCAGCTCCGATTTTAACTGATTTTCTGAATAATGCAGACCTACCATGCAGTTAGATCCTTCTTGCAACGTTACCAGCTTAAGCACTGATAATTACAAGAATACCTACACTTAGCAATAGTTTTACTTTGAGTGTACGCAGCCTTACCTTGAGTCCAGCCATTGCGCCGTCTGTTCAAGCTTTTGTCTTAGGTCCTGAAAGTTTTCAGTGGTTGCAAATTAACTTCTCTGGCTAACTCTTAATATGTTCCCTTCGACCGAAATCCACTGCAAGGGCGCGTGCATGCCGGTGTGCAGAAGGACTGAGTGGAAAAGAGGGCTGGATTTATACTCTTTCTCAATATGGGTTTAATTAGGCCTTGACTGTCTGCGTGACGCAACGGCCGGGTGAAATGCAAAGGGGAAAGGACGGGTCGGAGGGATGAAATGTGCGCAAACAAGAGCCGGGGTCAGTGCCGAGACAAACAAGACAGTGTTCAAAAACTCTGACATACAGCTACGGGATAAACTGCAACCCTGGCGTAATGCTTTAGTCCAGTGAAAACTATGGATATATATTGTCATAAAGTTAGGGTATATAGTGGCAGAAATATTCTTATAAGGGAATCGTGGTAAATAACAAAATAAAAATAATATATAGAGAATATAAAGCCATCTAAAAGTTTTGATCTTTGACAAGTTCTGGTGACCTTATACATGCACCTCTTGCGCAAACAACAGAGTCATGCAAATCCTCACGTCCTGCAAGCCACAGTACTAATTGAGTGTGCAGTCTCCCATATTTGCTCTGTCCCGTCTTTATAGTACGTCGTGCGTATTTTCTGAAGACACAAGCGAAATGTTTGCGGTGCACTGGCAGCAAACCAACCGCTGGGCCACCAATCCTCCGCATTTAGAGCCCCATTGATTCGTCAGCTCTTAATTGAGTCACGCTTAACACACGCCGGTGTCCCGTTTTAACGTAAAGCGAGTGATCACTCGTGTACAGCTACATAATTAATTCACATTTCTTGAATCCAGATCCCAGATAACGCCTGCAAGCTCCAGGAAAAACAGCAAAAAAGGCCCCTAAAAGGCCTATACATTACTTCACGCAAAATTTATTCAGTTCATTTCTTGGAATAGGTGGTCAAACGAGGTGTGCCTAATGTCCCCCATGCAGCAAGTATATAAAAAAAAGAATCAATTTCGCCTTCTTGCCTCCCTTTCCCCACGGTTGTCTATTTCTTTTCTCTTTTTTGGGGGGGGAGGCGGGATGTTGGGGAAGGGTAAATGATGGCAATTCTCATAGCGAGGCGCAAATAAACTCGCCGCGGCAGAAGTAACTGTTCTCCGGCGAGGCGTGCAGTCAGACCCGGGCCTCCCGCTGGCAGGCAGTCAGGGTGCTGTGCCAAAGACGAGAAAGCCCAATGGCAGGAAAATATCACGTCCCAGTCTCCGGAAATTGATCTGCTCCTTGTATGGGGAAAGAAAATGAGCGATTTTAATTTCATCCCCGAGTCTGATGATAGAATTCTAGAGTATCCGGGTCCAATCCGGATGGCGCCTGTGTGTTTTAAGAGAAGAAGGAATAGCTGGAGACGGGGGAGAGGACACTGTTGTTGCCTACTGACAGTTATATCTATGCATGCGTAAGTGGGCCATAAATGCTTTGTTATTAGATGCCTGCTGAATTCAATGGCTTGATGGTAAATGGTACACTCACCTGGCAGAGTCTATCCCCATATGCATAAACAAGCAATCTCTCACCCATACACACAGTTTCAAGCCTATTTTGTGCTGTGATGGCATCTTTAGTCTTTCATATCACATATAAGTGCACACACTGTCACATACAGCCTACAGTAAAAACAATGTTGGAGTTTATATCTTTTTGCAGCGTGAGCCTTATTCTTATAGCACTGAAGAAAAGTCACATAGTGGCACCTAACTTAAGATAATGCCACAACAACAACACAGTGGATGAGTGGAATATTGCTCAAAGTCACTGCAATGTGCCTTTCAAGAATCGGAAGAATCATAACTTTATTTTATTTTGAAAATTGGCTTAGGATTAGGACTTCTTGATGCTCAGAGGATTAATTCAGTTGTACAGAACAGAACAGAATAGAACAGAATATTCCAAACGGTTGCCCTGGTGTTCTCACAGTTACAGCTGACTGGACCTCTGTGCAGGTTAATGCTGGACAAATCTATGCTGGCCGTTATGCACCTAGAACAATCATAAGGGCATAACATGTCTTTCTGCAGCAGGTGCAACGCTAAAGGAAGAGTCTGGGAATTGTCATGGTCTCTAACACGTGTGTGGTTTTATCACTGGTGTGTGGGGCCTTACACACGACCACAAGAATTATAGCATATACAGTAACGTGTGCCTTTTAATGCATACAGCATATTTTACTAAATCTGTCGTGGAATTAATTCAGGGATTCTTGAACTGTGATTGAACTCGTTTAGGAAATAAACAGCCAGAGCTACAGTGGTTAAAATACTGTTAGTTATATATAGTTCAAGAGCACTTTTGATTAAATTAATCAGGCAGTAGCAAGTAGCAGCAACTAATTAGTGTGTGCTTGCACACTGTCCTGTTCTTGTTTCTCTACAGTAATGAGATGCCTCCGTCTTCTCTTTATTCTCTGAGCGGCGGAAAAGCAGCTGTCAGGTACACTCCTTCAGACGCAAACAATTTACGCGCTGCAGAGTGCCTATACATACGTCACGTGAAATCGAGCCCTTTGTTGGTCTGGAACCCAGGCGAATCAGGGGTTTTCAAAAAAGAAAAGGCAGTAATGTAATTTGCTCTAATTGGCTTCTGCTTTGTATTCCGCAGAGGTGCAACAATAAGTGCGATTTGTTCAAGAAGCAACTTTGTGAAGGACACACAAGGGAAGCGAGACGTGGGGCTTGTCGGGAGCTGGCCTCGTCTTGTGTATCACTGGTAAATAACTGCTGCGTTTAGATGTCACATCTAACAAGAAATAGCTTGCATTTTGTAATTACAGCCCTGTTACTTACTATTGCGGTTTAATGTTAAATGACTCCTGACATCCAGCACCACACACACACACACTCACACACACACACACACACACATCTGACAGCTCCATTTAACGCTGATTAGATTTGCAAGGACATGTAGTATACCCTCTCTGTGTCTGCTCTCTCTCTCTCTCTCTCTCTGCGTCTGTCCCTGAGTAGGTTGAGTATCTCCTGAATCTTATCTATCGCGGTAATGTTATGCAAATGGTTTAATATGAAGATAAAAGACTGTTGCAGCGTGTGGCGCTCTCGTGGTTCACAGCCTCGTGTTTCCAGGACGATAGCTCTAACGAGGAGGGCACTATTTGGGAGTCATTAAATGATGGCCTTCCTGACATGCACCCGCTCGCCACCACCGCCACCCGCCCCGCGCCGGCCATTAAAGCGGCTCACACCCACACCAAGACACACACTACAGACACCTTTTAGCGCCAGCTCCCAGTTTCTTACACATCACAGTGTCACAGAATAGAAAATTACACTCTCCTCCCACAGAGAAAATTGCTTTGGAATTGCTTGGTTATAAAGATGTGCTTTAAAGAGAGGGGGGTGCATGCAATAAAAAAAGGACACACACAAACACAATTACTTAAGCACTCTGAGGACAATTCTTACAAGTTAATCAGAGGATTTACCAATTATTGATGTCAAAAGGATTTTGCTGTGTATGTGTTTCTGGCCTGTGTTTATGTACTGCATGCGCTCGTCTTTGCATTCAAGGTAGTTAGCATGCAACTCCTCTGCTGTCACATGTATGTGCGAAATTATGGCGGAGCGGATACAGAGCGCATGGATGGCAATCTCAGAGTGAGACTCGGCTTTCTGCGTGACCGACGACGAGCTCTTTAACAGAAAACACAAGAAAACTGACACAGAGATTTGGGACGCCGCAAGGAAGACGTAACAGAGCGTAGCAAGGACGCGAGAGGAGAACAGAAGACACCTGACATGTCAGGACCACG
Organism: Planiliza haematocheilus; assembly: GCA_005024645.1. NCBI lineage: Eukaryota > Metazoa > Chordata > Actinopteri > Mugiliformes > Mugilidae > Planiliza > Planiliza haematocheilus. The sequence goes on from SRSE01000811.1 coordinate 562,310, forward strand.
AGGCTAGGGGAGGCGCGGCGGAGATGAAAGGGAGGAAATCCAAAGTGGAAAACAGCAGAGAAGGCTGAGGGAAAGAGAGAAGGTACAAGTCAAAGGAGAAGATGAATGGATGCACAACACTAATGATGCAGGCTGAGACGGCTCCTCTCTTCACTGACTGGCCTGGAAAGCATAAAGCATGGCAGTTAACTTTTTAAACTTAACAAAACAGAGTTAAAACATACCGTAACTAATATATGGACTCAGTCACACTCACTGCCACAAAGAGGCGGTATGTTAAGTGTTAGCTACAGCAGCTGGTGAGATATGCACAGTTAGCACTGAGCTAAGTGAAGAAAACTCCAGGTGAATGTGCATTCTTCGTGTTCACCTCTGCTTTACTTGAGCTATGCATTGGCACTTAACATAAAATACCCTGTGGGCAGATAATGAGGCATACTAGGCCACAAAAGTCCACCTATAGGACATTCTGACACACTATCTCCGGGACCATCTCAGCGACGCTCAGGCACCTCATCACAAATAGAATTAGCTCCCTGGACAGAACCAAAACGGCAGAGCCTGAATGTTTGGCAGGAAGCGTAATGGCATTGGGTAGCTGGTGGTGTTTTCCTTGCGGGGGGACCAAAGAGCAGGAGTGTGTATCAGTCCAGACACTTAGCGTGGCGCCAGTTACATGATTCATCCCTCCCTCCGGAGCGTGTGCACACACGGCGAGGATGCCTCCTCTCAATCTGTAGTTCAGCTTGGTAGGTTTGAGGGGTGGCAAAGATGTGAAGAGGGAAACTTGAGGTGAATGGTCTTTGGACAAAGAATGAGTGTGTTCAACATCGGAGGACGAGGAGGGTGTGTTTATATCTGTGTGGTTTTCTTGGCAAAGTGTGCGTTTGACCGTCGCAAGAGTGTGACTGATGTTATATCAATCTGGGAATGATTGTGTGTGAGTTGTGGTGTGTACGTACAAACGAGCGCATGAGTGTGTCTGTCCCCGGTACCATCATTAGGTCGTAGGCAGTCCCAGAGTTGGGGGTGTAGCTCGGCTGCTCCTGCGGCCTCTCAGGCCAATTTAGGTGGAGAAAAGCACTTCGATCCTGGCCTGCAAGTCTGAGGGTCCCCAGCGGGAGGCAGCGCAGCCCTGCAATCTATATTGGATTTATTCCTTTCCCATCTACAGGCCCCACACACCCCACAGAGAGGAAGTCTCAACTGCACTCTCTCTGTCCCCTCAGACAATATGTTATGGTACACACATGAGTACACATAATCGTGTAAACGCACACAGCAACACACTCGGAGGCACCCGCACCTAGTCTATCTTCAAGGCACACTCCCCCACAGCAAGGAAGTTATAACGGCACACTTTCTGTCACTGTGGGAGTTGCACCGGGGTCAAGATATACTTAGATTCGTGTGATAGACTGACAAGAGACAGTCAGAGAATCATCCAAGCTACTGACACACAGAGTTATCCGAGGCTGACCATTGTTTCTCCCTTGGAAAATATTGTTCTGATTTACAAGGGCCAAGGTGTTAAAAAAAAGAAAAAAAAAAAGCATTTTTATCGCATTAAAGCAAGAAAAAAAGAATTTACATAAAACTCAGACAAGGTCAGGCAGAAACGAGGTTCTTAATTTAGTCTAATCAACTGTCATTTGCATCGCGCCATTTGCGCAAGGTATTGCCACTAACTGAATAAATGGACTTCTTCAGACTCAAGGGGGGGCACTCCGGTTTTGATAAGCTGGCAACATAACTGATTTGCATATATTACTTTGATTATCTCATTACTAGGATGATTCTTGCGGAATTTTTGACACTCGCGCAATCGAATTAAAATTAAGGCACGCAATCAATAAAAGGGCAACGCGGCTGTGAAAACACACAGCGCCCCAGGTTTGTATGGTCAACTAGCTATGAAGATGATGATGGCGCCGATGGGTATGGTGATGATGTGGCGGATGATGATGGTGATGGACGTGGCGGTGATGATGATGATGATGATGACCTCTTCAGCTCACGAGCTCCTGGACCCTGCAGTAGGCTTACGAGAGTCTCGGGCTCTTGATTCCTGTGATCAAAGCAGTAATCAGTGGAGACAATGGGGGCCGCGAAATTGCACCTCTCGTGTGGGTGACCTATCCACCTGCCATGAATCCAAGAGTGGCCCGCAGGCGGCTCATGCCCCGAATCGATAACAGCGCTCACATCTTTGCTCCGACTCAACTCCATCTGTGAAGTAATGAAATCATGCGTAAAGACGCGCAGGGGCTCGGGATAATTTTGCAACGCGCCTGAGCGCCGCAATAACCCGGCACATGGTCGGGTAAAGACACAGCCACGAGGGCCATCAATTCAGCTCAACTACAGAATATAATCAGGCCTCATCTACCACCAAAACCTTCAACTCTGACCGACGAACGACCTCCAGTGATTCATCTTTTGTTTGGTTTGATGCGGCTTCAAATCTCGCCGTCGCCTTTCTTCGCTTTTGTTCCAACAGCAACATCCTACACCATAACAAGTGGCTCATTTGTTGCCATACACAGTTTATTTGAGGGAAGAAGATTCGGAACTCCTTCCCTCCTCTCCTAATAGACTCTCACTCGTCTGCGCACTAAGCGGGAGCAAAGGCACACGTCCACGTTTTAAATTCGTGATGTAAATAATTATAGGGCTCGGAATTGATTTCCTTACCACCTTCTCCAGCAGAACGAGGCCCCCCGAAATCCCCTCCCCCCTTCCTCCCCCAAAATAAAGCTACTTCTGTTGAAGCATTAAGTCATTAATTATTTTCCTTACATAAGGACAAATTATCGAGTCAGTTGAACGAAATTAGAACCCTTTGTTTCTGATCAGACCGCATTACCGCTGGAAATTACGGATGATGGCTGCGTGCTCGCTCGCCTTTGTTGTTTCGATCATCGCCTGTCGCTCTGAACTCGCGCTAACAAAGTCATTAAATTGACTCCCTCTCGCTCTCATTATGCGGGCTGTTAATAACCGCTAATTAACTTTGCTTACGCGCGCCTTAAAAGCCTCCCTCCCCTCCCGGCGCGCACCCGCTCCCTCTCTCCCCCCCTTCCTCCTTTTCCTGCTCGGCCTCCCAAGCGGAGCAAGTGTCCAATTATGTCAGAGCGCAGGGACGGACGGACGGACGGACGAGGAGCAGTCGTCACTAGTTGGGGACAATTATTTATTTGCACGTGTTGCACGGTGTCACACGTGAGGATTAACTTTGTTAACTACATCCAAATATATACATTACGCATTATAAATATTGCCTCCAAACGGATTGGCCTCCCCACGCCCAACATGTCAGACCTTAACAATAACACCATCACACGCAGAGCACGCGCCATAACACAGCCATATTCCCATTCTTCACACTGCTTCCATCCGCAGATACAGATTCCTGGCCTGGAAACGATGGGAGTAGACATGTCCCCTCTGCTATAGTGGCACCACACAAACATCTGGTGGTTAACCGTGCATGTGGATGTTCTCTGTATTGAAGTATTCCACACAGACTGTGCAACAAATTTCCTTAGCGCACAGTAAAGGATCCATTTATCTATCTGCTGCAGGATATGCGCCTCCTATAAGTGGATGAGGCTTTCAGGTTTGATGAACCTGCTCACAGAACCATACATAAGCACATGAGTGGTCAAATTGGCAAATAGTTAAAGAAGAAAAAGTGGTAAAGATAAGAAAGTGCATGGAAAATGCGCTGTCGCACGATGGAGATTGTTGGAACCTAAATGTAGAACAATGGAACCGTTTATATAACTTACACATATGATTTACCTCTTACCTATTTGGGCATTTTGCTATTCCATCCAGAAGATGGCGCCAGTTGAATGACCTGCAAGGCGTAGCACAACCTGCTGGTCCTAAATGTCGGACTTCATTAGTATCAGTTCCACGGCCTTCACCGGAGGGGATGAGACATGCGCTGAAACACGGCTCAGGCTCCCCCTGCAACACACGCTGTTAAAATCTAGTCAAGTACACATAAACGCTTTTATTGCACAAATCTTCACACTTACCTGGATGTGTCTTACACAAACGGCCAAAGTGCAAGGCACACCGGAAAAGTCCGAAAGGCCCGCGGCGATTGCAACAGTACCTGCGCGTCAAAAGAGAAAAGAAAGCACCCAACCCGGTGTTTCCCCTGGATATTATCAAGTTAGGGTGTTATGAAAATACAAGGGGGGAGGCGCGGCGGTGAGGTGGCGGTGGAACGGAAGGCGGCCTCTTTCCGCCATCTCTTCACCTGCACGTCAAATAGACGGAAAATTGAAAATGTGAAAATTGCGCTCAGGCTATTCCGTCCCCCTCTAATGTATGCGCGTAATTAGTGCATTTAAACAAAGCACGGATGTCCTGCTGGCTGAAATGGCGGCTGACATCTCTTTTTCCACAGGGTTAATAACAGTGTGCGGATAAATGAATCAAATTGTGGCCCCCAAATTACAGAGCGACTCTAAATACCCGTCTGTATTACGCACGTCTGTTTGTGACCGCGCAGGAAAAAAGGCATAACATTTTATATTGTTATTACACTCATTACATTGATTTGCGTGCAAATAAACAAGCTCGGAAGTTTGTGACACCACCAAAAAAAGTTGGATTTAACCATCCTCGAGGTGACAGCGTGCATCTGCTCGGATCAGGGCTCCGTATTTTACGAGCGCAGGAGACAAAATGATACTGAACCTAACTCAAAGGCCTTTGAGGAAATGTGCAGCACTGAAGGTTAATGGCAGGAGGAAGGCGTCGTTTTCCTTCTTGCTCCTGCAGACATTTTAAAGCATCTCGGTTGTTAAACTCATGAGGCTCTCAAATGAAACAAAAAATGTATCTACACTAATACGTAATGCCTTAACTAAACTTTGCAGAGATCAATTGCGCTCTTATTCCAGATCCAATCACAAAGGAGTCATAAAGCTAAGGCTTAAAATAGATAAAGGAGAAAAAGAACGGGTGCAATTTTCTAGACATATATTTTATTGTTATTTTTCGCTTGCTGTGAGGCTCTAGATGGGGAGATACATAACTGAGGGGAAGAGAGGAGAGAAAGAGAGACAGAGGGAGAGAGGGGGAAGAGGGAGAGAGAGAGAGTAAATTGCAGCTTGCTGAAGTTTTTGGATTGAATTCTGAAAATGATCCTTTTAACAGTGATGGGCTCTGAGGCGAGGATAGGGGTCATGCCATTCACAGCGGGTTAAATAGACTTTCATTTAAAATTACATTCTCGATCCATCTCTCCATCTCTCCCCCTCTCCACAGCGGAGTCCCTGCGTGCTATCCCGGCTCCCCATGCGGCGTCTCATCACCGCCGCGCCACCCTCACTTTTTAAGTCAATCCACAACTCCAGCAGAGAGCAGGCAATTGGAGAGAGAGGGGGAGAGAAAAAGCGAGGGATGAAGGAAGGAAGGAAAGAAGGAAAGAAGGAAGGAAGGGTAGATAGATAGATAGATAGATAGATAGATAGATAGATAGATAGATAGATAGATAGATAGATAGATAGATAGATAGATAGATAGATAGATAGATAGATAGATAGATGGATGTAACCCCATTAATGGCAGAATTTTTGTCACAACATCGTGTGTTTAAAATCCGGCAAACAGAAACAATTGTGGTTCTGATCCCACTATTGATATTTATATTTCTATGTGACTCAGTCTCTGACATGGCTCTCGCAGGTGCCGTCTCCGGTCGAACACAAACTCCGCGCCAGATTCTTTTCCTGTTGGCACAAGGATCCAAGAGACAATGTCGGTAGCCTGAGACACATAACGAAGAAACGACGCAGCTTATGAGCGGATGTGTGGATAATTAAAACATAGCCTACTTTTATGACATTATTGTTCCCCGTTTTATTCCACCACTATTATTTTTTTTTCCAGTAGTAGTAATAGAGGTAGTATTGCAGTTATTGAAAAATCTACATAAATGTAAATAAGTATATTTATTTAAATTTTTTGGTGCAACTTTGCATACTGAACTGCACACTGTCCTTATTAAATTAAGAAATATTAAATAAATAAACAAACACATATTAAAATAGAGGGCCTATTAACTTAAGGACTTAAATGAAGAACTGACTTGATTCCTCATTAGAAATGTTCAAATATATTGTTAACGCTAAATCACTGTAATCCTAACAATTATACAGTACTATACAGTATTATACAGTATACAGTAATATTTTGTAGGCAGCAAATAAAATATGTAAAAAATAAATAAAAATAAAATAAAATACAATAAAATATATATAGCCTATATATATATAAACATTAATGCTGGCTGCGTTCTATTCAACTGTTCTGCAAGTTATAACAATAAACCGAGGCAGCGAAGTTGAATCCAGCCATTATTAGTTTTGTTATTTTTATAGTCGTACTTTTATTTCTGAAATGCCATAAATAAAAAAAATAAAAAAAATGTAGACCTATGTTGGGGAGCAGTTATTGGGGTAATTTTTGTGTTTATACATTTTAGCTACGTTTAATAATGTTGTTTAACACACTTTTGCTTAATACTGTTATAGCCTATTGTTCAGTTGTATTACTGTAGGCCTACTTTATTTTTATTTTTTTCTGGGTGACATTTTAAGGTGCTTTGGTTTGTCAACTTTGTCAACCCCCGAGTCCGGTTCCACCGTGGAACCTCAAAGTCCATGTCGGGATTTGTTGCCTTTCCCTCAAATTAACTTTAATCGTAAAATATATAAAGCAGCTCCTCGCCGTCTCCCTCCACACATACACACTCACGAGCCAATCAGGCGAGCGGGAGCACCAGACACGTATGCTGAGCGAGCGAGCGCGCGGAGCGGAGAAGCGCCTGGCAGACCGGAGCGCCGCGCGAGGCAGCCAAACCGCTGTCTGTCATTAGCTGAGAGTGTGACAGAGGAGTGACAGAGGGGAGAGAGGAGAAGGAGGGAGGAGTGAACGGTCCCGGTAAACAGACACACCGGCCTCAGGGGACAGAAGAAGAGGAAGGAGAAGAAGAGCACCGGACACCACCGAGAGAGAGTGTGTGTGTGTGTGTGTGAGTGAGAGAGGGAGAGAGAGAGAGTGAGGGAGAGAGAGAGGAAGAGAGTGGGAGACTGACAGGCGTTAACCGAAAGACGAACCGAAGCGTCGACATGAGCGGCCAGTTTGAGGAAGATATCCACGACCGGGGCGAGAGGAAGAGCAGTAAATCCCCGACACTGCTCTCTTCTTACTGCATAGACAGCATTCTGGGGCGCCGGAGTCCCTGTAAGGTCAGACTTATCGGGGCGCAAAGTTTGACGGGTCTGCCCGGCAGAGGAGAACTCGACAAGACGGCCGACGGTAAGTTTTCACTTTGAACAGAAATTAAAAAGGCAGCCTGCTCTGGATATGGGGGAATGTTTAAACTTAAACACGAGCAACAAGTAAACTAATTTAGACTGAAAGTCAGAAGACAATACGTCTACAAGAGTTGCTTTCATGTTGCCGGTATGAGCACGTTTTACGTAAATTAATCGTGTTTGGTTCATAAAAAACTAGCATAAATTAATTGTTGGCAGCACTGTGAAAGTGACAAACTTTATTTATCCTACAGAGAAATTTGAACTGCCAGTTCTTTGTCATTTTGTTATTCATTATTCCTGACATTTTTGCTTCCTCACTAGGGCCAACGAAGGAAGCACTCTCTCTCAGCGCTGACATGCACCTGCCTCCTAAGCTCCGTCGGCTGTACGGACCTGGAGGAAAGTACCTCCACGACCACGCGGAGAAGATGGAAAGAGAGAGGCTCCTCTTGGAGCAAGCCAGCGACAGCCTTAAAATCAGCCAGGCGCCGCAGGTGAGCATCAGCCGCAGCAAGTCCTACCGGGAGAACGCGTCACTGAGCCGGGGAGAGGGCGACCAGAGCCCAGGGGAGACCTCGGAGGACGGCAGCCTGGGTCTGGTGGAGCTCGGCCCGCTGAAGTTCGAGGAGGACGCGGGGAAGGAGGAGGAGAGCTGCGGGGACGCGGCCACGCTGTCGCCGAAGGACGAGGAGAGGGAGAGCTTGAACGCCGGGGATGGGGACGTGAGGGACGGGGAGGACAGCGTGTGTCTGTCGGCGGGCAGTGACTCGGAGGAAGGGATGCTGAAAAGGAAGCAGAGAAGATACAGGACTACCTTCACCAGTTACCAGCTGGAGGAGCTGGAGAGGGCTTTCCAGAAGACACACTACCCCGACGTCTTTACCAGGTCAGGAAAAAATTCAAACTGGGGACAAGAAAAAGCTAGTTTTGGTCCGGAAAATAATGCTCGTAAATTTAAAGAAAATTACCTTATAATTAATAAAAATAAAACACAATGAATTATGCCATATATTATTATTACTGTTAATACTGTTATTTAAACCTTTCTTCAATAGTCTACGCAAATACAAAAGAAAGGCCTATATTTAATTTTAATATGCATTGGAAAAGACAATAATTAAATTACTCTTCAACTGTATTATTATTATTATTAAAATTATTATTACTATAATAATATTTTTTATTTTATATTTTTCATTATTAGTTTTTAAAAAGCAGGCAATGTGTTCTTTAATAGCTCCATGCAGTGAGGGCGATAATTAATTTCATTTATTTTAAAATAAACACTTCCCTACAGCCAATATTTCTTTGGAAAAACATACAAACAAACAAACAAAAAAAACAGCCCCAGTAATTCCACGCGTGTGTAACATGACACTGAGCGGATCACAGCTCATAAAAATGCCCCAACACTCAGCCCGTGCTTTGCATAAGCGAACACAATGGACCTGTAAGTGCTAACGCTGGGGAGTTTTTTTCCTTCCTTCCTTTTTTTTTTATTTTTTATTTTGTGGTCTCGCGGTGTTATTTGTCAGGAGGAATAATTAACGGGAGCAGCTCAGGTTACCTGCTGGACATGATACTGCGTGCAAAAGGCGAAGGCCCAACGTCGAGCCCAAGGGCAGGTGCACATGCACACGGAATGACCTGCAGAGCTGTGCATAATGCACGTAATGTTTTGCAAAAAATATTATTATTACTATTTAAAATATGCAACCAAAACAGCATAAAAAATAGACACAGTTTCTGCCAAATTAACATTTTTATAATGCGCCTTTTCTTCCTTACTGAAAACGAATGCTTTTCTGCAACTGCAACATATTTTTTCACATTTCTTGCACCTTCGGGATTATTCATATTTTCCAATCGATTTACTTTAAAGCTACTTGTAGGTCTAATTCAGACTGCGGGCCCATCTTGCAGCTGAAGGCAGCGTCAATTGCTTTGTGGCAGGCTAGTTTAGATGTCATTATTTCAACCATTATGTTGTTACAGTGACAGGCCTTGGCTAAGGAAAATCTAACAATCACTAGGCCCATTTCTACCCATCCGTGACAGGGAAAATAGAATATGGCTAAGGCGTCTTTTCTGCAGTTCATGCCGGGGAGGAGGGAGGGAAAAAAATCAAGCCTATTTTGGTCGTCTATTGTTGACAGTGAACAACAGGAGGGGACAAAACAGCAATTCTACGTTGCTTCCAAATGGTGGCCTGTAACCTTGAATCTTTTCTTACTTTCTCTCTCTCTCTCTTTTTCTCTTCTCTCTTTTTTTTTATTGTATTCTTTGCAGAGAAGAGCTCGCGATGCGCCTGGATCTCACCGAGGCCCGCGTTCAAGTAAGTGGCTCCATCTTTATCTGAGTGGAAACCCTGCGACTTGTAAATCGCAAAAAGCAGCGTCCCCTAATGTTTTATCTATCCTCTATAAAATGTACCAGAGCCGGATAATAACCGCTGATATGCGTCACTGATTGGGGATCAACGATTACGGGCCAATTTGACGCAATAATTTATTACAGTCAAATGTGTTAAATGGCCCCCAGTCGCTGCGCGGGGAAGGTCCTTCCTGTTATTGAATGTTATTACGCGCGAACGGGGGACGTTTTAGTGGCAATTAAGCCGAGGCTGGCGATTCATAAAAAGCTCACTTAGTGCAGGAGCAAACACTGTCTGTATTGCTGGGATGAGATGGTGTTTGAATTCCCATCAGAGGGGACAGATAGGCCGAGATGTGTGTGTGTGTGTGTGTGTGTGTATAAGGAAAAAAAGATGTGTGCGAGAAAAAGAGGGAGAGAGACAGGAGAGGGAGGGGATGGAGAGAAAGAGGGGAGGGATAATGCTATTTGATTTCCCATTATGTGATTGCAATAGACCTGCATTGATCCGATGCTTTGCACTTGGGAGCGAATGAGAGACCATTAAAGGTGTTTGCTCCCCCCTCTCTCTCTCTCTCTCCTCTCTCTCCCCCTCCCTCCCCTCATCCTCCTCCTCCTCGCTTTGCACTGAAAGCGTGGCTTGCATGTCGAAAGCCCCGGCTCATAACCAGAGAGACAGTTCAAACACGGTGGAAGCTCCAAGAGGTTATAGCCGACGGTAAAACAACAGATGTCTCTTTAGGGGGCCGTAGGTGAACAAATCACTTAACGGGCGCCATCAGGAGGTGATAAAAACTCATAAATTCCCGAGGGGCTGTGTAATGCTAAACAGCCCTCTGGGAATAATGTGTGCGCAGTCCCTGTCGCTCAAGCTCGCCCCGTTCAATCACTTTTCCACATGTTGACATTTTGCTCATTGTGAGAGCCCCGTGCTTCTGCAGAGCAAACTGGGCAACCGTGGATGCGTGGGAAAGTTAAATACGCTCTCGGGTGGAAGTCACTTGCTTGTCCCGCGTCTCTTAAGAATTTCATTTAAAGCGCATTAATTGTTATTGGAGCCAGTTCGGCGGTAATTTTCTGGATCTTTTGTTAACACCGCTCTTAATTATCTCTCCGCAGCCCGGAGCCCGTCCCGAGGGAGGGGGTTTAATTAGACAGAGAGTAGATTTAAGGGACCGTGAGCGGCGGGGTTTACCGTGCATGTAATTACCGTTGACTTTCCGCCTGTTGGCCACCACCTGAACTAGACAACTATTAGACTAACTGACACAACATTCAGCAGACACTAGTCCTGTTAACAATGAAACATTGCTGTGGAGTAAACACCTCCTCTATCCACACAGCTGAGCATCTCTCTCCTTTTTTTTTTTTTTTTATTTCAACATGCAGCATCACTTGAAACTTTCTCTCTCATACTAAGGTTCATGTTAAAACCTCTTTACTGATGTGACCCCTTTCTGTTCCCAGGTGTGGTTTCAGAACCGCAGGGCCAAGTGGAGGAAGCGTGAGAAGGCCGGGGTACAGGCCCACCCGTCAGGCCTCCCATTCCCAGGCCCGCTGGCAGCAGGCCATCCCCTCAGCCACTACCTGGAGGGAGGGCCCTTCCCTCCTCACCCCCATCCAGCCCTGGAGTCCGCCTGGACGGCCGCTGCGGCTGCAGCAGCGGCTTTCCCTGGCCTGGCCCCGCCGCCCCACAACGGCTCTGCCCCAGGGCTGGCTACCCCTCTCGGCCTGGGCACTTTCCTCGGCACGGCTGCCATGTTCCGCCACCCTGCCTTCATTGGACCCACCTTTGGCAGGTAATTCGCAACACTCAAAAGACCTCCCGTGGGCCTAATGCATCTTCCTATTTACCCCATCAATGCTTGACACTGACCTTCACATTTATCCCTGCATTTCACACCCAATGACAATAATTTTGCAGTAGAGCATGTGGATTCAAATAAACAAGTGGAAGGACTGATGTTTACAGCCACCCTCAGCCACGCTCCCTCACTGTTTATCTCAGTGTCTGATTATAAATATGTTATACTGTTAACCGTTCACTGTGGCGTGTAATCACTCTGTCAAACGCCTTCATAAATTAACCAAACGTGTGATCCTGCAAGACAAGCTGTGAGGAGGGGTGACGCCACACTCTCCGTATGCCACAATTAGCTTCTCCATTATACAGCATTAATAATCATCCAATCTCCATGTTATCTTTTACACCGAGCACGTCGGGATGTAACAGATGACATATGTAGGAGGGGGTTTAAGACATGAAGAGGGGAGAGGGAAAATCTTACCAACGGAGAATGGTCCTATTCCCTGCTAGCTGTTTGACTCGTGCTGTATTCTAATGTAAGAAGCAAACAGAGAGTTAGAGATTGCAGACATGTGTGCTACTTTTCAATGCACAACCTAAATATTTTTTAAAATGTTGCAGGTGATTGCAATTTGGTTTTCTTGCAGGCTCTTCTCCAGTATGGGTCCTCTGACCAGTGCTTCCACTGCTGCAGCTCTCCTCCGTCAGCCCGCCCCTCCTGTAGAGAACCCCTCCCACGCGGGCCCCGTCCTCCCCGACCCTTCCTCTTCTTCCTCCTCCACTACTACTTCTTCAGCCGCGGCAGACCGCCGGGCCTCCAGCATCGCCGCGCTGCGCCTCAAGGCCAAGGAACACTCCGCTCAGCTCACCCAGCTTAACATCCTGCCCGCCGGAGCCGCAGGGAAGGAGGTGTGCTGAACACTTAACACCAGCTCTAGGCCTCCCTTTGCCCCCACCCCCCCGTCCCGGGCTTATGCCCCATTCCATGACACCAACACCACCCTCTCACCCACCCTCCAAACATACCCATTCATCCCTCTAGAGGCTGACGTCCTGATGTACCCCCTTGTTCAACCGTCCCCGTTACCTCATGTTTCCCCAACAAAATAGCACGACCAAATTCAAAAGAGCACTGCTTAAAAAAACAGAGTGTGTGTGTGTGTTTGTTGTGTCAATTAAATGTTGTTATTACACTTTCATGAAACACACTAAACTCAGACATTTTGCAAGCATTTCAAATTAAATGATTATTACATTTTAAGATGCATGATAAAGGATTTAGATTTATAAATGAACCCTGGACTGGGCTCATTCAGAAAACACATATTTCTTTCAGTGAGTAACTGAGCACCATGAACATACACAACTAAATATTAAGCAAACCCATTAACAGTGCATTTACTAAAACAATGTATTTAAAATAAAAATGTTAGTACTTTTTACTTTAGTTGAGTTCTTCTGCTGAAATTTACACCTTTACTTTTTACATTTGATATTTTGTTGTTTTTATTGCACACATCCTTTGCCATCAGTTAGGGTCACCACAAATTAAGACTTTAAATGAAACATTCAATTATCTTACAGTGTACAGAGTATACTACATTTATAATAAGAGTATAAAGTACGTTTTAAGTTCACTATCAGATTACACTAGTAATCTGTGTCATTACTAAATAATATTTATAATAGCATCACATTAATTTGACTTTTTTTTTGCACAGAGTAGTTTTACTTTTGGTGATTTTAACACATGCGCTCATGCTTTTCCTTTTTATTTAAAACAGAAAAGTGTTTTCTAGTGTGGGGTCTGTGCACACACAAACACACACACACAGTGAGAGCTGAAGAACCGCAGGGGAACCCAGACTTTTAGAAAGGATTCTCGTGCTACTTCAAATGTGGACAAGACGAGTGCTCGACATTAACACAGCTTAATCTGTATGCATTGATGTGGGCTGAGCAGGTCTGCACCTATAACAAAGGCGATCCGGAGGAGGTCCCCCCCCCCCACCCCACCCTGAACCAAAGGAAAACTGTCCATAGACCTTCCATAGCCTTCTCTACAAGCCTGACTCCTCTCCACCGCTCACATGTCCACCTGTCACACTCAGTCACAACACTATATATACATATATATATTTTTAAACTCTCTGAATCAAACTGGAGTTATTTAATTTCTCTCAACGTGCCATTCCCTCCCCCTGATCTCTTTTATCATAGCAGCAGCTGAGTTTGACAGGAGGACATGTGAGCGGCTCAGAGATGTGAGACGTGTCTCTAGCGACCTGACTGTGTGAAAGAAAACTGTACATACCGTGTAAAAAGAATGAGGGGAGGGGAAAAAAGTACAAGGGGAAAAAAAAGAAAAGAAAAAGAGGATGATTTTCAAAACAGGGTCGTGTATATTTCAAGAGGCCTGCGTTTTGATCCTTTGCACTCGGTGTAGTGTTTAATGAATGTCGCCCTGATGTGTAGAACTTCACCTGTGTTTATGAATTACTAGGTTTTTAGATTATTATTTATGTCCCAGGAGAAATGAGTGGAAGGAAGTTTTTTTTCTTGTTTTCTTTTCTTTTCTTATTAAGTGATTGTAAGTTTCCTGGTTTAATAATGCTAATTTGAATAAATTACATTGGTAAAATGAGTTATCTTTTATTATTTCAGATATTCCTTTAGGACTGACATAGGCCTAAACCAGGAAAATAATAATAATTATTATTATTAAAAAAACAATGCGAATATTATAGAACTATTAATAAAAGGTGTTATGAAATAAAAGTGCTTTCTGTCTTACATTGGAGATTAATTTACAAAAAAAATATGTATATAAATGTTTTTTTAATAATAATAATAATAATCTGCTGGAATGTGAAATAAATATCCAACTTCAGTGACAGGTTTGTCCCAAATGCCTGCAGGCCAGCTGAGGGAGGAGGCAACAAAGAGGAGGAATGCAGCCTCGGTGCAGAGCCTGCTCCACCTGCGCATCAGAAAACGGACGAGGTGTTTAATCCAGCGCGCTGCGTGCGTCTATCCTCCTCAGCGGAGTTGACAAAATACTGACCATATATTCATGAGACTAATCCCCCCAACATGTGAAACGCGCGACAAAAGGCGAGGGGTTTTCAATTAGATCGCCCACTTTATCTTGGGGGGCCCGTCACAAAACTTCCCTTAAGACCCTTTAGAGGCGCTAAATTGGTCTTAACATCTGTAATGCCGTGTCGATGGAAGCGGGTCCCCTTTGTCATTAATGAAGTAACAAACCACTTCATCAAACGGCTTTCACACACACAACCTCGTAGAGTTAATTCCCCCCACCAATCCTCTCTCTCTCTCTCTCTTCCTCTCTCCACTGGATCTCAGCACTGATGCAGGACTATTACAGCAATCAATGCGTTATTCTCCTCCGTTTGACCCGTCTATGGTGCCCGGGCAAAATCGCGTGAAATTACCCCGCGGATTAATGCAGTTCCTTTTTTTTTTTTTTTTTTTTTAAGCATTGTCCGTGAAAGCCATTCTCCCTATCCGCTCTTGTTTTATAGATCCTCTAACTGTTAATCACTCAGTTTAATCCAAACAAATCCGATCCGATGAGGAGCTGATGGGAGACCTACAAGAATTTCCCCCCAACTCGCCTCAGTGCCTCAGAGATCTGAGTGCGTAATGCAAAAGGAGGGGAAATATATAATATATATATATATATATATATATATATATATATATATATATATATATGAAAAGCAATTTTCTCCTGTGCGCCCTAACCACCGTGCGCGATGCGTGAGAGCTCTATGTTTTTTAAAATTCCCATTCTTTTGCTCGAGCTCAGTGGAGCGTGTGTGTTTTTTCCTCCCTGTATGGCCCTATAGGGTTTTGATGAGATTGTCCGGGGAGGTTTTAATCTTATTGTGAATATAACTAATGAATGGCAAACCAATTTGTCCCTAATATCTGGGGAATGCCGGGAGGCGGGTGACCCGCTGGGAGCGAGGCTTAAACTTTCTTTGCAGCGCAAAAAGGCGAGAAAATTGAAATGCTGTCGCAGGGCAGCGGCTCCGGATTTATAAAGTCACACTTGTTGGATGTGTGCTCTTTCAATTCAAGACGGGCCTGCACTCGGGATTAAAGCGGGGGGCGTCTTATTGCATGAATGACCACGGTAATGAATGGTGATATTTAAAAAAACATAATAAATAAATAAAGTGAATTCTTGCAAAGACAAGACAACTCGGCATGATTTTAACAGACTGCGTCAAAGCGCTGCGCACTGACGCTGCAGCAGCCCGCCCCCCTCACAGGTAAAATCCAGGTGTCCGGAAAATAAACGTCCTCTCACAGACTTGTCTGCCCATTTTCATCATCGCTGCCTTTTCTCCCCCCTCCTCCTCCTCCTCTTCCTCCTCTCCTCAGCTGTTGGACTTGATTTGGCCCCGTGATTTGGATTCTCCCGGGCCTCGTTTCTCCCACCACGTCCCTTGCCTGAGAGAATAGGCCCAATCACTCCACAGCCTCAGCCGGATCAGTCCTCACTCAGTCCCCGGGAGAGAGGAGCTCTAAAAGGCGCTTTGATGAACAGCGCCCACCACCACCACCACCACCGCCGCCGCCGCCACCACTACCACCTCTCGCTCTCCCTCCCCCGCAGGCGGAGAACCGGCCCCCGATGAAAGACCCGAATAACAGGGCCACGGCTCTCCGCTCCCCTCTCGGATCGCCCCTTAATTCCCCGTCTCTCTTGCTCTCATCCAATTAGCTCAGTGTATTAAGCGGTTTATCGTCTCATAACCGCCCTTTCAGCTCCAACAAGGGAGACACTTTGCAATAGGACCAGCTCTCCTTTTGACACCCTCTCTGCTGCTTGTATGTTCCAGCGCGCAATGAATAACGGGGACAGAATAGAGGACTAATTCCCTCATCAAAGCCCTACCTTGTCCATCGCTGGTCAAAACGACAAGCAATAAAGCTTAACACCACAATACAAAGAGACTTGTTCGACCTTATTAGCTTAGCAGGGTCGAATTAATGCAAAGGGACTTCATTTGACTGGGTTTGCTCCAACTTCACTGGGGAGGACAAAAACAGGTCCCCCGCTTTAAAAACCAGGCAGCCTCTCTGAGGGGGAGTAGCCAGGGCCTGTGCACGTCTACTGTGACACGATTAAATCAAGGGAAAGGAAGGAAAAACAACAAGCAAAGCAAGAGTGGTGAAGTAGCGGAGCTGATCTGATTTAATAAATATGTAAAGTTATGAGCAATAGGCTGAGAAATGCACGGAGACACTTTGCCTCACACCCAGCATGTTCTATCCATTGCATAGTGAATCACGGTTTAAGTGTTCAGCCCACTTAAGGTTGCCTTCACAAGTCACAGTGGTTTGAAGTGATTTGTGAGGCGTGCAGTGTTTATGGAAATGCACACGGCAGGATGGAGTAAAAAAATCCCCCGACTGTATTAAACACAAAGGGGGAATTCTTGGGAGGAAAAACGCTCAAACACTCCAAGCGGCGAGTTACATGCTGAACTTTAACCACGGCGGAGTAAATACGGGGAGTATTTAGACGGCGCGGGGAGAAATTACTATACCATGAGATTTATTTAATGTCACCGGTGTATTAAGAGGAATCAGTGAGGAGCTTCTCAGGCTGGAGCTTTGCACGAAGCAGCACCACCTGAGTCAGGAAAGCTGCACGTCTCTTTTTTTTTTCTTCTTTTTGACTTTTTGGAAAAACTGCCATGTTACAATGTCAGGACAGATTTTTGCACATCCCCGACTCCTGCTTAGACTTTTGATTTCTAGAAACAGCATTGTGAACTCTTCCTCCGCCCTCAGCTGAGTCGGTGAAAAGGGAAATCTGTGCGTTCGGGTCACAAATGTCATTTCAAACGCCTCTGGAGTTTCTTAAAATAAGCTCGACATCCTTTGCAAATGTTCCTACAACAGGAGCAACGCACTTTTTTCATGCACATGTGGTGTGGATCAACTCAAACCTGCAGCTTCGTTACAAATCAAATGTTACCGGTCACTTGTTGCACAAAACTGTTGCATTGCATAAACATATTTCTTTTACAGATGTGGACTAGAGCTCTGTTAGACAAATACATAGGATTTACACATGGATTACTGGTTCATCATCTCATTAGTGCTTTCATTGGTTTGGACAAGAAATAAGCAGATTTCTCCTTTAATTTGATGTTATGATTTGTCAAACTTCATTCCATATTTGTTGTATGGCAGCGTGCAGCAAACAATAACTCCTTCCATTCACTCATTTATGTCCACACACTGCAAAAGAACACAAGATTAACTTCATATCAATTGAACTTTTTTATTAAGGTTTCAATATCGGCAACATTCTCATCAATATCAAAACACCCAACACTCTGGTCATTACAAAGAAAACATTCTGAGAAACACAACTCGGATACATAGAAAATTACATGCTTTAAAAAGACAATTTGCACGGGGCAGGGAGGGAATGAAGGGAGAAAAAAAAAAGAAATGAAAGGGATGAAATGACATCAGTTAAACAGAAGCAGTGGAGGAGAAGGAGATCAGCTGTTCGATATTGGGACAAAAGAGACGAGGGAGCAGCGCCTGTGGCCTCCCTCACCCCGTCACTCCCTGCATCCTCCTCGCTCCTTTCTCCCGTCCACTGATCTGACACACACACACACACGATCGCACGGAGGATGAATGGTGGTAATCAGAACAAGTGTCCGATCGCCGCGGGCATCCAGTGGTCTTAGTGGCCCGGGTCACTATCATTGGCTAATTAGCGGCTTTTGGAGTATACGGGCTGCTCTGAGAAGTCATTTTTACACTCAAGCGCGCGCGCACACACACATCTGGGCACAGCTAGCCTCTGCACATACAATAGACTGCCATTTAGGTATGATTGCTACTCCCCTTTACCATACAGAGTCAGGGTGATAGGGTCAAGTCACGAGTGTGTGTGCTGTCTATGTGAAGCAGCTGGAGAAAGGGGCGACGTGATTGGGTTTGAAGACGTGTAACAAGCCCATTAGGTTGGAGGAAGATGATACGCGGGGTGATGAGGTCAAAGCCTAAAAATCATCAATACGGCTAAATTTGGAAACCAATAACAGAAGGAACAGATGACATCTCCAGCTCTGAGTGTGGCGTCGGCGCCCCTGGGCGTTATTGTCTTTATGGATGTGTGTGTGTTGTTTTACTTGAGGGAGGAGAAAGCCTGGAAGAGTTTGGCTAGGTTAATCTCCGAGTAGCCGCTGGAGGCCAAGGCTTTGTCCGGCACTTCCTTCAGCTTCCGGTACGCTTCTTTAACCACGTTGAACTTCTTAAGATATTCTGTTAAAAGGAGGAAAGAAGAGTTGTCGTGAATAACCAATTCCCCACAAGTGTCCTGGACAGCTCCACCTGTATGTTCAAGTTCTACTAACAAACACTTCTTTCACCCTAAACTGGACAGAGAACTGATCCAATGCTATCACTCCGAGGGCCGGGAGGGTGATCGCGCAGGATTGGACTGATGGGTCGATAGCGCGTGTACACACACACACACAGGATCATGAGATCGATGCAGAAGCCCAATGAGAGCATGAAGTCAATATCTCGTCCCTGTTATCTCCTCAGGTGGGCCGTAATAAGTCCAGAGAGAAGACTGAGGGGCGGCCACGTCGGACCGAATCTTTACAGCGCTATCCCGAGCCTCAAGTGTAGATGAAGAATCGCGAAACCAAGCAATAACACGCCGTCGCGCCAAAGAGAGCAGCAGCCCGCGTCAGGCGGCGGTAAGGTTCGTCTGCCGCTCGGTTTAGTTTTAGAATATTTTTTATTTCACGTGCAGCGTTTACCACTCTGCTTCCCACACCTTTATTACCACAAATCCAGAGGGTGTTGGCAGCGAATCAATGGCTGCTCTGCGCAATAATCTCATAAAAGTTAAAGGATTGGACACTGATTGATAACTCTGTTTTTGTTCATCAATGAATCAATTAAAAACCTGTGTAAACCAGTGACTTGTTTTTGTGAGCACGTCTCGTTATCTAGCTCACATGTTATATACACACACGCATGCACGCACACACACGCGTCGTCGTCCATATGGCCCACCGCCGCGTCCTCGCCATCTCCTGCCTCGTCCTTCCTGCCTGCTACATTAGCGGCTGCTGGATAAATAGCAGCCCACTGACTGCCCATGGGAACAAAGGTTAGATACACAGAGATCAACAGTAAGGCAGCCACACACACACACACACACACACACACTAAAAGAATATACACAACCACAAAAGGCAGTTAAACACTTAAAAAGCACGATAACTCACAGTCACTAAAAAACATTCATGCGACAAGCGGTAATCACACACGCACACACACACACACACACAGAAGATGGTGTGGTTGACTTAAACGCCAGCGGCAACTATTACCAGATAATCCTCATGTTAGTAAGGACGGGGACGGAGGGAGAAACGGGGGAGACGAGAGGCAGGGAGAGACAGACTAGTCTATTTATCTGGGGAATAGAAGGGGGGTGATGATGCATGATCAAGCGAAAGCAATCATGTCATCATTTCTGAAAGGTAGGAGAAAATAATTCTCCCCACCCTCCTCCCCTTCCTCACTCCTTTCTCTTTTCCACCTCAATCACTGTGTGGCGAACAGATAAAAGAATGATTTAAGAGTCACGGAGAGGAAAAGAAAGAGGGAGAGACCTTGCTGCAAGTCGGAGCACAGTGGGGAGCGCAGTTCAAATAAATAGCCTCCCCGAAAGAGCGAGCGCGGGGTGGAAGGAGAGGGAGACGGCGTTATCGGGAAGGCCGAAAAGAACGGAGCGGAAGCAAGAAAGAAAGCAAGAAAGAGGTGCTGACGAGAGGGGAAGGCAGATGACAGAAAGCGCACGTCCTGGAAACTTTAATTGATGGCGCTGGACGGATGTACGGCAGCCCAGACGCCATGTTCCTCCCCGTCACACACATTCACGTGGACTCAAACACACACACGCGCGCACACACACATGCACAGTGAGTGTATCAGGGGTTATCTTAGCTCTAACTAGGTGTTGTCACACACTCGCGCACACGCTGGCGGTGCTGGGCACGAGTAGATCGGGGCTCTGCACGCTCTAACTAGGTGTAAATACAATAACAAGCCTGTAATTAAGTGAGCATGATGAAGTTAATGGAGATCGGCCATTCCGTCGGCCGCCTCCATGAATATTCTATTAGGCTGGTGGCGACGGGCAGCTGGAATAGCAGTTAATTTAATCACCACTCGGAGCACAGGGAAACTTCTTTGTGTGAGTGTAATTGCACAGAATGAATAATTGATTTGACAATCGCACCCGCGGATTTTGCCACCCCGCTTTGTATCACCGGAGAAAGGGAGCGGAGCGTGGAAGATGGAGAGAGGGAGGGAGGGAGGGAAAGAGAGAGAGAGAGAGGTGAAGGAAAATGGAGAGGGAAGAGAGGGGAAGGAGGAGAGGAGAAAGAAGACAGAGAGAGAGAGAGAGGAAGAGGAGTGGGAGGGTAGAAGAGGACCAAATGCAGAGCACTGAGAGGTGGCAGGGAAGCTGTCGGTAAATGGATCATTAGAAAAGCGCAGCTCAAGGACAATTTATATTTTATCAATGCGGCGAAATTACATTATTGCTCACACACGCAATCATACAGCCCACACTCAAGACTGAGACAGGGAAGGGGGGAGGCGGAGGGAAGAGAAAGGCAACAGATAGAGGAAACAGGGGAGGAGGGAGATAAAAAAAAAAAGAAGAGGGAGAGCAGAGGAGAAGGAGAGAAGGAGAGTGACATGAAATGATTTGAAAGTCATTGATACGGGATGTTCCCAGCTAAGGAACGGACAGCGTGCTTTATTTTTTTTTTCTTCGTAGCGTGTGTGTGTGCCGCTGTGTGTGTGTGTATAATCTATTAGAGATCTCCTGCAGCGGATGAAATTACCTCCATGTTTTACTCAGTCGCAGCAATCAGGCACAAAAATGCAATGTACATGTAGATAAGACAGGCTTGCAAATGTGCACACGCACGCCCGCGCACACACACACACACACGAGCACCGCAAAGCGCAGACACACAAGCTGATCAAATCACATTCTGCATTGACTCAGAGCTCTTACGTAAAGCTATTTTCCTTCAGTGTGCTTTATTACAGATGTTCCTCCACACACGTAATCACACACATTCAGGCTTCAGCATGGCTGGACACGACGTAAACACCTGGATATTATCACAACTCTATGCATTGTAGTACATCATGGTAAATGTTTGCTGTTGGCAAACAACGAATGCGACCATCAGAGAGGCCGCCGAGATGTTCCATGCTTTTTCAGTAAATCCCCTCGATGGACCAAGAACAACAACTGGTTAGCGATCGCTACAACATATGAGGACAGGCATCAAGTGTGTGGACAGGGTGGAGAATGACGGATTGAGAGGCGGCTGCGGAGAGAAGCGGCAGCAGAAATACTACCTTCAATAACCTTTCATTCACATGCACTGCTCTGTCACACTGTAGTGCTGGAGCGACTCTTGAAATCAAATTAATATTTGTTTCATATGATCTTCCGTTTCATACGATACATTATCTGTTGGCCTAACAATCTCAAGAATGTTGCACTGTAAGTAGATAATACTATTTTGGAGTTTGTGATTTCCTGGATAAAGCTAAATACATGTTGATGAGTCATGCTGCACTCAGGGGCGTATCTCAATTTAACGGTAGCCTGACCCCGTGTGACTTTATTCAATGAACAACACATAATGGCCGTGTTCATGTTGAACTCATAGCTAGCTCAAGACTAAGTATTTTTTGAAATTAACAGGCCAAAGTTGAATGAACTCAGTTACATATGTAAAATTGTATCAGTTCCAGTTGTATTAATATTACCGTTACATGTTTGGTGTATTGTATTTTTCGCAACAATGTCATGCAGCCTGGAAGTCAGCCCGACCACCAATCCTCTGAACCACGAAAAACTTTTTAAAGGGAAAAGCTGCTCTGCAGTCACTCCATTGGGGACCTGATTATGCTCCAGCAAAGATCAAACTGTCCAGGGCCTTACACAGTTTCGGACAAATGTAGGGTGTAACAGCCAAGTAGTCTGCTGTCATCTGAGCCAGAAAGAAATAGTTTTGTTTACAACAAAGTGGTTGTGACTGGTTGTAGGACGATGCAGTGGTATTTCTTTTTTGCTTGATACTTGATTGAGAAACATTTCAGTTTTTGATGGGATTTGTTGCCAGTAAGAGAATATAGTTTACTCTGGAGCTAGTATTTTTGTGTTCTTGATGCTATTCATTAGATATGATCTTCTATTCTGAAAAAAAACACATAAGAATCCTCTTTAAAACTCGAGCCAGACAGAACAATGACAAAGAGCTTTTCTAACAGCCGCTGAAGTCGACTGCATTCACTACAATAACTCAAAGACGGACACAAAGAAATTGAGAAGGTGCACAAACAGTGCTCATAAATCAGTATAGGTACATATGCACACACTCCCATAGAGATACCATGGAGACAGGGAGTAGAGTTGGGTGTATAGGATTGTATGGTCTCCTCCCTGTAATCTGAGCAGTGTGGACCCTGGGTGTGTAATGCAGTAATATGGGGTATTACTGCCCCAGGCCTGAGGGATAACACCATAAACCTATATTTTATAGCAGCATGAGTATGGGCATGCTTGTATATTCCTCACTTGAAGGAGCGCAGTGGTGTGTGCGTTGGATATTAATCATTTGGTGGAATCATTGTTTTGTCAGTGTTGCGAGACAGGACTAACTGATACAGCACCGCACCGCAAACCATTATCAACAACACGCCGACGTATACGTGCCGACAAACACGTCTGCCATTAATGTGACCACCCGCTAGGATAAAAACATGCAATTCCCTCTGTACTACAAGTACAATGAGAATGCCAACTTATTATTATAAAATCATATCAGTCGTATACGCCGCGCGCTGATGAGTGATCGCTTAAAGGAAGAACCAATGCAATGATGTACCTTTTGTGCGGCCGTCACTGCGGCTCAGTTGAGTCAGAGGAGACTTGTTGTGCTTGTTAACGCTGCAGAGTGCTGGGCGGTGCTGAACAGCACTGGGTGTTACAGACAGGTTGCAGTCACATACTGTGACTCTGAAACACGTTTTTGGGGACAAAGCACGGAAAGACAAGGAATGGTGTTTATGAAATGAAACTGTCCAAAAGGAAAGGTAGAGTGAGGAGCTGGAGGCATGGCAGAGTGGACTAAGAAGTAAACATGATGGAGTCTAGACATGGACTAGTGGTTAAGACCGTCAAACCCAGGACAAACAGACATCTGTGGCCCCTGATCTGAGACTTTTAATGAGGAGACACTTCTAAAAGGTTTCAGTGTGTATGTACATATAGCAGTGGCTACAAATATGGACGCTGGGGACGCCCAACCTGTCGCAAGAAATTTTGAGCAACCAGGAGCAGATTCATGAGTAAGGAAGGAAACACCAAATCATCTTCACTTTTGAACATTTTAAACTAAGATAAACTAAATAACGTGGCTGAATTTAAAGAAGACATTTTCCCGATAGCTCACCTGGCTGAGCAAACACCCTTCAAACTCCACCGAAAACTATCCAAAAAATGCACAAAATGCCAAAATAACGTTTTAAAAATGCCACTGATTTAGCTGGGTTATCAGCCTGATGTCTTGTAAACACAAACAGTGAGATTAATTTCAGTTTCGGCCCCGCCTGTGCTCAAAGTGGATCTGTGGAGTTAGTTTACCAGCCTGGTACAGCATGTACTGACTGCAAGGCCCTGTCTGATTTTTATTTCTGCCTATTTGGACTGGTTCCTGGTGAAGTTCCTGATCAGTGGACCGCAAAAAAGTTCATCAATTAAAAATGTTAAACTGCGCCACAACCATCCAGCGTTTTCACTGATGTTGTCTTCTACATGCGCAGTAAAGGTAAATTGAGAGCAGGCATTTGCAGCTATTTACCGCGGAGCGAGACATGTACGATACTGTACCGTGAGATACAAAATCAGAGTCTGGCGCATGCAGATCAAAATCATTGCAAAGCACAGGAACATAAAGAAAGGAGGAGAGTCAGGAATTGATTGGCGATGATTTCTTGCATCTGGGCAAAGACAGAAATAAAAGAAAGCAAAAATGGAGGCTATAATCATGTTAGTGCCCCCCCTCCTCCTCTACAATGGTCCAATCCCTCTATTTCAGCTCCCTCCATCTTCTGAGTGGTCATCTGTTGATTACACGTTATATTTAACTCTGCTGTCTCACTCTTGCGCTGCCTCGCTCAGGTCCGAGCACACGCGCCCGCAACATTCAGGCATACATACATAAATAACATACATACATAAATATTTAATCAAATAAATAAATCACTCGGCCCGGCGGCCCTTTCTAATCAAGTGACATCAATCAGGGAGAACTATGGGTAAAGAGGCCTTGTGGCTGACGCCTACTGAGTGCGCCCAGATCGCTGGAGTAGCGTCTATTTGAGTCCAAGGGGGGAAATATACGCTCCATGTCCCATTATAGGAGAAGGGCTATCCTTTCGTCAGCGCGCCCATTACTCCCCCTATCATTTCCCCAAATCTAAAACCTGTTTTCAATCAACACAGCCAAACGAGTGCCTGTCCAAGAGAGGGAGAGAGAGAGAGAGAGAGAAACGAGAGAGAGAGAGCAAGGGAGAGAAAGCAGCAGAGATGGACAGTGAGGGTAGGGGTAGAGGGAGAGCGATGGAGGGCTCTTTCCTTCTTTCTTCCAGTGATTGGAGCGTTTTGCATTCTGTATGTGTGTGTGATTGAATCCGTCTCCTAAATTAGGGCTGTCGACTCGAGGAGCTGAATGTCCTTAACCCCCCCTCCCCATAACCAATGCCCATGCTCCGCTACTCGTGTGTGTGTGTGTCACATCACTGGTGAATATTTTAAGTGCAGCCCGGGTAAAAGGTTTATGTTGAGGCATTGATTGCTAATGCTATGTTGTATGTGTATTTGTGAGAAAGCATTGTTAGGACATTAAAATTCAAAGTTCAACAGCGGTTCGACTAACTTGATTTCACTCCTAAAGGCAGTGTGGTAGAGTGGTAACAAAAACAGCAAAGAAAAATGAATAAAATATGATAAAACTTGCAAAAGCAGACCCTGTTGCACAACTAATATTATGCAAAACTGAAGAAAGACATTTAACAGACTGCAAAAGACTTCTGAAAAGTAACGCACTGAACGTGTGTGATGTGTGTGCACAGTCTTACGTTTGTCGTCAGGGTGTACCACTTTAGCAGCTGCATGCTCCCAGTCAAAGATGAACCTGTAGAAGCAGAGCTGGTTGTACAAGGCCTTCTCGGAGTACTGTTGAGAGAACACACACAGACACAAACAGTCAACAAAAATCAAAGATGAGCAAACCCCACTGCACGTTTTCATATCAGCTGTGTGATGGTGGATACGGAGCTTCACGCTTGAGGTGTTTTTGTGTTTCTCTATTTTATATCCTGCATTAACAAGTGATTAACCACTGTTCCATTTCGAGAGTGGAGTCGGGATCATCCAAAACAGAGTAACACACCGGGTTTACCAGTGAGAGAAACAGGCTGATTGAACTGCGAGGGTAGCACCCTGCTCCAATGACTATACCTCCCCGAAAACATCTCCCTTCTTCTGCGTGACACGCTGAAGCAAGAAAACAAATTTGCTTGCTTTGTTAATCTCCACTGCAATTAAGTGGAGCCACACGACAGCCTGCCAGAGAGAGAGAGAGAGAGAGAGAGGGAGAGAGAGGAGGAAGAGACGGAGAGGATGAGCAAGACGGAGAGGTGGGAGGGAAAAAAGAAGAGCAAAAAGAGAGCAAGGGTAAAGATACAGAAAGAAGTGAGAGAGAGGGAGAGAAAGAAAAGAGGGGATCAGGCCTGAAATACCCTCCCTCATAATAGTTTGTTGTGATAAGCCATTGTGAGAGAGGCATGCGAACAGCCGAGGCTGTCAATTTGATTAGCCATTATACTGCATGTTTAATTGCAGTTATTGGCTCGTCATTTCCCTGCTACGCTGCAGAGGGCACGCTAAGCCCCGACCCCACACTGCCATCAGGTGTGCGCCGAGTGCTTTATTATTACCACCAGGAAGAATCCCCTGACAATTCCTGTGTGTCAGTATCTGTGTGTGCGTGGAGGGAGTTTGTGTGCGCCCATTATACCTGCCAATCGGCAATGTGCGTAATTGTAATTTCAGTTTTTACTGCTGTGGCATAATCAAGTGGCGAGAGTATCTAATGCAGCTAAATGCAAACTATGTGATGTGTGAAAGTGAGTGTGTGTGTGTGTGCGCGTGTGTGTTTAATGGCTTTCTATGACTGCCCACATGGCACGCACAGCTGTTGACCGTTGATGCACTGCCTAGTCAACAACCAAACCATGCACATCCCATAATGGAGCCTCGGTTACGGTTGCCAAGGTTGAACAAGCTCGGTCGGCACAAACACCGCGCGCCACTTCTTCCTCTTGAAAATGAAACGCGTTCACACGCACACACAACACTTGCATTCAAACAATATAATGCTGATTGGGGGCGGTCCGGCCGCTGCATACTGACTGACTGACAGGTGTCAGAAAGGCGTGGCTAAAATGTTACAGGGTTGTTATTGAATTTAGAACCCCTCAACCCCACCTCACTCACTCTCTCTCTCCCTCACACACACACACACACACACCTTCCTCGTCATTCAGCTCGGCGCTTTGTTCCTGCACTGACACCATTTCAATTTGCTCCACAAATCTGCAGCATTTTCAGCCTGACTGCCTAAGGAGCAAACCAGCTGTGAAATTGCCTCTCTCCCGGGAGTGTTGGACCCCCCAGCCCCCACCTCGTACCCCTTTGCTCCTTTGCCTCCCTCGTCCCTGACTGACTACCCCCCCTCTCTTCAATCTCCACCCAACACACACACACACACACACGCTAGCCGGCCCATGTATGCCCGCAACAGTTATGCAAAAAGGGCGTGTGTATACGAGGAGAAAAGAGAAAATGGAGTCAGGATGTATAGAATAAAGGGAAAAAAGTGAGGAATGAGAAAAGGAGGCTAAATCATACAAATTGATCCAAATCACAGAGCAACAGTCTAAAATGGCTCGCACAATAAAACGAGCACTCAAGACTTCCTCAGTCTTAAAAACACCTGTCTTTATCTTTTAGGGCGACACGAACAAAGGCACACACATCCGACCTCCAGAGAACTTTTGCGCACTATACTGTCGCTCAAGCACGCCGGTGAAGCAGTTAATGAAAAGGTAGTCAGTCAGACAATATTTCTCCGTGTGTATGTGAGGAGAGACAGCAGTGCAGCAGGGAAACATTATTAAAAAAAAAAAAAGAAAGAAACATGGATGGAAAGAGTGCGGAAAAGCTGCAAGTATTCAGCGGCGTGACATTGAAGAAAACATCACGGCAACAGAGGCACAGACAAGGCCTCGGTGTTACACACTCTCCTCCATACTCTTCCCCAGCTTTGCTGCAAACATGCGTTGTAAATACTAAAGCCACAATATCCAAGCCCTCGCACAACTGCAGCTGCAGAAAGAGAGAGGGAGCGGGAAAGGGAGGGCGATGGAGAGAAACAAACATACATTTTCCCTCAGCTGTGAGGCCACAAGGCTTTAAAACTCTTGAGCTTTTTAGATGCGATGAGCGTTATTGCCGGTTGTGGTAGTCACGCCGATCAGCTTCACAAGACACCATAATGAGTCAATATATGTAAATCTTTACTAGGCAAACACGGCGGGAAACAAAGGCATTTAACTGGTGCTCTCGCCCGCAAGCCTCCAACGATTCAGCACCGGTAATTTCTCCCCATTGAAAGGCATAATTGCCTGCTATTTGAAGATATTCATGCTCAATTTTTGAAATTAATTTCAATTGGGGGGAAATGTAGAAATGTCAGCTCCAGTGAAAGGGATTTGATTTCAATTATCCTCGCTCAAAGGACTGTGATTTCCAAATACACTTAAGCAAAATTATGACAAGAATTTTTGTTCGGCAAAATTCAGTGTTTAAAGAGCGATTAGGCGATAATGGGGCAGCTTTGAGCCGGCAGTGAATGCAGCCGTCTCCCTCTGAAAGGCACTCAATTATCTCTGATTGCTCCCGCTATAATGTATCAAATAGAGATACCTGCTATTGCCGTAATTTGTGTGAAAATTAACATGCTGCAATTTCCACTAGAGGGAAAAAGGGAGCTCTAATGGGCGCCTGAGCGTACATCAATAAAACGAGGGGAGAAAAAGAGAGACACAGAAAGGGAGGGTGAGGAGGAGGAGGAGGAGGAGAGAAAGAGCGAGCCAAGAGAAGAGAGAATGAGTATAAGAGCTAAGGAGGGGAGGGAAAGAGAATGAAAAGAAAGGAGAAGGGAAAGAAAGCAGTGAATAAAAGGAGGAAAGAAAAGGAAAGTCAGGACAGATTCGAGGCAGGGTGAGAAAAAATAGCCTATTTGAGTTAAGCACTGTGGAGGGAGGGAGAGGAGAGAGGGAGAGATGAAGAGTGAGCGAGAGAGGAAGAGAAAGAAATTTAATTTACTGAAAATATTACAAATTGCACCTGTGCATAACTCCCCCAAATTACCAACCAATCAAGGCAGAGTGCCTATTACTCTCCCATTACATGGAGATCAGATCACGCTCTGAATCTGTGTCCAGAGAGAGAGGGGGAGGGAGGGAGGGAGGGAGGAAGGAAGGGAGAGAGAGAAGGGAAGAGGCAGAGTAAGAGAGACGAATAGAGGAAGGAGAGGAGAGGAGAGGCAGCCCCCACAGCGACGGTAAATGTACCATGATGCAACAGAGAGCAGGGAACGCAGAGTCACAAACAAGATGCTCCTCCACAGAAGCTCTGGCAGAGACAAGTGCTTTTAGTGGAACATACACAAAGAAGAATCACTGATCGTCTTTCTGGCTGCGCCTCATATTAGCTCTATAATCTGTGATGATCCTGGCAGACAAAAAGGGAACGCAGCCAGCGATCCAGCAGGCGCAGTCCAGCTGGATGCAGGCGACTCCCGACGAGGGCTTCAAAAACCCAAACTTTCAAAAAGAACACTGCGCTGGAAACTGACGGATTCCTCGTCTTCCTCTCCACTCGGCCGCGCGGTCCATCCACCACCGGCTCCAACAGCCATGAATGGCCTCTTGAGTACTTTGCATAATTAGCAGCAATTAAGTATGTAAGCTGCTGGGCTATTAATCTCCATCCACCGGCTGGATTCAAACAACAGTTTTACCTAATAATGAAATGTCAATGTTAGCCCTCTATGAATCATAATGTGAACGTGAAAAAAAAAAAAAAAAAATCTCTAATAGAGAGTTCAGCAGCAATAATTAGGGTTTAGATATTTTGCTTAAGGACACTTCAGCAGGACAGACGCTGTACTGCTAGGGCAAAGATTTAACTGGAACTGGGTGTTGGTTGAAATATTCAATTCTAAGAAGACTTTTAATTATGCACTTTACACCGCTTTTGCTAAAAATATACTTAATATTAAAAAAAAGTTAACTCAGACAACCTGCAGCTGGATGAAACGAGAGGAAAAAAAAATTCTACACTACACAAAAATACCAGGTTAAAAAGTAGTTTAACGTCACATAAACACACAACCCTCCAGTCGGGTTTGTTCCCACATGACACGAGTAGATATATCACGCACTTCTGCAGCCTCTCCACCGGTCCAGCACTAAATCAGGACGCCCCAGAGGGCATTCTGAATTCTCACCCAGGCTGCCAATACGATGGATTTCAAACACTGTCTTGGGACAACATGCTCAACAAGCTAAATTTAACACCTTTAATGCAGAAACAAGTGCTGACTGTACTTTCATTGCCGCGGGGTAATGAGCAATGGAAATAAACACATTGCAAAAGAGCGCCTGAAACGCAGGGGATAAAATATATTCTTTTATTTACGCGCTTTCACATTCAGCACGTGAACATTTGATGTGGCAGGCTGAGCTGTGGACAGATGATGAACCACTGTTGTTTCTTTTAACTCTTACTTTAGTTTGTCACTAAATCGTAGTCTGATACATAAGCTTGGTACAGCGACCGTAAATTTATTTAAACACCATTGTTCCCTGCCACCATTTCACCTAAATTTCCCCTTATGGCTCTATAAATTATTATCTTAAACCAAAGGCAGCTGGACTTGAAGTTCCCTGAAGACATTTCACCACCCATCCAATCTTGTTTTGCACCTGTCAGACTCTGGGGGCTGCACCAGCCACTTTATGCAACATTCACTTCAATCTAATATGTGGCTTAGTTTTGATATTTATATTTCTGGCATCTTTTTTATTTGACATGTTTATAGGTCTAGTTTAGTGTTTAACTTGTTGCACTGGTGGTTTGAGAGAAATGCAATTTCAATCCCCTGTATGTACTGCACATACAAACTGACACTAAAGCAGGCCGACACTCAAGTCACCTTCTATCCTTAGTGTTTGCTTATTTATCTCAAGTCATATTATTCTCAGAAGTGTTGAAATCAAATTGTGCAGGCTGACAGATTTTTAGCTTTTCTGCATTTCCCCGTTGAAGTCGTAATATGAGTCAGAGAAACTTTTGCTAAAAATGGTTTAACCATGCCGGCACAGTCCTTTGAAAAGAGCAGGCAATTTGACTGACAGGTCAGGTTTACTTATAACTTTAGAGTACCATGGTGACCTTATTTATTCTCTAAATCTTTTTTGTGCATGCATTTGCTACAGAGGGACGGGTTTAGAAAACGATGTCCTAACTCTGATACTACTTTACCGTTTCTAACATACTTTATTTTCACGTAACAAAGCAACTTGAAGGTTTCACTCCTTGTGCAGTTCAGTCTCTTTATAATTAACTACCTTTCATTATATTTAATACAGAAAATGTCATTGTTTGAGTGTTTTAAATTTTGATTTCATTATATCATGGTGGATTATTTTCCTTCCTTTACAGAACTCCACCACTTACATACTTTGTCGCCATGATCAGTTCCATAGATATACATAACCATGTAATCAGACACGATTGGGTCAAAAAGGAAGGTAAAATGAAGACAGGCTACAGTTTTTAGGGTACAGAAAGGGTGCACGAGTGAGCACAGGGAGTTAAATGTTTTATTCAGCCTGCAGTTTAAAGTGCCACGGCCCTCAGGCACAGCAATGGCCGCCTAAGTGGCTACAGTGACAGCAGAAATTGGCCTTCTGGTTTACAACCTGTCGCCACAGAGCCAGACACAGCAAAGCAGCCGGGGGTGGTGGGGGTTGAGACAGATAGGAGCAGAGCAGATAAAAAAACAAAAAAAACAAAAAAAAATGACATGAGAGAGTTAAGGCAAGGGCTGAGACAGGAATAGAAGGAATGGGACAGAGAAAGAGAGGACAAAAAGTAGATTGAACCGTCTTGGTCAAATTGAAAGGGAGAGTGTTTCTTTTAAATCCAGTGGTCAAACTAACAAAGTGTTCATCAAGCGGCCACTGGGAGCTAGACAGACAGATGCTTTTAATGGCTAAACTACCGTCCAGCTCTTAGTGCCTTCCAAAACACATGGAGGCAGGCGTGAGAGCGTGCACGGCCTCACACACTCAGAAGGCAAAGATCAGTTAAATCTTGTAGATGTGGTGAAATGTGACACTAATGAGCAGATATGTATAGCACACATTAGAGGGGAGACTGCAGCTCCATAGCACCATCACCTGGAAGAGAATACAACGAAGTGCGGATGTGTCATTCTGATGTTTGTGGGACTGGTTGCTTTACCTCGGGTCTCAGTGTCGCCCTGGTGCAGGCGGGGCAGATGGGTCCGTGTCGGGAGAAGGCGATGGGCAAACGTCTGGTCCTGTTCTGACAGGCCTGGTCCTCGCACACCAACCAGCCCTGAGACAGAGACATCAGACGGGTTAACTTCCACGAAAAGCTACAAACTGCAGTTGAATTAGTGCACTGAGAGACAAACAAAGCAATATCTGTTCTCTGATCTTTAAAGCGTTTATCAAATTCATGCCACTCCACTTTAAATTCCAGGTTTTTGTGTTGAAATGCATCTAGGACGTAAATATGGCAAGAATAAGATCCATCCAACACAAGAACACAGAAGGGCACGAATGCACAAAAAAAGAAAACGCATTGCCAGCCAGCCGCCTTTCCTACCCTGCGTGATTTATTTATAAAATGTTTTCATGTCGCCATTTATTCAGTCGATAAAGGTGTTCTTGAAAATTGACAGAAAAAAAACTTTTGTTGCCTCGAGGTGCTTTAAAAACTGTTTCTGGTAATGAGGAAATTTTGCTGAAAATTGTTGCTTCCATTTAGCTGCTCTAATTCTGTACAACAATCTGACAAGAAAAGTACTCGCAGGAGAGAAGAGGAGGCTTTGTAAAATAGAAACAACTAAACGAACGAAAGAAAGAAAGAAAGAGGAAAGGGGACAGGGGTGTACGTCCGGCTTCACAGACCACTGTTCTGTCTCTTTACATTTCAATGTATCTTCAGCTGCTGACTATCAGGGACCTGCTCAGACAGGCAGAGCAGTGGACAGCCAAAACGGCAGTAGTTAGGACCTCCTGGGGTGAGGTAGTGACCCTGGGCAGGTGCTGTGGTCTAACCCTCTCAATCTCCCCATATTCTTCCAGACCCCTCCTCCCCCCTTTGCTTCTTATGCCCTGTCATTACTAAGGGGGGGTTTAAAGAGGAGGGGGTTAATGCCCAACTAATGACAGAGCATAAGACCCACCACCATCAGCGCCTTTGCTCCTTTCCTACATCTATCCATCCTTCCATCCATTCAGTCAAAATAAACCCCTTCTAAACCACTGCACCTGTCTCTATACACCCCACTCACACATACCGGCATGCAGTGTTTCTCTGATTGATTTTTTTACGTCTGCCTTTGTCTAGTCTCTTGATCAGCTCTGAGCAGCAGCAGCAAAAATCAAATAGCAGGTTTTTTTCTCTTTCTCTTTACAGTTGACTTAACGTTATATAAACACAGGTACCTTCAAGACTCCTGAACTAACCAATACAAAGTGGGTGTAGGGATGTATTTCTAGTACAACTGGCTATTTAAAGTTACTTTAAAAACAGACACCATGTTTCTACAGTTTATGCAGCTACTCTGTCAAATCCAGACAAAAAGAATTCTAGATTTGACTGTCTTGGCCAGAACAGCCATGTAACTAGTTGGATGGTTATCAGTGATGTTTTTATACGGGTACTTCATCTAGATCTGTTTGTGATCTGTTTCACATCTGTGAAGTTTTTATTTATTTATTATTAACCTTTATTTTACCAGGCAAATTGCTTGAGATAAAAAAAAAATCTCTTTTACGAGCAAGGCCTGGCCAAGAAAGCAGCAACAAGATAATAACTAAAAGTTAAAAATGTATTAGTATTTTTTACTTATTTTGTACAACAAAGGCTTAAAATATAACGCAGGTCTTTTTTTATTAATGCATTGCAGAACATACACACCTAGCAGCCACATCATTACGACCACTGACAGGAGAAGTAAATATCATTGACAGTTTAACGTTCTGCTGGGAAACATCTGGACCTGGCATTCATTCATGTGGATGTTACACAGACATGTAGCACCCACCTAGACCAGACCAGGCCCCCCCACCCCATAGCAATGACACTCCTTGATGCCATCCCCAGCAGGATGCAGCCTGACACAGACACACACAAAAACACTTCAGGAACAACTAAAAAACCCATGAAGAACATCAAAAGGTGTTGACCTGGCCTCCAAATTCACTAGATCCCAAACTGATCAAGTATCTGTGGGATGATCCACAGAGGCCCCTCCCCTTAACCAATAGGACCCAAAGACCCCCACTAACAACATCCTGTTGACACTACAGGACACCCTCAGAAGGACCATGTCCATTCTCTGATGAGTCACAAGGGGCACAAGGGAGACCTAAACTGGATTGATTCTAAAGTTTACTGGACTTAATGGTTAATAATAGTGCAAAACCAGGGAATATTCTAAATTATCAGACGCAAAAAAGAAAAAACCTTGATTGGGACATTTCTACTTGGATGAGTTGTGAAGCGTCTTCAAGTCCAGTTGCCTTTGTTTGAGTTTTGTGTTAAGATATTCATTGAGATCATTTTCTTATTTGCAGTAAAAGACCATTTTGTCATGTTGATCAGTGACAAAGCATCCTTGATTTCATTCACTCTGACAGAAAGCTGCAAAACAAAATACAAGATTGATTAAAAATGGAACAAACCCTTTGAAGTAGTGACATAATCTTAGGCAGTGTACAGCAGTTACGACTTGTTCAGTACAGAGGCACACCGTGTAAACAACCGAGCCATGACAAGCTGGTCGAAGACATGACGCCTGGTACTTGCAAGATGTACCAACACTAATTCTTAAATCTATCTGCTGCTCCTGGAAACACTTTCAGAATCACTGACCACGTATGGATCGAGGAGGACAATAATCATACTAATTACCTTCCTTGTGTTTCTTTTGTCACTGTTGAGGTGATCCATATTTCATTTTCATTCTAGACTCACAATCTCCCAAGACTTAACATGAGGCCTTGCTTAGAGAGTTAGTGTTTTTATTTTAACAACACCATATACGCCATCATTCATCATTCAACAGTCTATGTAACTGCAGCCTTTATATGACATTTGGCAAAGTCAGCAAGCTTTCCCTTCTAAAAGTGATCATATTTACAACATATCCATGATTGATTTAAGGTTAACAGTATGATTATCTGTCAATTCATTTAGAATTAAGTGCTACATTAAAGTGAAAGGAGCATTCTCAAATAACAAAAATAGGGATGTAGGTGTCGGCATTAAGACCAGTGCTTTAGTCAACACACAAACAGACTCTCTCTCACACACACACACACACACACAGATCAAGCCAATCTCCTCTAAATGAAAACCAAACACACACATATGTCCCAAATCAATTAGAAAGTCCCAGAGTTAACAGGTCCACCCACAAACCCCAGCTCCTAATTAGCTAAACACCTCCGCCGCTCTTGTGCAAAGAGCCGAGCATCATGGGAAATCATGGAAAAAGCCTGCCTCACCGTCTCTGATAAAGACACACGCAGGACAATGGTTGGTGGAGGTGGGAGATAAGGAGTATGGGAGCGGGAGGCCGTCTGATCGCCGTCTTTTTTGTGTACTTCTTATGACACAGGCCTCGGCACACACTGCCGTTCCCATGGGACAGCGCGCACGTCCAAATATTCAGTGCGCGAACAAACACGAAAATCAATCGGCATTCACATGAATTAAAATGAATTAATAAGGCACACATTAAAGACGGAGGAGGTTTAAAGGAGGGGCAGCTACACAGAATGCCGTTCTTCTCAAACCCTTTCACACACATGAAATATAAAATAATAAGATTAAGAGCAACAGAACAGTGACTAAAACCAAGAAACACATCAGGGAAAAAAAATAAATAAAAAAACATCTAATTGAGGCATTTTGCCAGAGCGAGGGTGGGGGGGTGGGGGTGTACAGTCGGACGTGAGAGAATAAAGGCTCATAATTGCATAATTATAGCAGTGGATACCTGACACACTGAATGCAGACGTCAAATGAGTTCCACATAATTTAACCAAACAGAGGCAAGACCAGGCCACGACAGGGCCCACCACGAAATATACCCTCCCTCTGCTTCCTCTTCTTTGTCTGCTTTTTTTTTTTTTAAAAAACACCCTCATTTATTCAGAAGCCTCTCCGCTCCATTACATTGTTACAGTTCAGATCTGAGATTTAAACATCCTCCTTAGAGCGGTACTTTTTTTTTTTTAATTCTTGAAGCTGCAGGGATGTTTGTGGAGAAGTGGGATGTGTTAAAATAGATCTGCAGTGAGGGTGTCGCTGCTTTTGACCATTGAACTCTTTACTAATATGGCTCATTAACACTGAAACAATTAATCAGTGATTAGTCAGTGAGAATTAACCGACAACAGCTGAGATAATCTATTTACCGTTCATTCAATCAACCGTTTATCAGGCAAAACATACACTTTGAACTGACAGTTCCAAAAAAGAAATCTTTCTTATGGGAAATGAACTGACGATAACTAACTTTTAGCTTTAGCTGTAATCTTGTTTCTTATGAGGTTTCCTTTGAGGTAATAATTGTCATTATTGACAGTTTTCTCCAGTTGATTGATTAATTGCTCTATGAAACTGCTGGTTTGTAACTGTTTTACACCTTTTAAATGCACTTTTGTACTCTTCTGTTCTGTTTCTGTCACTGCAAAACTGTAAATTTGACTTTGTGATGGTATAAAACGAGACATCAGCACTTTAACATGCATCCCTAGTGTATGAGATGAAGTTGCCGTGTTGTTCAGACTGTGTACATTTTCCAATTTCATAATTTCAAAAATGTCATTTTCTTGTAAAACTGACTGTTGATGATTAATGATCTGTCAATTACCATAAACTGATTAACAGACTAATCGCTCAGTGCCTCTCTGAAGTGACTTCTGTAGCAGAGGAATCCACCTGCCACAAGACAGAAGCACCTCTAGCTGGTATTTGTGCTTTAGCAGTCAACACTTCCAAAGTGAATAGACCTAAAATCGGTCTACTTCACAAACACGCACTCTGTCTCTCGCTCTCACACACACACACGCACGCACACACACAGACGCACGGAGTGAAAAGAGCTCAAACGGTTCCACTTTGTACCTCCTCCGCTTAATCAAAGCTTCTCTATTCAACAATTTGACCTTTTGTTCAAAACAGGATTATCACCTTCTCTGGTCTTCATTCACCCTTTCTCTCTCTCCCTCCCCCTTTCTTCTCTTGCCCCTCAGCCCGTTTCCAGGGGCGACCCGCATGACGAGGGTAATTGCAATAATTTGTTAAATGCCATGGCAACGGTGGTTAGATGGGAGGGGTTTATAAAAAAAAAAAAAAAGGAGATGGAAGAATTGGGTGGTTCAGGAAACAACCGAATCTCTCATTTTGCCAAAGACAGCGGGATGATAGGAAGGATGGGAGGAGAGAGAAAGAGAGAGAGAGAAGAGTGAACAAGTGTTTGCCCATTCTCAGGGTGCGGGTTTATTGATAATCGTGGGGGTGAGGGTGGGGTGGGGGGCAGGAGGTAATTTCACTAATGATTAATGTCTCTGTGGTCTTGGCTCAAGACGCCAACACACATGGACGTATATCCGTACACCTACACACCCACACACACCCACCCACACACACACACAGAGGTACGGAGCTTTCACTCTATCTGGCCAGACAAACAGCTCTATTTGAACTCTCCCTCGGCCTGAAAGGAATCCTTAATTACACAATATTACCCCTCTTCATTGCCCCGCTGTGTGTGCTGTGTCCACTGCTGTTCAGCCTACAGTGGTGTGTGTGCGTGTGTACGTGTGTGTTGCTGTGTGACGTGTAAGTATTCAGTGGTAGCAGCTGTTTCACACATCGTGACAAAGGGGCTGAGGGGGACTCGCTCCCCGCACATTCACCACACTAATTGATTTCTGTTCAGCACTGTGGGAGAGTTACCCCCACATACACACACATTTACAGACATTACATTCCACTCACTCGAGACCAAGGTGTTGGAAGCTACCAGGAGAGAGAGAGGAAGAGACGGAAAGAGAGAGAGAGGGAGAGAGGGAGTCCTCTACAAAGACAACACAGGCATCCAGTTTAATTCGTTCTCAGGGTGTAGACAGAGTACAGTGATGACTCCTCTACTGTTTCTGCTCTACCTAAAAGGAATCTGACAGTCTGTGGACGTCAGTGTGCTCATACTGAACCAACAGGGATCTGAGTGAGCAGCTTTAAAATGCAACATTGCACATTATGTTGTAGCTACCCGATACAGGAAACGTCCAAGGCTTCCATCCTTGAGATCAGTAAAACAGGAGCAAAGGAGTATCTCACAGTATATGATGCATTCATTAGTTAAACTGGACAACTGACTGGGCTAATCTGATATGACATGGATGAGAATCTGAGTTGTTTGTCACCTGAATGCATCCCACTTGGAACAGAAAACTAAATGAGTCATGTTGTACAGGCTGGAAATCCATCTCAGACAAAGTGATTTTGAATAACTGATTTCTGTACCTTTCTGTAACACATGATCACACCATCCTCTCACTATGACTGTCTAGCTGTGTGGAGATGAGGATGTGGGCCAGGTTGGACCTTTCAATAAAATGTTATTGCAATCCATCCAAATGTTTGAGATGTTTCAATCTGCACTGTGACAGACACAGTGATTGTTTTAAAACTGGGTCAAAATGATCTTCATTTGAAGCAAAGCCATACCCCAGATGTGCCAACTAGATGAGGTTGTCGAAAAAACACCAATCTATGAATCTATGAAATAACTTTAAATCAATTGCTATTTAACTGAATCACTTCAGTAGCGATCCCTAACTTTTAACGGATCCATTCCTAACTTTTTTCTAATTCATGTTACAATACTCATTGTGTATTTAATCAAGTTTGCATTTCTGACCTGAGCAGACAATCCACATCTTCACACCTAACATATGCAGGGACTAAAGTCATCCACCCTGTAAAACGTATACTCCAACAATTAAAGTAATCTTATAAGCCAGGAGGAGCCTTGTATTACTGGGAGAAATGTGTTGATCTTTAAAGTCAACCACGTTCACTTGGTTGTAATTTTGGTTTCCGCTGATACTCACTAATCATGTCAAATTACTGCATGTGCATGTTAAACTTGGTATTCAAACTAAGAATGGCCATTTAAGTATTTCCACGGATCATGCTCTTACAAATCTTTCTGCAGCTCTTTTCACTTTGTGCACACAATGTGCTCTTTGGTTGAAAATGTCAGCGCAGTGCCCTGCTGAGGTTTCCTTCGTCTCTCGTCCAACATGTTTTTAATGGCGTCTCTTAACATTACTGCATCTGTTGCATCCCCCATTGTGTTAAATACAGACTGAGCCTTTCATAGATACTTTGTGGAAGGTCAATTTTCACAGGTTTTGACTATTTCATTATATACAGCTCAGCTTCTTTGACCACTTGAGTTTGTATTTTGTCAGCCGAAGCATTAATTTTAATTTCTTTAGGAATGTGTTGACAAATAGTGGTATGCAGCAGTCACAGAATTCACCAAGCCTAAATGTAGTATTTGTGTGCCAAAGGTGTACTATATTTACATCTGGGATACATTGTGGATATATGTAAGTTTGCAAAAAGGCTGAGGAAAACAACAGAAAGAAGATTATCAGCTGCACTAGTTGAGTAAGTTGCAGTATTAGGCACAAAAGAAAAAAAAAGTCAATTTGTGGACCTGCAGATAGGTAGGAGGTTAATGTGTGCTCCAGTGTATATCATTTTGAAATGCATTCATTTAAACTCAGAAATACTCACAGAGTAATATTTCCTGATGTGGCGCCGGATGTCGAGTAGAAGCTTGTTGCTGATGTTGACGGTGTAGTCAGCGGGGCTACACCCACATGGGATGTGACAGCATCGCATCAAACTGGGCTCCAACTGTGGACCCTGAAAAAGAAAACATGTCAGATATACAGATACAGTGTCTTCAACTGGAACTATGTATTCTGATCTAATTCAAACTACCTAAAGAAAATGCATTTGGGGGATCTGACTGGTCGGAAAGTCTGCATGATGCTGCAGCCTCTGTGCAGCTCTCTAACGGTAAAAGAAAAAGGTTGCATCTTGTGACAATCCAATGTTCTGCTGGGAAATGTTTGGACCTGGATCATGTGGATGTTACTTAGACATGTAGCACCCACCTAGACCAGACCAGGCACCCCCACCCCATAGCAATGACACTCCTTGATGGCAGAAGGAGGTCATAATATTATGCCTGATCAGTGTTCACACTGTGAGACAGATCTGAGTTTGGGATCAATAAAGCTGTTGTGAATAAAACACATTGCTACAATTTATTTGAGTTATTCATTCAAACTGACTTCACTGACAGACTGCGCTGCACTCCTCTGTGAGCAGTCTACATGAGACCTTCTGAACCAGGGGCAGTCAAACTAGCATCTAACTGCATTGGCATCCATAAAACTACGAGACCCAGCAATGTGTGGGAAGCCATTTGTTAACAAAAAAGGTGATTGAGATTAATCCAGTATTTTCTTAAATAGCTGTAATTTATATATAAAAATGGTTTCACAACGCTGGAGTCGGCTATTCTGAATCCGCAGGTACAATGGCATTAAGGAGCAATCTCCCTCTCCTGTGCATAAATATATGAATACAAGAAATCATCAGAGCTCCATTTTTAACCGCTAGAAATAAAAAGCGGTTACGTAACACAGAAACTTGGCCATTACCTCCAAAGACTCGTCAAACATGGAAGGTGTAAGAGCTTCAAGCACCCCTGGGTCCAGGAGATTTGAACGTTATTGTAGCCTGAAGAAAACAGGTCAACATGACCCCAGCACCCCTGAATTGTCCACTTGACAGCCAGCCTTGTAGTTAATGCAATAAAAGAAAGTAGCCGCAGTACATAACAATTACACTAAATGTAACGGCTTTAAGCATTTGCTCCTTTAAACCTTAACTCCATTTACCTGTCACAGTGACAGTTACAAAAAAAAGAAAGGTTTCAGGTGGGAAGTCGGTGACACAAAAGTATGCATGTGATACTCCCCCCACCCAGGCATGCATGGGGCTTTTTTTGCAGCTACACACATTAACTCCCCACATCTCAGTCTATCCTCCTAATTTTGTCTGCTCTGCTCTGGATGAAAGCAACCTCCCTTCTTCTCTTTCCATGATCTCCTCCCCTCCTGCTCTTTATCTCACTGCTTTCATTTCAAACTCCCACCAAAACAAGTTGTATCTCTTAAAATTACACACCACTTACTTGTCAGCTGTTTTATCACTGGGCAATTAAATGAAAATATGAAACATCTACAGTACTTTCTGTCTCGTGTTCGTGTGAGAAAAGTTCAAATAACGTAATCCGTGGATCATATCTTTTAACGCTCCTCGCTCCCCTAAGTGTTCGTCTACACCCCAACCAACTGTCATCTTTACCGCCTCCTGTCTGCACCTTAAATAGACTTCTGAGAAACTGTAAAACAATTTGAAAAGGTTTACGATGTCAACTGTCTAACCAGGCTGTTTTCAGCGATGTCTTGGTTTGATAATGTGCAGCTTTCACAGCGTGCTGATTTAACTGTCCACGTTTGGATTTCCAGAGCTCTATTAAAACTGTACTCAGGGAAATCCCTGCTGCTCTATCCAGATTTCTTTTTTCCCTCCACTCTTAATCTTTTCATCCCTCTCCCCCGCTACCCCCATCAAACAACTTTCCTCCTCTGTCTGTCCTCCATCATCCATCACCGCCTCCTCCTACCATCTCTGGCTCTGTGTCAGTGGTGGAGTCAAGGCCCATCTGTCCTCCCCTCTCACTGAGCTGTTAGACCATGTTCGCCACCTTAATTAACTTACTGTCTTATCAGTTACTGTGTGTGTGCGTGTGGACCGGCTTCTGACACATGGTGGAAAATTAACATCAGTAATCAGACAATTCCTGGTTGAGTTAAAGAGTTTGAAATGATTCAGTTAAATAATCCAGGAGAACATTCTGTTTAAAGTATGTGGATTCTTTTCTTTTCTTACGCAAGCATTTTAACTAAATGTAAGTGTGAATGCGTGTCAACAAAAACACACTAGTGTATCTCCAGTGTGTCATGATATCATCCTTTTATGGGCTATGTGCAACACTCTTATTTTAATTGGGCAAGTTGTCTCCAACAGTCGAGGACAGAGGCTTGTCAGTTTTATTAGTGTCTTCCAGACGAGAAAAAGCTGCGTGCCCTGCTCCTCATTAGAAACTGATAACACACACTCACGACCTTGGCCTGACAAATGGTAGGAGATCAGTGTGCA
This sequence comes from Planiliza haematocheilus, assembly GCA_005024645.1. Lineage (NCBI taxonomy): Eukaryota > Metazoa > Chordata > Actinopteri > Mugiliformes > Mugilidae > Planiliza > Planiliza haematocheilus. The sequence continues at coordinate 604,740 of SRSE01000811.1, forward strand.
TGTGTGTGTGTGTCTGTAGAGCGGCAGGGGTTAAGGAAAGGCTTTTCAAGTTGTGGAGTCCAAACTATGCCAATGAAAACAGAGTCCGTATTGGAGCCAGGCAGCTGTCTAAAAATACAGACAGAGACACAATATGGAGGATGACTAAAGCATGAATCCTTCACAGGAAGTTTCTCTGAAAATGCCTTCGCATTCGACACTCTCCCACTCCTTATTCGTGTCTCTGATTAATTCATTACACCAGTGAAACACACCATTAGTGGCAAAACTATCTCCTCTTTTTGATTTCAGTCTTTATTCTTATCTCTGGGGGGCTCTTTGTGTTTGTGCTGCACACACAGTGCACATTTCTGACGCCACAGCTTGTTCTTCTGCCTAAGCTACACAGATTAAATATGATTTCAAATGCATGCGTCGTGTAAGAACACAGAAGAATAATAATAGAGGATGTGTGTAATAACTAATGCTGTGTTTGTGTTGACTTCTACTCACAGCTCCTTCGAAGACGCTGTCGTAGATGTTGTCAGTGCTGCACTGAGGGCAGGTGAAAGTAAACTTCTCACAGTCTTTGTAGCGCTCCTCGTCAGTCAGCTGCACTGGAGCCCCCAGCATGCCGTCGGCCTCCTCCTCCCTCTGGTGCTGCTGCTGAGCCCTGAACTGACTCGGGTCCAGACCTGAGATGGACAACAGCTTTCACTAGGGATCGTTTCACATACATTGACAAATGTTTTTTTTACAGACTGGGCTGAAGGCAAAATACATTAGGAGTCCAAAACATAACGAGTATTTTCATTGCTATTAAAGCACAATGACCCTTCTATTTTGCACTTTTATTAGGCTATTGTGATATAAGGTGAAACAAGACTTCTATGTTTAGCCGTTTCAGCTGTCAACAGACCATAAAAGAGGAATTACGAATTCTGTTGTCACAAAAGGGGATTGGTCTTACCACTCCAAGTAAGCTGTGCCCCATAAATACCTTGAGGTTGATCTTTATTTACAAAAGAGAATTATATTGTCTGGAACTGAAAATGAGAACTCGCATCAATTAACTATATTCATTTAAAATCTTGTGTAAATTAATGTCAACAAGACTAATTAAAAACATGTTCTCACTAGAACTTTTGACCTTTTCAGCTAATTTGTGAACTAATTTGCAACCTGAAATTCTTTTACAGTTTATAGCAGGGGTCTCAAACTGATCCGTGAAAGGGCCACTGTGGCTGCAGGTTTACATTCCAACCCTGGAGCAACCCTGCAGCACCCATGCAGTGGGTGTGGCTGGCAAGTTTTTGTTCCAATCAAGCAAAAGGATACTTGCAGCCACAGTGGCCCTTTCACGGATCAGTTTGGGACCTGTAGTTTATAATAACGTGTCATTCACTTACCCAGCCATGTGGCTATGAGCACACTGTCAATGCCCTCGATGGGGTCACAGATGCGAGACACCACAGGGTGGACTTGCTGGGCCAGGTAATACTGAATGTCCACACTGAGACCCTCCTGCTTCTGAAGCTGCTCTAAGGCGTAGGCTCTCTGACTTGCTGCCAGCGTGGAGCCATCCTAGGGGAGGAAAAATAATTTCCGGAGTTAGATTGTGATCGTGTGTTAAAACTCTGAACAGAAATAAGAAATAATGTCTCTCTTATATGCAATCACCTTGCAGATGATGTAGGAAACTGTATCACCAGCTTTGACCCGGCGACCACCTTGAGAGTTGATCCACAGAGCCACGTGGACGTGAGGGAGACTCTTCTTATCTGGGTAGTCCTGAGGATCCTTAGTCAGTGCCTGGAAGAAGAGGAAAATAAAAGATAGTGAAGATAAAAGATCGCAAATACTAAAACTGCCTGCACAGATTATAGCATAAAGGTAAAAATTATTTGCAAAAGCCACATACAAGGTGTAGATGTGTCCCTGCATGAACCACAACAGCATTTGTTGTGGTAATGTTCTATTATGTATTCACTATATTGTTCATCTGTTTTCCACTGTGCACACCTCACGTCAACTCAGGTTCTAGTTTTACTTCCGTAAACACCATTTAAATAGAGTTACAGCTCCGTCCTCACCTTGTGTATCTCGTACTGGTTGAGTGGTATGGCTCCACTAGCAACCTTCTCTCCAATCTCCATCAGGTGTTTCTGGATGTTCTCCACAATTGCATCACGACTCTGGTCTGACAAGATCTGACCAATCACGTAGCTAGAAGAACAGATGAGATGTTTTGACCATTGAATGAATAATAATTTGAAGCTCAATGAGTCTGGCACAGACCATGGCCATCTTGCCATGGTTAAAGAGGTGGAGCGAGACAGCAGTCAAAGAGGTCGGTCGCACTCAGGCTTATTTATGTAAAACTTTAAGCCTTGATAATAAATATCTATATTATTTGAACAGGTGAGATAAATTCAAATGTAGCCCAATAGAGTTGCCATGGATAAAGAAATTAGCTAGAGACCATAGCAATCTTTTGTATTGCTTGTTACATACTCCGCAAGAAGCAAGAACTTGTTCTTGTTCTCGACGTTTGCAAGAACGAGAACAAGTTCTGGCCAGGTCATTCATACTTTGCAATAAACTCAAGGGTCAAACTCATAGTGCCATCTCACTGCAGCATACATCACATGCGCTAAGCATTGTGGGAGATGTGGGAGAAGGACAACAACTTTTTATTATTTTCAGATGTCGGCCAGTTGTTTCGGCGACCGTGTCCTTCAGATCACACAATTCAAATGTCATGCACCCACGCACAGTATGCCAATCTCTACCCAGGAGAGATTAGCTGTCACACTGCAAATATTAACATCTGGGAGCTCACATAGTAACATAAACCACACCCACTTCCATTTTCTGATTAATCACAAAATAGTTGTTGGACACCACACAAGAAAAGAGTTCGGCCCAAATAACGTGTCGAGAACAAGCTGCAAAAACTCCCTCTTGTGCAATACCAACAATAACAGTGTCAACATGCTAATATTAGTGCATGAAACTTCGTTTTTATTTAATTACATTGGGTTTAACTAACGTACTTGCCACACTCCTTGGCCAGGCCGCACCAATCCCTCCGGACAATGTCCAAACCCTTGAGCTCCTGCTTGACGCTATATTTCCCTTCTCCATGTTGCTCCACCACCAGGGCTGCATATTTCTTTTTCTTCAGCAGCAACAGTGACTTGAACACACCATCAATGTCAATCTCCAGTAGTTTGTACAGCTTGTTTACTTCTGCCTTCACCTGGGAGTACACAACACACATAAGCAATTAGAGAAAATGTCAAACTATTCCACTGCTGGGTATACATGTAAACACAAAGACATGCAGGCTTAAAAACGCACCTTATTGCCAAGTTTGAAGACTTCCTCCAGAGATTTGCTGTTGGTGTTGATCATGATGGAGTCAGTGTCTCCGTAGATGACTTCCAGATTCATCTGAATCACACAGGTAAAGAGAAGCTCTAAATAGCATCATTTCTAAAACATAAATTATATGAATCTCCAATTATGAATACAGAATAGGTGCAACATCAAATGATGACGTTGCGTAATATTAAATGATAATACAGAAGAACAGCAAAACAACTTTTAATAACCCACCTTCTGAACCATGTCCTTGGTGTGCATCAGAATCTAAAGAGGAGAGGCGATACAATAATATAAATGGGGCTAGCAATAAAAAGCAATACAGCACACACATAAGGACAGTAAACAAACATGTCTCAGAAACAAACAATGATTAAATATCGTTTCTGTTATTTATTGTGTAGTGTGTGTCTCTCTCTTTGTGTGTGTGTGTAGTCGCGTTTGTGTGGACATGAGAGCGGAGCAGGTGACTTGCTTTTAAATGGGGGATAATTGGCTAAGAGGGCAATTATGAGAGCGTGCTGTGACAGGCGTCTTTTCAACCCACACACATTCCTAGCCAGGCAACACGCACTCAAACACACACACACACGCACCGTAATGACTCGTAATGGCCTTTATAACCTGCAGGGTGAGTGACGGAGAAATAAGAGAATTCTGTTAACGCAGGTCGCCCAGTATGTGTGTGCGGAAGAGAGGGAAAGCTCTAAGCAGCAGAGGGATCCTAACAGGTGGGGGCCCGCAGGAGGGGAGGGCCGTGCGGGGGCCTCGGGTCGCTAATCTGGGGGGTCGGAGGGACAGAACGCGGTGTGACCTGTCACCAGCAATCTGGTCCTCAATCAACCGCGGACGCATATATACACACCCCGACTCACACTGTGCTCCGTGTGGGGACAAGGACGTGGCTATTTCAGAGTGTGAGGAAGGGGCGGGGTCGGGCCTCCACTCCCTGAAACCAGAGTGGGACGTAAGCATGCTTTATGGGCTGCTACATACCACTGTACGGTGGGGGGAGTTTGAGTCATTCACAGAACAGCCTCCTCCATTAGGGACTGCAGTCAAGGTCAAGGTCTCACCACAAACACACATCCAAATCTTGGCCTAAGCACATATGCAGTGAATTGTACAGCTAAGCTTTTATGCAGACAACATGACTAGCCTGTCTCCTGCCTGATTAGAACATAAAGAAAAGGAGAACCAGATTAAATGAGTGGAACGGTGTAACCTAACTCCACTGTCATAATACTTGACTACATTATCTGTTTTTGTGGCATAAAAATGAAAATGAAATTTTAGTTTTTGAGTTCCAAATGTGAATCAGAGCTGCATGTAGTGGGCGTAGAGGAGTTTATTTCACATAGTGTACAAGAAGACCTGAAAGAATTTTATGATTTGCCAGTTCTGGGCCACCACTGGCTAGTGGCAATTCAAAGTTGGCTCAACTTCTGAAACTTCCAACAACTGGTTTACTTTACAACTGGCTAGAAAGCCACCTTAAACTGTGTCATTACAACTCTGACAGATCCGTCCCATCTCCCATTCGAACACCAGACTCTTTCTTAGCGCTCCTTCTAATTTATTCTCAACATCCCTTAAAGACCATAGTGCAAGAAGACGATGTGTCTCCTGCACAAACCACTGCTGATTTGATTTCACATCCACACTCTGTATTTTCCTTTGGATTAGGCATAATGCACACAACATTGATCTGGCATTTTAAAGGTGTCCATTGCTTAAAGAAAAAGCAGAGGCAAAGTTTCAGTTTAGTCTTGTTTGTCACAATAATTCCTTTAGCTGACATGAGCACTTCTTGTTTTTAGATAAGCAAAGAGTTGGAGCCGCTCTCAAAGCAGTTTTGCTGTCCGAGACTTGGTTCTTTGGCTGTCAAAACAAGAACTCGTTCTAGATTAGGCTCTGAACTGATGCTTAAAACTGCCTTGGACAACTGGTAACTGTTACAGTACAGTCAGTGTGTTGGAGGGAAAACTGGGGGCTGCATACTAAACAGGATGTCTTTTATCTGTAAACAACTCATATTGAGCTCATCTTGGGTCAAGTAAATTCAGCTATAGCTGTGTGACCTCTGTTTCAAACATGTTGTTAAAATGGTCAAATTATGGCAAAACTGAGCATATTTCAATCTGTCATATTCAGCCTGAATAAACTGAGAAATGCTGTTTTTTGGGGCTTTATCTTTGGTAAAAAAAAGATACATTAAATACAGAATCATCTGAACTTACAAGTACACTGCTACACAACTAGAAGTTGTTCCTCCCACTTCATCTGCATGTGAATGATTTGAATAAAATAAGAATATTACAGCATGTGTACTTGTATATTGTAATATGAGAATAACGTTAAGGACCTATAAGTCTCCACCGGTGCTGTAACACCACCTAAACACTAGCCAGCTCTGTGTCTTCAGTCAGTCAGGTTAACTTTTGTTTCTGCTTCCTGCTTTACTTTCAGCAATGGAGACTAAAACTTTATAGACGATGCAAATGTTTGTGTCTTCCAACCTCGGGAGTTAACCTTTCCTTGATGTGTTACATCTTTAGTGGTCCAAAACAATCGATTCGGTCTGCGTCATGTAGTTACATTTCTGGGGAGGTGCATGTCAGACTACAGCGTAGCGTCTGGGCTGACCCCATCAAATAGACACAAAACCCTAACCTGCCCATAAGTAACGGATTCATTCAAATGAAAGGGAGCGCAATGACGGCAAGTTGCTGTAAAGAGCAAAAGTGGGGAGACAAACGCTCATACCCCAAAAGCCATGGGTCAGGTTGGCTAATACAGATTAGTGTAAAGTGTTTTCAGTAGGGATGTCCAATAATATCGGCCCACCGATAATATCGGCCGATATTGAGTTAAAAATGTAATATCGGGACTTATCGGTGTCGGGTTTTTATAACCGATGTTTGTTCTGTAGGCTTCAGCATTTCCGAGTCTGCATGAACGCAGCATGGGACGTTAACAGGCGTGTGCTTGATGACGTATGACAACAACACGCTAGTCTCATAGGTCGCTAACTGTGGCTAACAAGCTAGCTCACCCGGTGTATGAGATGTCCGTGGTTTGGAAGTATTTCCAAGTGTCACCTACAGCTAAGTAAATTTGTGATTTGCAATGACTGCAAAGCAAAGGTGGTTATGAGAGGAGGAAACAAGGCGTCTTCCTTTAACACATCAAATTTGTTCACCCACCTCAAGAAGAATCATGAGGAGTTATACGCTACATTTGTTTTCCTTGTTTTGATATTGTCTGTAGTGTTGTTTGAGGCAATTTTTTTCTCTAAAAACTCAAAAAATAAATAAATACCACTTTTTGGCACTTTATTCTGTAACTTATTTTGCACAGACAGTGTATACATTTAAAAAGCCGTGTTGCATTTATGTTTGCATCCAGCGGGACATTGCAATAAAATAAGGCATAATGTGTTAATTCCATAATAGGTGATATGTTATGTTGTTACCCAACAATTTTGGAGTAAAAAGACTGCATATATCGGTATCGGGTGATATCAGTATCGGAAATTAAGAATTGGACAATATCGGAATATCGGTTATCGGCAGAAAAGCCAATATCGAACATCCCTAGTTTTCAGCCATTGTATATCTGAAATCAAAGATAAAAACTGGATGTGATTGAGTTTTCTTGAAGATGCTTCAACACTCAGCCTAGTGGCGTCTTAGTTTTATCTAACTGGTGGAAAGTTAAGGGGTTTGTTTGGAACATCTGGTGCTGGCATCCACCTGAATATCACATGATCAAATACCTGTAATCAGAGCATGTTGTTCAGCTTAACCTCGGAGGTATCATGTTTAACCGCTCATCAGTGGCTCTTCCCTTTGTTTTTATGTATTTGGTATAAATGGTGGAATTTCTATAGTATGGTGTATGAAATACAAACAACAAGCCTAAAAAAATAGTCTTTAAAATAAGATACGAGCTTTTCAGAAATACTTGTGAAAAAACTGCACAAGTCCGGAGTGGAGGCTGGAATGACTGGAGAACAGACGGAAGTAAAGGGCAGCGCAGCGATGAGCAGAGCGATGTGGGAAAGAGAGACTGGGAGGGCAGCAAAGTGAGGCTAGCGAGGTGAGAATGCGTTGATGTAATTGATGTGTGGACTCATTTAGACAGGTTTTCCATATGCTGTCAGTTCCAGCAGGACTGACTGCTTTAAGGAATGAACTGTGTGAAAGACAAGTCGTTTGACCATGACGCTGGAATGCGTGCAACTGACGGCGTGTGTGTGTGAGTGCTCATCTTTAAACACATACCAACAGAACACATACTATACGGACGAATGCAAACACATATCCCGAGGGGGTAAAAAGAGTATATGTGTGTGTATGTCTTCACCCCGATGACTAGTCTAGTCACCACCGTGCGTGCCGCTCATTCTGGTTCAAACAACTGAAAAAACTTGACAGAGGACTCATTCCACTAAATGTTATCTTGATATTGTGTAATTCCCTTCATAAAGATGATTCAGCCTCATTCATCTCTCTCCAACAATATTAACCTTCTTAGAAACAAGCATTTAATGACCTCCGGAGTCATCTGAATTCATTTGCAGACTCCTCATTTCCCTAATATCTTCGGAATGCCGGGAGACGCATGAAGCTGGACTGTCTTACCTTGCCTGATTTCTTCTCAGCAAAATTTATAAAGTCTGTTAAAATCTTCTAATTACATCCGTCTTTTTCCTCCTCACACTGTAAAACATTACTCAATTTCCTTCTCCTTGCTCCTGCCTCTTTCCCTTCTCGGCTCCTTGGTTTTAATACAGTGTAATTAGACTGGACAGAAATTGAGCAGCTCGCTGACAAGTGTTCCTGCAGTTCGAAGGATCAGGACGGAAGATCTGAGAACAGAATACATTTGGAATCCCTATCGTCCCCACTCCTTCCCTACTGTGCCAGAACACAGGTGATGTATCAGACATCACATGTGTGTATGCATAGACACTCACCTGCCAAATGCATTACAAGTGAAAATGAATGCATTCTAATTCAGTAGTCCTGCATTAAATCTTAGCTTCATGACTGTTCATATGCTCAGTTTATGTTGAAACAGTATCAGAGAGGTGGCAGTTCAGCTATATGACCATTTTGGAGGATGTGGTTTGTGCTGCTGGTAAACTGGGTTGCATTTAAAGTGTTTCTGTTATTTAGCCTAACTCACCAGCAAAATGGGGTTGCCAAAATAATAGAAACACACATTGCTACAGCACAATACAATTTAATAGTACTACAAACTATATCCTCCAAACTGAAAGCAGTTTAGTAAACAGCCCTCAGTTATTTTACACTAATGCTAAATACCATAACCTTTATGAAGCTAAGCTTTTTGTTTTTGTTGTTATATTAAAATGTATTAATTTCCACAAGTGTACCTAATGAACTGACATGTGAGAATGCATTGCCACCACCTACAAGTTCTGACATTTCTTTAAACAATCATGATACATTAACGTCCTCTTTCACTACTTGTGCAGTCAACATTTAAGTTTGTTTCTTTGTAAGACCTAACCACATCCAGAAAAGGGAAAAAACAGGGAACTTTTACACCTCAAGTGATTTAAGGTATTGCCTTTCAAGTTCAGATATAGTTTACAGTACGTGACCTAGTCGATCATAACAAGTCCCTTACCAGATTTATGCTTCTGCAAATGTACCTCGTACCTGTGTACCCTGTGTCGTCGCTTGACGTACTCCGCTCCCGGAAAAGTAACGACATGGCGAGGAGATGCAGGCTTCAGCAGCTGAAAAGCATTTTCTCTTCTGTGTTTCTCAGTGGCTGGACAAGCACAAGGAAATTCACTCCATTTCTACCTCCTACACGACGTCAAATTGTTGTTTAACATTTATTAGCTGTTTTTAAATTATACGACGGCAACGCTTTCGGCGCCAACGCAAGTTGCAGCCTTCTCTATCTATCCACCTATTTATACGTCTATCAACAGCCCCAGGCATCTAACAAAACATTCAATCATTTTACATGCAGAAAACTCCCAACAGATATCAGATTCAAGATACTGCAGTCTACAGCTTCAGTTTTTTTCCAGGCGTACTAAGTTTGGATCCGACATTTCAAGTGTGAAAGCTGTGCAGAGTTCTTGTATTACTACAGTATTTCAACACTGAAGTGCACAGCTCACAGGTGACATTTCTCCTTTGTGCTGCCCTCCTTTAAAGCCTAACCCACCCAACAAATCTGCCTTGAGGCTTGCGCACGATGACTTCAGGGCACCAGAAGATGCAGTTTGGTTAAGTGGTAGCCTGTAACAATCAAAGCTGCCACAAACTGACCAAGAGAAACAACTACAGCAGCACAAGTCTGTGACACATAACAAGCCCCGTCCAGCTGACCAGTGCAGCTGAGTAAATATAGCGTCCTTCAAAAGAAAGCTGGATTTGAGGTTATTTCTGCAAATGATTTAATACAGCACTGTAAAAGCTGCACTGTGCTCCTGTCTCAAACTTTCACAGCTTGTAATCTCCTTCTAATTCATGTCTTGCATGTGAACCTGTGTGCCTGCACATGATCCGTAACACTTAATGCACCCTGTCATGCAAGCCTTGTTGAGATATTCGCCTTTTTCAAGCGGTTACTCAACTTTTTGTTGGCCTCATGTATTAGGGATTTACATCTCTTGTTATGTCACTCTCAGAGTATCCTTTATTGAAAAGCACATCCTTCTTTTTGTCACCAGCGTATTTCTTGGTCTTAACAGATCTCAACCTGCTTGGTTGAATTGATGATGAGATTTGCTGATTAAAAAAAAGTCCCCTTACAGTTATCATTCCATTTTGAAACCCCCCCCCACACACACACCCCTATATAATTCACTCCTCCACTGATCAGTAGATCAGAAGCGGCATGTTAAACCTCAGTGTGGCAGAGGGCCCTTGTAAAAAGAGCCCGGGGCACCAGTGACGATTGTTTTGAAAGCACTCAGCTGAAAAGCATTTTGGGATGACAGTCGGCCGACTGAAATAGCACCTGTGGAGGAACACACCACTGTCAGAGCTGGGGGAGGGGGGTACACGAGGCACTTGAGCATGGGCGCACGTACACACACACACTCTTTCCCTTACACAATCTCACACACACAAAGATCCATAAAAGATTTACAGCCTCTCATGTGCACACACCTCCACATACACACACAGACGAAAAGCCCTCTTTCACCAAAATGATTTCCCTTGCATGTAAGAATGCATGACTGCAAAACACACAAACACCTGTCCTGGCAGATGCCACAGTTATGTTCTCATGTCTGCTGCTGGGAAGGTCAATCTGCTGTAAAGCTGCCTCTGATTTAATACAACCGGCCGAGATCACAAACGCCGCCATTGATTGTAAATAACTCGACAACGACAACAATCCTCCGGTTGTCTGGTCAATTAAAATATGGTACTTCAGTAGCTGGAAAGGACACATCCTGGTATGTCGCTACATTTGCTCTGGCATAGGCAAAGGAGTCCTAGATGAATTTTTAACATGCTGTTGAGCAAATAAGTAATGTGCGTGTAGACAGTCAACAGGGCTCTTTAAGTTATAATATTTGGGACTGCAGGCAACGGATGGCTCAGGAAGATGAAATTACCTCCATCATTCATCAGCTTTAATGTCATGCAGTGATATACTTCCAATAAATCTATTCTGAACTGAACCTTAAATAGCACACCTCCACTGTACATTACAGTTCAGTAATGCTCGGTTAATTTCAGTTACAGCTCAAGCCATTTAAATAAAACGACCAACAACCAACTATACAGAATGTGACAATAATTAAAAGATCAGCAAAGAAAAATGGATTTAAGTTCATGCATTAGGCTGCAAGCTGATAAATCACAAGGCCTAAAAATGATTAGCAACCTAAATGAATTACATCTGCAAGGACATCTTCAATGATGTCAATCACATAAATACTGTATATTGGTGTACGTGGAATACACTGAGACGTTGCGATGTTTACGCTCATCTTCATTAATGCTGAAAATTACAGTAAAAGCCTGAACACAAAAGGAAAACCAAAGGTTTAGTTAAAATGACACAAGCCCACCAACTGTATTATAGATGCTTTGGCATCTCAACAGAGAAGTTCCACCGGCTTTCTGACATATGGACATATGAGTTTTGTCTGGTTGTTGGTTGGTGGTCAGAGGCTGGGAGTCATCATTGTCCTTGTCCTTGTCTGCTGGGTTTATGAGAAGAACTCAACACTCTCTCTAGAGTAGGTGATACCTCGTATAGCATCAGTGCTTTCTTTCTACTAAAAGTTCTAACAAGTTTGTATAGATTTATAAACTAAATGACTGTAAGTGGGTGTAAACTACCTTTAGAAGATAAATAATTCAGCTGCATTTCTAAGAGAAATATAGGTTAATCTGAACAGCGCCCTCTAGTTGCAAGTATCTAGTCAGTAACAGCCGTATGGATTTCAAGTGGGCATCTCTCACAAGTGTTTCTCATAGAAACTGGTTCAGACCTTGCATTAAGATCCGATCTGGGTGATGAGATCACATAAAAGACAGGTGTGAACACCCCCATTATACACTGAGATCACATTGAGAGATCCAATCTCTGAGCTCATGTAGGGATGGTTTGTCTCCCATGTGTTCGCATTCCACTGCTAGTGTGAACGCAATGTGTCCTGAGTCACATTAAAGACTGCCTATACTCAGCAGGAGAGTTCCTGCATTTTGCCTCATTCATTCAGGAAAAAACAACATACGAAAGCACCGCAAGAGATGTTTGTTCATTAATCAGAGCCTTTTAAAACGCTCTGTCCTTGACAGAAATGCAAAAAGTAAGAAATTTAAGTAAGATTCTGTCATTAAATAACATATCAGCATGTGGTTAATTACTGATGCAGTCATGTTGGTGTATGAGGAACCGTGTATATTATTATGTATTTCCTCAATCACCGGTCTCTTTATTTACCTTTATGACTGGAGATTGCGGTGTGTGTAGAAACTTCCAGGGTTGAGGATAAAACAGCACTGTTCTCAGTTCTGGAGCAGTGATAGAGATCCATTAGAGACAGCAGCTGAACACACGTATCTAAAGCTGGTCACTTGCGACTGGATAGCTCAGATCGGATCTTAATGCACGTGCTGAATGGGCCCCTAAGCTCCCCAACTGCCATTTAGAGCTGGAGACGCAACTTCAATGATGTTGAAACGTTTTCAAGAAACTGAAACCAGTCTAGTTGCTTTTGTTTTAGCTTTGTTTTTAGATACATCGGGACCTGTTTGACAAAACTTCATCTGTGAAGTGAAGTTAAATCAGACTCAACAATGTCTTGTGAAGCAACAGAATATTCAAACAATTATTACAGTCCAAAGAGTAATAAATATTACAACATTACAGAGGCACGAATGTAAATTAGAGGGTCATGTTTGTTGGGGCATAACCAGAAAACTTTTTAACAGAACTTAACATATATATATAAACCTTCTTGCCAAGTCAGTGAAAACCATTTCCTCATTTACAGCTGTATCAGTGGCCCTGATAATGACCCCAGGTGTCAGATCAATCCATTATCAATCATAATCCCTGCCATTAGCTCAGTCTCACATGGCCTCATTAGTAGGTGTTACTAAAGTCACTGTTTGAATTCTGAAATCTTGTCCCGTCTGCTGTCAGCCATCACAGACAGGCTAATGTCGCCAAAATAGCAGCGCTGCTCCCGTGTGACTATTTGTTAAGTCCACTCCTATCAGGAGTAAAGCCAGCTCTTTAAGAGGACTACAGGACCATGGAAACATTGCAGCCGTCATTTCCCCAGACACGAGCAAGCATACAGGCATGTCCGCACACACACATCATCGCAGGCGGGCTTATGTATTCTTATGTCTAATTCAGGGAAATGTAAAAATGACCCTGGTGATTCTGAGGCAGCAGCAGCAGTAGGGGCAGAGACTGGGAGGCTGAATGAAAGAAATGAGGGCAACAATATTTCCCTCACGCAGCATCACAGCACTCAGGCTGACAGACGTGGCCGCAAATGAGATATGATAGGGCGCTTTGGGTATTCCTGTGTCTAATTCTGGGAAATGATTTGTGATTCTTGAGACAAGAAGGATGACACAGAACCTGAACGACAGGCACCAGGGGCAACAATATTTACTTAGACTTCATTACAGCCGACACACACCCTCGCACATATGTACGTGCAGGGGTTTAACCTAAACCAAACTCTGACCTCTCCGCACCCTCGGCTCTGTTACACAAGCCCGCTCCTATCCTTCACTCTGCATGCCATCCAATAATGTCAACTACGAGCTCCTGTCAGGCTGTTTTTAAACACAAGGACAGAGACTCTATTACAGCAGAATGGCTTTCAGGAGTCGTCCTCCATCCTGAGACACACGCACCTGCTAATGGCCGTCAGATTTGCTGGCCAAAGGGCCAAAGGTTGAACCAATCTGCGATCCGAAACAATCAGCAGCTTCCACTGGCCTGTGCTGTTAACTTTAGTTGATTAAGAGGACATAAACACACTAACACACACCTCCATACTCAGAGGTAAAAATAAAAACATGACGAATCGAAAAAAGAGACAACTTCTAATTTGGTGTGATATGACCTTATTAAAACACTGAAGATAGCAGTGAATGACATCCAGGCAAATCAGATTTTATGGTGCTTTTAACTGCTCACAGACACTTCTCTATTTGCACGGACCAGTACTGTTAAGCCAAACATTAGAAATTAACACCAGCAAACAGAAATGCCCTTCAAATTTTCCTGCAACTGATCCGCAGAGCTTAATTCTCCACATTAGTTCCCGTTAATTCTCCCCCTTTGTCCGAGCTGAATTCAGAGATCCACCAGCCGGCGGTCAGTGCGCACTAAAAGTCTTCCTGGTGTGACAAATGCATTTATCAGCCTATTATAACCACATGTGTGTAAGTTGCCTGTGTTTCATGTATCTGTCTCTCTGTGCCCAACTGTTCTCTGGCCAACATACAAAAGAACCCAAAATAACGCAGAGGGGTTGAGGGGGACATCAATCTGTGGTGGACCCTCGGCTGTGTAATCCAAAACCTTCACCTTCCTCTTAATACCCATCATCCCCCCCTTAATACCCACACATACCAGGACAGAGCAGGGCCACAACAAATGGTCCCCCGACAAAGGGCAGAGTTCGGCCAGTAGCACTTGTGTGCACGCACACACACACAAATGGGTACCAACACAAACACGCACCAGCACATAGACACAGATAGTGAGAAGACATACCCAAGGAACGCATATGTTAAGAGTCCGAACGGGAGATAAGTGGGGGCATTCCCCTCTTAAGTTGGCAAATTTGATCAAAAGAGCCACAGCCAAGGGTCTGTCAACCCCCTCTAAGCCTCCAACATCTGAACCCTCCCAGGGCTGTGAAACCACTGTGGCCCCCGGCCTGACCCGTTACACCACATGGGGGTTAGGCCTCAATTTAAAACGAGAGTGAGAGAAAGATGAGAGTTAGGCCAATCAGTAAATACAGAGAACACATGCACATTCGCTCCGGACACTCGTCCAAACAGATGATGGGAACGCGCTGAGGGGCGGGGGGGTGGATTTACACTGCGGACAGAGTAGCGATCAGTGTACGTGTTACAATTATAAAAATAAAAAGCCTCCTAAATCATGAGATGAAAGGAGAGTGCAAATGTGACGATTAAAATGGGGGCGGGAGTGCAAGCGGCAATACCCACAAATACACTAGAAACCCGGCTATAAATGCCAGCTGGCTTTTCTGGCTCGCTGCTGTCGGAAACTACCAAGAACTACTTGGCTTACGGTCTTTTGACTTTTGAGCTTCATACAAATTCAGTAAAACTCCTCCATTCTGTTCATACGACTGCTGCCTGAAGTCAGAGAGTAACTGGCTAGATACTGCCTAAAAATCAGCCTTTAACTAAACAAAGAGAATCGGTGGAATACTCATTTTACATTAACATAAAGTAAATACATATCTCAAATCGTTGCGATGCTGCACTCTCCCAAAACACAGAACCTGCAGTATAAATAGAGACATATCTAGGATCTCAGATACAAAGTAAACAAAACACTAAGATTGTGAGAAAGTGGGATCTCCTGCTGCATCAGCAAGACGAGTTACATGCTGTGAACTCAGTACAAACCTAACTGATGACCTCTCCTGTCTGTCGTACCGCTCTCCAAGGCATGTAATACACTAATGCAGTAAAGTCCTATTAGACTGTAATCCAATTTTTTAATGTCCCCTTTGCACGCTGAGTAACTTAAGAAGGTTGAGAAAACATTGGAGGCCATCTGTGAGTTTGAAAAGAAGTATCTGAAGCCCTTACTACTATTAGCATATACACTCAGATTGACACTTACTAGGTGGACCTACATAAAACAAAGCACTCTAATACAACAGTTGCTTCATAAATCCTTCCTTTGTCGGTTTTGTTTGTTTTGTTTACTATCTGATTTAAGTATTAAGGCAGCTGTATGGTCATTCACACTTCTTCGCTCATCAGTCTGGCTTTCTTTGCAAAAACAACACCCAAATACTAGTCAGCTCTGTCTTTTTTCTTTTTTTTTGCCAGTCAGGTTTTATTTCCACTTCCTGCTTCACTGTCAACAATGGTGACTGAAAATTTCGCTCAAATTTCACAAACGCCTGTAGCTCAGAACCTCCTTGGTTAACCTTTCCTCTATGTGTTTCCATCTTTGTTTATCCAAAACCATCTGTACGGAGACGCAGAAGAAGATGGAAATACTAAAGCAGAGGTACGCTACTACCGAGCAGGACGAACACAGCTCTCGCAATCTGCAACGCCGGGGCGCGTAGTTACATTTCTGGGGAGGTGCACATCACTTATGGTGCTAGGGTCTGTGCAGGCTCCGTGTAGGGGTCTGTGCTCGTAGGGGTCACCACAGCCTCTGTGTCAAAATAACACAGAAGTCTAAACTGCCTATTATATTGACTAGTTTCTATTATCTCCTGTTTATATGAGTGAGGGTTAATGCAGCAGTTGATGTCTGAAACCTACCAAATAACAATGGTTTAATTAACATTTTTGCCTTTTGTTTATGCGGTTTTTGTATCTCTACCTTCCGCTTTAAAATACTCCAGAGTGTGTTCTGTTTGATTCTAGCCAGGCTCTGATCTACTTCTGATCTTAGCTGACATAGTTTTATTTTACTTCCTTAAAACTTATACGATCATTGTCATGTTGAAAATTCCCTCTCCGGCCAATCTATCTTTTCATTATAGGTTTGGGCACACAGCCATGCATTCACAGAGCCATCTCCCCTTAACCTTTTGCACTCATGCCAGTACTATGCAGTCACTCTGGCGGTGCTGGCCAAGTCCATGCCAAACATGCTGGACCCCATGTGATCCAAACAAATGTATTTTAGATTGAAGAACCAAAGATTACACTGCCTCCGAAGTGTAGTGTGACATTGTTTGTATGTCTCTTCCTACACCTTTCCTGCTTGGTTGTACTTTGCTTGTAACCTTCTCATATCGTTATGAAGTTTCACAATATAGTTTCTTATTTGTTCAGGCAAACTTTGACATGAGTTGCCAAGATGAATAAAACACAAGCAAGTCAACCAGTGGACATGGATAATCACTAATAATTGATTCAACTTTTTCTAGGGCCACTATTGGTGATGTATTCCACCTAACCTTTAAATTATACTTAAGATCAGAAATAGAAATGTCAATCATATACATTTTAGAGATACTGACCAGCAGGAAGTTCACTTTTTAGTTCAGGTACCAGGCTGAGCAGTCTTAATGTGATAAATTGACTCCAGCGCCAAATATAATAAAAAACCGAAGCAGTTAAGACAGCAGTTAAACATACAGCAAAATCACGTTCTAAATTTTCTGCTCTGTCAGCATTTTCTACAAACAAACTTAACATTTCTTATTCTTAACTGATATTGAAATATTCTTAGTTATTTGTAGAGGAAATTAATATGTAGTCTAGGCAATGAAAATAATAGCTGCAGCACTACTATAGTGCATTTTGGTTCATTAAATTGAGAAAGCTAGATATGAACAATCTATAAATAAGATGATTTAGCATCAAAACGTCTCCATTTCAAAGAATGGAAATGTAGCCTACTTCTTTCCTCAGAGTACTGATGCTTCCTGGATAAAGTGAAGCAAGTAGGAGGTAAAATGTAATTAACCCATCCACCTCTGGCTGCTGACAGATACAAGCTACGAGATACAAGCAGTAAGTGTGGAGGGAGAGAAACTCCCACCTGCACCAGCGAATCAAATGCACAACTTTAACAATGTAGCTCTGTCAGCCGAACAACGAGCATGACTGCAGGCACAAATGGACTGACAAAATAACAAACACGCACACTGAGTTACTGCCCTGCCCTCTATTAGAGAACACAATGAGCGTGTAAGGGGATCTTAATGAAGGACTCCCCTGAGGCAAAGCCCGATGCCTCTGCTGAGGACTTGTACTGTTAGAGCTCATTAAATGAACATGAGTACAACCACTGACATAGTGGGAGAGTGCGAGTGTGTGTGGTGTTCAGTTACAATACCAGCTTTAGCTGTTTATGTCATGCAGTACACATGCTGCTTTGCACCAATTTATTAAGCGTGAACGCCCGTGTCGTTCCACCTCTGAATGTAAAACGAAGTCCTTACACAATAAGACTTTACAATGACTGAGTGTGAGTTTCATGTGTGCCCCTGTGGCATTTTGTTATTGGTTAATACTCTCATGGTGCTATTGATAAAACAGACAATTAAAACGAGTCTCTTATCCTGACAAAGTGAACTTGAAGGACTAATCATATTTAGAACAGAGGTGAGGGGGTGAGGGGAACATTTGTAGAGAGAATGAAAGAAGAAGAAATGTGATACAGGAGGAAGCCAAAAAGAAACGAGAAGTCAGAATGAAAATAGGATAGAGGGAGGAGTGGTGCTCAGTGCGGAATATGATGTAGCAGTGCCCTCTTGTGGATGAAAATTAGAGCAATTCCTTTTCTATTGCACTCCGGTTTTATTACTTTGGTAATAATGTTTGACAAAAACGTGTATTTTTAATCAATCAGAGTGTGTTTGTGTGTCAGTATGCTTTGCGTGTAAAATATCATTTATGTTTGAAGATTATCTGCACGGTGTGAATGCTTGACTCACCTCTCTACCCTTGTGTGTGACCAGAGCAGCGAGTGGCTTAGCGTAGAAGCGGCTGTAGCTGAATCCCAGGCAGCCGTACATACTGTTGGCAGTGAGTTTCAGAGCCTTCTGACGAATGTCATACTGAGGGACAAAAACACTTACATTTCAGCAAACAGATTAAAAAAATTTATATATAAAGCAGTTGTATTTCTTGTGTTGTTCAAATATTCACAGATCAGTCTTTACATAGATGTGATGCTTCAGTAGTTTATCCCAGTGAAAAATGGAAAAAGATGTGCTACATCTTGTGTTCTTCATTGTCAGCTTACACCAAATGAGCCAACATATTTTAAGCTCTCTAAATATTTATAGTCCTGCTACAATCCATTATGCAGCGCGTCAAAAACAAGACTAGAAGGCAACGGTGTGCGATCAATGATGTCACTGATGTCACGTTAAGGTACCTCTGCATTAAGAGACCCACTATTACATTTACAATTCATAACTGATCAGAAAAAATTAGGAAATAACAACCTTACAGTACAGACCCCAAGATATTGTAAGGTGTACATTTATCAACTGAAACAAAAATAAATACTTTGGGTCTAGGTGCATTTCTGTGTCTGTAAATGTGAGTGCATGCAGCTGCTTTCCAGATTCTACAACCTATGTTTTTCATTGTGGGTGTACAGACAGTGTGTGTTTGTGAATGTGTACCTGCATGTAGAGATCCGGGTTGATGTCTTGCTGTTTCATGAGCTGCTTGACCTGTTTACGCCGTTCGACCAGCTTTCTGATTTCCTTGGGCAGGATTCCCATTTCCAGGTTGGAATCAGGAATCTCAGGAATCTCCTCCGCCTCGTCCACCTGTTACCATGGACACAAGAGTCAGAAGTATTGAACTTTTCTCTGGTAACCCAGACACAGCGTTACTTTATATGGGCTTTATATAGATAGGCTTTACAGTATTTATTCATGAATGCATCATACACACACCTCATTCTTCTTCTGCGAGTTGTAAGCCTCCCTTTGCACAGTAGTGAAGCAGATATTGAACTCTTGGATGATTGAGGGATACAGACTGTTGAAGTCAAGCAGCAGCACAAACTTATCATAGAAACCTAATAGAAGAGAAGGAGAGAAGGTACAAATTATGAACAGGCACAACACAAAGCAATAGAAATACAAAGGAAAACAATCTGTACTTACCAACTTTGGGATCCAGCACCAGACCTCCAGCATAGGCTGCCTTCTTCTTCCTCTTCCCTTTCCCTCCATCCACATCACCTTCTCCCTCGGCCTGGGACAAAGACAGACAAAGCATGAAATGATGACTGATTCTAAAAGGAGAGAAGCCCTGTGAGCATTTGTGTGCATCTTTACCATCTCCAGCTGGGTCTTTCTGAAAGAAGGTTTGTCAGGGACGATGTAGTTTTTGTCGTGGAAGGCATGAAGCAACAAGAACTCGTTCC
This sequence comes from Planiliza haematocheilus, assembly GCA_005024645.1. Classification (NCBI taxonomy): domain Eukaryota; kingdom Metazoa; phylum Chordata; class Actinopteri; order Mugiliformes; family Mugilidae; genus Planiliza; species Planiliza haematocheilus. The sequence continues at coordinate 624,726 of SRSE01000811.1, forward strand.
TCTCAGAGCGGCCGCCCATCAGAGTACGAGACTGCAGGGAAGAGACAGAAAATAATAAGGTGACAGAAACTTTTATATATATATATATATATATATATATATATATATATATATATATATATATATATATATATATATATAACATGTCATGAGCTACAGCCCAGACCTGAGTCAAGCTGAAATGTTTCTCTCCATTTTAATACATACTAGTTGAACATAACAGCCACAACATTTACAGCTGCAAATCTTACTTTAGCCAACAAAATGCTTTGTTTATGGCATCAAATTTCAGAATTTGTCCTAATTTCCTGCCACCTGTGTCACATGGGTGGAAAATTAGTTTTTTCGTTTCAGTTGCTTCTCCTGTTTTAATTTTGAGAAACTTCATCAGAGTCTGTTTTCAATCAGTTCAGCCAGATTCATTTGAAGCATCATTTATTTGACTGTACCAGCATGAATACATTCCTAAGGATGTTAAATGACTTTAACAGAAACTGTGGTCTCACCATGACATTGCCAGCGATGTTGGTGATCTGCAGGGCGAGGGGCAGCACGTTAAGCTCACACATGATCTGCAGGATTAACTTAGCATCTGTCCAGGTCAGCTCCAGCAGGTAGAGCAGGTGAGGAGAGTCACTGTCGATACAAAAACTCTGATTTTAGGATGCGCACACTGATTTTGCGAACAATCACAAGAGATGTGTGATTTGTAATTATCATATTGTGTTTTGCATGGTTCGGTTGAAATGAGCCTTTAAACATAATCACCTGTATAGGTTTTTGATGTCTTCTGGGGGTACGGTCATTCTTTCCATTTTCAGCACCTGTGCAGCGAGTTCAGTCAGATGATAGCTTTTACAGCGAATCAGCTCCTTGGCTGAGATCTCCACATCGCACACCAGACGCCCACAGGTGGCACTCTTCTCTGCAAAGGCACCACGGCCCTGCAAACACATAAACATATAAAATGCTTGTGTTAGTACTTTGGAGTGTGCTATAAAAAAGAACATTGCTTGTTTCTATTGTTTGTTTTGTCAAATGTCTTACCCCCAACTTGGGCATATTAGCCCTCCTGAGGCGTCCAATTTTCGACCAGTGTGGAACTTTGCACACATTGATCCGCTGCAGAAGAACTTCCAAGTCAAAACCAAAGATGTCGTGGCCCTGCAGACAACAAACAAATAAATAAACGGCTGTTTCAGTACTGTTAGAACACCATCTTTTCACCTGAGCAGAACATCTGACTAGCCAAGAGAAGTAACACACCACCATCCAATCAATAGACGAATAACAGTATCAACCAGCCTTATATAAATAGTCCTAAAATAATTTTTCATGAGATGTCTGCTACTCACCACAAGCACGTCAGGGTCGATCTTGTGCATCTTAGCCAGGAAGAAGCCGAGCAGAGTCCTTTCTGTAGCAGCAATCTCCACCTTCCCATTCTAATAAAGAGAGGGAGTGTCTTCACATATATTGAAACAACGTATCCACACACTAGCATGCATACCTCATCAATCCAGAATGTGTTTTCAGTAGATTAAAAGGTGATTACGGTACGACCTTTAGTTTTGAAAATCAGGACTCAATGCAGCAACATTGCAGTGTACGGCATAACAGTTAGCAGCTAACAGTAATTGATAAAGAAATAGGCCAGATGGTTCTCTCATAACAGTTATTTGCATTTACCGTTATTATGAACTGAGTTACAGCCGGAGTATGTTGCATCTCATGTATTACTTGCTGGGCAAGCACACAGCTGATACAAAGATCCTTTTAAAGCACATTTAGATTTATCCTGCATTAACTGTGGACAATCACATTGTGATACTTAGTCTATTGACAACACTAACTATTGTTCTATAGTTCTGTACTGTATAAAAACACCTTAATTCAAGCTTTATTTATAACTTTAAAAAGACTCTACAGCAGGAAACCTTCCAACAGCATCAAGAATTGGGTTTGCTTGCTTCTGTGCTAAAAACAAATACAGAGGCCAAAAGCTCTGTAAGTAAGACTTACCTTTTTCCTCACAGCCTCTTTGAAGTCATAAGGGAAGATGCAGTCAGCTGGTTTACTGACAACTGACAGGACAAAAATGTTTTAATCAGAGTTTAGTCTTTTACTTTTCATGTTGTATTGAAAAAGAAAATATCTTGACTATTTCATTTGTTTGTCTCCATATTACTCAATGAGGGTAATTCTACAAAACAAAACTGTCTATTATGTATTTATGTGTAAGAAAGGGCAATTATTTTCCATTATTGTTACATTTATGAAAAACAGGAATATAGATATTCACCACAGAAATGAGTCTGGTACGGAGGTTGAGGAGGAGCTTTATCCATATGGAACCGATAGTGGACTAGTGCAGCGAGGGACACAATCTGCAAATGAAGATGACTGCATTAAGTTCAGTCTGTTTGAACGGACGGCGAGACAATCTCACTCTTTGACAGTGTCTGACCTCGTTGTGGTGCGTCTTGGGGTTCTGGACAGTCTTGAGGCTGATGGACATGACGGTGATGGGCGGAGGTGGCAGGTCTTTGATCACAGTGATCAAGTCACTCCTGAGAGCGAGAGCCTCCACCTTACACCAGCTGACCGGCTGGCTCATCAGCTCTAACACAAAGGCAAGGGAGATGTTAGATCAGCTATTGTCCAGGAGTGAGAGGTTAACAATCACTACATCAACAGGTTCTGATGTCTCAGATATGAGGCTGCACATGTACTTCTGAATTTGAGATGGAAACCTCCTCACTTTGACAACCTATAATTTCCTGTAATGTGCAAATATACATTGTGTAAAATAAATTCTGTGTTCTTCTTACGTGGTGTCTTGATATCCAGCCAGCAAGGGCCTGTAATCTTCCGGCTGAGGAGGAAGTGCTCCAGACTGGAGGTGTTATTTCCAAAAATGTGGGAAAAGGTCGCCCCCTTGAGGTCAGAGGGCAGCGCTGGGAACTCAGCCTGTTAAAAATAAGTTCACCAAGTGGATCAATGTGCTTTCAACCAAAAAGACTACATGTCTTAACAACCTCAGTGTGCGTGTGTGTTGCTTACAGAGTATCTGACTTCTAGGTACTCAGACTGACTGGGTATATCAGGAATTTCAAAAGCATAGTTCTTCTCTACTTTCTGTAGGGAGGATAAAAAAAACACAGAAGTCAAGTTAAAGATATGAATTTTCACTTACTATGACCTACATTTTATATCTAGGGTCGGTACTAACCTTAGACTTGAACTTCATGATCTTGAACTTCTCGGAGAGCACACTGAATTCTTGGTAAACATCCATCATCCCAACAGGAGTGTCTGACACCTCCCCAGTCTTGGGGTTTGCTTTCTGTTAATCACAACACAAACACTCAGCAATGCAGCATTATATCAACTGATTCTTGTACACAATGCATGGGAATGTGATGTTTCTTCCAGCAAAAATAACATCACAGTAATAAGAATTTAAATGAATGATAAACGAAGCATCTGGAGCCACTCTAAGATAAACAATACAATCAAATACCAACAGTCAGGAGTTGTCAAAAACAACTGAGTTTAAATCTACTCAGCTGTATGCAAGCTTCAGACATAAATATCCTGTCTTACATTAGGATCACAACTTTATTGTAAGAATTTGAAATGTCAGGATAATAGCAGAGAGAAAGGTTAATTTCCCAGTGGCTCCAAAGTTTACACATATTTAGTATTTGATAGCATAAACTGTAAAAAGTTTAACTTGGGTCATATATTTTGGGTAACCTTTGACAAGCTTCAGTACGTTGTAGAAATTTGGTGAAACTGGTGTCAGGTTTGCACTAACCACTATTTAACCACTATTTACTTTGGCAGATCCTTAAACTTACATATTATAAGTGAAATAATATATCTAAACAATTGAAGGAAAAATAAGTTATGTCCAGTATAGAGTAGATGTCCCAACCAACTAACCTAACCATAGTTTGTTAACATGACATCTGTGTTTACAACCCGTGTTTGTAAAGTCTGACTGACTCTTTCTTCTTTCATAAATTCATTTGTGAGAAAATGTTTTCTACTGTACATGCTCACAGAAACACTAACCACCATTTACTTCTGACAGATCCTGAAACTTACATATTCGCGAGGCAGGAGGTACATGGTCCGCTCTATGTTCTTGACAGAAACACAGCAGCTGACATGAGACTTGGCTGACTCAATCCACACTTTTCCAAACAGGTACACCACACCTAGGCCACAGAAAAAGTAACTATCAGGATGCGATCAACAAACCTGAACGGCAGCGTTATAATACAGAATTTCAAGCGTAGGATCTCCTCTACTTTCACTGCAGGTGGAAATATGCCTTACCAGGCTGAGTGTATGGATCTTCAAAGGCATCCAACCAATAGAAGCGGAAAACTTGCTCCCCATCTGCCCCCTCCACCAGCGGAAGCTTGCTGGAGTCGACCTGCACCTCGGCAGGAGCTTCACTCACTTCATCCTCATCATCTTGTCCCCAGGAGCTTTCAATTCTGCCAGACCTGGAAAAGGACAGGAGAGAAGATGCTGTGACTCAAAATAACTCCTACTCGCAAACTATAGATATAACAGGTCAACTAAAAGGTCAGCTGTTGCAGCTAACATACAACGCTGTGGATGGATTTGCATTTAATTTCGTCAGTTATACACAAATTTAAGATGCACAATATGTTTTTTATTTTCTACTAAGCTACGATTGGATAATAAGTAATAACTTTGTGAACAACAACAGGCTGACTGATCCCTATAATGTTTAACGAACGTGGTTATCTCTAACACAGCACTTTCTAGACTTGTCATTTAACTGGATGGAGTGTCTTTTTTCTTCCTATGCTACTACTGTACTGAGCTTGAAAATCACATCCAGTTGTTAAAAATTCTCAGACAAGACAAACTAAGCAGATAAACAACTCACAAGAGGTTCTGAGGCTCAGCTTTGAGCTCAACTTTAACTGCAGCTGCTGCTTTAGGTTCAGGCTCAGCATCTTCTTTCACTACAGGTTTCTCATCCTCAAGGCCGACCTCCATCGGTTCATCAAAGTCCACGCCATCAAATGCATTGGCATCATTCACTAAGAAGCACATTATCATAAAAGTTAAGCGTGTACTCTGGTTGGGCAGGAGAAAAGAGCAAAAAGTTAAGAGAGTTGTGAACCTTCATCTTCTTCTTCATGCAAATCCTCTACTTTAACTCTTGGCTTTTCTGGAGGATGGACAGAAGCGGAGGGAGGACGACGGGATGATGGCCTGACGGCAGGGTCTGAAGGCGGCGGTCGGATCACTTTGGACTTTAATGCCGTAGCTGAGGGTGACTCCTGCTACAAAAGGGTTGACAATGTTTCAGAATAATTTAAATGTTTAAAGTAACCCAAGACTTCAAAATCTATCTTTAGCTGAAGAGCTAATTAATCACTATGGTAGAAAATCATGATGATTTGGGGGATACCTTTGGCACCTGAGGTTTAATGGAGAAGGGATTCATTGGTGATCCCAGAGACTTCTTTTTCTTTAGAGTGACCACTGGTGGAGGAGTCAGAAGAGATGATTTCTGGAAGGACAGTGCAAGGCACATTTCAAAGATCACAATAACATATTAAACAAGAGCAGGAAGGCAAGAGGATGATGAGTTGTGACAACAATATGTCAAGAAATGAAGTAAAAAATGTATTAAAAATCACTGCAACAATAAAATTATAAAAAAGGTTGTATTTTTGTTCTCAAGTACAAAGCACCTAAAATCTTCAGTGTACAGATATCATTTGGTCATATGTGGGACACAACTAGCTCCATAGTGCTGTCATTGGATCATAATGCAGCTCTGCTTTGTTATTTTATGCAGTACTACCAACCTCAGAGTGCAGGTCCTGTAAGATATCTCCTAACAGGTCGTCTTTGGATAGGTCAACGTCCTTCTGCAAAAGACAAAAGGACAAAACTTCAGACAGGTGCAGAGGCGAAGGGAAGGAAACATCTGTGTTGTATATTAATGCTCTTCCAAACAGAAAGAAGACACAATCTTTTGGAAATGATTTTGAACGTCTGAACATTAACCTGCAAATGTCAAACTTGGGGACATCGTAATAAAAGTGAATCAATGATGGCAACAGAAACACACCTCAGCAGGCCTCTTGACATTAGTGTTCATGAAGAGACTCTTAATGGTGTTAGGCTTTGCTACAACAGACTTCTTCACAGCTTTCTTTGAGTCCACTCCTTTGGCACCTCCTTTTCCTGCCAAAAATGATCAAATAGTTATCACACCTGAACTATCCACGTTCTTCCCTCACAGTAATGTGCTTCCAGCGTTTACCTTTTTTGCTCTCTACTACGTCATCATCCAAATCATCGTCAAAGATCTCTCGACCGTCCTCCACGTATCCTGTTCCATCTGGACGAAGACAGACGTGAGCAGGACTTCCTCAACAACTAACTCTGCTGTTTTCCATATTCCTGCAGTAGTTTCAGGAAACTGCAACCTACCATCATCGATGATCCAGTCATCCTCTTGCCTCTCCTGTACCATCTTTGAATACTGGTCCTCATCGACCTCTTCATACACGCTAGTAAACTCCTCCACCTGGCAAAAATAAACACTGGTTAAAGAATAGCTGCACAGGTCAAACCCACATATACGGTACTCTATTTTGTAGGATGGCATAAAAAATAAAGTTAGAGACATAAGCAACAAAGGTTTGGATTTATAAATGACAATTCAATGATAAAATAGATGTTTAATTTATTCATTTTAATCAATCAACACAAAAATAAAGAACACCTGTTGTTATTGGAAGAAACTTTTAAGATACTTGAACCGATTAGGAAATCATAATTTGCTTTTTATTGACTTTTTTTCATAAGAACCTGTTGACAGAAAGGCTGCCTAGTGGATGCAAAGGCCGTACATCATTGAGTTAAATTAAATGTAAAATAATACGACACTCAGAAGAACGGAAGCATGCCCAAACGTTATATAGCTTTTCACACCTCATACTTGATCTTCTCCCCCATCTTGGCTTTCTTGAGCTGCTCCAGCGCAGACTTCCTCCCCACCTTCTCCCTCTTCTCCCGTCTGGAGCGAGACTTGGCCAAACCTCCATCGTCTGAGGAGACGGACACATCGTCATGGCTACACAGCAGCAACCGCAGCACCAGGTACAACCATGACAGTTCTCCCTACAAATACTCCACGCTGCTGCCACATCTGCGGCGGATCGGCCACACTGGTTCATTTGCTATTAAAACATCTTAACACATCTTAACATTTGTGATGCTGGGTTGTAAGTTTTGTAAGATGCCTTGAGTATATCTTACAAAAGGCCCAACAGGCTGCATGGTTCATAAAATAATCTAAACAGAAAACAATGGCAGCACACTACTGCTAGCTAATGTTATCATCGGTTGTAGCTTCAATATATGTCCACTCCTGACCGCAACACTAAATTCAAACAGTAAACTGTGAGCTAGTTCGACAACATAAAGACACATTGAGTGTTCATGGTGGAAGACTGTTAGCAGGTGTTTTATTAAAGTATAAACTAGCTAACATGTTAGCTAGCTTCATCGCTACCCCTGCCTTCGAAAAAAGTTAGCCGACAGGCGACGCAAAGCAAATACTCACCGCCGTCCGGTGCGTCCATGTCTTTGTCAGGGTTTGACACGGGTGCCATAACTTGAAGTTTTTGTTCTTTTCTCAATGACAGCTGCTCAAAGCGGCGACGGCAGGTCAACACAACAACAGAGCGGTCCGCGCCAAATCGCCTTCCCGGGGAAAGTCATATGCAGGAAGTGACGTCGCTGCATTGTCAGCCAATAAGATTACACGCAGCTTCCGGTCTGTGCGCACGGTGGCAGTGTTGTGCAATGTAAAAAAAATCACCTTTACCTTAAGTGCTCTAATAGTGACAACCACTGTAATATATTTGTATTATTGTTTAATACATAGGATATATCTAAATCTGGCAGGAATAGTTTTACTGTGTGTTGACATACTGCAAGCAAAACACACGACACGATAAATATCTTAAAAAAAATTGAAAAAAATTAGACCACCTAACATATAGTATTGCTTACAGGTTTCTCCAGTATTTAACCCCTTGACAGATAGTTTACTCAGACCATGCATCTTCGGAGATATATTTTTAGATTTAAACTAGTTTCAAAAGCAGTTAAGTCATTTTCAACAAATGGTAGTTAAATTTAAAAATAACTACATAAAAAGTGCATAAAATAAATGTAATCTTGTGGCAGAGATTGTTTGCACTAATGGTTTATATACTCTACTTGTAGACTATATAACAAAAAACTAAATTTAAGAAAAAAAATGAGTTTGTGTCGAATTCATTTTATTTATCCTCAAATAAAAAATAAATAAAAAAAATCAGATTATATGACTGCGTCATTATCCTCCTTCTTTTTTCTAAGTCCCTGTCCGTGCCCTGTATGTCCCGATGAAGTTCGTTTCCACAGCAACCAGGCGGGTCTATAGAGAGCACAATAGATTCCTGTGCCAGATTGGGGCCACACTGACACTACAGTGCGTCCAGTAATGAAAACACAAAGCATGTTTTGTCCTTCATTCAAACAGCCTAGTTCGACTTTCTATAGCCTACCTTCAATCAATGTGATCATTCAGCCTGCTCCCATGGGCACATTGGCTACATTGCCATATTGATCTGATCGGAAACTTTAATAGTAGGCTACTAGTTTAATCGCTGTGGCCTTAACGCTGTGTACAGCATGAACTCTGGTGTGGGTGTTTCCCTTCCACTGGTGGCTTTAAGACACGCATGCTTCTTTCAGATTGTGTTGGGATAGTGGATAGTGCTACTTCCACAGTTCAAGTTTCGTGAGTGTGTCGCCTAATGGGGGTAAGGTCAACTGTAAGGTCTACTGTAAGGTCTGCTGTATAGACTGTGGCTCAGATGTCGCAGCTCATCAGCAGTGATCATCTGATGCGCCCTTTGGACAGACTGGACAGAAGCGCTGCTGTTGCTCGGCTTCACTTCTCCGCTGCGCTTGAGGCAGAAACAAGACAACTTTCTCGCTTAGACTAAAAAACTAAATAAAAACAAAAGCAAAACTTTAGACACAAGTTCCAGTGCTGATCAAGTCAGAATTTACGTTTTTAATATTATTTTGGGCACAATGGTGAAGCAGCGGCGCGTCAGAGCGCATTCCTGTTGCGCAGCTGTCGCTCCTCTTTGTTGCAGAAGGGGATCACTGAAGGTAAGCTCACATGTCCTAACATATATGGTTTCTTTATTTGTAATTTCTCGTCCGGCTGCTCAGCGGTTTCAGGGGGTAGCCTGACAAACAGCTTTTGGAAGGTAAAAAAGAAAAATAGTTTGAGTAGTTTGAAGCGTGGCTCCAAGATTACAGTTTAGTTTCTAAAGAAACTGGCCCATTTGCCGTATAGTCTGATTTAAAATAGAGTGCAGATCAACGTTAACACATACTAGGTGAAAGTGCAACAGATTTTAAATGGAATCTCAGAAAAGCGGTGGGATTTGTTTTTGTTTCGTTTCGTTTGTTTTTAACCTAATTATTTACCATTCTAGTCTGTTTGCACGCTCCTAAATTTTCACATAAAGTGCTAATTTATAGTCCACTAACGGTTCACAGCTGTCATCTATCTGGCCGGTCAGTGGATTGTACCACTCAGTGGCGTCTTTCACCCATGGCGCTATGGGCCACTCCACCAATCCTGGCAGGTTATACTACTGGGCTGCTCGAGCTGTTCTCTGATTGGCTGTTCCTTGGAGCACTCTCTCCTCATTCCCGTCGCCATGGAGAGAGCTCCTCAACTCGGCCGGGAGTCTGCGAACACACAAAGATCGTCTATTGAGACGCTGACTCACTCACACCTTCACCAAACGGTTGTACAATTACAGCCTGTTTCTTCCACTTGTTTTGGCGCAATTGTGTAGTGTAAAATCGTGCAAAATCATAATAAGAATTAGAATCAGACTCAAACTGTTAAAAATATAAAATTGACAATATTTCAAAGCTCGAATGACAACGTCACGCTGGAGGTAGAGTTCATTTTTTTGACAGTAAGAAACACCCGAAGAGTGAGTCCTCTCCTCCTCGCTGCAGCAGGGGGGTTCAGAGAGGAGGAGGAGGAGAGGCCAGACAGAGAGGGAGAGCAGAGATTGGGCGGGGGGGAACAGAGGAAGGAGAAAGAGACAGAGTGGTGAAGAGAGAGGCATCGTCTCACTGATGCTGAGTCACATAACAGAGGGGCCACCGCTGCATCCCATGAGTCTTTGGGAATAATGGAGGAGCTTGAACACACCTGCCCTCATCCCCGGACGGTAGGGCGCCTGTGCCTGTGCCTGTGTGTGTTTCTTCTTGCGTTGCAGAGTGTGTGACCGGGGGAGGAGGAGGAGGAGGAGGAGGAGGAAGACAAAGGGTCCTGCTTCCTCCCCTGTTACGAAACGGATCCCCTACAGCATGTGGCTGTGGGAGATGCTCAGAGTGCTGAGTGGACATTGTGTGCTGCCAAAGGAGAAAGGCGTTTACACACAGCAGGAATCGTAGCATGGGGCATTGCCGCAGTGAGGACAGAGCGCCTCCTGTGTTTGGATACTCTCCTCTTTCTCATCCGTCTGTGTCTCTCCAAACTCTCCATTTTGCTTTCTCCCCTCCTCTACTCTCCTCCCTCCGGTTTCTCTCTCTTCTTGTGAACCAGTCTCGTCTTAACTGTCCTCTGGCCCGTGTTTCTCTCTTCTTCCCCCCCCCCCCCAGCTTTAATCCGTCTTATGCCAGATGTTCTTTGCTTGTGCCAGAGCAGGCTTTACTGGTGACGCTCAGGTCCCTCATCCTAATAGGCCCCTGAGCTCCTGGTCACTTTGTTTACCATGTGCTAAAATGTTTGTAAGCTACCCGTCTGTTCTCAGATCAGTCATGGGTGATGAGGTGCAGTGGCAGCAACTTAAGTCACATCCTCCGTGTTGTTACTTTTGACTGAAATGATATTTCCAGACCTCTAAAGTGCTGCCGATTGCTACAGCTCATATAATTAAACGGCACTTCATTCACTGCAGCTAACTAGAGAGCAAAGTTTTCTGCATACAGATGTCAAGAGCATCCTCGCCGAGTCTCTTGATTCAAACTGAAGACCTAGCAAAGTCTATTAGTTGACATGTTCTGGCTGCAGTATAGTCTTTTGAGAGAAAAGTCTTGCAGACTCTAATTTTGCACGTGTAATGCAACAACTATTGTAAAATGTGATCAAAATCCAGTGTGTAAAAGTATAAATTTGGTAAACCTTCAATGCCCTCTGCTGTAATTTCGGCTTTATCGTCCGATGAAGGTGACATAATACAGAAATGAGTGTTGCTGTGTCTAAAGCTGGAGTCACTGGGCCTTGCCTCTCATCCAAGTGTCTTCTCTGTTGTTTTGAACACTCCTGGATCCCAAATGGAACATGGCGGTTATACTGGATGCAGTGACAACATATCTGCCGTTAAATATTTATGTTTGCTTGCTGAATCCTGACATGTTGGGACGTGAATACGTGAAGTCACTTGCCTGCGATGCAGAGACAAACTTATAGTATAAAGGTCTCTTTGCAGTTATTTTAATGGCATTTTGAGATACTGTGAGCACCACATGCACATTCTGCTTCATTGTATTGGAGCGGGGGAACCTATGCATAACAAATCTAAACCATCATCATGCTTAGATGCCACTTGGGTTCATGTATTGCATGAATAGTCGAGGCACTGACTTAAACCTCTGTCCTTCACCTCTGTGCCGGAGCTGTATTTCTTCTCTCGTGTCCACCAGTCTGCCCCCCGTCTTTGCTCACTGAGAACCTACTCTAGTTACATCGCTGCTCCTAGAAGATACACTGACGTCAGGCGCCTTGCCTTGTCCACAGAGACCAAACCTGTTTCCATGTTTTCCTCCTCCTCCTCCTCTCACACTCCCACAGCTTTTTGCTCTGTTCTGCTTCTCTTTCACTCGCGTGAATGAGATGCAGTGACTATTCCCTGCAGTCAACAGATGGCAGGCTCACACTGCAACACTTTAACCTTGATACAGCTTCGACTCGTACTAACAAGCTCCATCTCTTGCGGTAGTTGGTCTCATATTCGTCACCCTTTTCTCTTTCCAGTGTGGCAAGCTCCTTCGACATCAGATCAATACTCCTGTCCTGAATTTCTTTCACATGTTAATACACAGGTTACAAAGAAGTAAATGTATCCTCGGTGATCAATAACACTGCCTGTCTGTCACTCTGTTGTTCTAACATGGCGCATGCATCAGCTCAGGTCAATGACTTAATGGAGGTTACTGTAACCGGGATGGGTGTGGAAGTGGAGGCAGGTTGTGTACCAGGCTGTACGGAGGCTTTATGTTTTGGAAAATCTATCATCAGTCTCCCCTCATTCATCCCATCTCTAACCCGGTGGCTTTCTGTCTCAGACCCTCACCAAGCCTGCCATCTTTGCCAGGGAGACCAGCTGTGATTGTCGCGCGCCTCATGAGAAACTCACCATCGCGCAGGCCCGCAGAGGCACCCCAGGTAGACCTCCTCCTGCTCGGCTTCCTCCTCTCTCCCATCTCATCCCACGTGGTTCTTCTCCAGCAGCTTTGATGGTTATCTTTTCGCACCTTCACCTGCATTCCCTCAACTACTTTTGCTTTCACACTAGTACTGCAACTACATTTTAGACTGTTTTTGTATTAATACGACTGCTAATGCTGCAACTGTTATCTAAGAACCAACTTTTATTATAATGCTTCCGTTTTTACTCTTACTGCTAATGCTAGTGCTACCTCTACTGCTACTGCAGCAAGCCTAAAATATAGTCAGTTGGAAACGTATGTATTGAATAGGTCATAGAATGTACATTTCTCTGATGAGTCACAACTGTTTTGGAGGCACAAGGGAGACCTACACAATAGGAAGGTGGTCATAATGTTATGCCTGATCGGTGTATATGTTTGCACACTTTTCTTTAGTTGTTTTTCACTCTTCTATTTGAGCTCCACTTGGGCTCAAAAGGAATTTGGACTGTGGATTGAAAGGGTTTTAATTCACAAGCCTTTTCTCCAATTTGGACGTGGCTACCCACAAATTAGAGTCCATGGTTTAAGTCTGTAGTCATTATATAACTTTAACCTTAGTAAGTTTTGGTAAACAGCTAAAAAAGCTTCTTCTTATGTTTATCCCACTACTATTCCTTTCAGAATGTGCTCCAGGGCCCTGTGGTTTAGGCTCATTCACTTGACACAGTTTGACTTGAAACAGCACCAAAAGCCACATATGAAGGCAGCAGATAAATCATGGCTACATTCCACACAACTCAAGTGAGACACCTTTAACAACATCTGTAACTTATGTGCTTTTTCTGCTGTGTCAAGTAACTGGAGGAACTGGGTGTGAACGTGAGCTTAACCCACCAGAGGCGCGCAAGTTAACAAGTGTTAACGCCGCAGAGGTTACTTAAGCTAACGAAGAGAGGAAGTCCGCTAATGTTTACGTTTCTCATAGAGAACTATGTGTGAGAAAAGGACAAAAAGTCTTTGAAGCTTCCAAAAAGAGCTGTGCAAATGAAAATGAATAATATAATCTTGGATTTATCAGACCTCTGCAGCCAGCTCTTCATCTCCCTTTGAGGTGAATGTCTCACGGCTGTATTAACTGTTTCTTTCATAACACGCCAGTTGTTCTTAGCTGTTTTATATTGCTGTGTGTTTTCAGTGGACCGGCCAGTCAGAGTCTACGCAGATGGCATCTTTGACCTGTTCCATTCTGGGCATGCTCGTGCTCTCATGCAGGCCAAGAATCTCTTTCCCAACACCTACCTCATAGTAGGAGGTAAGACACACCAAATGCTCCAAACAATTCCAACCATCCAGTCAAAATAATAAGACTTATCTGTGTTTTTCTGTTCTTGGAACAGTGTGCAGTGATGAGCTCACCCATAAGTACAAGGGTTTCACGGTCATGACGGAGCACGAGCGCTACGAAGCACTGAGACACTGCCGCTACGTCGATGAGGTTTTGAGAGACGCACCCTGGACTCTCACTCCTGACTTCCTGGAGACACACAAGGTACGCGTGTGAGGTTGTTGAAGGTGTACGAGCGTTAACCTGTGCATGAATCATCCAGGAGCCGTGCTCACAAAACATCCCAAAGGCCAAATGTGGCTCCTAACCTGCTGAGATAGCTGATGCGAGTCCCTGACGCACCACAAGATGTGAGACTAATTTGAAAAGCAAGACCTACTGACAATCAGTTAAATGCTGCAGGCGATGTGATTCAGAGGGGAAGTCAATATTGAGAGAGCGTACAACTTGTTGTCTTTACGTTCTGTCTCTGAGAGTAACACAAACATTGGTGACACATGCGTATGACGTCTACATGCCTGCAGTCCTCTCTTCATCTGCCGCGCTTCAGTGACGGTAGCCAGACAAAAGGAAATCTGTCCTCACCTGTCCTTGGTTAAGCGGCTGCCATCCCTCCTCTGACCACAGAGCACTTTTTTCTTTTTAAATCTGGAGCCCAAAAAACTTGTATATTCTAATTTGTTCCTCCGCACGACCAGAGATGATAAATTCAGAGAACCTTGGTTACATCCATAACCCCTGTGCCCCGATCATAGGCTCTGCCATTCTCTGTAAGACTCTGCTGGACTTTGTAATGCCTCCTAAGACAATTTGTATTGTTTGTATAAATAAAATTGACTGAATTGCATACATATAGTATAGTGAGTGTAGTGAGCGCAAAGATAGCAACAACCAAGCCAACCAGTTGTGTATAATTCGTAAAAAGAGACTTTAAACAGCATTCAGGAGGATTAATGATGATCAGATGAGACATTTTGTGAACATGGCCCCAGGGTTTTAAGACACTTGTGTGTGTGCCTTGTGATCTTCTCTCTTCGCAGAAGTCTAACTTGTAAGATCTACCCTATGGTCACTTTTCGCTGCTTCATGTCTGTCTACCAGTGCCGTGTTTTCTGCCATGCAGTACGTGTCCTTTGATTGTTTCTCAGATCGATTTTGTGGCTCACGATGATATCCCATACTCCTCAGCAGGAAGTGAGGACGTTTATAAACACATCAAGGAGGCAGGTCAGTGCGCCATGTCATTGGATGACTAAAATTACTGTGTGTATTTCCTCTAAAGATGTACCTCAGGCACTTTTCAAATTCTGTGTGTTGTTATGCGTGTATACCAGGGATGTTTGTACCCACACAGCGGACAGAGGGAATCTCAACTTCTGACATAATTACCAGAATTGTCAGAGACTATGACGTCTACGCGCGGCGCAACCTTCAGCGGGGCTACACGGCCAAGGAGCTGAACGTCAGCTACATCAATGTAAGAGCAAAATCAACTTCCCGTCTGCTGCAGCTTTAAATTAGCAATGACTTTACATGAGAAAAGGCGCTGCAAGAAACATGAGCCGTGCTGTATAAGTTCATACTGTTGATCACTGTTGTATGGAGCTTAAACTAAAAGGCTGTGAGTGTGAGATTTAGGGGGATCTATTACCAAAAAATGAATGCTGTCCTATTAATATTCATAATTATGTATTCATCAAAAAAACGCTTTTGAGTACCAATAAGTTAACGCCAACAAGGAAGTTTTACAACTCGCAGTTGGCTTGGCTCTAGGAATACATGTGCTTAAAGCCTGGTACAAAATAAGTTTTGGTTGCTGCCAAGATGGTGACATCCAGTGCCACCCACACTGAGCTTCAAATCTGCTCTTTAGCAAACCTGTGGGTGACGTTCCAGAGAGTACATCCCTCTTTATATGCAGAACAAGATTTTTTTTGTGTGTAATGTGCGTACTGCAGCGGTGTGTAAGCTTGTGAAGCTTCTCCTACATACTTGGACAAAGAAAGGCGAAGAGGTATTCAGTTGGATGCCATTCTCAACCTCACCACTAGATGCCACTAAATCACACATGGTGGCCCTTTATTTAATTTGGCATGCAGCTAGATGTGATTTGGTTAAATGACAATGCTCCTCTGCTTAAAACTTGTCTTGAACGGGTACTTCTCATTTGGATTAAGATAAGATAATCATTTTCATTTGATTTATTCCACTGAGGTTTTGTTTTTGTCAAGCGTGTGTTGATTTTTGCTGCATTCGATCCCCTCAGGAGAAGAAGTACCGGCTACAGAACCAAGTCGACCGCATGAAGGAGAAAGTCCGCACGGTGGAGGAGAAGAGCAAACATTTTGTTTACCGTGTGGAGGAGAAGAGCCACGACCTAATTCAGAAATGGGAAGAGAAATCTAGAGAATTTATTGGCAACTTTCTAGAACTTTTTGGGCCTGATGGGACATGGGTAAGTAATGACAGATAATGTTCACTATATTTTGGCTATTGTAAATAGTTTTACCCACTTTAAGCTGTCTTTTATTGGGCACAATTATCTGTGGTCCTCAAAATGTGATGTACCAATGATTTTCCTCTTCTGTGTCCGTACAGAAACAAGTGTTTCAGGAGCGCAGCGGTCGAATGCTGTCCTACGCTCTGTCTCCCAGAGAGTCGCCTTGCAATAGTCCTCCCCGCGAACTTTCCCCCCTGCGCTCTCCCTCTCCCCCTTCTCCTCCCGCCCGCTGGCACAATGCTCGGCCCTCCCCGCCTACCTCCCCGAAAGGAGCGTCTGCCTCTATAAGCAGCATGAGCGAAGGCGATGAAGATGAGAAGTAGACGGACTGCTGTACACACTAACACACTTTACTCACACACACACACATTTCACTCACAGTACACTGCCTGGGAACTGCTCTCATACACACACTCACATATACTTGTACAAATGCTGGCTGGATACTCAAACCTCAAGGATGTTGCAAATATGCAATGCAGACAGTGACCATGGGAAACGTAGTTCTGAGCTGCAGAGCTAAGAAGCCATCGCTGTCTCTGTTGTCTGGGCAACCAAGCAGCCGGAAGGAAGATGTTGTTACAGGTTATCCTTTCAAGAGGATTTGCTTTGGATTGTCCAGCGCTGATAGAGACTGTCCAACAGCTTGCTTGTAATATCACCTCATTGTTTTCTGTCCTAATATGTTAGCTCATCCTTTTTCTTTTTAAGAGGTTCTCTTGTAACTACTGTGGCCTCTAGATGTGAATAGGCACGTAGTTGCAGAAACACTGTCTGAGATTCAGCCCTGCAGGTCGTGTAAACTGGAACTAGTTTCATTCATCACTGTGTATGTTTGGTCTTGTTGAACGGACTATTTAATTAAAAGACACTGCACACTCTAGAATAGCAGAGGTGACACTGTGGACAGCCTCTTTGCACTCACTAGTCGGTGCCAGTTTAGCGTAAATGATCACCAAGAGACGTAAAATTCCAGTGATGACCTTTCTACAGGAAATTTTAAATGACACCGTCGACACAAAACTAAACAAGTCAGAGCGAAACTCAACTAAAGACAAAGAAATGTTTTTAGCATCTAACATAAACATTAACATAAAGTTCACATGAATAAAATGATAGTGGAACTAAAAAGAGACCCTAAAGAGGAGGCGTGTATATTATAACTAGTTAGACTAAATTGCTTGTTGGTCCCAAAGTTGATGAGAAAGAGAAAAAAAAACACTTTCACGTTAATGTATTGAATGTAAACTGACTCTGCACATGGAGAGATCTTCATATTCCTCTGTCTCGTGCGACCTCGTCTCTATGTCCTCCAGCACGGGACACCAGACACCGATCTCGGCCCAACACCCCGATTGACGTCCCAATTCTGAAAATGCATCCCGACGTGAGACGAAGCAGAGTAGCCATGTTCACCGAAGTGGACAGCTGGAAAATTAGTTTTTTCACGGCAGATATTTTGACTCTTGGGGGGGAAATGCACAGATGTATTACCACTTAGGGGAGCTCCAGCTTTTGTGCATGTCGGTTCACTATCGGGGCTTGATAGGGCATCCTCCGTTCCACCTGTGCTTATGGGAAAACAAAATGTCTGCTGTGAAAAAAAAAAGTCTATTTTGTTGTTGTTGTGAATTGAATCAAAATATATACTGTAAGTTATCACTGCTCATCTGACAAAGATGAAAACCATAAATAGATGATGCCAGATGTCAACATCTCATGCCTGTTGTTGCATAGACGCCTCTCTCCATGTCTTTCTTCTCCGATTCTTCCTTCCACAAAAGGCGGGGAACTGAGAAATAATAAAGAGGGGTAGATGCAGTCACACAGCGCACAAACACCCTCCGACATCCCAGCCCATCATTAACCTGTTAATAGATCTGGATTTGCAACATGAGAGCCATGTATTTCTGTCCATGTTTTCTGTTTTATCAATCAGTGTTTAGCAGACATTTTTCCAACTCCTTGGAACATGATGTCAGCTGTCAATAAAACCCAGACAAACTCTGATGATACTTGAAATGTACAAACCTTGAAGCTCGCTCTCCGGGTCAGGTCGTCTAAAGCCCCGAGCGTAGCCCCCGCCCTTATTGGAAATGTATTCACCAACTCTTTTGCTAAGGTCTGCTCGCTCACACCAGGCCGGATGCTGCAGACCTCTATTCCACCCCCTCCTCCGACGACATAACAAATACCATGACGCAATTTAGGGATCTTAACGTCCTGTACGCACTACATGTTAACCTGCACAATATGTACAAACTTTAGGAATGTGTGTATTCTTTTTCTTTTCTGTTATTTTTTTAAAGTTTAATTAAACGGCTTAATATGTAAATAAAACGTATAACAAAATGCAAATACAAGTCTTTTTCTCTTATTGCAGCATATAAATATAGATGGATCACACACGACAGCAGTTTTGTTTATTGTCAGGTCTCAGGTTGATTTCATGCTAGATCATGTTCTATCACTTGCGTCTCTCTACACGACTACCGCCACACAGAGGCTGGATGTACAGCAGGATGGAAAACACACGGAGCACTCCACACTGGCTGTATGTACAGATTAGAAGCATGATAAAGTACAATGAGACAGTCTTTTATAGTAGGTTAGTTGAACCAGACATGATTGTAGAAGATCCTCTGGTCTCAGAAAACAAAGGAACTGGTTGTGAAACATCTGCAGTGTGCAGGGAGACCACGCGTTATCCTACACACTCAACTGCTAACCTAGAGACACAGCACTTCTTTTACATCAGGTCTGTCACCGACCAGTGAGACTGGCAGCTTACAAAGGCATTGGCAGTGATGAAATCTTACAGTGAGGCTGTAAAGCGGAGAACCTACGGGATGAGGAAGCTTCCCAAACTTTCTCAATTCTTCTTTCCTTTCACATCGGGTGAAGCTAGAGGAGATGAGAGAAGGAAGACACTTCAGACTGTTTGAACCACTGCCCACTATCTGCGTCTAGCAAACAGGTCACACATGATTATAAAGTTCGGTCTTTTTTTTTTTTTTCTTTTTTTTTAGTAGAATGCCCCGGGATCTGACCTGATCATAATCAAAAAAATATCTGAAAGGATTATCTATTTGAAATAAAAATACACATAGTTATTAAAGTGAACTAAAACATGTCTGATATGATCCACGTGACAACTGACAATATTTCAGCGCCTAGAGACGGTTTAGTGGTTTGACCACGATTTCCGTCAGCTATCTTGTGCCACATGACTTCTTATTGTGTCATATAAATAACAAAAAGTTAAGTTTTTTTAGAAAATCAAGTCTCTAAAGCAACACATAATCATTAAAAGCTTGGCAAAAATAACCCTGTGCCAATGCCAGTGACATGAAGTTAAAGGAAAGGGGCGCACATCTCTGAAAAGCAACAGCAGTGACCAGAACAGCATCTTTGTTGCAGCGCAAAGTCATTTAAAACCTTTCAGGTGTCAAATTGTTGTGCATTTCAGCCACAGCCGTCATTTCCACTCATTAAAACATTAAAACACACAGGCTTTGATCAAACTCATAAGACTGCCGGGGTTAGTGAAAGGGAGACACGAGGCTGAGCGGATGGATAACAGGTCCCAGAGCTGTGAGCATGTTTTTTTTTTTTTTTTGTTTTTTTAAATCCACCACTGCGGAATGAAATGATGAAATATATAAAGTGATGATGCAATCCTGCTTTGATAGTCCTTGTTAGCTGCAACAGGTCCTTCCCTTACTGTGAGGATTTGAAGATCATGCTGGTGTGGTTAAAGCTACTTCGCAGACAACACTGGCATGGTGACAGTTAATAGGCGCCTGACGGATGATTGTTGCCAGGACACAGAGATGGATGCCCGCAGATAGGTCTGATGAGGGTTGGTACTGTCTGCCAATGGTCTGTATGTACTGTAGGTGGCTGCTTAACTCTGAGAGTAAAGCAGTAAAAGGTGTACAACCTGATAATATTCTCCCTTCTTCGAGTCCCAATTGAGTTAAAAACATCAAATGTATATAAAGTATCCGGAAATAAGGCTTTCTCTCTTCAACATTTAGATTACTCTTCATGAAATGCTTCCTCTTTTTCATTTTCCCAGGCTAAAAACAGAGTGCAATCAAAACAAGTCTTTGCAATGGCATTGACACACTGGCCCAATTGTGCGTTGAGTCAACAGTGTCTCCCAAAGGAAGGAAATGAAACCTCCTCCTCTTCCCATTCGCACTGAAACTCAACCCCCCTGACTCTGCTTGTGTTTCTGGCGAGGAGAAACCCAACACACAAAGACGCGCAATCAGCAGTGCACAGCTTATTCAGCCGCACGGAGCCCGGGGCCTGCTCAGCAAAGACAAGGCAACTGCCCCGAGGCAAAGGGAGAGATCGCAGTGACGCAGGGAATTTAGTTTGAGGAAATAAAGTCTACGCTTGTAAAGATCCACCAAAATAACCAGTTATTTAGGAATGAGGTTAAACGCTGGGGATGTAGAATTTGGAAGAGGTTCCTTTTAAACTCCATCTTAAGAGAGCCAGTGGTAACGCCACTACAATAAAAGCTACACTGATGAAGGTCATTGCCATTGGGTATAGATTTAAGTCAAGGTCTTCCACCCTTCTCAAACCACTGGAATGTAAATGCAAGGCTGATCCAAGACCAAAAGTTGACCCAAGGGCAACCTTTCATCGTACATGCTGTATGCAGACCACAGGCATATTTGGCTCCCAGCAGAGGGCTTTGCTATCGTGCCGGGCAGAGTTATCTGTTGGCTTTGTATTTGGACTTGCTGGCATCACGTGGCTCTCTGCTGGGGTTGCTCCAGTCGTCCGCCTCAGGGCTCGTCTTATAATGCCGCCACGCTGACTTGTTGAAGACGGGCAGGCGCTCAAAGGACTCGCTGGACAGAGCCTTTAGAAGGAGAAAAAAAAAACATGAAGGCAGATGAGAATCCTATAATCCTATAAACGGGACGGGTTGTACAACACTAAACAGGAAGGGTCAAAGTCGCCTCCAGCTGCTGAGGAGACTGAGGTCCTTTGGGGCGTGTGGACACTACTCAGGACCTTTTATGACACTGTGGTTGCATCGGCAACCTTCTATGCTGTGGTCTGCTGGTGTGGCGGAGTCACGGAGAGGGACAAAAAGAGACTGAGCAAACTGATCAAGAGGACCAGCTCCACCCTGGGCTGTCCTCTGGACTCAGTGGAGCACATGGGGGAGAGGAGGGTGCTGGCTGAACTGTCCAACATCAGGAACAACCCCCTCACCCCCTCTATGAGACAGCTGGGACAGTTGGGACTTCAGGAAGCTCCGTCAGCCAAAGACTGCTGCACCCACAGTTCAAGAAGGAACTGTTTTGTCCCCTCAGCAGCTGGACTCTTTAACATCAGCATTTCTTAGCTGTGCTGCTGCTGAGCTTCTTTTCTTGGACGTACAACAGTACAGTATGTACCAAGTCATCCCTGTCATTACCTCATGACTTTTTCATGCAATACTTCGTGCAACTCCTATTGGAGTTTGATTTATTCATGATATTCATGAATGTTAATATGTATATTCAGTCTCCCTACCACCTCAACTCTCTATTACAGTAGTTTGTTTTTCAACTTTTGGTTAGTGACTTAAAACCTGATGCCATATGTAAACATTTTTTTATATCACAATGTATTGACCTGTACTTTGCACTGCTGTTCCCTGCTGCTGAAACAATTTCCTCACTGGGATAAATAATGTCCTATCTCATCTTATCTTGTCTTATCAGATTTGACTTTGTTGATTCCCAATAGGAAATGTATGTGGTAAATATAAGTTATATAAAAATAGACATAAAAAATAAGATGAAGATTACATCAAGAGTAAAAGAAACATTAAGCAACTAAAAGGTTGTAGAATACATACTGCGTGGACATTGTGAGTACTGACAAAGAAAGTACTGCACCTGTAGAGCCAGGAGACCATTAGTTCTCCTTAGCATGAAGACATACAGATTGGAATGACATTTTCACTTCACTTTTATGGTGAGGTATTGTGAAACTGGTATGTTGGCTAGGTGGTTGTTCAGCTGCTAAGCTAAGATTGATACCACTATTCAGGTAGTCAGCTGATCTCATTCTTTGGACACACATGTTGCTGAACCTAGACCCCCAGATCATAGCACTGCCCCCACAGGCTTGTACAGTAGACACTAGGCATGATGGGTGCATCACTTCATCTGCCTCTCTTCTTATCCTGATGCCCCCCATCACTCTGGAACAGGGTAAATCTGGACTCATCAGACCACATGACCTTCTTCCATTGTTCCAGAGTCCAATCTTTATGCTCCCCAGCAAATTGAAGTCTTTTTTCCAGTTAACCTCACTGATTAGAGGTTTTCTTAAGGCTTCGGTCCCAATCCCTTAAGTTCCCTTCACATTGTACGTGTAGAAATGCTCTTACTTTCACTATTAAAACATGAGTTCTGAGCCCTGAGTTCTACTGTTGTGTTTCTTTGATTTGATTTCACCAAACGTTTAAGTGATCACAGATCACAATCAATCAGGAATTGTTTCCGACCACATTTCTTCCTCAGAGACGATGGTTCCCCACTATCCTTCCAGTTTTTAATAATGCGTTGGACAGTTCTTAACCCAGTTTTAGCAGTTTCTTCAGTCTATTTAGTCTCTGCTTGATGCATGCCAATGATTTGATCCTTCTTAAACAGACTAGCATCTTCTCCACGACCACAAGATGTGTCTTTAGACATGGTTGTTTAAGAAATGAGAAGATACTCATTGCATCAGCTGGGCTTAAATAACTTGTTGCCAGCTGAGAGATAATCACCCATGCAGTATATTATCCAATAGGAGGCTCCTACCTATTTGCTTAGTTAAATCCAGGTGGCGACTTTTTTTTTGGTCAGGCAGTGTATCACCAGGAGACTTTTAGCTTGGCTTAGTATATACAGGTAGATGTTCCATGGGAAACAAGCTAGCTTGGACCTGTCTAAAATTAGCCAAATCCACCAGGCTAGCTAGTTCCTAGCAGTACTGTCATGAGGAAGCTAGCTAGCTAGCTAGCTAGGTTGTGTGTGATAACCTTGAAGGAGGGACATAAAAAATAAAATAAAAATAAAAAATAGACAGATTTTCATTGGACACAAAATACACCCCAGAGTGCAAGGTGAGTCATCAAAATGTGTATAATTTTCCAGGTAATGACAAACACTAAATTATGAATGCTAGCAACATCTTTTTTTTTTTTTTTTTTCATTATTAGGCCGGATACTATGACATAGGTGATATAGAGTACGTATGTGTAAAAACTGTATTGTGCACTTTGATGTCTGAGCTGGCTAAGTATTCTGTCTTTCAGAGACAAACAGAAAATTACAACACATTTGTCTAGTTAATTTCACCTTCAGATAGATGACAGCATCCGTTCCCACTCCCTCCATGGAGTACAGCTTCAGATCTCCCTGGAAGTATCGAGCATAGAGTCTGGAAATGGGTAAACCATAGCCAAAACCAGCCTGTATGAGGAAGGAAAATAAATACACTTTCATTTCCTAAATGCTATGGGTCCACACATAAAAGATATGAGCTAAGAGGGGTTTGGTCACCAGGGTCAATACTTATTTGATTTTATGAGTGTGTGTGTACCAGAGGCACAGCTCCTGGCTCCAGGCTTGGCGTCGGGGCAGTGGAGTACATGTAATTAAACAGACGGTCAATCTTCCGGAGAGGAACTCCTCCTCCTCTGTCACTGATCTAAAATGGAAAATAGAAGGGATGGAGTGAACGAAGCGGACCAACAAAAAGTTACAGCACCACTAAAACAGTTCGATTATGATACACGCGTGTATAATTTACCTTTATTGAGAGATCCTCTTTACCCAGAGTGACTTTAGCCTTTACTGGGGGTAATCCCTCTTTACTGTTCTCATGAAGCTCCACTGTTGCTCTCATTGAATTCTGCAAAAGCAGAGTCCACTGAGTCAGATCAGCAGGCGTCTTTATAGAATTACAGTCACATTAAAGTTTCATTACAGTTAAAGACCAACAAGCCAGTGTGGCTAATTGCGCTAATGTTGGCCTGCTCACCTTGAAGAGCTCAAACAACATGTGGAACAGATGAGAGGGCACATACACCGCCTGGATGGGCTTCTTAGGAGCCTTCACTGGCAGGGAGGAATGCAAGAAGTGGCAGAAGATTAAACACATGCAGACAAAGCTGGCTCTTTTGGAGTTAATCACATGGTGCACAGCATAATTGTTACAAGACTAAATTTGGACTTCCAAACTGCAACCAGACAGTCTTCTTTTAAGTTTTTACACTGGGTGACCAATTACAGAAAAGAACAGTATAAAGCCTGTTTTAGGATGGATTATTGCACAGAACTCTCTTACTGTTAAACTCTTCAATCTTGAGCCCGGGAGCAGCCAAGTAGTACTTCTCACACAACATCTTGGCAGTGTCGTAGGCATCTGACGGAAGAGAAAAGAGCATGCTGATATTTCTAGTTCCCTCTTACCGGTTGCAAATGGAGCTTTTGCGCACTGTTGGGTCACAGAAAGTGCAGCACGCTAATGGAATTCCCTTAAAACTATCATTATGTAAACACGCCTCTCGGCAAAGATGTACTCGCTTTTGTTTGATTAATGACATTGCTGAGAGGGGCCGGTGCGATATAAAGGGCGGCTAACTTCACTTCCCATGAGAACTAGTAGAAAATAAAACTCACAAAATAATTTCTGACAACAAAAGTAGTAACTGTTGCTCAAACTCTGGTGTAAGTGTTACAACATAAAGAGCGTTAAATGGAGTTCAATGTAATACAAGCTAATATAACGTGATTAAACGGACTCCGTTGACTGTATGACTTGCACGCCCACATATTTACCTTGTAAGGCAGATTTGTGAGATAATAAAATCACATGACAATCTATCTTTCAAGCTTGTGGCTGATAAACAAAGGCGTGGACCAATCATCATCCTGTTAGCCATGACCTAGGTGTCACTCCTGAGACTTTCCTTACAAGGATAGCAAGAATCCTCTAACTATAAAGCTAGTTGCCTGCTTGCTGGCTTGCTGGCTTTCAAAGCTCCCGAGACTGGGACTTGTTGCGTTTCTGCTCTGGTGTTTTCCACCACAATAACCTTTCAAGGATGACTTCTCCCATGGTTTTGTGGAAGAATTTCCAATAATTCCCGGACTCACCGCTGACGACTTCAGCCACGTTGCAGGTGGGATCGATGCTGCCTATGTGTTTTGGATGGGCTGGGTTGGTGTCGTTACCGAACAGAAGAGCTGGACACAAACACACAGAAATGACACTTAGCTGAGCCTTACGCTTTGAATCCAGATTAAACAAATGCACTTCTGAGACTCACTGTGCTGGTTGATGAGCATGCGGAAAGAGATGCGGTTGGTGTAAAAGCGGTCGAGGAAGTACTGGATGTTGCTGCTGATGAAGGGGTCAAAGCCGAACTTCTCCTTGTACTCTATGACCCCCTGAGCCATGGTGGGAACCACATCGTTGTGACGGTTACGGATCTCGATCAGGAGCTCCAGGAAACTAAAGATTTCATTTTAAAATGACACTTAGAGATGACCCAAGGGTTTTTTTTTTCCAATCGTATGCACACGCATAATGATGATCTACAAATAAAAGGGCCGAATTTAAATTCAGTCCAACATTTCTTTTGTATTTTGGAGGCATGCAAAAGTCCACGTTGAGGCTAAGTACGAACATGTGTTCTCTGCACA
This sequence comes from Planiliza haematocheilus, assembly GCA_005024645.1. NCBI lineage: Eukaryota > Metazoa > Chordata > Actinopteri > Mugiliformes > Mugilidae > Planiliza > Planiliza haematocheilus. Next base: position 650,830 of record SRSE01000811.1, read on the forward strand.
GATACCTGTCTGTCATACGTTGCTGTTTATCAGACAACCATTGTTATGGTATAAATACACAGCGTTACCTTATCAGTTAACGCAGGCTTTAGTGTTCTAAGGGAATTAGCCGCAGTGGAAGAGCGACTCGAGACGTAATGACATAAAATCAGTATACAGCAGTTAGATAAAGCTGCAATCACTCTACTTTTATTATCTTTTATCGTGAAGGCAATATTCACTCACTCGTTCAGAGCGTGAGGATCCTCCGGCTTCCTGTTCTCATAATCCAGCAGCTCAACAAAGCTCTGCATGTACCTAATCAAACAAAACAGAGGTCGATCGGCAACCTGTACGCACGCCTCTTAACAATCGTACTACTATAAATCTTATCGCCTTGCAACGAAATCTGCAAGAGGAAGCGCCTTGCCATTTCTGGACCAGTCTGACGGAGGGCTGGCTGAGCAGGTTGTCAGGCAGCAGGTTGACCTCTCTCATGGTGTTGGCCAGCCGCACGGGCAGCTCCTTGCGAAGGAACATGTAGGATGTCTTCTCGCAGGCATTGTCCCTGCCTGAAAGAAAACAAGGTTTAAGTTTGGGCATCCTCACACTGAGGCTAGGGTCCAGTCATAACTCCAGCTTGTGCTTTCTGCTTTAAGTCGTACGCTCTCTGATTTCCTTTTTGAAATAAAATATTCCAAAAGCTAAAGATAACTTTGTTATTAACAGTGACTACTTGTGGAGATTCAGTTTTCTTGCCAAAAATAGTTGTTTCAAGACAAATATAAGCTATCTGACAATGATACAATCCTGTTTCTCAGCACTTCCGCTATAGAAACGGCTTTAAGTCACATAGTTCTGTTATCAGACATCTCATTGTTATGTGAAAACCTGTTTTACACACTACTGAAATGTATCAGTTCATCTCACAAAGCTTTCATTCGGTTTACCTTTAACCTCGGTGGAATCTCGACTAAGAGTACCACGCTGCTCTTGGTTTCAATGTCCCAACCTTTAACATGACACCATAAGCCTTGCTCTCTGACTGAGGCTGTACCGACTCTCTGCCAAAGTTAGCTTCCACATTTTATGCAAAACTATACAAGGAAATCATAAATCCCACTAGCCTGCAGGAAAGGGGGGAGTCACGCAGAGGTTATTAGAGATTCATGTCCCAGATTCAAACAGAAAATAGTAAAACACTGCGGTAAATGTGCAACCCACTTCTCATGTGTGCATGAGAAGCTATAAACACTAATGACTCAGCAGAGGAAGCACAAGTCTGTAGCGTTCGGCTTTCTCCAGGAACAATACTCAGTGTAACAACACCAAGACACGTCTGCTGATAGTGTTACAGGAAACCTATTGTGTTGTGTTGCCCCGTGTGTGACCTCCACCGGCGAAGAGATCATGTTCATATCATATTGTGTTATTTTAGTGTGGTGCGGCTGAAAAACGAAATGATCCACTTGACTCACAGAGTGTCCAACTGTCTTAGCTCAGCGGAAAAGCTCGCCCTGAGTCAGCGCTGTAAAAGGAACGCCGGTTAATTGCAAAATGGGAACGCTTGGATGACCCATGCTCTCCGTGAGTCAGACTAAAAGATGTGCTGACTACCCTCTGCCGTCTTTAGGCCTTTGACGAAGAACTGAGAGGACGAGATCCTCGCTGTGCAACAAGTGTCGCACACTTCCTGCACCACACATCCAAGCCACAGCTGTGAGAACAAATTACGTAACACCCAAGACCGGGTTTAATCAGATGTGGATTAAGAAAAGCCTCGAGGTCAGCTACGACAAGCAATTAATAAGACACATCTTGTGTTTCATGTCTCATGTCAGAGTCAAGCAAAGATTTATTTACTTATTTTTTTAAAATATCTTTTATTTAATGATTCATGTTCTGAAGTCATCATGACGCATGGGACTGAGGCAGAGTGTAGAGAGTGAATCCCTGTTGAGCAATCAGTGGCAGAGGTGTGCGCTCTCCATTGCATACGTGCTGAATGAACAGACCTGCATGCTGGCATGACATGTTTACACATAAACAAGCCTGAAACACAAAGCTGCCAGACAGAGACAACAGCTTGCATGCTGCTGCTTGTGTTGTCATGGGTGAGATGCTAAAAGTAAACACTTGTTCTAAATGTCACATGTGATCAGAACAAAGTCTAATGTTTCATGGGAGTATACAGATGAGTTCTATTAATAACAAGCAATAACAACAAGTCAGGCCTTGCACGTGACACTTGATCAAATGTATAAAACGAGGCCCCTGTCTGTCTGTCTGGATCTTTGTCTGTCCGTTTGTCTGAGTGTCTGGCTACCTTCCTCATCAGCAAGTCATTCATTTAAGAAGACAGCACAGCATTACTCACCAAAATCCAGAAACTGCTTAATGGACAGCGGGGAGGGGGAAAACCTGGAGTAAAACTCGATTTTGGGGTTGGCGTTTTTCAGCAGAGACGCGAGGATCCTCATCTTGAAAGTTTAATGATGGTCGCCAACAGAGTCAGAAAAAACGTTTCATCCCCCGTACCGTTGACAGACACACGGACAGCGCTGCTCTCCCGTCGGCGTCCACATTTCCGCCGTCCGCGGTGGACACGAAGCGACGCGACCAATAAATGCCCATAGGGTTACACGGCAGGACGCAAACAAGAAGCCCCGAATGCGGCTTCCTGGGTCGACATTTCTGTACATTAAGACCAGCGCAAAATGGAAAAGCCAATCGAAACAAAATGACAATTTCCTGTTATATTTTTTTCAAAATAAAACTCCATAGACACAGCTGCAAAATGTAATTGTTTGTTTTTGTTGAATAACATTTTAGTATTTATTAGCAATACGAAGCATTTTATAAAACGACAAACTCTTCTCATTTTTTTACCCGATATAATAATAAGCTGTGTTTTGAATGACGCCTATATTTTTAATAATACATTAACATCCGATTAAAAGGCTTAAAAAGTTTGAAACTAACTAAAATATCTTTATTATGAATTACATTTTTAATTGGTTGGTTTCTAAATCGTTAAACAAGTTGTAAATGTGATTGATGCTAATTTAATAATCTTTTCATTCCGTTAAAAAAAAAAAATGCAAGAGTAGGATAATGTGTAATAACATCTAGTTGTTTTATTTTGAAGGTTTAATCTCAGAACATCCGGCCCGTCTGGTATGGTCTGACGTCTCTCTTTTCTTAACACAACGTCAATTCGAAAACATGGATACAACCGCACTTGGCCAAGCTTTGTTTATGCTCTGCGCTGATTGGCTAAAAACAAGGAAGTGACAAACGGCTTTTACCTAATTGGTCGGAGGTGTGTCAGTCAACGTCATTCACCTTAGCTTGTTTATCTGCTCAAACAGCGTTACGTTTATGACATAGATATCGCTATATATATTTCACTCCTGCATCGTTTTAGGGTTTAATGTGCAAACATTTTTATGTAGACTATTTGCATTCGACCTATTTTAAGGCCACGGTAATAACAAGAGGCATGTAATGCGTTAGGTGTCAGTCAGATTTAGGTTTCTGCTGCCACCTAGCGACTATAACCTTTTTTTCCCCTTAAATGTAGTTAATCCAGTCTGACACTGCAGATAGAAAACCTCAAATAAACGACACCACAAAGAATCGGAAATATTTTTGATATCTCATCAGTTTAAAATGCTTACAGTGTACTTAAACATAGTGATATTACAGGTCCAGTGGTGGTTACAAAGAATGCACAGTTTATCATCGTGGATGCATTAGAGCCTGACAAAAATAATGATATATATAAATAAGTGTTTAAAAGCCTTGTTTCAGGGTTTAAAACATGGCAAAAAATTTTCCCTGTACTTGGAGGTTGTGCAATTTTCTGAATCACTCTGAAGTGTTCACTCCAGATATTTTCTTTGCTCGTTTCTTTTAGTGTCATAAGAAGTGAGCACCATTACAGACACTATAAGGTTTAGACAGACAGGTGTAAGACCAGCATTCACCTGATTTTGTTCCGGGAGCAGGAGAGGAAACGGAAGTTCTGCTCTCCTCGTTTCAGGCTCACGATTTTGATTACCTAGCACCCTGGTGAAATCATATTGAAATTACAGACCTTTAAAACAAAAATACTGCAATACAAGCTTCTTAAAAAAAGAGAGGGACACAAAAGGACACAAAGTGGATATAAGACAATTATCCAACCCTGATTCCATTGGTAAAGTTCTTAATTACACAGCCATGTGTACAGCTCATGGAAATTGTTCTCGTCTTGATCCTCTTTGACACCATTAATAAAATGCATAGGTCAGCAACCGCACTACATTCAGGACATATATGACACATTGATGACAAATTCCTAAAATTAGAGGCTTTCTGATGATCAGAACCAAAAACTTGTTTCAGAGAAACCCACAGTTTTAATCACAGGATCTTCAGATGACTCTTACAGTTGTTGGAGACAAAGTTCTTGCGTCTGCAAAAAGTCCTCTGCTGTCCCAAAAGAAATTAGGACAAACTATAAATCTTTTGGAGTAATGTGCTCTGGACAGACGAATCAGGGACAGAGTTGTTTGGCCACAGCATCCATATCCACTGACTGATACCGACAGCTTTTCATGAGAATTGCCCTTTGGCGGCGGAAATGTCGGGTAATGTTCTACGCCTTAGAAAGTGGTCAACTGGCTTGATTCAACTAGGAATTCAAGGAGATTTTGAAGAAGGAGGAAATTGAACTGGAAGTGGAAAAATCAACAGGATAATAGTCTGAAGAAGATGAAAAATCTACAGAGGAATGTCTCAAAAAGGAAGATATGCTGGGTTATGGAACAGCTCAGTCAAAACATAGATTCAAATCCCACTGACGGACATTTTTGCTAAACAGCCGCGGTAAGTTATTTCTGACAAAGGTAGCTTTTGATGCCAAGGGTGTAGTCAGTTTTATCCATAGATAATTCCAAAGAGTTTTGTTGAACTGTAAAGTATTGTCCGAGTTCGTCACTTTAATCCACTGGCTCCGTTACCAAAAAGTGTTTGCCTGTTCAAATCTGTTGAACAAGCCGCAGCTTCATGGAATGTACTTATTTTTCCACAGAACGACGTGCAACCTGAGAGTCCTGACAAATAGCCCCGCAGGGTGTTGGTGAACAAGCACAAAGTGAATTTACATATATTTCAGATTCAGATTAAATCATATTCATAGAAGTGTTTTCTAATCAGATACTCGCAGAAAAGTAAAAACGGCACACACACAAAATACACACGCACGCGCACACACATTCTGTTCTCACGCAGACTCCTGCACTCTGACCATCTTGGTGTTTTCATTGTCATTGTCCTGTTCCTCTGCCGGTAAAGGCTCGTACTGTCGCCGATACAGGAGCCGAGTCACCAGCGTGATGATGAACATCTCCAGGATCAACAGTTGCTGACTCAGCACTGTGGAGATAAAGGGCTCGAGGTCAGAGGAGAAAGATACAGCATCAGGGGAGACTTCATGTACTGAGTGGACAAACATAAGGACGAGCAGGCGTATAGGCGGATGTTGACTCACTGTATCCTCTGGCTGCGGAGGAGAAAGGAGGAGCGCAGCCGATGGTTCCATTCAGAGCTAAGATGTTGATGATAGCTGTCTGGAGCTGGCTCAGGATGAGCACCAGCTACCAACACAAACAAACACATGCACAGTGTTATGCCTGATAAACACAATGCTGGAAACCATGGTACATAACCTTATATAAATGTTTACTTAAAGCCAGCCAGGCTGTTGCAGGTAACCGTGTCTCAGGGAAATTTTCTTATCTTACCTGATACATGGCGTACTTGGGGACGATGTTGATTGTTTGCAGGGTAGTCCTCAAGTGCATGAATATGATTGCTACGGGCCACAGAGCTATGATTGTCAAGATACCCACAAATGGGTTGATCCATATTGCAGCTCCGGTAATGCTCAACTGAAAGGAAGACACACACAGTGTGGAGTCAGGGAGTTGTGGGAGTATGTGACAAAACTAGACAAACCTGTTAGAAACCCATTAAAATATGTTTATGGGAGAAATGCTACATTAATTGTTTTATTTGTGTGTGTACGGATGTAGGTACTCAACAAAGCCATTCACTGTTTCCATCACAGTGAAGAAATGAATGAAGTTGTGCCAGGTGTCTGTTACAAATTGGGTCATGCAGCAACATGCAGCCGTGTGCATTTTAAGACCCGTTTAATAACACGACTAAGACCACAGCAAAGGCAGCTCTTTGATGCTGTGTGTTTTTGCACAATGGTGTTTGAGATAAATGCTAACACCTGCATGCTAACATGTTCATGCAATCTACAATGTTTCCCACGTTACTGCACATTAGTGTCCAGCGTAAAGTGTCGCTATTTAAAGTTAAGAGTTAAGAGTTTAAAGGACCCCCGTGTAGAATATTATACCACCTAGTGGTGAGGTTGCAGATTGCAACCAACTGAATACAAAGACATAAAGAGCCCATTTTAACGCAAGGAGTTGTCGTTACAGGTGAAAATACACTAATGGTAACATAATTATGACATATTATGTTTCATAAACATATTATTTATTTCATTTTTGCTAATAAGTCACCCTAAATCATACACACTGGTACTTTAACTGTACAAAGCTGGGAATGTTGCACAAACACCAATTAGCAACCTACATCCATTGGGATATGCCCTTGAGCATTTTTTGAACTTACATCAGAGAGGTCAAAGTTCTTGTTTGTATAGAGGACAATGGAGAGGATGGTGAAGACAATCTTCAGGAGAGCAAACTGGAAGGAGCCCAGCTTGAGCAGGAAGAGAGAACGCCTGGGGGTGGAACAGAGGAAACCGCTTTAAGGTAGCTGCAAATTGCACAAAATGATTTGACCTGTAACTGCATCCAAAAATCACACGTACAGTACAGAATTCCCTAGTGGCTAATCCTAGACTCCTACTGCAGGATGTTTTGAACAATGTGCAGGATAGGCACATCTTTATTAGCTTCGGGCAGGTCACAATTTGAACACTCTTGCACAACTACAACATTGGCAGTGACTCTGAGGTGGTTTGTGATTTCTTGTAAACATACCCTACTGTAAGAACCAGGGCGTGTTTTTTCTTGACTGTCAGCAGCACTGCTGCCAACAGTACGAAGGTTTTAGAATGGGTTTCTGGGCATTTGTATTAACGGAATAGCATGGCACATCTGCAGGATGCCAGTGTGCAGACATACACATAGTGTAGATTAACCAGACAACCTGAGACACAAAAGACAAAAATAAGTGACCGCCGGCTATGTTTAAATCACACAGATCGATCAGTTAACCGTGACACATAGTGTGGACACTGTCTATGCAGCCAGAAAGGGGCATGTGGGATGACAGACGGCACGTCGCCCTCCGCCGACGGAGTTCAATGACCAGGAGTGTGTTCAACTTGTATTCAGAGAAAAGAAGCATTCTCTAATGAGTAATGTACTGGCGTGGCCCCGTGAGTTTATGTAATAATAGGCCAAAAACAAAATTTAAGGCACGCCAAATGATCAAAGAAGCTAAGCAGAATCTACACTACTCCAGCTTTGGAGGATGTCTCAGTCATCACCTCAGTAATGCAGGGATTACACAATATTAAATTAGGTAAATGTGAGATAAGACTTTGTTGCTCCCTTCCCGTCCATGGAAAATTACTTTTCCTCACTGCTGTCTTTACATATAGACAGTTACAATGAATAAAAACGTTTGTATGAACAATTTTTTACATGCAGAAGTTGTTCCAGTCCAACACAACACACATATTCAGACACTGCCAAGAATAATGGAAGCACAGATCTAAATTTCATGTGCTACACTGGAAGCTAAAGATCTGCTTCTGTTGCGTGTTCATCAGAAGCTGATCACGAGCCGTGTTAATTTCAGCCCTGAAGGCAGTAAAAAGCAGCAAAGCTGAATTGATTTTGATAACCACACGGTGCTGGGCGTCTTGGGAATATTTACCGTGTGATGGCCACATGTGGAAGGCAGGGGCAGCAGCAGCAACAAGGCCCCGTGCTGATCCTCAGCTTGTGTTTACCGGCGCGCCTCAGGAACACCTCGTCGCCACCAACTTCTTCCAGCATCAGGATCAGGAACTTGAACACCACAATGGAAAAGTAGCTGCGCAGAGATAAGGGGGTGAGAGACGGGAGTGATTGGCAGATAAGGGATGGTTGAGCTTGGCACAAGAAGAACAACATTATTTGTGTAAAACTAGAATTCTGACAGTTTTTCTACTGCGTGGTCTTCTGCTGTGGATGAAAGAAAAACAGATGACTCAGTGTGATATGAAAGGTGAGTAAGGGAGAAGGGAAGGAAAAAAAATCCTACCATGCAGAGAACATATCAGTAAACATGGTGGCTTTGGGGATCCACATCGCCAGGCATGACATGGTGCTAATCACCTGAAAAACAATGGAGAGGGATAAATACACCAAGTAAAGATGTGGAATGTCAGTATATCCGACTACAACATGTGCAAAATACTCTCCAATTACTGACTACCAATAAGTGTGGGAAAATTGTGTTCTTAATAATACTCTTACCGGTGCTGCCCCATTCACCCACATAATAACTGTCTTCTTCTTGGCAGGCACTTTCCTATAGAGGTAAATGCATTCCTCGATAAAGACCAGCATGGACACAGCTGCCATGAAGGTGAGGATGGAGTACAAAATGATGCCAAAAACGTCCAAACCTGGAAGGAGAGAGGGGAAATGACAACAAACGCCTTTAAATTTCACATTTTTGGGATTGTGGTTGCAGAGTTTGTTTGCCAGAAACTGAAACTCGATAGGTTATTTGATTCTGTGTGTTTTCTCAGGATCTGATGTGTTGTAACAAAAGGTCCGGAGCTATGCTAGTGGCTCTAGGCCATATCCTCACTTGTCAGCACTAGTATGCTGACATTTTGAACTCAGAGAACCATAGATGTTGATGAACAAATTTACGTTTTGTTGCGTGTTGACAGAAAGCTAAGAATTAACACTTGGCTATCTACCAATAGTTGTTGAGAAGTTCCACTGAAATTTACTAAAGTTGTGTAGCTACAAGAAGTGTCAGGGGATCACAATGTAAGATATACCCTCTGCCAACCGGGAACGTGCACCAAATGTCAAGGAGATCCTTTGATAAAATACAATACAAAAGTGGTGGAGGAGGATCATCAAAGTCAAAGGAAAACATCCATATCCATTCTGAACTCAAATCTAACAAAGTTCAAGCGGATGAATAGGGTACAGGTGTTTCACGGTCAATTAAACCACAGTACATCAAATGAACAAAGCTTACAGCTACAAGTAACCATTGGTAGCCCATCACATACACACACATGGACTCTCATCCACCCTGATAAGTCCAGCTACATTTCATTAACGGAAGTCACACACACAACCTGTGTCTTTTAACATATCCTTTCTATATTTGTTGCTTAGATATACACCAATCAGACATAACATTATGACCACTAATATTGTGTAGGTCTCCTTTGAGCCTCCAAAACAGGTGTGACTCATCTGAGAATGGACATGGGGGTGTCCTGTGGTGTCTGGCAGCAGACTGTTAACCACCAACCTTCCCTTTGTCAAGTTCCGACTTCCTATGTTACTGTTGTTAGGTTTGACAAACAACAGCAATGCTAGCGTCCATTCCTAAAGTAAATCACTGACAACCTGCAGATTAACAGGTGGTTTATACTTCTACGTTAAGCTGACACAGAGGCTACGGCGTCAACGTAGAGCCTGCGCAGACCCTAGCGCCGTAACAGAGGTTCATGTCCCTAGAAATGCAACTACGCCGCACAGACCGCAAGAGCTGGGACTAGTACGCTTGGTGGTAGCAAGTAGCTAGTTGGTTTGGATCAATAAAAATGGAATACATCGAGGAAAGGTTAAGACATAAAAATGTTTGTATGATTCGTCTTCGGCGAAATTTCGGCAAAAGTTTCAGTCACCATGTTGAAAGTGAAGCAGGAGGTAGAAAGTGAAGCAACAAGTAGAATAAAAATTAAGCTGACTAGCAACACACAGCGCCGACTAGCATTTGGGTTGTGTTTTGACGGAATGAGCCAGACGGACCAGCCCACAACTATAAACGGCTTGCACTGGTGTAGGCTATACGCGTAAGTTACAGCATCTATGTGTTGGTCCAACCTGAACCAGCATGTAACACAGGATTCAGGACTTAACAGAGGGTAGGAGCCCTCTGGTTAATATTGAGCAGACCAATCAGAAGGTCAGCAGGTGGTCAGGGGGTTAGCCAGGATGAGAGACAGTCATGGGGGCTAACGGTCCTAAGAAGCTCAAACACGCCACTTTGCCAAGTGAAACAGAGTAGAAAAATGATTAACCGCAATGACCAAGGCCACATCATCCTGATGAATTACAACAAGCGAGAGGATGGACAGATCCTGTAACCCCGTCATTTGATTTCTCTGCCTCAGTGTTAACTCTGGTATCAAAGACGACTGGGGAACAACCCCTTTTTCCGCGAATAAACGCTGATGGGCTAAAAGATCTGACGCTGAAAACTATGATGAGATGTGTCTGAATATTGGACATTCAACACACAGGATCTCATGGCACGGGCCGGTCACTGGACTGGACGAGGGCAGGCAGTTGTAGCCTAAATCAAAACTAACAAACTGCAACAAACCCTGTGGCTACAAATTAGGTGGGAAGAAATCGGCGCATCACCTTCCATCACAGCAAGTAAGCTAACCGTGAAGTTAGATAAGTACTTTTCATGTTACCGATGTCGCTACGTGCGTTCTTGCGTACGCTACCTCTTTTAACGCTCTGTAATGTATGCTCCAACCTTATAATGATCAAGGACAGCACAGCAGGCTGGTATCTACCTCAGGAAATAGATATGTAGAAGTGCTAAGAGTGCTAGGAGTGGCGTGTCGACACAGCCTGTTACCTGGATTCAAAGTTTTGCTTTAAGCGTAATTAAAATGGTTTAAAGTGAGAAAACTTCACGAATGCTACGTTGTGCGAAGACGACGTATAAAATAACTGGCAAAATGAATGTTGTCACTTGCAGTTTGACTAGATGTAATAATTAAAAGAAAAAAAAAAGAAAAATAAACAACAAATGGACCGGGCCGGAGGACAAAGACTGTTGTTGGCGGCTGTCATAATGAACACTGCCCTGTTTTCTATTCAGACTATGCCCAGCAGCTTTGAGTCACCAAAACAATGCTTTACCTCCAAGTGATGGAAACAGTGATACAAAGCAGAGCAGCACCAGTTGCATTTCTCATAACCCGGTGAGCGATTCCGGAGGTGGAAATGACTTACCATGGCGTTGCGAGAAAGTAGCTGACAGAGCTAGCACAGGAAATAGCCTCAGAGGTTGGCATCAGTCGACAAGTGGCCCCCCAGACATCTCAATTACCGCTCAGGCAAATGTTTTTGACGGTGACAAAAGCTGCAGTCTCGCTTTCGGTGGAACAAAACAAAGGGAAGAAGGGTGGTGCAAATGACTTCAGCATGTTACCCGTAATTGAGAGTCAGCTTCCATGTACGTCATGTATTCCATGGAAAGCCATTGCTGGTGGTCTGCAAAACATTCTCTGAGATGTTTTTGAGAATTCCTGTTGACACCTTTTTTTTTTTTTAAACGTTTTTTACAGTGACCGTGGATTTGTCCTTCGTCTGCTTAAACTGTCTCCCAATTACTTCAAATCTTAGCCACGTGAAATATAACAAAGGGAAACTGATGGAGATGGTGAAACTACACCCATGATGTAGTGGATGTCATCTTCTACCTTAGAACTCAGCCTGATTCATCTGGGGAGGAATTTCCAGATGCCTTATAGGCAAGACATTCGTCTGTGCAAACAACAATACGCAGGAGTAAACACAAAGTGGCTTGCAGGTGACGTACCTGTTGAGTACGTATCTAGGCAAATGCTGTCTCCTAAATATAAACACGAATGGAAATCAGCTCCAGAGTAACAGCAAAAACTAGAAAAGCTGGTTTTTAGATATTGATCCAAAGTTTTCTGGACAAATATCCTCGTTAACGACTGTTAACGTAAAGACACGGGCATTTCCTGGGTTTAAATGTCAGGAAGTGAAAAAAAGATTCGTTTAACTGGGATTTGCTTCTGATTTCAAATTAAAATATAGGAAAATGTACTTTTATGGAAGCAAATCACACGCGGGGAGGGGTTTTAACCATGCTTGCTTGTCTTAACGAAGATAAAACTACAAAAATTGTGAACTTTCAGACCTACCGCAGTACACACTGACTAATGTAGCTGTTTATTATCACCAGCTGGTGGAGAAAACGGACAGGGTTGTTTCGGGCAGCTAATGGGGCATGCACTCAACGTCTACCCTCCAAAACTCTTCAAGCTGCGGCCCGGTTCCTCCCATCCTCCAGACGACGGAGGGCCCATACATAGTTCAGATGTTCAGTCATGTTTTCCCGGACTGCTGAACGCTGTGTGTCTTTTTGATGATGGTGATGATTAGGTCCAGACCTTTCAAGATCAGGTCGCAGGTCGCAGAAGTGGACCCAGGATTTAGGTTCAATTAAATGGAAGCAGCAGCAGTGTCAAGGGAAGTTTCTGACTGAGGGACATTGGTGTTGAAATGGTAAGTTTCTACTCAAGCTACCAGAGGAAAGAAGAAACAGACGCAGCGGAAGAAGCAGCTCAGATCATTAGGATGTCCATATGGCACAGATTAAAATAAAATATGAAACATCATTCAGAGTTATAAAACAACCCATATGGTGATGTTGCTTAATTTCTGGCTCCGTCCTTAAATCAAGACGAGACTTGTAGGAAGTGTCGGCGGCACAGGAATGAAAACTGTGACTCAAGAGAGCATTCAGTCCAACAGCAAGAGAGCAGAGCAAGAGATCCAGGCCTATACACTGGCCCGCTTCCCATCCCTGTGATCAGCTGATCCTGCAGTCTGTTGCTAAGGCAGCAGCAGGCTGGAGCGTGACTGGAGAACAAGTTCAGTTCAGAACTACAAACCCCTGCAACTGTGCACAAACTGTTGTGCTGACTCCGAGCATGAGAAGAACTCATAACGACACTGATATTAATTTCCCATTCCTGGATATAAATTAAAAAGTTAAGCCAATGGGCTAATCCAGCAGGAGTCAGAGCCGTAAATATGGATTTACAGTAATCACACCACCACCCAAGAGAAATGGATTAATGGATTAGTTTTGCTGAACAGCTTTAAGACATGTGAATCCCCTATATGAGCAAACACATTTGTCTGAACGTTTCATTTAATCTTGCCCAATATTTACTCGCTTTCAGCACCTTAAACTGGAGTCAGTGGACCAGAGCTTTTGAGTCTGAGTCCTAAAGAAAAGAGGTAGCATCCACCTTTATTTGCTAGAGATCGACTGTCTGCGTCCAACAATGCGTCCAACCACTTTCTATGGAGACTTCTGTCAGTGAAGAATTAAGACGGTCACTGAATGGGATCGGGGTAAAATCATTTCCCATAGCCCACGTTAGATCGCTGGGCACACGGCCCAGAAATGTTCTACTGTAGAGCCCAGCAGAACATTTAACACAAATTAAAATTCCTAGGGTGCTATAAAGAAGCTCATCATGGATAGAAGTTGGGGCGGATGGGTGGCAGCAGTTCAACAGCCCGACCCGAAAACCCGCTAACCCGCTGTACTCACCGAGGATGATCTCGATGGCGAAAGGAGGGCTGCTGGTGCAGCTCGGGTGAATAGTTCGGTTGGTTGCATTACTCATTTTGACAGATCTCGGTGGGTTTCCCACTAATGTGCCTTCCAGTTATCTCTCGGTCCTGTTCACATCCACAGACGCGCGGTGCGTAAAAGTCGGGAGCCGCGTACCTTCTTCTTTCCAGTGATGCCAAGAGCGACCTCAAACTTTTCACGAAGAGATATATGCCTCTCGGGCACCTCCATACACTTGTTGTAATGACAGGACCCCGCCTCTCTCTCACTGGGACGGTTCTGTGTAGACTACAACCAATGAGGTAAGTGCCATTCCAACTAATCGTGTCATTTTATAGTTGTTATTTTTAAAACAGAAGCGCATGTAATACTTTTGTCACTCTTACTGTCACTTTTTACTAGAATTTTACGACTCACTGAAGTGATGGCAAAATGCCAAATCTGATTATTCTGTTTATTTTGCCGCAGTGGAGCGCGTTGCGCCATACCGAGGGGTGTTTTAATAAATATGTATGCGGTCTGTACTTCTAATTTGGGAATATGTGGTCGTGTATGACAACTTTACCGAGCCAAACCATGATATTCTCGGACTGAAGCCAGGCTCTTATTTAATTCGGGGAAGTTTAAGATCGCACTACAGAGCCATGAGTGCTGTGGAAATGATTTAAGAGAGCAAAAGAGGCAAGTGCGCGAAAAAAAAAAAAAAAAAAGAAAGAAAGAAAAGGAAAAAGATTTGCAGCAGCAAATGCCTCACATGACGATACCCCCTGTGCATGTTGCTATGGGAACTGGAGGGGCATGTGACGAGAGGGTTTGTGTTGTGTAGACTAAAGCAATGCCCCCTCACATAACACGCATACACTTAACTCTGTTCAGCTCCCCCCTGCTCCGAGATCAGACTGAGAAGAGAAAGTTGTGTCTTGTCCACATTAGTCTGATCCATCATTATTAGTTGTGTATCCTGACTGAACAGAGAGAACAAAAACTTTAAAAAGAAGTTAAAGTTCTAATCTAGATGAAAGTGTCTGTGGTCACTTTTAGGGCCCAGTCATTTAGTGTCCAAGCTTTAATGTTTATCAAATCAGCCTGTTTGGTCAGACAAACCTTGACTCTAAAAGGTTAAAATCACTTCAACGTTTACAGATGAAAAGTTTTCAGCCTTGAGCTGCATGTACAGGCCCATCTAACTGATGATTAAAGGGATGTCAGGGTGAGTGGGGGGGGGGAACAAAAACAGTGATACATGCTCATATCTAAGACATAACTCCATCTGACCCCGCCATGAATCATTTTAATCAAGTCTGAGCGACTTTCTGTTAAGTCCGCTAACGTCAGGGCACACCTTCGCTCCCGCTTGTTCTTTGTGGCCTGCAGACGTCAGGACCGATATGTCCTGACTTGGCTTCCTCTTAAGACGCTGACGAAAACGATCCACGAGCCTACAGACAGAATCTCAGCCACGACTTGTTTGATTGAACTGTTTGGGCAAATCTCTCATGCCACATCGTCTCAGGCTGAGACGCCTCAGCGAAATGAAGTAATAGATCCTGAGAACTCCTTGGGTAATACTGCGGGACCGTTTCTGGCTCGCATCTGGAAGCCAGACGCTCAGATTGAAGTAGATTTGGATGCAGCGTTTCAGGAAGTTAGGTATGTTTGTAGAGCCTGAATCCAATCTCACTGCCAAATAGCTATCTTTTCAATGGATGAACTACCCAATGGTCATTAGCATTAGTGAAACTGTAGCTGCTTCGGCGGTCATAATTTCCTGTTTACTCTTCCTGGAAAAAAAAAAAAAAAATACCCAGATGTCATCACCTTGGGAGCTTAGAATTTGAAATTTGAAGCTCTGTGGAACAGATGTGAGACGTGTGTGCACTTTACCGACTTGCAACGGCAGAGAAATTTTACCACGAGGAAGTGGACGGGATGAGCAACAACTGACAGTCTGAGCAGCGGGGGTCATGGGCCCGAGTGTCAGGAAGATAGCGAAGGTCAATGTGCTGCTCGGTGCCTGGATCTACAAAGAATGTTGACTCTGATGCAAAGCAGTGTTTACTGTACCTAATCGGTGTCTTCTTCTGGCAGCACAAGGCTACACATGGCTAACCATTAAGCAGCGCCGCTGTTACTACATCTCTGTGTAACTTGCATCGAGGTGCGCTTCGTTCCAGGAATTCAGCGCATACCGGAGGCCTGTTTCACAAAAAAAAAAGAAAATCGATTAGTTACACATCAACAACAAATAACGAATGATTGTCTTTTTAAAAGTCAATGAGGGTACCAAGCATATTGTTGTACACACCTGTAATACACAATCAGCGCTCAGATATGCAATACGTGGCCCATTTTATTCAGGATGGAAGCCACATTAGCCTCGTTCACACCTGGTGTGAAGGTGTGAAGGGGAACTACTGTTTTTTACAACCTTGATGTTATTTCTAACATAAAATACGACCGTTTACTCACCCATGTAACTTTTGTGTAAGTTGTAGTCATTCGAGAGTTACTGTTATGGTTCGTCCACAACCTCAGAATTGGAAAAATATTTAGCCATGTAGCAAAAAAACATTACAGGTGATGGGTGCGTGCGGCGCTCAGAGATGACATCATCTGGGGTCTGTAGGTTAGTCTACAGACCCCGGATGATGATAACGGCTAACTCCGGACTCAACGGGGAATAGCACTAGCGTATGATAACAAAATATTGGTGAAATGAACAAGTTTCGCAGCAGATCATTTAGAGGCTGCGTTTCGGTGTCCCAGTCATCTCCCAAATGATTACATATTACGCAAAAGTTATATGGGTGAGTAAACGATCATATTTTACGCTAGAAATATGGTCTAGGTTGTAAAAAACAGTAGTTCGCCTTTAACATGCATCTTGGGATATTGGAGATGAGCAGTTTGAGTGATGCACTCTCAAGTGAGCCATGTGTTTCTGCCCACACCCGGTTTTAAAGATGCATCCTGAGTGATCCGATCACAAGTGGGCTGCATGTTTGTTCACACCTGGCATTAAAATGCATCTCCGGTGATCAGATCTCAGTTCAGCACTGAAATAATAAAACAATGCCATCATGAGTGGCATCGTCATGATCAGATCACTCGGTGCAAACAGGGCTGCTGGCAAGAAGAAAAAAAAAAAAAACAACCACCCCACAGCACTCGAGATCTACTTATGATTAAGGGGAAACTCCATTGTATTTACGCATTACAGACAAGATTAAGTTTTTGTGTGGTTCTGAAGAGAGCTGATAAATCTGATAAACTCCCACAACCTGATTTTTTCAGCCACGACTGAAAACAAACGAAAAGCGTGGGTGTCTGCCAGACATCTGCAGCTTGCTGCTTACCCCTGCTAAGTTTAGCAAGTCTTGAGGTTACACAAGCCTACCAACAAGCTCGAGCACTGTGTGAGCGTTGCAACTATGTGGCAGGTTTTGACAAGGATGAAAGCACGAACTTAAAAAAAACAAAACAATACCCATGTTTCTGCTTGATTTCGACGAGCACAACATACCAATCTGCAGTGCTAAACTCGAGCCCGGCTGGAGGTTTAAAAAAAACATTTATTGTTATTTTCACGTTAATTGGCATGTACTTCATTCACAAAATAGGAACGGTAAAATTAATCAGACAAGAAAAATATATATGTTGTCTTTTTCTTACATTATCAATATATATATACACACACACGTTGTAAAAGAGGACATTATAACAAAAAGAAACCAAACTGTAGCAGTAAGTGAGTTATGATGGGCTACGTCTGCGCTGTGAACACAGGTGCAGCGTGTTGTCAGTGTTACAAAAAAAAAAAACTGAAATTAGACTGAAATATAAAGAACCTTCTTCCAGGAGTTTTTATGGCTTCATTTATAAAGTTGAGACAGAGTAAAGCTAATTTAACTCATGACACACTTAGCTATAAATGAAAAAAACAACAACAACAAAAAAACAAATGTCCTTTATATCAACACAATCCCCCGTTATCACAGAAGTCAGGCGCCATGCTTTTTGAGCATTAGTCAGACAGTTATGTATGATCACAGACATGTAAAAATCTCAGAGGCATTTCTTCCAAGACAACAATATTACAAAAAAAACACTCACTTAAGCGTTACAAAATACAGGCGCACTTTAGTCTCCAGGCCAAACAGCCCAGAGAGAGAATATAGGCAATGTGTAAAACAACGAGACAACAGGTCCAACGTTCCAGAATCAGTGGCTGCAAGTGGTACAAGCCAGGCTCCTCATACATGATACAAAATGTCTTTTATTTATTTATTCTTTTTTTTTTTCACTAAACGTTTAATCATACAGTTTAGAAAAGATCCACACATGGTCAGACCATAACCTTTTTATGATCTCCAACAGTAAATGAATCCTGCCACTCTGAGCTCTAACCACAGTGTGATTATACAAATATCCCCCCATCAACTGCTTTAGAATTAGAAACAGACTCAGGCTCAGGCGTGATTGGGGGGATAAAAACGTAAACGTAAAGTCCAGAGAGGGGGCCGTTTTTAACGCTCCATTACTCAATCCAAAGCCCTCACGCTTCCGTCTGTGGCGCATTCAGCCCAACTGTGACATGGCTACTGACCATAACTCACTCCAAGCGGTAGAAACAGCTGTAAACTTGTTCGTCACCAGGGTCTGCTGGGATCTAGTTAGTAGGAGGCTTGTCCAGCAACGGTCAAGAAATTAGATTAGACTTGTGAGACGGGAGTTTGATGTGGATCAGAGCGACTGTGAGAAAACATGTGGGAACAGGGAGGATCTCATTCATGTATTTTTGGTAATACTGACAAATCCGTGATATGAGAGACTCAGTGTTTTTCTCGTCTCTACAGTTTTTGCCCGTTCGAGCTCATGAACACAGAGCTGAGTCCACGTGTCTACAGTGTCCAAAATGAGCACAAGCTGCATTTTACAATTAATAAGGGGGGTTCAATTCACTTTCAAATTAAATCTGGATGAGTTATTACAGGAAATCGATGCATATTAATTGGTTATTAAGAAAACCTTATTCTGAGGAAAGACACACCTGCAAATTAGACTGAAAGTGAACTGAGCCCTGAGTCAGAGGATGCTGAAAGAGGGCAGATAACTTGTCGCCACCTGCTGGTCAGGGCTGTAATTGCAAGGACATCATGACCCAACAACAGGTAGGAGCGACACACAAAGGTTGTAGAAAATATTGCGACTCACAATATCTGATAAATACAGTTTGGTTAAGATGACGTCAGCCAGTGAGGTTTAGATAAAGCTAGAATGCTGTAAACAGTTCAGGTTCAGAGGTCAGAGCTCCTGATAGGCCAGCCCTTATTTGGCAACGACTGTTGGTGTCTTCGTAAAGGTTGAAACACGAAGTGGTAGAAAAAGAAAAAAAAAGAAAAAAGCAGTAGGATGTCTGATCAGATACTGAGAGATGATGCACATAGCGCCGAGTGAAACATCACCTGGGTTAACCATTCCGTTTCTAAGCAGCATGTTTGAACACAAGTTAGACACAAAAGCCTTGAAGCAGCTTATTTTTAGTCTGTTAATGCTTCTAAAAAGAAAAAAATCATAACTGCCACTTCAACTGCAACACATCTCTCTCTCTGTCACACACACACACACAATACGCCATAACTCACAAGATCACCCAACATCAGTCATACAAAGGATGCTTTTTGGAGATGATAGAGGAATAAAAAGAAAAGCAGCAGCACGTTTCTTTTTTTTTCTCCATGGACACTGATAATCTACAAAGTGCGAATGCTCCATCTTGTGCTCTGATATCCAAAACGCCACCCAAAACCCGGCACAGTCCACTGAACCGTGCAGCAGAGTCCCCTGTAGGATAGTCCAGGCTTCGGTGGGAAACATCCATCTCAAAAGGTGCGGACCATAAATACGCTCCAGCTCCAGCATTATTAGTTTAAAAAAATAAAATAAATAATGCACAAATAAACGATCCATCTCCACTGCATGTACTGCCTTTCTAAAACGATGAAATGTTCGAAACCGATGAACTCTTCACTGCAGAGTTGTGCCTAGAAAGTAAGTCTTGGTGCAATCTGAAAACTTTTTGGCACAAAAATGTAGATTCCTTCCAGATTTTCAAAAAAAAAACAAGCTTCACTTGTGAGGGGGGGAAAAACTGCACATGGAAATATGTATATGTGTGAGTGTTGGTGTGACTGGGAACAAGCTTGTATCAGACATGTTTCGGGGGGTAGCTATGAGACGTGTTGATGACACTGCATGCGAAAACACCATAAATGCATTAATGTGCTGTGATGGGCAATTGGACAGCATTTCCATAGTTACTCTGAATGGGCCTGTGGAGATGTGGTTCCACTGGGGGACTGTTGCCATGGCGATGAACTAAACTGCTGCGTTGGTTAAGGCATCATATTAGATGACTGAGGTGTTTCTCCTGTGGCAGAGCAGACACAAAACAAACGGTCAAATTCATCTGTTCGGTGTAAAAATATCTGCACGCCGTGACATCACATTAAATCAGTACCTGGTTAAGACTGACTCTCTATGGAGATTGTGATGGTTTCACTTTCGCTTTCAGCTGTAAAACCAAACAGAAAATGTGATAAGGCAAGAGTTGCGAGTGTAAATTCTGCCAGCGAATTATCATCGCCCTCGCTGGAGCTCACCTGATTTGAAGTTGTCATTATGCAGATGGTCGGAGATATTGTTGGCATGCTGCTCGTTGCTCAGGAGGCGATTCTGTGACTCGCTCAGAGGGCTGACAGCGGCGTCGGCAGTGCTGGAAAAATAAACTCCCATTAGCGTCATTTTCCAGAACGTATCAGCTCTTTAGAGCCCCGCGTAGAAGGATCTCTTATTGATTTATCACCTTTTATTGGGCTCTGGGTGCAGAGTCACTGTGGCCTGCTCTACGTCAGCATTGACCAGCCGGGTGGGGAACGTCAGACCATCTCCCTGACTGCAGAAAACAAGGAGCAAACTAAACATTAGGAGACATTTCCACAAGGGGTGTAAGAGGCTACCAGGTAAGAAGGATTAGAAGGAGGAGACCCACAGCTCTGTACAGAAGACAAGAGCAGCCGTGCTTGCTGTTATCTCAAGATAAAGATAAATTATATTTTTCTCATGATAACAGGTTAATTGATTCGTTATCACATGAAAATGAAATGCTATTTCCTTCTTTCCTTAAGTGACAAAGTCTGCGTGAGAGAGAGGGCTGCTCTGAAAACATTCAGATCAGTGATAAGCCTCTCAGGAGAAGACTGGCCTGGCTGCAGGGGTTTCAGCAGTTCAGGTATGATTGCTACCCAGCAGTCGTGACAGTAATACAAAGGACTGACCTCCAGTTTTAAGTTCCCCCATGAGCTCAGCGACATTTTCTCCTGATAAATCATCTCAATATCTCAACACATCTATCAAAAAAACTCTTAATAATCTTAAAAATAAATGTGCCATTCATTTTTCTTTCATTTTCTTTTACCTGGTGAAGACAGGCAGCAGCCAGTACTTCTTCTGGTCACCAAAGACCTGAGCGATATTCTTGCGGAAACCCAGAGAGAAGCCATTCTTATCAGAGCCTGTCCTGAAGACCGGCGCTCTGAAAGCCTCTGCAGAGAGGAGCAACAGAGAGGATGGACAAACAAATGAAGGAGCCATTTATGAAAAACTAAAACAAGTAAACAGAATGCAACCAACACCAGAAAATGAGTACAGACGGGAATCTATTATACACGGCTCAAAAAAAAGAAATGAACACTTTTAAATCAGTCAATTAAACTTCTGGGATACCGATCTGTTCAGTTCTAGAGGGGTTGTTAATCAGGTGAGGGTCAACAATGAGTCCACCCCCAAAACAGGAATGGATTTACTAGTGGAGGCCACTCACATCTTTTTTTCTGCTTGTTCTGCACTAGATTTGGATATGGCTACAGTCAGTGTCACTACTGGGAGCATGAGGTGATACCTGGACCCTACAGAGATTGAACAGGCAGTCCAACTCGTCCAGGATTTCACGTCAATATGTGCTACTCCCAGAAAGTTTGTTGCATGTCTAATCTCCTCTGCTTCTTTGTGCAAGGTGAGCACTGCTTTGAGCCCTACAAACTGACCTCCAGCCAGTCGGTGGTTTGAATGTTTGACCAAACAATCAGAAACAGACTTCATGAGGCTGGCCCGACATCCCTTATTGGGCCCTGTGCTCCCTGATTGTCACCGTGGAGCTCAAAATGCATTTGCTATAGAACACGGCGAACAAGGCCCCTCTTTCTTGAAGAGAGCAGGTTCACCCTGAGCACAAGTGACAGACGTGAAAGTGTCTAGAGAAGCTTATACTGCCTGTAACATCATTACACAATGTTTAAAGGGGCTGGGAAGGCACATCTATGGAGGGACCAAGTCGCATCTCAGACTACCTGGGAAACCAGTGATGTCATGGTCCAGAACTGGGAGTAAATACCCCAGGACCCCATGCGTCATTTAATAGGAGCATGCCCTTCCATGTCAGGCATATATACAAGTGTGTGGGGGCCATCCAAACTACAGAATACCATTTTGAGCCACTGCAATGAAGTCTCAGCAAACTGGACTATCCCGTCACATATTCTTTTTCACTTTGATTTTCTGGGTATCATTGAATTCAGCCCCCTTTAAGTTGATTGTTTATTTCCATCGAAGGATGTGGCATCCTTTCGCTCCTAACACATTTCCTTACCCAGTTCACATTAGTACAGATATGCAGTGTGATTTCTTTCCCATTAAGATCTGATGTGTTTTCATATGGTTCCTTTAATTATTTTGAGCAGTGTATTTAGACAGCTGTAGTTAATATTAGTATAGTCAAGCTATCAAGCTATTTTATTTGTTCTTCTTGCACATCAAAAGTTAAAAGCTACTCAGAACCAGAGAAATGTTGACCAACTGCTGAATGTGCCGTATAAGTGTGTTTGTTACCTATGGTGGATCTGTTCTTCCCTACGAGCCAGAGGTGGTAGCTGAAGAGGGACAGAATACTGATGCAGAACATAGCCGCCACAAAAAAAAGAAACAAGACATGGAATTTGGCGTGAGTGTCTGGCAGCTCATTCTGGGGAAGAGACGGGAGAAGAGGAGAGCGAGACAGGAATCAATAACAAATTCCCACCGAGCATATTCACGGAGAGGAACAGCAATAAGAGAGAGCTGGTAAAACAAACACGGAGAAGAGTCTCGCGTGAACCACGTCACCACATGCACATCAAGACAAGAACGGTGGGGATGGCGATGAGGCACCGCGACACTAAACGCCTCGGAGGACGGTTGGGTTACCTTTGGGCAGTTCTCTGCCGATTTCCTCCGGCAAAGCTTTAGTACAAACAGAAACAAGACTGGTTAGCGAGAACAGGAGAGAACAGGCAGGAGAGGAGGGAGGGGGCACTTAGAAATCAGGAGGCAAACACAAGTCAAGGCCAAAGTGGGTGAAAGGGGGGAAACAAATGAAAGAAGTGGGTGAATGAACAAACTGTGCCCAGAATGGAGAGAACAAAGGAATGAAAGAGGAACAAGTGAGAGGATATCAAAGGGGTGCTGCTACAAGAGGGAAAGCACGAAAAAAAAAGAAGGGAGGTGTTTGCGGCAGTGCTGTGACTGACGGCTCTGATAGTGGCGATAGACGGAGAAAGAAAAGAGAGCGATCAGAGAACAATGATCCAGTGTGAGGGAGCTGGGGATAACAGAAGAGGAAACAGAGAGGGGGTCAGCGGGTGAAGGGTGAGAGAGGACAGAGAAAACAGAGGAGCAGCGCAGGGGAGGTCAGCGCCATGCACAACCAACTCAAGGGATGCTCGGCCCGGCTTTGACGCACGGCCGAAATCTGCATCTGCATCATACACTCACGGCACGCCGGGTGTCAGTGACAGCGAGACGCCTGTGCACCGTTACTCACTGTCCAGAACTTTATGAAATACTGCAGAACCGTGGCAGCAATGAACAAACAGTACACCAGCGAGTAGGCCAGGAAGAGGATGAAGAACTTGTAGTTGGAGAATCCGACGCAGTTGTTCACCCTGCAGACACACAAAAGGCGACACTTGGCAGCACGTTCTCAGAGCAGAAATCATATCAAGCTCGACTTTACAAAAGGCGGAGGTTTGTTCCCGTAGTCAGGTAACACTGAACAAATAGATTACGTTCATTACTGGTTGATATTTAAATATTGTGCATCCAAGGTGAGATGTGCATTACTACATGTTTACAGATCTGCTTTGATGAGACAAAACATGTTTAATCCGAGCATATTTAACATCATTAAGTCTTCAAACCAGTTGAAATTAAATTTAAAAAAAAAAGTTTTCTCTTGTTTGACAAACAATTTAAAGTATCAGTTGATCAGATCAGCGTGTCAGACTCAGAGTGAATCTTGCATACCAGGGACAGTGGTGGTCCATCTTCAGCACACACCTAAAACACACAGCGAAAGAAAAGAGAATGGGAAATGACGGATTAAAAACAGGAACGCGTTTTAAAAGAGAAAATGACAACTGACTCGTCTGAGGCGTGGTTTTCTTACATGTCACACGCGGAGCAGTGATGACACCGGTCAGGCTTGATAACTTGACAGCGGTCACAGTAACGGATTGCTGCATCACAATAGCACAACATCACCACGGGAGAAACCCACGCATTCGTTCATTCTCGTTTACATTCGAGTGACACGGACGTACGTACCCCCGGCGCCTGTGCGGGTGTACAGGGGCAGGCTGGTGGCAGCTCTCCACAGGATCTCTTGCTGGGACTCCGGCCTGTCTTCCTTCTCATAACGCTCCTTCTCAGCCTTGGGCAGGCAAAACTAGAAGAGAAGAGAGCGGCATATATTTTTTAACACGCTCAGAGGGCTGGTTTTATTGCAACAAAAATAATAAGCTTGCTTTGGAGAAATATACCTCTTTGGAAGGGTTGGCAGGGTTGGTGAAGATGGTCTTCCAGTAAGACCATACAAACATGACGAAAAAGAGGTGGAAGAAGATCAGGTAGACGACTGGAAAGGAAAACACCATCATGATCAATATACACCCAGTCGGATAAGCGGAAAGCAAGTAGAGATGAGGAAATGCCACGAGTGCTTGGCTAAAAGAAGACCATCTACATAGTTAATTAATGAGAAAGCTAAATAGCTAATGCTGAATGAGGTGGAGCTGCTGGGCTTCAGGCAGGCGAGCCTCAGCACTTTGAGAGGAAGCGCGTCTCTTGTGCCAGCTGCTTTTTTGGCCAAGCACATTTCAACAGCGATTATCCTAATAAGTAGAAAAATGGCTCCACTTCAGCTCACAGTGGAATAAATAAACAATGCTTCGATCTGCTGGGGTACTTACTCTTTTCTCCTATACTGGGGATGGTGACTGTGGGAGATAAAACGGAGAAAATCAATGTTAATATCAATTAAACAGAGGCAGTTACAGGGCGTTTTTGTACAGTGAAATTCTAGGCCAATACAGATGCTTAAAATAACGATGTAGTCGACAGTTAATGCCAACAGTGATATTTAACCCCCGGCTGTGCTGCAGAAACTTAATTCCATTATTAAAAAGCACAAATCCAGTCTCAGGACATTAATTCACCTTATTCCATGGCAAAGAATGTGGGGAACCATTGTTTCAAAAGCCTCCACAACTCAATGAGAATTCTGTAGCACGTGTATGACCCGATAAAAAGTGATTCGGTGAAACGTAAATGCAGTTAAATGTTAATGCAATTTGAATAAATACGAATATAAATATGGAAGGCCAGCTCAGAAAGTGAGAAAGTTCTTCTTCCTTTTGACTGATTTCAAATTTAGTCTGCAGGTCTGATATCCTCATTTGGCCCAATGCCTGCAATTTCGCAAGAACACAGTTAATGATAAAATTCTCAGTTCTATTTAACTGTTCGGGGGCTTTTATAACCATCTCACTCAACAAACACAGCGTAGCCACTCAAACTGTAAATTATCTGAACTCTCTCATGTCTTTTTTCTTCTTTTACCAAGGTCCATAATGAGCTGTCATGTTTGAATTATGGCCTAACGTGGACAAAGAAATTTACAACACAGTAGTCTGTGAAGTCTCAATCATCAAGCAAGGGCATTGGTATATCTATATAAAAAAAACAATAAAAACTACAACCAAACTGCACCAAAGAGGCCACTTAGATGACTGGTGAAACGCCACCTCAAACTGCATGTGACGAATGAAAACTTTCTCTAATAACCCTTGAATTTCCTTGTTTGTTTCCTTGTAAACGTTACATCTCTCCAGGAAGCTGTGACTCCTTCTGATGAGAAAAGGTATGAGGAAGAAACACCACTGCTTCTAACTCACAAACACACCGAGGCCTTTTAACGTGTAAGGCTGTGATCAATCAAACCTCACTCTTGCCCTTATTTCACAGCCTAAATAATTGATCTAGGCGTCCTGGATGGAGTTTACAAAAAATTGCACTAATATTAGAGATTTCCTAACCCTGACAATAAATTCTGTGGGTTACATTTGTGATGTTAAAGGAGAGAAAAATAAAAAACTAGTGAAAGATAGAATTCACTGTTAAAGCACATCAGCTCACCTCCATTTAAATAACCATTTAATGATTATCATTTCATTTCATTTTTAAGGCAAAACTCATGCAAGGTAACATCAGCTCTTCAATTCTTGAAATGCTCCAGAATAATTACAGGTCCCAGAAGTCTAGTTAGAGGGGAGGCATATGTATGTCTGTGAGCAGGCAGCCAGATACCGTTTAGTTGGCGTTTTAATTCTCCATCCAGACTCTGTTCAGCTCGACACAAAACCACACAGACGAGGCGGGCGGCTTCACAAACAACACGGCGAAAGTTTTTCCCCACACAAAACCCATTCCCACCCATTCTTTGAGTCTGAGACAAGCTATCAGATGATTAGCTCCATGAAGATTTTTGGAGAGGCTCGCCAGCACCTTTTGTTGAGCTGCAGTCCGTTTACTTCCTGCTGGCCAGCGGCGGCTGAGCATTCGCGCGGACCGCACAATGAAAACATGGCCTTAAAAAGGCTTCAGGGGGGCCGAGGACGGCTCAAAGACGGATACTCACTTATACAAAGCTCCACCACGTAAGCGTAATAGGACCAGCAGACGACCAGGGCGATAAAAATCACAGGTATCCATGCTAAACCCCGTTGACAGCATCTCAGTACGTGTGTGGGCGCCATCTTTCTCCCTCTGCTGGGGAAAAGGGAGTGTCGGTTGGTGACGTCACTGGAGCGGAACGAGACAGGATGTGTTCTGATCGATACAATAAATAAAATCAATAGCAACAGCTGTACCCTCTAAAGATACAAATATTAAGTAATACAACATAATATACATACAGATATCAATTACTAAAACGAATCAAACATTTATATTATTGAATGTATTCTTGAGTCTGAGACAAGCATTTTTCCAACCTATATATTATTTTTATCATCTAGCCTACTATTTACCTGTGGTTAAAAGTCCATCACATTTTATTTATTCATTGTAATTTTTATTTCTAATTAACTTAAGTAATATTTTACATGATGTTTCTGATTGGTTTGTAAATAAAGTTACAAAAAATAAATGAAATTAGGAATAGAGTAATTGATACGGTCTACGCCAAAAGATATTACGCTTACTGAATATATATTTTGTTGTCTGTTAAGCACATGTCAAACGATATATGGAATTCACCTCCAGATATCTACTTATAATTATTTACCTATGGTTTAAAGGCTGTCACTTTTTAGTTTATTCCTTTTTAATGTTTAATTCATTTATTTCTGCTAATATTGGTATGTCTGACTGATTTGTAAATAAAGTCACAAAATATATCAGCGTTACGTTTCCCGGGAAAAACCCAACCCTGTTAAAAACAAAATAAATGTAATGGGCCTAAATAAATAAATAAATCCAAAACATAATTGTTACATGTTGCGTAACTTTGCTTATTTAATAAACTGCATTACTAAGTATTTATTTACGTCTGTTGATGTTGTTTTAACTTTTAATTAAGTTTTTATCATCTCATTTATTGTTTTTTATTCATTTTATATGAAATGTGAATGTATATATTTGTTGTTAACTGACTTACATCGCTTTAGGCTTCCGTAGTCGTGTACTGGGCGTGCTCAACAATAATTTTCCAGTTTCTACGAAGTAAAAGTAACAGTAGGTTAAAGTGAATTCTGTGCCAATGGACGTGGAAAAGTATTTGTTACGCATTGGGTTCGAGGTTCCTGCAGAGCCCACCCTGGAGGTGCTACGGACACTTCACACTTGTCACCTGCACTCTGTGCCGTTTGAAAACCTCACGGTCCACAGCGGCGGACAAGTCCGTCTCGACCTTCTACTCCTGTACGACAAGATCGTGAACCAGCGCCGAGGTGGTTTCTGTTATGAGAACAACTCCATTTTCTCGTGGCTCCTCACCAAACTGGGCTTCCAGGTCACTCTGATTTCAGGTCAGGTGAAGAATCATTTAACCTGTGGTTATGGGCCGCCTAATGACCATCTGATCATAGTGGTGAACATTGAGGGCCACAAGTGGCTGTGCGATGTCGGGTTCGGGAGTTCCGGCTTCAGCGTTCCTCTTTCACTGGAGACTAGTGACCCTCAGGAGCAGGGCCACAGAGTGTACCGCTTTAGAAAGGACGACAAGATGTACTTTCTAGAGTGGCAGGGGGAGGAAAACAGAGGAGCAGACGGAGAATGGACAGAGATCTACAAATTCACCCTTGAACCTAGGTGTCTGGAGGACTTCACTGAGATGTGCCAATACCACCAGAGCTCCCCGTCTTCCATCTTCTTCTGCAAGTCCCTCTGCACTGTTTTAAAACCATGGGGCAGGCTGACTTACATTGGCTACAAGCTGACCACCCACAAATTTCCAACTGAAGCTACAGGAAGTGTAGAAACGAAAACCAGGGACCTTAAAGAAGACGAGATTCCTGGTGTACTAGCGGAGGAATTTGGCGTTATACTTCAATCTCCACTTAAAACCAAGGATGAGCAAATCACACCGCCCCCAGTTATGTATTGATCATGCTTTCATTTAGGTACAATTTCCTACTATTAATATTTGGGAAAATAAGTAATATTCTAATTGAGTCATACAAAACAATTTAAACAGATGACCACTGTGTAAAACAATATTTCTGTAAATCTATTGAACATCGTCTCTTCCTGATCTTTGCATTTTAGAAGCAGATCCACATCTACTTGATGAACACCAGCACTGAACTTTGAAACACATGCAATAAAACACATAAATTGTCATTTTGATTTAATAAATTATACATACACTTTTAAGATGTACAATGGTCATTGCATTAAACCACATTTTTCCTTTTTTCTTTTTTTTAAGACAAAGTCTGCGTTCAAAGTATTTACACATGTACAATTATCAGGCAGAACTTTACAAAGCAAGGCATGAATGACAATACAGATGTTGAGCTTCAAATCAAACCTTAACCCCTCCTGCCTACTGTGGTCATCTGAGGGGGATTACTCAGCTGTCCAATGATTATAATACATTTTTCCCATCCCTTCTTTGACGGGTGTGAAAAAAAAATCAAACGACATCCCCCGATTCCACCGGGATCCAGGAGATTCAAAAAGATTAAGGACTGAGGACTGGATTGAAAATCAAACATGATGGAGGGGAGTAACAGGTGCAAAAAAAAAAAAAAAAAAAAAAATGGGGGCAAAATGTAACACAAACATTTACTCTACGACAGGATTGGGAGGTGGGACTGAGCTTGTTCTGCCAGCTTTCCGTTCATAGTTGACAAGCCTCTGACCAACCAGGTACCTGCAAGGACAGAGATTATTAACCACAATATTTCCATAGTTATCAACACAAATGATAACACATTTAAATCCATTTTAAATATAACGAATTAGTTTGTTTTATACAACTGTAGGATGTTATTATTGCAACCATTCAAATCAATGAGAGAGCCATCTCTCTGCTATTTGTTTGACAAAGGTACAAGGGCTCTCTGCTTTTTCAAAAGACCCATTTCTATTTGATTCTTTTTTGTCAGTTTTAACACTACTGTGTGTAGCATCACACTCTACACGGTAAAATTATTTACTACCACATTCTACTTGCTTTCCACAGTGGTACTGATGCACAGGATGATTCCTCATTTTCTAAACTATAGTGTGACTGAGATCATCATAAAAGAATATGTGTTCATTCATTGCATGTCAAAGAACTGTCCCTTCTAAACAAACTGTTGCTCACTCACGATGAATTGTAAAACACGGGTCTAAGCTAAAAGATTCTCACTTGTCGTTCTTGATGTGTTCATAAAGACGTTTGAACTGTCGGATCTGGAAGGACAGGATGCCCACAAGCGAGACCACCATCAAAAGGAATGGGTAGATTCTTCTCTGCATTAGAATCTCCATCTCAGGTGTAACTCCTGCAAAGACCAAGTATAAATTCATTCACTCATATATTATTTCAGTCAGACAGTCAAAGGGGCATTAAGTCATTGAGAGAGAACTGTAAACTGTAAAAGCGATGCCTCTGCTTTGTTAGTCTGATACTCACCTACAGCAGGTACCACCCCAGCAGCGATCACATACGGTACACACAGGGACAACAGCAGGACTGAGATGACAGGAGCTGCCAGTTTACGGATGATAAACTGGAGATCGATGTTGCGAATCCCATTTGCATAAACCTAAAAAGAGAGTAAGAGAAACTATTAATGACAACAGAACTTTAATACAGATTTACTGACTGGAACACAAACATCTGCCTTACTTCTTTTTATATTTCACAATAAGGAAACATGTAAATATATATATAAAACACACTAACACACTAGAAAAGACATTATTAACCTGTTTACAATGACTTTCTAATAGATCATTGAGGTAAAAAGAGTACTGCAATACTAAAAAAAGAGAGACCGTGTCTAACGTCTATGTAAAACCCACCTGCTCAATAACAGTCTTCAACCACCACTGAGGCCCCATGAGAGTGATGGCAGCAATAATTTTGGCATGAAGCACACCAAGAGCCCAGTCCTGCAGATCAAAACATTTATATGAATGTAAGAAGTCCTTAATGTACCTCCTAGGATTCTTCTGGGAAACAAGTTCCAAGACAGCAGCAATGAGCATACACACAATCATACCTGCCAGGGATAAAAGAGGGGTGTTTGGTCCAGGGGTACCCTGAGAGGGGCCACAATGACCAGTTCAAACAGCAGACCCAGTAGCAGCGGGATGACTCCAGCAACCAGCAGAGCCACAACGAGAGTCTTGAGGATCTACGCACACAATTGAGGATCAAAGAGAAGAATCAGAATCAGCTTTATTGGCCAAGTATGTACAGCTGCTCATGAGCACAGAAACTACTTAAATAAGTGAAAGAAAAATAGATAAAATAAAATAAAACATTATGTTGTACAACCAAAAGCTTCAACCCTATTGAAGTTGGGATATTACTTCCAGGAAGATGGTGGTAAATTTAGAATATGAACTAACAAGCTTGTAACCATCTACTTGACAAACTCACTGCATTCAGGTTGTGCTCTCGACAGACTAATAGCTGGTAAGAGCAGTTAATTAGCCCAGTTTAGATGCTCGCATACAGCTGAAGCTGCTTACTGATACTCACCATGAGAGTCCACTCCTGGACTTTTCGCATTATGACGGTGCGTCCCTGCGGCATCCAGGCCAGCAGAACAGTGACTCCGCGGATCGACAGCCAGCAGACATACAGCCCACATGCTGCTGTGTACAGCTCGTGGATTTTGGAATTTCCTGTCCAGAAGGACATGAGCCAGCGGCCGGTGAATACTGAAACACACATACACAAAAAACGTCAACGCTATTTCCAACTGTGTAGCGGTTGCAAAGAGAAAAAATGACAGCAGTGGAACATATAAAAGTACACCTTTTTTAATGGTTTGTGGGTCTAAAGACTGCGAAATGTGTCTTTAGCTGTGTGCAACCACACCTTACCTGGTAAGGTTAAGCACACCAGACTGGCGACCAGCAGAGTGATGCACATGAATGCTATCAGCAATACAATCTGGGGAAAAGAGGACACAGTTTAGAACAAGCGCTGCAAGATGGGATACAGCACACAACTAATCTCCACACAGTGAAACTCAATATAAACCTGTAAAAATGTAATTTTATATACCCATTATTTTATAGATTTAGTGCATGGAGATTAAGCTTGTTACATGAAGGGTGTAGAAGTGGAGTTGTACAGGCTCAGATGTACAGTGAGCGATAGAGAGGGCGTTGGCATGTTTCTAAATTTGTCTTAAAACCACAAATAATAGGTGGCACTAAAAAGTCTTTTTTCAAGAGTTGTCTTACATGTAAAAATAGCCTTGTGTGTTTCTTAGCCTGGTGTAAAGGTTTGACGTCCAGATGTATTATCACTACAATTATCTCTATGACTCTTTAGACCCCTGCTGCCTCCAACAGAAACCCCTGTATAGCTGAGGATATTTATACATTATCCTCCCCTTTTCCAGCAGGCTTAGTAAAATGTACAGCTCCGCTCGTAGTTGCGAGGAAAGATAAGTGCACAGAAAAACAGTGACCGTAAAGTAGTTTTTAAACAAATTTTGTGTTTTAAAACCACCAATAACCATTTCTTCCAAAATGTTGAGCTCACCCAACCTCATGGAGACCTCTAGATGCACTTAAACAGTAATAATAAAATGTTTGAATTCGCAGGGCTCACCCTAAACGGGAAGCGAAGAGGTCGGTGGTAAGGCTGGAAACCCACTGGTCCCCCTTGCTGCAGGATGGCCTGATGAGCTGCATGCAGCCCCTCGCCAACAGCTGGGGCAGGGTTGTTATTGTTGTTATGGTGACCGTGCGGAGGGTTGTTATTGTTGTTGTTGACAGGCTGGTTGGCATCATTATCCTCCTGCTCACCAAGGAGGTATGAATGGAGGTCTCTGGAGAGAAGAAAGTGGTCGGTCAGTTACAGACAGTCAATATTCCACAATATGTCAAATAGTTATAAAAAGCCAAAATGTATTCAGACTTACAGTAAATATCCAGCACTGACGGTCCAGGCTCTGACCAGACCTTTGAGCCACTGACGAGTGTGCCCCTGCTCAAGAAGAGCGGGAAGCACGACCTGTAGTAATAACAGCTCCAACGACAGCTCACTGACTGGTGCATCACTGAGAGACAGAGTCAGAAAAACACATGCCGCTGATCAACAGATGTTGTGCTTAAGACTTCTGTCCTCAATTCATTTAAAAAAACAAAACAAGAAAAACAAAAAGAGAAAAAACGCATCCCTTTTCTTTTTTGTAAAGCTTTCACAGCCATATGGATACAAGATCTAATCAATCTGTGTACAAGACTGTCAGCATTTCCTCTATCGCTCAAGATGTACTGTGTCGAGACGGTTTGGTCATTTAGCCTGAAAAGAAAGGGGTTTCTCATAGCATTTCTGAGAATAAGAACACTATAACTTTGTTACATCTGCTGATTACCTGTAGAGCATGACGTTGTATGGGAGGAAGGTGGGCAGCAGTAATTTTATCAGCCTGATAGGCAGCCACAGCATGAGCAACACAATTGAGCCGAAGACAACGACAGAAAGGATGAACCGCCGCAGGTGTCTGTAGATGGGCAAGTGAATCATCTCCTGCACCGGGTTAAAATCTGGGTCGTTGAGGTTTCTCAGAAACCACAGCACTCCGGGTCTCAGCACCTGGTGGAAAAAAAAAAGTACACCGACTTGTTTATCTCGACCTTGTAACTTGCAACAAGCGAAGGCTGACATTACCGTTTGTCTTACCTCTCTCAGAAGGAGGATGAAAGAAGCAAAGTAGAAGACATACACCATTCCCACAAGCCAGTGCAGAAACATGGTAGTACCAGGTGCTGATTTGAAACTGAGTTCTCTGTCTTTAAGTGAGGCATCAAACATCTCCTGCAATTGAAGAAAGTTATAGGTTTATAGATTCACTTTCAGAGCTGGATCCAGAACAAAACATTGTTGTAGATAGAATAGATTTAAATTTAATAGCTTTAAAGAGACACCTATTTAAAGTCCCACTTTGAATATTGTCACTTTTTGTGCTAATGTACTGTTGTGCCTATGTTTTCACTCCCGGCCCGATCGGATGTTGAGAGGACGCTGGCGTGAATGTCGCCGCTTCTCACGTCCACGTCCCTGTCTACGGCTACACCGGCTTCACCTCCATTCCACCACCGTCGTTACTGCTGACTCTACCACAACATTGCTGCGGCTATCTGGGTTTTTCCCCTAGCCAGTTCCGTAACGTGAGGTAGGATCTCTCCTGGGAACCGTCTCCTGGAGCGCAGCTTGCGGCTCTGATAGCGTCACCTAGCCAAGCCGGGCGCACTCCTGGCATGGCTTTCCTTAAATACTCCGCAACGGAACTGAAGAAACTCTGCTCCTTCATCTCCCCGAGCTGCCTGGACGTCATAAAGTCTCTCCACATTCTGCGTCGTCCTCGTTATGTGCACAGGGCCACCCGGCATAAGTTCGTGCACTCGAGTACAACTCCAGCTGTCTCAGGTGTTCGGTGCCGCACTTCCGTGTTGCGACGTCATCAGAGCAATCGTCACGCAGAGTTAATCAACCTGCGTCCTCTGGCCTCTGTTGACTCGACTGCTCCCCCTGTCACTACTTTCACCAACCAGACTGCAACTTTCATGCTCCTGAACACCTGTTCACTGAATAATAAGGCTGGATTAATATACGACATTATCATTGATAAGAAACTGGAGTTCATGTGCCTGACTGAGACATGGCAAGCTCAGCAGGATTTCCTATCACTCAACCATGCCACACCCCCAGGCTATGTTTACATCCAAAAGCCTCGCTGTCAGGGCCGTGGTGGTGGGCTGGCTGTTATTCATCGCTCTGACATCCTTGTTAAGGGGCTCCCCACAAACTCAGGAACTTTTGAATATATTCATTTTGTGTTGGCTGGGGCTGCACAGCTCCAGGTAGTCCTTGTCTACCGCCCTCCAAAAGCTTCCAACACTTTTCTGTCGGAGTTCTCTGAGTTACTCACAGCTGTTTGCCCCATGTCCCCGTCCACCATCATTATGGGAGATTTTAACATCCATGTGGACTCTAGCAGTTGCCCTTTTGCTGCTGAGTTCCTGTCTCTCCTGGACTGTCTCAATGTGTCACAGCATGTGAAGGGTCCCACACATGTCAAAGGGCATACCTTGGACCTGGTGTGTACCTCTGGCTTAACCCCTGTCCACCTCGAGTGCCTTGACCTCGCTGTGTCGGACCACCATGCCATCCTGTTCTCTGTACCCATACCACAACCTAAGCACCGTGCTAAACGAACAATCATGTTCAGGAACATCAGGCGCGTGTCAGCACCCACGCTGTCCAGCACGCTTGCAACACACCTTGCCTCGCATCCTACCTGTCACACTGCAGATGGCCTTGTGGAGCACTACAACACCGCCCTCTCTCTGAGCCTGGATGCAGTAGCCCCTTTGAAGACCCGGTCCATCTCCTTCACCCAGCCAGCTCCTTGGTTCACCCCTGAGCTCCGCCTCATGAAGGCGGCTGGGCGACGGCTTGAAAGATTGCACAAAAAATCCGGCCTTGTCGTCCACCACGAGGTCTTCAAAGACCATGTCAGGGACTACAAAAAGGCTCTCTCTCAGGCCAAAACATCATACTACTCCACTCTCATCAATAATCAACAGAACCACCCCAAGCGTCTCTTCTCAACGATCAACCGTCTTCTCCGCCCCCCTGATGCCCCCCAACCCTCTGATGCTGCTGAACTCTGTTCAGAATTTAGCAGGTTTTTTCAGGAAAAGGTGGACACCATTCATCAGCAGCTTCACCAGACAGGAATTCCATCCACTCCTGCCCATCAACTGCTGGACTGCAACTCAACCGCCTCCGCCCACCCAACACAGTGCTCTCTCTCCTCCTCCGCTCTGGAAAACAACCAGGTCATGGACCTAGTGTCTAAAGCTAAGGCCACCTCCTGCAAGCTGGACCCCATGCCTACTACCTTGGTAAAGGCATGTTTGCCTACCCTGTGCCCTGCCATGGCTAGTATCATTAACACCTCACTGGCACTAGGGGTGGTCCCCACCAGCTTCAAAACTGCTGTGGTGATCCCCACACTGAAAAAGCCTGGTCTGGACCCGGATGATCCCAGCAACTACCGTCCTATATCCAACCTTCCCTTCCTCAGCAAAATTCTGGAAAGAGCTGTGGCTGCTCAGCTCCAGCAACACATGTCCCACCATGAGCTCTGTGAACCCTTCCAATCTGGCTTCAGACCCCACCACAGCACCGAGACCGCCCTCATCAAAATCATGAATGACCTCCTCACAGCTGCCGACAATGGCCTCATCAGTCTCCTTATCCTCCTGGACCTTTCTGCGGCTTTTGACACTGTCTCCCACACCATCCTCCTCAACCGCCTTCATGAATACTTAGGACTCACTGACTCTGCTCTCTCCTGGTTTCAGTCTTACCTCTCCGGTAGGAAACAATACATCACCATCAAAGACTCAAACTCAACCCCAGCTCCAGTCAACCATGGTGTGCCTCAGGGATCAGTACTTGGCCCCCTTCTGTTCACCATCTACATGCTCCCCCTTGGTCAAATCATCCGTCACCATGGACTCAGTTTCCACTGCTATGCCGACGACACACAACTCTACATAAGCACCAAACCCTCGGCTCGGCTTCCTCCCATATCCCTTGTCAACTGCCTGCATGAAATAAAAACTTGGATGACTGCCAACCTACTCAAACTGAACAATAAGAAAACAGAGCTCTTGGTGGTGGCTTCCCCATCACTGGCTAAGAAGGTTGGTGATCTTTCCCTGATTGTGGATGGCTATACCATCAGGCCATCCCCAGAAGTGCGCAACCTTGGTGTCATCCTGGACCCCATACTCTCACTCCAGGCTCATATCAAAACCACCACCAAATCTGCGTTCTTTCACCTCAAAAACATCTCCAGACTCCGGCCATCACTCTCTGACTCTGTGACTGAAACACTCATTCATGCCTTCATTACATCCCGCTTGGACTACTGCAATGGTGTACTGTATGGTCTGCCCAGTAAGACCCTGAATAGACTGCAGTATGTCCAAAACTCAGCTGCCAGGGTCCTGACACGCTCTAAGCCATGGCAGCACATCACCCCCACACTCAAGAAGCTTCACTGGCTCCCCGTCAAATCCCGCATTTCATACAAAATCCTGCTCCTAACCTACAAATCACTCCACGGACTTGCACCCCAGTACCTCGCAGATCTCCTCCACCACTACTCAAAGCCAAGGTCCCTGCGGTCCTCTGACAAGGACCAGCTTGCCACTCCTCGCACCAGGCTACGGACTTTTGGTGATAGAGCCTTCTGCGTTTCTGCCCCCACCCTCTGGAACACACTACCTCTCCACATACGTCAAGCTCCCACACTGCTGTCCTTCAAAAAGCACCTCAAGGCATACCTGTTCACTGAGGCTTTTGATCCATAACCCCCCCCCCCCCCCCCAGTCTCCACTTTTTGTAAAGCGACCTTGGGTTTCTTGAAAGGCGCTATAAAAGTCCAATTTATTAATATTATTATTGTTATTACTTAAATGGAAACTATATTTTAGATTCTAAACTTTCACATGCATTATAACTTCAAAAAGGAAGCTTGTAACAAAGCCAACAGAAGCTCAGCACCACTTAATTCTTGAGTGAAACGGAAAAATGGAACACGGTGTATCCTTCCACTCAGTTCACTTTCAGGTCAATTAGATCTTGTTCACAGGTAAACACAGCTGTAGAGCACAAGGGACATGGTCCCTTCTTTGTAAACTTAGGAAGATTTAGGACATGCTCACAAAAACAGATCAGGTGGCTTGCAATGCTTT
This sequence comes from Planiliza haematocheilus, assembly GCA_005024645.1. NCBI lineage: Eukaryota > Metazoa > Chordata > Actinopteri > Mugiliformes > Mugilidae > Planiliza > Planiliza haematocheilus. Next base: position 688,399 of record SRSE01000811.1, read on the forward strand.
GAATAACTAGGCACGTCTAGGTTCTGGCTTGAGGCAGAGAGAGATTCAGTTCCCTGCATTTGTGCCAGTAAATGTTAACACATACAAATTCCCTGAAACACAGGCAACAACCATAAACAAAGAAAGTGCCAGTGCAACCACTGAGGCACATGGTATCCTTTCACTATCCCAACCAGTCTGTTCTCTGTTTTTCTGTGTAAATGAATATATCCTGCTTTTGTGTCTGAGCTGGGTTGCTCTACTAAAAGTCAGATGAAAGCTGATGAAAGCAGATGAAACAAACAAACAATATTCAATGACATATCATAAGCCAAACAAGGCACACAGTGGATGGAAATATATTTGAGGAAGGAAGAAACTCAGTTATTCAAACATACAGACAGTCAAATAATGAAGAGGAGGAAAGAAAGCCTTACCAAAGAGCAGATGTCAAGCCACCAGCCGCAGATGAGGGGAAAAACACCAATCTCCACAACAACCAGCAGAGAGACCTGCAACGGAAGTAGAGGCTTCTCTTACTAACAGTTCACACAATATCTAAAGACATTTAAAACTTACAAGCTGCATGAAAAGGTACATTCTGATTAATGTAGGGCACAATTACATGGCTGAGACCCTGGCAAATTATGTATTTATCTTTATTTATTTAGTTTGTGAATAAAAATCCATTTTAAGTTCATCTAGAAAATGGGTGAGTACTTGTTTGTATTTTTATCAAGGCCACAGACTACGTAACAGACAGCAGTAATGCAGTTAGAGACGTTACCTTGACAACAATGTAGCAGACTCCCAGGAGACGCCTTGAGCGCTGGAACCTGACCAGAGCAGCCAATCCCTAAAACAACCATTAAGGATCAACAATCTAATCTAAAGCATGGGTGCACTAAACAGATTTAGTTTGGACTGAGCAGTGGGTATTAAAGGGGTATTTTTATTGTGCGGTGCAAGGATACGTGACACAGGATGAGCGTCATGGCCAGAAGTATGTAGCCCACAATTGTTGTGATGAGGCCCTCGAAATGGGAAGCCTGCACCTAAATAAAAGAACAAAGTTGTAGTCAATAAATAGAAAAAATAATTCAAGGAATACCATTAGGCTGCAGAGAATAAAGCAGTTTCTTACATATTCTTCAAAGCCAAGACCAACCACAGAGAAGTGCCCAATGTGGTAGGGACAAAATGCTGCATGAAGAAAAAAGGAGGACATTTCAGCAAAAATCACTTTTCTATAGCTACATAATAAATCATTAAGTATATATCCGTATGGGAAATAAAGTGAGTTTGCAGCGATCTTGATGCTTAGGATACATCCTTATTTCATTCAACTTACCAAAGACCAGGATGAAGAGTGTGTTGAGAGACACGACCCAAAAAACATGCTCCTAGAAAACAAAGACACCAGTATTTATAACTGAGCTATAAGTGTTAACACTTCATAATATTACATGCCTTACTATAAAGATTATTACAGACAAAGGACATAACATTATTAACACAGTATGACTTACCAAAAATACCAGTGAACCATCCAGGCCAAGCATCTAAATGAGAAATTAAAATACCTGATATGTTAATATGAACAGATGTATGACACAGGGGGTGTCTGTTAAGAATGGAGGTGTTTGGAAATGAGTAATGTCACTCAGTTACCCTTTCCCAGGTGAGCTCCTCTGCTGCTCTGTCCCACTCCAAAGCATTCCAATTCATATCATCTACAGAGACAGATAGATGACAATGATCATCAGGCTCAAATTGTGGTTCATGGAGCATGAGACATTATTTTCACACATGGATTGGCCACTACAGAGTCCAGACCATAACCCCATTGAGAATCTTAGGGATGTGCTGGAGAAGGCTTTGTGCAGTGGTCAGACTCTCAACAATGCAACACTGCAAGGAAATAAATCTTGTGACATTACATTAGCTTACTGAAACAATGTCACAGTGAATGCATTTTGTGATTTTTGGCCAGGCAGTATCATATACAGTGGTATGCAAAAGTTTGGGCACCCCTTAGGAAAATCACTGCATCAGTTTGTCACTTGCTGAGCTTTTGAAGCAGCAACTTTATTTAAGCAAATGTTATACCTTATGGAAACAGAAACATCTCAGTAGTGAAATCCTTTTCATTGGTCCAACAGATTTTTTTTTATGAATAATAGGCATGTGCATAAATTTGGGTACCCCAAAGAAATAATTCCATTAATATTTAATAGACCCTCGTTTTGCTGCAAGAACAGCCTGTAGACGCCTCCTATAGCCACTGACAAGTCCCTGAAGTCTGGCAGGTGGTACTTTGGTCCATTCCTCCAAACAAAACGCCTCCAGTTCAGTCAGGTTTCTTGGCTTCTGTGCGTAAACAGCCTGCTTCAAATCAATCCATACATTTTCAATGATGCTAAGGTCTGGGGACTGGGATGGCCATTCCAGAAGATTGTACTTGGTGGATTTTAAACAGTGCTTGGGATCATTGTCCTGCTGAAAAATCCAACCCCGGCGTAGCTTCAACTTTGTGACAGATTCTTGAACATTCTTGTCAAGAATCTGCTGATACTGAGAGGAATTCATGTGGCCCTCAACTTTAACAAGGTTTCCAGTCCCTTTGCTAGCCACACAGCCCCATAACATGATGGACCCTCCACCATATTTCACAGTAGGCAATAAGTTCTTCTCATGGATTCAGTGTGTTTTTTTCGCCATGCATACCTCCTCTTGTTCTGACCAAATAACTCCATCTTAGTCTCATCTGACCACAGTATTTCTTTCCAAAATGCTTCTGGCTTGTCCAGATGTGCTTTTGCATACCTCAAGCGACTCTTCTTGTGACGAACACTCAGGAAAGGCTTTTTGTGCATCAGCCTTCCAAAGAGCTTTTCCTGGTGCAAAGTGCGCTGGATTGTGGAACGATGAACAACTACACCATCAGTAGCCAGATGTTCTTGTAGTTCTCTGGAGGTGGTCTGTGGCTTGTCTGTGACCATTCTAACCATCCTTCGTCTGTGTCTTTCCAGTATTTTCTTTGGCCTACCACATCTTTCCTTCACAAGGACTGTTCTTCTGGCCTTCCATTTCTGCACCACATTTCTGACTGTGGAGATAGACATCCCAAACCTTCTTGATAATTTCTTGTACCCTTCTCCTAATTCATGATAATGAATTATCTTAGTTTCTTGGTCAGTGGAGAGTTGTTTCGATGCCCCCATGTTGCCAGGAGCATAGGACAAGCACAGCCAGCAATTGCCTCTGTTAAATAGCCTTTTTCATGATTGGTTTTACCTGTCTTTGTAATTGAAGGTCTCACAAGCTAATCAAAGCAGTTTTGGGCTGCAACATGTCAGCTACAAATCCCTACAGGTCTTGAAATCAATGTGATTAAAAGGGTGCCCAAACTTTTGCACATTTTACATTTTAATTTATTATAATATTTTTTAGTAATACACAGGACAAGATGTTACAATCCCTTGTGCCGAAATCCCAGGCAAAACACGTTTAGAGACCCTGTTCGACTAAGAGGCCCTACCAAGCCTACAGTCATGTAATATGACCAATAACCTATATTCTACCTAGGCTAACTAGAAGCTGCTGGCTTGTAATCCCATTGAGCATGTAAGCTTTTATGGCCCGCTCAGCAGCAAACCATGGCTACCAAGTAACATGAGAACATGATCTGAACAACAGCAGTATGCAGCATATCATTGGGGTTTTCAAGTGGGCACCTCCCTTCACCGATGTTTCGTTAAGTTAGGCCCACGACACCTCAAGAAGGCTTAACAGTGATTTCCAGCGTCCTGGAATCACCCCCCTCCACACCGCCACTACAAAACTTTGTAATGATACTCTAAGAATTTTGGTCTGGAAAACACTCAAATGTCTACATCTCTGTAGGAAATAAAATCTTGTTGCTGTTATCGTCTTTTATAAAGTTAGAGCAAATTATTATGAAATCTTAGAGGGGTGCCCAAACTTTTGCATACCACTGTAATTAATGCTTTTGCTTTGCCTGCTGCAAAGTAATTATTTTTATCATAATAAAACACTAAGATTTGAATAGTATGGGTAGCTATGACATTTTATTATTTCACCCAACTTGTTTGTGACATTCTGATAAAATAACAAACAAATGAGGGTGTTATCAATGCTGTAATGTAATGCAATGCAATATGATATTGTTCATTATTTTCTCAAAAGTTTCTCAAAAGTTTCTCCAGAGAAAGACCATTTCCATTAACCCAGTTTTAAATACTAATAGGCCTAATTTGTGCAGTGAATTAATATGTAATTGGCTGGTTAGTGTGATGTATTGAGGACGCATTTTATATTTACATTTTGATTTCTTAATACATATTAAACTAAAAAATGTATTATTATTAAAAAATATATAAATAATAAAAAAAGTTCAACCTTGTGCTCCATTGTTGGGGTCTGCATCCTCAGCAGCTGCCCCCTCCTCTTCTTCTAGCTCTGGGTCATCACCCTGGTCTGGGGGGACATCAGGGGGCTCAGGCTCTGCCTCGTTCTGAGCCGGAGGATCAGCAGGGGCCGGCTGGGCTGCAGGAGGCTCATCAGCTGCTCCTTGGCCTGCAGCTTGTGCCTGAGAAAACACGATGCCGACTTTAATAAAGCTAATTAACAGTAGCAGGATGACAGATATATGTGTTGTGGTAGGATTAAAACGCACAATGATAGAAGATGCAGCAAATGGTTATATGTTTGATGTCTGGCAAAAAAAAAAGACTTAATATCTCCTATACGTAATGTAAAATAACACATACTTGAAGATGTCTACAATAATATATCTATGGATCCACAACATTTACACCACAGTTTTTAACTTAAACCGATGCCATTTGCACCACAGGAAAACAAAACTGTTTCGCATTTGTCCAGTTGAGAAGCTGATCTTGTAATCAATAAAGCAGTGTACCTCATTGGCTTGTGCAGCCGCATTCGGTGGCGGTGGCTGATGCTGCTCTAACCACTGGGGGGCGCCACCATGGACTATCTGTTCTCTCAGCCAGACCAGACTGATGAATGCGCACAGGGTGCAGGTAACCACGAAGCAACCCTGTAAGCAATCTGCAAGCAGGTTCTCTCTGCAGGGACACAAGGAAAAACACATAATCAAAAATGAGGGAAAAAATGTTGTGCAACCCATCTGCAAATGAGGAGATTAAACACGTAAAACAAACTCGGTTTCATAGGCTTTATAGCTTTTATGGTGCTGTGTGTGGTAATGATGGAGAATTCAGTTGTCACTTACGTAGAGAGCATGTCCAATGGCAGTGTCAAAAGAGAGCTCACAGAGCCGGTAAAAAGACACTTGTAGATGCGACCTGAGACACAAACAGCAGATAAATAAACTGGTGTTATTAAAATACATCAGGGTTGACAAAATTGGTCAGTGGGACAATTTACATAATATGTGAGACTTACATACAGATCTAGCCTACATTTTTTATGCTGAGAGGGCTTTTCATATCTCGTCCTAAGCACAGCATTGCTTGTTATGTAATGGTACTAAAGCTGTAAGTCCCTTGATCATTTCAAACAATGAACATGAGCTAATATGTAAAGCTTATGTTATTGACATTCAGGGTCAGCAATTAACGACAAGAATTTAAAGATAATTGCCGCAAAATCTATCAAGATTGTCAGTTACACTACAATAAAATACAACATTGTATACTGATTTGATTCTAAAATGCCATGATAAACGTAACGAGCTGTGCAAGAGATTTAATTGGGATGACCCTGCAGCATTTAATATGATTTATTCTTGTATTTATGTCTGTTGATGTCACTTACATGCAGTAAGAGGAACCACTCCGAGCCATGCAAAAGCCACCAGTGTGTAATGGAACCAGTAGCGGATGGCGGTGCCTACACTTGTAAGCAGGCCAGCACAAATGTCCTGGATGGGCAGGCGTGAGGGCATATCTGGGGAGTAAACTGAAGCAGATAGAGAGGCAATGTGAAGCAGAGTCATTTCAATAATCTCTTGTTTGTAGGCGTCAAGTTTCTCTTTACAGTCCTATATATATAAATAAATTAAATTATACAACTGTATACAAACTTAAGAAAATAAAGAAACTAAACTCAATAAATGAATTATTAGATTATAGGAAGGACAGGTACAAAATGAATCATATAGCCTCATCTATGAGGCTTAAGTAGGAAATTTAAGGTTGTACACTATAAAAAAAGTTGACAATCCAGCAACGTCACAAGGACTTACTTGGTGTGAAAGCAAATCTGTGCTTGCATAATTCACAGTACTCCTTCCTGCTGTGCTTCAGCCACTGGACCAAACTGAAAAGCAATATTTCAAGGTAAAAATTAAAGTAGAAGAGCAGATTCTCACACAGGTAGACTTATTTCAGTCAAGTGTCATTTTGTATGTGTACACCTAAAACAAAACAAAACAATGACTGTCTTAAAACACCCACTTGCATATTTGGAATGCAACAAGAAAAAATAAATAAAATGAGTCGAGGGTATGAGTTCTTAACTCATAAAGTTTAATGAAACTCAATTAAGCCACAGATATAAATTTAACTACATACTGTCACTACCAACAACTCTTGGATAGCCGACAGACTTTGTCAGACAAAGGTCTAAATTGCTGTTGGTCTTTACATGGATACCACTGCCATGACTACACATGACGCAATGAAGACGTCGTCTCAGTCGTGCAGACCTTTCCAGGACCTCTGGACCCAGAATACTCTGAGCATTTACCATGCCTCGGTCATGGTAGCAGCTGATGGAAAAAGGTACGTTATCAACTTTTTCCGAGGTGATTTGCACCTGCATACATGTTACCTATGTGACACAGGCTAAACTGTGGGGATGACAACGAGGTTACGTAAAGCATTCACTACACCAGCTGATTCTGACAATATGAGTGCATTTAAGAACAATTCATGGAAAGAACAGTCTGCATTTCAATTACCACAGAAAACAATCCACACCTGGCCTTTATGTCTGTCTTCCAGGGATTTCTGTCCTCCTGACACTGACACTCACACGCAAGAGTGCACATTGTCTAAACTACCTAGTGTTGTATACACAGTGCAAACACCACACCTAACGCCACTAGTCTGGAATGCTATGTAACACCATAAATGTCTTTTTTGAAAATACCAAGTACTCTCTTGGATAGAATTATTTAAAATGCTATGGTCAAGTGTATAGAGCCAGGTTAGTAAAAATTATGTTAAATTTTTTTTCTGAAAACATGAGAAACATTACACTGCACTCTGTTAGTCATAATCATCATGTCATGTAACATGACACTAAATTGAATGAAGCGTGCGGCTGTTAATGAGGGTTTGGATCACTCAAAGCAACATGCTAACATGAGCTCCATTACTCATACCAGGGACAATAGTGTTTTTGTACACATTCAAATGAGTGGTTACAGGTCGCAGGTTGTGTCAAGGTTTTTCTTTACATGGTCACCGTGATGGCAGCTGTCATATAGGAAGAGACGTCCAAACACACTCACCATTCCTGGTGGATAAATTTGATGCTGCCGGTGCAGACACAGGGGTGGTACAGAGGTTTGTCTGGGGTCCCTTCAGAGCGGCACACACGACAAATATCCGCTGTGCAAACACAGTAAACATGTGAATGAGTATGATACCCAGAGTCAATGCCAAGCAAAACTTTTGGGGTGGTGGTAATTGTCATACTTAAGATAGAGTAATCGAGAGTTCTAAAATACACACGGAGGTGAGTTCCAAGAGAAAATAGTCTCTTCTAAAGGGGTATACAACAAGAGACTGATTACATCACCTGTAACTTCTGGTTCTTTCTACGCTACCAACGACATTACTTCCACTTACTACAGCATGACCCCATTCTGAACTCTACTGCATTAGAACAATGTTTAGCAGTCAACTTCAGTTGTCCATGTTTAATATCACACAATAACTACACGCTAAATTAAACTAAGCTATTCAGCTAAAGTTAACATTAGCAGGCCAGCTCAGCAGTAGGCTTGATGTGCGGTGATGCTCTTAAAAGGCTAACGCTAGATAACCACCGTAGAGAAAGAACTACGAAACGTCTAATTATTTACCTTCTTCGGCAGTGTCCATGATGTTAGCTAAACACCAGTCACAGTTTCTTCCAGGAGTATCTCCAGCAATAGGAGTGAACCCATCCACAACACACAATATCGTTTAGCTAGCTATGTTAAGCTAGCAAGACGACTGTATCCTTATGGCACGGATGCATTGGCAATTATAAAATGGTTTCCCAACAGACTAACACACTTGCTTCGCTATGTCCACTCACGCCTGGCTTAAGTTCGTCGATACACCAATTGTGTTTATTTCACAGTGTATTTTTAATGTGGAACAACAAACTGGAAATCATCCTCGCTGTTGCTAGAACGGCAGTTTAGCCTGGGAGGCAAACGGCTAGCTACACACCCTGACGCATGCGCCAATAGCGCCAACGTCACTGCTTGGCCATTCCTGTCACAACCACAGACGTTTTTACTTTACCACAGTGGTTCAGGTTTTACGGCAGCAAAACTTCCACAACAACCGTGAAGGACAAACTTTATTGTGTATACTTTTATTGTACAGTCTGTGGTCAACATCTATCAATCGTTGCTTTGAATGCATTTAGAATTTACATCTGTATCAACATTAGAGAAAACACTCGGAATTTGTTCGATTTTCAGGTGTCAAATATTAATACTGACTAAACAGTGACATCTACTGGTTATTGCTGGAATCTACACATTTTATGTAATTTTCTTGTCAAACCAGTGTTATGTTGGACCGTTTATAATGGGCACCAAATCATTAAATATTTCTTTGTTTTATATCAACACCATGCCCTCGACACGCCTACTACTCATAATTCACAGTTCTTTTTGAACATAATGATATGTGTTACCTATAGATACAGTCCTACGTGCGCGGCGGACCAGCGGCGCCGTGGCTTAGTTGGTTAAAGCGCCTGTCTAGTAAACAGGAGATCCTGGGTTCGAATCCCAGCGGTGCCTTTTGAGAGTGTTCGTCACCTCTCAAAAAGCAGCGTAAAGCCATGTGTTAATGGATATTTTGCATTCACACTTGGCGCTGACATACAAACTCGCTACATATAGAGGGCAGTCACTGAGAAAAATGTTTACAAAAAATAGCAAAAAGGCAATTTTAACACAAAAGAGAGAAACCAAAGTTACATCGATAATAATGCATACAAACACATGGTCTTAGGAAGATGTAGTAGGCAGCAAAACATTAGTTGATCATTAGTTGACCATTCAACAGTTTGGTTTCCTAAAATGGAAAATTGGACTGATGGTTATAAGTACTTTAGGTAGAAAAGCACTATAAATACAAGACTGTTTACCATTCTTGTCATGTAAAGACAATGTTACCCAGTAAACTCTTGCAAAAACTCAACAAAAACAATAACCCTCAGTGTATATTTAATCATGGCATAATCATGGCAAGTGTTTCATAGAAGTTTTGTTTTTCATTGTGCTTCCTGTCAAAGAATCTGTTCTATAGACATTTCTTTGAAGGTTTGCTGGGAAATGTCAATCAATCAATCAAGCAAGCAAGAATCTTTTATTGTCCTTATGTAACAAAATGTTGTGCAGTGGCTCCTGACTTGGACTTGGAATAGGCAAAACTTTTTTTTAAACTAAGAATAAAATAAGACAAAAAGTATAAATACAACTGTACAAAAATACAACTGTACAAGTAAACAATCAATCAATCGAACATTAACTATCAGAAGAGACAGTGTATGCTCTTTGTGCAAAATGCTATGTCACTGTGATGGTGACAATGACAAAGCATGGACCAAATTAACGGACCAAAGATCAATCAATCAAGAATCCTTTATTGTCGTTATTTGAGAACATAACGAAATGTTGTGCGGTATCTCCTGCCTTGGACTTGGACATTGAATATGCAAAACTTTAACTAAGTATAAAATAAGATAAAAAGTAAAAATACAACTGTACAAATAAGCAATCAATCAATCGAACATTAACTACTGTTGTCAGCAGTAACAGTGTATGCTCTTTGTGCAAAATGCTATGTCACTGTGACGGCGACAATGACAAAGCGTGGACCAGACGCCCCGTGATTCAAGAACTGGGCAGAGGTGTGAGCTTTTAATTTATCTGTCTAAAATTAAAGCTGACTTTCTGCAGTGACAAAATTTGTTTGTACGTTCGCTGTGCAAAATGCTTTGTCATTTGTAAAAAACAAACAAACAGACAAACACCAATAGCAATTTCCCTTGTGGATCAATAAAGTTTATCTAAGTCTAAGTCAATGAATATCGGACGTACTAATTGCTTTTATTTTGAAGGTCATAGCAGGAATTACTGCTCTTATCTTGAGTAAACATTACGCAAATTGGCTTTATATTAGCAAGCTGCAGGTCGCCTGAAAGTTTTCGAACCTCTCAGTACTTCAGATTGTTTCGCGGAATATCGCATAACTAAACACGGTATGTACACGATCACTGCAAACACGTCAGCATTTCAACATGTTTCAAAACTCAAATTGAAATGTTCGTGAGAAGGGTAACTGTAGATACTGGGGGCAAAAATGTTGTTTGCGCAAAATGCTTTGTCATTGTGTTGGGGAAATGCTGACTGAAGTTATGATCTGTGATTGAAGCGCTGCACGTAGACGTAAGCTTTTAATGTATGTACTGAATCTAAATACGTGCTGACTTTTCTGTCTGTGTGTTCCTGCCTGCTGCCATCCAGCAGATGGCAAACGAAGCCAGGCCATGTCCCTGCGATATCGGTGATCGGATGGAGTACGGAGGACTGGGACAGGAGGTCCAGATAGAGCACTTTCCAGCCTATCTGGTCAAACCGCCGGCAGCGTCTGACAAGGCCATTATTGTCATTCAAGACATCTTTGGGTGGAAGCTTCCCAACACTAGATACATGGCTGACATGCTGGCTGCCAATGGATACATGTGAGGAAGATAACTTTCTTTAAAAAGCGAGAATCAGTTGAATAGACTTTTTGACAAGAACGCTGTGTTTTGATGGAACCTTTTACAGTTTTGTATGTTAAACAAATGTACTGAAATATTTTCTACCCTGTCACAGCAAGAAGGTTGTGAGTTCGAATCCCGCTTCCTCCCACTGTCCAAAGACATGCTCGTTAGGTTAATTGGTGATTCGAAATTGGCCGTAGGTGTGCATGTGAGTGTGAATGATTGTCTGTCTCTCTGTGTTTGCCCTGATATAGACTGGAGACTCTTGACAAATTTCTATTTTCTGTTTGCTATGTTCCAGTGCTGTTTGTCCAGACTTCTTCCTTGGGAAGGAGCCATGGAGTCCATCACATGACTGGTCTACATTTCAGGAATGGCTTGAAGACAAAAAGCCAACAAACATAAACAAGTAACTGAACTGTCAAATCATTGTCTTAAACAATATCTAATTGATACAGATGTAAATATCTAAAATCTATCTAAACAAAGGGTTGTGATTTTTGTTTTCTTTCTCCCAGAGAGGTGGATGCATTGCTGAGGTTCCTGAAGGAGAAGTGCGGGGCCAAACGCATCGGAGCGGTGGGCTTTTGCTGGGGAGGGATTGCCACACATTACATGACCTTACTGTATGCAGAGGTCAAAGCTGGAGTGTCTTTTTACGGTATGCCATTCCTCCATTACATGATACATAATGCCGGTTGGTTTCATGACGGGTTGTTATGATATAATGCAGGAATAATCCGAGAGAAGGATGACAGCTATGCACTGAAGAGCCCTACGCTTTTCATCTTTGGGGGAAATGATGACTATATCCCCCTGGACCAGGTCAGTGTGTGGATGCTTTGTAGCAAATTTCCAAATGACCAGCAGCAACCTGTCCTGACAACCCTTTTGCTGTGCAGGTGAAGATCCTCGAGGCAAGGCTGAAGGAGAAATGCAAGGTGGACTACCAGGTGAAGGTATTTCCAGGTCAGACTCACGGGTTTGCCCACCGCAAGAGAGAGGACATCAACCCTGCAGACAAACCCAGTATCCAGGAGGCCAGAGCAGACATGATCAACTGGCTCAACAAATATATGTAAATCATTATGTGAAAGGCAGGACGTCACAGTGCCTTACTTCATTAATCAAAATCATACATGCCAAATGATTATACACAGGTGCTACTTAGAGATGGAGATAAATTTCTACTTAGTTGTTGACATTCCACAAGTTTTCTAAGTGTGATTTATTTTGAAATGCAATCAAGGAACTGTGATTTTAATGCTAATGAAATGTGAATGTAAAACTGAGCAGTAACTTTTCAGCATTATGTGGATGCATCTTAGTATTTTGTTTTGTTAATCTAGAACCACAGATGTTAAATAACGCGATGGAAGAGATCATGCTAGCAGATAGTTGAAAGAACAAATCATTTTTGTTTGTCTGTCCTCATCACCATGTGTGCTGCTGCCCGTCTTGGCCAGGTCAGCCTTCTGAAAGAGGTCTTGATCTTAGTGGGTTTTTTATCTGGTTAAATGAAGGTTATAATTACATAAAAACAACTAATGAAAAATAAAATTTTCAAGCATTTCATCTTGAACTTTCATTTTATGAAATAAGACAAGAGCGTTGAAATGTTAGACAGCAACATTTTAATCGAGACTTTGATACTACAACAGTTTGACATTTTGTATCAAATGATAAATAGCAATGCGCAGTGCGGTTTGGACGTGGTGCTCGGGGAAGTGCTGAAAAACAACAACAGCTCAGACATTTTTAAGCATTCGAGAGCACACCCGAGCCTTCTTGTGCTCAGGAGGGCTTCAGTCCTCAGTCTCTCCTGGGCTTCTGATGTCGTCGATCTTAAGGATCATCTTGACTACCTGCGTAGCCAGCAAGATCTGCTGCTTTTTGCCAATAAGGGTCTCGATCACATGTTGCTGCTTCATGTCTGAACAGAAGCAAACAAACAAGAAAAAAAATCACTCAGTCATGCTAACTTGGTTCATCACAGACCATTGTATGATGTAAAGGGCGGACTGGCTTACCATTGGTGTTGTTGTGGCAACAGTCAATGCCAAGGAAGGGGTTGCTCTCTTTGACTTGTTTGGCTCTGATCTCTGTCATGGTCTGGATAGGGTTCAGCCCACTGTTTTCAGCCAGTGCCATTGGGATTACCTCAAGAGCATCAGCGAATGACCTCATGGCATACTGTTCCAATGATGGGCACTGACGAGGAAAAGTACTGAAATTAGCTCATGAAGATTCAGGCAAATAACTAAAAATCTTCATAACTAAATGATGAGTTTTAATATCCCTCACCTTATCTGCAGCCAAGTTAACAGCCAGGGCACATGCAATCTCTGAAGCTCCACCTCCATACACAACGCGGTTGTCTCTAACCAAATTGCGAATTACACACAGAGCATCATGGAGTGCACGCTTTGCCTCCTCAATGATCTATTGAGAAACACAACAAAAAGAGTGAGTCACACGGCCTTAAAATTCATTTAAGAACGAAAAAAGTACGATTAGAGCACTTTTCTGTTTACCATTTTGTTTCCTCCACGGATGAAAATGGTTACAGCCCTGGTGTTTTTGCACTCCTGGATAACCAGCATGTGGTCCTTGGTAGTACCGAAGGAGATCTCCTTCACCACACCAGCTGTGCCCAGCTTCTCTGGTGTCAGCTCACAGAACCTCGGCACAATGCGGCCTCCTGTGGCTATTGCTATCAACTGCAGAGAAACCACAGTTGACTTCCATACTTCATACTCATTAGCAACATATGCAAATAAATAAATAAATATCAAATACATGACTGATGAAAGTGATGAAAATCAACAACATTCTATCAAAGGGTAACGTAACATGACCACATGGCCAACATCTCGCACCTCAATCTCAGGCCCTCCAACCCAGCGCACAGCAGGCAGCTCATTCTGCAGGAGAAGGTGGTTGGCTTCATCATCAAAGCCCCACTGGCAGATGGCCAAGTTAGCGCCGTTGCTTTTGACCTAAAATAAAAATCTGCATTTAACAAAGTGTTCCAACGTAGGATGACCACAACAGTTCAATAATAACAGTTTCTGGTGGTACTAACCTGTTGGATCATCTCCTCAAACTTCTCCTTCTCATATTTCTGGAGGTTTTTGTAGTCCTCCACAGAGGTCACATCCAACTTATGCTTGGTTTTGGGCTTAGGCGGCTCAAACGGGCAGGTAAGGATAGCAATTTTAACGTCTTTCAGAACCTGTGTGGTAACAGAAGAGTCGTTGTTAGCCCAATTAGTGTACAGTTATTATATATTACAAATGCATTAAAGCATGTTGCAGCGGTACAGACTAAGTAACAGTACCCATAGTGGTGTATGACCTACAACTCACTCACCCAAGAAATGATTCTTCCAATTTATTGCTACATATAACGTGCATGTAGTTATTTGCTCTACAATAAATTGCTGGAATAACCTGGGGGTTTTATATAGACGATGTCCAACACACATTCAAAGTGCCCTCATGAATTCTTTGATCCCCAGTGGTCAAAAACATATGCCAAAGTCATTCAGAGTGCAACAGACATCCTTTGAATTTGTCTTTGATCATACCTTGGGCATCTGGGGGTGGCTGAACTCCTTGTCAACGACGACTCCCTTGATGAGCTGTGTGTCCTCCAGCTTTCCTCCCACCTTGCCCTCCATCTTGATGAGCTCAAAGTCTACATCCTTCCTCTCCATGTCTGCCACAGTGAGGATGGCATTCACTGCAATCTCTGCCATCTGTCTGTGGCAGCGGTTGATACTGAAAAAGAGAACGAAAGTATCTCATCGTGTCCCATGTAATGCTCAAAATAGAAACTAAACAATTGTCGCTCAGGAGAGAAAAAAACTTTTATAATTCTAAGTGACATTAACAGCTTAAGTACCAGTGATGCCAAAAGAGCACAAGAAATGCACTCAAGTAGTGGAGAGCAATCAGGCTTTATCCTTGTTAAGTTCATTGCATCAACATAATACCAAATAAAGCAACAGTTTTGTGTCCAGAAGACTTACACTTTGGATCCCAGAGTTGTCATGGCTGTCTGAATGAGCGGCTCTGTGTTGTTGGGATCAAAGGGGAAGGTTTCTGCCATTTTGTCCAGCTGCTCGATGGCAGTAGTTGCAGCCTGGTCATAACCGTCAGAGATCCTGATGGGGTGGATTCCGCGGTCCAGCAGCTGCTCAGCCTGCTCAAGCAGAGCCCCAGCCAGCACTGATGTGGTGCAGGGAGAAGAAAAAAATATGATCAGCCGTAGCCAGACATGGTTGGGCCATGGTATATGGTCTTGACAAGAGGAAGTACATGTGCAGGTATGGGTGATATTCATCTAGGTCTGCATGTTAGGATAGCCAACTGGATAAACTTCCAGTCATTCTATTCCATTAAACCACACCCTCAGCATTCTTTCCCGTACCAACAACTCCAGTAGTTCCATCGCCAATCTCATCATCCTGGGACTTGGACAGCTCCACCATAAGCTTAGCAATCTGGTGGTCCACATCCATCATGCTGAGAATAGTGGCTCCATCGTTGGTGACAGTTACCTCTCCATCTCTGTCAACCATCATCTTATCAAGCCCTATATGCAACATGCAAAAATGGAAAAAGATGACTCAAGAGAACTGACTGCATTAAAGTAGCTATTCTAACTGTACATAAAAATTATTTCATATTTAAACGAGGTGGTCAAATATCGTTTACTACACAGAAGAGCAGCATCCAAACACTCATACTGCTCAAATAAGTAACTGTAGCTGTATAATCAAATGAAGTACTGCACACCAACACTGCTTTGTTGTCCACTCACCATTTGGTCCCAAAGACGTTCTAAGCGTTGAAGCGACCGCCTTGGCTGCCATAATATGAGACTGCAAAACACAAACATTTCCGTGTCAGTTCACCTCTGGAGTGCTGTCTGGCTCTTTATTATTATCCCTAAGAGACCCCGAAGTTGTAATCAGAGAAAAATATTTATTTTTTGAAAATGGAGAAGTGGCGCATCATCAATGACCATGTAAGGCACAGCCCCGTGCATCAGCATCCACCGGCTGAACGTATTGCAGAAGCACATGGGCCTCAGTGCTAGCATGACTAGCTAATAGTTTCGCTAACTGGCCGGATGCTATAGTGCTACAGCTTATTTTACCGGTTGAGAATGTGCGTAAAACCATGCCCGTATCTAACAATACATATCGCCTCAGCTTTAGGAACCCAACGTATGTAACTACCAATACATTAACAACTTGCTAACCAGCGTGCGTCCGATATGCTAGCTAGCCCATTGTACCTTCAGTGCGTCAATTCCCGATAACCGTGTCTTCTTATCTTGGTCTTTAATGATGATGAAAGGCCTTCCATATTCATCGAAAGCCAGTGTCCCCAAACTGGACATGTTGACTGATGGATTGGGACACTTGGTAGGTATTAAACGGATAAAACTATGAGTTTAAATGATGAAAATCTGGAGTGTGGCTGAGCTGCAAGCCGCACGGGTCTGCCGGCGACTTCTGGAAGGCTCCACGGGCGGGGAGGGCGGAACCAAGTACTGTCAAGTCCGTTCTATTAGACGCTTACACACCCTTTAATCCAAAAAAATGACAGCATTCAGTTAACTTGTCAGTTTTTAAATAATTCAGTGAAATTATTTCAAACTTGTCATGTACAATATATTGAGAATAAAAGTGAGAACATTTTTGGCACATGGTTCCTTCCGATCTCGTTCAATCTCAGTTCCCTTGATCTCGCGTGAATACGACTAAATAAGTTCCATGGGAAGAACTGGACTGAGTGAATTTTCGCAACAGTTTTGTACAGGTAATAATCCTCAAAGAACTTCATATGGTGTGGAAATGTGATTTTAATGGTAAACGGGATACTTTTAGCACGAAAACACAACTTCCAGGGATCAGATGTTGGCAACTGGCTTGCCCTGAAGGCTGCGATGTTTAAGATTTCAGTTATTAGATCTCGGTTATTACTTCCTTATAGCTAAACGCCATCTAATCTCTATTAAGTAGTTGCTTTGGATGTAAAGTGTGTAATTAGTGTACTTTCTGTCATTATTTACATCCACGTGCACTCTTATAGTAATTGTTGTCAACGTCAAAGTCTGACGCAACATCCGGGTACTTCATGGTGGCGTTCAGGGCATCTGTGCTTCACATTGCTGCGGAGGTTATTCTTTGGCAGTCCGTTTGTCACTTGTCAAATCTTGAATTATATAGGTAAACCAGGGTGCCTGTAAAAAACCTGTTCGCCAGCTGACTGGCTATTTCATTTTTTAAGTATCTGTCACATAAGCTTCAGCAGTCATGTTACTCCAGCTCCGTACGATGGACACATTGGTATGTTTTTCACATTTTTTTCAGTACCTCTGAGATAAATTACTGAATGCGTTTATCGTGAATAGGGGTTAGGTTAAAAATATTTGAGGAATAGAATTGCATTAATACGTTAGCTTGCTTAGTTTAACCCCTGAATATAACTGTTCAAACGCTGGCAAATAACGTTTGTTCACCAGGTGGCTTTTATTTGACAATATATGAGTAATGAGACGTTTATGACTGTAGTATTAGGATCTTACACCACTAGCGTTCACTCTAAAGATGACTTTTCTTCATCAATAGGCCCTTTTTGTGAAAAACATTATGGCATATCACACTAATTTATAAAAAAACTTCTGAATTCCATTTAGATTCTTAATATCAAAGGTCCCAGCTGTGTGTATACATGCTTTACAGGGACACTTGAATAGCTGCCATTGCTAATGTGCCTTTTCTGTTATGAAACATGCTAAACTTTGAAAAACATGTTTTTTTCCTGGATTTTCTAGCATGCCTGGTGAAGTGAAACCTCGGTTTGTGATCCTGTACGGCTCTCAAAAGGGTCAAGCACAATCCATCGCAGAGGGGATAGCTGAGGAGGCCGAGGGGCACGGACTGGTTGCTGATCTCAGCTGCTTGAACCAGACCGATAAGGTCTGATTTCACTTCCTTTACTTCATTGCTGCACATAATAACACACCTTTTTCAGTAAATATGACTTTGCTAGACGATTGTATGTGTGTTTATATTAATGCACCAGAAAGTCCCCAACAGTCTAGTCACTAATAAATCATATAATTGTTTCCAGTACAATTTGGAGAAAGAGACCGCCCCAGTGGTTTTTATCGTGTCTACTACTGGGGATGGGGAGCCGCCAGAAAACGCTCTTGATTTTGTAAAGCGCATCAGGAAGAAGACTCTCTCCACAGACCACTATAAGCACCTTTGCTATGCACTTTTAGGTAAGTCATTTTCAGAGTCTGCGATAGATGTTTTTGTTGTTCATCCCTCACTCTGGGCACTTAATTTGCAAATCATGTTTGCGCAAATCATTACAACTCGGAGCACTTCACACTGTTTACTTTCTCAACAGTTGCAGGCTAACCTTCATCTGTTTTCCCCTCCCTCTGTTTCAGCTTTAGGAGACACAAATTATGCAGATTTCTGCAACTGTGGGAAGACAATTGAGCGTCGGCTACAGGAACTTGGCGCCAAACAGTTCTATGCGTCGGGATATGCAGATGATGGCACAGGGCAAGTTTGTTTGTAGTGAAGTAATATGCGAATTCCAACTCTATCTCTGGTTTACATTTGACGTTTTATCATCTTGTGGACTTTGTTTTCTCCAGGCTGGAAGTGGTTGTAGACCCTTGGCTTGAAGGACTGTGGAATGCAATCAAAGAAGCCTTATCAAAAATGGCTTCTAATAGGACTGCTCACTTGAAAGGGAATGGAGAAGATTCAGCCAAAGAAACTCCTGATTCATCTGCACCTCATGTCCAACTGAACCTCTTAAACCTCACTAACCACCAGAAATGCGAGTCAGTCATTGCATCTGCCGCTTCGTCTTCAGCTCCTGCCGTCTCTGATGTCAGGCCAGCTCCTCCTGCAGTGGGCCCTGAGTTGGCATCCCAGGCTAGCGGCACTGCCAGTGTTTCTACATCAGCATCAAAAACACAGGCAGAGGATGCTGAAGTTCCCCCTCTTTCACTGGCAGCTTCACTGACACGCTCGGTGCCACCGCTGTCTGAGTCCTCGCTTAATGTCCCTGCTCTGCCTCCTCCGTTCTTAGATGTCTCTCTTCAAGAAGTGGACACTGTGGAACAGGTGACGAATGTTACTGCAGAGAAATTGTGTATTCTGCATTTGCGCTGTACTTCATCTCATTAATGTTTTCATTCAGACTGATGGACCAGCGAACAAACAGACTCTCCATGAGGTGCCTATATCCAAGGCGGTTCAGCTGACCACAGGAGACTCTGTCAAGACAGCCCTTCTCCTGGAGCTGGACATCTCTGTAAGATGACCAAATAACGTTTCTTTAAAAATAAACTAGTGCAGACTGAAATCAGAGTTTAAATTTGACGTGTTCCTTTTTCATCCTCAGGCTGACCCGACCATAGCCTATCAGCCAGGAGATGCTTTTGACATATTCTGCCCCAATAGAGCCGAGGAGGTGGAAGACATGCTCTGCAGACTGGGCCTCCAGAACCAAAAGGACCACCGCGTCAAGGTTTCTCTGAGAAAGGACACCAATAAGAGAGGCAAGACTTCAGTTGTCTACATTTTCTGACTTGTACCCACACACACAAAAAAACCACCGTGCAACATAGTGTTGGAAAAATGACACAGACAGACAGAAAACACAGTATCTCAAGAATTGTGGCACACTGCATGCTCATGTTTGCCTCTTCACTGCTGTGTTAAAGGTGCCCAGGTGCCATCCTACATCCCTCAGGACGTTTCTCTGCTGTTCCTGCTCACATGGTGTCTGGAGATCAGAAGTGTTCCAAAAAAGGTAGCGCCTGTTCAAACGTTTCTCTGCAGTTACTTTGTAAATTACATGAGCCAAGCCACTTTTTTTTCAAGTGACATCCTGACTGTTGTTTTGGTGCATCACCCACAGTAAGAGGGACGGGACGTGTCATTTCCTTTCTTTTTCTTTCTTTCTAGCTTTAGCGCATGCTTTTATTCGTTTGTCAAAGCTCAGGTTGTTTTTACGCAGAGTCGCCAATATATGCACACATTTTCTTACTGAACAAACCCTCTGGCTTCCAAATCGTCAGCGCAGGGTGTGGAGTTGGACGATTTGCAGGGGTTTGTAGTCTGGTCCAATGAGCTCAGGTGTCCCAGAATGAAGTAATGACTGAACTGGACTGGCTGCATGGCTGCATTCTTGAGCTCTGGCAGTGTCTGGGATTGGTTTGGGGAGGTGGCCTGCACAACTTTCTCTCAACTTGCTCTTTCACTTTTGCAGCATTCCCTGATGTATTAATTTGTGAATCACTGCATGTGTTTACAGGATATTTCTTTCTTCAACCAATTTCAAATGTTGTTTTTTTTTTTTATTTGCGAAGTACAATCTGTAGGAAAAGTGAAGAAGAATATTCAAAACAAAACTCAAGTCCTTTTTGCCTTTGCTTTAGCTTTGTTTTAACTATACCATGGCCTGGATGAGCAAGAATCATCCAGATTTATTGCCAATATTAAATTAATTCCCAGCCTTGCCCTCCAATGTTCTTGTAAATGTAGCCACCGAGCACCAACCTGTACTTCTTGTTCTTTTTCTGACTCACCGCACATCTCTGAACCTGTTTTCCCTTTGCACGATCCTGATTGTTATTACGAAACTCTCATTAATTAACAAAGTTGAGAACCGTTTATTTCCATCTGGCACGAGCTGCAGTCGTACAATGAATGACAAAAGGGGAGACAATAATTAGCAACTTTCCAACAGCGCTAATAAAAATTGCACTTCGGCTCAGCATACAGTATGGTTTTATCTGAAACCACAAATTACATTTACAGCACAGATTCAGTTTTATGTTAATGGAACACTAACATTTTTAAACACAACACATAAAGCTGTCTAGGAGTAAAAATAAAAAACAAAAATACGTGACAATATTGCCTAGCCAGTCTGATGAATTAAGAGACATTGGGGGAAACATGATTCTTGATTTCTACTCTGATTTTATTAGAGAAGCTCTTCAGCTGCCCACATCAAACTGATAATATGTGAGAAAGATATAGAAGATCTAAATTTTTACAGCCGCCATCGGTTCGGTTCTGTGAAAAGCGCATTTGAACAACTTGTTCACAGATTTCTTTTCCTAATTCCGACACACAAAAATTTATCGTTTCAGGCCAAAGTGTTGTCTGCAGATTTACAAGGCGATAGCAGTTTTATTTTACACCAGCTGTCTGTAATCTAAGCAGTTAAACCGTTTCACTAAAGCAATTACAATGCCTATAATGTTCCTTGATCTTTAGCGTAGTGGAAGCTAATCACCCTTTGCATCAGATCTTCTTTTCCTTTTGGCTGTTCCCTTCAGGGGTCGCCACAGCCAATCACCTGCTTCCATCTCGCCCTATCCTCTGTATCCTCTTCTCTCACACCGACAATCTTCATGTCCTCCTTCACCACATCCACAAACCTCCTCTGACGTCAGCCACACACAGATAAATCTGTACGACTCATCATTTTCTTGGCAGTATTTGGATGTACACAGCTACACCAGTGGTGAGAATAACTCTTCCAGTGCAAGTGTGAAGGTGTGACTAATCTCCGCATACACGCGTTCACACAACTCTAATGAATCACTGAGATTAAACAGAACACTTAAGCGTGATGAATATTTCGGAGCTCTAATTACCGCATCGGACTGATTTATGGACACGGGATAAAGTCAAATCATTTTAAAAGTTAAGCAGGAGCATTTTAATATTTCTTCATGATCCCTTTAATCCAATTCAGCTTATTGCCCACATTAAAATGTAGATGTGAAGAAAAGATACCGCATGTGTAACATATTAATTGATGGCATTAATAGATTTTGATGAATTTGTGTGAGGGTTATGAGACTGCTAATTTCTCTTTAAATCAAAATGTCGCTATGGTAGAAGAAGCTGCATTGTGAATATTACAATAGCTGTGTTAGGTAACTGGGCTGATGCCAAGGTCTACCTCTACGGTTTTCATTTACTGAGAAACTAAGAAATACTTATTTGACCCGTGTACAATGTGGCATTGAAGCTTGTTCTGCTGCCGTGTCATAAAATGCAGCCTTCTTTTCATAGTTTGTGGCAGAAGTTTGCTGCAAAAGTCTTGGCCACGGCTTCAGACGGAGGTGCGGAAGGAATTCGAGTGACGGCACCTCTGATTTCTGTGTCTCTGTCAGGCGTTCCTGCGAGCGCTTGTGGAGCACACGGGGGACAGCGTGCAGAGGAGGAGAATGCAGGAGCTCTGCAGCAAACAAGGCGCCGCGGACTACAACCTGTATGTGAGAGGCCCGGGCCTCAGCGCCCTGGAGCTCCTCGCAGCCTTCCCATCCTGCTCGCCTCCTCTCAGCCTCCTCATAGGTCAGACCCCCTGCTGTTACCTCACTCACATATAGTCTGACTTTTTTTGTGTGTGTGTGTGTGAATGAATCTGATTAAAAACCATATTGCACTGCGTAACATGCTACGTGAAAAACATGCTAACATACAACATCTGATCAAATCAGATTTACTTTCATGATTTTGCGTAGTCTTTATGTCACACAGCAGATGGCTACACATTTATTTGAACATGAATAGAGTCACTACAGAAGAATATTCTGCCGGCGTTTGTAGATTTTTTTTATTTATTTTTTTATGATTTGCAATTATATTAGTTTAATTAAAAGCAGGTTTTCATGTAGCTTGAGGTAAATGGGGAATTACAGTGATTGACACCAGAGTGGGATTTTGACTACACCTGCACAATATATCTGTGGAATAATTCGTTCCGAATGATTTATTTGACTTGAAAAAAAGAAAAAGAAAAAGAAAGAAGACCTCGGGTCATGTCAGGTCTGCCTTCTGGGTTTGTAATCCCGGTGGATCTGTCTGGATAATTTTTCCACCACCAGGGGTCACTGCAGTCTTAGTAAAAGGAGCTTGGTGAGCCGAGTGCTGTGGTGGACTTTCTCAGGGCATTTAATTATACAGAATGGCCGGGCATCAGGAGGCTCCCCACGGGGTCAGCACTCATTTCCTAGGTGTCTCATTTTCTCACCTCTAATATGGTTTCTGTAAATATAATGGCACTATTATAGCTCCAAATCGAGACACATCTCTTCTCCCTGCTAATAATATTGATATATATATATTTTTTTTGTCTGCCATCTACATGTTCACTTTCTTTGACCCTTGGAGCCAAAAAGCTGTTGGGTAAATAACATTTTCTCTCAGCTCATTAAGATAGTTGGCTGGTCGCTCGCTATAGATGTAACAAGCTTTGACTGAAAGTTAGCAGACAGTGAAATTAGTTGGCGACAGCTTTACATACAAGTGGAGTTGTCCTCTAAAACAGCTGTGTCACAGCTCCTGGCCTACCCCGGTGTCAGTTATTTTAGGCCTACTTGCCAACCGCAGCAACTTTTTTTTTTTTTTTTTTCAGTGGTTAACTGAGGCAGAAATTGGCAACGGGGACGATCATGACCCCGTGAAAAAATGCGGTGTTGGAAGGCCCTCCAGGGCAACAGCTGTTATTGGGTTTGCTGGTGAGCCACGGAGTGCAAGGACACAAATGTGCAGTTTGGATCAGAGGTTAATGGTCAACTCTGACTCTCTGTGTCACTGTTAATGTACACCGCTGCATTTTCACTCTGTTCTCGGTTCATTACCCCAACGGAAGAGGAGTTGTTTGCCGATTAGAGTTTAGGTTGTTACACGCTAACTGTAAATAATGAGGAGAGATGCCCCAGATGTCTTTGGCCAAGTTCATGCCGGGTATAAAACTAAATGCTTGATATAAATTGGGAAAGATACCCGCTTCTCAGAGTGAGCTGTCCTGTCATACGGACCATTGTTTCATATAAGGTGTCAGATAATAACTTGGGGTCATAGCCCCAGGGAACTAAGTGCTGTCCATGAGCATCTTTTTCAATTTACTTTACCGCAGTGCTCAAATGAAACGGTACCGAGGTGCAGTTTGAGTCCTTTTTTTTTTTTTTAGCTTGCCTGTGACTTGTGGAACAAAGTAAATCAAACTAAAGTAAAGGGAATATTTCTGTATCGCAAGAGGCTGCAGTTTCTTCTGTCTGAAGGCAAAGCATGAAATTTAAAATAAATGTTCCCGGTCACAGAGAACATGCTGCATATCACATATATTCCCACTTTATTCTATTCTATTCTACTATTGGAAAAAATCTAAAGGGTTTTGAAAGACCATGAGCTAGCAGGTCCTTTTCTCAGAAGAATCTTGAAATTAGCATTTGCAGACTATTAAAAACTCTAAAATCCCTCCCATTGAGAATTCTTCTCTTAATGCTTGAATGCTAACAACCCTCCTAATTTCACATGGGCGTATATATTATCCATAAATCTTAAGACGTATATACTTTTATGCCCAGTCACATTACTTTTTCTATTCTTTTTACCCACTAAAATGGCACCTCTGTAATAAATTGCAGGAAAGCGAGACATTTGAGATGGAATAGATTATATTGTTGAGCTTATGATTGATGATACCTCTGAACCAGATTGTTTCTGATATAACACAGTGGCAATCCTGGGACTGTACTTTTTGGAACAGGGACCTTTATTCTTTTTCTTTTTTTGTTTTTGTTTTTTTAGAAATATGTATTTTAAGATGTATCCTGAAAGACCCGGAAGGTTTGAAAAGTGATATATCCCTTTGTGTCTACCAGCAGTATCATCATGGCGCAGTGATGTGAGATGATGGATTGATTGCTCTCTGCTTCAGACATGTGCTGTCAGTCTGTGATGGAAAGGAGGCGACTCGAAGCAGCGTGCAGCCGCAGAGCATAGTGTTAACTTACACAATACGCCTTCTGATAGAGAGGTGTGTGCTTTTGCTGACGGAAAGGATGCCAGACATGGCGTATTGATGATTTGTCCAAAAAGATTTTGCACTTTCCTCGCTGCCCTTTTTTGCGAGGAAACTTTAAAAACATTAAAGATTTTTTTAATCAATTTGGTTGCGGCTTAGCCTTAATTATTTGTGAAGGTTTATTTACAGATGATTCACTGTGAGTTGCATGTTCAGTACAAGAGTATTGATTATAACTAAGGAAGGCCAGCCTGTAATCTTGGCTCACCTTGTAAGTCATTAATAAATTCTGAGCCTCCAAGTCTAAACATTTGGACTTATATTTCAGAATTAAAATCGCCTTCACTCAAGTTTTTCTTTCCATGCCATGCAGAACTTTTGGCATGTGCCACAGGGGATTCAGCTCTTGGTGCTGGAAATATTCCTCAGAGATTTTCTGCCCAGTTGCTGTAGATTTGTGGGTTGCACCTTCATTATGAGAATCTGCCATTCCACCACCTCCCAAAGGTGCTCTGTTATTGGACTGAGATTTGGTGACTGGGGTGGCTATTTAAAGGAAGTATGAGATGATATGAGCTTTGTGAATGGAGTCTTATGCTTCTGCTATTAGGAGATGGCTGACTCTGTGGTTATAAATGGATGGGTATTGCCTGGAACAATTCTAATAATTACTAATAGCTAAGCATATGCTAAGAAAATATGCCCCACAATATAAAACCAGATTCTGACTTTACCGTCTGACTGATTGGCTAAATACGGCAACCAGAATTTGACTTTCTGATGCCTTTCTGTTCACTCTGTGAACTTGGTCTAGCCATTCTTCTTTGGCCTCTGGCAACTTCAAAGAATTTTAATACATTGCTCCCTGGATGTCTGTTGTGTTTCTGACTGTAAACGGTGATAGATGACAGAGCATTGCTTCCGAAGTGAAGCCAAAGCAAGTAGAGCTCCCCCTGGTGGCTAGTTATAGTGACAGTATAGGTTTGAAAACAATATACATTTTTTTTCAATGATGGTTTTTATTTGCTTAAGAAACGGGATGTGATATCATGATTCCTACAAGTTACCATGCCGACCGCTCTGTGAAGCATTCCTGTAGGATCATGAGAGTAGGAAAAAAAAAAAATAAGTACGGTGTATAATCCAACATTTCCTTGAAACGGGTGGAAGTAGAGCAGAGCGCAGTATTAGTCCAACGCAAATGCGAGTCAGTCTGAAGGAAGTGTGGGCAGGTAATCGATAATGCGACTCCAAGTGGTTCCACTCCCGGACTGTACTGCACAGACTCTGGCTCCAAACTCACAAGGTGGTGATATCCCTATCCCAGGGAAAGTAGTGTCAGTTTGACCCATGCAAGGGAGTGGGGACGCATAGTCCATATTTATATACAGCCTATGGTTTCAGAGCATTCTGTGCGAACGCTAGAGATGTTTGTTCGTGAAAGTCGTAGAAGATTAAAACCATGCCATGGCCAATGTCGTTAAACGTTAAATCCTCTTTCTTCCTCATGCATAAGATCCTCATGACCACAGCTACATGCCTAAATCAAATGAGACCGGCTGATTAAATACCTTACCAGCCTCAGGCAGATGGGTTTCGTCTCATAATAGCAAGGTTCTGAGGGTTCCAGGCTTTGGGCTCTGTAAAACTTCTTGTGACAGTTTGAATTGTTTTTGATTCTATTCAAGTAATATGTGTATTAGCAAAAGTGAAGTCAAGTTGTTTTGATATTGCTACAAATCTGCTTATTTTATTATACGTTTTGTGTTTTTGTCTTTATGTGTCTGGATTACAGAATTGTTTTTAGAAGGCTGCTGTTTCAGCAAGGCCCATGTTTTTGTTCTTTCAGATTTCTAACAGTTTCCGGCGTCACCTTTTTTTTTTTTTTTTTTAAAGTAGAAAAGAAAATCTCAGCACAAAGAGATGAAATGGACGTCAAAGTGCGGAGCTGTCTCTCCAACACCACAAACTGTTTAGACGTCAGAGAAAGCCAGAAAGAGAGGAGAGAGCACATTTAGTCCGGCTGTTTGTCTTTCTGAGCAATTTAGCAGAAAAATGTGTTATTGTAAGGCCTCAGCTGGTGCGTATGCTGCAGCTTTGCTTTTCCAGCTTCATCTATCACTGCGATACAAATAAAACGTGAGAGAGTACATAGCAAGCAGGTTGCACAGCTCTCAATCACTCTCTTTGCTCACGTCTAATAAGTGGTGCTGGCTGCTGCGGTGCAGAGAACGGTGTATCCTGTTGCTATAGGGGTTAAAAGTTACCTCAGACTCATATAAGTTTTCCTGATTTCACTCCCGTCTCCTCACGCGTTTAATGTGCACGACATATCACCCAAAAGAGGGCACCTTCATGGCTGGCATTGAAATAAGGTCTGCATAAGCAATCTGTTTCCTACTGGCTCCACATCTGGACACTTGGGATTCCATAACCCTGAGTTTGTAATTTCATAAATATAGAAGTGTGTCCTAGAAACAAGACTGTAACCTGGGTGGCGGTGGCTGTGGATAGATTGGTGGGTAGGACGTCTCAGAGGACTGAGATGACTTTCAGGTTTTTTTGTCTCCTCTCTGTCATGGGTGTCTGTGTAACCAAACCCTAGCAAGGCAGCGAGATGACTGACAGTTGTGCTTGCCTTTCAGAGCATTTGCCGAAACTGCAACCACGGCCTTATTCAGCAGCGAGGTAAGGTGACAGAAAAACAAGACTGACTGACTTAGGTTTTGCAACCATATTGTGACACCTTCATTTATCTGGTATAACAAGTCTCCATATTTCTGTTTTACTCGAAATGTTCTTCGTGAAGTAAAACGACTTACACACAGACAATGATAAGTCACGATGAAGAATGCGAATGTTGCTTTGAAGATTCCATGAATGTAACCATAAAACAGCTGAAGGAATAATTGACATAATCTTTTATCATTTACACAACTAGAACAGTAACAGGATGTTTGTGCTTGTATGGTCTTGTAACACTCCTACCATGTTTTGGAAATCTGATCCTATTCATGTCCAGTGCATCATAAAATACCACTAAATTGTCAAATTATTTACACCAATCAGCCACAACATTAAAACCACTGACTGAAGAAATAAATAACATTGACCTTTTTGTGACAGTTCAGCATTCTGCTGGGAAACTTTTGGACCTGGCATTCATGTGAATGTTACTTGAATCACCCACATCCACCTAGATCAGACCAGCCACCCCCACCCCATAGCAATGACACTCCTTGATGGCAGCAACCATCCCCAGCAGGATGCAGCCTGACACAGACACACACACAAAAAAGGTTTAGGAACAGCTCAGGAAAAAAAAACTAAAACATGAAGTACATCACAAGGTGTTGACCTGGCCTCTCATATTCACTAGATCCCAAACTGATCAAGTATCTGTGGGATGATCCACAGAGGCCCCTCCCCTTAACTCAAAGGTTAAACTAATTACATTGTGTTCCCAGACATGACAGGACATAATATTAGTTATGCCTGATAGGTGTACATAGGCACGAATAGAGAACAATGTACAGAATGTATGTTGTTGTCCGTGTTACATGTACTTATGTTTCAATGGTTATGTGGAAGTTTAATTTCCTAACAATGATGGGAGGAAGCTTCACAAAATAATGGACTTTAAATATTGTATAGCCTTTAGCGTGCTGCGTTAGTTTAAATAGGCCGCATGTTCCTTCATTTTGCCTCACTTAGCCGGTCATTGATTTGGTCTTCCTTTTAAGCTACTGCCCATTAGCTTTGCTTTAAAGCCCATGTGAAACAGCAACATCTAAAGCAATGTCAAAACTTCTCAGCTCCTCTCATTAGTCCCTCACTTAGCCGCTTGCGTGTGTTTGTGCAGAGGGATGGGGGGAACGGACAGGAGGGAGGGTGGTTGTAGTTTATCAGATGGTGCAGAGACATTAGAGACCTGCATTATTGATGCTGTGGTCAATAGAGGTCTCCAGTGGCCCACAGGAACTGGAGAGTGAAGGATGAGAAAGCGTGAGAGTGCTTCGGCCGGCAGTGAAGGCTGATCGGAGAGCAGGGAGAGGCAGTTTTTATTAAAGCAAGACGGAGAGAAACTTTTATCCTTGGGGTGTACTTTTGGAAATGGCAGCGGATTTGTGGAAAAATTCAACTAATTTGAGCATAAAACACGAAAAGTAATATATCCTTCATCTGTTAAGGAGAAAAAAAAACACACATATGCAGTACTGTAAGTTTGCAGTCACTGATGTTTAGTATAGTGTATGTAGCACTAACTGATTATATAGCTGTAGACTTCCTTTAGCCATAGTCTGTGTTAACATGAGTCCATGCAACTGTTAAAATAATTAGTTAATGGTGATGGTAATACAGTTTTGTTAGTTAGCAAAAGAATAATTAGATTCAATAATTAGTTAAAAATAAAGGCAAACTGTTGAAATAATATCACCTGGGTTGCCCAAGTAGTTGATACCCAGTTAAAATAGTTAACTAAAATTGTTAGCTGTACAGTTTTTTTAGTTATATTAGTTATTGCAAAATAATTAGGTGAAAGTAATAGATAACCAGTTATAGTAGTTAGTTAAAAGTAAAGAGTAAATGGATTAAATATTAAGCTTAAAATTATAGTTAAACTGTTAAAAATCATTAGCGAAAGGTAATGGCTGTCCAACTACAGTAGTTAGCTAAAATAAATGCTTATGAATAAATGCATTTATAATAAGTATAAGTATAAAACGATGGACACAGTTGAAATAAATAGCTTTTATTAGTTAAATAAAGAATGAGTAATTAGTAAAAAGTAAAAGAATAGTAATTAGTGTAACCCTCAGGCATCAGTTTAATTTACTACCCTCTTGAGTCATTAAGGACAAACATGTCCATGTCAAAAAAACTGCTATAAAAAACTGAACTGATTAATATGTTTTTCTTCTTTTTTTCTGCATATATCTCTTTAACCACTTCAGCGCTTTGCAAAACTACCAAAAATTCCTTCATTTTGAAGATTTTAACCCTTTGATTACTTAAAATCACAGTCTTATGGAAAATAACAATTTTTAGTAAAAGTGACAAATGTTGGAAGGCTGGGGCATTTTTTTCTAATCAGTCTTGGATATAACCAAGATTATCTAAAATATTGACTTGGTTGCATTATTAGTTTTTGTGTAGCATCAGATTTAAAATTTACTATCCTCTTGTAACCTCATTTTTTGTTATTGAGCTTAGCAGGCTATTTTAAGGTCTGTGTGTGTGTTATTCACACCCATAAATGCACTTTTTCAGGAAAATGAAAACATGGGCCCCTTCTCTTGCTGCACTTCACTGTGAAGTAAACACAGCGGGTAGTGAGCTGGAGCACCTGGCTGGAGTCCTGTCACAAACAGTTTGGAGCTTGGCTATCTGGTCATTTCATTCCTTTGACAACCAAGGAGCAAGATGAAGATGTTCTTCTCTGTGGAAAAGGGTCGGAATGAAATCCCAGAGAGATGCAGGGAAGTGAAACACCCTCAGGAAAGTCTGATGCGGATCATTCTGCCTCCTTTTTTTCCTCTCCTGACCTTTCCACTGTGGTTATCCCAGAGGATGCAGGCGGATTCCCCTTAATTCTAACCCTAACCCTCCAAAATCAGACATCCAGTGTATGGTTTGGAGTGATATCAATGGTTTCACTTCAGTATCAATGACACTGATGTGAAAGGATGGATGTCACTCACACTACACATCTTCCATTCAGGTTTGTCATGAAGACAATAATTTTGTAACCTCTGGCAACAGCAGCTAGGAGAGGAAGAAGAGGGAGCAGAATGATCTGTCTCCACCACAAAGTCCACATCAGACTCTCCTTCTGAGGATGTTTTGCTTTCCTGCATCTCTGTGGGAGTTACAGGCCACATGTTTTTATTCTAATTCTTTTCCACAGAGAAGAATATCTTCATCCTGCTCCCAGGCTGCCAAAGGAATGAAATGACCAGACAACCAAGCTCCAAACTGTTTGTGACAGGACTCCAGCCAGGTGCATAAAATCACTAATCTTGTTTGTTTTCTCCGCAATGTAGTGCAGCAAGAGAAGAGGCCTGTGCTTTTATTTTCTTGAAAGAGAAAACACACACAGACGCACACGGGCTAAAATAGCCTTCTAAAGTCAATAACACAAGCACAAAAACTAATTGCATAGGCCCTATAATGGGGAAATGGCTGATTTTAGTGTTGAACACTAAAAATGACAAATCTGACCGTTTTTCCCATAAATGAAACACCAATATTGCAGAATGAATGATTATATTGTGTCATGGTTGAGATGTTAAAAAATGTGGTTGTGATGGGAGTCCGTGGAACGTTTTTTGTCTGCTGAAGTCACAAGAGGATAGTACATTTTAAATCTGATGCTGCACAAAAACTAATAATGCAATCAATTCAACAGTTTAGATAATCTTGGTCATATCCAAGACTGATTAGAAAAAGAAAGCCCCAGCCTCCAAGTAATCAAACTGGCATTTAAAGGGTTAAAATGTTCAAAATGATGGTAGTTTTGTAAGTAAGTACTGAAGTGGTTTAAGAGATTTATGCAGAAAAAAGCAGAAAAAAATGTTAATCAGTTAAGTTTTTGATAGCAGTTTTTGGGATGTTAACATTTTTGTCCTTAATGACTCAAGAGGGTAGTGAATTTTTTTTATAGTGTTCTGTTGACCTATTAGATTTTATTTTTGAATTTCAAACTTTGTGTAACATAAAAATGTGCCATGTGCACTAACACAGCCAAAATGACATCCAAGTGAAGAAGAAAAATTTTCCCAAATAGACATATTTGCCCAAATAGAAGATGCCTGAGGAAATGTGACAAGTATTGGCTATATAGTGTGATTAGTTGGCTTCAAGTAACTATATAAGAATTGGACATGCTGTTATAGAAGTTGGCTGAAAGTAGCGAATAAACAGATCAAATATAGGAAAACAGTTCAAAAATAAAGGCAATCCAGTTACAGTAGCTAGCTAAAAGTAGTCCATTACGTAATTAGTTAAAAACAACGGACAATGGCCCTATACATAAAGATAAATGTAAAGCCTATACAGTTGTATTAGATGGCTAAAGAATAAATTAAATTAGTTCAAAACAATGGTAAAAAAGCTGAAACAGTTTGCTAAAAGTATCGCCTATACAGATGCGTTAGTTGGCTTAAAGTAGCCTAATGAATAGTGGTTGAAATATTAAGTTATAGTTAACTAAAATGATTGGATATGCATTTATAGTAGTTATTTAAAAAATAATAAGAGTTATAAAGAGTTAGCTTAAAATGATCAAACAGTTTAGAAAGCTAAATGTAAGGGCTGTCCAGTTAGCTAGCTGGAAGTAGTGAATAAGTGCATTGAATAAGTTGAAACCAAAGAGCAAACAGTTGAAATAGTTTGCCAAAAGTAGTGAATAAATCTCTTAAATCATTTTCTTAAAACTATGGGTGCACAGTAGTAATAGTAATCAAAAGTTAATGGGAGTAACGTTTTATTACTTAGCTAGAAGTAATGAGAACATTTATTGTAATTATCTTAAAACAACGGGAATATTGATGAAACAGTTGGGTAAAAGTGAGGGTTATGTAGCTGTTGGTTAGGTAAATTTAATGAATAAAATGTTGAAGTAATTAGTTCAATGTAATAGCTTTAAATAATTGAAAACTTAAAAATAAAACTAATTTAATTAAATAAGTTAAAATATAATAGATGACTTGACAGTTTCTGCCACCACAAGAAGTAACTGAGCTTGATATGAATTTAAAGAAAAAATACTGATGATAACATGCTGTTTCAAATCTATACCAAAGTGTGGTGGTGAAGAACGTAGGTGTAGCAAAGAGACAGAAAAAGGTTGGTACCACTGATAGATTATAATTTAGCCCTTTTTATATCCACAGTGTCAATACTTATATTCATTTCATAGGCTGTTTTTCATCTAGAGTTTTTCTGAAGGTGATCTTGTGCGCAGAATTGTTGTTTGTTCTTGAGCATTTATCTTCCCTCACAATACTTGTGCCTTTCTGTACCCTTCTGCTCTCGCTGTATTTCACTCTATTTTCCACTTCATCTCTGTGTATCTCCCTGCCTGTCACTGCCTGCCTGTCTGTATGCTTTGCACACACACACTCACATACTGATGTTTCCCTGTCTCTGCCTTTTTTCCATCTCAAACCCTCCGCACTCCCATCTCTGTAGCTCCTGCCTCAGACACCCAGGGAAGCTGCATTTTGTCTTCAACGTGGCAGAGTTCCCTGCATGCTCTGGGCGGCCTGCGGGGAGGCGAGGCTTGTGTACCGGTTGGCTGTTTGACCTCATCAGTCCTGGCCTGGTTTTCCCTGGGAAGCCTGAATCCTCCAGCAGCCCGGCTCTGCCAAAGGTAATGAGTAGACTGGAGAAAAGAAAGTAGATTATACACATTTGTGATCTTGGTCTTTGCTGAAACCCTTCTAAGTTCTCATATTTGCAAGTACAAACACTCAGATGCTATTGTGGTTGTAACCCAACACTAAAAGGGAGAGAAAAATGGATGCACCACTTCTGGCAAGGATAAAATCTTGCTCACTTTGTTTTGATTTTCCCAATAAAATGGAAATAGATGCAGACTTCCTATTTTCCTTGAGATAATACAGTTCAAGAGGTTCTTTTGGAAAGCAATGGTGGAGGACAATGTTATAAATCTGGAAGCTCAGCTTTAGCGTCACAAAAAAAAAAGAAAAATATAGCTGCAAGCAGCAATGAAGGGTTCAAGCAGTTCATTTGCAATAGTGCCGATAGTGTCAACGCTACCAAATCTGGTTGCAGTGCACCAAATCGTTGCAGAGATATGAGCGCCGCCTTCGCCGCCACGTTTGATTGGCTGTAGCGGCCAAACGGTTTCGAAGCTGCAGACGCCTGATAGTAACTTTTGTGCCCATTGGTCAGAAGACAGTCTGTGCCAATTCCCGTGAAAATCGGACAAAAGTTGTGACTGCTGAAAATTAGTTTCGTTTTTCAACAAAATCGTGAATTGCGAGAAATCTATCTGATGCATTATGACGTCATGTGGTGCGTTGCGATCGTCATGATCCAAGGATTCCAACGATACCTTGTTTTCAAAAATCGGACGCACGGTTCAAAAGTTACATGCACAAATGTACTTCGAACTTTGACCCGTTGGTGGCGCTAGACCGTACTTGGCGCTTACATGCAACCCAGTCAAAGTCATATTGAGACTGGCCTTAAGCTATGTGCCCAATTTTTACAACTTTTTACCGTACGGTTCTATGGGCTGCCATAGACGCCCATGGCGGAAGAATTAGGAATAATAATAATAATAATAATAATAATAATAATAATAATAATAATAATAATAAGAAAACATAGAATCACAATAGGGCTTCTACGCAGCTTCGCTGCTTGAACCCTAAAAAGAACAAGCTTTGGGCCAGCTGTGTGTGGTTAATCAAAAAATTAATTTAAGTTACAGCAGGCAAATCCTTTCTCTCAGAGACTCTATGGATTCCAGTTCAAGCTCATGAGTTTTCTCATTAGTATGTCTTAGAATATTAAGTAGATCAATTAATAGATTGGCAGGCCACATTGACTCCTCAGCATTGTTGTAATTACTCTCATTATTTAAATGCTTTCTAATGGCCTCTGACCCTAGATCCATGTGAGTTTGAGACCCAACTGCACCTTTCGGCCTCCCTCTGACCCGTCAGTGCCCTTCATAATGGTCGGACCAGGCACCGGAGTTGCTCCATTCATTGGCTTTCTCCAGCAACGGTATGGCCTTTTTTATTACACAATATATTATCTTGTTTTTATCGTGTAAGAAACGTATATTCTTGAGATCACCCATTTCACAAACGTCTCCATTAAGAGAAATCAAGTGCATGTAATAAATCACTTGATCCTACACCAGTGGTACGTGTTTCAAGATCCGCCGCCGAAGTGGGTCAGTGAAATGTGCATGTCAAGCACCGGGTTATGTGCTTATCGGTGCAAAGTGTGAGTCAGATAACTCCAGCTAAAACGGCGCATTCTGTGATGAATATTCACCACGTTAAAGTGTTGTTAAGCGCACGCCATCTATGCATATTTTCAAGGACTCTGCAGAGACAATTAAACGGGACCCTGCTTAGAGCCGTTAAAAGTCCACATCGTGTGCATGGCATGAAGCATAGTAAATCTAGCAGCGAGGGCTGTGATCATGTCAAGGATTATTTTTGAGATGCTTTCCCCATCTCAACAGGAATAAATT
This sequence comes from Planiliza haematocheilus, assembly GCA_005024645.1. Taxonomy (NCBI): domain Eukaryota; kingdom Metazoa; phylum Chordata; class Actinopteri; order Mugiliformes; family Mugilidae; genus Planiliza; species Planiliza haematocheilus. The sequence continues at coordinate 723,517 of SRSE01000811.1, forward strand.
AGACCTTCTGCGATGCACACATTTATGACTTCTGTAATAAAGAGCCGGGAGTCAAAGCAGCACATGGGGCGTTATTGATTTGACAGTAAAAAGACCAGTAGGAGGTGGCCATGTTGTTGGGGCAAATCATTGCTTGTAATTGCCAATGAATTGGTGTGAGGGTATTGAGTGTTAGCTAAGTAGATTGTAGCCCCCCCCCCCCAGCTTGTTAAGCCATGGCCATAAGTCTGTGCTTTAAGAGTGCTATCATTTAGAAGAGAACGTGACGTTTTGTTTCATTTCCTGAATTGATGGCTAAATCACAATTGCAAGAAGATGACCTGTCAGAAAGATTTAATGTGACTGAAGCATCTCTATCCGGGCTAATGCCCGTGTGTTGAATCAGGCGTACAGCCACCGTGACATGTGAGAAAGTGGAGTAAGCCCTTTTTCGTCAGACTGACATGTCTAACTCTTGGGTGGCTTTGTATAAATGAGGTTGTGCCCCAGTCAACTCCAATTGTCTCTAAATCCCCCGGATGTCTGCTCTGTTGTGGCGGGTGGCGGTCCGCGGGTGATTGCTCTGAGAGGTGACATAGCTTTGGCTGAAATGATGGCATCGGTGGATTGTCTGCAGCGGATTCAGGAAAGGCTGAGTGGTCATCTGGGGTGAGTGTGTGCCTTTGGGACAGAGGAGCAGTGAAGATAGTGCATGTTTTTGGACTGAGTGGTCACACCACTTGAAGATATATTCCTCTGCTTAATGATCAAGGTTGCGCCAGGAGGACAGTCCTCTGTACTGAAGCAGCGATAATAGCATATCCATCTTATTTCCATCCTTACAGCAAAGCCCAAATGTTGCTCTCTAAAGTTTGAGATACAAATACACATTGATGTGGTTTATGACAGAAGAACACTCAGACGTTGATTGATTTTATAAGGCTTTGTTTCATTGCACAACAACTACAGCCCCCCATTGGATACATCCTTGAGTTTCTTTTCTTTCCTATTTTTTATTTTTCTTGGTATTTCAAGAAGCTCTTCACTATTACAGTTGAGAGTCATGTGAATCAATTCATCTGCTCGACTGTCTCCTCAGTCCCTTCTCCGCGTCTGCATTCCTCATCCTCTCCCCTGCCGGCTGCATATTGTGCTGGAGGATTGCAAAAATCTGTCATGGCGCGCAGCGCTGAGTAGAATCTAACTTGAGATTCCAAACAAAGCCTCGGCGGCCGACGCTGCGCTCTGATAGGAGATAACAATCACCAGTTTGTCAACAGGGCGCCATATCTGCCTTGAGGCCTGAGAAGGGTCCTGTTAGAAACAAAACAACATGGGGACACTTCGATCTTCCTACCTCTCCTCTCTAACACCCCCACTGTTAATCGATGGCTGTTTTCAAAAGTACTTTGTATGAGTTTGTAGCGCAGGTACCAAGTGGAAGAAGAGTCTCAAAAGGTCAAAGGCTCACTTGGTGGTACTGGGAGATTTTAATAAGGCCCTCCAGTGGTCTGGTATTGATTGCTGCGCTTTGCACGGAAGGATTTTATGGAGAATGTGATTTTCAGTGTCTTTCCGTGTAGCTGGGAGCAGTGACAGTTAAACAAATATTGTACTTAACTGAGTGGGTACCTTTAATCTTCTTAGCAGTTCTAACAAGCTTTTTTTTTTTGTGGTTTGCTCAGTTTAATACTTAGGTATGCCAGTAGGCATGCTCATCACATTCAATATGACAATTTGTATTAAAGTTAGTGTGAACAAATATTGAGCTTCAATTTATCAGTGTAACCAGACAGCTGACTACAATTACGCGACACTGCTTTGCTTCTCTATTAGGAAGACATTTTGAGTCCAGCACATTCAGCATGAATGGGTATAATTGTGCAGTGCAATTTCAGTGATTAAGCCTTGAGCTGTTGTTGTATTTAGGTTGTGTTTTTAACCGTTGAAAGCCACTCAGCACAACTCGCATGGAGCCACAAAGATAAAAATGAAAGATATGAGATAATTTGGATGTTTACCGAGTCTTAACCCCAGCTTCCCTTGCAGTTTCCCCCTCCTGCTGTTCATCTGAATGGCGCTGAAAGGCAACCGCCTCTGATTTCGACCCCAAATGGAGTGCTCTGTAGATGCTGCCTCCCCCTCTGGGATTGTATGGCAGGCTGTTATAGTGTGGGGATGTGATGTGATGTGATTTGTATTCAGGGAAAGGCGCCGGTGTGGTCTACTCAGAATGGAACCCAGGTTTTTCATATTGGTATTGATCCCTTTAGGGCAGGCGGCGAGAAGAGAGACGAGCCCACTAAAATGAGTTTACTTGAGGCTGTTTGCAGATCAGAAGAATCTCGTCCTGGATGCTAATGGATGGGATCTGAGCGCTCAGATCAAGTGGGCCAGACAGCTATGTTACCCCGTTCGTAGACAGAAAGTTCAAACAAGCGTCGTCTCCAAAGCATTTTTATTAACTGGTCAACTTTGCTTTTAATCAGTACGAACAAAGCTCTGTTTTAGTATTCACAATCAGAACGCTGCATTGATTTGTTTTGGTGTTTTATTTTTTTTTGCCTAAGGCTAATTAGTGTAGAGCTGCAACTAACAATTCATTAATCTGTTCATTAGTTTAAAAGAAACTGAATAAACCTCCTAATCCTTTGGTCTATAAAATGTCAGAAAATGGTAAAAAAGAAAATATGGTGGCATCTTTGCATTGCATGTTTTGTCCAACCAACTGCAAAAAACAGAAGATATTCAAGTTACAATGACCTAAAACAGAAAATGGCAACAAATATTCACATCGAAGAAGCTGAAACTGTCAATTACTTGATCATTTGTTATGTTTTGCAAGCTTTTTTTCACAATTCTCTTTGGAAAAATATCTTGCCTGATATTGCCTTGTCAACCTATTTCAAGTTTTATTAACTAAAATAGTAACACTGTGGAAACTATTTAGTGATTTAATATTAAATTCACCTGTTTCCTGCTTTTCAATGCCATGCGTGTTTCATCACGTAGTCTGTCCTGGTTACCTTTATTTTAACAGCTATACTCTCCACAAACGTATCCATTGATCTGTAATTCCACTCCTCACTTCGCCCTGCCTGCACTGCTTGTGCTCTCCAGCCAGACCCGAACCATACATATCTAGTGACAGAGTCTTTTTGGAGACCTTTATTCACTGTGCATGCTCATCTGTGCACAGGGTTCGACACAAGAATGCTATTTCCACATTAATCTCTCAGAGGAATATAGTTTCTCTTGGCTCACCTTGAACTGGAGCCATGTGCACAAGGCGATTGGAAGTCGGTGGTGCTCCCAAAGATGGCCTGTGTCCATTAGTTCAACAACTGTATTAAAAAGTATTTTACAGAGAGAAAGAGCACTGTCACACTTTGGCAGATTTCTTTTTGTTTCAGTCTAGACTTATTTGAAAAATATTGTTTATCGTTTAAACTGTTCGGTTCCTCATATTACTTACAAAATGACTGCTTTTGCATCTTCATTTTTAGGCGCAATATGACTCCATTAAGCTTCGAGTCGGCTGTCATTTTAATTTTTGTGATGGCTGGTAAACACAGCAGGATTTATTCCGTCTGTGAATACTAAAGAATGTGGTTCAGGGGAAGCTTCACCTTATCCTCTTAGTGCAGCAGCGTAGCACAAAGGGCCCAGTCTCTGAGCCTCTCTGTGGTATTTCTTGGCCCCTCGTTGTGGTTGGTCACTTCAACACTCCCCCCGCAACAGATAATGCCGAGCTCTTTAGACAGTCAACTGACTGATGGCATCGTGAAAGGTTGGGGGTCAACTGTTGTTATCTGGGCGAGAGCTGTCACCTTTCCAGCAGGTGTGTGGCACAGATAACGGTATCCTCAGAGCCGCTTTGTGCCCCTGCGTTGCACTTGCAGTTGCCTGCAAAGGATTCTGGGAGGTTTGCCAAACTCCAAAACCACAAGAGGAATCACTTTTACGGGAGCGGTTATCTTTTTTTTTTTTTTTGCACTAAATAACAGCTGGATACACATAAACGTACGAGTATCACACACACGCACACACACACACTGAGTTTCATTTTCAGTAAATGTTTATAGTGATGGGATCTATCCTTCTGTTTGGGTGAAATTTAATAATACATGTAATGTCCTCGCTTCTGCACGCACAATCATCGTTTCCGTGCATTAGGCAGTCATGGCACTTACTGTACTGCCGCAGCAGACAGTACTTAATAGTGTCACTTCTCTTCTTTAACCTCTGCTGCGAGGAAGGACTCACTCTCCTCCATCTGGTCCGGTTGTCTGTTTGGTATTGATTGACCGCTAACAGCCGCTGTTTGACTTTCAGAGAGGAGGAGAGGCGGAGGAACCCGGAGGCCGTGTTCGGCGAGACCTGGCTGTTTTTCGGTTGTCGCCACAGAGACGGGGACTACCTGTTCAGGTGAGGTGTTTCCCTTCAACCCTTTGGGAATGAAATGCATTCTTCACTTTAGCACTGCACTTTCCATGTGCTGAAATCGGTTACATGTATAATGAATACCTCAGTCTGTATGCATCATGTGGGTGTTCTGTCTTCACCATACATACACTGGACACAATGTATTGCAACACAAAGTTCAAGGATATGTTACAACATTTATTGAAAGGAAAGGCAAAACTTTTTCACAACTAGGCATGTCTACATGTGTATGGCCTTGTGAGTAAATTATACACAAGGGAACTGGCATCTGTATGGAACGTGAAACAGGAAGTTGTATGATTCTGTGACTTTTTATTATTGGTGAATCCCGATTGGCAGTCCTGTTACCAATATAATTCCAATAGACTTAAATAAATAATCCAAGTCTGTTACGTTCATTCTTTTTTTTGATACAAAGAACTAGGGATGTCATCATAATTTGTTTCTGGCCTCGATCTGATCCCTGATTTTTAATATTACCAATACATTGATAATGCGTATTAAAATGCATAGTTTTTGGACATGTTTTATACATTAACAGAATTTCCTCCTGTGGTAAAGGCTTTTCTTTTCTTTATAGTTCACATTTTCACTGTGCAACTGTATTATATACAACAAACTCCATCTATTATAGGCCTATGTTTGACAGTTAAATGGCTCTGCAAGTGCATTAGGAAGAAGAAAAATCTGTCGCCAAGCTGTTCCTTAAAGATTCTTTACAGCACAGCTGTAAAGCCTTCTTCGTTGTGCAAAACAAATGGCAGTCAAGAAACTAAAAGTATTTCGGCTCTTATCACACAAACAAAAGCAAAAACAAAAGCACTCAGAGCAGGATGGGTTTAACACAATAAATAACCAACTAACAAACTCAAGTATCTTGATAAATAGATTTGCGGTGTATAATTTAACTCGAATATTCACCAAGAAACACTACATCACTATTCTGCTCAGACCAGAAACTCTAAAACAGAAATACTTCCAGACAGCAGACATGGTTAGTCATGTTTTTTTAACTGTTGGTTTTGTTTTGTCACAGGCATAAAACAAATGCAAATGATAGGGCTTGGCTGTGTGCTTATTTTAAAATTGCCTTCATGGGCTCCAGATACAGATCAGGACATCCCTGCAAAGAATAATATCCAAGAATGTTACCCAGCAGGAAACCAAATACAAAACAAGTAATACTGAAGCTGGCGTAACAGATACAGAACATAAACAACTGATTTGTTGTAACAAACTGAGAGAGAATTATCACCAAACTCTTCCGCTCCCTTAGAGCATTTTAGCTTCTTTAAACTTCCTGTTTTGATGTCTGACTTGTTTCCAGCAGCTGGAATTATTATGCCAGATATTTTCAACAAAAAGCTCTCAAGTCTATTTGGCACTTACAGGAACCTGCCCAACACCAAGCAACACACAGATAAAGATAGCAACTAGCTGGTGATGGCGCAGCTGAAATAGCAAAATTATTTACTCAGCAGTAGCACCAGAATGAGTCTTGAGGTGAGAGATGATGATTCCAACTGTGACAGTTTGAATAATGAATATAATAATAATAATTAAATTAGAGTCACCTCCATGAAGTGGTCCATAGTATGTAGGCTATAATATAGTATAGATTATAATATTTAGAGTTTAGATAATGAACGACAGGACTGAGAAGAAAGCTCAGTTATTAGCCCATCTGCTACTTCAGCACCACGGACAGCACCTTAATGAGCGGTTTGGCTAACAAGCCCACACATCATATACGTTCATAATCAGGTCTTATTAGATGGCAGATCACTTTGATTTGAATGACATAATGCTCGCTTATTATTGGTATTAAAGGACATTAACACTAATATGACTGTATCATCAAGCTTAGATGTCACCAATTAATTACCATCAGTCCTGAAAGTGAGCGTCTCATTGCGACGCTGGCGGAGACCTAACGGAGCTAACAGCAGAGCTAGTATTGGACGTACATTTGCCAGCAAGACACCAAACGAATGCTGACGGTGCACCGTGTCGGCTGGATGTGCAGCAAAGCAGCTGTTTTCTCATACAACTTTTAAATGTCCGCAGAGTTTACAGCCTGTACTGCCGCTGCTGAAAGCCAAACCCAAATAGATTCAAGAGTTGCTAATGGAATGATATTCGATAAAATTCCGGCGAATTACAACCCTGCTGTTTAATTCTCAATATTGACACACGGATGTATTCTGGCCTGCATCCTATGGGGGGCAGTGTTTTCATGTGACTGCGTGTCCAGGAGAAACGTGGAAACATAGAAGTTAATGTCGACCACTGGCATAATTGTCATCATATTAAAGATGTGGTGAGATGATACTGTATCTCCTCTTATTAACTGCCTGTATTAGATACCTATTTAACTTTAAACAACAACTTTGATCAAACTAAATTGATACACCACCTTTCCTGTCCTATCAAAGCATTACGAACTGACACCAGCCCCTGAGGAGCTCCTTGCTCTGATTAGTTTGTTTTGGCTTTACTCTCTCCTGACTACATACTAATTGATCAGTCCTTCCTTCTATCAGCAGCGAGCGTGTGCTCAACACTGGTACCCTGATCGAGTTCCTTTGCAGGATTAAATAGTGTGAATGGATTAGCATCCTTAATCACACAAGAATGGATCACAGAGGATGTTGTTTGTTCCCCTTTGTTTCCTCTATCCCTTAGTTAAATACCGTCTCACAGCCAGGTAGTAGGCGGTGTTTGTTCACAGTATGGGCTTCTCTGATGAATACCCGCTCGCTGTTGACCAAAGTGATTAGTCTGTGTTTTATGTGCCACCCATGAAGAGTTGTACTCAATTTAAATAGGTTAGCAGAATGAGAACAACATACCTGCAGCTGAATTGGCTGTCTGCTCTCATCTCTGTTGGATTTCTCTTAGAGTAAGTGCAATTTGATGCATTGCCTCGGAATACAAAAATCTGCTTAGCATACTTTGTTGTATTTCCCGGTGTCCCATTAAAAATAAAAGGGAAGTTCAGCCGAAGTCATGAATAAAGGTAAAAATTGAACTTGCATAAGTATAGCGTGCTTTTTATGCTTCTAAATATTACACCCTCTCAAGAATGGGGCGTGACTGAATCCGAATTTCCGTGTTCCGAATGCAAAAGACAAACAGGGCTCGCGATGCGCCTCAATCAGCCACGGCTCTCAGCATCCCTGCGCGAGATTGATGCCAGCCTGCCTGCCTGCTTGTCACATCAAACTTGTCCTCCCCTCTGCTGCACCGACCCTCCCCAGCCCCCCCCTCCCTGTGACTTCTCAGCCTCTTTATGGCATGTGATTTCATGCTGTAGGGGAAACAAGACTGGAAGGCCTGCTGGGTTCACGTTTGGGTCTGGGATATTGCCAGAGGCGCATAAACACACCGAGGAGTCTGGCAGGTTGTTGTGCGTTTCTAAGGAGTCAAAGCATCTTTTGTCACCCCCCCAGTTTCAGCTCACATGGCTATCAATCTATGATGTATTCAGACTTCAAACAGATAAGGCTCCGCCATCCTTCTCCTTGTTATTCGTGTTGCTCTTGTGTTCAAACAGACTTTGTAATCACACATCCTGGTCAAAAGAATGAGATTTTCTTTAATGACTGTGTCCAATCAAAGGTTGGCTAGCAAACATAGCAGGAGAAGCAACAGTTTGGAACATTTAGAAGAGAACAAAGACAACAATGCTTGCCTCTACCTTTAGTATTCACAGCGTAGGGTCTGTGTGTTATCAAAATAATGCCTTATTCTAGTCCAGGGGTTACTGCAAAACACAGACCCCCTAGGCGAAGACCTTCACCCACGATCTCAGGGCAGCGGCTTGTTATGAGGGATGTGTTTGGATCCGCCTGTGTGTGTGTGTGTGTGTGTGTTTCTGCTCATTCTGACTGCTTAACTTTAAACAAGATGCTCTGAGCCACAGTAAAGCCTTACTCCCTCATCGCCCTCCTGCTTCCTTCCCTTCCAATAGCACCCCAGGCCCTGTAAAAACACCACCGAGGCAGAAGAAGGAGTAGTTGGCAAGCAAAACAGCGATAGGGAGCAAGGTTACGCCCAGCTACAAGGCTGGGAGGATTGATTGTAAAAAGATGCTTATAACGGTGACTTGACCTTGCTTATGAAATCCATGTTTTCTTGCGCTTCTCTTGTTAAACAAGATAAATTGGTTGTCTGGCACAGTTCTGCTCAGACCTTTAGCCCATCAGTGTTCTGTTTTATCGAGCTTGACAGGCTTTTTTTTAGGAATTTAGTTAGTTTTTAGGAAATGTTGGTGGGCAATCTTGTCTCGTGAGGAAGGTGAAGCTATTTCTATATACCTTAAGGGAATGTTTGAAAGGATAAACTGTATGAAAACTGATGAATACTTGGCATTGTTAGGTCAAGTATTCATAGTATTGGACACTTGAATCACCGTTCTCTACAACCGAAACTCAGGTCCCTTAGGAGTTTAGCTCTGAACAGGCTAATTTTCTCAGATTAGGAACAACCTGTCCAAAATCACAGGAATACTCGTAATACAATTTACATACTGATGTTTTATTATGTGTAACAGAGAGGAACTAGAGGGCTTCGTGTCCAGCGGCACCCTGAGCCACCTCAAAGTGTGCTTCTCCAGAGACGACAGGAAGGATGAGGGATCCACCACGTCAGCGGCGCAACCCAGATACGTCCAACACAATCTGCTGCTGAACAGCCACCATGTCACCGACATCCTGCTCAGACAGAACGGTTCTATCTATGTCTGCGGGTAAGCCTGGTTTTTATTTCGGCCTTCGTTCGTCCTTAGTAATACCTGCTCTTTTCTACTGATTCGCATTCATTCAGGTGTCCACCTGGCACGGCACGTTCAAGAGTGTCACATCCTGGCTGCGCTTCTATTCACTGCGTTCGCGTGAAAGGACTGCTGAGCATCTCCCTCGCAGCTCTTTTCTGCGCGCAGTTCTGCCTTGTCTTGTAAATCAATACCGACTCTTTCCCTTGTTCACATTTGACAGAAAATTAATATTTAATCCTACATTAACCAGGCGGTCTTTTGAAATACATCATCTATTACACAGATGAAGGAAGGAGCTTGACTGTTTACAGTGGAAATACATTCTGAATTATCCGAGATAAAGGAAGTGTTTTCAATTATTTCAAACCTATGGCGTGTAGCACAAAAATGCAATCGAGTCTGTCAACTCAATTTATTACATTAATGTAGAATATGTAATTCGGCTGTCAGAACTAGCTTGCTGTCGGCTTTGAGTCATTTTTATTAAGTTTAGGACAGACGTGAGTCACTGCAGAAGATGCCGTTTGGGTCTGGTGTCATCCGTATTTGAGACAGCCTTTCAGAGTGGTAGGCGGCAAGATTACAAAGAACGGCTTTAATGCACAAATGAACCTCCCTCTGCGTTTTCATCCACCACTGTACTCCAACGCTCAAAGGCTTAGATACACCAGGCTGACGTCAAAGGACTACCTTCAATGAAAGGCCGAATGCGGCGTCACTTCGCATTGTCTGCGTCTTAACCAAAACTTGGACTTGATCACACCACAGCGACTACCGCCAACGGCCGACTAGCACATATGTTCTGCTCTTGCATGAAAGGAAATACCTCTTTATACCAGCAGGTGGCAGTAGTCCAGAAGCGCTACTATTACTAGCTACTAGTAATAGATTAGAGGAAGATCCAAAAACATTAAGGAAAGGCAAATGCACTTGCACGATTGGTTAACAGGCACTAGTCAAGCACATTTCTGATGGGTTACACCCACAGATATTCCAGCTTAAACCTCAACTCCACACCAGTCCTTTAGAACTGAAGGAGCCGTTTGGATGAGTGGCAAAACGACTTCAAGAAACTCTCCACAGAATCTTCACAGACATGAGAGATGAGCAGCCTTCTGTGTATCCTACCGACTTTGACATTTGCTTGCTTTCATCGCTACTCTCGTTACTTTCACTCATATCTTCTTGCGCGCTGGCTCGCTATCAGACGGATCTCACTGAGCGGATCGTTCCATCGATGATACAGCGTGCTGAATAAGGCGAAAAGCTGCCGCCAAAGGTCAGAGTTCTGGCAACGGTGCCGGACACACCGCCCAAACTAGGACCATCCACGCTCACCGGCTGACATTTGCAAGCAGCCGAGCATCGGCTTGACGCTCACTAAAAATAAAGTAGTCAAGCTTTCAAGAACAATGGAGCGCATCCTTGAGATTTATCTTTTATCTTCACACACAGTTTATTTTACAGTTTTTCAAGTGAAAGTGCTTTGGAGTCGGGCAGGTTGTTCCGAGCTCGTTGGAGAACTTTTCACAGCTCTTCATCTCGGTGTGTTCTGTCTCTTCATGTAATCCCAGACTCCCTTGATGATGTTGAGATCAGAACTCTTGGGGTTCACACCATCTGTTGCCGATGCTCCTTGTTGCTTTTGTGTGTGAAGATAGTTCTTTATGACTGGCTGGATGTTTGGCTGCTCCCCGATGGAATAAATAAAGTGTTACCAGAATGCACAAGGATTTAGGTGATACACATGTATGTCATGAATATCTAGTTATTTTTTTCTAGCCCTTAACAATAGGCATTGTAGTGTGTTTTTCTTTTTAAACCTGAAAACCATCACGAGGACCTTTTTTTTCTTACAACATCACTTCTCTCTGTCTATTGTTGTTTGCTATGATGCTACATTGTGTTGTTTTTTTTCCCTTTTCACAACACATTGTTTCTGTCGGTACAAAGACGAAAGCTAAATCGTGTCAGCATTGCAAAGCTGCATATCTCTTTTTTCTGGTGTTTCTCGCTGCCAGGCTGCTTTCCCTCACTTTTGAGTAAATTACTTTTGATACATTAAGAACCGTGACAATTCTCCAGAGTCAGAAAATATAAAACGTTGGATGATGAATCTCCCCCCAGTCTGCTGCAACAGCAAGGCACAGATTTCAGCCATTTCCATCCAGGATACACTCTAGGACTGTTGGCTGCTTTTAGAAAATATAAGAGCTCGCCACACATAAAAATAATAATAATAACTGTCTACTGATTATACTGCCTTTTTTTTACTAATGCTACGTCTGAACCTTCCTTTTTCAGGGACGCAAAGAACATGGCTAAGGACGTGAATGAGACCCTGGTGGACATGATTAAAACAGAGCTTCAGGTTGACTTATTAGAGGCCATGAAGAGATTGGCAGGGCTTAGAGAGGAGAAACGCTACTTACAGGACATCTGGGGCTAACGGTGGACGATGAGATAAGGGCATTTTACAGCATCTGCTGGGCTTACTTACACCTTCAAAAAAAAAAAAAAAAAAATCAGCCTGCTCAGCTGTAACCTCCAGAACCATAAAATTGTGGATGCTGAAGCCCCGGAGGTAGTTTACACCACCCAATGCTATCAAGATGGAATGTGCCATGCTGACCTGGGGATATCGGTTCACTACATCATCTTAGACTTTGCTGTTTGAACAAAAATGACCTTGGCCGTAGAGCCTGAGATTGGTCCTACAGCGCGAAACAAGCCTCCTCCGTTTGTCCTTCCCTGGGAAAATGCATTTACTTCCATCGGCTGTGATGGAGTGATTTTGATGAGACAGACAGCGGGATATCGGCCCGACCTAGATTGAAACAACACCGCAATCTGTAGTTCATAAACAGCACAGAATCAGGAAATTGTTTATTGTCATTCAGAGAAAAAGATTTAGGGTTCTTTGTTTTTCAATGTGCCCAAACCTCCACTGCCAGCTAAATTCCCCACTGTGTAACTTTTGAGGTTGGCTGAAATGCTTTTTTTTTTTTTTTTTTCATCTTATCATGTTTTAATCCAGAACACTATGCATCTAGTTGCCTTTTTTTTCCATTTTGGCCGTTATGAAGGCACATGTAACGTAAAAAGCGGCTGATGGGTGTGGAGATGAGGACAGTTTTCAGTGATCGATCACGGCGGTGTGCTAAGAATCTCAGGGACAATGCGCAGGCCTTAGCAGCTCATCTAATCTAACTTTGTTTTTGTCTGTGTGCCCCCACATACCCAGCACACTGCCAGTTTGGACACAATGAACTCCAACTTTTCTAAGTCCTTCAAAACCGACCCAAATCTCCCAAACTGTGGGTAGAACAAACACATCTGTGCTTTGTGTGATCAGAGATTAAAATACATTTCAAATGTAAACTGTTGTTGCCGTGTGTGTGTGTGTTTTTTTGTTTTTATTGTGTACGTACCGGTGTGTTTGTACATGTTCTTAGTGTATCGATGAACATAAAGGGAGGGGTGGCTGGAAGCGCTCTTGGCATGTTTGTGAGGCAATGGGAATTATTTAGGAGCTAATGAACTCTGATTGATTGGGAGTGATTGTTTTATTTAAATTTAGACATAATTTGATTGTTCAAGGTGACTTTGGTCAGAGGATGAAGGCGTACGCCGCTAATTGAAGGCTTTTCGCAATGCGCTTCTTAGTGCAGCGCAGAGCCCCAGAGAGAGGCTGCTCGGAATTAAATCTTCTAACAGCAGTCTTTTTATTTATCCTCTTGTAGGGAGGGGAGAGAAAAACATGTTTACAATCTCTGCCGCCTGAGCCGTAGATGACACCGCGTTCGTTACATTTTTTTTTTTTTTTTTTTTTTGAGCCGGGTAAACAAAACATTTGCTGTCGCGGGAAACAATCCCTGATAGTGAATAATTGGTTTAATACAGTGCTGTCGGAGGTAGAGCTGTCCTTGTGCTTGTCCAGGCGCCGCCATGGCTGCACCTCCTCATCTCCTCCTCTCTTGGTGTCCTGCTGCTTCACCATGTCACAGGGGCAGAGGAGGACAGAATCAAAATAATGATGCCGTGTTCGCCAAACAGCAGCACCAATCTCGTCTCACATGCACACGCGTCTATCCAAGACTGCAGTTTGTTCTGGGGTGGATAAAAAAAAATAATAAAACTTTCACTGCACCTCGGAAAAGTTCAATCAGAGCGGCATCATTATCACTGATTAAGTTTAGTAGCATGAAGTACATTTTAACTGTACTGCCCTTGTTTACCTACCTCATTAACATGCCCTCATCTCCGTTTAAAAAATGACCCGAGTGTAGACAAAGAGCCTGCCGGCCTCTTATGTCACCCTGTCCGGCGTTCACCTAGGACTGATGGAGTTTTAAATTATGTCTTCATAATTAAAAAGGTTCACAGTGGCGGTTTTGTCCTGCAGCGAAAGACAGGACTGAGGAGATGGTCAGGAATAAATCAAGAGCGTTGGAGGTCAGCGCGACCGCAGAGTGGTAGCACCTCCATGATAGATGCCCCCCGTTAAGAATGGCTTAAATGAAGCAGAAAGATGTGTGCTGAAGATAATGACTGTTATTATGAAAGTGTTGAGTGAGCCAAGTGGGGAGATGCACTTTATGTCAATGAGCTCAAGAGATTTCGGGTTTTTTTCTTTTAAAAAAATAATAATAATAAAATAAAACTGCTAAACGTTGGGCTCCTGTGTGCAGAAAGTGCAAGGAGCGACGATGAAGAGAGGAACTGGAACCTCCCACACTCCCTCCTTGAGCTCTGCTGTGATGGGGCTTTAATTAGCCAAGTGACAGTACGTCCAATTCATTAAGCTTAAGTCTGCGGATAATATGACTTCAGTTCAAACAACAGTGGTAGCTTTAAGAGTAAACAGCAAGTAGAAAGAAAGTTGTGTCCCTTGTGACAAAACTTTGGGAGGTATAGTTCTGCAGAAGTGAGTACCTGAGTACATACCATGGTGACTTAGAGCTAAGCTGCTATACTTAATTACTACTACTTGAATATATAGTACAGCTAACATTCACTTTTTGAGTTTGTTGAGTTCATTTCATTCAGTTTACTTGACACAGATTGCACTCCTCATAAATCATCTATTAACTTGATTTAGTTCTACTTACTCAGTGGTTCAGATTCACTTAATTATATGAAATAAATGCTTGAATCTACACAATATGCTAAAAACATCTACATTATTTGCATGCCAGCATTTATTTTTCTTAAATATTTATCACACAATCCTTTCAAATATTGGAATTAAACTAAGATGGCGGCGCCCACATCACCGGGAAAGTTTGGGCACTGCAAGGGAGTGGGGATGCATTATACATATTTATATACAGTCTATGTTTATAACAGTTTTAGTACTGAGACAAAGCTTCTCCTCCAGGTTTCCAGCACAGGATGAGAACTTCTCTCTATTTTCTCTCTGTTTTGCACCGCTCTTGTAGTGGACTCCCAACACTAGAGTTTCTGTTCCAAGTTCTGACTTTGTTCCAGAGCTGAGGATGAAACCGTCCTCCGTTCTTCTTGCATAAGCCCACTGCAAAAAAAATCTTCATCTTCACCTTTCCTCAATCGTGTTCCGTCAGCAGACAGGGGACACTTTGTCTCAGCCCGTTTCAGTCTGCCGCCAGTGACCCGGGAATGTCAACTCAGCTCTTTGATGCGGCTTCAACAAGAGCCCTGCAAACACACACACAGATCCACGCTGAGAAGCCGCGGTCGGCCTGCCTCTCAAGTGTCCCAGCTGTGCACAAACCCTTTAACTTCAGTATCTGTCAGGAGCGCTGGGGGAAAATCTATGTTTTTCTAAAAAGGCTGCAGCGCTTCTATTGAGTTTCCTGTTTTCACTGTGAGATACCGGTGTTGTTCTGGTCTCTGTTTATTGATAGAGCAGGAGAGATACCCTTGCTTCCGATTCGGTAGAACAAACATTTGCTGTAATTGATGCTGGCAGGAGGAGAAGGTGTTCAATAAGAAAACATTGTTTTCCCTGTGGGTTTAAAGAAATATTTCTATGTGGGATTGAGCTGACCAAAGGAATTAAAAATAAAATCACAGACACGTGAGTCCAACCTGTGTATGGAAGATTTTCCACATTAGTCAGGTATGTCCGAATGAATTAAGCAGAAACTGCCTGGCTCATCAAACGTATTAATGATGTTTCAGCGATGCATGCGCTTTCTGTCTCTCCATTAGTCAAAGAAATGTAAAAATTGGTTGGGCATTTTTAAACCTGCAACGACGGATGAACACTTAGCAGAATTTATAGCCTCCTTAGTCCTGACAGCCATAATGACTTATGCAAATTGGAGGTTAAGTGCTAAGATGAGGCTGTCCAGCAAAAACAGAGGCGTGGTTGCGGCCAAGGATGGATGGAAGGTGGAAGAAAAGGCAGATGGACGTATAAACTGTGAGCACTTGACATTTGTCTTTGTTTGTCCAGTGGGACGCGCTGAACTTGTGCCACCTCGATCAATATGTCTAACTATGGAGACGTCTAAAAAATGCTCGTGATGAATCTGAAAGTTGAACGCACAAGTGTGGAGAAGCATACGAAAAGAATTCAGGAACTGTCACCTTATGTTTAGTTTGACTTGCAAGGATATTTCTGCACAAGGAGGCGATAAATAAACGAAAGAAAGACCATAACAAAGTTGCAAGAAAGTAGGCAGCTAGAGGGTTTAGAGCATCACTGCACTCATACTAAGGAATTTACCTCAGTTATTGTTATACTATGTGCTCAGGAATATTGCTGTTTCATTTCTTGTTGGCGATGTGAATAGACGTCTCTTTTCTTTATTGATGCATCTTAAAGGTAATGAGATGTTTTCATCCCAAGTCTTTCCCTCGCCCTCCTTGCTAATACTCCATTGTGGCGCCAGTGGCTGTCGTGCTAATCTCACCCAATGCCTGATAAGCAGTCATGAGCTGTCTGGTGAGTGGGGCTCATCAGTGGCAGATTAACGTCCAGCTGTACCGCCAGCGCCACGCCACGAAGCGGACGAACAAAGGGAGGCAGGAAGTAGAGTGACATTGCAAGGAGGGGAAAGGCTGGAAAGTGGGTAAAATACAGAGAAACAGAAGAGACATATGAAAACTATTTTCACTCTGAGGGACGAGGGATGAACAGATCATGTTTGGTAGAGGGAAAAAAAATGGCAACAGGTCGATGTGCAAGAAGCGAGAGGTTCCCAACCCTGAATTCATTTCTGTGTTTTTTTGCGGTGGGAGGTGAAGCGGGGTGAGTTTCAACAACACAAGAGCTTTTTTCAGATTTGACTCCCGTAGAGATGGCCTCAGAGTCACCCCACGACACACACACTTTTGCACATTCCTGAACAATACACCACAAACTTTCCTGTCCTCATACCACGGGTCCAAGAGCCACGCAAAAAAGGATTACACCTTCATCAGACTCTTAACGCCGCGCAGAAGTGATATATATATGGCCCCGGAGGGGAAAGAATGCATTAAGGATGTATTTAAAAATGAGCAACTGTTTGTGTGATTAATCATCGTCCCATAAATTGACAGCCCGTGTGCATGTAATGGGACAGTTGGGATTTTGCCCAGTAATTACTGTTATATTGAAAAATCTATATGTACGTCGAGCAATTACGAAGGTTACAGCGCAAACTGTTTGTACTGCAATATATCCGTGTTCAAGGCAAATCATGCATCACTGCAGGAATTATGTTTTCTGCTCATTTTAGATATTGGGCATTAACGGAATTTGATATGCAAAGAGGAGAATAAAAACTGTGCAAACATACTACTAATTCAATAACAGACTTTGAGTCCACGCTGGATATACAACAGACACACAGTTTACTTGTTTGAGAGTTTGGTTCAAGGTATAATATTTATCCCCGCATTAAAATCTCCAGAAACGACTGTGTCCTTGTCCCAAATGTGTCGAACAATGTTAAACATTCTATAGTTGTGTTTTCCATTTTGGGCACCTGTCTATGGTGCCCAAATGACATCCTGTTAACTATGTTCATAAAAATTCCATATGATTGAAGATCCCGACTTGTGGCACTGCTAAACTTGTGAGTGAAAAGTTTGGCTAAGATCATAGTTCAACTTGTTTGCTAAAGTTTTCAGAAACGATGGAAGTCAATGGTAAGTCTTCATTTTTGACCCACTAGATACTATCTGTCCGACTACAGACACATTTAGCAGCTAGCTAGTGAGAACAGTGGAACATTTTGCAGCTAACGATTATAGATATTTCCCTCAAATCTTGGTGGAAAGCCAAACTGAGCTTAAAATGGTTGGTTTCAGTTTCTACAATAACGAAGCGAGAGGCAGTAGACAGTGGTCCTAGCATCAACCCTGAAAGCAACCTATACGCAGCCGATCACTTCGCTGCCTTATCTGGAGCAACATTTTACTCAGGCTAATACGTCTGAGTAAAATGTTGCCATTTTCATTTTTACACATTAAGTTACCCTGTTGTTAGCTTTCTAAACTGTCGCCTGGCACTGGTGTCCTCAGGACTTCTGGCTGATGTAACCTCTTGAACTTTAACCATTTTGTGCGTACAAATTTGTTGTGGCATGGACGACTCGAGGGACAGAACCCAGAGCTGGGACACTAGAGTTCAGTCTCAAGGACAGGACTTTAATGAAAACAAAACTTGGGCGGAGTTCCAAATAGACACATACAAAAAAATACAATCAGGAGTAACCAACTGGCAAAATAAAGCTGGAGTGCGGGCTGCACTTGGAGCAAACAAAAAAATTGTGCGCAGTGGAAATAGGCTAAGCAACAATAGCTGGTTCTGGTGTTAAAACCACAGAGGAACTGGCGATTACTGGGTGAGTGGAAAGTCCTTAAGTAAGGTTCACCTTGATTGGATGATGAGAAGCAGGTGAGATGGCAGCCCAGTCACCAAGTGGCCTCTTGACAGACTTCCCTTGTTGTAACCTCAAGATCACAAGCTACATCTGAAGGCCACACTGATGTGTTAGAATTAAGGGAAGACGATGAAGAATCTAACAAGCTAGCTAAGTAGCCACTCTCTAGTTTGCATTCATTTTCTTGTCCTCTGGAGAGTCGCAGGGGACCCTGGACAGGTCTCCAGTCTATCACAGGGCTAACACAGAGAGACAGACAACCATTCACACTCACATTCACACCTATGACCAATTAACCTCATGAGCATGTCATTGGATGGTGGGAGGAGTCTTTCTAGTTTTCGTATGGCAGTTTAATTTCAATGAAATAATTTCAGTACATGACTAAACCATAGTCCTTCCTCAAGATTGGTATTTGGTTGCTGCCATCTTCTTTTTGCTGGAGCCAGAATTAACCAATGGGACAGTGTTTACCGTGGCCATGAAAAGAGTTTCTCAGACACAAACTGAAAAGTTTGTTGCCTTTTTTTCAGAAATGGTGAAAGTAAAATTGAATTTTTCATTCGTTACGTTCTTTTGGTAAGTTGTTTAATGTTATAACATTTCTGAGGAAAACATTGATACTCCTATTGCCCTCATTTTTCCATTATGTATTTATGTTTGTCTACTTGTTAAAATTTTAGCCTTGAAGGCTTATAGACGTCCACAGTTGCCTAGCAGCGGTGTTCTCTTTGAATTAAGGGCTGCTCTTGTGGGTTGAACACGAGCACGGCGTACAGCGTTGTAATCGCAAGCTCATAAGTTGCATTTGAAGGCAGCATATGTTTGATTGGAAGGGAGGAGCGAGGGGTGGATCTGACCGAGTAAGAGGACAGCTTGTTAAACAGTCCTGTCTAAACGTATCAATCAAGCTGGGGCACGCCAATAAACTTGCATCGCTAAAGACTAAATATCTTTTTAATTATGGCATTTTGCTACTGACATCCTAACAACTTGTAAATGTGTTGAGTTAGTATCCTAAGATAGAAGTTGATGATTTTTCTGAGCCATCACTTACATTGCACTTAAAGGGGAACTACTGTTTTTTACAACCTGGACCTTATTTCTGACATAAATACGGTCGTTTACTCACCCATATAACTTTTGTGCAATTCGTATTCCTGCAGGAGATAATTAGATCAGCATATATCCATATAGTGGAAGTGACTGGGGCAGAGAAAGACATCATCCGGGGTCTGTAGGTCAATCTACAGACCCCGGATGATGATAATAAGTAACTCCGGACTCAATGGATGATAGCACTAGCCTACGATAACAAAACATTGGTGAAAGGAACAAGTTTCGTGGCAGATTATTTAGAGAGTGCGTTTCGGTGCCCCAGTCACTCCCACTACATGGATATACACTGATCTAAATATCTCCTGAAGGAGAGAGAGATGCCAGAAATAAGGTCCAGGTTGTAAAAAACAGTAGCCACCTCTGAATTGGTTTCACTTTTCGGACCTTTGTCCATCCTTCACGTCAATCTATGGGCTAACCATAACAAGAACAAAACATTAAAACATTGCCTCCAGATAAGGCAGTGAACTGATAGGCTGCATATTGATTGCTTTCAGGCTTTATGCTAGGCTCACTGTCTCCTGGCTCCCGCTTCATTATTGTAGAAACTGAAACCAACCATTTTTAGCTCACTTTGGCTTTCCACCAAATTGTGAGGGAAATATCTGTAATCTTTAGCTGCAAAATGTTCCACTATTCTCACTAGTTAGCTGCTAAATGTGTCTGTAGGCCATTTGGAGCCGGACAGATAGTATCTAGTGGGTCTATTTGAGCCTTCTCAATGAAAAAAGCTTCCTGTTGGTGGTGGAAAGGTCGATGAGAGCAGCGAGAGTGGCTCAAAACAATTAAGTGCAAGACGTAAAAAAAAAACAAAAACAGAAAAGAAGACGGATGGAATACCTAATTTTCTGTGATTCCTTTCACATTACGCACAGCCATCTGACCTATTACCTATTATACACGAAACATCTATGAATCGGCCTTTATTACCTTAACCCAACCTCAAATTAAAGTCAGACTGACCAAGTAAGCATCTTCTCGTATCACATTGCAGAAAGCGCCAGTGCACACACACTTCCACACACATTCGTTTGAGGATTTGATTTTTCCAGGGAGCCATTAAACTGGAGTTTGATCCACAGCCAGTGATTAAAAACAGCTTAAACACAGTTTTCTTTGGGAGACGTGATGATTCTACAATGCTCTGCCGTGGCTGTTGCTAAGTAACCGAAGCAGCAACTGATCTTTTCATCACTTCACTAATATTAGAGGAGCCTTTGTTATTTGCTCTCAGCACATCTTAGTTTTAAAGTAGCGGCGACGGCACAGCTCTCGAGCGTGATGTCATTTTCTTGACAGCAACGATGAAAGAAAACGAGACGGCCCTTCTTCACGTCGAGTTGCGCTTGCAGCTTCGGGGTTTAGTTTTCACCACACTGCATGAACGAGTAAATAATGGGACATGGTTGATAACTCGAAGACATTATTCTCATCATCTCATTATTTGATCTTTGAAATGGTTGCTAAAGTAGAACATCACGAAGAATAAGCTGCACACAAAATAAACTTTGATTCTTTTGTTTAAATGTGAAACGAAGAATATTTGCTCAGAATTCATGTAATTTTCATTTCATGGCACATTTCCACTGGTAAAATTAGCTTTGAGGAAAATGTAACAGAAGAAGAAGAAACCCCATTGGTCATGCATTTGTTCATTTATTGATGAATACTGCTCATTAAATATGAGCAAAAAAAACACTTAGAGCAATAGGCACTTTAACAGAACTTGTTTTGCTCCTGCAGTAAAATTACAGTTTCTTACCCACTTCCAGACGTTTGACTGAAACAAGCATAAATAACAATCATGACTTTGCCATTTTTGTTCGTAGTTTTTGCTGCTTCACCGACTTTTGTCACAGCAGACATTCTGCCTCGTTTCCCCGGAAAAACGTGAGTCACAATGCCAGCAACCTGAAACAGAAACACCAGACGTTATTTTAATTCTTTCTAAAGTGAAATGTAAAATCAGAAAGAAGAAAAAGAGTATTTTGACAGGGGGGCACTTTCAATCCATTTGCAGCCAAAGTGCTATTCAGAGTAATCATGAACTGCTGTCTACAGTGCACTGTCTTTGTGAGGCACTTCCTTTTGTATTCAGTTTTTATTTTCTTCTGGGAAATTAGGTTACCAGTAACAGTAGACAGGCGACAGATTAATCTATTTGATCTGCAGCCACGTCTAATCACTCTCTTGGTGTGTACTAAAATGGGCCCGGGATTATGCCTATTATGTTTCACTTAGCCAATCGATAAGGATGGTGCTGAGAGTGTTTTTCACAAAAGAATTTAAGAGACTTTTTTTTTATATGAAATCGCTTTTCCCTGTTAGTCAAAAACATGGGAATTATTTGGGGAGGTAGTCAGCCCAAGCATTTACATCTACATCTAATATACATTTCTCATTTGATCTTGCTCACACGCATTACCCCGCCAGTGCCAAACACTGGGAGCAACTACGACGCATGGGGCCAATTTGTGGATTGAAAGGCTAACCCTGCGGTTCGTAGACAACACGGTCTACCAACTGAGCCACAGCCGCCTCTGAAAATACATAGTTATTTTGACATTTCATACCTGGATATTATGGCCACATTCCCTTTAACTGGTCATACTCCATCGGCTGACTCCACCTTGGAGCCTCAAGTGGCTGTTTGTGGAACTGCAATTTCTTCAGGTCGGCGCAACTTGCTATCTACTGATACTGGTGTCTTCAAATGGGATTGTGTTACCCACCATCATATGAACCCCTTCACCTTTTTTGTGGTACTCACAACCTTGGTTGTTTTAGCTGGATAAGAGCTCACAACCTGCAACATGTTTGATGACAGCGTGTAAGTTCAAATTTGGTCAGATGGAGTTGTCTTCATAAGCTTAATATACATTTGAGGAAAATGTCCTTACCTGGATAAAGTGGTAGTCCAGTGACCCTCACCCTAACCCTAACCCTAACCCTTACAGACACCAGGAGTAGCCTTAAAATAGTGTCCTCATCCTTATGGATGGTGTTACCAACTGAACAGAGGTGAGAATAGAGGTAGATTTTTCAGGTATCTGTACTTTACTTCAGTATTTCTTTTTTGACATCTTTTTACTTTTGCTCCCTACATTTGTACACAAATATCTATACTTTCTTCTCCTTACACTGAAAAAACAGGTTGGTTACTTATTTAACCTCCACTAATGACAAGACCGGGACAGGCCGGGAAGGTGTCGAGTGAGTGGGGAGTTAGACAGAGAAACCTCCAGCAGCATGGAAGAAGAAAGTGAACCGGGATGTAATCCCAATGGCGATGCTTCAGAAGACATTTCCCATCCATGGTCTTATGTAAGAGAACTGTACGATGTTGTTAGCTCCAAGAAAGATTCATGGTGAACGCACATCTTTTTGATTATAGCTAACGCTAGCTAGCGCTTGGTTTAAAAAACAACAACTCAATAACCCTTAATTTATTGTTAAAAATCCCACCAACCCCCATCAGATGCTCATACAGGACCTTTTGCCAATTTAGTCTGGATTATTCTGCTAGAACCTTTTTCATTTTGCAAAATTATCAACAGATGAATTGTTTCATTAATGATAATAATAATAATAATAATACATTTTATTTAGAGGCGCCTTTCTTGGCACTCAAGGACACCGTACATAGATTCATAAAACAGCATAAGAATAAAATGGCAAAATCGCTTTTACTTTTTACTTTTCAAAATGTCAAAGCCTGTACTTTCTACCGTTCTTTTACTTATGTACAGAATGTGAGTACCATCTCTGCAACTGAAAGCTAAGTATTTGCTGGCTCACTGTCTTCATAAAACTGAGCTGAATCTGTTGCCCCCAAGCTTTACTTCAAGTCATATTTGTCTACCCTAGAACGGGATTGTTGGTAAGAGACTAGAAATTAGGTTTTTTCATAACTAGGTTGTTTTTCCAGTGCAATTTAATTTGGATTATGTTCAGATTTAAGCTTAGAGGTGACTTCAGTTAAATGTAACGGTGTGTCTCCGATCACTAAGAATCTTTTTCTGTATAAACAAGAACAGAATCTTTCCCCAACTTCAACCAATCAGACATTGTGCCAAGACTGGATATTTTGGCAGAAACAGCTGTCGCCAGTGAACACACGAGTCAGTTGGTGGCTTCATTAATACCGAGACAAGGTTCTGTTGAATTTAGAGCTTCTTTGAAATGTATGTGCAGTTTTATTTCATTATAATATCTGTGCTTTTCTTGCTGTGAGAAGTCAAATAATCTGCTGCGGAAAAGGTCAACTGCTCGGGTACTAATAAAAATGATAAAGCATAAGTTGTTCTGTAGCTGACCGAGCGGTGCTGCGGATGATAATATATTTGGGTTAAACTTCAACGCAGCCACGTGCAAGCTACAATATCCAGCCCATGCAGGATGATTGATTACTCCAGTCATCCCGACATGCCCAGAAGCTTCCACTTTTCATCACTTGTGGTATGGCTCTACTACAAGTCAACCAACTCATTGTAGGTCTGACTGGGTTTTAACTTCAGCAGGAACGTCATGGTGTGCTGCTGGCTGGCTTTGTTGCACGTCTTGCTTGTTTGGTCCAGAGCAGTGTATTTAAAGCCGTTTGTTTCCCCCACAGCACTGCTGATCTCCTCTCCCACCAGTTAGTTAATTGGAGTTAATTCTGATCACTTGGGTTTCCAGGTGTAAATCAGTCTTTGATTAGATAGCTTGAATAACAAACAGCTGTGGGCTTTGAGGACCAGGAGCCAAGGTCACTGCTCCTGCTTCTTGTCACTGTACGGAATATCATCAGAACTAATAAATTGAAAAAGCTGGCCTTCCTGCCACCTTTAAAAAAAAAAAAAAAAAAGTAATCACAATAATGAAAAGTCATCTGCTGTTAAGAGTCTGCATATTTCCCCCGAGAGCTAAACCACATGCTTATGTATGCACGTTTGCGCGCCACGAGCTCTCTCTCACACGCACACACTCGTGCACCTTTGGACAACTGCTGAAGCCTAAATTTTGCTGTTTATCTGCAGACTGGCGGTGGTTCTGTGATAAATCACCGTCTCTGACAGATATCTCTGGCTTTCATGCAAGCTCATGAACCTCGCGCCGAGTAACCGAGGAGGCGCAGGCTGAATGAGATGTCTGGATGCTGGGAATATTCTCTGCAAACCACAGGAGGCTGGACAAGAAGGCTAATGTCAAAAAGTTGAAAAAGACACTGATCTTCGAGTGAATTGTGCTGTGAAAGGGTATAGTCTGAGGTCAGATAACAATAAACACAATCTCTTTCAACAAAATGTGAAAGAAAGAAAGTATTTGCCGGTGAGTGATTTAGTTTCCAGAGGGAAGTTCTGCTTACATTTTTGAGAGAGTTGCAGTTTTAGAGTATGTTATTATTCTGACTGATTACCAAAACACCAGAGGTGTCAAAGCAGTGCTATGCAAACATTTGCATGATAATTCTGGAGATTTATGAAATGTACTCTTCTGGCAACCATCATATAAAAAATGCAAGGTGTTGCGGTTTATAACAGAACAAGACAAAAATGAAGATTAGTCTTCATCAAGGTCTTGACTGTCTTTTTGTTCTGGTTTTAATTAGAAAGTAAATCCTTCTTCTTGTCTTCCACGATACTCAGGGGAGCGTCCTTCAGGATTGCATACTGTAACTGTTGTTGTCTTACAATGAAATCTGACAAGAGAGAGAAGCTCTATCTATTGCATGCAGCGCGAGAGGAGAGTCAAGGTTTTTTCCTTGCCGGTGTCTAAAGGTTGTCACAGCCATACTTGGAACTTGCTGACATCTCTAGTCTCTTTTGGGCCCCTCTGTATATAGATCAGACCAGCAATATGTCATCCAGGGTAGGCTCTCATTACCACACCCCCTTTTGGGAGAAAAGATTTGCATGTACTGCATGCACTGATTAGGGATAACATTATGACCACCTTCCTTATGTTCTGTAGATGTCAAGAATTTGCAGGATAAGGGAAAATCCAAATGCTGGACACTAGGCGATGAGGCAGGAGTAGGCAAAAAATGAATTCAATTAAACCAAAAGTAACACAAGGCGCTGTGATTATATATACACAAGGGCAGAGGAGACACAGGTGAAAACAGGACGGGGCAGACAATTACACAGGTGGGAAATCACAGGACAGGCAGAAGGCAAGACAGGAAACAAGGAAAAACTTAACAAAATAAAACTGGAAAGTCAAAAACTACTATGAACGAAGCTCAAAACATGAACACAGGAAATGAAAATGCAGAACCATGACAGTAGGGTAGTAGTAGTAGTACATGGGCTTCTTCACAGGGTGTCCTGTGCTGTCTGGCAACAGACTGTTGTCAGTGGGGGTCTTCGGGTCCTCTGGGTTGAGGGAATGGCCTCTGTGGATCATCCCACAGATACTTGATCAGTTTAGGATCTAGTAAATTTGGAGGCCAGGTCAACACCTTGTGCTGTTCTTCATGTTTTTTTCAGTTGTTGTGTGTGCCTGTGTCAGGCTGCATCTTGCTGGGGACGGCTGCAGGTATGAATGGGATTATTACACCAGTTGCTGCTGGAATACTAAAGGTTGACTGAAGATGCATCAAATTAAGTGTTTTCTATGCAACATTAACATTCTATAGCAGAGTGGACATATAACATTGTGTCTTTGGATCGTTTAAATGCTGTTACATTTGCTTTGTACTGCTGTTTTTCACTGAAGTCAATGCCAAGTGTTCAAGCAAGCTATAGCTATATCCACATAAAGGACACAGTTTGTGTATCCGTGTATCGCTAGCAGGCCAGATGTTGGTTGCACATATCCCTGGTTTGCCCGTTTCTCTGGGTCCAGACACCCATCAATCACTTCAGGAGTCTTATTTTAGATAAGAACCAGTCCCGCCGCCAAATTCCTCACCTCTTAAGTCTGTTTCAAAGAGTCCAATTTTAGTTCGAGATTATTTGTCAGAGCAAACAACTCCTAGAAAAAAACATCCTGAATTAAAAATATGGAGTGACGAGGCAGCGAAGAAAATTGCTCCACCTGACACTGCATGCCAGGAGCCAGCAGTATGTCTCATTTCTTGATTTGACTTACAAGCACCTGGAGGTTTGATGTGTCTTCAGGTTTCCTGCTGCTCGCAAACACCCCTCTCTCATCTGTAACAGTTTTTTTTAGTTCGCACTGGCAGGAAAGAAACAGTGAAAAAAAAAAGAAAGCTTGAGCTAGAAGCCAAAGTAATATGACAAAGTTGACAGAGAGAGTTTAACTTGAGAAGGAACGAGGTAGCTTTGCATTAACTTCACCAGTTAAGTTCCAGCCGAACAGGATAAGCAAACCAGCATCAGGAGGGAGAGGCTGGGTAGAATGCACAAATGTTGCGGCTCAGTGTGCGATGCCGCAGGGCAGCTTTGTGGTATTAGTTGTTACCTTGGGCTTGGACCTGGCCTGAACAGATAGACGTAATCTAACCCCACGTGAGCTGCTCCCGTACCACGAAGCAAGCAGAGCCGAGGCAGCTAATTACAAATTCCTTCAAGTGGCATACAAGATGGGATGGGAATGCAGATGCACACGTTAGTGTCCAAATAAAATGCCACTCAAACACCTTGGACCATGTCAACCCGACAGCCTGTTTGGCAGTCTGGTTTAAATTTCTGCTTGATTTCAGTCACTAGGGGAGAAAGAGTCCATCTCTGAAACTGAAACTATAAATATCCTTTGACAGGTAAGAATGTGAGATTTAACAAAGGATCAAAGATTCTAGACCCACTGAAGTTTTAATGGAATACTACCAAGGGTTACATGTTTGCAATTAGGTCTCATTATTGTGCGTGTATTTCACCAAAAGACTTTAAAAAGCACCTCTATTGCAGGTAACCCTAAATGAACCCACGTCAACGTGATTTGTTGTTCTAGATTAGAAGTAAAAGAAATCCCTCACCAAATTTTTAGAATACATTGTTATTTTTTTTATAGTGTTAACTTGATCAGAGCTCTGCGGAATATTTATTAAAGGCTGGAGCAATATCTACAGTCCATGTTATAAAGCTTGAGTGCACAGAGCTACAGATCCAGCTTGGCTAATATTAGCAATTAGCATGGGTCGCTCTTAGGTTAATTGTGCTAGTGGCTTTACCCCAAAGGATCCTGTCCTGCTTCAAAGAGTTATTACAGTTTGGTAATGAAGCTGTTTTTACACGCAGTCACAAAGCTTCCTAACAACCTCTGGGGCCATAGTGGCAAAAATATGCAAATGGTTTGGAAGTTGTAGTAGTCCATGAGAATTAAGTTAGCATCCATAAGGTGTTTTGGGAACTATTACCCCCTAAAACAAGACAAGAATCCAAAATAGTTCTAAAGCTATAGAAAATCAACTCGCTGGATATACATCTATACTGTATGCCGCAGCTCATGAAAACACAGGACTCACAGATGAGGATTAGGTGTTCAAACAGTTCACCTTTATTAAAGACGATGCAAGCGAAGAGCAGGTAAGGGATTAATGGAGGAGTGAAGTCAGCAGCCAGGCAGAGGTCAGTAACAGGCAAGCAAAAACATCAATGAAAGAGGAGCCGGCTAAAAAGTTAAAAAAAAACATGGAAAAGACACAGAGGAGGGCAAAACCAAGCCGGGCTGGATGTGCAGAGAGTAAGAGGAAGTGGAGCTCATGAGAGAGCAGGTAGATGAGGGTAATCAGGGGACGAGGCAGTAACAATGTTTACATGGATGATATTTCTTCAAGCTGACTGGAATAATTCTGATTAGACTGAAGCTGAACTGTTGACATGGATGACCTGACAAGATATCTGTTTACATGCCCCAAAACATCAATCTGAATTTAACTTCTGACATGC
Organism: Planiliza haematocheilus; assembly: GCA_005024645.1. Classification (NCBI taxonomy): domain Eukaryota; kingdom Metazoa; phylum Chordata; class Actinopteri; order Mugiliformes; family Mugilidae; genus Planiliza; species Planiliza haematocheilus. Next base: position 751,530 of record SRSE01000811.1, read on the forward strand.
GTAAAATGAGAAATGAGCCCTGTGTGGTATGTTGAAGTTAACAATATTATCATGGAAGGAGGAAATAACTCAGCTGTAATACATTCCAGCCTCAATAAGTTATGTAAATGTATTTTATCTGAAGTTTTTGACACCGAACCCAGGTTTTCAAAACTTGAATGTAAAGTTCCAGCTCCATGTATCTTGAGTTTTGTCTGTGTGGTCAATGTTCTCATTTAACACATGCCTTTAAACTGAATCCAATTAAACAAATGAAACTGCTTTTGTGGTGCAACCATCAGACACCTCCCCTGCATGCAGTTGTTGTCACTAATGGTGGTCCACCCATTTATTAGGTTAAGGGGGCAATCACTTTTTCACACAAACAGTGAGGAACTGCAAGTTCATTTAACAAGATAAAATGAGTTTTCTTCAGTGGATAATATAACCTACTAAGTTGTTTCAGTATCCAAAAATAAGTTCAGTATCCAACAATCCAAACAAGAAGTGATCATTAGTTATTTTTCAGGCAGCAGGTGAACTTTTGTTTCTGACTTGACATGTTTTTCAGTGTAATTCAGTCACTGATTCTGGCTTCATTTAAACACTCGTTTGAATGTTTCTGTCTCTCGCAGAAACTCGTCTTGTTGCCTCAGGTTTACCCTTCCTGAGGCAGGCAGATCAAGGGTTTACATGCTTATTGGGTGCTGACACTTTCCCGTTGAACTGATTACTCACCATGCCTCTCAGTCCGATTGAAAAATCCACAAAAGTCCACAAAAACGACACAAGCTATTTTCATTCAAATTAGTGTTGAATACCAGTGTCCATAAAAACTCGGCTGCGTCAGTGATTGAACTGTGACATCCATAACGGTAAAAAAAACTGTCTTGGCTGGCAGCACCACTGAGTGGAGATGCCCACACTTTTAACTTGAGCATATTTGCAACAAAATATGTTTTGATTATTACAAAAATGCTCTGAAAATCAGAAAAATATTAAACGGCTTTAAATCCAGCCTCCGCTCATGCTGTGTTCATTGGAGAGAGAGAGAGTGGTTTGCGAGAGAGATGACGAAAGGCAGACTGAACCTTGTGTGGTTTGAGGGATAATAGCTGGGGCCAGAGATGGAGACTAGGCGACTAATGAGGCAAGTCACTAATTAGCCACCAGTGTCACTGGCCTCTCTACTTTAACATGCCGTACAAGTGCGGGAGTGTGCATGTGTGTGTGCGATGAGGAGACAGAGAGCCTCGCTAATGCCATTTCAGGAGGGGCGCGTTTATATTGTCAGCTTTATAAAAGAAGTCGTCCAATCTAATGCCTCATTAGGACTTCTTTCTCTGCCATGACACGCTGTAACACGCACTAAGTGGCGCGCTGCAAAAACAAAGCCGTGTCAAATTTCAAATCCTGTCATAAACGGTTGTGCACAGTCAGAGTTGAAATTAATAAAGAAGAATGTGTTTTATTATACATGTGACCACTGCTAGTGATTATGAATGCATTCTTACCTGGGAGCTGGTTTGCCTCTCCCTATGTCATTGACATGCATGCACTGTAGCTGCAATATCCAGCGACACCAACAAATGTGTCGGCATGATTTTAGCGCGACAAATATAAAAGGTGCTGATTGAAAACATTTTCAAGCTTCAGTTACCTCCTCTTGTCACGGGTTCATGGAGCAACTTGCCCCGTCAGTGTTCAGGTGTTTAGGATCAGTGACACATGCAGGCACCCCTCAGTGGGAGCTACTTGTGATCCTGCAGTCGCACTCTGGGGAGCCTTTCGCACTCATCCACCGTATCCCCCCGAGGCTGTCCTCTGTGAAGACAACGCTCGCTTTTACATCATCCAAGAGGTGGAGCAACATTTGTGCCGTTGTGGTTCATCGTCCACACCGTGTGTTTCTTGTGAGGCTGAAGAAGAGGTACAGTATGAAGTATCCACAACAGACTGCTGTCGTGTTTCTTTTTTCTTTATTTTTTATTCTGCTATAAGAGAGCACATTGCAGGCCCGTGTGTTAGAATGTCACACACTTAAACTCAATGTCAGAAAGTCGTCTGAGAGTTAGGTTGAGATGCACCCTACTACACAAGGATGGCTATCAAAAAAGATTAAGGTCACTGTAAAAAATTAGAAATTAAAATACACTCCATCAGAATTCTCAGATTAAGATCATAATTTTGTCTGAATCACGATTTCATAATTTAGATTTTTTTAGTCATATATTGTAAAGTTGTTTTTTCATTCTCAGATTAAACTCAGAAGACACAATCTGAATTTTAATTCCGAGATTAAGATACAATTTCTAATGAGCTTTAGACCTGAGTTTAATTCTGAGATTAAGATTTAAGTCTTTAAATTATTTTTGAACATGAGACGTTCACATTCAGACCAGGAGATTAAACTGCTGTCAAAAATTCAATTAAATTCCGAGATTTGATTCTAAATAACTTAATTGTGAGATTACACCTTCTGTCTTTAATCTGAGTTTTTTGTAGACATTACCCTGAGTTTAATCTCTAAAAAATAAATAATTAAAATCAGGATTCAGACTTAATCCTTAATAATGATACCGAATCTTTAATACTCTTCCGTACCTGGCTGTGTTTCCCTTATTTCAAGCATAAAAGGTCAGCCCTCTGGTCTCCCGCGTCCCTGATCCCATCTCAAGCCCAGGTTAAATATCAACCATGGCTGCTGCAGGAGGAGGGGACGAGCCAGTGCGTGAAGACCTTCAGACAATCACTGGGGTTTTTGCTATTTTTTTCCCCCTCTCTCAGCTCCTTATCTAGAGGGCGGAGGAGGCGATGAGACTTCACTGTAATTGCTACGGAACAGAAAATTGGAGAGCTGCCAGTCTAATTGCTTCCCATGCCTGCGTGCACATCAGTCAGTGGTTGGAGAGGCTCTCAGTAGTCTTGGCTTGGATGGCCGCGGTTCACCTTTGTTTGACTGCAAGTATTGTGCATCATTTGTAATTAAAAACAATGCCACAAAACCCTGAACTAAGAAAATCCCAGAATAAGACATGCGTTCTGTGCTGCCTGCTGCTCTGAGCTAAAGTAGATTGCAGTAACTCAGTAGTCGATATATTTCACAGTGCAGACAACAGTTTTTTTTTCTTTGTGGCGTATTTCAAAGACTTTTTTTTCTTTCAGGTGCACTGCTGTATTTTCTCTTTCCTGGAAATTGCAACCTTTTTACTAAACTTGATGAAATTCGCACCGTTGCGATTGTCTCGGACGTTATGAAAGCACGTGGAATAATGAGCTTGGCATTTTCGTTCCGGCCTCTCGCGCCGAGGTGCTGTGAAACCCCTGTCGAGGGTGTTCTTGATCAAAATTACCCGCCGCCATCCTTTCCACTCTAGCAGCGAGGGAAATGGTCCCTCTATTAGGTTTCATAGGTTGCTCCATCTCATATCGCTGCCCCTTGTTGCATAAGCTTTGCCCGGCACGTGAAAACTTTGCGGCTGTCCCCCCAGACTCCTCGGGCGCTGATTGATTGGAACAGATCTGCAGCGCTTTCCCTCGCAGTCGCTCAGTGTGGGTCTTGAGTGAGTGATCCGGAATACTAAACACACCGAAAAGGTCAGTCAATATCTAATTGCTTTGTCAACTCAGCCTTTATTCATATCTTAAATATTTAATATTGCCATTAAAAATTTAAAAGCAGGACGGTCTCGTTCCAAATCGCAAGGCGGTATCAGGAAAGATCTCATTAAGCATTTTCCATAATGAATGACATCTTTCCTGTCAGTAACAGACTACTTAACATGGGCACTCACACCTCCAGGAGAGATCACCTTGTCTCCATTGTGTGAAATGTAAAACAAAGGAAATGAGAAAATGTTTTATCTAATCACGAGGATGAAAGATAAGAAACCCTGCAGCTGCAGAAGGCATAGTAATTCCAGCGTTGTCAGCCTCCAACAGGGGAACGTAATAATGTATTTATTTGATGAGATTTGGGTTTTTTAAAAAGGCTCATGCACTCCTTATCTCGCACACTCGAAGGAGAATTTGTCTCAATAGCAGCAAGTTCTTCTTTCTCTCCTCCCAAATATGACGGATTCACTTCATTTTCAAGTGAGATACTCGCTGCTTGTATTCCAATCAGACAAAACGCAGCGTAGACCGGGCAGGAGCAGGAACGGGAGTAAGAGGAGTGTAGATAAAACACGGTGCTCCGAGTCACGCACTGAAGAACAAACTTTGTCAAGCTGGATTAACTCTCACAAGCTCCCGAGCAGGAAGGCAATTACTTGTGTTAACACTGATATCCACTGTAACGCCCCTTGACAACTGATTTCTCTTTGTGTGCGTCAGTGTCTGTTTATGTGTGTGTGTGCGCGAGAGACAGGAAGAGATAAAGAGCTTTCTTTATGTCGAACGTGGTACGTATATCCCATAGAGGCCTGTATGCAGCACAGCCAAACAAACAGTAATGAGTTACTGTTGAGATGTGCACAGTGCGTGGGGCTAATTTGCACATCTTGAGCACCCTTTTACTTCATTTTAAACAACGAGACTGTATATCATGAAAAGCCACAAGCTCTCTTTCAATTAAAAGACAGAGAAAAACAGCGAGCACTTCTCCAAACCAACTGGTAATGGAGGCTTGGAGGCCTTATTTTAGCTTACACTCTTGGCTTATACAAACATTGGCCTGCAATCTTCAAAAACTAAACAGACAGAGTATTTTTTAGAGTTTATTGAGTGTTTTAAAGAGAATTGCAACGAGAGTTTTCACGCCAGGAATATATTCATTTGTAACTGTAGTTATCGTCTATACCATACAGTCTATGGCATAGACTGTATATAAATATGAACAACGCGTCAGGACTTCCTTGCATTGGTCAAACTGACACTAGTTTCCCCGGGATATGGGCAGCGTCATCTTGCGACTTTGGAGGCAGACTCTGCACAGTGTGGTCTGAGAGTGGAGCCTGCAACACTTGAGCATGCATTAGCATTATATTAACTTCCTAAAATGACAGAAACTATACTTAAAACATTTTATTTGATGTGTACTTTAGTGGTTAAGTTCGGCCCAAATCCCATCCACTAACACAGAGAGGGTGGAGCTTATGACCTATACTGCAACCAGTCACCAGGGGGAGCTCTACTTGCTTTAACTTCACTTTTGAGGAGCTGTTCGTTATACCTTGTCTTTAAGCGCTTACAACTGAAAGGTTAATGGCTCTAAAACCTTCCCCAAACTGTATCACAATCTTCTTTCCTCACTTTTTGTTTCATGGTGCGTTCTGACTTTACAGCCACTCAGATGTTGCTACTTTGTAGCAAGGTCACCCCTACCGGCACCACCACCTTTATTCATCTTTCTAAGGGCTCACAGTGGCAGAACACACCCTCACACACCCTCACACACCCTATAACCCACCACACAAACACACACACAGATTTATGTGCACACCTCATCACTCTCTAATCACTGCATGCATGGCGCTCTGCTCATGCCAGGCTGACTGACAGCTGATCACTATTACTGACCTTGGCGTTCTGTATTTCTGACAAATTGTCTGACAGACACAGAATGAGGGAAAGCACAGTGTGTGTATAACTGACACAAGAAATAAAAACAGAAAGAAGTGAAATAGAATAATAGATGAAGACATAAAGAAAAAAACATAAAAGGGATAAAAAAATAATAATACAGGGAGGACTTCCTGTGCATTGTGGTGTTTGTGGGGGATTTAACGCTGTGTGCATCAGCTGTACAGGAGGTCACAATAGCACAGCCTCTTAATAAGCCCGGGTCTCGAGGGGACAAAACATGCAACCTCGACTACGTTGCAGCAACACACGCGGTGAAAAGTTAATCTTCAAAGTGGACTTAAAAGAAAAGCCAAGGAGTCAAATCAAGGTGAGAGCTGAGAGAGAAGGAAGTTTGGAAGGACAATGCTTTTTGTCCTCCCGTTCAGGGCTGCAGGGCCAGCTGGTTGACGTTTACAAGCATTCTCTTGAAAGAATTATTAAGAGATTTTTTTTTTTTTTTTAACATGGCGAGCAGTGGCGATCAGAACCCTGCTGTAAATTTTCCTCCCATTTCATCCAACTTGTGTCCTGACTACAGACTGTATACAACATGGACAGTGTGTCCCCACGTCCTTGACTCAGCCAAACTGACGCTAGAATCCCAGGGATACGGGCATCTTGCAAGTTTGGAGCCAGAGTCTGTGCAGTACAGTCTGAGAGTGGAGCCACGTGCAGCCGCGTTATCAATGACCTGTCCTCACTTCCTCCAGACTCACTCGCGTTTTCGTTTAATTGCCACTACGCTCTGCTCTACGTCCACCAGTTACAAAGAAATGTTGGATTATGCACTTTATTTTTTATTTATCTATATTTTCCTACTCTCACAGTCTTGCGGGACACAGACTTGTAGTGATCATGAGGTCATATCCTGTTTCTACAGCTAAACTAAAATGAAAATTATCAGAAAGGTGGACACTTGAACATGCATCAGCATTATATTAGCCACCTAAAATGACAGAAACCATCCTTGAGAAAAAATGTATTTTACGTGTATTTTAGTGTTTTAAATCTGCTTGATTTCCATCCACTACCTTGAAGGGGGTGGAGCTTATGAGCTGTGCTGCAGCCAGCCACCAGGGGGAGCTCTACTTGCTTTCTCTTCACTTTTTAGGGGCTGTTCTGCTGTCTATCTTTATACAGTCTATCCAGTGGTGAGAAGGACTGAAGTCTGGTTTATACATATGGCATATCCTTATTGTTGTCTCTATCCTCTAAGTTCATCATTCTATTCTCTGTAAATGTATTATTCCTTTATTCTTTTACTAATCTTTGTAGAATACATTTTGATCAGTACTTCTCATGTTTCCCTTTCTTTGTAATTCTTTTCTAGTGTTTGTTGTTCTACTTCTATCTTTCTAGTTACCTTTATTTTGAATTCCCTTTATGGTTTCTTGGTGTTGGTATTTATATAAACAGCACTGCCTGTTTCATGTTTAAAGTTCTCTTTCCGTTTGTAGTCCAGTTCCCTTTTAACTATACAGTGTGTGTAGCATTCCTTTCACATTGTTTGGAGACTGCTTTCCAGTACGAAAGTTGAAAAACCAAGACGTGGTTGTGCTGTACTTGCACGTACAAACACTGGGTGCAGTTGGATGCATGCACGATTGATTTAAGGAGATTTATTCATTCATTCACTCATCTTCTGTACCCGCTTAGTATTCCTGTGAAGAGTTTTTATTTGTATTTATTATCTTTTACTATTTCTGGTTTCTCTTTTACATGTTTATGTTGCAGTCTTACATCTCTTCTTGGTAGTGTTGTTGGCCTTTTCCTGAGGGACAAGATTGTGTTTATGAACCACCTTCACATTTGGTTCATAAAAAGCCTGGAGATTTTGTGCAAGCACCCTGGCTTCCTGCACATAAACGCTGACTTTTGTTTTAGTGTGACAATTGAATGCTGAAAAGATAAAAAGTAAAGCTTTGTAAGAAAAAAAAAAAATCCGTTTTGCATCAGTAACTAAACCATCTACAAACTATACTATGATTTATTTCCATCCAGTGTTGCATTAATTCACCAGGCTCTTGTATTGATGATGGGTGAGTCAGACCACTGAGCAAAGCCTTCTCCAGCACGTCCTAAAGATTGTCAATGGCAGCTGACCTCATTCTTTTGACGCATAATGTTGCTGAACCTAGACCTGAGCAACTGCAGCAACCCCAGATCATAGCACTGCCCCCACAGGCTTGTACAGTAGACACTAGGCATGATGGGAGCATCACTTCATCTGCCTCTCTTCTTTTAAAGGTGAAACATACAGAACAAAATGAACACTTGAAACAAACATACGTCTCATACATTTTCTCTGCTTGATGCATCGAAGTGACTTGACCCTTCTCAAACAAACTAACAGCTTTACCACGACCACAGGATGTGTCTTTCAACGTGATTGTTTAAGAAATGAGAAGCTACTCATTGCATCAGCTGGGCTTAAATAACTTGTCACCAGCTGAAAGATAATCACCCATAGAGTAATTATCCAATAGGAGGCTCCTACCTATTTGCTTAGTTAAATCCAGGTGGTGACGTTGTTTTTGGCCAGGCAGTGCATACGCTGCGTATTGTGTCGTGAATGCATTTTCATATATTTCAGTGGGCTACAATGTCCAAAGTGTTGAGGTCCAGAAACTTCACAAACTGTTTCCACCGACCACTTTATCAAAAATTTCATTTAGTACGCACAGTTTGTTATCGGTCTACGCGCCCAAATCCCTCAGACCACTGCCTGAGGAGCAGGAGGGGTCATCACTGTCTCTGCTAAAAAAGGATCCTACAAAACACACACAGTATGAAAAGAACACTCACTCAAAGAAGTAATAAAAAAATCCTTGTCTGCTCCTAAACAGCGGGGCCCTTCTCTGTTTTCTTCACATATTTGTTGTGCCGTATTGATTGCTTGCCGCGGGAAAACTTCCCGCTCCTCCTCCTCCTGGCTGTGCTCACGTCTGAGCTTGTAGATCTTTCCTCACCGCTGGCGTGTTCAGCTGAGGAGAAGGGTCGACGCGGCTCAGCTCCGGCTCCATGTCGAGATGGCTGATTTCTGGAACCATCTTCTTAGTAATTGAGATGTATTTGGATGTTTAACTACAAAAAAATGACTTTATAAAAGTCCCCGAAAGAAAGAAAGAAACAAAAAAAGAATTATCAAACCATTTTTTATTTTTTTTTTCCTCAGGAGATAATGCACCATCTTCACGCCTTCTCTGGAAATAGCCTTCATGGCTGACAGTGTTTCAGGATGAGGACGTGTTTCCTGTTCTGGTCCCATTATTTCCTAATGATGAATCTCTGCTAATGGTTGGTCTCTCCTGTGCTGCTCTGTGGTGCTCACAATGGGCTTCTTGTTAATTGGCCTTTTGACAGTGATGCCCACCCACCGGTGGCCAACTGGGGTTTGATAAATGAGGTGCTCACGTTACTTGCACTCCCTACGTGCTTCATGTTTTGTGAGTTGAGTGAAGTGGGCGTTTGTTTTCCATAGCACTTTGTGAGAGGCGAAGCACGCTTTGATGCACACGGCCACTCATAAGAACCGGATGAACAATGGCCTGTATGCCTGTGTATGTGTGCGTGCACTCTGCTCTTAAAGACTAACGCACATTAGCATTTCTGGGCCTGTTGGGTCGTTTGGCGGCACTGCACTCTCACATGATTGGATGCAAACCGTGTGAAATAATGAGCGGGATATTAGTTTTCCTCCACATTCGTCAGCAGAATATTGTCTTGTTGTATAAACCATTTGAGGTAAATATCAGGTGCTTTTTCATTTCAAAGGAATCAGGCAAGGACATCACAAGAAAGGCAAACACAAAAGCCTCTCCCAACAATAAGCTTTGGTAGATTGGAGTGAAACGCAGCCTTGAAGTAGTTCAGATTTCTTACATGGCATAACTTTTGGGCCCAGAAGAAGACCTACACGTGAAAACCCATCTGGGGGGGCCTGTGTTTTATGGGATGTGTTGCATTCAGGCCAAAGCAGTAAAGAATGCTTTACAGCCCTGGATAACCGATTTTCTCGACCGGCTGCTTACTGTGAACAGAGGGGTCCTGTACAAATTGTTCTGGCTATTTTTCAATGACGCAATGTGGAATATTGGAAAAAGGAAGTCTGATTAGACGATCTCCATCAAGCTGACTCATTCTGAGCAGTGATTGATAATGACAGCAATGTCTTTTTATCCACCCAAACTTTAAAGTCTGATTGTTGCATATTTAGGGTGGTGCAGTGGTTCCAAATGTCGCCTCGCCTCGCCTTGCCTCTGTGGGTTTTCTTGGGTTGATCTCATTCATTGATTGCTGACTGGCTATACAGTAGCTGTGTGTTAGTGCGACTGGTTGTTTGTCTCTCTGTGTTAGCCCTGGGATGGACTGGTGACCTGTACCCTCTATCATTTCCAGCTGAGATATGCTTCAGCCCCTCTCTGACCCTCTACAGGATATTACACATTTAATTATGACCATTCATATTTTGATTGGCTCTGGGTTTTCTTTTTCTTTTTCTTTTTTGTCAATATCTGACATTGCGGTGACACTTATATGTCGAAATGTACCTTCCAGGAAACGAGCAAATTAATTAATATTGTAGAAACGTGGTTGCAAAGTCTGGTTTATTAAACTGCTGAGATGTGGTAGTAACCTCTAGGGGGCACTGAACTACCAAATTAACCTCAGGTCAACATAATTTATGAGACGGTGCACAGACTCCAGCAGATCCTCTCTTGTTATTTCAGCACACCACTCTCCAAGGTGCTGTTATTTAGCATTTTCGGGCGTAAAGTAAACCCTGCAACAGTGGAAATGCCTCGTCCGTCTTCACTGCTTGCGTGGTGTCCTTGCGTACAGAGGAGTAGAAAACATGTTTGCTTTTCAAACTTTTAATCTGCAAAATATCATAGGGAATGGGTCAATTAACATGCCAGGCGTTTTTTTGGGCCACATTCGGCTTCCTTTCCGTTTTGCCTTGCGGGCCTGCTCTCTTCATTGCTTCCCGCTACCGCGTGTCTCTTTCAGTTTACTTTTAATTCCTTCTTGTACTCCACTCCTCTCTGTGCGCTGTGTTTATTTCCTCGCCCGTGCTGCGTCTCAGCCTCTTAATGGATTGATCTAAGTGCTCTCCCAGCGCTTTGCAGCTGCTTGTTGTTCTTTATTGCTGCAGAAGCGTGGCCTTAAGGCGATGTGGTTTCTCCTCCCGTCCCACGGTGAGGCAGCAACTGATGCCCTTGATGAGACGGCCACGGTGCAGTCAGACTCATTAGACAGCAGATGTGAGGTGTCACTGCGCATCACAGCATCAGGCACAGGTGGATAACTTTTTGCCAAGGTGTGAATAATATATCAGATTTTGTTTACAGACTCTGTCCTCGAGCATCATGCAGTCGGCACCAGTCCTCCGCTATCTGGTGCTGTGCAAACTCAAGAGCCACCAACTAGCCCGAGGATGAAAAGCAAAAGCCAGAGCACTTCCAGGGTTCTCTATCACCTTGCGATCAAGTTTACAGCTGCCTAACTATGCACGGTGACAGTGCCCTCTGCAAGACGCACCAGGTGTCACCGAGCGCGACATGTTGCGGTGTGTGATAATATCTCAAAGGACAATCTGAACAAAAGAGGATGTGCATGTCCTCTGGCCTCCCTCCAAATCCTGTCTGGATGGGAAACCTGATTAGATCATCCCTATGTGAAGAGGCCAAATCAGATCATGTTTGCTGCTCCCAGTTTGATTAGGGATTAATTGAAATAGGAGCCGAGCCTCCTGGGAGGCAGAGTGGAAATAACAAGGGTTACAAAGCTTCGCACACACTTCACTTTATTGCTATCTTTGGTTTCTCTCGACCCTAATACGCCCTCATCAAAGGTGGAAGAACAAAACAGCTCGCACGCACAGTCATTCATACTAATTGCTTGGGCTAATGAATGAGACTGCTGCATTTGGCTGACTTCAGTGCACGTTTGTTTCATGTAGGATTCCTCACGTTAACAGGGATGAAAGATCACCTTTGCCTCAAAACACAGTTAGAAGGAAGATGTAAACGACTACTGCCAAGGCAACTGAATGAAAAAACAAATCTATGACCTTATTGATCTAGATCTACACATGCATCTTCTTTGGTTTAAGCTCTTAACCACACTCTCAGAGGATTTTCTTGTCAAAAAACAGTAAAGATCTGGCAGCACAGTTGCCAGACCTTTACTTTGCTGCCACTGTTCTATCACAACGTGAAGCAGTTATGTTTCACCTTTACAGTAACACACACACAAAGGATTAGCACTTAATTAAGGTCAGTTTGCACTTTCTGTCACAAGAGATAACTCTGAGGTATATTTACTGTCCACTGCTACATGCAGAACATCTTTTTTTCTTTTTCCAAACATTGATCAAGTATTTCTTGGCAGTCTTGCTATAAAGATACCGCATTTAAGCAGCGGGTGTAAATGTAGCATTTGGAAAATGGAATTTTTAAGCCAAATGATACAGCTTCAAAGTGACCACAAGCCTCTTCATTAACAAAATACAAACTTCTCTCAGAGAACAAATTACATCCTGAAGATTTAGAATTGAAAGAACTGTTCAGCTTTTTAATCCAGCTCTTTGGTGTCACAAGTAGCTTACGGCTGAATAAAATTTGGAAAATAACATTTATTATTCCAATATCAAATGACTTTTGAACATTAGAAAAGAAGAAACATCATGCATCCCCGTATTAAACCCAACATCGGCAACTATGCAGATCTGTTTCTTAGCATAAGCTAGTTCGCGTCAGCTGAATACACTCTAATATAGTACTAATGACTACTAATCAGTCAAACAACAATGCTGGTTAAAGAAAAACACATTTTCCTATGCTAACAAGCAGAGGAAAAACAGCACTAACCATTAGTTTGCAAGGTTGAGATGGATTTTATTGTTCACTGCAGTGGAAAAAATACAGCTGAACTAATATTGTCTTTCCTTACTATCAACACTGTATAACAGCACATTTCATCTCTTACAGCGATATCCTGCATGTATGTATAACAGGATTGTACTGCTGACATTTCAAGGAAAATATAGAGCAGTTTCTAACGGTGCATGATTCTGCAATGTACACATTAGAAGTTATTGAGCTTTAAACAGGAGGAAAATCAGGGTTCATTTTGGTAGTGCATTAATAAAATATCCCAATAAATGGCAGTGCTTAAGTTTTTACTTTTAAAGTTATTTTTTTACACATACAGTACATCCTAGTGATTTGCATCTCAGCAGCCGGATGACATAATCATCATATGCCACTAATTTGCATGCAATAACAAAGAAACAATTTGGTGAAGAGTAGCACCTCGCTGATTTGAAGTGATGCGTGCTTCCATTAAAACTTGATCCAAACAGCGGTGGGTGTGAGTGCTCGGGAGTAGTCTGTGGCCTAGTTGAAATCATCTGGACCTCTCTCCCCCTCTCAGCAGGGGTGATATTAGCGATGTATTACTCTGCTAGAACTGCCTGATGCTCAGCCATTGTAAAGGGCTTGATTGCTGTCGTGCCGTTTGATATGGGCCCGCCGCCGCCGGGCCTGCTCCATAAATCTCGCTCGTTCAGCTGCTTCTGCTCCCCTGCTCCTCTGTTCTCCTTTTTGATGGAAACCACTGACCAGAAACATTAATAATAAGAAGAGTCTTAGCCACGGCCCATAAAGTTCCTCTTTGCAGACGCTGGAGAACTCCTCGAGGAAATCATTTGTTGTGTTGCTGACAGGTTTAAAAGACAAACAGATTCTGCCAAAGACAAGCAAATAATCTTGAGTGTGCTGTGATGCTGCATGACGACTTAAATTCGGTCTTAGGATAGAAATTTATCACATTATTGCTCATCATTCGTCATGATTTGGTAACGCACCGGTCGCTGGCTGCACGGTGGATGATCTGCAAATTAGCATAGCCATCCTCTATTAGGGGTGACATTTGTTGTGCTAAACACGAGTGTCTTAAATAAATCAGTGTCTCAGCTTTTATTTGCTGCCGGATAACTTTGGATTTACATCCTCCATGGGGAGTTGTATTCTGAATACACAGCATACATGTATGCATCCTCTCCAAGGATGTGGTCATTTGTCTACATGCCTCCATCTAGTCCTTTCCATCCCCGTGCTTTTGTATACAGTAAATATGTGCGGCTGTGTATATAAGAGCGTCCTTGAGGTCTGTGTACATGTGAGGGTGTGCATTAAGGCGTGTGTGTTTCTTTGCTCCCTCACGAACAGGACTCCCATCCGTCTTGTGCGCTCAGTAATGGGGGCTCAGAATGGCTTACGCTCGGCCCCCTGATCCGTCCTCATTTGGTTGGCATTTCGTTTCGGGCCAGACACTCTTCCTGTGACACGGAAAGAAGCCCAGACTACTCTCCCCTCCTCCACCTGCCATGCTCGCCACTGTTTCTCTTTTCCCTCTCCTCAACCCTCTTTCCTTCTCTCTTTTTGTCTGACAAACACACACACACACAGTCGCACACACACATCCTCTCCCCTTGTCTGCATCTCAGCTTTCGCACCACTACCACAGGATGAGGCAAAATGAGGACAAATTGATATGAATCCCAAGGAAAGAAGCCAGGGGGGTAAAAAAAAAAAAAAAAAACGAGGAAAAAAGGGTAGTGGCGCCTGCCTGCAAGGCAACTGTAAGCATAAATCCACTGATATACTGCGGTGGTGTACGCTCTGTAAGTGCGTCCATTCCTCACCATGATGCCCGTAACGGTCACACAGGAAGAACTTCTAGGACAACCCAATGTCACACTAGCATCCTCGTTGTAGATCATATGCTTTTATTTTGAATTTGCCAAAAGGAGTGGTTGCGGCAATTTCTTTTCAATGGAGTTCCTGCTTCAGACTCTGACTGATGTTTCCATGGTGGCATGCAACAAAGTCAGCTTGAGAAACTTGCCTGGCCAGGGGCCATGGATAGCGCTTATAGGTGATGGGTGATGTGCTGCAATGAACGCTGAACACCTCGTGGCTTAGAACTGGGGCCGAGACGAACCTCATCTCAGTTAAAGCCAATTCACCTTCACAGAGGTTCTCTAGCCCTGATCTGCCGGGCCCAAAACAAAGCCAGTCAATCTAATCTTGAGAAGAGGTGAGTGGGGACGATGGAAGGGAGAAAAAAAAAGGGATGGAGGGAGGGGAGGGAGGGAGGGGAGGGAGGGTGAGCAAGAGCATTTCTGTGTGTATGAGTCAGAGTGGGCAGGGGATAAGGCTTTACAACAACAATCCTATGAACTCTGAGGCCCCTGGCTGGTTCTCGGAGGTGTTTATGTGTCTAAAATCCAGATCCAACCTGTGCTGCTTTCGCTGAAATACTGTAAGAGATGCGTTATTTTTCTCATCCCACTCTTCAACTTCCCCCTTTAAATTAAATAATCAGATTTTTTGCATATAATACCCACCTATAAAGCTGTATTTATACATCCATCCATCCAGTGAAATTCTATGAAACTTGAAACACACTTTGCCAGTTTTCTCTGCAGCACACAGAAATAAAGGTCCATTGTGTAGGTGTGGGGCGAGGTGAGCGCTCAAGTCTAGTCAGCACAACATGGCTTCTCTGAGCTGCTGGATAGCCCTACTGCTGAGCGCTGCAAGTACAGTACATCTCAATTTGTTCTGGGAGGGATCAAATTCTACTGCCTTGCAAATCTTACCAAGCAGCAGGCTAGGCACACAATGAATAAATGGAAAACTGTAGGAAATATAATAGAGCCATGTTTGAACCACTAGAATCAAATCGGAGCCTGGATATCTGTATCAATAAACTATCTGCAGGGAGTCTGGCCAGGCTGGATGTGAACTAGATCAATGAGATTCAGGATAATTACAGGCTGCATATAATGCAAAATTGCATATCCTATTCCCCTCTCTTTGTAGATGAAAGGGATATGTGCTGTAAACATAACTGCATGGGTGAATTAGCAAAAGAAAAAATATCAGTCCTCTCCACACAAGTCTAAAATCTTATTGACAATCACAAGCTTTTAATAGATGCTATAAATCTTTGGTGCAGAACTGGCCCGAGACGGAAGAGGAAGACCTTAAAGGTCCAGAGAAGGTTGAAGAGCAGAGGTTGAGAAAGGACGACTTTATCCTAATTACCGTCATCACTCATCTCTCTCCGTCCCTTAATTTATCTGATCCTCTTCTGGAAATGAAAAACCTCATCAGCAGTAGCCAGTATCACATAGCTGAGGAGCACTTTTACCAAGTAAGACAATTTCAAGCTCACATCAGGTTACATTTCTTTTTGTTCAAGGTGGTCAGAGGTTAAATTAATCACCCGTTCGTTTGTCGAACGGTAAAGGGCATGTTGACAAACTAGCATTCACGTTAGAAAGGCTAATGATTGATTAGCACTCGTTTAAAAAGGTAAGCTGTATAAATTGTGACCTTTAGTTCTACCTGGCCTGTTGGTGTGGAATGATTTGTTTTATTTATTTTTTATGCAACCAGAACGGAAAGAAGAAAAGAGAAATGGACGGCAATGTCTGCTATAGGTTGCTTAGCTTACCACTGTAGCATATTAGCATCAGGTCTGAAGATGAGCTAACTCCATCATTGTTTAAAATTAGAGGTTATATTAGGAAGCCAAGATGTTTGAGGATTTGAATGTTATAGCACATAGACTCCTGCAAGTCCTATTTGGAAAAGTTAAGCAGTAATTAGAAGCATAAGGGTTGAAAATAAAAACATAGACCCTGTGAAAGGAGACCATCTCCCTATGAGGAAATTAAATTTTATCAGTGTTCTAAATCACACTGGACTTTATCACTTTTTACTTCTTTTTTTTCAGCTCTACAGGATATTTACAACCTAAAAAAATAAAAATGAACTAACATTAAACCTTATAGCGATAGCATGGTTAGCAAAACAGCAAGCAGGGAAACAGCAAACAGCAGGCAGCTATGTCTGATAAAATATGCTAACGATCAATATCATTTCAAGTTATGGTGTGTGATAGGCTTTTGTTGCCTTCAGCATGTGGTTGTGTTTACTGTATTTAGTGCATTTCCTACATTGAGTCACCTGCGCGTTAGCATGCTAAACTGTTAGCATGCCTATGTGGTTTCATAGACAGCAACGGTTGCCTTGCAGTATTATTCTCACAACTTCACGATGCTCGTGTTTCCACTTGAGTGCCAAGCATTTTTACAACAAGCTCACAGCACATGTAACAATAAAAAGCGTGACCGGTGTAGCTGTCAGATGGCGTAGCTGTCAGCCTGGGCTCTCAGCAAATGTTCAATTATAAATACTGAATGCCAAAAACATATAATAAAAAAAATAGCCTTATCGAGATGCCTCCTGCATTACTTTGCAGATTATTGTCCTTCTTTAGTGTTTTTGTAGTTTTCTCCCTCTCTCTTCCTGAGACACCTTGCTGTAGATCAATAACTCATCACAAGGCCCATTAGCACAGAGGATGAATCTAATGAGGTGGTGAAATGAAGAGTTGGTTTAATCCAGAAAAGAATCAGCTAAAGCCTGCTACTAATTGTTAGTTGTAAAGAAGTAGAGAAGGCTGGGTCACTGGATGTTTTTGAAATACGCTACTAATTAACACTGATTAATCCCCTATACGGCTTACGTGACTGACAATTTTAGATTTAGTGATTAGATTTCCGCGTGACTGCAAAGTCTGAAAGTTGGAAAGAAATCTCAAGAACTCAACTCACATCTCTGGGATATTAATGTTCCATTTTGTTTTATGATTCTAGTAATGAGTCTTTCTTTTAGAGGAAATGAGTGTTTCTAGGGATGTTTTACATTTCTAACAGCTCTTAATACCAGAGTTTTACAAAAGATGGTGATTACTTTCCTGTAGCCTGTAATGACTGTGAAGTAAAACAGGTGCCCAGTCATTACACTTCCACATCCTCCATTGTTTTCTAGTTAAAGATAATCAATTTTCCTATGAGCACAAATCCCTTGGGAGTTTCACTGCTTACTCTGAGAGCTTTCATTAATCAAACAGACAAACCATACCTTAGGGGGATGCTCGGTTCCCTGTTGTAAATTTTGAAAGTCGGTAAAACGTGAAACTTCCTAACGTGGAGAAATGAAAGATGTTACAGCTCCAGAAGAGGCAAGAATAAGAGAGACTCCCCCTGTCTTGTGTTTCTTGTGCTTGTATCCCTCTCTGCCACCTCCTCTCATGTCTGTCGACTTCTCTGACTTTCCTTTCTCCTCGCTTCCTGTGGCTCATGAAGGGCTTCATTTGTCATCCTGCAGGTGATGAGAGCGGTGTTTTTCACCCTGACCTCTACTCTCTCCCTAATGAGATATCAGCTATGCTGCTTCATGCTCCCATAACCGAGACCGAGACCTGGGTCAAATAAGATTTGAAAACACTCTTTCAGTTTGTTTAAGCCTTCCAGGCTCCAGATGTGATGGATTTTTCACATGAGGCTGTAATGAACAGTAAACATTTAAGTCTGTCCCTCAGGGAATAAAGCACATAAAAGATAATTGGTTTGCATGTCTGTGATTGACACTTATCTGACACAATGTGAAGGAACTTGATGCAGTAAACTGTAGCCATCTGCTGAGCCAAACAGGAAAAGACAAACAATGACAGATAATTATGCAAATACAGCTTGATTCAGGTTTGATACAGTCACACCAAAATCATTTTAGAAGTTTCTGAGAAATAACAGCTCCATCCCTGAATTATGCGTCATCGACAACGCCTACGGTTTACTCCCTCTGTTCCTGCACTCACTCAGCAGCCACCCCGTGTCTGGAAATATGCGTCTGCAAGGCGAAAGGCGTTTGTATCACACCTCAAGTGGCTTCACAGCCAGACGTCTTCGCCTTTTGTTACAATCCCCAGCTAACCTGCCACTGCCAGTCGTCATGGCTTCAGTCTCTCACTCTGTGCTTGACCAGCCACAGCAAAAAGCAACCAGCAGGACGGCAGATGCTGTAATGGAATGAAAAATTAATGGCAGTCCCTTGGGGAAATTTAAGACAGCAACTTATTTTTTTTCCCCCGTGTGTGTTGGGACATAAGTTGTTAGTGGAACTTTAACTTTTAAACTTTTGGAGAATTTCAAATAAGAACTGCAGGCACATATTGGTACCAGTTTAAAAAAAAAACAACAAGTCTGAAAGGCTTTTTTAAATGGAACAGACAATAAAAGTTTTTTTCTGGGGGAAAAAGTAGGCCAGTGATAGCTGATTGTGGGAAAATGTCAAGTGAAATCCAACCTCTTGACAGAACTGTAAAGTGGGAGGGTATTACTTTGTTATAATTTACACCCCTAGGGTTGAAATCAAGTCTTCTCTGAAGCAGAAGCTATATGCTAGCGCCAGGAATGAAGTAATGAAAACGTGTCTCTGTCATGTCTGGTGGAAAGTTACTAAATAAATCTGCTTAGGTACTGTACAGTTAGTGGTACATATTGTGTATTTCTTTTTTCCTCTACTGTATAAATATCCCCCACTACATTCATTCCACGTTTCTAGTAACGTTTCAGAGTTAGATACGTATAAAAGAGAATATTAGTAAAATTGTAAAGTTAATTAAGTGTAACAGCTTTCACAGAAATTGCCAATATATATATATATATATAATGCATTAAATTACAAACACAAGGCTATATGGTGAGAGCAACGCTCTTAAACTGTAATGTGTGAGAGAGTGGCATGGGAAGTTGTATGATAAGTGAACTTGAACCTTACCACTTGGTCATCATCATCTGAAGGCAGCAAAACTGCAAAGCAGTCCCGAATCTAAGATAATACTAATAATCCAGGTTTATAAATGTTCGGGGAACAATAGCTTTAGCTTGTTTTGATTAAAATAACACTCGACTAACTCAACTAAATGCAGGTATGGACCTAAATGAAAAACATCACCTTTAAAATGATTTTTGGGTAAAACAGATGACTTTAGAGTCAAATGGTATGGTGTCACTGTATTTTTGATTGGAAAAAGTAGGTTTTATTTACCCATCAACCAAATTACAAACTGAAATAGGCTTATAAAAGAGGTCATAATATAAGTATGCTCAATTTTACATGCTGCTATAAGCCTAGACAACTGGGGCCACTGAGCACCTGTCCTCTACTCTCTTCTTTCTCACAATGAGCTCCTATCTTATTCTATCCTATTTTATCTAATTTCTTTTCTATATAATAAAATTCATTCATTCATTCATCTTCTGTAATCGCTTATTCCTGTTAAGGGTCGCGGGGTCTGCTGGAGCCTATCCCAGCTGTCATCGGGCAAAAGGTGAGGTACAACCTGGCGAGGTACATCCTGGTCACCAGTCTATCGCAGGGCTTATAAAATATAATATATAAATAAAACTGAATTGCAATGAATTAAACTTAAATCCACCCCATGCCACGTCAGCACATGGCACAGCCTGATGAGCTGGCTCCAGCATTTTTGCAGGTTGCACATTCAGCCATGCCAAAGCAAATTAAAATAAATAAAAGTATAAAAAAATAAATTAAGACAACAATTGTTGAAAGTAAGGGTTTTGACTGCAGATAAAACAAATGGTGAGTCTGGGCAGTTGTGAATTACAGTCACTCCCATGTGTTTGTGTGTCTATTGCAGTATGCCTTCTTTAAATTGTAGTGTTTAACATCTGTCAAGACTTTATTTAATGTTCTGGTATTATTCAGGGGTACAGTATATATGGGTCAGCTCCTCACTGGACAAAATCTATTTTCCCACCTAAGAATTATTCATGACCATTTTTAAAAGGATGGCATTTATCATTTTTTGTACATTAACCCTTATGACCCGCTGAAAACCAGTCCCACATATATATACCGTACATCAGCAGTCTTCACTAATAACGACTGACCTTCTCTGTGGAAATAGCATACTATGTTTCAAAGTGAAGTGACAGTACAATAAATGACACTGAGGTAGATGTTGCTTCAGGTTAACTGACTCCCGGAAATATCAGATGAGATCACATTTGCAGACTCTAATAAACAAAGTATACAAAGTATATAATCAGCTATTTTTCACCACCAGTAATAAGCTGGATTTAGTTACGGTCGAGGGCTGTAAGTATAGCATAAGCTGTATGTTTAGACAAGAGCTGGCAGGGCCACAGTTTGAATTCCCACACCTTGACACAGGCTGGGCTGTTCAATTTTAGACTAGAACGTGAAACTATCAACAGTCTTTGGACGATCAAATCAAAACAGAGTGTTAATCTCGTCTTGGACATTTGTTATAAAAATGATACAGCATATCTGAGCCTGCTGCCTGTTAGCTTAGCTTTGCATAAGGACTGGAAACAAGGGGAAACAGCTAGCCTTGGCTGTCTGAAGTTAACAAAATCAGTGTGCTTTATTGGATTTTCTGTACAGAAAGAAATGATGTAAAGTGTTATGTAGTGAACTTTGGATGCACTGATAAGTTTTCCCCAGAATGGCTTTGTTTCTAGTCTTTATTCTAAAATATGGTAATTGACGTATCACAAAGCAGTTGCTTCCTTTTTACTGATATGACCGGCATAAATTTAAGAAAGCAAATAATTTGCAATAACATTTCAACGCTACCGCTAAAAGTAAGATTAATTTGAGCAAAGGGCCCAACACCTACAAAGAAATATCTCTAGGAATCTCAGGTGGTTTGCAAGTGATTCATTCTTCTTCCCTTTAATGCACAAAACAGCACTTTCACATTCAGCTCTTGATTTTATTTGTGATTCAGCTGACATGAAACTTTCCCATCACAGTGATTGTACATATCAATTAAGCAAACTTCCTGAGCTCCTCTGATAACATTTAGTATTTTCTCAGTTGTTCTCATCCAAAATGAGGTCGTACATCAACTGTTGGTATTATTCCTGTCAACAGGGATATACGACCAATGTCTTTTATGAAAAAAGAGAAAGCCTCCTCTACTTGGGGACCAGATGTTGGAGGTGAGGAACCCGGTGCCCTGTACTCCTAATGTTACTTGTCATCCCCTACTCTAGCATCATTATCAGTTCAAAATCTGCAAAGTTATTCAGTCCTCAGCTAGAGTTTAGTATGAATTGGTAAATGTCAATGCTAACCAGCCTTCATGTTTAACACCGAGCTCAGAATAATTGTCATAATGCGAAATTTGGAATGCTGATGTTTTATTGACCAGTGTGAACTCAGACCTGTATTTTGCCTGTTTCTCTTAATCACTGACAGACAACATTGGTATTAAGGCATTATATGCCGCCCCTGTAGAGGTGACTGTACCATTGTTGCAGAGGCTAAATATAGATGTACACATTGACTGTCTATATGACTTCCAGTTTTAGATTATCCACTTTCACAATGAGAATTCTCTAATTTTATGTAAGTAGTAAATACAGCCACGTTTTAGTGCTAACGAATGAAATAAACACTTTTTAATCAGCATCAAGTCAATTAAACATGTGGGATATTGATCTGGTCAGTTCAGTAGCAGAGGGCGTTGTTAATCAGTTTTATCTGCTTTGATGTTAATGAAATTAACAACAGATGCACTAGAGAGTCAACAATGAGACCACCCCCAAAACAGGAATGGTTTTACAAGTGCAGGCCACTGACACTTTCCCCTCCCCATCTTTTTTTCACTAGTTTTGCATATGGCTAGGGTCAGAGTCGCTACTGGTAGCACGAGGTTATATACGTGGACCCTACAGAGATTGAACAGGCAGTCCAACTCCTACAGGATGTCAAGTCAATATCAATATGGTATTCTCTCTCTCTCTCTTTCTCTCTCTCTCTCTCTCTTTTCTCTCTCTCTCATATTCGTCCTCACTTTTTTGTGTGTACTTGTTGCTCTTTCTGCGGCCTGCCGAAAGAGATTTTTTACTCAAGCTGCATGGTTAGGTTGCCAGATGCTGTATCTCTCTGCGCAGACTCAACTGCATGGAGGTTGATGGACAGGACCATAGAAGGTCCTCAACCCATTAGCAGGACCAGTATCTAGGAGGAACAGGATGAGCACTGCCAGAGCCCCCAAATGACCTCTAGCAGGTCACTGGTGTGAATGTCTCTGACCAAAGGGATAGACTTTGTGAGGGTGGGCCCTGTCCGGTTCACCCTGATCACATGTGACAGACGTCAAAGGTACAGACTTCTACAGCCTAGACAACGGGACCCTGAGGGCCACACAAACTAGTGAATAGGAGCATGCCCTTTCATTGTCAGACATACATACAAGCACGTGGGGGCCATACAAACTACTGAGTATCATTCTGAGCTGCTGCAATGAAACAATTTGCATAATTTTTGATTATTTTGGGTATCATTGAATTCAGCCCTTTGTGAGTTGATTGTTTTCATTTCCATCAAAGGTAGTGGCATGCTTTTGTTCCTAACACATTACCCAGTCCATATCAGTACAGATATCCAGCATGATTTCCTTTTCCCAATGAGATGTGATGTGTTTTGAAAGTGTTCCTTTAATTTTTTTTGTGCAGCGTTAGTATCCAGAGCCAAATGCAACGGACCGTGTCTCAAACCAGCCATATTATCTGCTGAACAGTTGTCTTCTAAAATACAAGTACACAAACATGTTTGAGGGAAAGGTACACCTGACTCGCTGTGTCTCAGATCTTATGAACAGATGATTCATAACAGTGTTGGTAAATTGCTTATTCTTTTGAGGATGACAATAAATGAGATTCTGGCTTTGTGGATGCAGAAATAATATCCACAGTGATTCACAGGCATGTGGGCACATTTCTCGCTTCATAACTGTCAGCTTTGCGAAGAAATACGAGTCATTTGGATGTAAAAGCTCAAACAGTTTCCACAAAGTCAATCTGTTGGTTTGTTTGAAGTCTGGTTTAAAGGTTTCCATTTTTTATGACGAGACGAATTTTGCTCAAGGCTATGCTTTGAATATTTTCACTTCAGTTGTTAGGATCGTATTTACAATAGACTAGATCTGACTGGGTGTGTTGAATGGATCTGCTAAATGCTTCATTGCACTTCTTGCTATTTCCCCTTTTTACAATTCTAGTGCTCTCAACAGGACTGTAAGGTGTTGGACAGAGAGTGGCAGCCAGTGAGCAAGACCTGGACAGCCGGAGCAGAGAAGTGGCCACTCTAAAGGCAACTGCTGGGTACCACTAAGACTCAAGTGCAACTGCAGAGGATAATTGTAGAGGATCTTGTAGAGGAGAGAGCAAAAACAAGTATGGAACCACAAATTATTCCATATTTTCATTGAACAAAACAAACCCTGATTGTTTCCGAAAAACAAGAATCAAGTTTCAGTTTAAATTACTATAAAATTGGATCAGAAAATCCGTTCTCTCACATTGTTTCATTAGTGGGAATTGGGAGCACAAGTTTCAAAATTATATTAAAATTTTTTGCATACTTTATAGGAATATTTATATTCCTAAACTTCACTTTTAATTAAATTAAAGCTCATTCAACGCTTCAAAGTCCTTCAAGTATTGAAAAGGAATTACGCTACCATTTACCGAAACCTGCAAACCCTATCCATCAAAACGAATGACCGAGATTCAGTTTAATGATTAATATGCCGCATTTCATAAACATTACAGAAACGTCTATTTTTCACAGTATTTATATTAAATAGTAGATTTTTTTCCCTTGCTTTTGTAATCAAATTAGATTTAGCTCGCTTGACGAATGACAGCCTACAAAGAAGAAAGTGAGGAGCAGAAGATGGAGGTGAAGAATAAAGCCTGGAGAAAGAAACCCAGAAGATGGATGGGTTACATAAATCAGTTTATTGCAATAAGTCACTCTGTGTTGTCACGTTAGACTTTGACTCATAATTATCTGCCATATGTAACACGTTGACCATAAACCCCACTGAAAACCGTCATCTTTTTGTTTGGCAAGGTGCTTCTCTGTGGTCACATATAGGCCACTTGCAACCTCACGAGACCTCTGCTGAGCACATAATCCTAGAGCATCTTAGACCACGCTAATGTTGTGTAGGTCTCCCTTGTGCCTCCAATACAATTGTGACTCAGAGAAAGTCCTTCTGAGGCTGGGGGTGGGGGTGGGATCTGTGGAGGGGAGGGGCCTCTGTGGCTCATCCCACAGATACTTGATCAGTTTGGATCTAGTGAATATGAGAGGCCGGGTCAATACCTTATGCTGTTCTTCATGTTTGTTCATGAGTTGTTCCTAAATATGGGGTTGTTGTTACAGTGTTGTTTACTTGTCCTGTCAGTGGTTTTAATGTTGTGGCTGATCAGCGCATTTACCAACTTTACAAAGCTGCAAAGTTATTCCATCCCCATTAATAGGGAAATTGAATATAGAACAAATTGAATATAGAACTTGCTCTTCTATTTAACATTACCTGTCATATGAACCAATTCATCTGTCTATTAATCTAAATGAAGCAAACCTAAATTTCATCAAATAAGTCACACTTATCGTTGATTGATAAAATCCTAATTAGTCTTTACTCATTCTCTTATTCAGTCAAGTTCATTCAGATTCACTGCCTTTGACTGCCGACGTGGGATATGTTTTGGGCTTCACCTTTAGCGCATTAACCAGAAAATAATGTCTAACTAGGAAAACATCGATAATGAGGGCCATTTGTAGCTGTCAAATGCATTAACTCCTCAGTTAAATGAGGGAGATTTAGTGTACGTGCAGCTTCCCTCTGGGTATGGCCTTTCTGATGATCGAATTTATCACAACACTCTGGGCAACTTTTCAGTAATGGCTTGTTTATAGTGACCCTAGGCACGAACAAATACTTCACAATGAGCAATTGACCAGCCGGTACTGTAATTCATGTTGTATATTTACAACAGAAAGCTGTTTTGACTTTTCATTTAATATATAAAAAAAAAAAAAAAAAAAAATAGAGATGACCCAGTATATGAGCTAAATGACCTGCCAGCAAGCCTTTTTTCTGATTTGTATGCACTGCAGGTCACTTTAAGGAGATATCTATTGGTTAAGGGAGACAACAAAACAGATTGCTTTGTTTGGATAAGTTCAGTCTTTAATTGCTTTTATAGAGTCATCACAAAATTAAAAACCACTACCGTGTGCGGTTGATCAATGATTTGTTAAGTGAGTCTGCAAGTGCAAAAAAACAAATATTGATTTTAAATGCTTTATGTAGTCCCTTTGTCACGGTGCTCAAGTAATAAGTGATACAAATATTGTAAAATGAAAGATAGCTATGTAAAAAACACATACACCTAGTGTATTATAAGCCCACATCATCCACACATGCAAATAAAATGTAGCTTAAAATATTATCTAAATGTGGATCAAAATAACACGTAAATAAAGTTACAACCAGACACATTAGAAAAGAAAGGGAAACTGTGACTTGTTAACTTGTTAATGCCCTTAGACTAGGGTTGTCAGACATACAGCACAGGAGCCTGCAACCATTCCTGCCAACACAAAGGCAGTCATGAACTTCATATGTGCTCTTGCGTCAGCACAACAACACAATGGGCTTGATATGTGTATCGATTTGGGCATTATAAAGGCACCATCTTTAGCATTATACAATTTTCTCCTATATTTCTATAATTAAGATGGTTTGTCTCTCCCATATACTGTGTCTGGCTGTTCTTTTGCTGTCTTGAAATGAGACTGTGTTTAGCTTACAAAAGAAAAGTCCATCTGAATGGACCCCTGTCATTCACAAGCTTGCAAGTTAGGTAAGAAAGTTGTTCAGAAACTGTGCGGGTGGTTAGTTGATATATTGTATCTTTTCTTAATAATATTTATATAACGATAACATTTTGATATTCTTGATAGCTCATATTTTGTTATGTATTAGCATTTCTCACATTAAGTGTCCAGCAGTTAGCTTGCTAAACTGTTAGCACGGGCAGCTTATAGATGACGAGTTCATACGGCTAATGTTGCCGCTTGAATGAATCAACATTTTTTGTCTACCCTTGTTGTAATCACAAGCTCAGTTCCACTGAAGGTAGGCTGTGATCATATGAGCATGTCAGCATGCTAATAATCACTGTGTAAGAGGTTTACAATGTTCACTGTCATAAATTAGCACGCTATCTGTTTATGCTAACATAAACCCAGTGAATATAGCAGAGGCTGAATGGCTTAGGAAGGTCACAAGACATTTAAATCTGTATAAGTACACAGAAATGTGTCTGTGACAAGATTACTTCCCCAACTGTGATCAACATCTCCACACAGATTGCGACAAATATATATTTATAAAGCGTCTCATCAGAAAAACAAGCATCATTTTTAACTACTGATGGCAATAATAAAATTGAGACTACATTATCATTACAGCTCAGTTATTAAACTTAATCATCATAATCACCACATTATTAAAAATGTCTGGCTACAGCTCTACGGTTCATTGGATGTCACACTTGCCATTGACAATGCACTTTGAGAGACACCTTTGCTCCGCTGATAAAACCGCCTAACACCATCAATAGGCCTTGTGAGTGAATCTAGCGCAGACAGAGCCCCTCTGTTCTGAAAGGTCTCCCTCTGCACAGATACCAAGGAAGCGGAACAGCGCCAAAGCAGCTGGGCACGCTGAGGAGAATCAGGGCTTGTGGGGAAGCTGGCAAGGAAAGATGGAGGAGACACAGTGGGTAATTGGAGCGCGCTGATATCCGCCATCTTGGCTCGTTACCTAAATAACAGCTTTGATTGAGGTGAATAGGCCCATAAAGGGATGTGGTGGAGCTGATAAGCTTCAGTGTGGCTTGGCCGGTGTTGCGGGGCTTTTGGCATCCATGAGGACTTCTGGCTTCCTGCAGCTGAGACCTGGATCGTCGGGATGGGCACCTGGGATTCCAGATGCCTTGGGGTGGAATCTATGGTGGCATCTCTCAACTGGCATTAGTGCCTACGGTGACATTCATCCTTCAGTCTGGCATGACTGTGCAGGCAGCGGCGTGCCAGCTTCCTATCTACCCACGCATATCTGTTTCAATGAGCGCTGCTGGAACTTGTGCTTCCTTCTGTCTGGAATGAAGAAAAAGCCGAGTGCAGGAAACACAGAAGGCTGGACTCCTATCTGGAGACCCGGGAACTTGCACCAACAGCAGATGCTAATGTAATGAGGATATAGGACTTGGAGTAGTGGCGAAAGCATAATTTTCCTTGAAGATGTCACAGAAATAAAGAAAAAATATTGACTTTAAATATGGCAGCAAGGGTGTTATGGAGATTAGAGCTGCTTTGAAAAATCTCTCTCATCTGTTTTCTTTGAATACATAGTAATGCTAATCTGGACTGGAGCTGCATTAGGGGATGTTGGCTTCAAAAGGGGAAAATATACACTTAAGGGAAAGCTCTAATACACAGCGGGATAGTTAAAGCATCTTCCGTCTGGGTCTCGGTCTATTTACAGCCTCATAGTAACAACAAATAAAGTGGTAAATCCACAGGGCTTCACCTTGGTCTCACGTGGAAAAAGATACAGAGAGATGGTAAGGTAATGTAGACTTCAGCAGTGCTACGCTGTGAAAAGTATGTAATTTAATCTGCGCTAACCGTAACCTCCCTCTGCGAAAGGATTCCTCTCCGTGACAGGCGTCAGTAATCACTGTTATTTTCTGACTGCAAAGAAACACAACATTTCATGACAGCTCATACATTGTTCAGTAGTCTTCAGTCTTCCCCGGGGTTGTTTAGTCAACATTACCCCCGTCACTTTTCACCCAGCTCATACAAACATAACGCATCAGCATACATTCATCACTGGATTTTCTCTCTGAAAGCATTTTTCAGGCCATGACTGCATGAGGTCTCGTCTCGGACTCTCGGCTAAAACTTCTCCCGATTCTCTGCACAGTAACAAATTCCTAAATAGTTTTGGCTGGTTCAGCCGCCGGCACTGATTAACAGCTGCAGCTCCCTGTCTGGGGACATAATTTTAGGGCATTTGTATACACTTAGCCCTGCTGATATTTCAGCGCTAACAGGGCGGAGGATGGATCCACTCAGGGAGGCGCTGCAGTCTGAAGCACAGTGATCCATGTGAATGAGAGGAAATCTGGTCTCGATTTGGGGAAAAAAAGAGGCGCTTAATGGGATGTTCACGCTCTGTTACCTGCCTGACAGGTACAATCTCACTCACTCACCTTGTTTGCCACTCAGAGGCCCCCGTATACAAGCTTCTAATTAACAGAGCTTCTGAAGGCTTCGTGACATAAATGGCTACATGCACAGAGAGGCCCTGGTACACTGATCAGGCACAACATTATGACCACCTTTCTTATATTGTGTAGGTCTCCCTTGTGCCTCCAAAACAGTTGTGACTCATCAGAGAATGGATATGGTCCTTCTGAGGGTGTCCTGTTGTTAGTGGGGACCTTTGGGTCCTATGGGTTGAGGGGAGGGCCTCTATGGATCATCCCACAGATACTTGATCAGTTTGGGATCTAGTGAATTTGGAGACCAGGTCAACACCTTGTGTATTTTTTTTGTGTGTGTGTCTGTGTCAGGCTGCATCCTGCTGGGGATGGCTGCTGCCATCAAGGAGTGTCATTGCTATGGTTTGGGGGTGCCTGGTCTGAATCCAAATGAATGCCAGGTCCAACATTTTCCCACCAGAACACTGTATTGTATCAAGATGGTCAATGTTAGTTACTTATCCTGTTTTAATGTGTTGGCTGATCTGCATATTTGGAAAAATCCATTTATATTTCACATGTTAATCATAACATGCAGGCATAAATCAAACACATATTCCAAAATTAATATGCCATGTGATGTTTGAATGATACTGAATCAGATTTTTCATTTGCCCAATTTGTATACATCTGGATCATCAGCTATCAGTCTCCAGTCTATCACAGGCCTAACACAGACAGACAGACAACCATTCACACTCACACATACAATTTAGAATCACCAATGAACCTAATGAGCATGTCTTTGGATGGTGGGAGGAAGCTGGAGAACCCGGAGAGAACACACAGTGTCATGGATTTTAAGAGTGAGGTAGGACACTAATGCTGGACACTAGGCAATGAGGCATGAGTAGGCAAAAAATGAATTTAGCTAAACCAAAAGTAACACTGCATAAGGCAGGAGCTCCAGAAAACAAAAATCAAAACCTTCAGAAAAGACAAGAACATAACAGGAAAGACTAGAGATTGAAAACACAGGGAACACAGAGAAACAGTAGAAAACAATATGACACGACAGAGGACAAAGGGAAAGGCAGGACTATATATACACAAGGGCACAGGAGGCACAGGTGAAAACAATCAGGGCGGGGCAGACAATCACACAGGTGGGAAATCACAGGACAGGAAACAAGGAAAAACCAAATAAAACTGGAAAGTCAAATCCAGAACCTTCTTGCTGTGAGGCATCAGTGCTAACCACCATTCCACTGTGCCGCCCTACACCAAAACTCAGAAACCTGTAAGAAAAGTGCAAAAATCGAAGCAGCCAAGAGAGCTCTGAGCTCCAGCAGAGAGAGAGGAGTAACAGGTGTGTTAATCAGACACCACATGGCGTCTCTTGATGAGAAGTCAGGGAAATCACTCCAAAAAAGAACATGAATGCATCAAAATTTCATCATCCAATAGGCTTTGAGATATTTAACTTATAACATTCCCGTTCCTGGGAAGAGGAGAAGGTATAGAGTCATAAACCTCAGTAGCTGTTGGAATATTTCTGTCAGGACCAAAGACTGGCATTCCCATTCCCATCCTCATTCCATATCCCATAAAAACTTCCACTTCCACAAAATGCAGCTTGTGGTCCATGTCATCCCGAGAGTGGCGTCTCGTGACACTTTGACTTCTTTATACACATGCAAGCACCCGCGCAGTTACTCTGACATGCACAAGCCTCGCACTCGCGACCTTTAGCTGTGACCTTTAGCAGTCCCCAAATGCCACTTTGGCAAAGTCATTTATCGTCCCCGGCCCTGCTGTCAAAGTGGAATGTCACATGTGTCCGAGCGACTACGAGGCGCATAGCTCATGTTGCTGGCAAATTTATTGAATGGTGGTGAAACTGCTGAGGAGCACTTACTTCTCTGCAGGCTGTGGACGTGTGCGTGCAGGAGACACACGTGTATTACGTGTGCATTCGGGAATGATTCACCAGTGGAGGTTTGCTGAGCTCAATGTGAGACAAACGGCAGCTTTATACAAGCCGATACGGAGAGAGAAAAGCGTGCATTTACAGCTGCTCACACCCTTTTTTCCAGCCTTTAACAAACTCCCACACTTTCTCTATAGTCTCCATTATATACAACCAAGTGTGTACGTGTTGCTGCACTGCTCTTTCCTCAGGTAGAGAGAATGAAGTCAAGGTAAAGAGAGATTGATTCTCTGAAGCCAGACCCTCAACCAGCCAAACAGCAGGGTGATTAATAACACCCCCTCCATTACCCTCTGCACACAGATGGGACGTCAGGTTGAAGGTTGATGGAGAACAGCACGGTGTGTGGTAATACACCCCATCATACAGATTAGAGTTTGGACATCACCCCCCTCCACCTTTACCCCGCTGCCTCGTGCGATTTGTATCCTTCACGTATCCTTCCAGTGCTGCTGTTGCTATTTGTCACTGCAGGGTCCTGCTGAAGACTCCTTTAAAAACAGGTGGAGGAGCTCTTTGCCTCTGGTTTTTGGATGATTTATGAAGCGCCGACGTGCCGCTTATGGAACAGTGGTTTCACAGCGCTCCGCTCCAGGAATATCAAAGTCTCCGAAGTTGTCAGAGCAAACCGCAGCGGGGCGAAAGTGTCTCACACTCATAGGCAAGTGCCTCTTATCATCTGCCTTCACTCAAGCTGAAGTCATCTTTAGGTTATTCATTATAACGAGAGAGGAAATAAACATTTATGGGATCAAAGGCCTGGAAGCGTTGCAAATGAGATTGGAGAAAAGTGAAATTGTGTTAACTCACACACTGACAAGTCTTTTGTGTACGAAGCAGTTTTAATTTATGCACAGTAACACAAGCAAACATGTAAAAAGAGTTAGTTGCAACTGAACCATTGAATAACCCAATATTTGGTTATACACTCTGGACAGAAATATCTGAACTTGATGAATGAATTTCATCTTACAGTATACAGGCAGCGCTCCAGTTGGGCTTCAGGAGAACAGAGTCTGCTACGCTCTGTCTGTACAGTAAATGCTGTTTAACATCCTGCTCTCACAAATACATATTTAACTCAGAAGCCAAAGGAATAATGAACACTATCAAAATTCCAAAACATCATCATCATCATTATTTTTTTTTTATTATTTTACAAAAAATATATAAAAAGTACGATGACAAAGACTAAACTCGATGCAGGTTGACATGAATACTCCCAATTACTTTTGCCTTTTGTTTTTCTTTTCAAAAAGAAAATGCTCTTTTAACACTTGAGACACTGAATAAATGCATAGAAAATCTACGGACATAAGCTCAGAACGGAACCTCCTGTACAACAACGTAAGCAAAAAAAAAAAAAAAAAGGGAAACATTTATGAGAAAACAATTTTACATTGATCAGTCCAATCACTTCTAGCTGCTAAAAAAAGAAAATAAAAATGTAATGGAAACTTGATCACAGACTTCAGATATCTACATCCTGATTCTAGGACTGGGGGGATGGATATTGAGCCGTCTGGAGACTGGTGCAGCGGTAAATGGTAGAAGCCACCGGGTATCAGTGCAGCCTTTTGTTTTTCATGATGTGTAAAGCCAATCCTGAACCTATGACTAGCAAAAAAAAAAAAAAAAAAAAAAAAAAAAAACGCTGCTTGCAATTTCCCGAAACCCTGGAATGCGATCAATCATGCAAAAAAAAACAAAAAAACAACAAAAAAACAAAAACAAAAAACACGTCAGATGAAGTCATGCAAAGCGACTTGTGGTTATTTCCCATCATTACAAATACAGGTCTGTTTTAGAGGCGTCACAGGAAAGTTAAAAGGGATCACGTTCCCAGCAGTCCCCTTGAGTTGAATTCTTCTTTTCCCCTTTTTTTAATTTGTCCAGTTCCAGTTTTCTCAGTGAGAGTCGAGGCAGGATATGCCCCCAACTGTTGAGCTTTCCAAGTGTACCCCAAGGCACCTGAGAGAAAGTGGGCGTTTATTTCCCTCTGTTGGCAACACCGTGTGTCTGTTTTCATTACATACCAGCTGCCATAGAGTCTCGGAGTGGGACTACGCCACTCATTGTGTCACGGATCTCAATACAAAGCACAAAAGGAATACAGTCAAAAAGGATGATAAGGTAGGTGTCCCCGCTATGGCATGGATTAATAGTCATCATAGGTGTTGAGGTCGGTGAAGTATGCATTGGTATAGGTCTTCCCGGCGAGCTGTGGGTTGAAGTACTTATTTCTTTCCTCCAGAATCAGGTTGTTTTTGTTGAAGGCCTGCGAATAAATAGACGGAGAGAAGTAAGGAGTCAGTACGGACTTGTCTGCGACGCATGGATCAAGTGATTATTCAGCCAAGATGGCGAGGTAAAAGCAAATCCATCTAGCAGCCCCCCTCCCCCACAAAAAGCAAAAAAAAAGAAAAGAAAAAAAAGAGCAACACAAATCAATGGGAGGCCGCTCAGTGAATGAAACATACATCTCACAGAGCAAGGTCAAAGCATTTGCAAACAGGCTGGAGAAATGATAAGCCACCGCAGGGCTAAATAATTTTGATGCGCGTCCGCGTGTCCACCTCTGTCATCCCTAATACCCAGCATCAGCGGTTTTTATGGCCCTCGGATTGTTGGTCCTCCAGGACAATCTAAGCCATGGAAATCGATCAAGAGAGAGTCACTTTTCGGTTAAACAATAAAGAAGAGCCATGGGGGCATCTTCTCCGCCCCTGCATGACGTGGTAAACATGGAATGACTCTCTGATGTGGTGCTCAATACAACATCAGCAATTTGCCAAATAGATGTGTTCATATCCAGTCTGCTGTAGTAGAGTGTGCGCTAAGAGTCCCTTGGGGCAGCGTAATTGAACACTTGATGATGCTGCATTTGCAGCTGATGGATGCTTCCGACTGACACTGATAGGGAACAAGTGCTCGGGACAAAAAACTCATATATTTCACTTCGTTCTCATTATGTGATTTGCACACAAAGGGAATGTAATCAACACTCCAGCAGCCCCGGAGACATCTATGTGTCTCTGCAGGTGGCTGCTTTTAAGCAGCTGTGCTCCTGCGCTTGTTAGCATCACTTACTTTGTCTTCGTGCCTTAAACATATTTAATTGGCTCACGAATGATTATATTTAAATTTCTGGTGCGGTAAACGGAATTCGCTTTAAGCGGCATTAGTGATAGAGAGGGAACAGGGGAGTTTCATAAATCGGCATCACAATGAATTGTCTTTGTTAGCCCATCAAATCAAAGCATCGAGTGAATAATACAAGAAAACAAAAGACAAACATGGAAAAAACATGCAAATGGAGGCACTTGTTGAAAGAGAAAAATAAGGGAGGGATACACTGCCTTCTCACAAGCCGGGAGGGAGAAGGGAGGGAGTCGTGATGGTGGGATGAAGGGGTCCGAGCAAGAGAAAGAGAAACTAGAGTACTGTACTCCAACCTGCCACACACAGGAAGTGCCACAGGAAGTGGAAGGGCGGGGCACGTTGGGGAAGAGGAAGTAGTAGTGGTTGGGGTCAAAGAGTTGTTGGGAGGAGGGGGACGTTGTAGAGGTCAGAGGTTAGTAGAAAATCTCCAGTCCACGCATAGACACCCCCATGTTAGCAGAGAGAGGCTGGTGCATGGCGGGGTCGTCCAAGGGCAAGAGTACCGACACATCTGGCTGCAGGGAGGAGAGGAATGGGCAAGAGTCATCCTCAGAGAAACCCTAAAGCTGGGCTCAGACCACAAGAGTTTCATAATACAGCTAGATTGGAAATTGGTTGCATCACACATGGTGGGGAAACTTCACAGATATTCTCTCTGATCTCACACTTGCACACGCTACAGGATTTGAAAATAATAGCGCAACACCCACTAAAGTGTATTATTTATATTACCGAGCCGAATCAGGGGGCATTGAAAGCACCGCCCCATGTGGTCTCACAGATATACACAACGTACAGAGGCTATAATGCAACAACTTGCTGTGGAGCTGCTCATCCACACTGCAGTACGGAGGGTGCAGTTGCAAGCAGCCAGCAATCAAACAAAAGAAAAAGATAAAGAACTTATTTTGTTAAAAACTAAACACGTGGCTACACCAGGTGAGATTTAAACCTTTAGTTTTAATATCCGTCTACAGCAGTATGCTAGCTGACGGTCAGTGTTTGCCACTGCTAGCCTACAATGTCGGCAGCTTCTCTTACTGGCGATAGTAAGAGCCCCTGTAATTGTCCAGGTTCTAGAGGTTTACGAGCTGATTTGTAAACGCGTTACCAGATAATCAAGGCCGAACCTCGGTACCGATCAAGGTCAAGAACCGATTTTATCAGAGGGGCAAATTGGGGGAGATAAATTAGCCTCAAACTCCTGTAGTCTGAGCCCATCAGAGGGCCACATTCTGTCTATGATAAACTGCAATGGTGACTTAGGTTTGTGATCACAAACTAGAGTGCTGGAAATACTCCATCTGGCCGAGAAACCAGTCTGAAGGGTATCTATGGTACACTGTGCATACTAATAATGACTAATGTGTCATCAACAGTAGGATTTGAGCCAAACACTACAAAATATGGCATCAGCTGTTCATCATTCTCTCCCATAAACACTTAAAAGAGGCATATAATGGTTCTGCGCACTCGGCAGAAATGGCAGAAAATTCAACATGTGAAGTGTTTAGGCTCGGTGGAGCAAAGGCTGGAGGCAGAGTGTGCTTTGAGAAAGTTAGACATTGTTCATTTGTCATGCGGCTCCTGCTGTATTTTCACATCAACCGCCTGTACCCACACCCGCCACTATACGCAACTGCGCTAACTGAATTATGCTCGACGCTCCCGACTGTAATCGCATGACAGATGAGCGCTCCTCACACCTTCATCCCGCGGTGAAATTACCTTCGGAGAAGTTTGCTGCGAGCCAAAGGATGTGTTCACGCTCGGTGACAGCTTCACCAAACATTAACATATCTCTGAAGCACTTCTGCAAACAGATATCCAGGTGTTGACTTAGTTTCACGGGCAGCCTCTGATACTGGAGACCTCGTCTGATAGTAAGCGGCATCAAAGCTAGCTTTTTGTATTTAGAGCGGAATAAATTTGATCGAGCTGAATGTAATTTTTCAAGATGATTTCCAAATGACTAGCAATTATCTATCATCACAGCCTTGGCAGCCGTACTTAATTACAGAAGGTTTGTCAAATTTTGGACTTTTCAACCTTGCGCAGTAGTGTGTAATGTTCCGTAGTGATAGTCATATTTAATGCCTGGATTGTAAGGTCTTTATTTTAAGTGTAATGAAAGGATTACTCAACTTGCATTGTTACAAGGTCGTCTATTAGCTTTCTGCTTTAGTAGGGGCCAAGCTTAGCTTCCAAGCGGAGCGTGAACACATCATTAACTAACCTCATCAGTTTATACGGCCTTAAAATTTCACCGAAACCATAGTCACTATAATGTATTTCTCATCTGTCTGAAAGCCGGGTCCGGATGCTATCAGAGGTTCAGGTAACTAGAGCGGCTACGTCCTGCTCTTTATTGGATTTCAGTTTATAACCGAGAGAAAAGCTGCAGAGTCGTGTTTAATTGGGTTTTCTTTGCAATTTTATAGCACGTCTGAGGAAAATTCCCAGCAGCCTCGTCCGTCCATTACGCATTTGCATTTCCTTACCTGTTTGTCAACTTGAACTGCTGGCCTCGGCCGCTTTTAGAGCTCAACAGTCGTGTTCTCACCGCATACCATCACTGTTACCACGGCGTATTGTGTGCACGGCCCCCGGCGTTGGAAGCACAAACTCACGAGTTCCACTTGAAGAGTAGAAGACGGTCTTTGTCTTCCTCAAGGACACTTTGATTGACACTCAGCGCCTGAACTATGGGTAGCACGTGTTTATGTCAATGCTAAAACACCTTGACTTTGTAATGTTACCCTTTTCTATTTTTTTTTTTTAAATGAGAACCACCCATGCACGACTGCTTAGTAAATTATATCACGCTACACCGCTAAAGCTACATGTTTGTCACATTACATGTTCCTGAAGAAACACGTGGATAGACTGATTAGCTAAGACAGATAATTAGATCAATCACTATAAGTCTGCTCTAAATCAAGGGTAAAACAATTTGGAGGCCTTCCATCGCACAAGTTCTGAAAACAGCTCTGAAAACTCAAGACTTGGATGAATGGCGAAACATCTTTAGGAAACCTCAAACAAGTAGATATATCGTGGCCTAGATGTCTTCACAGACTTGTCTCTCTGCCTAGCCAGGCGTAGACAGATGGGTCCCCCCATTATAAGATGGATTCTGCTCAGTGTTTCTTCCTGTCGAGTGCTTCGTAGCCACAGTTGCCTAGTCCTTAGAGGTTAGCACATTAGTGAGTTCTATAGATGAAAGATTATCTTAAAAATGACTAATTTTGGTATAAATCACAGTATTCTATTCTGTCCAAAGCCCTTCAGTTTCATAAAAAATGTACTGGCTGTGAAAGTGGATGAAAAAGCCTTAATACAGAGCACGGGGAATCCTTGAAAAAGCCCAGCTGGGGCATGGAGTATCTGTGGACAAGCACTAATCACCAGCCCAGGCTGCCACTAAAGGCCCGATGTATCAGCGGATAAGAGGCTGTTTGCACCACGAGAGTAGCTGGATCTCCTTCACTGGCTCTGATACATCCAACTGTCTGCGCTGTAGGATGCAATAATGACACAAAGAAGCGGTCTAGGCAGGGAAATGTGCCGATGCAGTGCCGCCTGGCTAATTGCCTACCCACGCACCGATAAGTAATTGCATTAGTATGCTATGAGAAAGCAGTGTATGAGCACTGACACAGAACAAAGTCACACACTGAGACACACAGCAGAGGAGCACACGGAGAGAGGGTGAACCGCCTATCTGTTATACAACTAGAGAGTGTCGGGGCACGACAGGAGTTGGTGTGACAGTGAGAGTCATGCAGTAAGAAGTGTATTTAATCACAACTGACACTGGAGGAAGAGGCGAACCGTTGCTCACAGACTCGCAGTGTGACTGTGACACCGATTGATTAAGTCGAACAGCAAGGAAATGTTGCAAAAACCCCCTGCTTTGTCTCTACACACCCGGATATCTGTCAGGACATGACCCTCAGCGGACCCGGAGCAAATCCGTCTACAGACCTTGATGGCTTCCACCGAGTCGTACTTGTCCAGTTTGTTGATGTGGTTGGTGATGCTGGTGTTGAGCGGCGCGGCCGAGATGGGGTGGATGACGGTGGCGTCGTGCGACTGCTGCTGGTAGCGCTGGCAGTAGGAGTAGACCAGCAGGGTGACCAGGCAGCCGAGGATGGAGCTGCTGAGCCCCACGGCGATCATGTGGAACAGGTTGAAGTCTGGGTAGACGAAAGAGAGGGGAGGGGTGAGCGAGGGGCCGGGGGCAGTTCTCTGCCCATTCACACAGAGAGGCGGTAATTGAAGCGGCGATGTAAATGGGTGACAGTGTCGTGTCATACAGTGGGAAAGAACCTTCAGGGCTGCTGAAGAAAATAGAGAACATTGGCAGCATCTTTTTGTCTTTTTCTGTTTATGTTCACGCTGTGCGCTAGAGGAAAGCACTCTATATTCTGCAGTAACAGTCACCCATTATCTACATATAAAAGGAAGAAAAATTAATGCATTTTTCTATGCTGCCACAGTTTGGTCCATATACTGGAGTTCCATCTATTTAATGAATATGGGCACAAAGTGCACACACTGAAAATGTTTCTTATGATTATGTTAACTTGTCCTACCACTTTTAAATAGGAGACTCTGTATAAAAAATGGTTGTAATTCCAAAACCCTTCCCC
This sequence comes from Planiliza haematocheilus, assembly GCA_005024645.1. Lineage (NCBI taxonomy): Eukaryota > Metazoa > Chordata > Actinopteri > Mugiliformes > Mugilidae > Planiliza > Planiliza haematocheilus. The sequence continues at coordinate 789,940 of SRSE01000811.1, forward strand.
CAATTTGGATGTGAAACCCCTAAAATTAAAGCAGCACTTTAAGCCCACATTCACAGACACCTGAAATGACAAAATAACTGTTAATCTCTCTGAAATGAGAGCTGCATTCTTGGCTTGATCACCATTCTTCTTCAGCATTTATTGGATGCGCTTGAATCGCTTCCTGCTCGTGATACTGCTCATGTCTCACGCCGCGTGCTGTGCCATACCCTCCCTCCCTCTCTCTCTTTCTCTCTCTCTCTCTCACACACACACACATACAAATTACCTCCACAGCGCCTTTCTTCCTGACTGGAGCGTGCAATCGAGACTTCTGACAAAGGAGAAGAAACAGAAAAGGCAGAGGCATTAGGGCTAAAAACCATCCCCCAAATGCCCCCCAGTTAGCAAGACAAATTGTACCCCCCGAAGTGTGAGAGCCGAGATGAAAACTCCACTCAACACGAAACAGATTATCGTAAAAAACACCGAGAGCTAATCGCAGCTATGGCACCTGGAGTGGCTTATGAAAAGTATCAGCTCCCATTAGAGGAAATGAAGTACAAGACGCTGCTAATGAACCTTAATGGACTGCCTTTCCCATAAAAGGGGATGGATGATAAGGTATAAAGGTAAATGGGTAATTCTATAACGGCCTGTGAAGGTTTTCGTGAGTATTACATCCACGCCAGTTAGCACAGAAAGGTTGCAAATGCATGTTTCAGTCAAATGTTTATTCTGTCTAATAATGAATGATCCTGTTTAAAAAACTCAAGGACTTGATCCAACTTTTACAAACACAGTCACTCCAGTAATTGCAGTGTTGCCAGTGAATAACATAAGCATCCTTTGTTAAAGAGAGGAGTGATAATGATCCATGTGCAGCAGAGATCAATGCTTCTCTGTCTTGCATTACTGCCTGTCAATAGGGAGATGCCTGTCTAAGCAGATGCCAATACTAATGGAGTGCTTGAGATATGAGTTTGTGTGCACAGTGCCTGTGCTTGCTGTCCGTGTTTTTAGGTTTCACAGGGAAAGGACTTTCCCGGCTTTCAGTCTTTCTGCTAGAATGCATTTAAATAACCAGGCGGTCGCTACAATCCTCCATCCAAACAGTGACTGACCAGTTGGAGCTTAGCAACATGCTAAAAGGATTTGTCTCTCAGGAGACTGTCATTAGGAAGTAGACTGAACTAGACACTAGAAAATAAATTATACTATTTGTCTACTGGCCTGTGATATAAATAGCTGAATTTACAGATTTCCTGTGTATATGCAGAGAGAGACACGAGCTGAGGCAGCAGTGAACTGAGCCTCACCGCAAACTGTGAGGTTAGCCTCTTGCCGTTGACGCATGCCTGTGACTGACTCTCTGTATGCCACCAATATAAAGGTTGCGCACACGTCTATCGTATGTCATACTTTCCCGTAGCCTACTTAATGTATTTCATGTATGAGTGTAGCACATTTAGCCATGTTGATCTGATGTTAAACCGCACTGAAAAAGATGAGGCAGCCAGTACTTTGGCTTCATGGAAGAGGGCGCTAGTGAGCCATGGGTTCATGGTGTCGCTCTTCTTCTACAGCTGCGGGCCGTTTATTGGGATCTTTTTTTTGTGTGTGAAAGCCAAAAATAGAAGATTGTATATCTTAGCTTCAAACATTCTCCAAAGTAGGCCTTCAGTCAAAACAGGAAGTGGTAAATGATAGAAGATACTTAGCTAAACAGCCAACCATCAGAATATTTAACGACTCAATATTACTAATAGATTTGATTAATTATTATTATTATTTGGTTTTAAATTCAGGTATATTGATTTGTGTTTATTTTGTCTCACTGGGTACTCTCATGTTGAATGAGTATGAATGAACTGGTATTGCGATGGCACACTTGAGGTACAAGACGTGAAAGCAGCCAACTGAATGGCGAATTTAAGCTACTCCAATGGGTTTATAATTGTGAATCTGTAAATCACTAACCATGAACCTCACCGCATGTCACTGGGACCTCATCATTCTCACCAGAATTTTTAAATGTTAACTCTATCATCACTGAAAAATGCATGTGTGCCTTGTGAAAAGTTTGACGTGCTTCATAAAAGTGAGGAGGCACAGCTGAAGTCAGTTTGTGTTGACCTCGCTGTGCACACCTTCATACAAACATTTTCAGAATGAGAAAAATGACAGACAGTTAATTCTGTTCATTATCTATTCAGCTCTTATGACCTGGCTGGCATCAAGCAGATGGGTCCCAACAGTAAAAGTTGGGTTGAAAAGAAATCTTGCCTTTTAAATGGCATTTTCAGAATGCCAAGATCATTACAATTTAAATTCAATCGTCTGCAAAACCTGGATCAAAAGAAATAAAAAATCTCTATGAATAAATGGACAGATATGTTAGTTATTTGAAAATCAAGTTGTAATTTCGTTGAATGAATCTTTGCAATTGCCTAAAAGAGCGAGAGCATCTTGTTGAATCATGTCCTGTAAAACAGTAATATGACATCCAAAGTTGAATTTATGCTTTTCTCAGCACAACAGATCCTGCGCACGTGTAACTGTGAGTCACAGTAACGTATGGCACGATAAAAACGTGTTTTAATTAACACCCTTCTGTTTTAGCGTCACATATTCAGTTATTTACTTCAAAAACCGAGGGTGTAGTTTTTACACTGAAAGTCAAAAACAGCTAGAGCTCAGCGCTGAGCCTGGGGATGGCTGTTCTGTGGCAAACTGCTTGACTCTTGGCTACAAGCCTGCGATAAACGACCTGTGCATGTGCAGTTAGATCCCGACTAATCCTGCATTTAGTTCTAAGTGCAATAATTTATTAAACATCTGCCGTGCCACGTGCGTGATGTGCAAAGCAACTCTCATTCACAAACGTATTGATTCTGTTACTGCCTCAAGCTACGAGTGTTGAATGAATGCAGAGGAGAGACTCGACGACACTGAAACATTCAGTTCACAGGGAGAGACCTCAACCACTTTATTTGTTATGGACGTTTCAGCTAATAATAAATGTGAAACTGGAGCAAGCTGATATGATGGACTTTGGGGAACAGGATGTTGTTAGCGGGGGCCTTTGGGTCCTATAGGTTGAGGGGAGGGGCCTCTGTGGATCATCCCACAGATACTTGATCAGTTTGGGATCTAGTGAATCTGGAGGCCTGGTCAACACCTTGGGCTGTTCTTCATGTTTTTTTAGTTGTTGCTAAACTGTTTTTGTGTGTGTGTATCCTGCTGGAGATGGCTGCTGCCATCAAGGAGGGTCATTGCTATAGGGTGGGGGTGTCTGGTCTGGTCTAGGTGGGTGCTACATATCTAATGGCGCATTTCCACTAGCACGGTTCGGCTCGGTACGGCACGGCTCGGCGCGCTATTGCGTGTTTCCACTAGCACGCAGTACCTGGAACCGGGTACATTTTTGGTATCACCTCAGCCCTGGTTCCAAGCGAGCCGAAGCGTTACTAAAACGTGACGTCAGCCGACTGCCTTCCACTGATTGGCCGATGAGTGTCGTCACTGGAAGCGTCATAACCGCGCGACGACCGCCTAGAATGTAAATAAAAACAAGACGCGAGACAAGACACCACTTTTTACTGCTTTTTGACTTGGAACGAGATGGCTTCTCAGAAAAAATCCGCTCCTTGGTCGGTGGAGGAGGTCCAGACGTTCCTGACTCTGGTTGCCGAAGAACGGATTCAGAGGGAGGTCTTCCGGATTTGTACGTTGCTCGGCGCCGTGTAAATGACGTCACAGCGGTTTCGCGCAGCCGTGTTATGACGACCCCGCCCACGTCGAGGAGGCACCAGTTGTAATGGAAACACAACCAAACCGAACCGAGCCGTGCCGTGCCGTACCGTACCGAGCCGAGCCGTGCTAGTGGAAATGCACCATAAGTAACATCCACCTGAATGACAGGTACAAAAGTTTCTCAGCCGAATATTGTGTTATCACAAGACGGTCAATGATATTAACTACTCCTGTCAGTGGTTTTAATGTTGTGGCTCATTGGTGTACGTAAGAAATGAGGTCTCGACTCGCACTCTGTGCTCTCTGTAATGTACATGGACCCGAATTTGTGCTGAGATGTTCATTTTGTGTGCAGAGACAGCCTATTTAACCTATATGAATACTGATATGTTTTTAATGGAGGGGCCTCTTCTTATTAGAAAGGGGATTTGTTCAGGCAGCTTAGGTGTATGAGTCAGAACCAGAGTGTGGTGTCATTCCAGGTGAGCAGTTTCTCCTCTGCGTGAAATCAGTAACGTTGATCTTATCTTGTTTTACCAGATTTAGCACCTTACATGTGGTTAATTATATCAACCTGACATTTAAGAAGTTGCTCTTGTATTGTTAAGAAATGACTCCCACGCACTCTCTCCTTAACGCTGCAGTTAATAGCACGAAAAGGGATTTCAACATTAAAGGTATTAAGGAAACACAGCTGCCAGAGAAGATTGATTAAACAGGCAAAAATGCCTCATTGACCCGGTTCAAAAACAGCATACAAGAGCCATTTCTTCCATCTGAGGAAAGTAAAACTGCTGCTGTAAGTGCTTTTTGCATGGCCTGACAAGACTCGAGGCTCATAATGAAACTAATACAGCAGCGGGATTGTTGGAATGAGTAAGGAGACTGCCCTTAAGTGCAGCACCCGGGTTCACGCCCCCATGTAATCACCTGCCGCAGTCTGAAGTCCTTGAGCAACACACGACTAATCCCCACCATCTCCAGAAGTGCTGCCCTGTCGCTGAACCTGACCTCTGACACGGGACGGGTCCCTTAGAGGGATCAATAACGTCTTTCATTATCACAGGATTCTTGGAAAATGAACTGAATTACCGCTGTGAGCATCTGGCGGTGGGTGGTGCTCAAACGTGCGCGTGTGCGTGTGCGCGCGCGTAAACCTGTGTGCTAAGTCATGCATGAATGCCAAACACATTACCGAAGAGGAAGCTGGCGTGTGTGCTCACGTGCTGCGTAAGAGCGTGTGTGATCACCTGGTATGAAATTGGAGTCAGGAGAGCATGGCCTGGTCTCGGTGTTGTTTCCTGAGCACTGGTTTCCGGTGGGAAAGAGGACATCGCAGTGACGCACGCGCATCTGGGCGCCGCCGGAGTCGCAGTGCGACCACTCGGACCAGCTGGACCAACTCTCTGGAAACGGAAATGACAGCAGATCTCACAGCCTGTCCCGCGTGTGTCTACGTGTGCCTGTGCACAGCGCTGGATTAGTTTGTGTATATTAGTGATGCATGAGTGCCCCGTGAGAGGATGAGAGAAACTAAAGAAAATAAGCAATAAACCTGTGATGGATTGGTGGCCCAGTCGAGCAACTAAGCTGCTTATCACAAAGGTGTGTGTAAGTGTGTGTGTGTGTGTGTGTACCTGGACAGGACTGTGTGTTGCACAGTGCCTCCTCGGTGTGGAGCCCCAGGCAGATGTCCCCTCCGTAAGCAGGTGGGGGGTTGCTGCAGGTTCGCGTCCTCATGTAGTGTCCCCCTCCGCACGTCACTGAGCACTTGGACCACGAAGACCAGCACGACCAGCTGCCGTCCACTAAGCAGGGGACATCAATGTCAAATTGTCAATTCAAGAAAACTGCCCGGCGTCAGCAAGAACGTCCCGGTTCGCTAAACATTCATATTAGTATTTTTAACGTCGGACCAAAAGATGAACAAGAACACATGAGGCATACAGAGAAGGTCACAATGTGAGTGGTCAGCTTTTATGAAGAATACTTTGTGGTCAGACGATTGGAGGGGGTATATTTAGCAACTGAGAACTAATGTGAGAGGTTGTGAAATATATAAAGGACTTAGAAGATCACCAAGAATGTTTATGTTGACACAAAAATGAAGATATGCTGCTAGGAGGCGTGTGTTGTGACGTCTGTAGTGAAATGTAACGGGCAACGAAGCTTCTATGACGTGAAGAACCAGGTATTCTGCCCAGTGAATTCACAAAAAAAGAACAGAACTTATTTCTTTGGTCTGTTCTGCATTCATATTTCACGCCAGAGTTTGCTTGGTGCCTCCCCCATGTTCAAATATTTCAATAACGCAGTTCTTTTTTTAATCTAACCAAACCTGCCGCCGTCCAAGAGTGATTGCGCCGTACCTTTCACACTTTCTTGTCTTCTACAGTCCCTAAAATGTATGCTTTCATATTTCCCAGGATTTTTCCAGGTCATTGCAGTACAACATTTCATCTGAACATCAGGTGGCTAGAAGTCACTCTAAGCTATTTCAAACAGCAATGGGTGACGCAGAAAGTGAGGGCACTTAGAGCGCGTGGGCGTGAGACAGAAAGTCTTGAACTGACATCCAGCTGTTCCGGCACATGCCTGACACCTACAAACCTTGAACTCAGAAGCTCTCCTGAGATTATTAAAGACAAACGAAATGCGCCGCAATCCGTGTTGTGCCTCCCTTCGTGTGGTGCCAAGTGCCAAATAGCAGCCGCTTAAAAGACATGAATATTCATGAAAGCATTGGCATGCAGACACACAAAGACTTACTGTATAAATAGATGAATGGATTAAGAGAAGGAGATGGGGGGGATAATAAAAGGAGAGTAGTAAAAGAGGAATCAAATGGAGGCAATCTTTGTGCATGAATCACAGCAGGGGTAAATACCCCTGGCCAATCATCTGGATGAAAGCATCACTCCATCGAAATTCCCTTCTCAATTGCTTTTAAAGACCTGAAGGTGGCTGCCAGCGCTACGCAGGTAATTGAAGTTGCCGATGCTTTTTGTCATCTCGGTGTAATTTCTCTATCACAAAGTGACACGTCGGTCGATTTCTGGCTCTCGATGACTGATTGTGTCATCGCTGGCATGGATTCAAGAAAAACACGGACTCGCTTGTTTCCAAACCAGGTGGATGGCGGGCACAACACCTTTACTCCCCCTGCTCCTTCACGGGGAACTAACACGTTTAAAATGCGTTGGATTAGCCACAGGAGGATTAGTGTTGGTCTACCAGCGTGGACCGCCTGCCTCAAAATAATATCTCACTTTCAAAGGGGTGCTAATTGGACCCCTCTGCATTAGTATTCACTGCTACTCAGGCTGGGTTAAGTTGGATCCTTTGGGGGGCAGGAGCGAGGAGCTGTTCATCAACATACTGTAGCTGTGGTGTTATTACAGTTAACATGCCTGAATAGGTGTACTACATGTATTAGCATAGTGATGCGGCGCGAGGAAATCAAAGCACATTCACCTGACATTTAACTCAAAGGGGAACACTTGGATAAAGCAAACCTGATGCTTTTAGACTCATCCAAAGTCTTCATCAGAGTTTGCGGGTGATAAAAGCTCAACGTGTTAGTGTTAGCGTTTAAGCTGCTGAATGGGGTGCACTTCCTCTGAATGAATTAACAGGCTGTAAAAACAGTATTGATGGCTGTTGGCTCTGTTGTCTGGTTCGCTTGCTTACAGCCTGGCGGCAGTTATGAAGACGGATCGCGGGTGTTGGAGGCGACGCGCAGATCCAGGCTTTTAGCGAAGACGCCTAAGCCTTTCTCCAGGGCGCTTGATTAATAATCATCGGAGATAACGTCCTGCTTGTCTGCTTGGTGCCCGCGCTGGATACCAGGTGTGCTTTATGCCAAACTAAGCACTGGATTTCCATTTAGACAGCTTACTTCTCTTGTCAGACAGAGTATTCTTTTAATTAGAAAGCTTCCTCTTGCCGTCTTCCGTCAGAGGAGTGTTGAAAATGCATTGTCTAAGGGCTTTTCGCAGCAGAATAAGGCCTCCCTTAGCTGGCAGCATAATTACCCGGCAATGTAATTACATACTGGAGCGCCACAGGGATTGTCCCTTTGATTCTTGGTGTAAATTGAGGTCTTCGTCACACCTCTTATCTGCAACTGATTTCTTTTGTGGTTCCTGATGATTTGGCAAGTCATTTTGTCACTGTAGATCTTTATCCATTAATCAAGACCAAAAAAACACAGCTCACTGTGGACTAGTGTATATGTATCACTCAATGAAAGAGATAGCTGGCTCAGTTATTGACTCCTGGTCTTGTAATTGGTCTTATCTCGGTGTGTCTTTGGCCTATTGCGCCAATATTCATTTTTATTTGTGCGTGTGTTTTGCTACTATAGAGGAATAGTATAGCTTGTGTGCACTGACTATGTACGTATTTCTTACCTGGACAAGGTGTGATGTTACACTCCTGATATTCCTGTGCCGGGCCCAGACAGGTCTGGCCTCCGTACTTCGGCTCCGGGTTGCTGCAGGTTCTCTTTCGGCTCCGGATTCCCCGGCTGCAGTCTCTGCTGCACTGCGACCAGGAGCTCCAGGACGACCAGCCGCCGTTCACAGTGTGGCCAGAGATTCTCCCAAGACGAAGCACTTCGCCTGTTTGGTAGAAGGGACAAAACGAATATGAGGCTCTTGTCAAAACACCCATAATAGTGTTGGTGTTTCTCAGCATTAAGTCAGCATTTCCTATAAACCCTGTTTTTTTCTTGAAGAAAGCACATGACAGTTGTCCTCCCTTCCTGGCATCAGTGTGTGCATTTGTTTTGAAGAGCAATAAGAGGGCAGACGGTCAATAGCAGCTCTTGATAACAGTGAATGTGCCTTTACTCTTGCGGCGGGAAGATACTCTAAAAGCTCTAGCTCGATTTGTGCTGAAAGAGCATCTGTTGGCTTGTGCAGTTTCTGAACCTGTATGTGCTGTTGTGCTGGCAGGCAGAGGCTTTTATAGGCTGTCAGTCTCAGATTTAGTCTATATATCTGAAATGATGTTGATGTCTCAGACAAACAGAAATGCAAAGTCTGATTCATGAATTCATGAATATGTTAATTAGCTGTGCTAGTGGCATGGTTCTAGGGATGACAATGTCAGTCTGTCATAGTTGGTTAGTCCAGCACCTCGGTTCAGACAGACTAAAATGTATTGTACCTGGAGGATGAATACTAATGACTTCACCTCTGCTGTCATCAGGAGGATGACATTTGTGGTTTTGAATGAAATGTCTCAACCAGTATTGGGGCGAACTGCCATGAAATTTCTTATTCACATCACTGATACCCTGAAGGATACTTTGGTTCATGATCACATATCTCTAAAACTAGTCTCATCAGCTTCAGCTGTACTCATGAACTGCATATACAGACACAAAATCTGGCAACCTTCCCCATGGGGTTCCTCGAGAACGATTTTGGCAGGGCCTGAATTTCTGGGGGTGGGGCTGAGGCAGGCTAGTGACCTGTGATGGCATGCCCCACAAAGCGGCCTTGCCCTGAATTATATATAACTTTAAACCTTAGTACAGTATTAAGAACACATTATTGTGAATTGGGAAAATTAGCTAAAGAGAGCAAAACATTTGTCCTTTATTTTGGTTTTGTTTTTTCTTCTGTAAGTTTATTTATTTATTTTTTTTGAACATGGGGGTATTTTAAGCATAGACTGTATATAAATATGGACAATGTGTTCCAGCTTCCTTACATTGACCATACTGCTGCTATGGGCGGCGCCACATTGCGAGTTTGGAGCCAGAATCTGTGCAGCACAGTCCGAGGATGGAGCCACGAAAAGCTGCGTTAGTGATGACACATATATGCTTTCGCCAGACTCATTTAGGTTTTTGTTTGATTAATACTGCGCTCTGGTCTACCACTACCAGTTACAAAGAGATGTTGGATTATACATTGTACTTATTTATTTATTTTTTCCTACTCTCAAAGCTCCTTAGGGACCACTCCGTGGAGCAGTTGGCAGGGTAACTTGTCGTCAGTATGATGTAACATCCTGTCACTTATCAGAACAATGGACACTTGTATGCATCAGTATTCAAACTAACTAGCTAAAATGATTGAAACCACTGAAAAAAACGTGTATTTGACGTGTATTTTAATGTTTTAGTAGATCCAAGTCCCACCCACAAACTTGGAAGGGGGTGGAGCTTATGATCTATACTGTATCCAGTCACCAGGGGGAGCTCTACTTGCTTTGGCATCACTTTGGGGAAGCTGTCCTGCTGTCCATAGTTATACAGTCTATGATTTTAACATTGACTCAGTTCTGTAGTGTCAAGTTCTAATTAATAAGCAAACATTGGCATGCTAAACTGAGATAATGAGCAGTGTTAATATTATGCATGCTGGTTTCTTATTGACAACTTTTTAGTATGTTGCCATTGGCATTTAACTCACATCACCCCTTGGCCAAAGCTGTTAACATGGCTATGTACTGTAGAGCTCTGTACTATTTTTAAATGTGCAAATGGCTGCAAAAATATAATTGATCATTTAATTCTTCCCAGGCCCTTTGTCATTTTCCAAAGATGGATTCAGTGAGAGCTGAACATGTCAACATGGCCGCGCTTTAAACAGCATCAGTGGACTAATCTGTGTACTCTCATCTGGAGTGAGTCGAATGGAGGATTCCTAATGAAATCTGAAACTGTAATTTCTATTAAACTGTAATTACGGCATGCATCAATCAGCACTGTGGAAATGCGCCTTGCGCTGAGAGACGGGGAGCAGAATGAGAAGCGAGAGGAAGCTTCTGGCCTTTTTGAATGAAAAGAGTGAACTCATCTGTGTGAGCGAATGATTATCATCTCCAATGAAATTACGGTCACCATCCAAGCACTTCTCTGATGATTCACTTATTCGACAAACTATGCTATTATTTTAATATTACATTTTTTATATTTCAGATAACAATGAAAATTTTCTTTCTGCACTGCTTCTGCTCGTCATGATCCCACACTTTGTTTTATTTTGCCTTTTCGTTTTATTTCCATCTCCCCTGAAGAGCATTTCAGTGCCATTCAAAAAGACAGTAGAAGCCCATCTGGATTCTGATTTTCAGCCATGCAGACACGCTACAATAACCTTCCCTTTTTGTTAGATCGTCCTTTTAATCTAATTTTTTCCCATCATCACAACCTCAGCTATTTTGCCCACTGTATCTCTTTATCCTTCACTTCCTCTCTGTCTCTTTGCCATTAACCTTCTCTTGCGTTTTGTCTGACTCCCTCTCTCTCCGTCCTCCAGCCTGGCCTTGCTGTTTTGTCAGCGTGCTCTTTTCACTGACAGTTATCACAGCGCGGCTGCTTTGTATTCTCGGGGAGAAGACAGTGTGTTTACCTAGCGCAAATCCTCGACCTCTTCATAACTACGGCCGACCTTGGCAGTGCACGGGCCAGCTCACCCCGGCATCAAGCTGGCGTGAGCGCTGACAGGCCCGCCGAGAGCTCGAGGCCCCCGCTCCTTATCGATTCTGAGCAGGCAGTGGCACGGACAGTCCCGCTTGCCACTGTGACCCGTACTCTTTATCAAGCCCTCTGCAGCTCAAGAGACTGGACCGCAGCGCTCAAGGCGATGGAGTGTTTCACAATGATGCTTTTCATACGTGCACACATGTACACCCAAATTAAGAGTCTGGTAGCAGTCTGAACACACTGAACACACATATGCACACACAAAATGCAGGTACATACAAAGGCAAACATGGACCTTTAACTACAACCTGTAATACACACACACTACACTTTGCTCATTTTGCTTGCACAAGCTTTAGCCCGAGCCTGCCCTGATGTACTGTGCATATTGTTAACGCTGCCTCGCAGGGGCTGTCCTCCCGTCTGCAAAACAAACAGCGTGGTGCCCTCCCTCTCACATAGGTACAGCGACTGGATCCATTGATCCACACAACAACCACACACAGCCAGAGAGAATTAATCCTCGCTCTCCTGACGAGCCAGGCTGAGCCAAAACTGGGAAGGACACAGCGCAACATCGAATAGTCCCCACTGCAATGAAACTAGGACATGGAAATAAAAATAATAAAAATGTCCCCTCCTCCCTCCCCTTGCTCAACCTCACAGCCAGCTCCAAGGCAAAACACAATGCAAACAAACTCATGAACCACGGTGAGAGAATGAGAGACCTTTCAGGCCGCACAGACACGCAATGGTGGGCAATCTAATAAACTGTACCGGCAACTGTAAAGGCAGAGGAAGGAAGGAAGAGACAGGGATCGAGACGAGATGACATTTGCAAACCGGAGAGACAACTCGGCTCTAAGATGGAGAGGTGTGAGAGACAGAGAAGTGGAAAAATCTTTAACTTTGAGGAGAGAAGAGGCGCACTGTCAAGATTTATCAACACCATAGAAACACCGGACCACACTGTGAGAAAAAAAAAAAAAATGTGGAGAAGTGCTTGTTCCAACCTGTCCTAGATTCTCAACTGCACATTTACACCCCATTACTCTTCCTCCACCCTCCCCCTTTACTCTCCCCATCAGATCGGCAATGTGTCCCTGTGGAGGGACTGATTTCTTTCATCGCGTGTGTGCTTCTGAAATGTATGCCGTTTGTACATATGTTATGCCTTCTGAAACCATAATGTCTTGGTTTTAGATTGTTTTACTCTGCATAAATATGACGGCATTCCCTGCACCATGCTGGGGTCTGCAAAGAGAACCAGAGACCCTCCAGAGGGCTATTCTCGTGGAGGAGCCAATTAAAGCTCCGTAAGAGTGCAATTAAAAACACAACCCTGTAGAGCATGAGGGATTATAGGGAGTCACTGTGATGGGACGCTTCTTCACCTGAGCTGAATCCTGGAAGTCTGTGAGGTTTTTAGGAAGATTAAAGGCCCAAGGTACACCTTCAGATTGTGGTGTCCCCTGCTGAAACTCGCCTCCCTTTTATAGGTTTGATTACAGAGAGATTTATTGGACTGAACACTGCAATATCTGGGCTTACGGACACAGAAGCTTAAAGCGAAACACTGGATCTTAACGTTGGAAGGGGATTTCCAGTGAGTTAAACTTCAGCTTTTGGACTTGGCATTCGTGTGGATGTTACTTAGACATGTACCACCCACCTAGACCAGACCAGGCATGGATGAATTAGCTTTCAAACGCAGGTTTCAAGTCACTCAGCTGAAACCAGGCCCTCAGATAACGATATAAATTAAATGCGTTTTGACATTAATGGGTAAAAATTTGCACCAGCAACAAAGCAACAACAGACCAACTGTGATCGTTTCTGGTACGCGTTTCCTGTATTCTTTCAAATCGACACATGAGGTAGTATAAAGACTAACAAGTAACCAGACGCCACACTTTCACCCAGTCTGGGATTTATGTCCCATGACAGATCATTATGTTTGGATGCATGGATCATGCATCATTACGCTCCTCGCTCCTCTTTCTAATAGCTAAATCAAAAATGGGCCAAAGGCGGAGCTGGATAGGAGCTGAGGCGACTGTATAATGTTGTAGGGAAGCAGCTAGCAACATGAAACTGCACCCACTCAAAACACCCCGCCATCTATTATGCTTGAGTTATATAAAAATTCACCCATGTACGAATGGGAACGTTAGCTTCATTGTACCAGTCTGTTTTATTTCTACTGTAATAATGGGCATTTCAACAAGAGCCAGCTTCCCAGCTCCCATATGAGGAACTTCATATAACAACTTTTTGACACCAAGAGGTTGCACAAGACAAACTTCTCCTATCAGGCACAGGTTTCTTCCTCTATTTTCTTTGATAGTATTGTGACAAGTCCCGTCGGACTAAAAAAATAATAATAATAGTGATAAAAAAATAGCAGCAGCGGAAATTTGAGACCAGAATCTCTCCATTTATCTTGCCTGCCTGTAATCACAGGTACAACAAAATACCATTAGTCTGCTCAATATACTACAAATATTGCTGGAGTCTTGACCTTTTCACACGTCCTCACCTTGGCAGTAATTGAAGTACAGTTTCTTGTACTTCAGTGACTAAAAATGGCCAAGAAAACGAAAAGATTTTCTTTATCAAAGGTAGCTTCCATTAATGAAACACCCTTCTCCTTGGTTATTTGTAGCACCACAGCTCAGCTCATCACTCTGAAGTAGCATACAGTCTGGTCAAAAAACGAAACAAAGTGGAACATGAACCAATGCCAGAGAAGACAGGCAAAGAAAAGCTTAATGCTAAGAGCCAGAATGAGTGCACCCACTGTTCTTGGGTGTTAACCTGATTAGAAGGCACTGTCAAAACCTTGAGGTTTGATGTTTTGAAGAGCTCAGAGAAATAATTTCATGCAGGCGCTGAGCACGGAGCGCCAACAAATTGGATTTTTTTCCTGACAGGCTGTGTTGTTGTTTTCATTGCCGGCGCTGGTTTGCTAATTTGTTGACTCTATGTCACCAAAATCTGCGGCAGTCTGTGAGTGCCATGGTAGGTGAAGCAGGCGGAGTGTCACTGCCGTTCCAATCCTACCCGCGCAAATTTGGCGTCAAGTTAATTGCAATTAGGTTGTGAACTCTATCTGGCAGCAGTCATGAACAGGGCACAGGTTATGTGCTTTACTAAGGCATAACCGAGGATCTTATCATCAGCAACTCGTCAGAGGGAGAGTACTATGAATAGAAGTCATTTAATACCGTTCAATACAAAAACTGTAATTGACTGGAAAGGACAGATAGACAGCCAGAAGAAACGGATTCAACACATTCTACCTGCTATATGTAATTAGATTTAATAGCGTCTGTGTAGATTATAACTCTTTTAAATTAAGTCACACCCTAAAATATGCCTTCTGTTAATTAAGATTTAGTGGCTTAACTACAAGGAGCATTTTCTTTTTCTCTGAGAGTCTGTCTTTTAGGCTTGAAAGATTATACAGCCCACCCCTCCACCCCCCCAGCACTGTTGTAATTGTCTGACTTCGTGGGAGATTCAGCCTGAGATCTTACATTCTACTGCCTTTCATGCGCTAACCTTGACTTAACAATACTCCATCTCTTCAGCTACAGACCAGAACTTTAGTCTCCTGGTTCTGAACAAAGACTGTAATTACAGACACACTCTCAACGTATGGGTGTTTTGTAAGCATACATCTTAAAGGCGTTCTTAAACCAGGAAACGTCACACCACAGCTAATCTGTGTTTGTCTTCGCTGTTGATCACCTTGTTTTGTAAACTGTAATCCTCTTCTTGGACGCTTAGTTGGTTCTATTTCGTTCTGTCAGACCACCAAAGGCCCCAAGTTACATCTGTAACTTTTGTTTCTCTGCCATACTCCTAGTTATTGTGGGCTACTCTCTGTCAATGCTCTTCAGCTCTGGGTAGCAATCACTGCTGGTCGATGAACACAACACTAAAGATGCCAGGTCCAACAAAATATATGCAAAAAGCATCAATAGTCATACATTTGCATTCATTCCTTTGCAAATGTACACAAGGGCAAAAACAGGCACCTCAGAGTTCAGATGAATGTGTTGTATAACTGCAACTGCTTTTGGTGTTCTCCTTTATGAACAGTGAGGCGGCCCCAGAAGGAAGGGAGTACTGACTATAGGGAGAGTGAGCGATGCAGACTAAGACAATAAGGATAGCGGAATGGTTGTCATCCGTCAGAGTCGTCCCTCAGCACTGTCCTGTGTCTGCTCAGTGTCCGCTCATGACATCCACGCAGGAGAAACTAATCTGTCGTCCATGAGAGGGCCCCAGCCTTGATACCGGATCAGCTGAAGTGAAACACATCAGGCTGCTGACACGCCACTGTTTCTCCCAGGGAAAAAAAATGAAGCCATCACTCACCGACACAAGCCGGCAAAATTACAAACTCTCAACCTTCTTCAGAAATGTCTTTCATCTTTCCAGGGCTTTTTTTTTTCTCCTTCTGAGCGTCCGCCTCTGCCTTTGTGAGATGCAAATAATAACACACAAGGGCAAATTCCCGATTTTAAAGCTTGAAATTATAACTGCGAAACTGTAACGATATCCGTGACTCAACCTTTAACTCATTCACATTGCGTAGAGAAGTCGATTAAACCAGGCAGGAAGGTGTTTGGTAGACACATGGCTCTGCTGAAATCATGACAGACAGGTGGCTGCTTTCAATCCCAGCTACAGTGGGATGGTGAATTGCTGCTGTAGGGTGATTACAGCTGGCTGGTTTATAACGGAGTGAACATGAAACCCTCCCCCTGAACAATGAGTTTCCAGTCACAGCTTAGCAACTCTAAATGTGCGTGGCAGGCAAGCTTTGGATTTCCTTGTTTTAGCAAAATTGGAAAAACTAAGTCAGAAGTAAAAGAACTGGACATAAAAATGTGTTTATCTGCCCCGACATAAGCTAAGATTGTTGTTTAGCTTACCACCTAGGGACAGAAATACTCTTACTCTTAGTTCATCAGGTTACGTGTTGAGCTGTACTTCAAGCAAACCTTACATGGTTCCAGTGTTGATCCATGGAGGTTTGATCCCATTATTGATTATACACTGATCAGGCATAACATCATGTCCAATATTGTGTAGGTCTACCTTGTGCCTCCAAAACAGTTGTGACTCATGAGAGAATGGACATGGTGCTTCTGAGGATGTCCTGTGGTGTCTGGCAAAAGAATGTTGTTAGTGGGGGCCTTTGGATCCTGTGGTTAGGAGGATCCTCTGTGGATCAGTTTGGGATCTAGTGAATTTGGAGGCCAGGTCAACACCTTGTGCTGTTCTTCATGTCCCTGTCCCTTCAGTCTCTGTGTCAGACTGCATCCTGCTGGGGATGGCTGCTGACCTTAAAGTTGCAACCAGCTGGTCAATGATATTCACTCCTCCTGTCAGTGGTCATAACGTTTTGCCTGATCGGTGTATATTCATCAGTTGGGGAAGTTTTGGGATCAGTAACCCCTGTCAAGGTTGTACAGAATTCCAGTCACCAAAAACACTTTTCCACATCCAAAATGCTCTTTTTCTTAAAGAGGAACTTTTTCACTTGTCATACTTCTTCTTCCTACTTGAATCAGCAATTTTGAGGATGCCGACTTTCAGCACGACGTTAAATTTAAGCCTTAACGTGTACAGAATGTAGCTTTCAAGTGCACACTTTAAAAGCTTCAATGAAAACTGCATTGTCAACTGACAACTGAAGGAGCCATGGTAATTATCTAGGTAGTTACGAGGGAAGAAAGTCGGTGACACTTGTGGTTTCAGACAGAATTCATGTCTGCAATAGTGTCAGTAACGATCACTTTGCGGTATCTGCCAGATTTATCATTGTAAAATCCACTTCTGCATTCGTGTGGTGCAGGAATAATCAGATGAATAAATTGACAAGTGGGGAAATTAACTTGAACGCCTACACAAGGAGACGTCATACACACAGAAACATGGCGGGAGGAAGTAACACTAACCAAAACTTGGTTTAGTAGAAGCACCTAAAACCAAGAAGCACATTACAGAAAAACTAGTCCCAACTTGAGAAAAGAGACCATCTGAGAACCATGTGTATGCACAATATGAATCCATCGACGGATTAGTTTGACCAAGGCATCAAGCTGCTGGGTTACGATCAACCCAGTTCCTTGTGTAAACCACCTGGTAATATTAACTGTGTGTTAATGCAGTAATATTACATGACGGCACACTGTATTATTGAGTGGAGAGTACAGCCCCATGCTGGGCAAGAAAAAGAGAGGCCATGTTTTATAAATTGCCCATTTTGCTTGAAGGGCGATTAAAAATACATGTCTATACGAGAAATTATGCAGATGATGAAATGTTTGGCTTTTCATTCAGGCATGTGAAAGTGATACGAAGGAAAAACAGCTGCAACAGCTTCAAGACTAATCACTGGCTGTACATGACAAGAGAGGTCTTTAAATCAGCGCAGATCTTGAGTAATTAACTCATCGCTATCATTACGCCATGATCACTGATATGAAACAAGCCAGTATGTTACATAAAAGCCCATTGTGAACGCTTGGCTAAATCATATATGCATAATTTGTCTCTCGTAATAACGGCAGATAGAGATCTTAACATGAGAGCCGTTACGACACAGAGAAGGTGGGGAGACGCTGGGAAAGCCGCGCACCTCAAACATCCATCCATTCCGTGTATTGCCGGGATTAATTCTCCTTATCTGCGCGTCACAGACGAGACTTCCAGGTGAGTGTCACCAACATCTGCCGCGTCTCTCAATATAATCCGAATCGTCAAATGTCAGGTGTATCTGACGGCTGTGATGCTCAAAATCTACAAACATGCTGACATTCTGCCCGAGCAGGGGGAGATGAAGGAAGATCTCAGACAACATGGCAGGGCAGGCTTTTTTATTGAGTAGCAGGGAGGCGACATTAGCGTGACAGCGAGACAGCGAGCGAGAGGCAAGTTCAAGCATCGACTTCAGATGAGCAAACACACATTAGGGCATTGTCGGCTGTCGTGCAAGAAAAGTCTAAAATGAAAGGACTGCTGTGGTGCTTACTTGTTTGCATACACAGTCTCCATACATGTTTTACCTGCTGTACCTTGCTCATACACATACATTTATATGTCGTGTTTGGCAGTAACACATCATGTGCCACAGTAGTGAGCTGCTTTTCAGGAACGAGAAGTGTGACGGATTAACATCTGAAATTGGGTACACTATAGTTCTAGTAAATCCCAGTAACACTTCAGCTGGTTCGGTTGACTTGTTCGCTGACTTGACAGGAATCTAAAGCTTCTTCTGTGTGCTTTCAGAGGATAGGTGGCTGCAGGGTGTACTAGCTTAGGAAAAGAGCAGGGGCTCATTTAACCCATCCAGGCTGGGGGAAGGCTTATGTTCCTGCTCAAGGCACCACAGCCGTGGACGAAGAACCTAAAGTTTCTTCTCTAGCTACTAGTCCAAAATTTAGCTTTTAGCGTTCAGCCTGAGCATGATCAGCAAATATGTCCTAGCCTTCAGCTGCCGCAAGTTCAAAATCTGCAGTTCCATGAATGCCCACTGGAGTCTCACTATGAAACGGAGTCGATCTTCATATAACGCAATATTAAAATATCAATTTAGAGCAGAAACAATCATGTTTACAGCCTGTTCAAACATCTGTTTTTACGTGACAACTGCTTATGGAGTAATTTTTTTTGTAACTTATCCACTGAAATTGCAATAAGGCTTAAATTTATCTCAAAACAAAGGGCACGGCCCCTTTGATAGACATGTTGGTGCCATCATTAGTCACTAGCCACCTGCCTAGGCCTCGTCCGCTTGCCTCAAACCGACTCTCCGCCTGGTTGTCTATTTTTGAATTTGCCGGGAGTTACATGGAAACAGCCCACGCCACCCAAAAAGCGAGCTTCATCTTATGTCTCCCATTGTTATAAAACGTAGTCTTTCTACATTTGCGCGTGAGGGCCTTTTAAAACAGCCCTGTGCTGAGGAACAAGAGTTAAGAAAGGAGCAATGTAACTCATTTAGTTTGTTGTTGAGAGAGTTTTTTAAATAACTTTTGCAAATCTCTTCACGCTGCGCCAGTGTTTTTTTTAGAGCCTGTCACCAGTAAAGCTCATGATGTGTGTGGAGTGCTAATCGATTGCTCTGAGTCTGATGCAAATAATAAATCTCTATCGACTGACACTCCATCCCTTTTGGGCGATCATCATCTCAGAGGAATCTCGGTGTCCTTTGCCCAAGCCGTGGACATCAATACACACATCCACCGCGGTGGTAATTATCTTATGACGGCCTCTTGCTTAAAGAAAAGTTAAATGCCGTCCCCCGGGAACAAACAGTCCATGCATGTCTGAGAGATGGACAGTGGGAGGAGGGCGTATTGAAGAAAAACCTACACACACGCACACACACACTCACAAACACACATCCACCGACCAAGAGAGCTGGCGAACGCGCGTCACGGCCCGCCCACACATACACCCACAAATACACACACCAGTGCTCTCCAGATGGATGGCAAGTTTGATAATGGCTGAAATGAAGAAGTGGATCACTGGAGTCTGTCCTCTTCTTCGACAGTTATGACTTAAAACTCCTCAGAGAAGTGAATCATATTGAAGTGCGGAGATGAACAATCAACGTGGGATACAGCAGAGGAGCGCGCCGAGGCTGGGCACACCTCGGTGAGCCTTGTTTACTCTGCAGCCGAGTGGAGCCGGACTTTTAGGATGAAGAAATTGTTTAAAACGCGTTTTAAGCAACGTTTCTTCCCTCAAAAGCTCACGGCTGAGGCAAAAAACTAAATTTCTGATGTTGAAAAGAACACATTTTCAGAAAGTAAATGATATAAATTCACTCTCTTTTATTAACAAGGCTATAATTTGAGGCAATGTAGCCCAGAAATATAGCCTGCAGTGATGCTAACCACTTATCTGGTTAAAATAGCAAATTTAACTGAAACGCTGATAATCTCTGGCCCTGGCTGCCCTAATAAAGTCTGTCTCTATAATACTGAAATTAAACTTGCCTACAAAATAAAAGTCTAAATAAAACCCTGCGGCACTCTTGATACATAATTTGCACTTTAACAAGCCGAGGTAACGGCGTTCACAGTTTTTCCCGATGGCAGAAAAACAACAACCCAAAAAAAAAAAAAAAAAAGTATTTGTTGAAAGGAGTCGAAGCTCATACGTCGCTTTACCATCTGCGTCCCGGAGCCTATAGACTGCTTACATTTGACAACTCTGACTGACACGTTGCCAAAAGTGACTCAAGGCCTTGGTTTTTTTCAGCTGGCGTAATTAACACTGAAGCTAATCTGATGTCAGGCTTTTTGGTGACAACCTCTAATGAAACACGTTGTGTCTGTTACTTCCTCCCACTAATCAGAAACAAGACAGACCTATTAAAGCTTGGGCCTTTGTTCTTGAAATGTCTCAGATGTGTGGCTGTCACTCGCCTTGAAGCCTCTGTCTCGCAGTCGGGTTTTTCTCCGTGCTTTGTCAGTGCTCATTTAAGACCCTTCAGGAACATTTAAGCGTTGGCTTCAAAGTGTGAAGGGAACGACTTGTACCGGTGACGAAGAAAGGACTGATAGTAATAATCAGAATTGGGAAAATATGAAACGAGAGAGAGAAAAGGAAGAAAGTCCCAGTTAGAGAGGATATAAAGGGGGGGCTGGGTGGTTACCGCAGCATGTGGCATGTGAGTGGAGTAGCGACAGACCACCCAGAGACACCGATGAACTCAAAGTAAATGGGAGGCCACCGCAGCTTAGTCGGCGTTAACTCTAAAGCCCTGAAAAAACAGCTTTTCCCTCTGAGGCATGGAGCAGCACCATAAACAAACTTTAACTGCTGCATCTGTATCTGAAGCCTTCTTTACTGTGGTGCCACGCCATCCCCGCCTGTCTCCCCTCTAATACGGATACTTCCACTTAACAACATAAACAACTTGTCAATTAGCAGGCTGCTTGTACAAACATTTACAGCGTTCAATTCACCAGGGGTGTGGCTGGCTGAGACTGTGCGGTGCACCGACTCGAGCAGGAGGGAATAGCTGGGAGGACGGTGTTTGTGCTTCTTAGCGAAAACTGTAATTGAACTCCGTGCATGCGTCTGTGGGAGTTCTGCTTTTGCAGACAGCTGAAATTTGCTGTAAAGCGCTGATCGGCTTTGTGGATTGGAAGTTCATTAACGTGTCTGATGCGCTGATCCGCTGATAAAGTCGAGGGGGATGAGAGCATAAACACAAACAGAAGTTTTGCAGGACAGAAAGAGGGAAAAAGTTTTAGAAGACAAGAAAGAAAGAGCTACTGAACAGTAGACCAGTAGAAATAAGGCGACGCCGAGAGTCAGTTGGAGTGAGATAGGAGAATGAATCCAAGGGACGACAAAGCTGAAAAAGAGACAACCTGTCTCTACGAACGCTGCACTCACCGTCAGTGGAGCAGCCGGTGGATCCGTCGCTGGAGCAGTAGCGCATCTCGATCCTCTGCCTCCCCACTTCCAGCAGGCTCGGGTCCGGGATGCGGGCTTTGCACGTGTAGCGGAAGCGCTGCTCGTAGTGGCCGCCGTTGTCCGAGATGTTGACGGGCGTCCACGGGGTCCAGGGCGTGGTCTTCTTGAGGTCAGGACACGGCAGGGTGTTGCACGACTGGTACTCCTGCGCGGGGACGGGAAACATTTCAAAACGCTTAGTCAGGAGCTTAATTTGGTGCTGAGCGCTTTCCCAAATAGGTGATTTGTAAAGTAAGAAGAGATAATCATAATCCATTAAAGTAATAATTAGTGCTGACAAAAAAATAATAAAAAATTCCTTGGTGTATTTTCCAAGCATAATTATGGACAGGACAATGGCTTTTGAAATTCTTTCCAGTGACTGGTTTGAAATTAAACAGCGTATTATATGAGGAAATAAACAGCCTTTTCAAAGCTTTCGTCATCGCTCATGCTTGAAAGCCTCTTAATTTCAGTTCTGGCCGGTTTACTGTAGTGTATACGTTACCAGATCCCGGGCCACTCATCCCCGCCCCCAAAAATAACTGTCACAAAACCAACCAAGCCCTGCTCGCCTGGCCCGAACGTAGCCTGCCATTCTGCCTGCACGCACTGACTGGGGATACATCCCCATTAGGCCGCTTGCTGAACATGGCAAGAGGCAAACAGGCAAAGCGGAAAAGGTCATTGATCAAGTTTAATTTATAACCAAGGGGAGGAGGAGCGGCGTCGCCCAGGACTGGAAGAGACAAAGAAAAGGTGTAGCGGAAGAAGGAGAAGAAGACGATGATAATGGCAGGCGTCCTCGCGTCAGCGTCTAGCTTTGGGAGGCGGGCGGTAAAAATGAAAAACAAAGCACTGAAGCTTTCACAGTGCCATAAGTACGTATATACAGATATATATTCCCTCCGCCTCAGCCAATTTGGATCATTGGTCCAAAAATAATCTATTTCTTCTGTGGCGCTATTATATTTGATGATGTGATTGAAGAAAATAATAGGCCAGCCTGACCCCTTTTTCTTTTTTGTGCCCAGTGAAAGAAATAAGAAGATGGGGACGGGGGGGTGATACAATTGAAGCAAATGACACCGTAGAAGAGAGGGTGAGACGGCTGCCGTTTTCCTTCCTTCGCTTGTTTATTTATGCTGAATAGGACTTGAGCGACTGCCAGACCTTGGCAAAATAAGATAAGAGTTCCTTTCTGCACATCCGTCAGCCTGTCGCTTGGGATACGGTGACAGGTCAGCTGAGGAGAGGAACTCTTTACATTATACAGTATACAGGCCAATTTTTCACCATCTCACTTCCTCTCCCCCTCCTCTCTCATGCTCTCACTTTGAATCCATCTGTCTTTATATTTCTTTCTCCCTGTTTTTTTTTCTCTCTCCCCCACGCTGCTCATAACTCACCTTGTGTCATCTCTATCTCCCTGTTTCTTTTTCCCTCCCGTATCTCCGTTTCATCTCCCTCCGTCTCTCACTTTCCAGCCTCCCCTTCCATCTCCCTCCCTCTGCCTCTCATCCCCGGGGTACCAAGGTTAAAAACACGGGGAGGATTTAGATTCTGTTAGGGCCCCGTGATGAATGAGGGTGTCACCTCCACCGCACTTCCTGCCCCTCTCCATCTACGGCCGCAATCATCCCCAAGACATTAATATTTAACATGGTCACGCGTCGCGGACCCAGCCCACGATCCGTGATTATCAGCCAATAACGAAAAGAAGAAAAGGAGAAAAAAAAAAAAAAGAGTCGACCTCGGCGTCTCGCCACCAAAACCAACACGTGGCACAAATGAGGGGGGAAAGGCAAACGATCTGTGGGTGTTTGTTGTGCGAGTTGTTGATGGTGGCCAAACACAGTAAATATTTAATGAGCCTTGTCTGGTAAGCGTTTCTCTCTGTACTCTCTGAGGATTAGTGTCGATGCACAGGGCTAAGGAGATAATTACTGGGTTTAAAGCTAAACCTCATTCATGGTCTCTGAAGGAATCCCCATCAACTACAGTTAAAGTATATACAGTTCACAGAAGGTTGGCCAGTATATACTCTATGCAGCCTCATAAAAAGACACCAAGTCTTTATATAATATCTTTACTGTGGACTCATTAAATCGATGGTCCCATATAAAGACCCCATAAAATCAGTAGTAGCAGTAGTAGGGGTCAGGTTTCCACCATGGCATGGACTGAAAGAAAGATGAATGAGCTCTCCATGATGTCATCCACAGGACTCCTTGAAGAACGGTTTTGAAGCTCAGAGGGAAGCCTTCGGCTGTCAGTCTGGCCATGTCTGTTTCACTGGTAATCCATAACTGGGAAAGGAGGTTGAGTGTGAGTGGAGCTTGGCAGGTGGCGCTGAGGCAGACAGCTGGGGAACTGTGGTGGCTGCCACATGTCACTCAGAGTGGCACATTTAAAAAAAAAAAATTAACGGTTGGTAAAAATGTAAATAGGTGAGTTCTATGACCGGGTTGTAAACATGCTTATTCCTGCTGTGAAGCTGAGCATTTCAGCATGGAGGTGTGTTCAAGGAACGGCGGCTTTTGGCACTTCATGCTGGCATAATTCATTTTTCAGCTTTGGAGGTTGCCATTGGGTCTCCCACTGAGGTTAGAATGATTCAAAACAAACAAACAAAAAAATAAAACGCAAACTGTCACACTGTTGCACACTTCATACAGAGACCATTATGTATCTGACTTAAAATCACAACCACTTATATGATTAAAAACATGTATCGACCACTGAGGGAAAATAATGATTTGGATGACTCGTGCATCAATTTGGCGACAGGCCAGACCATATAAGGACCCTTACATACTTGACGTGCACCTCCCCCACAGATATAAATATGCACTGCAGTGACACAGACTGCAAGAGCTGTGATTGGTCCGGCGTTGGCAGTAGCGTCTCTCCGCTTAAGTATTTCCTGCTGCTTCTCTATCTCCACAATTTTCGAATTGATTGCTTTGGATCAACAAAGATGGAACACACTGAGGAAGGTTAACTGAGGAGGTTCAGACACAAACGTTTGTATCGTCTGGAAAGTTTCAGCCGCCATTGTTGAAAATGAAGCAGGAAGTGGAAACAAAAACTGCCAAAAAGGACACAGTGGTGACTAGCGCTTGGGTGGTGTTTTTACAGAGCGAGCCAGACTGACTAGCTCACACCTACGTAGGCTACATGCGTAGGTTACAGCGTCTATGTCCCACAGTACCTTAAATGAGCCTTTGGGAAGAGAGGTTCATGATATCCTGCTGTGCTATTAGGTGTACTTTATAGCTTAAAGAGATGTTTGACAATGTAGTGATGCGTTAGCGATCAAGCTAACTTAAATTATATGGAGGAAAAAAATTTGGAGGAAACAAAAATAGCTTTACAATATCTGTCCTGGGATCCGAGTGCTCAGCTAACTCAACATGCATACAAAACACACATCTCAGAGTTAATTGGTGATGCTAAATTGGCCGTGGGTGCGCTGGTGAGTGCTTATTGGTCTCTTTGTGTTACCCCAGTGACAGACATGTAAGGGTGTCAAACTCGTTTTTGCTCAGTACAGCCCAGCTTGATCACAAGAGGGTGGGACTAGTAACATAATAGCATAATAATCTATAAATAACGACAACATTGATACATGTTGCGCCCCCTAGTGGACATATTGGGAATAGCATGATCTTCAATTTAGTTTTCACACAAATTTATCCCACGGGCCAGATTGGACCCTCTGATGCGACTGTTTGACCCACGGGATCAATGTAAACAGTAACAGATAATGGATATAATGCGGGATTCTTTGAATTACAAAAAAATGAGGGAGAAACTTCAACAAAAGGAAAAGAAGAGAACTCGTTCTTCCAAGAAGCAAAGACAAACGTAAAAGATATGGTAGGCTAATACGGTCAGGCTAATAACTGGCTTTATAAAACAAATTTATCACCCCTACCACCTGCAGGGTCTATATCATGATTATTATTATTATTTTTATTTCCTGGTGCTGACAGCATTACATCCAGGTCTAAATGTTTAAATATGGAGGTGCAGACCTTATTAGGTCTTATTGCAATAAAAAGCAGCCCTGTTGCATGTGAATATACCGTGGCATAATGATAATAAAAATAATAATAAAAAAGTCTCTGAATAATGCATTAAAAGTGGACCAGAGGATGTGAAAATAAACATCAGTCCATAAACAGAACCCCAACGCACATATACACATACACCTAGAAACAAATAAATCCAATCACCATTCAAATGACATTCACTGTGTCGGAAAAGTTGTAGGCATACATTACATGCTGACCACTGTAAGAGTGTCTCAACAATAAACAGAGAGCCGTATCTGGAACATTTAACCGAGCTATTGAAATGTTATCTTGTTGCTTCTGGCCGACACGGTGAGCTAATAAAACTACGCAATGCAACCGCAAGACAAGAAAACCTGCACACTTCACTCGGCCGCTCTCAATTTCAGAGAAAGTGAGAACACGGCGGAACGCAGTCGAATGTGACAAGTGGCATGTGGAACACAAAATTGGATTCAATTAGTCCGTTAATTTTGACTCGCACCCCTCCAGCACCTCCTCCCCGGGCAGAGCAGAGCGACGTGCATTATGGCCGAATGGGGAGCAGCGATTTTATGCTGTGAAACACCTTTAACAGGCAGCTGCTCGGAGACCGCAGGCTCTGTAATGGGTTTCTGGCTGGAGCTCAGGAGGGCCGGGTGGGAGGACGCTTGATAGCATCTTTAGTGCCTCACCCAAACAAGCCGCTTGGCCGGTCAGTGTGGAAGTAGACGTGTGTGTGTGTGTGTGTGTGTGTGTGCATATGCAAAGCTGTCAACTTGACTATTGAGTGAAACTTTCTGCCATAGCCTGGCGCCCCGGCACTGTCTGTGGGGAAAGTGCGTGCGTGTTTATAAGTTTATGCATGGCTGAGTTATGGATTCAGGCAGCTCCTATCTCATTCTGTCTCCATCCACAGACCTCTCTGCTTATTTTTTTTCTCTTTTCTTGGTGTTATAGGCTGAGGGGATACAAGTTGAGAAGAGAGAAAAAAATATAAAAAATGAAGAGAAAGAAAGTCTGTGTGTGTGTCAGCACAGTGTCGGCACAGTGCTGGGGAAGTATAAGTCCTCAGCCTCTCTCCCTTATTTTTACGGAAGAATGTATGAATACGGAGTGGAGGGTGAAATACATCGCACGTCTTAACTTCTGCGTATGTGCATGAAATACAGAGTGTGTGTGCGTAGGTACAAAAGGGGCTCTGTGGTGTCTGGCCAGCTGTGGGAGGTGAATAATAAGAAGTCGTGCCTCTCCAGCCTCCTACCATCATTACGCTCATTATACTTCTTATTGGACTGGGAGGGCCGCGAGTGTGTGTGAGAGGAAGGTATGTGTACGCTGGTGAATATAAAGACGGCTACATTTACACACTAGTGACCTGGCGTTTGAGTGCACGGTCCACGGGTGACGAATCCCCCCAGTGCTTACATCTTTATCTGCCGTGGCCAAGGCCGCGGAGACGGAGTCCTAATGTTCTTCAAGTCCCGGTGACACATCAGTTCAATTGGCAGCGCCGACCACAGCACACTTTGTCAAACACTCACTCCTCTCTCTCTCTCTCTGCCAGTCTGACACCCTAATGAAGCCTGCACTGGGCCAGGAGCAGGCTACACACCGGTGAGCACACTAACACCCAACAATGCAAAAAAAACCCCAAAAAACACACAAGTGTGCTCACACATCCGCCTGCCTACACAAACACCGCGTACTTAACTTTCATTTCACATTTTCACAGCCCGGCTGCAACAACCGAACTCCTCGCAGGTAAACAGAACAGCTCTCTATTTTATTAGGCAGCCGTGTGCGTCGTCAGTTCTGCATGGCCCGCATTTGACTTATTTTAACTCCGGGAGGCAGATTCGACAGAGAAGAAAAGGTTTCTTTTGATCCTCGGATATGAGAGATATTTGATGTGCTTTACTGTACAAAGTAGGAGACACCACAGTGAATGATATATTCATGAAGACAGCACACGTCTCAGGCAACATTTTCTTTTATCTAATACCAGCATTGACTTTAAAGACAGAGCCAGTTCCTCTCATAAACTGTGTTTTTACAACATGTGCTGTAAGTGTAAAATCTTTTTACCATAATAGCGTCGTAGAATGTTATCCATTAACTAAGAGCAGATGTGCAGAGCGTTGTGAAGGCATGTGTTACTTAGTCTGATAACAAAATGCAGCGCTAATATCTGACTTTAATAAAACCGAGCTTGACTCTAGACAGAAAAGTGGAAACACAATACTCTCAATGTGTATGTTTGGGCGAAAATCAGAGATGAAAGAGGCGACGGCTCACCATGGGCCCAGAAAGGCCGTTCATGAAGTATTTATGTTGGCCTTTAGTGAACATGCTGCTGAGAATCTGATTAGAGAATTAGAATCCAACGGAGGTTTTTGGAAAGCATAATTGATTTCATGAAGCCGGGGCTTATTTACCCTTGTTTACTGAAGATGAAGTTTATTATTGGAAGCCATGTCTAATTGAATCTTTTTTATAATTACCTTCAACCAGGATTCATACGACCGTTTCATAGAACGACTGTTTGTTCTGAATATCTTTAGATAAACTCGGCGTATCATCTCCACAGTGACGATCGCCGGTTTCAACACAGCGTGTGAACTGCATCTAAGGGGAAATACGACAATTACTTTTCTTTCTGCGGCTCCTTTCTAGAATAGACAACCTCTTATGAATTATGAGTCACTGCTTCAACACTGCCCGAAAAAAAATATTATTTTGCTTCCAATGCATCCAAGGTTAACTGAATGACTGACTGACTGGGCGCACTCGTTCTTTTACAGCGGGATTCTGGAGTCGTCACACAGGAGGAGACGGGGTTAAGAACTGTACTAGCGGTGGAGGGCATCGTCGTTGCTGGGACGCTAGAGACTCAGTTGTTTATTTCCAGCCCAGATTTTGCCAGCAGCTCTGGGGATTCAAACAGTGCAGATACAGTGAAACGAGATAGACGTGCTGCACGGACCAGGGCTCAGACTGATGAAGTTGCAGTCATGTGGCCTTTTGAATCAGCAAAATTTGGCCCTGAACGCCTCAGGATAAAAAATACTTTTTATTAAGGCCGAAGCTGATGTTCTTGGCAATGACACACGGGCGTTCGTCTCAAGAAGCATTTTGTTTTCAGTGTAACAGCGTTGCATGGTAAAAAACTTTGTCCTTGACCTGAATCCCTGCTAACTTCACTTCAGCTAGTGTGTATCTGCCTGAGGTATCAGCAAAGAAACTTGAGGGATCAATAGAGTCACAAAAACAAGTAACAACAGCATAGATTTTTTTGTTTTTGCCCAGCGATTCGCTTTACAGCATGCTAGGAGTCTTATTGACAACGCTACAATAGGATTTGTATCACAGTGCAGCTTTGTGCGCCGTTCTAAAAGTTCCAAAAGTCTTGCGAATCCTCTGCGTGACATGTCTCTTAAACTTGGAGCAGATGTAAGCTCATCGTTGTTAAAGTCTGGCACACACCTGGAGCTGACCACAGGTGGCTGCAACCATACCTAATCCTTTAAGGTAAACGCTCAGATGAACATGCGCGCATCAGTGTACGAGACGCAGAGTGCGCTCCGTTCAGGTCTCAGTGGGAGGCTAAATCTAAAAGAGTAGCTGTGATGACAGAAGCTGCAACGTGTGTGTGGTCTCCTTCTGTTTAATTAAATATCGATGTGTCCGGGGGAAGAAACGCAGACAGATGGCACTTAAAAATGAACTCCATCACACTTCTTGGGTACTTGATGAAATTAAAAGAACATATTCCGATCGTCTGTCGAGCGAGGAAATCTTCAAGGTTTGAAAAACCTAAAATTACAGCCAGCTAATAGTGAAACGCCTTGAAGATGTACCTGCTTAGAGAGCACACAGGCCATTGTTATACATTAACAGCTGTGCCATTTAGCCGCTTATCAGAGTTGTAAATGAAAGGCAGCAAATGTTTCTTTGATCAGAGTAAATATGCAGCTAAAACACAAGCTGTCCAAATAAAAGTCCTTCTTGGCGATGAGGTGTCTGTGAAGTCTGCATGTAATTACAACTCTGGTGGCTGCGCCGGCCCCAATTAAGTCCATGTCACAATGCTAGAAGACAGGGAGTCGATGAGAAAACAAAACAAAGGAAAAAGGAGACAACAAGTCAAAGTCCAAGAGCAAAAAGGAGGATGAAGGACAGGCAGAGTATTGTGTTAGGAGATGATACTCGTTTGACCTTTCCCACTGACCTGGCTCAGCTCTGTCCCCTCCTCTGACAGCAATAAAAAACTATACCCAACATCTCCAGCAACTGGGACTGAGCACTTCTCCAAACTGAGGATGCGTCATAAATAAACAGCGGTGATGAGGTGCCTGAAGGTGGGACATAGACTCCATAACCTACACATGTAGCCTGCAGTCTGCACTGTTACATTTCTGGGTCTGGGCTGACGCTGTAGCGTTAAACTGATGTAGAAGTATAAACTGTGCATGATCGGTGTCAGGTTTCCTCACCCCAGGACGATTCAGTGAAGATAATAGTCGCTGTGCAACGGCAGAAATAAAGACAGCTGCCGTCATGTGGATGTTTATGTGTGTGAGTGAGAAAGCGGGACGTGCAGCACTAGATGATATGGTGTCACTGCTAAATTGCTACTTAATGGGAGGTCAGTCTTTTCATTTTGGGTGTTCTGCAGCCAGGTACTAATGTGTCACGGGCAATTATCAGATACTATATGTGTTCTTGGGGTGGCAGGGCCTTGTGTGGGATGTTTCGTAATGCCGGTAGTGTATTATTTAGCTTCACCACGGGCCATTACACAACCTGTGGGCTGTGTTTTTCCTGCTAAATGTGCTTTTTCCACAGTGGATTGATTTTTTCTGAGAACAAATCTCGTCCGGCATCATTTCAATTTTAAAAAACTGAATGTCTGAGTCCAGTCATTCTTTCCACATGCATACAGAAGTAAAGAAAACGCACATCGTTTTGTGCTTAAACAGTCCAAAAAATGTGCATCTTTGACAAAATGACAAAGACACAAACAAACAAAAATACACTTCAAGGATGCCATGCATCCACAAGGCCCTGACCTATATTCTTTAATCCATTTCCAAGAGGGACATGAGACGCTACAGCTATCATGTTCATTCTCTTATTTTTACCAGGACTGTAGATGAGGGAGTGTGTGTCTGTGTGTGTATGTGAAAATAGCACCAGAAATAACACAAGCATCACATCATTCTGTCAACAAGGCTCGTATTTCAACACTTCCTTGCATCATCTGTGCTTTGGAGAAAGCTTTGTGGCAGAAAATAAGCCTGTTCATATGTGCAGTGGTTACTGTGTGTGCGTGCGCGTGGTATTAAATAGGTCTTGGTAATAAATCTGATGGCTGCTGCCATACATAAATATAGCCAGGGGATTTGGTCGTGTTAGATGTTCCAGTTTCATCACAAGTGACTGTTCGCCGCATCAAATGGCTCAGGCTTAAGCGCGGTTTATGCCTCTGCGGGACGTAGACGGCGTAACCCACGCACACATACCCACACTGACCCGGCTCAGCCTTCTCCCAATAACAATTGACAATTGACAGCAATAAAAACAATCTCCAGCATCTTCAGCAACTGAGACTGAGCACTTCTCCAACCTGAAGATGCATTATAAATCACAGTAATAAAGTAGTGCTGAGGTAGTGAAAGGCTTATTGAAAGCACTGCTTAATGTAGATGGAGTAACCTACGCACGTAGTCTACATTTACTTCCTGCTTCATTTTCAACAATGCCAACTAAAACTTTTGCAGACATTTTGTAAAAATGCTTAGAAACAATCAATTCAACAATTGTAGGTATATGCTACTACCAAGCAGACAATCACAGCTCTTGCGGTCTGTGTCGCCGTGACACGTAGTTACATTTCTGGGGAGGTGTTAGAGTTAGAGTCTGCGTACGTCCTGGGCTGTCGTCGTAGTTACAGCGTCAAATTGACGCCCCTCAACAACTGGTTGGGTGAAAGAAAGACGGAGAGACTTCTCAGAGGTTTCGTTTTTAAGCGACATACCTGACCACACCCGGGACAGTCATTGCCGTTCTCGCAGGTCCTGCGTCGCGACTGGATGCCTCCGCCGCAAGGAACGTTGCAGCGTTCCCATGCCGACCATGCCGACCAGTAGACGTGTGGTGGGCAGGGCAGGTGTTCATTACAGTACCTGGGAAGAGAGGACGCTTGTTAAATAAAGCAGGGAGCACAACCACGGACTTTGAGAAAGCAACGATATATTTCATTATCTTCACATATTTTCTACTTTAGCCACCCATATTCATGTTACAGTTATACACTGCCTGGACAAAAAAAAAGTCACCACCTGAATTTAACTAAGCAAATAGGTAGGAGCCTCCTATTGGATAATTACTGCATGGGTGTATATCTTTAAGCTGGCAACAAGTTATTTAAGCCCAGCTGATGCAATGAGCAGCTTCTCATTTCTTAAACAACCATGTCTGATGACACATCCTGTGGTCGTGGAGAAGATGTTAGTCTGTTTGAGAAGAGTCAAATCACTGGCATGCATCAAGCAGAGAAAACATCTAAGGAGACAGCGGAAACATCTAAAATTGGGTTAAGAACTGTCCAACGCATTATTAAACACTGAAAGGATAGTTTGGAACCAATGCATCAGGGTAGGAAGATGAAGTGATGCTCCCATCATGCCTAGTGTCTACTGTACAAGCCTGTGGGGGCAGTGCTATGATCTGGGGTTGCTGCAGTTGCTCAGGTCTAGATTCAGCAACATTATGTGTCCAAAGAATGAGGTCAGCTGACTCCCTGAATATACTGAATGGGATTCACGGGCCTCAGATAGTGAGAGGCATGAGACATTTTCACACATGGATTGTCCACCACAGAGTCCAGACCTTAGACTCTCCCATCATCAATACAAGATGTTGGTGAAAAATGAATGTAACACTGGATGGAAATAAATTTGGTGACATTGTAGACGCTTTTGATGGGGACTTTGTTTGTGGCCGTGCAGTGTATAATAGACATTAAATGCAGACTTGCTGTTGTTTTTAAATGATGAAATTGAATGAAGGGTATCAGACCATTTTAACATAGTCATGCCTTTCCAAGAGTTGTGTCTAATTGTATACATAGCCAAACAACCGACAATCTGCCACCGAAATGAACAAAAACAATTATAGCCATCAGATATAAAGCTTTAAAATCCCCAAAGGGAAAGAAGTAAGCTTGAGACCCGGAGTTTATTCCACTTAATTAGCCCTGGAGGCACTGCAACAAGCTGTTCAAACAACACTGGCTTGTCCTGCTTCAATGCAAACAGCTCGTCAGCTACCAAGTTTCATGCTTGTGGTCGTCCGTTGAAGTCCAGTGTTACTCTTCAGTACAGAACTCTTGTCTCTCTTTGGTCTTCAACGTCTCCTGAGAAAAATATCTGGCTCCGAAGCTGATAAATGATCTGCTGTGTTTACTGGATGCTTGTCTTGTCTCTGTCAAGCAGCAGCAAGACTGAAAAATGAAACTGACTTGGAAGTGACAAAAAACAACTCGCATGAACTCTTGAGGCCGGCTCCAAAAATTGATTTAATTTGAGGGGCCGTGTTGCCACAGCTCCACTCATGCTCCACCTCTTTGCTTTGGAGTATGGAACTGACAAGATGGCAATGGCCACCACACTGAGATTCTTCAGGAAACCTT
Source organism: Planiliza haematocheilus (assembly GCA_005024645.1). NCBI lineage: Eukaryota > Metazoa > Chordata > Actinopteri > Mugiliformes > Mugilidae > Planiliza > Planiliza haematocheilus. The sequence continues at coordinate 823,370 of SRSE01000811.1, forward strand.
TGGGTGACACCATGGCAGTGATTTATATTCAGTTCATGGTCTGACTCCTAGTTTAAGCTGGACAGGTCACATACGCTGGGTTGATCTGAACTATTTTTGACTTACTAAAACTCTCCGTGTAGCTAAACTGCACACTCACATGACTTATTTCACTGCTGTCATAAAAAACAAAGATAAATCCGCCTTTCTGTAATTACGCAACTGTGTTCTGTAATTACTAATATAAATGACAGGAGGGACAGTGGTGAGTTTACAAGCCCTGACAATGGAGCGTCACTTATTGAATCATGTACACCACTCTCCGGGGCCGTCTGTGGAAAACAGAATAGCTACTTTAGCTGTCAGACCACTAAAATTACATGTGAAGGGCACTGAAGACGTCACCGCTCTTCTGAAAACCCTTCCACTGAACAGAAATAGCTACAAAGAATCCAGACCACAAGACAGGGATGTCTGAGAAGGCGTGTAAACTTCACTTGAAAGAAACCTTTTCCAACCCGTCACGTCTCTTTGATGTGCGGAGCGCGGAAAGCGCCGGAGAGCCTGGACATACCGTACTGTATGTGTGCCACCTGTGCGCGGAGCGGTGGCCAGAGGAGCGGCAGCGAAGAAGACGCCGCCTCAAATCTTAATGAACGCGCGTACACGGTTTGCATTATTCATTGATACGGCCTATTAAAAAAAAAATAATAATAAAAAGCAGCGAAGACGCATGCATCATCTCTAATTACATCGTTTCACAAGGCAGGATTACTGCGACGTCTAAAATACTTTAACTACTCAATCCTCGTTACACCATAATGGCAGGCGATTGCCAGTCTTATTAGAGCCATTTAATTCATGTTTTAACTTTTACGCATGCCGTAAAATTGCTTTTATAGCTGTTTTGTTGTGTTCTTGGCACTACTGAGACTCTTGGGCTAAAATAGCTTTAATTTACAGCCTTCCTCCAGAGGCTCAGGCAGGACATTTTCTATTGTGCTGTTCACAAATAACCAGCTATTGTTCACGGCAAATCAAAAACTACATTCTGTACACCCTGGCTGTAAATTACTCAGAGCTGTGTGCTCCTTTCCACTTTGACTAATCTGCATGCTGACAGTGGGATGATACAGTGGGGAGGAGGAGTGTTGAAATGTGAGGACAAGTGCGGATTACGATCTCGCGAGTGCCTGAGCGAAGGACAAAGATCACATAGACATTCCCGCAAAGGCCCCTGTGCCCCGGCTGCGGCACAATAAGAAAGCCTTCGACCGATTCAGCTCCTTCCTAAATCATCACCACACACGCTTTAATCATTTCCGACCAGTCTTTGTTATCTTATCCTTCTCTCTCCTCTCTAAAACACACAGAGCTGATCAGACTAAAACGAGGCTAATTAGCCGCTATAGGCTGAGTAAGCAGTGTGGACGCTGTCAGTGTGCTGAGGGAAATGCCAACAGAAGGTTCATAAACGCAGGCATTAACCAGACAGATTTAAGCCCGTAGCGCTGCTGCGTACGGCCAGCTTCATGGCATTAGCTTTATCTTTAAAAGCTCCGCTTGCTGCAAACAATCAGAACCAAACTTAATGGAAATAGAAATAGCCTGTTGGCGAGAAAGACATGCAAAAAAAAGAAAAAAAGAAGGGGTTTAGCTTTGTTCTTTTTGCGGATGTATGTGTGTACGCGCGCGCGTTCTCACGTCAAACGCGTGCACGTCTGAACATAAGGCCTCCGCGTTAATCCCAACACTTGAGGCGAAAGCGGAAGAACAAAGAAGTGAGCCTCAGAGCAGATGCCTAACACCTCTAAAAGGAGCCCTGTGCCCCATAAAATAAAAGCTTGTCACTGCATTAAAGGAATCGTTAGGTAAAAGCAAAAGCCGTCAGAGTGCCAGTCCTGCTCGTGCCATTAACACAGATTAAAGCTTGTGTAGAGGACTTTACCTATTTCACACGTGGGTAACTATAAGCGGCAGATGTCGGCGCGCGGATTCAACAACAAGTTTTGCCCATTTGTTTCCCGAGCGTTGGCGTAAAACATTCCTGATACACCTGGATATCTTCACATCGAAGACAGGCATTTGAGCATCCCTTTCTTTTTCTCCTTCGGGCAAACTGACACAGCGTAATTCGTCTGTTAACAGGTTTTCTATCTCTGTTCGTCGGTTTGACTTTTTTCCACCAACAAAGGAACGTCTCCTCCTACCGTACAAGGATTGTTTTCCAGCCCTCCCAGCTGGCCCCTAACTGGCCTAAGGTGGTTTAAATATCTGAACGGAGCAAGTACTCAGAACAGGAAGGGGAGATGAAACAAATGAGATTAAAGCTGAGAGAGAGAAATAGAGGGGGAGGCAAAAAAAAAATCTGCTTCTGGCCTCCTGTGGTCTTTAGTGCCAGCCGGCGTTTTTTTGGTGTGGTTGCCGAGTAACTGGGCTGTGCCGGTCACTGCGTATATTTTCCTCAGGGCTCCCGGCTGAGCGGTGCTTTTCTCAAGGACCGTTCCACCAGGAGCAGCAATGAGTAAGTGAAAAGGGAAGGAGGAAGAAAGAGAGGAAATGAAAAAGGGGAAAAAGAAAAGGAGGAGGTATAATATCAGGTCCATCCTTGAAGGCCATGTCCAATTACTTGTCCATCACAATGCTGTTTCTGTTGCCGTGGTAACAATTCATATCTCCTTCTCCCTTCCCTGTACCCTCTGAACTGTGGTTATTTGCACTTTTTCTGCCTCCACCTCTGGTTAACAGCTGGATGAAAAACATCAGCACAGCCGCAACTATGGACACTAAGAATGGAAGCTCATTAAAACTAACCGGACTTTGCTAGGAAGGAATTATAATAAAGTTATACAGTCAGCATTGTCCAATATTAAAACACAATGGAAGCTGTCAAAGTTTACCTCAGCCCTGGAGGAAACTTTGAAATAACCGCAACGAACCGGGGAACAAAACCTTAAACACGTTTCTTGACCTTTTTCTACCTGAGCTTCTTTGTCTCTTTGTGCTTCCTCGCGCACTTTTTCCTTGAAAAACTGATTTATTTAAGGCCTTGTCGGTTGCTTAGAAACCATACAAACAACTTTAAAAAGGCGATTATTCTACGCCGGAGCTTCCAAAGCTTCAAAACGCGGAGTCAGTCTGTGTGTGTGAAAGCCAGATAATTACCCAAGCACAGGCCTGCCCTACTCATTCCTTAATTGGCTGTCACACAGTTGGACAGAAGTGAGGAGGAAAAAAAAGGAAAACAAAAAGTCACAGCCGAAGTCATACTTCCGAACTGCAGGTTGCAAATTACGAAGAAAAAAAAATAAAGAAATAAATTGCTTATCTCTTTTCTTTCACATGCACACGTTCAAACAAATGAGCGCGGCGTGTAGTTACTTTAATCAGTGCATGTCAACAAATGGGCAAGTGTGGGTGTGTGTGTTATTTACCTCTCCTCACGGTTCTGGCCCACACACACTCGACCACCGTGGCGAGGGGTCGGATTGCTGCAGGAGCGCTGACGCACCTGGAAGCCGATGCCGCAGCTAGTGCTGCAGGGAGACCAGGAAGTCCAGGGAGTCCATGCTCCGTTTCTATGGAGACGCACAAATGGGTTACTTTAACCACGGACTGAGAAGTGATGCAACTCTAGCCGGTAGATGTGAATTTTTAAACCTAAAAAAAAAAAAATCTGATCTTTTGATCACACGATGTGAACTGCTCCTTTTGTAGACAGCTAAATGAATTTACCGAAGCAGATACAATCACAGAGAAGATGAACTACCGTATCTCCCACAATCACATAAAACACCTTTGCTGTTTCTTGGGCCAGAGTCTGGTGTTTTTATTGTTGGAGAAGAAATAAAATCTTGGGCTGGGAAAAACATTCTTCATTACAGGCTGCACAGAGGAACGGACAGGACGCTATATATCATCAGAATGAAACCTGGTGTCTTGGCTGCCAAATGACGAGCGTTGTAAGGCATTACTTTCTACTGTGTTTACATTATTCACATCATCAGCGATTAGTCAACGTCGACTTGACTTTCAGCACAAAACAGTCGACCTTCAAGAAGCTAAGATTTAGAGCGGAATGCATTTGCTTTCAATGATGTACCTAATGAACTGACAAGTGAGTGTATAAGAAAAAATGCTGGACTGTGAGGAAATCAGCTTAAAGCTAATATTTATAAAGACATGATTATAATCCTACTCTCGTGTGAAGTTCACGGAAGGTGTATGTACACATTTCCGCATGCATTAAGCATTATGGTTTACAACAGTTTAGCAGCGTCTTGTAAACTATTCTCACTGAATTAAACAGAGGTTTCAGATAAGACAAATCTGTTTCACACTTGTCGGAAGCATTTCTGGGTTACAGCTCTCTCATTTTAAGAGAATGTGTTGCTTTCTTCCTGTCTCCAGTTTACTATGAATTGAACAATGGCGACTCTCGGTCATCCGACTGAAAGATAAAAAAAAGTTTTCTCTCTCAGTAAATAATACGTTGACACGTCCTGTTTGGTAGGCAGAAGACCGATGCAGCAGCAACTCTTCAAAGTAGAACTCAAGAGTGTTAAAATCAGTACTATGTCAGCTGAGAGAGAGAGTGCAAAAAACAACACCCAATCAACACTTGTTAGCCCCAAATAGCTGACAGTGAATATGTAACATGGAAAAGTTTACTGTGTGTGGATCCCTAATGAGTAGGTGCGAGGTGAAAGGAATAAATTAATTAATTTCACATATTCATGTACGGGAGATTATTAACAGTGACGAAAGAAGGATAAGAAGTGCTGGTTTATGACTCGTTCACCTGGAGCAGTTGGCGACCTCAACACTGATCCCGTGACACTGCTGGCCGCCACACTGAGGGGCAGGGTTATCGCAGGCTCGTGTCCGACACAGACAGGACCCCGCGTTGCCTCCATCGCTATGGCTACAAGTGGACCATCCAGACCAGGAACCAAATCCTCCATCGACCGTCACATTACGGACCTGTTAGCAGCAAGAAAGAGACAAAAATAAAACATTTTAAAGTAATGGCTTTTCTCAGAAACTGGCGATTGCATTAGAGCTATGCTCTCAGGAATGCGTTGCTCAGGGAAACACAGCCCACATGTACGAGTGGATGCAAGCCCAAATCAATTTCCCTCAAACAGATGCAAAAATAACTGCATTACATCATCTGTGGCAGGTCCTAAATTGTGCAGTTATGTGCTGTAAACATGAAGAAGATGTATGAAAATAGTCTTGGGGTATGATGAGATCCCAAAATGGAAAAAAGTGAGATTTGGAAAGGCAGATGAAAGATGCGAATAGACACATTTGAGGGGCAGGAATATGAGGAAATAAAAGTGGCCCCCGTAAATGAAAATCTGCAGCAAGACAGAATCAGACAGGAAGGCTCAGATATTGCGGGAGCTATGAAGCTATGAGTGGTGTCCTGGGCTACATACAAAAAAAAAAAAAACCAATATGAGAGCCGCAGATGATATGAGCCATGTCGCAGCCACATTTCAGGGTGATTTAAAAATGCAAAGAACATTCTCACACGAGGAGAAGAGAGAGCATGATCATCAGCTGCTTTGGCAGAAGCAGAATAACGTCTGCCCTCCGCTCACTTTGGTAATTGAACTCCACCGTGTGCCTAAATAGGGGACGCTTGGCTGAGACAGGCAACATCTGCATCAGCGGGCTGCCTAGAGAGCAAACAACTACCCAAAGACAGCCAATATCGCGACATCATTTACAGCTGGGACTGTAAAGGATTTGGTAGATGTGTATTAAGAAGTCGGTGAATATTTTATGCTGCATTTTTCTCATTAAAAAAAAGCATTAAAGTAAAATGAGTTCTTTTTAACTGTTGGCACATGTGCAATATCTTTCATTAAAACGGCAACACAGAAGAGAAAGGACACCCGAAAAAGGATTAAATCTGAAGGATGATGAAAAGCACTCAAATCTGAAAGAGAAATAATTTATTTTACGGACTGAAAGTGCAAAAGTTTGTCATTTTTTATATTCTAAAGCATATGATGACAGTGAAAATGGAAAAGTGGTATTTTTTAAAAAAAGAAAACATATTCAGTTGATTTACTTTACCAGAGTGAAAACTTACAGAAGTGCTACTAAGACTACTTCCTACTAAAGCCACAGAGAATCTCATTTTTGTTTCCACGCAGACATTGGACTGTTATGCCAGATGGCATTTGTGACTAGGTCGGTAAAGCGTATATCCTGTCTGTGCCTACAAAACAAAACTCAGCGCGCACGCCCTCGACCGGCCTCCAACATCCACACTTCCACTTTGCGGGAGAACAAGCGCCGTAGACATTCAGGCAGCTTAGCCTTCTGCAAACTGTTAAGGGACTCATGAGGAGTGAAACTGTAACTGTGATAAAAGACCACGTCTTGTTTTTCCGTTTTTTTTATTTTTTATTTTTTTATTTTTGGCATTGGAATTGTTGCTTACTCACAATCTTTTCCTGTTCTGGCTTCAGACCCCTTATTGTATGGCAATTTCTCTTAATCCACGCTCACTCCAAGGGTTCTTTCACACCTAGTCTGTTGGAGCATTTCTCCCCAAGGGTCAGTTTGTTTGGGCTGGTGTGAACACAGCAACAGCAATCTGTTTCAGAACAAATCAACCGACCTGAGACTGGTTAAAGTGGGCGGTCTCAGGGTGATTAGTTACCCATGGACCAATAGGACTAGGTCGTTGTAAGCCTCCAGAGCAATTAATTACGAATTTCTGGGAAATTTATGACGAATCACAAAACGTTTGCAAGCAAGTTGCGTTGAAGGTGTGTCAGAACTTTGTCTTGACTGGGTGTAACAGTGTTGATATATGGCATTTATCGTATTCATATGATGGCCTATGCAATATAAAAGGTCAAACATATGACAGCTTGCCGTTTGACTGACCGTGAATAAAGCAGTTGTTTCATTCAAATGGTCAAGCCTCAGCCTTTTTTCCTTAGGTCAGTGGTGTCAAAGTCAATCAGAGAGTGGGCCAAATTAAGATCCTGCTTCAAATCATGGCGAACCAGAATAGATATTTATTTATAACGTGACACAATTTCTTGAAAGAAATTAGAATAAATTCTACTTTGTGGTCTATTTTACAAACTGGGGCCAATATGACACTATAGACATAAGACACTGTGAGATCAACACCCCACAGTATGGTTTCCTAACGTTATTTGTATGAATTCGCTGTTATCGACTCTTTGAATTGACACCAGTATAAAACAAGACTAGCGGACCTTACACTGTGGTTACTGTACAGTGGAGAGCGGAGCTAACCATGGGGCTAAGTTAGCATGCTGCTGTTATTTGTCTAATGGACACTTTTAGCGTGTCTGCATGTTAGTATATATGTTAACCAACTGTTGTTTGGCCGCAGATTTGTTGTCATTTATATTTTGGTAAGTTTTCTCTGTGCTACTGTGGAACATCAGGCTAACCGGTTTAGCTAGCTGGTTGTCGGCTAACGTCTTTGTGTAAGAATCTCTGTTAACATATTTTAGTATTTAGTGCTCTAATGCTTGTGGCTTAAGCTTTTACGGGTCAACTGGGACTCATGTAGCTGCAGAGCGCCACGCTGCCGAGACAACCATGAGACTCTGATGAGTTTGTCAATAAAGTTTGGAGGGAGGGAGGGCTGATTGTACCTGCCTGATACCAAAAGTTCAGCTATTGCAATGCAGTCTGGAATTTGTAGTGTCAATGATATTGATTAGCATTGCATAGCAATAGCATTGATTTTAAATGCAATATCCTAGCATGTGATTGTTTTAGTACATACAATAGTTTGGGTCAATATACAATCATTTTATTACTTCTTCATTTCCCATCTGGCAACACTTGCATGTGAACAAACTGAATCGAGGTTAAATGCGACAGCTTAACAACATTGTATCTCACTGACAACACACAGGTGTATGAAAGTGCCTAAATAATAAGGATAAGAGAGCAAATAAATATTCCAGCAGTGGCATGCAGCCACCAGAAGATAAATCAAGTATTAGTGGCTAAACTAAGCAAACATGCATGTTATCTTTGATCAAATCCTGCAGTTAAAGTTTGACATCTCAGGAGAACGTACTTTTTTTTTTCTCAGAGAGTTAGATGAGAAGATTACCGCCACTCCTATTTTCCTCCATTTATTATGATGCTGGAGACAGGAGACAGCTTAGCTTATCGTTCTGATAGGAAAGTGTGAGGAAGCAGCTTATAAAAAGTTCTGTCTTGTTCGTTTATTCTGAATAAGAAGTGAGCAATAAAAAAAAAGAAGCTGAGGGTTTATGGAAAGGTAAAGCTTGTCATTTTGACACTGTTTTGTATGGATTATAGAAATGTGAGAATACTGCTTCTGTGTTCTTGGTAAAATGAAGCCATTCTAGCCATTTAGCCCTGTTTCCACTCCATGCTAAGCCAGCCTTCCTGTCAAACTTTACAGCATCAAATGAGCATATTTACTTATTATGTACTATAAGCAGGATGCAAACAGTGTGATCAGCTCTGGGAGCGTTCGCCTCAAGCGCAAAAAAAAAAAAAGTAAATAAAAAAATGTTGCCAGCATCAATTATTCCTGCACGTTTATGCCTGTTTGATTGTTTGTACACGTCTATGTATGTGCGCATGGCGTCGGCCAACTTTCCGCTCCGCGACCAGATGTCACTGAGTGCTCGATGGCTCGGCTGCCAAACATTGCTCTGAACATGAAGCTGCGTTAAAAGGGTACGGAGGCACACGGCACCGCTCTCGCCTGTGACCGGCTTGAAAACGACGCCCGCGGAGTCACTGAAATTGATGGGCTCGCCGCGCCCTAATGCTGCTCCCAATTTTTGGTGCGCGTTAAAATAAATGGAAGAGCCGTTTTGCTAATGAACCAGCTGTCAGAGGTGAATGACTGAGGCAGCATTTTTGATCGGTCGGCTCCCTTCAGATGCTCGCTTTAATGTGGACAAGCCTGCTTTTAAGGAGCAGTTGCTTGTGAGTATCCGGAGAGCAGGATGTGGGTTTCAGACGAGAGCGAGCAAAGCCCAGTAACGGTGATTGTGTTTTCTGCCAAGTTTCAAAGCGGAGCCAGAAACGACTACAGTGACGTACGTACGGATCAGATGGCAGCTGTGTGATACTCACAGGACATTTTGTGATGCTCTGCTCCCACTGGCTCATTCTGACACTTTCCTCCAGGGTGGTGCACTTCTTCAGCAACATATCCCATCCACAGTATGGGTCCCTGGCTCCCACACAGGCTCTAAAACAAGAGAAGAAAGTTCAGATTTAATGGGCTTTTATTAACCTATCACATGAGCATGCAGACAGCTGGGATAAACCGATCGAAAGGGGAGATTATGGAGAAAGGAAAAAAGACAATGTGGAGAAGGGAGTGATGAATTGAAAGAGATAAAATGTAGGAGAAGGAAGGGAGAATTTGGAAGATTGGTGAGAAGAAGAAGGGGTTGAAGAGTTTGGAGAGAGGACAAAGAGGTGAGAAAAGACAAATACAGAAGCTACTCAAAAGAGAGAAGAAAGGCAGAAAAAGAAGAAAGTAATTTTGTTTATGAATGTCGAACGCCCGATATGGATTAGATTGCATCGGCATCATAAAACTATGCCTTGACACAATTTTCAGACTTATTTTTCAGGTAATCTTCAGCCAAGCAGCAGGATTAGTTCGCCGTCGGGTTCGCGCGCGTTAATTCCTGAACAGCTTATCGGCCCAGCCAATATTCACGGTGAAGCGCACCGTAGTAGAGCACGGAGCCGGCTCTGTCTTTGCCGTATCTCCTTCGAGATGGTTTATTGAGTGCAATAAAAAAAGCCCGATGTTAGTCTTTTCATATAAATAAAAGCCTGCGGTGACAGCACAATGGCATATCTTTGAGCCGCAGGCGTCGACGCTGCCTGCCGGGCCCCTGGTGAGATGTGACAAAGTTGTCCGCGGGTTTCATAACAGTCACAAACAAGTGCGCTTATGCAAGAAAAGAATGATCATATGTTATCTATTCATATGAAATTTCAGAAAGGCAATATTCATGCTCGGGTCCGCGGAGAAGGTGGCTGATATAACGTCTGGTGGAACAGAAGGCAGGAAGCCGAGAGCTGCAGACGGTATCGGCTCGGACAAAGACATCAGGGGTGACGACAGCAGAACAAAATGAAAAGGAGAGATACATGCCAGAACCTGTTGTTCGGGCGGCCTTAAGGGCCTCGCACAAACCATCAGTGAGCCGCGCAGCCACAACAGAGACAGCCTGCTAATATTTCAAACGGGTAAACCTCAAAGAAATGTCAGTGATGAACCTAGTAATTCCCCTGTGGCTGCCAGTCTGTATCCGTCTTTATTTGTTTTGCCTTCTCTAATTTTCTTGCTTATAAAAAAAGAAAAAGCATGAAAGATGTGCCGTAATGGCTGCAGCATATATCACGGAGCCACAGCTGTAATATGAAGCCCCAACTCTTTTGTGCATTCCAATAACAGCTCATTGTGCGAGAGATAAGGAATGCAGGTGTTATTCCCTTTTTCTGCGTGCCGATGATGGATGGGATCCCAATCTCGTGGTGAGTCTTCCCACCCCGGCCTCTGTCTCGGGTTTTCTCTGCCAATACTTATGCCTTGATGGAGCATCTTCCAGACAGACAGAAGCTCAATATATCTGATAAACGCGCGCAGTCGCCGCAGGACTGTGCGCGGCTTTGTGTGCGGGTCACTGACAATGAGAGACAGCAAGGCAGCGTGAAACACAGGCAGAGGGCAGCCGTGGGCACCTCCAGTGGCTCGGGCAAAGCTGATTTAGAGGGTTTTAAATCTCAGCAAAGGCCCCTGACCAACACAAAGGCCTGTCCCTCTCCGATAAAGCGAATCTTATGAAAGAGGGGGGCTTTAAAACTTCTTCTCGGGCGCATTTGCTTTTGACAGCTCTCGCTGAGATTGATGATGTTTGCTTGTTTGTTTGTGCATGTACTCACTCCCTGCTCTTGTGGTATCTGCATCTCTTGAGCGGGATCTTGATGACCTGGTCTCTTACGCCCACGTAAAGCTCGCTGCGGCTGTGCAGGATGAGCAGGCTTCGGATCGGCTGCCTCTTCCTGGGCGGGAACAACTCGATCTCCTCCAGCAGGCAGCTCCCCGTGGACTGGTTGAGAGGAGAGAGCACTTTCCTGATAGTGCCGTAATCTGGGAGAGAAAGAGGGAAGAGGGGATTTGGTCACAGGGAGTAAGAAGGGTGATTATCTGCGGGAGAAAAGGTAAGGTAATGGAGGAGCAAAGGGGAGCCAGGGTAAGAGTGGCAGAGAGTTTATATATGCCAGAGTGAACCAATCAATTCCTTCACAGAGAGCCTCAGTCAAAAAGAACGGTGGCGTGCCAAGCTTGGTTATGCCATCAACAGGCAGCGCTGCGGATGCAACCAGGGAATCGATACGGCACCTGAATTCATGATTCCTGGCCTACTTTTCTTTAAGGGGGATATTCCAGGGGACACAATCGCTTTGTAGTTCTGAAAGGCAGAGGAGTATGGAAATCAGCGAACACGTCCTGACCTTTATTTTGCGTAACTTGGGCCCCCCTGGGAATGAAGTCAGGGGCAAATGTTCTTAAGGGAGTGCTAAAACAAACACCATCTATTATACATGCGTTCCCCTGGGTGAGGGAAAGGTAATTAGGCGCGTAGTGATGCCACGGAAAACAAAGGTGAAATGCTAATGATAACTTTAAGGCAGGGAATGCAAAAGTTAAGTTTCGCTCCAAGCTGTGTGGGGCAATAATGTAATTTCAAGAAACAAGGAGGTGAAATTCAGAAAGCTTTTGTGCCATCTTACACTGAGTTACGGGCGGTTGGTTGGTTGAAGACGCCGGTCTGGGAGCTACTATCACAGCAGTGGAGAACGTGGAGAGGCAGCTAGGCTCCAGGAACAGAGGCAGGTAAGCTTTGTGCTCAACAAGCCTTTAATTAGTAACTGCATTCAATCACTGTTCCTTTACATACATCACACTGTGCACTAAATACAGCATGATTTAATATTTAATAACCCTTGTGTTTAGTAGTAGTACTTGTGATCCCTTTATGGCCAGTTGACTCGCTGCAGCTGGTTGCAATCACGATTTGAAATTGCTCTTTTACCGTTTTTCTTTTTAAAATCATTAATATTTTATTGTACTTATGCATTTAATTATTGATGTGTTTAATTACATTTGTACTCTGCACTGCTACTACAACCTAATCCCCCCCTTTGGGATCAATAAAAGCTTATCTTGTGTTATTATGTTGATGTTTTAATTAAAATGTGACTAGTGTGACTGTGTGTGTGTGTCTGGTCTTGTTTTTATTATTAACTTGCGGGGGACCAATTTTTCAAGGAATGCTAACCTTGTGGGGCCATTGTTGATGGGTCCCACAACTTTGTCAGGATCAAATCTTTTTAAGGCTTGGTTTAGTGTAAAGATCACAGTTATGGTGTCAGTCTGATAGACGGTTTAGGCTTTTGCGTCAACTTGATGCCGTAGGTACGGCCACAGCGCAGCCCCTACGCTGTAGCCTGACGTGCACCTCACCAGAAATGTAACTATGTGTCATGGCGACGCAGACTTCAAGGCCTGTGATTGGTCCGCTTGGTAGCAGCATGTTTCCGCTTTAGTATGTGTAAATGGCTCACACCGGCGAAACCCACGTGCGTAGGTCATGGCGACTAATCCTGCAGTACTCTAAATGAGCCTTAAGGGGCTAAGGGAATGAATTACAATGGAAGGTCCTCTCATAGATAGAACCATAAGTTTGTCCATGTAAGTTGCCTTCAAGCGCATTTGACAGAGCTGGTTTTAATAAGTGACATGTCATGAGTCAGTGATATAATTACTTTTTGGTGTGTGTACTTATTTAAAAATTGATACTTTGGTGAACCAGGAAACCACAAAAAATAATTTGCAACCACAAGAACGAAAGAAAAAACACACATCCGAATAGCAATTTAAGAGAAATGGACTGTGAGCACTATACTAAAATAAAAGAATCCCGCACCTTGACATTTCTGGACCCCTGCAGTTGGAGCTATAAAGGTTTTCCACAATGGCCCCAATCAGCGGGGTGCGTTTAAGCGTTCATAATAACGTGTGATTAGGTACAGTATGCGCGCTGGCCAAAGGCCTTGGCAGTGTTTCAGATGTTTTCATTAGTGTCTGGTTAGTGTCTGGGGAACTTGCAACGTGGGCAGCTCTGGCCCAACATTGATCACAGCCCCATGCAAACACTGAGAGGGGAGTTTTTGAGGGAGATGCCAAGCATAGAGGCAGTGAACTGGAACAGGCTGTGTGTGTGTGTGCACAGAGAGAGCTTGTGTGGATATGTGAGCCATCCTAAAATAACATTGGGGATGCAACAGGAAGATCATGTTGACATTTCCCAGGGGGCTTATGGTACATAAACACAGTGAAGTGGGTCACCGTGTTCGAATTCTGTTCAGTACACCTGTATATAATACACGTATATGATAATACATCCAAACACTGACTTGGTGTCTACCTGGTGACTTGCTGATACGGCCCCCCCGCCTTCGTCCCACATTGTCACGCCTGTGTGATCAAACAGTCTGCTGATAAGCAGACGGTGCCAGGGACATCAGACACCGTAAACGTGTATGGGCTGTACGTGCGAGTTATTAATTACCCGTCTGTCTTCTTTTGACTGTTGGCAGTTTCATGGTGTTTATGATTTCTTTGTGAGTGACATGTGGCGTGCGTCATTTGCATGTGTGGAGTTTCAAATCTGTCAGTGCATATGGGGGACATATGGAGGTAAGAGGAGATCATGTCAGAGACAAAGCTTGATGATGGTATGAATCGATCGGTTCCATTATTCTTCTGGTGGCCTTTTTTCATTTCATGCAGAGTGCTCTGAAATCTTAAGTCGTTCTCTCCTACAATCAATACCCATTCCTGTATAACTAACAAGCAATATCTGGAATGTATATTTAAGACTATATTCCTCTCCTGCAAGACAGTAAGTGTGTTCTGATCAGATCCTGTTTGGTGACATCAGCAATTTCCAACTAAATCGTCGCCATTTCAATAAGCACCGGAGAAAAAATAATATTAAAGTGAGAAGTGCATGAATATTTCAAAGTGCCTGACAGAGAACTGATGTCTTTATGTAGGATCACGGTGCTTGTAATAAAAAGCTCGCAGGAAAAAGTATGTTTTCAGCACCTTTAAAATGTCACAAAATTACATGAAAACATCCAAACAAAGTGCTCGCGGTGAAAAATGAGGCGGCAACGCGCTGACGCAAGCGCTACACACGTGCAAGAAAAAAAACCCCCCACAGATTTAGCAAAACACGCAGGAACGTAGGGAAGAGGGGCGTCATGGGGAACCTACCGGTGGCCAAATAAATGATGTGGAACAGCGTGTCTTTCCCCTGCACCACGTCCACCGCCACATGACTGAAGCGGACGTTGTCCTCCATGAAGTAGGGCACGGGAACCACCGGTTGGACCACCTCGTGCATCAGCAAAAACTTCTGAGCGTCCTGCAGGTTTCTCTGAGTCAGGTTCACGTAGGAGCCAGAGTCGATGGTGCCGCACTGTGGAGGCAGAGGGGGGGGGGGGGGGGGGGGGGGGCTGCATTAATAAAGGCAGAGCGCTTTGGGATCACACATTTATAAGCTTAAGATTTTTGTCCGGAAGTAGCACCAGAGGGACTGAATGGTTAAATGAACAAGACTTTAATGTCAATTGCTGCCTCGCCGAGACGGTTCTCTATCCTCACAAGCTCAAGGCTTTGTAGTCAACACGCTAAATGAATGTGTGACTAAGCAAGTAGCTTCTCTTTTATGAGATTTTTTTTTTCCTCATATACATACAGTGAATTCTGTTAATAACCCAATCAAAAGTCTTGATTGTATCACGCTTTACATGAGAAATAATATATTAAGAAGGATTGCGGGGCTTCAGTATTGCCAATAACACTAGATCTGAAAACACAAAGAAGTTCCCACTCGAAAAAAATAAATAATAAAAAAGGAAAACAATACCAGAAATAACTCATATGAATAGGGAGATCGCATTGCAACAGATTCATTTTGTTTTATCAGGCGTTGTTGACACCGGGTTCGCATCCTCTGAGTCTCTGTGGAGTTTTGAAGCAGAAGCATCTGATATGTATAAGCTATTTCCCAAAGCTGATTTATTAAAAAGAGTTCAATGAAGAGAGCTCTGTCCAAACGGGAGCTTAAAGAAGAAAACATTACGAAGTCAAAGGCTTGTTTTATATCACTGTGGCTGCTGGATGTTGTTTCAAGTTTATGTGGTGACGGAAAAACTGTTAATTCCTTCTGTTTAAATGACTGGATTATTCATCTATCTCTATATATCTCTTTACTCGGAAGTTAATAAATGGTGTCTGACGTTCTGGATTAAAACTGTAAATCATTCCAGCTGGCATTAAACATGGAACTGGACCCCCCTAGGATCATAGCCTTCACAGAATATTAAAAACTACCAAGCAGAGAATAAACAGTATATCTTCTTGCCTTGCCAATTTAGATTTTTTTTATTTTTTTTAGATAAACTGAGGTATGAAAAAACTTTGGATTACTTGTGAGTTGTCACAAAACTGAAGACAGACTCGTTATTCTTGGCTCATGAAAGGTTGATGTTTTGGAGACACTTGGTATTCACAAAGAGGAGATGATTTTCAGGCCTTCTAAAGTGGAAATATAGACTCTTTTTTCTCCACCGAGCTGAACGGGACAAGGTGAGGTGGGGAGCCAGTCAGCCGGGGGGGAAGGGGGAAGGGGGAGGTTGGATGAGTAAAGCTAACCATGCGTGTCCTTCTCAGAAAGAGAGGTCCCAGACTGGGGTCAGGATTGTGGATTGAGGCCCTATCCGCAAATAATGGGCTTACTCTAAGACAGAGAGCGGAGAAAACAAAAATAACCCGAGCTCGGCAATTAAACCGACCCAAATGACTGGTACCGTTTTAGTTTGGAGCGTAGCGCCGTGTTCACTCCAGGCTGACCATACGCGGCCTCTTCCCGCTCAGCCAAAGCTGGACCTTGGGTGCCGATTAGTTCCCGCTGACTAGCTACGGTAGCAACAGCGGCACGGCCACTTTATACAGATCAATCCCTGGCCTTCTCTGGGCTGGCAGATGAGAATCATGGAGGGTTTCCCCGGGATAGTGAACGGATCAGTGGTCTCGCTACATCAGGAGATGGAAAATTAAAGCCCTGAAGGAAGCGCAACAACTGTGCGTGCGTGCGCCTCAAACGTGCCTCTTGCTCATGGCGTACGCCGATGTCTAACGCTTCCTTTTGTGCTTCGTCCTTGCATTGTTCGAATCCCTAAGTGTCTGTGTGACAAAGCCGGACGCTGGACATGTACAAGGAGATGGATGTTGCCATTTCCAAGGTGAGGGACACAACCGCCATTTGGCTGAGGGCCCGTGCGACGCTCTGCTGTCCCCGCTCATCAAACAGTGTGCTCCGCCAGGATAATAAGTGCCACGCGGAAATAGGCTCGTTTTACAGCATGTTTTTACAAAATGGACTGCAGAGACATCTCATCCCTTTCTCTTTTATTCCACATCGTTTCAATTTCAACACGTTGTTAGGGCCAGATTTCCTTTTTGCAATTACAAGCAATACTTTAAGGGCAGCGGAGGAAAGAGAACCTTTCATTTTGCCGCAGCGCCGGATAACAAAACAAATCTAACTGCACATTTTCCTATGCATGGAGCTTAACAATAAATGTATTTTTACAGTAGGCAATTACAGAGTGACAGAAACCCTATATAACACAGAGAAGGTATTAGCTCCTAATGCACAATGAACATGACTCATGGCCGGAATAAACCTAGCAGGATCAATCCATGTGGTGCAAATAAATGGAGGGATTTTTTTTTCTGAACACAGACAGGGAATTAAACCTTCAATCAATGACCGGTGAGGGTCTGTTGAGTGATGAATTCACAGTTATAATTATCCCCATTTGGCAGCGGTCTATAACCTTTTTGTGTCTCGTGGGTGTATTTGTGTACAGTAAATAGGTACGTGGCCAGTGGTTTTTCATGGCAGCAGGTTTCCCGTAGGTGTTTGTTTGTGTGTAGGTGTGTGCGTGGAAAGAGCAGGGAGGAGGAAAAAAAAAAAAAAATGGCTGTAAATCCTGCGCTCATAAATCTAATCCTCCAACATTGACAAATGCTTGATGAAGATGTCACCGAAACCTAGATAAAGTGTGCATCGGTCCAGCGGTGAGGAGCACCTATTGTGCCTGGGCTTAAGTGGAAAGATGGGGAAGGAGAGGAAGAGCTGATCCCTGTTTATCCTTGAGGAGCACAGCCATATAAAAGCCTGGTACAAAGAAACCTCTCTGTGGTGTTCCTACAGCATGCTGAACAGGATAAATCTGTAGTCAGCATTGACCAGATAGGGAAAATTGCTTTTCCTGAAGGTAAGTGAATTTCAGTCAACTAGCTGCTGACATGTAGATATGTGAGTGCATGACGGCAGTGAGAAGCATTCTGCATCGCAGATTCATAGAAAATTGTCACAGCTGGCAGTTTTCTTCGATGAGCATTTTATTCTGTCTTTCTGAATGAGCGCGCCTTCACAGATTATACGCGCGCGGAGCTTCTCGATGGCAGCCATTCATTTACCGGCTTGATGGGAATATGATCAAGGGCCCGTGATGGGAAGCATGTGTGCGTCACCCATCGGTAGCCAGGCCTCAGAGCGGGATGCGGCCCCTCGTGGAGCTCCCCCTCTGTCTGCTAAGCCCGCAGCAAACGAGATCCACTTCTTCTGCTAATAAAACACCCCCTCTGTGTCATCAGCGCGGAGCAGTGCTTCAAATCAGGATAAGGTGCTCGGTCTGCCCCTCTGGGTTTTAGGATGGAGTATAAACATAAAGTGCCACTTGTGCAAAACAAGGACAGTTTAATAGGAGGGACTACAGTTCACGCCACGGCGCTATGAGACATCTTCAAGGAATGATTGCGCCATTGTAAAAATCACTGGATTTTATAACGAGCGGTCGTAATGTTGTGCGTTCATGAGCAGAGAGAGGGGTGATTGAAAGAGAGAGGATATTAATGAGAGTGAAGAGCTTCCTGGGACTCTGATTTCCGTTCAGGGCGAATGCACATTTATTTATCAGGATACAAAGCACATACATAAAAGTCCTCAGGCAATGCACCTTGACGCACATATTGTACGACATACTTGCCGATGTGTTGCGTCTAAACTACCTCTAGCATTAACAAATGATCGGCCGTGACCATTGAAGGGTAGCTCGGCGTGCACAGTTCATAAATTGCCTGTCAGAACATGCTGGCCTCCTCCATGGCCTGACTAATGTCAAGGTTGGTCAAAAGCCTGGTCCAGAATGAAACACGTCTGCTATGATAATTTTTTCGTTCACATATTAATGATCGTTGGCTGAAGTCATCTCTAAAACATAAACGCAGGAAGTGGACACTCATTTTTAACTCAGCTGTCACTACGCATGACGTGAACACTATTGGACAGATGTCCAATGACCTCGCACAACAACTTTGGGCTTGATTAGACATCCCATCAGCCTCTGCTCAACTTTGTGTTCTGCATTAATTACCAAATGTTAGCGTGCTAAATTAAGATTGAGAGAATGGCAAACATTACAGCTCATTAACACCAGCATGTGGTCTTTCTGAGCTTGGCGGTTTGATAGTTTCATTACCTGAAAGTCCGGGTTAGGGTTGGGGTAGGGCAGCCAGGCCGACCGTGAGTTCTCCTGGTACTTGAAGGGCCCGTTGAAAACCTGCGCTACGGCACTGAGATTGAAGGCACACACTGCAGATGCAGCAATGCTGTTTCTGAATGTCAGGAATGAAAGGAAAGGGAAGACAGGCCCAACAAAGAGGGATTATAGGAGGGAAGAGGTGAAGAATGAGAAAAGGAGAAACAGAAAAAAAACATTAGAGTGTTCAAATTCAGAAAAGGAAACTGTTCAGAATCTATTGGGATCCGTAAAGCTGACCTCTGTATGTTTGTGTTGCTCTCCACCAACAACACAAATCAAACACTGGGCCGACAGACGCACACGCCGGCGTAAGTGATCGTCATTATTGGATTATAAATCCAGCAACGGGACACAATTAAACTGCTCGGCTTGTCTGATTAACTGTACAGATCTCAAGCCTGAAATACAGCTTTGACTTTTTGAGCTGTCAGTTTCAACAAGTACCGGTCTCCTCCCCTCGGAAGGGAAGTAAAGAATGAGAGTATTAGCTCTCGACTCAAACTGAGAGACTTGGGCGATGTGAATTATAATCCAGTGCAGCTGTTCATTAAACTCTGTGCCTGCAGGGAGAAATGTTTCCAATACCCTTCAAAAGGACTTCTTTTTTAGCGGTGTGGAGGCATTGACCATAAAGAATTGATTACTCAGCTTTTAATAATGGTCCGTGCGTGCATGTGTGTGAGTGTGTGTTAGCGCAAGTGTGTTTTGTGAGTAAAAAAAAAGAAAGATGGAGAGACGACAAGAGGAATGACTGTGGTGTTTGTAAATAAATAAAATTACACCTCCACATATACATGCAGTAAAATACAGTGTAGCATTTGAATAGGGAGTGATGATAAGCTTCTTTTGTGGAATGCAAATGTGAGATAGCTGCTGGTCCTGTTTGCAGATTGGCTTGCAATATACACCGATCAGCCACAACATTAAAACCACTGACAGGAAAAGGCAATAATAGTGACCATCTTGTGACAATCCAGTGTTCTGCTGGCAAACCTTTGGACTTGGCATTCATGTGGAACATCCACTGAAACATGTAGCACCCACCTAGACCAGACCAGACACCCCCACCCCATAGCAATGACACGCCTTGATGGCAGCAGCCACCACCAGCAGGATTCAGGTGAGGTTCGCGGCTGGTGAGGCACAGATTTACAATTTATAAACCCAATGGCATATCTTAAATTTGACATCCCACACTAACTGGTTAAGTTTCATATCGTAAATGAGGATTCTTTACGCACACATAGGTGAGATATTTGACCAAAGGAACATTGCAAAATCTATAGGGGTTAAGAGGGAGAATAAAAGAGAGAGAGCGTGTTTGCTGTTGCAGTCCCACGGCTCATTCATACTCATTCAACACGAGAGTACCCAGTGTGAAAAACAAACAATACACATCAAAAGATTTGAATTTAAAACCAAATCTTCACCTTAATCAAATATATATTATACAGCTAACAGTAATATTGAGTTAAATGGTTAGACTGTTCAACTAAACATTCTCATCATTTACCACTTCCTGTTTTGACTTAAGGTCTAGTTTTAAGAATGTTTCAAGCTTAGATATGCAATCTTCTATTTTCGGCTTTCACACAGACAAAACATCCCAATAAATGGACCACTGCCTTACATTGGACTCGTAGCGGAGCGTAGAAGAAGAGCGACACCATGAACCCGTGGCTCACTAGCGCCCTCTTCCATGAGGCAGAAGCACTGTCTGCCTCATCTTGTGCTTTTTCAGTGCGGTTTAATGTCAGATCATCAAGGCTAAATGTGCTACACTCATACATGAAATACATTAACTAGGCTATGGGAAAGTATGACATACGATTGACGTGTGCGCAACCATTATATCGTTGACATACAGAGTTAGCCACAGGCACGCGCCAAAGGCACCAGGCTAACCCAGTTTGTGACAGATTGCACAGTTTGAGATGAAGCTCAGCTCCCTGCTGCTGCTGCCTCAACTCATGTCTCTCACAGTATTTACACAGGAAATCTGTAGATTCAGCAATTTTGACTAGGCCCCCACTAAAAACATTCTGTTGCCAGACACCACAGGACCGTTGTCCATGTCCATTCTCTGATGAGTCACAACTGTTTTGGAGGCACAAGGGACACCTACACAATATTAGAAAGGTGGTCATAATGTTATGCCTGATCGGTGTACCTGTGTGTTCATGTAGGCTGTGAATGTGATGTTCGTGATGTGCAGTCACAGAGTATTTGGTAACACCACCACGGAGAACAGACGGAAAATCACATATTATTTTTTTATCATTTTGGGAGTTCAGATATCAAACATAGCCATGGGGATTGCGGAAAATGACTTTCAAAATCCAAATCAAACAACTCGAATATTAATTCAATCCGGACACATTTAGAAAGTCTGGAAATTTCTTTCGAAGCAGTTTCAGGCAAATGAGGCAACAATTTGAAAAGAGCTGAGAAATTTAGAGCAGTTTTATTAGCTAAGACATTTTGAAAGATGCAAATTAAAGTGCTTTGTTGAATATGTAATCTTGAATGTGGTGTTAAAAGTGAAGGTAGAGCAGTGTTGTGCCGTTCCGTGTGTTTTTCCTTCATTATGAACTATTACACCTGCAATAAATATATAAAAGATCAAATGTTTCTATGTACAGTACTTTTGTACCTCTGTGTGCATATTTAAGACCCATTTTATGGAGTTACAACTCCAGAAAAGCTCGGTAGCTGAAGGTACCATCCAGTTAATTTGATTGCTAGCTACAGACAATAAAATGTCTGTGGAGTGGTCCATTTGCCACGATTGTTACAGTGAATTTAAACCATGTGAGAATGGAGCGTTTGGGGTTTAACAGGAGCCATAGTTAAAGTTAAGGAGTGCTTGCAATTTGTGATGGGGCAATGTATGTTTCACGGCCAGAAAAACCTCATGTCACTCACACGTTGGTGGTAAAAATGCCGTAGAGCAGCTCCAGCTCAGGCAAGTAGAAGGTGCCCTGCAACTCGTTGTAGTTGAAGGGGATCTCTCCGGGTCTGGAGCAGTTCAGCCTGGCCT
Source organism: Planiliza haematocheilus (assembly GCA_005024645.1). NCBI lineage: Eukaryota > Metazoa > Chordata > Actinopteri > Mugiliformes > Mugilidae > Planiliza > Planiliza haematocheilus. The sequence continues at coordinate 845,163 of SRSE01000811.1, forward strand.
TCATGAAGGTGGTCCAGGTGTCCTCCAGGAGGAATCGGCCACCGATGTCATTTTTACAGACACGCCCGGCGCGGGAGAACACCGTCCGGCCGCAGTCGTGCTCCACTGCGTTTTCCCGGAAGAAGAAGTAGGTGAAGTTGCCGATATCGTAGGAGGAGACGAAATTCGGTTCTGGAGAGGAGAGGCGACAATGGAGGGGGAAAATCAGTGGGAGGGAGCACCATCAGAAAGAAAAAGAAGCCGCAGAAAGAATGAAGACAACCAAGAGAAAGATGAAGTGGAGAGAGACGAAGAGAAATAGCAAAAGAAATATATTTAAGGCTGTGGGAGTAAAAGGGAACGGGAGAGCAAGCGGGTACGTGTTATGACTGATTGACTCGCGGTGCGTGTGAGCGAGCAGCCCACACAACAGCAGGTGATCAGGATTAATAACTACAGGCCACGTTATTAATGGCATTGTGTTGTAATAAGAAAACTCATTTTTCACTCCCCAAACCTAAAGGTTAGGATGAGAAATGGCCAAAACAGGTGTAGCGTAATAGCTCTCGGCCTATCTGAAACACGCGACCCCCGCGACACTGTCACGGATAAGACGTTCATCTTTATGTATGGCATTATTGGATCTAAACCGCGCACTTTATTCTCGCTGACAGTGATTTAATTCAGCTTTAAATGAAAGTGTTTCTCGCCCCCACCTCATTTCAACCCCTTTCTCCTCTGCACCTTTGGAGGGCAGTGCAGCGGGAGACAGAGGAGAAAAATCAATTCGCCATAAAATTAGTTATTAAACCTTCTCCCAGAAGGTTGCTGCCAAGAAATGTATGTGGTAGTTTTTAATTTATTTTTTTCAATTTAACTTAAATGTGAATCAGATAAAAGTCACTTGCTGACAAGATACTGATTGACCCGCTCTTCTGTAGGCTGGACACTTTAAGCGGTCTGAAGTTCCCCCCAATCTGCTCTGAGGCGGTTTGAGCTTGAAGTGGGTCTGAGCTTTCAGGGAACGAGACATTGATTTTTGACTGATTCACAACTCTCTGCTCCTCCTTGAATGAAAGGGGGAGGTAAATATAGAGATTTTCTCGTTGCTTACCAACTTTTAAATTAATCGTTTTCAGCGATAAAAGGCAAATGAACAATTATGAGGAGAGGATCTCCATTAACAGAGCATTCGCCTCACTACGATGAGCAGCGCAGAGGTGATTTGAGGAGGAAAACAATCCTTCAAGAGGGACAGATTCCAAGTCCCTTGCTAGAAAACCGTCTGCCTCGCTCAAGCATCCTTGAGCAAGAAATGAAATCCCCACCAGCTGCAGCGCTAATGTTAGCGCAAGAGCTGTAAAGGAGGAAAACACAAAGCACGAAAAACAAGACTCCATTATGTTTGTCTCTGTTTTAAAGGGCAATTTATCTCGGAGCCTTCACAGACATTTACATAAAGTGTAACATTTATCTTGATGGCAAACTCTGGCAGCTCCTTACCGTTGAGCCACTTGGAGTTGTACTGGGCGGTGCGCAGCGGTGGCAGGCCGCCCAGGCTGCGGTAAATGGCGGGGTCTCGTCCAGAGAAGTCCATGGCGGTGGCGGCGTAAAGCTCCCCGCTGGAGGTGATGAGGGCGGTGGAGTTGTGGAGCGGGTTGTAGGGACACCGAGCCATTCCACTGATCTGATCGTGGATCTCCGTCAGATTGGTCAGCTGCGATGCAGAGAGACAAGAAGATGAAGCAGGCATTGCTAAGAAACTAGGAAATGATTCACATTGTTAGTAATAAGAGTGTTAAAAATAAGATGCAGTCCCATAGGAATAAGATGCACTTTCTTATTGTTTCCACATAATAGATTGTTGCAGCATAACCGGCATAAGAATATAGGCCGGCGTATCAAAGGGCAGCATTAAAATGCAAACTGGAGGAGTCTGGTAATGTTTTGTTTGTTCCTGCCAATATGCAAATGGAACAGAGGAAAAAAAAAACACTTCATCTCATTATGTTTTGTTTGGTTTACATCTACTGTGAAACACGCACAAAGATATATACGAGCAAAACCTTCAGTAGCAGGAAACATAATCAGAAAACACATTTAGAATCATTAGTAACGTCAAACACACAGCACAGCAGCTGCTTCGATGTTAAGAAACCACCTGTTAGGAAACCAATAAAATTTCTAAAACAGGCTTCTTAAATCAGCGCACTCCTGGCTGCAGTGTTTCATGGTTTGGTGTTTGATGTCTCTACTGGATGGCCAGCTGTTTGTCTGGGTATAACATTATTATACCACATCTTTGAGGATCCTTTCTCAGCTCAAAAGAGGCCTGATGTGAGATGCAGTCTTCTGTCGCGTGGCGCCTTTGAATACGAAGCCAAATCCAAACTCCGCGCTTTTTAAAAATACTTTACAGCATGACCCTGGCTTAGCCCCGACATGCTGCACTGATTCCTACTTAAAAAAAAAAAAACTGCAGACCATAGCTCTGTGAATCGGCCTTGAATACTAAAATATGAGTAATGCAATTTTTAAATCCAAGATGTAATTATATTTTATGGTGCAAAAGTAAACACAGTATAGGGGGGGATTAGCTCGCGGTTTGTGCTTCTGTCCTAGTTCATCTAAGTTCTGAGGGCATGTGCACGATGCAGATTGCACTAATCGCAGGTTTAGAAATGCGCAAATGATCATGTAAATGATTCCATTCGCAATTACTTTTCTATCAATCACTCCGCATCTTTGATTGCGCCGCAGAACGTCCAGTGACAGCACGCGCCTGGAATGAATCGCTCTTCACACATTTAACTGACTGAATGATATGCGGATTCCCTCCCTTCTTCCATAAAGAAGGCCCAACTCTGTTCGGGGTAGTGCACTGGGGGAACCGGTCGACTCCTTCGGCCACTTTCCTGGAGCTGGTCCATTTGGATCTGGGTTTCCGTTAACTCCTGCCGCCTCTGTTCAAACCAAACCACGGCAAAACAGAGCAGCCCTGTCTGAGCTCAGATGAAAGCCTGGTATTGACGATTTCTGTGGGCCGGAACAGTCACTTTAAGGTCAATTGGGTCGTTTAGAAAAACTAGAGGCGGAGTGATAAATACTCCAGCGCATCCGATGCATTTTGAGGAAATGAAGTGAAAGTCGTCTCTGTAGTGGTCCCGGCAGCTGCGCGAGCAGGACACTGAAACGCCTCTGATGGAGAGTTTTTAGAAAGAGACAGCTCAGAGTTTAGCTGTGAGAGCCGGCTGCTACTGAGACACTATTGTTGCTACTGGGAGAATTTTTAACCACGACAGGAAACCTAGCCACAAGCTCTATGTGTGATCTGAGATGTGTTAGTGGACAGGGTTGTCAATGGTATCCCAATGTGGGTGGCAGGCAAATGACACATCACAGGAGCTATTTGTCAAGCGAGTGTGAGCAGAATGCCACACACAGCTTCTGTACACATTGCATACTGTCAGTTGCATACATAACATTATTGTGTCTTGTGTCCTTTTCTTTATTTCCGTCAGTGAAGGATCTGAGTCATCCAGGTCATTTTTGGTATATCCAAAATCGTTAAAGAAAGGCAACTGGACTTCTAGAGTTTGTTGAAGACGTTTCACCACTAGCTCCTTCAGTAGCTCCTTCAGTTCTAAGGTACTGGTGGGGAGCTGAGGCTTAAGTGGCAACATCTGTGGGTGTAACCCATCAGAAACTCGCTTTACTAGTGTCTGTTAACGGCTGGGTACTTATATGTCACTGTCCCTGTACTCTTTCCCTAATGAACAGTCCTCTAATGACCCTTTAACAGTCAGAGTCTCCTCAAGTTATGAATGGTGGTGAAGCTTCTTGGGGACAGAAGTTTAGACTGTGCTGTAAATTAATGGCAAATTGTATGTCAGTCCACCTCCTCTGTTTGGAGAAGGTTTTTCCAATCCAACATAAATGGCTTAAAATGTGTCTTCTCTGGCTGAAATCTGTTGTCTTCAAAGGCCTTTGTCCTTCAGGTGTAAGTAGACTGGTTAGGCTCTTACAAAGCAGGTGATTGGCTTTTTGGGATAAGGGGAAGAGTATGTGCCGTACAAAAGTTCATCAGTGGAGTCACAGAATTACCCTTCATCTTAATAGTTTCCATTCATTGGCTGGTGGAGGTGAAACTGAGCTAGGCGTCTATGTCCCGCAGTACCCTAAATGAGCCTTAAGATACAAGGTAAGTGGGTTCTCTCTCTTTCTTTTGACACCTCGGCTAATTCTCCAGTCAGATGCAATAAAACCATTACAGAAGGAGAAGACACAATAAAGAAAGCCAGTCAAATATCAAATGGTTAACAGCTGTTTAATCTAAAACCTCAGGAGCGCTTATTAAAGCATTAATATTCAACTCATTCTCCGTTCATCATCGCAGCTGATAGTAAATCTGTCTGAGCGTGATTCCATTGCCGCCGCCGTTCCCAACCCGTGTTTCACATTAACGGACATACAGTGGGTAAATATGACAGCGCCTGATGAAACACTGCTGTAATAATGTCATGACATTTCAACTATATGTATTTTCACAGCGGTAAACAGTCATTATGAGCCGGTGACCTTTGGATGCAGTGCTTTTGGACAAAAACAAATGTCATCATAATAGTAAACCCCTCAACCTTCTCCAAAAATCCAGAAGAAGGAGACGTAGATATCTGACATAGCCCTGTCACTGTTCTGAGGTAGCTACAATACGCTGACATTTTGAATATTGCTCTATACTTAACATCACCGGGCGTTTGTTACCAACTGCGACGCAGCAGATTATCTGACGCTTTAGTTGGAGAAAAACATGATCATTAGCGCAGTGCACTGTTATAATAAAAGGGAAAGGGCTGCAGTAGGTTGCCAAATGATGGCTAATAGACAAGAAAAGTCTTGGGCTGCCCTCGCTGCGTCGAGAGTTGGCTACAGCACAATAGCAATGACTAAACAGCCGCTCAGACGGAGGATTAAGAGCTACAGGTAATATAAAGGCACAAGAGGGGGAGGAGTGAAAACCTTGCATTGCGCCAGATTAAAATATACTGCAGGAGAAAAAAAAAATGTGGCAAAGAAGAGAAGCAAAGTCAAGTAAAGGCAGTAATTCATGAAGAAGGGCAAAGCAGCACACACTAGGCAAAGAAGTGTGTTTACTGGGAGGCCGACGCCATGATTATCAGGAGTAATAAGCTCAAGGCAATATTTTGATTACGACACTTAACAAGTTTGAGGTAACACGACTTCTTAAATAAGAGAGTTTAATAAGATTAAATTTATAATTAGCGTACATCCCTGACTGCACAACAGGAGGAAATGAAAGCCACAATAGCTTGGGGAGTGAGTCCGGTGATACCAAGATCACAACTCATTTGCAACTCAATTAAACGTCTTGATCATCCTTGACCTTTCCTTCTGACATTGTCGGCTCAGTCAGCAACAGTTTAGTCTAATTTCCAATGCTATAGTATCATACAGGAGTAATAACTTATTGAAAACCTTTCTTGCATAAGTTGAGAACAGCCATGGCTGTTGTCAGCTCCCATGCTGTACTGAAACATAGATGTGAGATTTTTGGAGGGACAGCTACACCTCGCAAGGCCAGACTAGTCTGAAAAAGTTTTTGTTTTCAGAAAACTTTGCTACCCGGTTGGTTGTACTGAAAGATATTAATTATTGAAGATGCACCTAACATCACTGAATAATTGAGGAAAAGCTGCATTTCATTGCAAAGAAATTCATATTTTCATTTGCAAAAGTAAGAATGTGTGCGTCCACTATTCACGATTCAAATAAGGAGGGCACGACTCAATGCTCAGATGGTATAAAGATAAATTAAAAAAACAATAAATAAAATCTATCCATGTCTAAACGAATTCTTTGTACCATGAAAATAAATGCAATTCTGTTTTTTCACAGGTTTCTTCTATATATTAAGGCCTAGAAGCCAAGAAGCTTCTGCGATTTGAATCAAACTTTATTACGAATAACTGTCAAACATGAGAAACCCAAGTTTCTAAATTGGCTATGAAAAACAATCCACTCACTACATGAAATTTCAGCCCATCTGTCAACATAACCTGGAACACAACGGGCACGTTTTGGTGCACGCCAGTTGACGCTCAATGAATTCTACTTCCTGCCAGAATGCGAGACAGCTTTCCCCTTAAAAACATGTCTTACCTGTATATTCAAGCAGAATTGGACCAAAAGATTTCTTTTTATCACCAGTATAAGGGCCACTGCTTCAGCCATCATAAAAATGTCGAGAGCCAACATGAAAACGGCAACGACTAACATACAAACTTCATCACCAAGAACACATGTAACTGGGAAAACTTGAGATGCCTAAACTCCTAGCCAGTGTGTTTGGAATAACACTCATTTTAACTGCAAAAACAAAAAAAAAAGGAAAAAAAATTGCTGAGGAGGCGTGAGGATTCTCAGGTCATGGTATATCTAAAACCAAGCTAAAACAAAAACAGCTGGAGTTCGTTCTTGAGTTACTTTTTCTTGAGCTACTTTTTCAGATCTTACTGCCCCACGGCAGTTATGGCTTTTATTTAGAACACGTGGGAGAGTTTCAGGTGGACACGGTCGGCAGATTTCTTTGCTTTAGCTTTGTTTAGAAAGCCTGACTGGAACTAAACATGCTAGCCAATTAGCATGCTAGCCAATTCACTAGGAATACCATAACGTTTCATGTTGTAGGAGTCTAACAGCTGACTTTAGATGATAATATAATCATTAATAAGGATTATTTTTTGATCCCTATCTCTACATTTAATCCATCCATTCATACATTGCTGCCAATGCTGACCCCTTGCATTAAGAGAATAAACATAAAGCTTTGTTTAGACTCCTGTGCTGGTGTGTTCTGTAACGACGCCACTAAAATGTTAGGCAGTGACTAGTGAGCTGTGCTGAGTTTCACTGTACACAATGGCGAGTGCAACTGGTGTCCAGCGAAGGGTCCAGAGACACACTGTACGTGTTATGTTTTTGTTTTTCTGGCTGAAATAGTAAAGGTTTCAAGGAATCATTAGTGTGAAGGTTTAGTGACAGGTTGGACGTACCGTTCGGTTGGTGCAGATGGGGGTGAAGGCGTTGGTTCCACAGGTAAACAGCCTGTTTCCATTCACCAGCAGCACCCTGATGTAGTTCTGGCACTCCTCCTGTGGAAACACACCAGCAAACACACATATCACCGTTAGCAGCAGTGCCATTATCCATCCACTGACAAACAGCAGCATTAGGCAGAGGGACAAAATTACACTTCATGAGAAAAACACCTGGAACCAAAGGAGGGCTGACGAAAACGTGGCCAAGCTAGAGAGAGTCAAATCACGGCTAATGTCCACACGGCTTAGCCCTGTCACATCTTAATTCAGCAGGGACCCGGTCTGGAGAGGGATCTGAATAAGGTGGAGAACAGATAAATACAAGGGCCGTGGGAGAGGACCACTCAGGATTAGTTTAGAAAATTGCCTTGGCTCTGTTGACTGGTCAAAAAGCAGAAAAAAAGCAGCCTCTCATACATTTCATTCATGTTTCTTTTATGCCCGCTCTCTACATTAATCAATTCAAAGCACTTTTCTCTAAATTGTGGTGAAGTACATGCTCGCCGCTCTGTTTTTGGCCCGCTCCTCCTTTGAGGTTTCGGCATGCAGTTTCTTGCAAAACCACTCAGTACCTGGTTAAAAGCGCTCGACATATAAAACGCGACTGACGGAGGGAATGATTGATTGAATGATTGATTGCCGCTGAACGTTGTGAGCTCGCAACATCACTGTGAGGCTTTCTGGTGATTTCCATCAACAAAAGTCATTCAGAAGTAAATGCAACAACAGTAGTCAGTATTCATGTCAGCGAAGGACATTTATTTTTGTCCTAGGACAAGGTAATAAACTCACAGGGTCTCCTCCATCTGTAAGGGGCCATGGCTGGGTTGGTGAGGGCCTCTCGTAGAAATTTAAAACCTTGTAAATCTGCTATTGTCTGAGCCACTTGAGGTGCCCAGGGCGAACCCTCCTCCCCTTGCTCCCCCTCTTGAGGGTCTGATTTAGGAGTGGATGGCATGGTAGCGGAGATGGAAAGAAGGCGGGGTAAGGGCTTTTATTTCCCCCTATCAAGATGAAGGCTGACTCATAAAACAGCTCGTTTCCTGGTGCTAAGCGCAGCTTTAAGTATGTGTGTATGCGTTTATATGTTTGTCTTCAAATCAGAAGATGTGCGCATGAGTACTTGTAAAGAACGCCTATATATCTGAGCTGTTTGTGCAGCCTGTTAGGCGCTGTATCCTTGTATGTGTGGGTGTAGGAGCGGGGCTGTGTCGCGAAGGGGTCGGCATACTTCAGTCCTTCTCTGCGGTTTGTTTCGGTGGTAAATAACGGCACATTTAATATTTGCCCAGCTTCACAGTCTTGACTTGTTTATGAAAACTTCCTGATAAATGTTCCGCTGCCCGTACTGTAATACAGAGGCTGCTGTGTGCTGGGCTCTCGCATTATAAAACAAAACAGAAGCGGCAATCAAGTCCTGTCAAGTCAATTTAACTCTCCTTTCTTCTCTCATATGAAATAAATCAAATACATGAGAGAAGAGAGTGTACGTGCATTAGGGGAAAAAAAAAATACAATCACTTGCAAATTCACTCAAAGCACAGTGATGGTATCTGTGTAACAGCTTAAGCGATGCTATATTGCTGCGCGTGCTTGATAATAAAGCCTGTCAGCTGCTGGAGAATGAAGTCTTTTAATGCTATTCTTAGTGTACATCGCAGGAACTGATCCTCAGAAGGCAACAGTGAGCAAAACAATTCGGCTTTTGCCAGACAGCAGCGGCTCTCAAGGACTGAGGTAGCTTCGCTCTGTAATTTACAATGGCTATCTTCTGCTGGCCAGCCCGTGCATGCCTATTATAGGTCCCTAACCACCTTTCACAGGAGGATAAATACACAGCGGCGCGCACACATACACACAGAGAGCGAGGGATCAGGACTGGGCAGTTCACCTACAGAACAAGTTCAACTTTAAACCATCTGTTCTGTAGGCAAGAGCATGCCGGCTAACCACATACAAAAACATACACTTGTGCACCGAGAGAAACTACTAAAACAATGGGAACTCCCTTTGTACACGAATCTATAAATAGGATTTAGGTGTGGTTGGGAGGCTTTTTACTTCACATTAAGTTGATTTAAATCCTCTTTGAGGTCAATCCCACATACAAAGGAGGGATTCCCAGAGAGTCTATATGTAAGGGTGAATCATTTCATTATGTTTCATCATAACTTGACGGTTTGAATTTAGTCTGCTGTTTGGTTATGATGTGCTCTTGAAACTGATCAGCTGTGTGTCTGTGACAATGCAAAGAGATCTGTGACTTATTTTTTTTGTTTGTTTCACAGCCAGTTATTATGTATCACCACTGCTGGAGGGAAAGTCCAACATCTGGGGCCTCCAGTTGCACTTGTAAACAGCATTCAATCATGAGTTATTTTTGTAGATATCCAAACCCGTAGGAAAACGCTGCTGCAATTCTGAATGCTGTGTACAATCGGTTTCACACATAAGTATCACTTTATTGGTAATCTTCTGGGGATCTTGGGCGTGTTATCAAATCAGAGGAAGGAATCCATAATTACCATGAGCAAAGCTTGGGCAACTTTATTTCTAGGCATGGCACGGAAGATGGCAATGCCAAATATTTGTACGACCAATTTGCTGCAAATGTGATAACATTAACATCCTCATCTTGAGTTAAATGGCAGAATGCGATCATTTAGTGCTATGTGGTAAACAACCTTGAGCAAGTCACTGAACCCCCAGTCGCTCCCAGTGTTTGGCACTGGTGTGTGCTTGTGTGAGCGGCTGGGTAGATGTGTGACTGTGACTGTAAAGCACTTTGAGTTCCAGTAGGTAGAAAAGCATCAAATAAATACAAGGCCAATTAGCAGTTTACTATTTACCGACTGAACACCAGCACATTAGCAATGTTGTGATCGTGTTAGCATGCTGATGTTACTGTTTAGCTCGTAGACAGTGTAAAGATGGATGACAAAAGGACCCCTTAAAGGTGAAGCCAAAGCAAGTAGAGTGCCCCCTGGTGACCGGTAGCAGTATATGTTATAAGCTCCACCTCCTCCATGCTAGCGGTTGGGACTTGGGTAAAATACGCGTCAAATTATTATTTTTCGAGCATGATTTCAGTCATTTTAGATATTTAATATGATAGTTAGTATGCTAATACTGATGCATACTCAAGCACAGCCCATATCCCCAAATAGGGTCAGTTTGGCTGATGTAAGGAAGTGGGGATGCATTGTCCATATTTATATACAGTCTATGGTTTAGCTCAGAGCACAGCATCACAGGGCTACTAGCATGGCAGCTGACTGAAGTCACTCTGTTCTGCTGTCAAAACACTAGCGCGAGGTGTGATTTCTATGCCACTAGGTTTCTTCATGCACATCAAACAATGACAGCCAGATAGGATCATGTTTGAGTTAATACTACTAAATGCTGAATAAAAGTTACTTTAATAGAAATTACTACAATGAGGAAAAAAGACAAGGAGTCAGAGGATATGGCGAGTTTATTTTCTATTTCCTGCGCTCGTCCAGCCCCAGAGAGACGCGGACCAGGAGATACACTTTGAACCAGTCACCAGTCACTTACTACTTAAAGTCTGTGTAGCTTTAATATGTAATAACATTTCTGTGGAGGTGCATATCAAGCAATGCAGTAGAGTATCTACAGCATACTATAGTCAACACACAAGTATAAATTAAGCTTCAGCGCTATTCACATTACGTAGTTTTACCTGGGGACGCCGTGTGATTTAAATCCCCCCCCTGTCTATGTTTCATGTGGGGCATTCACATGGGATAAGCCAACCTTGGGATTTACTCAAATTTACGATGCACAAGTTATGTCTCTGCTCGGCTCTGTTATGTTTCTGCTTCACTCCACTGCATGTCAGAGGACATTTTACACTTTCTGACAGCTTTAATCACTTTGCAAATTGTAACTGATAATAAAAAATATATTTTTAACAATAATAAAAGAAAAAAAGATGTGATAAAACTACTGATCCCGAGGAAGAAATTACAAATGACCTGCTAGTATTTAAATCAGCTTCATCTTCGCTAATGAACACATTTATGCTTGATTTAATTATTTATCTTCTAAAATGTGTGAATTTCCACCCTAATATCTGCCCAAACTTCAATTTACAGTACATCCTTCATAGTTCTTAAGGGACAACAGGAAGAAAAAAGTCGTAAAACTAGTGCCAATAGGGCTTTTGACGAGTTTGCATCTCTAAAACAACACGCAGAGTTGGAAATATATTAACATCTACATGGCATACTCACACAACCCTGAAACTGATTGTTCACTTAATCACCAGGATGTTTTAACTGACTTCATTCAAACCAGTAAACTACTAGAGAAGCTGACTTCTTGACACATTTTACAGTGGGCAATCGTGTTTTTTGTCTTTTAGAATACCGAAAGGTTCTCAGTATAGTGAAGAATGCCTGCTGCAGCAATGTAATACTGTGTTTGGGCGTCACTTAAACTCACCTCAGATTTTCCACGGCTGAAGCAGGCTCCCTTGGTGAATTCATCGCAGTGCCACTCAGCCTCCTGCGGAGACAGAGAATAGCAGCGTAAGGCTCACAATAAACCATCAAGAAGGAGCAAAAACAAAAACTGAGTCCGATGTGAGCATGAAGCACTTTGAAAACCCAAACAGAACCATGTCTGGTGACAAGTCTGGCAATTCACATGCCACAGAAGACTAGAAAACACACTTAGACAAAAGCAATGTGAAAACCATACAGTGATGAGCAGCAGAGCTGATTCGTGGGCGCCGGTAATTCTTGACTCGGGTGGGAGGAACGGATTAAAACAGAAGTGAATGGTAACTGATTTTGACATCGCATCTCCACTGTACTCTCAGTCTCGAGCGTGCACACTTATAAGCGCACGCAAGTTTTGTTAAGCCATGTTAAATGCAGACACAGAAATCCAATTAAGGTGCATACCAAGCAGAGACCTCAAGAAACAAGTGGCAGGAGCGCGCAGAAGAACGTCAATTTGATTTATGTGCGAGGGAAAAGGAGGGATCTTACGACATAACAGGCGAGTCCCTAGAGTGGGATGTCAGCGTGATTTACATGTGAGGGAGAAACAGGGGGATTTTAAGTTTTACTACAGAAGGGAGAAGAATAAGAGGAGAAAACCTCGACGTGTCTCCGCCGAGGGTGAAGACACCGGCGTGCTTCGGATCCTACCATTTAATTTCGTCGTGACCTCTGGGGAAGGGGGCCCCCCCTCTGTTAAAATTCATGACATGAGTGTTGGCCCTGGGTCAGCGCCGGGCCACTACAACCATCGCGGTTGTGACAGGTAGAATTAGCTGTCGCTGGCTCCAGCTCTGAGCGACGGGCAGAAAGAAGAATCCTTGACGGCAATAATGGCTGGCTCTGTGATACTCAATGGGAAGTCACGAAAAGTCTCCAGAAGTAAAACTATTCAGCTTCCTTTTCGGCTAAAGAAATACGCTCTTCCTTCAATAACGAGTGGCCAGAGGTGCAGGCTCCACTCTCTGAGGGAATATAGTAAATATCACTAACTGATAGAGAATATATTAGATTTCACCTCGGTATCAGGGGTGTTTTATGCCAGGACAGAGGGAGAAAGGAAAGCTGAATCCCCCTCAGCACTTAGGAGAACTTCCTTAATTTCCTCTTCAAGTTAACCCGTGTGTTTTATGACAAGGCTCTTGCTTTCTGCCTCAGCAGGCCCTGGGAGGCATAGCACTGTACGTACACACACATAAATGCACACACATGCGGCAACAGAAGGGAGCTTAGAGGGAGGAAAGAGCTGAGGGTGTGTGGTACTATTCAGCGAGGATAAGATACGGAGCATTAATGGGAGCTGGCTTCCCTCCTCTGTGTGTGTGTGTGTGTGTGTGTGTGTGTGTCAGTTCACATTCCAGGCCAAAGCCGGCTATTCCGGGGCCACGCACCCACCGCAGCCACAAACCACACACATCAGCACAAGCAGCACAGGCGGCGCAGCCTGCACACACACACACAGCACCACAGCTGGTCCCGGCTGAATCCAATGTGGGCGCCGAAAGTGCTTTCGTCAATCACAACGGGGGGAGAAAACCTGTTAATGGCTTGAAACCTTACTCACCCGCGTTCTGCGTAAAAATCAATCGTAACACAATGCAAAATTACAACCTGAGATCGCATTAATGGGAGCCAAGTGGTTGCTTTTATCATTACAGGGAGATTATGCGATTCATCATCATTCAGCGTAGCATATTTTCAGAACACTACATATTCTTGTTACATCTTTAAGGCATCAACTTTATGGCTGCTGAAGGGTGATGTCCATAAGCCAGTAAGTGGGGAATAAGCTGGCATCATTGACCACTAAAGGCACCCAATTGGACTGCCCCGTCTCAAATGGTCCAGAGTACGGAACAGCCACGCAATGGCAGTCACTAGTGTCATTAAGAAACATTAAAAGCTCATTAACATGCTATTGTTCAGCCCCTGCGCTCCAGAGATGAAGCTGTCTTGGACTGAAATATGTCTGGAATGTGCCGCCGTTAAATAATCATTTTTCTTGGCTTTACAAGAGCGAGCTGCCTTGCGGAGGCCCTGTACTGTGCTCCTGTCACCGAGCGCAAACTGGAATAAAGACGTAGAGGGGAAACGTGGAAGATGAGACGGAAGGAAGGAATTCAGCAAAAGGGATGAGGGTGTTGAATTAGAGCAGAAGAAAAAAAAAATGTACATAAATTACAGTTTGGAGAAAAGATTCCATTTATGGAAAAGCTCAACATATAGCGTTATATGATTAAAGAATATTATAATTGACATAATTATTCAGCAAGCACAGCTGTCAGTTATAACCCCTAATTGCTAATGCTAATTAATGCAGCTCCTATAATGGCCACTAGAGGATGGTTTGAAAAGAAACGTCTCTCCATAGTCGTCCATGTTCAAAATCCAAAATCCCCAACTTTGCAGCAGGCATGAAATAAAATAAAATGTGTTTAGTTTGTAGCTTACCTCCTCATTTGTGCCAACTGTACAAATCATATCAAGACTTAGATTTATGCATGGCTTAGAGAATAGCTGCTTTGAGTGACAGGAGGGTGAACTCTCCGGTCACCACCTGTCTGACTTGGCGTCACCCCACACTCCACCTTGTTGCCCATTACTGAATCAGTCAAGAGTTAGGTGGAATGGCACAGCCAAGACGACAACGGCCACCCACACTGAGGGTTTGCTCATCTTTAAATCAATAGTCGTATCAGGTAGTTGGTGCAAGCCCCCAGCAATAGCGCAGGCATTTCTGGTGCACCGGTCACACTCACTCCTGCAGGAACATGTGTAGCACTCAGCTCCCAAAAATACACGGAATTCAGTCCGTTCCGACCAACACATTAGGAGAAAGGCGGATTATTTCACAAACTTCACGTTGTGTTGCAACAACAGGAAATCAGCGGCCCAGTGAGAGGACGTCTCTGATGAACACGCTCTCAAATAGCTCAAGTGGAAAGGGAATCTTGTGCATATTCTCTCTGGGCTTGAAGAGTTGGAAGCGGTGAGACATTTTTATGAGAGTAAATGTGGCACTATCTCAGAAGGCGTATCCAGTTTTCTTGGTGAACTTTGATGTGAGCCACTCAAGTAATTATTCTGCCGTTCTTCCATTTTTTTTCTTGCAACCCACTTCGTTTGGCAAAGTGGAGAGACTTATTATTACCAGAGGGTATACTGGCAAACACTTGAAAACAATACCTAAGTTGTAATGGACTGGAATAATCCTTTAAGTGAGATAAAGCGAGATTAAGATGCAGAAATTCAGAGTGTGGCGAGAGAGAATTTGGCAGACGTTCGTCGTTTCAGGGAAGATGAAGAAAAAAAAATCCCTGATATGCCGTGCTCCTCGCGTCCACCCTCTCTCCTGCCCTCGTAATGTGCGCAGCCCTCAGAGATGAACCATTGTGTCCGGGCTTCTCGTCAGCCCTCACACTGAGGGGCTATTGTCGCCATGGGGTGGGTGCAGGAGAGCTACAAAGGGGGAGCGTGGGCAGAGTGGGAGACAGACAGAGACAGAGAAAAGGACAGGGGGAAAAAAACAAGAATAAGGGACAAACAGACAAAACAGAAAAAAGCACACAACAAAGAGAAAACAGTCCAACTTAGGAGTCAGACAGAACAAGGGAGACTATGTGGGCAGACTGAAGTAGTCGGTAAGATGGAGGAGGGAGAAAGAGAGGAGCTGAATTCCAAAACAGCAGTTTCCAGACATGATATGGAATACATTTTGCATAAAGAGGGTCCACGCCGGCTGCTGACAGCTGTCTGGCTTTATGAAACGACTGGCCGCACGTCTCATTACAACGGGACGGCGGGTTGGGGCGCGTGGACCGGACAAAACCTGCAGGGGAAATCTAATCTGCCTTTATGAATAGCTGATATTACCTTTTGATGCGCTCGCACAATGTTTACCATTCAGTAGTGATGTCTGCTGATGTAAGCTGCTGAAAGATTTACACGCCAAACAAGCCCGGGTGTCGCGTCTCAGCCTGAGCCTGAGTCACGGAGCGTGTCACCGTCACACCGTAAACAGATAAGTCAGCGTAGAAGGGACCCCCCCGCTGTGCCTCTCACTAACACTCACCAGCGTTTTGCTTAAATACGCCATCATCTCCATGGCATCACGGAACGTGCTAGCGCCCGTATCTCCACCTCCTATCATGCCTTTTATTCTATGCATTTAAACAGCCGTGTTAGTGTTCCAGTAATTGAATTAGCGACGCTTCCCGAGCTAAATACGACGGCCTCTGTTAGCTACTGATTAGCAGGTCTAATTGTCTGGCTGACGGAGTGTAATTGCAAGAGATGGGCCCATGAAATACAACACGGAAGACTGGAAGGAGCCTCTTGTTTTCTTTCAGACCCGCCTTCCTTCTTAATGGCACGGCGATACGAGGGGAAGCAAAGAAAAATGGAGGCACAATGTAAATATCAACACCGTACAGTGTCTGCTGCCACGGGGAGCTGTTATGGATGGTGGTTCTGTGTGCCAATGCAGGAGGAAACAGAGAAAGAGAGAGAGAAGGAGGGAGGCTGGAGTGGATCCCCTTTATTTTCTCCTCCTCGGCTGTATTGAATGGTGAACAATGCCACTGATCCTCCTCATCCCAGCGCTTATTGACTAATGCTGCTACACTGTGTTTCTGCTGAAGCCCTGCCTCATCGTCTGCATCCCGCTTCGATGCAGCACGGAAACACCACCCTAAAAGTGGACTCTTTTTTTTGAATAATGAGGATTCAACAGGCTTTCATTGTGACTGAATATTCGGGCACTTTGGACCCTTTCAATTAGGTCTTTTTCAGCAGCAGCATGGAAGTGTGCCGCTTTTTACTGGAGCAGGTGTGCAAGATGAAGCTAAAAATGGGCAGAGGGGATTATTTTATTTGGGTATTGAGCAGCGTCAAAGGGGATCATTTGAGGAGCTTTAGGTGCGGACAGGAACACAAGGCTGACTGGTGCATGGAGCTGGCTTGGCCATTCATCAGTCCTGGCAACACAATGGGAAAAGGCCCTGCCAGCATTGATTTGCCTGCCCGAGGTTGGCAGCAGCTGAGTTCAGGGAACTGAATGAGAGACACCGGGGGCAGAAGGACAATGCTGAACAGATGTGAGATATAATGTGGGGTTCACCAGTAGGCAGGGAGAGGAAACTGTACTTTGCAGTTGCAGATTTCATTGCAAATTCTTTTGGCGGTGGTCGCCCTAAATGTCTCATTAGTTGTGCAGAGTTAAGTCTTCTTTTTTTTTTTCCCCCCTACACAACTTTGAAAGTAGAGCAAGGGGAAAAAGTATCCACCTTTTGTTCTTGACAGTGTTTTCCAGATCAGTGAGGAAGAGGGTAGAGGTTGACAGGGAGAGGAAGGCCTCTCCAGGCTGCTGAGACACTGCAGAAAGAAAAAAAAAAAAACTCCTAGAAGATGTTAGCTCGGCTCGCTGCTACTACGAGGAGGGCTGACTCATGCTTTATGGAGGCCCCCACTAACATCATTCTGTTGCCAGACACCACAGGACACCCTCAGAAGGCCCATGTCCATTCTCTGATGAGACACAACTGTGCACAAAGGAGAAAAATGGTCATAATGATATGCCTGATCCTTGTATATCTCCAAAGGGACTGAACTCCTTCTACTTTGAGGACTTTTTGGAGACAATGTCTATGGCCTTAAAGGACACACAGGGGATTGAAGAGTAAAACTTCTCATGGCTGCACTCTCATCAACTCTTTGAATAAAGGTCATTTTTCTATCCAACTTCTGATGTTGTTGGTGTTTTCTATTTTTCATTACCTCCAGCAAGGAGGGCATTTACTGAGGAGATTAGGGTTGCTGGCGCCCCGGCTTGATCAATCTCCTTGTCTCAGCTCGATATGTGCAATAGACCAGCAGTGTTTAGCTGCTGCTACCCTGAGCGCCGGTGCTCTCTAAACCCCCTGTAATACAGACTACCAGGTATTGAGAGTTCATTTTCTGCCTTGCAAAAGGTTTGAAAACAACTCATCACACTGCATCCACGGGCAACAGAACTAGCAGATATTTGCGCAGCAGAAGAAGAAGACCTTGGTGGTGGTTTCTTTTTCCTTTTTTTTTTCCCTCCAGAAATGTTTTTTTATGCATGCACACGCGGGGTGAGATCAGTCATCGATCATATGGTAATTATATCCAACTCTTTAACGTATTACAGGCTGTTTGTATTACAGCGGCTCTAAGCCTTTTGCTCTGTCAAAACCATACGCAGCCCCCCCTCTTAACGCTGCCAGCCATGCAAGAACAAATCACTGCCATAGGGCATTATCTGACAGGGCTGATACATGGGGATGGGGGTGAAATCACAAAGACAAGCGTAGGTGTAGCTTTTAGCTTCATTTCCTTTTGCGGGGAAAGAATAATAATTATTAAAAAAAGAACCTCATGGAGGCCTTTGAACATTAGTGCAACCGAAATAAAACGCATTAACTTCTAACAAGTATTTGTGCCCCAACTTTCTTTGTTGGCTCTGACACTCTCAGCGCCACACTTCCTTGTAAATCTATTTGATCAGGGAGCGATGAACGCAGTCTGAGTGGAGCAACGGTGCCAAAGGGGAAATCCATTCAAGCCCTTTCATATCCATCAGCAGTAGGAATAAGGGATATGTGTAAACCCAGTGATGGAGGCAACCAAATCTCTGTGCGATTAATCCCCCACTTCATGCTACAGTGAAAAGGAAGGAATTAAAAAGAGAAGAACCACCTCCTCAAATGATAGCGGTGAAACTTAAACTTCCTCTCGACTCTACAGCTTGAAGTCCATTCAAATGCAAAGGAGGGACTAGTGCACAGGTCAGCTCAACCTGGCCCCAGGCCTCGGCGAGGATTACCAGATGCTATTCTCTCCAGAGACGACGCCTCGGAGATGAGGGTCTGATTGGCTCGGCGGAATCTCCTCCGCTGATTCCTGCAGCGCCAGCCGAGCGCGGGGTGAAATAAAGAACTGGGGGGGGGGGGGGGGGGGGGGGGTGATTGGGTGCGCGGATGGCACGGAACATCTTTAAAAAGCATCTGTGTCCCAGTGAGCGGGCACAAAAGACGGGCCCTGCGTGAGTCCTCGTCTCTCTCTGTGGGAGGGGGGTGGGAGGGGGGTTCGGCTTTCTTCCCTCTGTCTGTGCGCTGTCTCACTGCTTCCTGATTCCTTTGTGTTCGCCACCCTCCACTCCCTCCTACCCAATAGATTTGCTTCTTATTTCATCTGACCGTTTTCCTCATTCTCCCTTTCCATTTGGATTTGTATCAGCTGCGCTCCCTGCAGCCCTCATTCTCCCGTTTCATCCGGCCATCCTAACTACCCTGTTTTTCTTTCTCCCCCTCCTCATCCCCTCCAGTGGTTTTGCAGGGTGCAAACGGCAGACATCAAGAGTTGTCTCGGCATCAAAGAAGCCTTGCTGCTACCACCTAGAAATAAAGCCCTCCGCGCGTCAATGTTTGCATGGTAACTCAGTGGGTCACAAAATGCTTAGCTCCACAGGTGGGGCCCAAACAGCAGTGGAAAAAACAAAACAAACCATAACAATGATGGAGAGTTTAAGAAAATAATTGCCAGCTTCACTTCTGTTTATGCCCGTTCTGCGCGCGCTTTACACCATAGGCAGAAGGCGAAGCCCTGAAGCTAGCACACTTTAGTGCGTGCTTTGCATTTCAGAACATTTTATTGTCTGCGCGGATGTTTTAAGAAAAGATGAGGAGTTTAACCAAAACATATTAAAGAGATTGCACAAGGTTTTTAACCACCTCAAAAAAATGCGGAAAAGTATAGCTTGGGAGCACATTTCACATAAAGTTTCAAATTGGATTTAAACACGCAGGGTGTTAACACAGACTTCACTATTATCACCCTTTCCTTCCTCCCGCGTATCGGCCCACGGAGCCGCCAAGCAAACCCGACGGGAAGCTGTTGTGACGTGTGAAATGCTAAACCCTTTTACTGTAACAGCTTTAAGTCGCGGGAGCTGGCGGCGGCGGCGCGCTACGGCTAGCTCGTTTTTTTCGTCGGAGGCAAAGAGGAGGCGCTCCGGAGCGGCGGGAGAGAAATTCACTCGGATAACTGGGAGAGTCAGACAAAGGGAGAGCATTAGCACTCACCTGGATCAGTGTCAGGTCTTCCAGATTGAGCCTGAAGAGGTGGTTTCTGTGAAAAGAGGGAAATGTGTGAGTCGACGCCATTTTCTGTAAATAAGCCCAAAAGAGAGAGAAAGAGAGAAAAAAAAGATTTCAGCATTTTTTCCGGAGTCCTTTCATCTTAACAGCCCTCATCAGCAGCAGTGCCACCTGTACTCCAAAAAAGGGGAGCATACATAAAAGAAAAAAAAAGCTCGGGTAACGTTGATAAGTGAGATTATTATTTTAGATGTGCACTTCAGCCGCACATTTTTCGCGTAGACCTCTGCAACAGACAGTTTGGATGGTGATTTATTCTGTGCTAGCAGCGTCTAAAAGCCTTGAGATGCTGAAGACACAAAAAGCAAAAAATATGCCCAATTCAAGTCTTTTTTTATATACATATGCAGCGATACGCGACAACAAATATACTTTATTGTGTAAGATCAGCACAGAGCTCCCCTTTCCACCTGCTGCACCTAAAGCTCCTAAAGCGCACTTAGAGGTTGAAATGAAGATTTTCAGTGGTGACATGAGGAGTTGTAAGAGTGCAGTCAGGCCACTGAAACGACCTGAATACAACAGATGGCTGGGTGCAAGCACTGCAGCAAATGATGGACCTCTAGGTTCCTCCTACCTGTAATAAGGAGGGCAAAAAAAAAGTATAGCTAAAAGATTTGATTTCACTTTTCTGCAGAGTTTTGCACGTTACGAGTACGATTAAGAGAGAAACAAAGGCAAAGAGACTGAAGGACATCCAAAGCCCGGCGGTGAAAACGCAGTCTAGTCAGTGCCTACCCTGCTTTGCCTGAAGCTTTTCAAATTTGCAACGCACAAACAAAACGTTTTCATTCATCGGCATTCCTAGCTTTTTAAGAAACATCAGGTTCTATTGAATTCCGCCTTGAGAGGGGTTTGACTTGACAGCGTCTCAGGCTGCCTGCTAAACGAATTATGTGCCATTACCAGAATGAGATTACACAAAACATGACAATTACGACCAAAATCGTTACTTATTGTGATCTTTTTCTTCCCCTTTGAGGCTTCAAATATATCCCTGCGTTGCACCACGAGCCGTCAGTCCGATAGACTGAAAAATTCTTAAACATTTGTTATGTTTAGTTTAGTATTCACAGCAACGGAAAAAAAGAAATATAAAACCTGTACAGCTTACAAAACCAGGAAAAAAATAAAATAATAAAACTAATAAACCAGCATGTGGCTTCCTTTCCTGCCAGTAATCCTTCATCATTATTTTTCATTTTATACAGTTTAGAGATCTAATTTTGGAGCGAGCATGTTCACGCTAACACCTGCAGACACACGCGTATGAAAGGGCTCTCTCTGAGATCTATCAGCCTCCGTGAAGAGTGGCTATCGGCCGGGTTCCAGCGTGGCCTTGGAACCTTGTTTTAGCGTATTGATATTTGCATCGATCCCTCTTTGCTTCCATTATCACTCATACTTCTGACCCAACCTGCAGCCATCCATCCAGACGCCTTGCTTTTCACGGTTAGACACTGGACAGACGTCGAGCTGGCAGCGAGAATTGAACTAAGCCTCTTATTTGATTTTTTCTGAGCACTGGAAGTGTGTGTTGATAGAATTGTCTGAAGTGTAGCTAAAAATAAAAAATGGACAGCAAGGATCCATTATATTATATTATATTATATTATATTATATTATATTATATATATTATATTATAAGACATTTTTGCTGTGTGACTCAGTGGGAATTTACTCACCTCTAAGACCTTTATCTGTCCACACATACACTTTTACTGATTAGCCTTCTCCATCTAAAGTTCCTGGGTGCATTAGTAAATTCCCCGGGCTCACTTTGTCTCTGTTTGTTTTGCTGCTCTCCATCCTGTCGGCCCTGCTGTTATCTCCTGTTTGCGTCGTTGAGACTGTTTCTTTCTATTGACAGCTCACGCCATTAAGCCAAGTGCGGAGTGTGCTTGGCCGCGGGGGCGCACACAGCCATCGCTCTATTAAATACACGCGTCCACATTTAAGCAAACAAACATGAACAGGTGTATTTCTTCCTTAATCCTGAGTTCACCCTCACTTTAACCTCCGTCTGACCTCAATCACCCTTCACTTTAATGATTTAAGTAGCGGGGACGTGATATATGTCACCAAAATGAAAGCTGGTCCCCACAACGTGGCTGTTTGAGGAGATTTACGATACCTCAGCACATGAGTAATACAAGTACACACACATTTGGCTGGCCTTGACGAAGACAATGGACTTGGAAACTATCACCAAAACCATTTTTCCTTTGGCTTTTGAATACATCTATAGAGAAAGTGATCATTACTCACGCAACGTACCAAAAAACACTGCAAAAAAAAGAAGAATGCAAGGAGGCACAATAAGAGAACAGACAACAAAAGAAGGAGACAAGTGGGAAGGCAGAGAGGGGGGAGAAAAGAGACAACGTATGTGGGTTACCTTGCGCCGACGATCAGTTCATTCTGGCCGGGGTCAAAGGTCAGCTGTGAGTAATCCACCGTGCCCTCTGCTTTGAACCTGGACATCCACGGCTCCATCTCTGCCAACGACACCAGAGGACACAAGCAGGGGTTAGCCAACCAGAGCGCAGCGTTTATGGCTGTCCGACAGCCGTGCTGAGGAATTATCAGAGTTCAAAGGTCTGCTGTAAATTTTCCGAAGACGCTCAAGCTGCGGGGTCCCCCGGAGGGGTGAGATTTGTTACAAGCCTGTAACTCTTTACGCTCCTGCCTTTGCTTAGCATTGTTTTCAGCTTGACATAAGGGACATTTGTTCTAGTTTCACTTGCACACGGGCCAGATCTATATATAAAAAACCCCAACTAAAAATCTGACAGGAAATCAATAGTGTTACAGACCATGGCTGAGATTTTGACCTCTAGTTTTGCAGCAAATACCGTAACTGAAAACTGAATTACATTTGTGTACATTTACATTATTTTTACAAACTGGAAATGTGATTAGTTTATCAAATGTGATGCTTTTAACATAAACAAACAGCATTAAAATTGGCTCCTATGCAATGAGCTCAATGTTTTAAGTGCTGTAGCATCAGGAATAATGATCATTTTACATTAAACTGTTGAGAGGCTGAATGCAGGAACATATTTTTCAGGTACTTTTGAAGTATCCAGACCCATCCTTCACCACTGACTACCAGCCTCCTTTATTGTTAATCTAACGTGCTGTACAGACAACATACTCCTTTGGAGGTTTGTGAAATTTTTATCACCATAATTAAACCTTTAACTCATTTAGAGCTCTGTGTTTCCAAAGAAGACAATGCCATTTTGTTCTGCATCCGATTCACTCACTCCTGCGCCTTAAAGGTGGCAGCTGGCACATTTGCCGTTTCAGAACAAGTTTAGCGGCTTTTGTCGGAACGATGCCTTAACAGTTTTTTTTTTAAGTAAAGACACGCACTCTGAGGAAACACAGATGAGCAAAGAAGAGCGAAAGTCTTTGAGCTGTCGCACAAAAAAAAAACCTTCGGCGTGGATCAAAGTACTCAAACATTAGCGTTCCGCGTATCCGTTGTCTTAAAATCCCCCAAACAAAGCGAGACACGGAATCTGGATGTCTTATGACTCAATGGGGAGCCCTTTGATTTCTGTGTACCCGCTGCTGATTGAGCGGTCTCAAGGAAACGCATACTCTGCGCCAACCGTTAGGGCGGGCGAACATTTTATAGAAACCGATCTTGTGTCTGTGCGCTGCGGGGATTACGCACAAACATGCAGAGGAGAGACATCCCCAACGGACTCTGACATATTATCCACAACGCGCCTGTTCTCACGGCGCCTAACATATTAACCCTTGACCAATCGAATCAGGCAATGTGGACGGCCTGTCTACTGTCTGGTTACTTGATAGGTTTAGTCGACGGTGGTCAATCCATCATTATGGAGACTCGTGTTCTCCATCGCTCATCACTTGCTTCATCTGTAGCCATAATAACTTATCACAGCTCTACTGTATACACAGGCTGGGTTACACAAGCCTACTTCTCACTGGGAGACTTTCTCTAGGAACTAGAACATGTATGAACATTTTGGAGTCGGACGCCAGAACACGGGGAGGAAGCAGTTTTGTAGCAGCGGCTGGTACAGCGGTTTAAAATCATTCAACGCTACATTTGTGAGCTATTTCCAGACACAAATTTTCAAAGGGACTCTTTTTAATTTGCCGGGGAGCTTTCCATCAGAGCCGGAACAGAGGGAGAGGACAGCTTGAATATCCTCCTCGAAACACATTATCTGCTTCTTCAGGCGCACCTGTCAGACAGCGTTTCAAATGAAAGCACGCTCTCCCTTGACTGCATCAAAAGCGGGCGCTTCGAGTTTCTGTGACAAACGTGGGATTTCGGAGTAGTTCAAAATAAAGGCAAACAGAGCTGAGGAACATCTGCCCGCTGCAAACGCACGTAGAGGGACCGAACCCTGGCTCTCCTAACAAAACAATATCGTCTGCTGAGAGATGCGGCGCTGCTGCACGCAAAGACAAATTCCCCTTGTTTTCTTTCAAGTCTCTGGTGATAAGTACATGAGAAATGAGAGCAAAGAGCAGCGAGCTTCTATAGTGCCACAGCACTAATACATTTTCATTAGCCGCGGTGACATAAATATCTGGGAGATCACGACCAGCTTCACCCCAAAAGATTTCATTTTGTTTAATGGTTGCTGCTCTGCCTGCTCCAGAAGGACACAGCAAGTTTTGGATGTGCCAATCCTTTGGCTCCACTGGGCTTGTTCTTTACGCCATCCACAGGATCCCCGGCATACAAATGTAGCTGTGACACCCCCCGCGGGGGAAGACGGCGCTTGACGAACCCAGCTACTCCCCATAAATCTCCCTGACGCACCAGGGGACGCGCGCTAACGGGGTGATGGAGTGTGCGTGTCTGCGTGCGAGACACAAAGAGAAGGGGATGTCTGTTGGGGCGTGCAACGGGGCAAAAGGTTCTAATTGAATACAACAGCAGTCGAGGAATTTGTGACCCTTTGTGACGAGGCCGAGGAGCCGTTCATAAACATTCACAAGCAGGGATGTGAAGCTAAATATACGGAGCGTTCCAAAGTCAAACTCACGGGGGTTTAGCAGCTCTACTTCACTTGTGCTGCTGGGATTAAAAAGTGCGGCACACTTGGAAAGAGTTTGAAAAACAACACCGCAGGATACCGAGCTAGCGGAGACTAATTTGAACCCGGATCTAACTTGTTTTATTTATTTGTGTTCGGATGGATTGCAATAGCTAATTTTAGGGGCACCCGGGGAGGTATTTATGACGCCACGCAGAGCCAAGAAATCAACCTTATCGTCAACCCAGCAGAAAAAAAGGAAACAGTGGGACACTCCGGAGCCAATAAGTAGTCCTAAAAAAAAAAAAAAAAAGTCTAATCCTACGCCCTATCGCGTCAAATAGATTTCAGTTATAGCAGCCGAATTTTCAATGCGTGTGATAATGTAATCACATCATGGTCATGCTTGTACAGCAGCCGAGTGAATCAGGGGATTGGCTGCTCATGAGACGAAGGCGTGATCAAACACAAAGGCATGCACAGACTCACACACACGGACTGGGATAAAAAAATCAGAGCAAAGCCAACGCTCTGAGCCAACATGACAAAAAAAAAAAATATATATATATATCCGTATATAGATACAGACCCCTCCCCCTTTATTTGGTCCCAGCTTATCCCCTTAACCCCTGCCTCCCTTCTCCTCAAAATAGAACCCCCCACCCCCACCACATCACTCACACAGCATTTGTTATTCCTGGCTCCGACGCGAAGCAGTTGACACAAAGACAAAATGACAGGATATATAAATATTTACTCCGAGCATCAGGGGCCACGCCAGTCTCCAGTCAGCCGGCGCTCAAACTTACCGCTCTACGGCGCTGCCAGAGCGGCAACAATGGCAACATGTGGAAGCAATTCCGAAACATGAATGGTTTTTCTGTGAGTGGTGTAAATAGAGTGTGGCAGCAGGCGCTCACATAAATGAAGAGCCAATTCGCTCTAAATGCAGCCCTGCGGTAATGGGCAGCGGTGAGAATGGGCGCTATTTGTTCAGGCTGATGCAAGGAAACGATCGGTCCGAGCGGTCAGAAAACAAACACCTGCACGGCTGGGGGAAAATCAGAAGGTCGCATAAGACCTTCCCCCGCGCTCCAAGGTTCCTCGGCGTTATTTCGAGCATGAAAAACAAGCTGATCTTAAAGAAAGAAAAAAAATAATAATAAAAAATCCAGCGGCTCAGATTGCAGAGGCTGTGCTGCTGTGGCCAAGGGGCAGTTAGTAAATCATGCGAAACAAACCGCTGCAAACCCGCAAATAAAAGCGCAATAAAATATTTAAATCAGTGTGTATTTAGAGGCAGAGTCCTTTCACCAAAGCTCTTCAGGGCAATTGAGAAAAAAATGAAAACATATAAGTAATGACATGAAGGACTTTTATTGCGGTGGGTAAATGAAAGACACACAAATCCAAAAATATGGACGGGCACTTATTCATTCCACTGGCAGCTTGTCATCCATTAAAATAAAACACGACTGGAACACAGCTGACCTCTGAACATTAATGAAGAGAAGCTAATGTCTTGGAATTTAAGCCCCGAAGACATGGGAGGGATTTACATTCAAAAGAACCACCCCCAACTGACCAATTAAAGCATCTCCCGATACTCGTTGGAGCCTGTTGCATTTATGAATGCCATGAGGCCATTTGTTTATTTCCCTGCCTTCCCTCCCCTCTCCCTAACGATGTGCTAGCTGTTCGGGGATGATAAAAGCCGTGCTCGGTCAGTGGCTGTAAAACAAGTCTGCTGGTTCCACTCCTCAGAGACATGGCCCTCAGCTTGGCCTGTGAAGGCACTGTTTACACCACAGTTTATAACCTTTAAAAGCCTCCAGGCCTACACCCAGGAACACTTGCTTAATGCGACACTTTATTAATACAGGGTATCTCGGGGGCTTTCAGGTAAAGTAACAAATGCTTGGTCAGGAGTCTTTTGCCAACAAGATCAAGTCTTTCAGCGCCCCTCTGGAAATAGACCTATACATAAATGGTAGACATTTACATTGGACCTCTGCTGAAGCTATATTCAGCAGTGTTTTTGTGAAAGTGTAGCGAGCGTACCTTTAGGGTAAACATTTGCAGCGTCGGCGTCAAACTGCACGGCGTACTTTCTTTCTCAAACCCTACATTTCTGAAACCGCCACACGAAGCAAAAAAGCAGTATTTAGGCCAGAGCACCCTTGCACCACAGTAGCAGTTCTGTCAGCCAAGTGTTGTGCCAAGTCAGAAAACCACCATCCCCAGCGGGGTCAAACCCAAGTGAGGCACGCCCTTCCACAGTCAGGCCACAATCATACAGATAGAAAGAAACGCTGTCACTGGAACCCTCTCAGACAAACCTAGACCTTGGCTTCTCACGATGGATCCCAACCACTCTGTGTGCTTTTAACTTTTTTTTTTTTTTTTCATTTTTCATTTTATTTACTGAACCAGCTGAGAATTTGAGGGCATTCAAATTCTCTAGGAGGGCTGAACATCCACAGCTGTAGACACAGGTCTTTTTCTTTTTTTAAAAAAGCTTGTGAATACTCTTTTTACGTTTTACTTCTTACAGTTTTTATTCCACACCGGACTAGATGAATCCCTTCAATCTACTTCTGGTTTCTTTCAAGTCATTGTTTAACTTCAAATCCCATAAATGTATTAACTATTACCATCTCACAGTACGTAATTTGCAATGGTAGAAAAAAAACTTGTCGATGAGGGGGGTGTGACCAAACAATCACTGACTTTTCTGTTTAATAAATGACCACATAAATCACTTACAATGCATGACAAATGAAAGTTCAGCTCCATCTTCTTTCCGGCTCCAATGATGTGGTGAAGCCTCGACTGATTTCATGTGTTTGTTTCATCAGTTTTTAAATGAAATGGTGACATAACCTCAAGGAAGGCTTAAGTGACACTTCAACAGCGGCTTGCCAGCAATGGCCATGCTTGGCTGCGTTGTAGTTTTTGATGTTTGTAGTTCCGACCACAGCGTTTTAAATCATTTCATCAACTTAAGGAACGGTTTTCTTTTTGGCAAGTGGTTAAATTATATATCTATTTGGACTAAGTTGGACAATAGATTAAAATATTTAATCGCGATTAATCGCACGATTTCCACAGTTAACTTGGATAACTCTCATCTTGTTGTAAACGTAACTCGAAGGGATATTTTCCAAGTTTTTAAAACTCTCATCAACATGGGAGTTGACGAAACGCTTGCTTTCTACGCAGCATATGGACACTTGAGAGCTCTCCCCCCTCAGGTGTGTGCTTGAACTGGTGCCACCTCGGTTCACGTTGACAAATGCGGTTAACCTTCTTCTCATGGAGAGAACCATCTGCTGGGCTTTGAAGCTGAATCTGGCATTCATAAAATAAGCATTTAAATCGCTAACAAAGTTTTTAACTCACTATGTTATTTTATATTGTTTCTGTGGCCACTTCCTGATTTCACAAACTGAAGTCCGAGCCCAGGTCATGATAACAGACACATAACAGACATAATAACACAATTTGAGCTAATGTGTTAACTTTAAAAGCCCTACTCTTTTAGCCACTTAGTTAAATACTTTGCAAGGGTTCTCATTTGCTCAATCACACAAGAAGCTATAGTTTTTATTTCTTAAAAAGGTGAATTTTGCCAGATTTTGTCACTTCTAGACAAAGTTGGATCTCTATGCTAGCAAGCAAGCAAGAAAGTAAATAACAATATTTTGCAAAAGCCAAACCTCTACATGAATGTCTTTGTTTGACCAGAAGGATAATATATGTCTGAGTGGAGTGGGAGTGTTGGGTTGCTGTTATCCACAGGGGTATATTTAATGTGTTTGTAGTCCTCCCAGCTAAAGAGAAGTCATGGCAGCCTCACACTGCACACTTAACAACCAGGGATTACGCTACATTACACGGAGCACAATGACTCACAAAAGAGAACGATAATGGGTTTAACGAGAGGTTTTGCTTGCGTTGCATGCACAGTTTATGCATGTGTATGCATGCCAATGTGTATATATGTGACGGCATTTTCTGCAATGACTCAAGTCTTTTTTTAGTTTTTTTTTTGCTTTTATTGCAATAAAGCAAGGCCTGTAATTTTGCTTTCCCCGAAAATGCTTTGAATACCCTACAACACTGAACAATGGGAGGTGTTTGAACTGCGTAAAGACTATCATCAGGCCGTGAAAGAGCAGATTAAAAGGCGGAGTGGAAACATAAGTGTAAAGACATCAATAAGTTAACATATTCATTTCTTAGCAATTTATGCTTGGACTAAATACAACTGAGATGCAGGTAAGCAAGGTAGGATGATAAAACCAGTGTATGACAGATGTATCTCGCTGTTCTCCTCTCTTTCTTCTGTCTGTACCCGGCTGGCCTTAGGCAGATATGAGCTGGGTTCTGCTCAAGGTTTCTTCCTGTTAAAAAGGAGTTTTTCCTTGCCACCGTCACCTTCAGGCTTTCTCTGGGGGTTTCAGGCCGGGTCTTGTAAAGCGTCTTGAGACGATTTGTAATGTTATTGACGCTAAACAAATAAAATTGAATTGAATTGAATTGAAAGCAATGAAAAAGTCTACAGACCTTCAGAGCTTTAAAACAAAGGCGACGTGCAGACGGTGTCACCGGCCTTTAAAGCAATTTAAAACTACATGTACACTGTACTTGTTTCTGCATCAATTCCATTTTCTGACAAACAGTTCCACCTATACGCACTTCAGACAGTTTGACTGTAGGTGTGAGGCGAGCCCAATCTCATGGGAGTTCATGAAACAGTCACAAACTTTAATTAAAGTGATTTGGGTCCTTGGATATGAATTCCCTTCTTTTTTTTTCACGTCAAAGCTAGAGAACAGCTTTGACAGTAATGTATTTCCGCTGGCCTTCTCCTGGTGTATTTGTTGCAGCAACCAGGGACCGAAAGAGTGAGAAAAGGGAGCAAATAAAATAAAAATGAAAAAAATAGAATGAAAAGAAATAATGATTTGCACAGGACTCAAACTGCAGTCCACCGGGTATTATTCCTTTATGTGACCACCCTCTCTCTGGCGCTGCACCTTCACACTGCCAATTGAAATACATCTTTTTTAAAGCCCTGCGCCGTCACGAAACAAATTGACAATTGGTTCCGACAAACACAAATCAGTTGCTTACATTCTGTGACTATTTCACAAACTGCAATGAGACTGCATTGGTACGGCGCTGAGGCGTCTACGTCTGCTTTACCCCGGACCCAGCATTAAGCTACAGACAAAAACAAACTGACATCAAGGATCTTTCGCTTCAATTTGCCAGTGTCTGGGCCAGGAAGTCTTTCTTGAATGCACTGCAAACAATACAGCCGACTACAATGTGGGTTCTGCTTCTGTGTGAAAGGAATTAACTATTTGGAATTCAAAAAGGAACCGAGGATGCGGCTATTAACTGAGAGGATAGGGTGCCGGAGAGAGCTACAAAGCCAGGTCCGGAGCGGACTACTCCTGATTCATGCTGACACTTTATTCATTCTAGATGATCGTGTTGTTGAGGAAACAGTTCAATGCTGAGACGAGATAAAGATAAAAAAACAATAAGCACCTTCCTTTGACTTCTAACTTTGTTGTTCTGTTTGCTTTTGTCGCTTCTGTTTTTCTTTTCGTGCACTCATTTGCTAACTCTGAACAGCCAACCAGTGTGATCTCTCTGACCAACTAGCTCTGTGGAAGATTCAACAGCCTCGGACAGGGGTCCAATTAGTGCCAACAGCGCGGGACACACAGCCAAAACTTGGGTCACAGACGCTTACCGACGGCCCGACACTGGCCAACAGCCCAGCGCTGGCTCGGTGCGCCAAGACCTTTATCCCTAAACAATGAAGGCGAGCAAGAATGCCGCTCAGTGCTCTTTGAATCACCCTGCGCCACTCCCCCGGCACGGAGAAACGTTCAGCTTTTTTCCAAGCAAATGCGTTCGTTTCGACTCCCTCTGTAAACCGTGTTCTTTTCCGACCGTCGTGTTCAACACCTTCCTGATTCTACATTTAATGAGCTACCAGGAGCTGAACAAGAGAGCGAATGTGTGGAAGCGCGGCGCTCTCCGGCAGCGCTTTTCAAACTTCCCAGGGGATCACCGGAGTTTGAAACCTCCCCTTAAGAACTGAGAAAATACTGTGTGAAGTGGATTTGTTCCAAAAATCATGTTCATTCTTGTAGTGATATAACTGAAATATATGCCTTAGGATTATCACGTTTTGAAGTAGTTGTTTTATTTCTCTTTATAGTACAAAGTAAGTCACTGATGGCCGTGCACAGACAAGTAAATGCTTATTAAAAATTTAGACTTGCCTTGATTTGAGCTGCTCTGAGCCATTAGTCCCTATGTATCTAATCCACAATAAAAAAAATTATATATATTTAACTTCAAATGCTATCCTGGTTGGTGCTTGGAAAAACAAAATGAAGAAATTGTTGCGTCAACTTCCTCTAAAGGTTTCAAAACTATTTCTCCACTGAAGCGACCACGTCTAAAGTACCACTGTAACTGATCACTCAGTCCAAAGTCTTTCCTCCTCCTCTCTACAGCAGGCTCTGCGTTGGTGAACCGTGTCCGAATGCTAACTGAAACGTCGACCCTCTTTATTAATGCTCCTATATTTCAACCAAAGCGTCAAACCGCTGGAGCTTAATGGGCCACTCTGGTGCATCAGAGAACACAAACGCATTGACCCGCCGGCTGGAGTGTGATCCTCCTTTACGCACAAGGCAGGAGCGTATTACATTAGCCGGGCAGTTAGTCATCATCGCCGCATTCAGTTGGCGCAGAGGGAAGAAGGGCACCTCAGCTGACTATGAAAGACCATGAGGAAAGACGGCATGAGGGACACTCTGCGCGCCTGTGCCGGCCGGCTGTATTGAAAATGAGTCTTTGCATGCGTATGGATCTCTGCACACACGCAGTGACCTTGCTCTTCCAGTCAATTTCACCCAGACAGAATGCTATGTGATTATCTGACTGGGACTCTGCTGTACTGAAAACAGCTCAATGACATTTTGCTGCTTCGCCGTGAGTAGACAGGGCCGCATTGACCGCTATTGATACCTTCTGTCGACTTGGTTTCAAAGAATTTCATTGCAGTTTAGCTGCCCAACAGCAATGTAAGGATAGAGGGCGATGAAACTGGATGCAGAATGTAGTGTATCTAAAAACTGCAGAGTAAATGTGAGCTGCATAGGAACAAGCGGGAGTGCGGTAAGGAAAGGGTTTTGTGGACGGTAGAGAAAACTTTGCACGGATTATTTTTACAATGAAGAAGTACCTGGAAGAAGTTCATAATTGAGCGTTTGCTAAGCTCTACTTTTCCAAGTGTAAGTGTACGTTGTTCTCTTTTCAAACAGCACATTTGCAGTTCTGAGCCGTGATTGCGGCTAAATTTATTCCTAAATATTCACAATTTCTTTTTTTTAAACAATGGGTCTGTGATTTTAGTCTGACATAGACAAAGGCAGGGTCCCAATTTCTAATGGGTGACCTTTAATACTGCCTGATGACAACTGGCAAAAAAATTTAGCAGATGGATAATTAAGTTTTGTCTCTGACCTTTGAATGTTTCCAGTGTACTCGTTTA
Organism: Planiliza haematocheilus; assembly: GCA_005024645.1. NCBI lineage: Eukaryota > Metazoa > Chordata > Actinopteri > Mugiliformes > Mugilidae > Planiliza > Planiliza haematocheilus. The sequence goes on from SRSE01000811.1 coordinate 877,590, forward strand.
AAGTAATACTAACTCACTTGGTGACCATATACATTTTACTACAAGGATAGAACTGTAAATTAAAACAAAAAAACAAAAAAAAAAACATAATTCTTATAAAGAAGTATCAATCTGCATTTAAATAACATCAAAACACGAGGAGAAATCAAAAAGCTGACAGGCCTGCTGTGCCTAATTACAGTTGTCAAGATATAATTGGATGTTCACTGTTGGTGGGGAGGTTAGCAAACACTCAGTTCACATTAAATGGACTTATTTTGGGTTAGACAAGTATGTCTGCCTAATGTCTATAATGTAATCAAGGGCTCATTGCTCTTCACGGCCTGCAGATTTTAACCAATATTTTTTTTAGAGTCTCGTAAATTTATGATGTTTTTCGCCAACACTTTATGCTCAGGCGCAGAAAAAACATTTTCAGAGAGCGCTTCCTTACAGACTTCTTCTAGTTCACCTCAGACAACAACGCATTCGTCACGAACTAGGAGGGAAAGGGCTAACTGCGAACTTTCTGCTCTAAGAGAAACCTCAGGTACTTTAAGGTCTGTACTTTCTTAATCTCAGGCCAGCAATTTACTCAGAAGCCAGAGCTGACATGTGTGCAGAAGGCTTATGTCTCTTAGCAACAATGAAATGTTCTGGCGAAACAGTCCAGAAATGATCCGTATAGAAGTCTGCAAGTTTAACGTTGTGAGAAGTGAAGGAATGGAGGGGAGGTGAAAAGGGCATAAATAAAAACCAGAATCATGGAGGAAAATTAAAAAAAAACGTAATGAGCCATGTTGATGATCTCACCCCGGGGTAAGATCAGTTGTATTTACCTGAGTGTGGGATGAGTGGGTGCTCTGTCTTATAACAGGGCGATTCAGGCAGCAGCACGGGTCCTCTCCTACCGGCCACGCCTCCAGGCCGCAGGACCAGCATGCACTGCAGGAGCAGCAGTGCATGCTGGGCAACAGGGCGTCCCATCGGGGCCTGGGCTTGGCTCACTTCTCCTCAGGCCTCAGGGGCCAAGAACATCGGAGAGACACACCTGGGGGGGGGGGGGGGGGGGGGGGGGGGGGGACAGATTGGTGTTTAGACAAAGGTTTATTTCACATTTGATCTGACCCACCTCTGTGTGGCTATGTACATTCTCCAAGGATTCACCCCGGGAGATGAAAAGCAGCGAAAATAAATCCTTACCAAAAGGGAGCAAGGGAGAGAGCTCTCTGTCGGCACAGAGTGACCTCTGAAACCAGGTCTATGAATCAGGCATGGTCTGCTTTAGCTCAACCACCTAATGCGTGTGCCTGTGTCCTCTGGTATCTGAAATTATGTTCCCTTTGCACAAGTCATTGTTCCCACTGCAGAGCAGCTTTGTCGTGTGCGATGATGAAGGGCAGAAATAGCTGAAAGCGTGCTGTGCACTGTGCATCAATGTGTTTTCCATTATTAAGAGTCTATTTCTTCACGTGGGCGTGTACGTGCCTGACAAATGTATAGAGCTGCACAACACTCCTCATTGGGTCAATTAAATCCTATGGCTGCTGCAAATCTGACATGTTTTTATTCACAACCAAGCCTTCCAATTGCTGTATGTGATTATTCCATAATGCTTTGGGCACATTCGTGCTTCTCGGAAAGTCATTCGCTGCCAGAAAAACAAAGCAGTTTGCACAACACTGTTGTGCATGATTTCTTTCTTTGTGGGGGTGAATTGATGAGTAGTCTAGACCATCTACATCATTACTTTTTAATCATTTATGTGATGCTATTATCAAGAATGATTCATGCTGTGCGCAGCAGAAGAATAAGCCTCCCTGACTGTATAACACATTATGAGCAGCATGTGTGGTGGAGTGAGTAAAGATACCGAGGACCCAAGCTGTAACGTTCCATTAATGGAAACAACTGGTTTTCATAACAAAAAAAAAAAAAAAATGGATTCTGTTGCTGAACCCTTGGAACTGTCTTATTATCTCTATTTCATGTGAAATTGGCTTTTCATCTGTTGTCCAGTCAGTGGAAAAAAACGGCGCTTTGTTGAGCGAGAGCAGAACAATCCTCCCTCTGTGACCACATTCATTTAGCGTGAATGGTGGGATGCAAATATACAAAAACTATGAATAACATGTTTGTTGTGGCAAAGCAGCGAAATATGGAGAAATCTGCACACTGCGAGGAGGAAGAAGAAGAAGAAGAAGAAAAAAAGATGTGAGTTAAGAAAAAAACTTGTCTCCACTTCCCTCTGAAGTGCGAATCCCCCTCACTGCTGGAAAGCTGCAGTGGCTCTGGGGTAAAACACAAGCCACCTCTCCGCTCCAGCTTTCAAATGAAAACCTTAATGCAGAGAGTCTGGTGATTTTATTTCATTTTCTCCCTGAATGGAAAGTTTACTTTGCCTTTGGTGTGCATGAATGGGCCTCACAATCCTGGGACCTATATGGAATTCCCTCAGAGTCCGGTGCATAAATGCACAGGCAGTGGAGATATGTGCTTTCCCCTTCACCCATAGAGTAATGTAAAACACCTGTCATCTACAGCGGGGAAAGCTAGTGACAGCCACTGCCAGTTTCCTTGCTCTGTTCCATTTATCTTTCGTCTTGACGGCTCTCACGTCAGCTTTTCGTACTTTCGCTTTAGTCAAGCTGTCGTTTTACATGCCACTTCTCTTTGTAGGCTGCTTTCCTTGACAGCCTTTAACAATGTTTTGCACACCAAAAAGCCATATTACCTGTTGCTGGTCTGCCAGCTGAGACATTCTTCATAAAATTTATGTCTGCATTCACTTAGGGAAAATAGTTCATGATTCACTGGGCACGGAGGGGAAGCTGATTTAGGAAATGAGATTATGGATGTTTTTACAGTGCGTGTCTGTGGGTTGGATGGATGTCTCTGAGCATACAGTACGGGCCGATCGCTGGGCTGCAGGCTTGGCTGACAGGAGCAGACGCTGAGGCCGGCAGGTTAAATGCCCTTTGTTGGCCTCGCTCACTCTGTAACAACCCTGCCGTCATTTCATACGTGCATGTTCAGAAAACAAAGTTCTAACGCCTCATACGGTACATGTACAACCAATAACGCTAGTTTTAAAAAACAAAACTAGTATACAGTCAAATCTGTATTCATCAAGCATGCCTTTTACTTGTGTCACTTAATTTCAGTTGGCTTTCATTTGCAGTTACAATCAATATTAAAGATGCGTACGCATAAAACACTTTTTAATTCTGGTACGTTTATATCAGTTTGCTAGCGTATTAGTCTAGTCCCATGCCTTCTTCCTCGGGGCTGTTGACACACTTCTATGTTCACTGATGTGTATTTAGTTGCTCATGTGTTCTTGCATTCTTATGTGTGATTCAAACAAAATAGTATCCCTACTGTTAAAGCTCAATAGCGCTACTAGTGGTGAGAAATTCCTAAGTGGACCTTTAATTTAACCACAATGTAAAATCTTGTGAAGTTCCTTAAGGTCCCTAATGTGTCCAATTTGATGCCGTAGCTAACCCTAACGCCGTAGCCTGACATGCACCTTCCCAGAAATGTAACTATGCACCACAGTGACCTCAAGAGCTGTGATTGATCGGCTTGGCGGTAGCGTGTTTCCGCTTTCCGTCTGCTCCTCCAGATCCACACTTTTCGAACTAATTGTTTTGGATCAGCGAAGATGGAACATATTGAGGGAAGGTTAACTGAGGAGGTTCCAAGATACAAGCATTTGTATGACCCCAATGGCAAAACTGGGTTGTTTTTTACAGCGCGTGCCAGACTGATGAGGCGCAATTATAAATGTCTCATACCGGTGTAGGCTACGTGCATAGATTGCACTGTCTAGTCTCCTGCAGTGCTTTAAAGGAGCCATTCCTTGCCTATCTCTGTGTTTGCGTGAAAATGAACCAATAATGAAAACCTGCTGCTACATGCTGAAACGATTAAGACTAAAATCTAAGATAGTGTAAACACTTACACGCCATAAATAAAAAAGAAATGCATGTGTCACTTTAAAGACCACATGATTCATGCCTGTGCGTGAATCATGCCTTTTAAAGTAAGTAACAGACGGCCACGATTTCAAACCAGAGCCATTTGTTGTCTAGTTCCCCTAAAGTGATTTCTGGTAGATCCTATTTTCTTCCCACAAGCCACCGTCTGGTCCTGTGGGAGAAAACTGGAAGAGGTTCCTGTGCTGTTCGGTGCATCAACTCTAAATCATCTCCAGGGCATTAGTGCGAGTCTCCACCACCTACTCCTGCTCCTTCTCCTACCCGAGAACACACGCACAGTACCAGTGCATTTAAGGCGCACACGCTGAAATCATCCAGGGACCTGGTGATGGATGACACCCCGGTACATTTAGGGCACAGATCAGAGGGAGCAGCAGCCATATTAGAGGCTAACATGGGGTAAACAGCATCGTCACATGACAGAGAAGTAGTCAGTCAGGAAATTAGAGGAGTGTCAAGCTATGAGCTGCCTTTTTTGAGAAATAGAAAATAATGTTAAGTGATTCTCTTTTAATATATCGGGTCAAATGTTCACTGTAGGTTGACCATGTGTCCACATCACCTTTATACTAGAACCTTCAAAAAGGTTTTATGTCTGGAGAAAAAATACAGAGATAAAAGAAGAATTGATCAGTTGTTCCTGTGCTCTCTGAGCCAAAGTGGATTCTTTTGCCCAGGGTTTCGTTTTGCAGAATACATTCACGTTGCTCCATCTTAACACTTGGCAGCTACTGTATGTTTCGATTGGGCTTTATGGTTTTGTTTGCTACTTTATTGACCAATGTTGCCAGTTTTCCAATGATTTGCGAGGTGCTTCTTCCATTTACAAGAAGCATTGATACTATGCTACATAGTTAAATGGTTTCCTTTTTTCCTTTATTGCGTTGTTCAGCTGTGTTTTATGCTGTCGTGCTGTGGCGGATAATCAACGATGCAGATCAGCTGATGAGATGAGTCGTCTACTGCGAAAATCCTCCAGACGTCTGACTTCTAGCGTGGTGCCGCCGGCTGTGACTGGGAGTCTGAGCATGGTATTGTATTCTGAAAGCTGACCAGACGGTCTGCGCTGTTCTTGTACCCGACTTCCTGCTCTGCTGGACCCGTCCTTCAGAAAGCGTAGCGTCTCATGGCGTATTCTTAGAGGAGCAGAACGGCGAGATACATCCGGGGGGTGCTTCTGAAATGCGCAGCAGCCAGCCACCCTCCGCAGAGGTGCCCATGCGGAACTTCGCAGACTTGGACGGATGACCGAAGTCGTGTCAAGCTGACTCGGATGTGGACGCGGTGGAGCTTGCATTGGCTTAATACAAGTTTGAAAACGAGAAGGATTCAATTTGCATAAGGTTTGTGCGGCTTTAAGTGCTGTGCAAGTTCTTTAATTTTGCTGGTCTTGTACGGACGCTCTGACGTCTTCACGGTTAAATTACACAGATGCTGAAACCACTTGCAGCAAAATGTAAAAGTAGATGAGGACACGTCAGGATGTATGCAGACAGTGCAACCCACACAGACACACATTCAGATGCATCTTTGCATTTTATGAGTAGGGGTGTCAGCTAACCAATCAATGCAAGTCTTCCTCCAGTAACGAGTGGAGAGAGGATCATATTAACACCGCTATTGATTTTGTCTGAGGGGGACTTCATGACGGCTGAATTGCATTATACATAATGAATAAGCTCCCAAGCAAACGCTGGCTTTGTCACTCTGACACATACATGCACAAACACACACACACACAGGCTCACACACAAACACGTTTGTCAAATGTGAGCGGCGCAGTGATGATCCATCTGTCCAAACACAGTCAGGGGAGTGTGAGATCGGGGTCACACCACAGTGCTGATAGATGCCTCTCAGGCTCCCACCGCTCTCCCTGGCTAGACAGGACTCACACGCCGCTAAAATCCACCCAGACTTTGCTTTAAAACCAGAGCACACAAAGACACCACTCAGCTGCTTTATATAGCTGTTTGTTTTTGAAGCCAGAGCGCTTTTATGTGTGTTTGTGTGTGTGTGATTAACTGGGTGTTTGCCTGTTTATCACTCTGTCTATCAGGCAGGTTATTGCCAGTTTTTGTTTGCCGGTGCGTGTCTCCGTCTGCCAGTTGGTTTCTGTGATTGTGGCGTCTTGTGTTTGGACCTGACAGGAATGATCGAGATGTTTGCTTTTTACTTTGCCGTCTGTATAAATACAGAACATCTGAGTCAGATTTTCTGAATGTCAGACTGACTGATTAGGTTATGATCGGACTAAGTGATTGGTTAATAAAATAATGACTGACTCAACAAATGGAAAATTCTGCCATTGACCAACTGGGTAACTGAGTGGCCAAATGAATAACTGATTTGGTGAGTAACAACCAACACGGTCAAGTGACTGCCAGGCCGGCAGACGGAATGACAGATGATCGGACAAAGTAACAAACTAGGTGACTGGAAGCTGATGAGGCAGACTGAGTGACAACATTGCTTCTGCGTAAAACACAACTTGATTGACAGAGTGGCCAGTGGTCCGACTGCTCTTCTTTCCCAGCTGTCAGTTCTTTTATTTTTCATCACCACTGGTCAGATTTTTTTCATCTCCCTCTTGTTATCTGTCCTCCAACCCATCTGCTCCTACCTTTCATTGACCTTTTCCCTCACTGTTTATGCTTTTAGTCCGCTGCAACCTGCTGGGTCTCTTGCGGGCTCAGCGGAGGATAACGGAGAGAATGATGGAGCGATGATTTTGCCATCAAAAGCTCGTCGCCGCACAGCAGGGTCCTTTCCGCTCGGCGACCCCCACCCCAGATCAGAGGGCAGATTAATTCCAAGCGAAGAAATGTTTGTGTCCCTCCAAGAGTGGGATTGGATCAGATGGCTTGTTTGTTTCAAAGCCTTATCTGTGGTCCACAGTGTGGCTTTTGAAGCACAAATCAAATGTGCACATGTACATGTTTCTCTCTCTCTCTCTCTCTCTCTTTCTGTCTCACTCTCTCTTCTCCAGTCCTCGAATGAATTTCACACTCCAGCTTCCTTACTCTGTGCGAAAATCCCTTCCAGTAAGTCATGGTGTGTGTCTGTGCACGTGTGTGTGCATGCATGTTATTGTATTTTATACTCAATGCATTATACATTACTTTAAATCTCTGATGCAACAGCGCAGGTATCGATGAAGAATGAAATGCTGCAATGTCCATAAAAACACACATACACATAAAAAAACATCACGATAACGGAGGCCGTCTTTACAAAACGTGTGCGAGGGGTTTTTGCACAAAAAATGCGGCTCAGTAGATAATTTGCACCCCTTTCTCGCGTAACATTGAAAATACTCAACATTCTGATGAGAAGTTGGAACACTGTTTTCTTGCAGTTCAGTCCTTTTGTGTTTCAGTCAGCTGTATGAAGCACAGTGAGGCCCAGGTGAAGCAATGTGTGAATGTTCAATATGGTTTACATTAAGCGGGGCTCTCAAGTCTCACGGATTGAGCGTGAGACACGACGCATTTCATTAAGTTCACACGCTCACACGCCACACGAGACATTTCTCTCGCTGAGAAGTGACAAAACTCGCCTCACATTAGTAACATAGACCATATACAAAGCAGGTCAGTGATCTATGAATGGATGAGGCAGTGGCAGACTGCTCAGCCACCTATCAGCCAGTCAGAAAATAGTATTTCTCGTTGCCAGGTGAGATAGCGGCGCTGTAATCACGGCTTCCATTAATGCGTGAGCTGGTGGAAGCCTGCTATCATTTCTTACCTTAATTAAACAACTTTGGACGGTTATGGTTAGACGGGGCTATTTAAGAAGGCTTAAATTAATTGAGTTTCTGTTTCTAACTGCCATGTAAATGTACACACACACATGTATGTTGTATGCTGTGAATCTCCTAGAAACACGGGAGCAAATGAATGCAGCTACTGACCAGTGCTGTTCAAGGGAACCCTTACGACCAAACGTCTTTTTTGTCATGAAAATTCTAAATAAAACTATTTATTTGGTTTAAAGGAATTTGTCCTTCATTAGATTAATATACTTATGCATTATCTTCAAATATACGTCACCCTCGCCCCCCTCAGAAAAGACCTCACTTCAAGCTAAGTTCAAAACCAGAGAGCCCTGAAGTTAAAGGCTAAATAGTTTGTTCATATGTGCAGCAATGTGTGTGCAGTGGCACAGTCCTTGGAGGCAAAAGGATGTGTGACATAGCAAGAACACCTACGTATGAATACATGGATACCTAATGTGTTTTCAAAAAGCCCTTGAATTTCTACAAGATGTTGCATTCTGTAATGAATTATACTTGAAAAATGCTGCTTAGTCACCATGAAAAAAACGAGAATTACCGTATTGTACTGTTACGTGTTTACCTGCACCGAGCCCAAATTTCAATCTCGCTCCGCAAACAGCTCTAAATTGGACAAACAGCAGAAGGGTTTCTGATTGTCGGAATGACAACTGCAGTCTGCCGTCGGGCTTGGGACCTCCACGTAAGATCGGGAAGACAGAAATGCACGTCTTTCTGTTTAATTTCTTGCTCTGATAGCATATGGAGGGAGTGGAGGCGGCTGATGAAACACAGACGCTGAGGGATGAGAAACAGAAGTGAGCTTCTCTGGTGGTGGGGTGTAACACTGCACGCTCTCTGCTTAGTTTCTGAGCACAAAGTTTATTTCACAAAGCCTCTTCTGGAACTTTTACAGTACACCTTCTTGGGGTTAATTTAAGATAATGTCACCCTCCTCTGCTTTTGAGTAATGGTTGTACACAGCTTGGCCTCTCTGGTATATTATTTTTTTTTTTCATCAAGCTGGAAAACACAATGAATGTCAAACACACCAAAGGCTATGTACTCCTTTGGCAAGTTGGTAAGCCTCTCTTCTACCAGCCTTGATGACTCACCTGACCACAACCATAGCTTTGGAACAGTTAAATCTGGGACGTGCAACATGCACATTTGCAGATACTCACCGAGCCACAGAAACACACACACACCGGCTCTCTCCACTGTCAAAAACACACCCAGCAATTTCACCCAAGTCCCACCCTAACTCTCCAGAGATTCACGGATTCTGCAGTTATTTTTACTCGTCTCGCTCACTCTCTCTCGCGCTCACGCCGATGCTTCACCACGTGCCCGAATGTGGTCCGCATTTGTGTATCTATGCAACGCAGCTCCAGGCGAGGCGAGGCTTCAGCGACATGAGGAGAGAGAAACATCTGCGTGATAAAGCTCTCGCACGCTAGCAGATAACAATTACCAGCAGGAGCTCCACTGTTACTGCTGCTGCCTCCTTGATTACTGAAGGTAGTTCAATGTAACCTGTGGCTCAAACCTATTATAGAAATGCGGGGAGGGTTGCCCTCAAAGTACAAAACAAGGCTATTCATTTCCAGACTTGGGTCAAGGTAGACAGAGTCAGGATTACTCTTCAACAGTCATCTTTTCAAATGCAAAACAAAAAGCTGCGATTAGCATAAAGATTTGACAAAACCCATTTACCACCACTAACATAATAACGTATTGTGACTTTTACAGATGCATTTTAGTCCAGATGAAGAAATAAGGGAGAATGTGCTTTAAAGGCAAGCTGATGGCTGGCTACAGTGAAATACTTTGCCTACAAATATGGTTTAAAATGCCAGGTTGTCATTTTTGGTTGGATCCAACAAACAATGAGTTAATTATTTGGCTTCAAGACTTGGCTTACTTGGCTATTTCTCGTCTAAGCAAAGGTAGCCGGCAGGCAGGAACTTCCAGATAGCGATCAGCGTATTTCCCCAAACTTGTCAAACTTCTCGTTTAAAGTTTTCTCAGTTCCAAACTGGCCCTGACGGGCTTCAAAAAAACAAACACAGCTACACGCAGCTCACACCGAGGAACAGCACTATCAGCTATCAGGATCAATGAACAGCACACACTCTGCCTTTCAGTGCCAATTACCATCATCCCACAGACCCTGAACCTGTCGAAACCTCTATGTCCAGGCGGCTGCTACTCCTGAGACGTGTCTATATAGCACTGTCAGCTTGTGAAGAAAAAAAAACAACTGATCAGCTGTTGAGGCAGAGGCTCTGACACGTAGTACAGACCCCGAGGCTTCTGTCTGAGACGCTCTCAGAGTCAAGAAAGTGATGTTCACAGGGACCAAGTTGTCACAACAGCCTTGCAGCGCCGGAGTGGCTTAAATCTCAGGGACAAAATCAAGAATTTGCCGCCGCTGTCCCAAAACTACATTTCAATAAGAGCTGATTTTTCCAAAGCAGACTCCACAGTGTTAAACAAAGTCACTTCTCTGATAGGAGACGTGCTCTGCGTTTTTTTTGTTGCACTTCTTCAAGTGCCAAAGTCAATGACGACTGGCGACGGAGATCCGCGCCGACCTCAAAACCCCTGGCTGATTTACAATGCTGCAGTTTTTTTTATCTCTCCCTGGAGACGATCAAAACAATCCCCTTGTCGATGTTTGAAGATCTTTCTGTCATTTTCCCAACATTTAACTGCTTGGGTAATGGGCTGGCATCAAAGATTTCCTGGCACTTCAAAGCCTTTGTTCTCCGTGCGGTGTATTAGCAAGGCCAATCCACATGAGAGGAGCAGCGTTATCTGACGACTGATCAAGGCAGTGGCTCAAAGATAGCTACCTCTCTTCAGGACTTAGAGACAAATAAGTTACCACACATGCAGGGAACACAAACATTAAAGCCACACCGGCACATGCACATTCACCTGGGACTGCAGCGATAAGGGGCATAAAGCCCACCACTGAGGAATGGTGACATTTTTAAAGCTTTAATTACATGCTTGGCTAACGGGTAGCCGACTGTCTGACTGGGCGCAAAATTACACTATCACTGTCTACAGCTGTGCACAGATGCAAAGCTTCAGACTGACTTGCCACTCACACAAACACACCTACCTCCTGATCCTGAGGTGAAGAAACAGAGAGAAGGAGCTCTGCCAGTATCAAGGGTAACTGCTAACTACAAGACCAGCTGTTTGATCTATATTTCCAAAAGGCCACCGGAATGCTACCTTGATGTCGACCAGACTATAAATGAAAAGAAAATTACAGTCATCCAAGGGTAGATTCTCTCATTCAACTAGGAATGTGAAATCACAGAGTGGGGACTTTTTTTTTTTTTTTTTTCATTGCTCCGCGCAGAATACCGCAGTTTCGAATCATCCAATTACTAATCTCGTAATCAATCATCTGCTTTAGGAATGACAGGATATGACTGGGGGATTGATGGATGAAATCTCCTACAGATAGATTCCACTGCGGGGGAGGTCGAGGCTCTTTCGTTCCACTTGCTGTGAATGAAGATCCTTTCATCTGCGCGTGCGGTCGGAGGTGGAAAGTAAGAAATATATTTACTCCGGTTCTGCATTTCTGAGTAATTTGAAAGACATATCTTCTTTGCGTGAGGTTACACTATACACAGCTATACGCGGATACATATAGCTGTGTGTAAAAAAAACTATTGTGTGTTCCTTCACAGACTCATTACTCTGCAGCTGGTATAATTATTTTTTTCATAACAGCAGCAGCACAAATAGCTGCGTGTAATGGGTCACTTGCAGAGATTAACCTCAGCTCTACAGCTTCTTTTAAATCATTATGTTGGAGTCACATTAACCTGGTTGACAGAAACATGATGTAAAATGAACGTTAATTATAATGATATGAACTTAAGAAAATACACTCTTAATGTAAGTCAGTGTAATACAACCTGTTTTAACCTCCTTAAACCCCATGCGTGGGTTTAAGTTGTGCATAAGAAACGATAAAGTGGGATGGACAATTTAGATTAAAGCCACAGTGAGAGGCTTTTAATATAAATGAACGTTACAGTCAAGCTTTCGCCAAACACAATGCCGATTAAACCCGTCAGCGCCAGGTACGTAGAACACTGGAGATTTAAATCTGGATTCTGTGGCTGACGTTCCCGCACCGGGACACGGGCAGAGATGCGTCTCACTTCAGCCAGCAAGGACTGTTTGCCAGAAGTAAAGACAAAAGCAAGTGCAGTGAAGATTTAGTAGGCTACAGCAAAAAATGATTATAGATAGGAGAGTCTGTGATAAACGAGGGTTACTAATGCTGCTTGGGTTCTATGAATTCACTTTTTTAATATTATTTTTTTAAACAGGAGCTCCGAAGTGTCAAAGAAAAGTTTCCGAGGCACAAGATAAAGAGGAAACTCAGCATTCAGGTAAGGAACTACAGTCTAAGCAAGAACACAGTCTACATCAAGGACACACACAGATTAACTTCGGAAGCCATTGGGGCAGAGACGAATGTTGACTTAGTATTCTTGGACACGTTCGTATTCATAAAATATTTGGAGAGGGCCATTACATTTGTTCGACCTAAATAATTGATTATTGTCTGTGGATGTTTCTGTGGATTTTAATAATCATTTCTGAAGACAGGTCTGGGACTAAGGCATACAAACATTTATTTTTCCACATTAACTAACTTTAAAAAGGAACTCATATTTAATAGCGTGCATTCCCACTGAAGCAAAACTGTCCACATTTTTTGAGGAAGTGAAGAAAGATGCTAAGGAGCTTTGAGCTGACATCGGTTTAATTTAGAAATAATTGAACGCCGTTTTTTTGCACTGTAAAGCACTTTGCATCAACAATACAGTACATTAAACTCATCATCGCTGTTGTGTGTTATATGAAATGAGTTTAGTTAGATTTTGGAATTCAGCAGTTTCTCTTTAATGGAGTTCATTCATGAGTTTTACTTTAGTTTTTGGATTATTAGTGGCATAGCTTGAACTCAAAATGACATTTCTCTTTGGCATTTCAAAGTCTGTACAGGACTTTCATAAAGTCTTCTGAAGCTGATCTTTCCATGACAAAAGCCCCACTTGTTCCAACCCAAAAGGAGGCAAAGGGGCAGGGAGACGTGTACCATAATCAATCTTCCCGCATGTTACTTGCAATCAACACATCCTAGATAACAAGCCTAACAGGCTGCCAACTCCTACAGCTCAGTAATTATATGCTTGGAAAACAACAACAGCCACCTCTTTGGAAAAAAAAAAAAAAAAAAAAATCATGCACGCACATACTTCAACACGCATAAGGGACCTACAGATGGGAAGGGAGCCATAAGGAAGCCGCCTTGAGATGAGTCGTCGCTCGGTATCTTAAGAAATGTGGCGGGAGGGATAGTAAATTAGCTCTCGGCTCCACTGGAACCAATTAATTACTCGGCTGTGTGCATGTGTGTGCGTCTGCGTGTGTCTGGCCTTTGTAATTTGTCCCGTTAACACCAGAGATCGGCGCAATCGCTGAAAGTTATAGGATTAGCGAAAAAGAGAGAGGAGTTTGTTTAAAGATAGTTGCTCTTACAGGGAAATGATGCAGCGGAGGTGTGTGTGTGTGTGTGTGTAAATGCGTGCCTGCCCGTGCCTCCATCTCCCCGAACTTGTCTCCCGTGGGTAAACTGGAACAACAGAGGAGCAGCAGCAGAGTCGGAGACGGAGCCCGCGGGCATCCGATGTGATCGTGTCTCAGCTAGACGGCGCAAACACATGGAGGCCCATCTCTCTCCCCCTCTCTCGCTTTCTCTAAGGAGCGGAGGATTGTGTTTCACCAGGAGCGGAATGGACAGCTCCACTCTGACAGATAGCCTCCTCAAAAATAGAGACGTCCAGGCACACTACAGACACACCGCGAACCAACCTGCACGCCTTAGCCCCAGGCTGCTCGAGTCTGTGGATCTATTAAGGCCATGTGAAGGCAAAAACTTCTGCTTAACTATGAACTGTACTACTTTTGTAATCCTTCTCTTTCGGTTCACTTCTACTGGAGCAGGGCCTAAGGGTAAAGGCTTTAATTGGGCATTTGATTCCCACTTGGAGTCTAGAAGAAGACTTTATTAGTCAGCGGTGCAATTAGGTAGCGCAGCACTCAAAACCTATTGATTCCACAGTTATATGTACACTGCATCACATGCAACGTGCACAGACACAGATAATGTCACGGAGCAAGCACCTGGAAATGAAAAAATGTGTTGTGTCAACGCTAAAGCTAAAGTTAACCAGTAGCAAGTGCTGTGTTGGAAGAAGTTTGGGATGTTTTCACAGGTGCGCCTTGGAAACGCGTCCAGATTTGCTACACCAACAAAATTTAAATATTTGAAAAAGAAAAATAGTCGTATACACTGCAAACATATTAATTTAACTGGGGATACTTTAGGGACCCCTTCTGAGCAAAGCCAGTGGCACTTCTTAAGGTCATGGGACGCACATATTAAAAATGGCAAACTAATAAGCTGATTTACATCCTGTGAAGATGGGACGGAGTAAAGCAAATGATCTGCGCGTCGTCTTTGATATTCAGCACATTAAAGAGGCTAACTTTTAACATCAGGACTCAGTGATTAGGATTCTGCAGGGAGGCGGTAATTGCATTTCCTTCTGTGTGATCCGATGTATTTCCCCCACGAGATAGGCCAGGCGGTTTTCCAAAAAAAAAAAAAAAAAAAAAGTAAAATCACAACAACATACGCCTCTCGCAGCGTACTCTCGGAGGGGGAGAACTGCGAGAGCGCAGAAGAGAAGGGGCAGCGGTGGCTGATATTAATAGATAGGGAGCTATCCGTCATTATGTGGCGGCTCCGTGATGTCTGTGTAACACGGTTTCCTCTTGAGGACGGTGACGACAGCCTGCTTTAAGACGCTCCCTAATGATACGCAGCGAAAAAAGCGATAACGTCAATCAGACACCGCATTTTGTTCATTAATCCTCTGCAAAAACGCCAAAATCTGTTGAACGCAAACTTTGTTTTAAGACTTTAGCTCCGTTCACGGTTTTTTTTTCTTTGTTAAAAATAACTTATTAACCTTAATACGATCCCCGCATGAATATTCAACACTCTGCTTTCTATTTATAAAGTACTAAAGCTCATAGCTGACGGCTCTAACACCCCACATTTTCGCAGCTCTACTGACGTCAATGTGGCTGTATTACAGTAAGGTAAAAGGGCTTAAGACTACACCATCGCCCATACGGATAGATGTCATCATCTACATGCTTAGGTCCAAAGGCTTAATGACCAGGTTGTCCTTCAACATGTGCTCATTAACCACCGCGGCGAAGGCTTTCGTGCAGGTAGATTTCCTCTGTAAATGCCAACCGGAAGGTCACGAGAAGCGGTGAATTGGAGCACTGACAACGTGCCAAGAAAGAATCGCTGGTTAAATGATAATTTGCCGCCCCGGTGCAAAGGTAAGCCCTCGTAGGAAAACGGCAGCACGTGTTAACCAAACTAAACGTGAACCGCTAACACCAGTAAAACTGCCCAAGTGAAAAATCTCTTTGTAACTTAGCATAGCAGCGTGGAGGTGGAGGTGGAGGTGGGGGGAGGGGGTGACGCATTCGAGGAGCTGCCATGCTTTAGACAAGGACAGAAGGGGAAACATCTTCTGAGGGAAATATAAAACTGAGGCTCAAGCAGATTTTCTCCGGGTGTCATTACTGATGCTGATCCCTCTGCGCGTCACGCTACCCCCTTACTAATCAGGCCTCACTGTAATGTTTCCCCACTGTCTCCATCTCTGACCGGTGACACCGTGCCCTCCTTTAAAAGCATGAAACTTCAGACCGAAAGCGTGAACTGCACAGTTGATCCACTCTGCTGATGTACTGCTAAATCATCAACATGCCACATTAGGCGGACAGATGGACGGAGAGGAATGTAAAGCAAGGCAAGAGATTAGATCACAGGTTTGGAGACCGCACGGGGGACGAGTAAGGACACACAAACAAAGTGAGCGACTTGTCTTTGAACACGGGGACGTGCGTCTGATCCGTCTGATCGGTATCGGCCTTGACGCTGGCCATAAGTGGCCAGATGTGACAGATCCACATTAAACGGAGCGAACTGTCGCTTCCTGAATGTCCTTTACAATAAATACATTTTACTGTGAAGGAAGCAGTTGGCCTTTACCGTGGAACAGGCAGTGCTGACCACGCCATTTACAGTCAGCTAGCCTTACTAAATATGCACTCCATTTATCTTATTAATGACAGACTTTTAGCGGGCGAAGTAAAAGAGGAAAAAAAACACTACAGGGAGCGAAGGGTAGGGAGCATTAATTCAGAAGCAGCAAATGCGTCATCAGCCCAGCACCATTTGTAAAAGTACACTCTGCTTGCTGAGGTACAAATTCAGCAGATGATCGGCGGATATGAGTCGAGAACGTTCACTCTCTTCACTGGTGATGGAGCGACGATGGAAACAGGCTCTGAAGATGCGATGTGATGAGCAAACACAGAAAAAGGCGACAAGACCCGGATTCCAGACTGACTGCTGGCGATTGATTTTGCTCATCAAACTGTGGGAGCTGTTTAGCTTAAACTACTCCTTGAAGTGGGGTCAGATCAGATCATGTTCCCACCATTTTCCTCTAAAGCAGGGGTGTCAAACATACGGCCCGTGGGCCAAAACTGGCCCGCTAGAAGGTCCAATCCGGGCCGCTGGATGAATCTGCAAAAATTATAGGCAACTGCTAATCATAATCTGTCCACTAGGGGTCACACTGTCGAAACTGGTCTTATTTCGCTTAAGAAATGCTTGGTTGTGCTGTTTTTATGTGAAAAATAGTTTAGTAAATGTAAACAATGTTTCCAAACAAGTCTGACACCCCTGTCATCAACTTATAGAGTGTACGGTATAGAATTTATACAAAGTGCATTATAACTATGCTATTTGACTGCATCCAACATCTGCTGATAGATGTAGATATCAAAAAGCACTAGTTGATCCCTTCTCGTGCAGTCAATTTGAAGTAAGAAAGACACTTTTCATATCTTATTCTCATTTAACTCTGACATATTTCACACAGAAGAAAGGCGCCGTGTAGGACACCTCGACATTGGCGTTAATATTAAAGTCGAACCAGAGGATGTTCATTCTCCTCGTCTGCTAAAATTAAACACATCATTTCAATTCAGATTTAGTCTTGAAACAAATATAAGAGTGAACTGTGTTATTCTTCTTGTGCGCTGTTAAGCTATTTATGATAATGGTGGCTTGTCAAAATGTAAATCCTGCCTGTGGTGGCTTAATAAACAAAGTGCTGCGATTCTACGATAGCGGCGCACCCGAAAAGCGTTTAGCCTTCAACGGCGGCGCTGCTCTTTTCGGTTCACGTTACAGCCGCCCTCATAATAAACATTTGTGAATGTTTGGCAGCCAGTTAATTGCGAGTCTCCCGGGGGGTACAGCGTCGCCGTGCCCCCAAAACACTGACAGCGCGAAACGAGTTCCCTCTAATTGACCCAAATGAGAAGTGCAACACATAGAAATCACTTTGATAGTGTGTCATCACTTGTCTTCTAAAAAAAAAACCAAAAAAAAAACAAAACAAAACAAAAAAATGAGAAAGCGTCAGGGATTACAGTCTAAAAAGAGCGTGGATGCGCATCCTGCCTGCCTGGCTATGTATGTGCGAGCCCCCGGAAATAACGATGATCGCAAATGCTTTCTGTCGGGACAAATCACACATCAAACAGACGTATAAAGCTGTAAATTGGCACGTATCACATAACATAAAGAATGCATAACAATATTTTTGTCTGGGTAAAACCGCAAATGTGATATTATCAAAAAAAACAACAACTCTGTCTTGCTAGGAGGTGGGTGTACGGCCTATAATTATTATAAGAATGCATGCATCAGCAGGTATACAGCAGGTGTGGATAGGTGTGTGTGCGTAAACTCCAGACTTGGTGTTGGTGTTTAATGAGTTTCTGTAGTGGAAACTCCAAGGTTTCCAGGATAAAAGTGGCATGCTGTACTCTCTATTCGGGCCGGTATAAACTCTCTGAGCCTGCGTAGCTGCAGGCTCCTCTACTAACGTGATTAGGCAGGTATGGGCCAGGAGAATTGTGCTCCCTCTTTGCCGAAACGAAGGCTCACACAAGGACAAGCTAACGCTCACTCCAGTGCAAAGGGACACACACGCAGGTGACCTCTGTCGTTCTTCATACCATCTTTTCCGTTAATGCACACATGCCACCTCGGCTCCTCCCAAAGCGCCGCCCGCGGGCAAAAAAACAATACCGGAAAAATCAGCGACGGCAGCTACACCAACGTCCTCCGACAGATGAGGGGAAGCACAAGCAGGCACGGCATGTGTCTATAGCTGTGACAGGTCTAATTTAGGCTCGCCGCTAAATATACGGTACAGTGCAACGCTGCTGCCCCTCTGAACTGTGCCGTTCCGCGATGCCTTTGATGACTCCACATCAAAGCTGAATAGCATCGCTTTTAACTCTAATATATTAATTCACTTTCTATGTTTAGGCGCAGTTTCATTTTTGAGGGGATGACACAAAAAAAAATGAAATTCCTTGCCCTTGCAATGAATATTCATTAGCACGCACGTTACAACCTAAGAGCCACGCGAGACGCGTTGTGCTCCTCGGATTTTGGTCAACTGACCTACATTTCCCAGAAATTGCGGCATGTATTAATTTTAAAACCCCTTTCCTGTGTCATTATCATAGCAATTACAGGTTGTGGTCTTGGTTAGCCCACCGCCACACCCCCACCCCCACCCCCACCCTCCGTCAGGGCTTTAAATCCCCAGGATGCCTGTCACAGGAACACTGGGCGTATTTAATGTGTGGTCTCCTACAGCCCTGGGGTCCACCTGGGCTTGACTGTAGGCCAAAAACAGATGTGCCTAGGCCTGTGTTCGTGTGTGTGTGTGTTCTTCCTCACCTCAAAGCCTGTGTGTAAAACACATGTGCGTGCACAGATGTCTACCTGACCCAAATGTATCTATTACTGCTGAAATGCCTCTTAGTCGGCGTGTACCTGACCCACTTGTCTCTTTATAGTTAATGTTTACTAGCATGCTCCTGTGAATTAGTACCTATGTGTATAAGTCTTTTCTGTGTATTTATCGGCCCTTAAATGCGTCTTTCCCCACGTGCGAACATAATGAGCTCATATGTGTGCGCAGAAATTCATCAAAATGTAAACCATAAGGCATGAGAGCGATTCTTTTGCAGCTCTGGAACTAATAATTGATCAGCTGATTAAAAAGCTCCAACATGAGGTTTTTGTCTGCTTAATATTACTGCAATCTGAATATGTTTGGGCTTTTGGACTGATGGTCAGATAATACGTGTAATATGACAAGATTTCCGCGTGCTCTGGGAAATTAGCGTTTTTCCAAAACAATCAGTCGACACAAGCGCATTCACACGCGCCGTGCGACCGGCGTAACGAAGCCACGGAGAGGTGTGCCTCTCTGGGCTGCTTGCAAGCCACTCCGCACATTGGCGCGTTCACGTGTGTCCGTTTTGCTTACCCGTGGGGAGAGATATCTGGGGCGAAACTTTCAGCAGAGGCTTAAACTCGATTTCAACCTGGTTGCAACATAAAACAACCCTATCCGTCTGCGGAATGCAGTCTGGGGCTGTAATAAGCTCAAATCGACCCCCAAACGATTTGCTGGATCAACCGATTAGTTCAATTGAGTGCAGCCAAATTTCTCAAATGATTGTCACTTGTTAATTTTCAGATAAACTGCCAGCTTTTACGGTCCTCTTCCAAAGCGCTTCCGTACCCAGAGTAATCCCACCGCTGCGCTGTTGCACCAGCGAAAGCAAGACATCCAGTAATAAAGGTAAATAAACATACTTGTGGTTATATATAGCTGCGCATGGCTACTTTGCAAACATCAACATGAACATGTCGCTAATTAACCACTTAGCGATGTGTTTTTAAAGGGAATTACACACAGCCTACTCATGCGCTCATTACTAATGAACAGACATCACTTTGGGTGCAGTGTTTTGAATGACGCAAGACCCTGCTTACGCAAGTGCAGCCTTACTGAGTAGGTGGGCCTTAACGTGCGGTTAACACGCATCCTACATCACCTCCAAATGTGGTGCATGATCGGATCACTCGCTGCATGCGTTCTGCCCCTTGTACCCAAAGCTGGCCACTTGTGATGGGATCAACCAGGATGGATGTCAATGCAACTTGACCTCATTGTTTTCAGCGGCTCTTTGCGGCCTACTCTGTGAGAACTCTTATCGCTCTGGTCAAGGGTCACACCATGAAGTGTTTCCCACAGGTTGAGGAGGTGGGTGCTGCCGCATGCGACCGCCATGCAACACAGACCCTCACTGAGCTCAGAGGGGGAGAGTGCAAGCCGGGGCTTGTTTTCAGCAGCTTCAGCGTTCGGGCTATGGATTGACAACTCAACTAGCTAGTCAGGTGGCATGAGCCTGAGCTGAAAATGGATCTTAGAATTGATCTGATCCTGTTCCCATGAAAGAGCCGTAACTCCTGTCGTCACTAGGTCGCATATGATGTTTCTTTTGGCTCCGCCGCAAGCCTCTGTGACCCGTAGTTACTCTGAGCGGCCTCCTCTGAGTGGGTTCATGTGTCTCCGCAGAGTCTGGAGATGTTTTTTTTTTTAATTTTACTTAGACCTGGTATCACTTCACTACGGTATTTTCTCTGTATTAGGTTTAATATATTTCAGGCTAATTTCTGCGTGGCGGATTACAGCGTTTAACATAAACCTGCTTGTTCCTATGACATCCTACACTGTTATCTTTCCCAGGTTATCTGACGGACGTTCCTAAAATAATGTTTGTTTGAAAGGTAATATACATTCTGCTTTCAGCCAGCACAACACTCCTGCACCTCCACAGAAACCGAGAGTGTGTTATCACGCGGTCACACTGTTTTTGGTCAGCTGCGTGCCGCCAGAGAACAAAGTCGAGTTTAGGTGTGTACGTGCGTGACGGTGTCTCATAACTACACTGCGCTTTATTCTACAGCTGAACCCTCCGGTGAGTCTGTCTGAGTGCCTGCATCTGTCGAAGAGAGCTTACGTGCACACGGATTTAAATGTGCATGTGAGGTAATGTATTTCTGTGCACGTGTGTCATTCATTTGAGGCACCTGAAAGACTGAAACACTCCATGAAGTAATGGCCTTCGGACTGACGCTGCCCAGCTCTTCAAAAGGCAAAGAGAGGAGCATAAGATGGGGCGAGAAAGTCGTTTAGGGTCACTTGAGGTAGATTACTGGAAAGAGGCTGA
Organism: Planiliza haematocheilus; assembly: GCA_005024645.1. Classification (NCBI taxonomy): domain Eukaryota; kingdom Metazoa; phylum Chordata; class Actinopteri; order Mugiliformes; family Mugilidae; genus Planiliza; species Planiliza haematocheilus. The sequence continues at coordinate 898,668 of SRSE01000811.1, forward strand.
AAGTAATGAGAGGAATAGAAGAATAAGGAAGGAGATGCAGGAGAGGATGACGGCTAGAGTTTGGCTGAGATGAAATTGAGGGACAGGGTGAGGATAGAGGAGTTTGGAGTGAAGAGGAGAGGGATGTTAAAGAGGTTAGGCAGGAAGAAAAGGAGCGAGGAGGAAAATGGAGAGGATTAGCAGACTATGGTCAAGATGGAAAGAAAGAACTTAGTAGCACTTCAGAGACAGGAAAGACGGGTTAGAGCCGAAAAGCGCCTGGGCTCCCCATAAATAACTCCCATCACATGGACTAAAAGAGCGGTTCCTCACATGTCTGGGGTCTTTGTGTGTGGATGTCATGTGTCAGAGCGGTCCCACGGAGGTAACTGAATCATTACATGAAAACAACAGGAGGACGGAGTGAGGGCGAGGCGGTCAGGCACAGCTGGAAAAGCAACAACCCCCACTTTTTAAAGTGCAGGGAAAGGAAACAGCAGGAGAAACAGCAGTATTCTGAGGTATCTGAGACTGCGGCGTCCAGAGAGCTGACTCGGCGTGGCCTCTCAAAGGCTCCAGGTGCAACCCAGACCAGGTCTGTTTAACATCCAATTCTCCATGTCTTGTTTTTTTTTTTATTCTTTCCTTTTTGTCCACTCCTCCGTTTCCACAGACTCACCAGTATTCCTCTGGTTTTGATGAATGTAAACTCCAATCATATGACTGCAACCATCCATCACGGCGTGAAAAGTGATTCCAACCCCCGCCCGACAGAAAAAGATGAGGGGCTTGAAATAAACGGGTTTAAACAACAACTACCTCTAACGACCCGTGCGCCTTTTAACGGGCCAAAAAAATGTTGCGGCGGAAGAAGTTGAAATTGAGTGAGCGTAAGCTTAAAGTGCCCTGTTTGCGCTTTTAACTGGGCTCATCCAGTAAACCATCTCTATTGTAAAGGGGAAATTGCCTGTAAAACCTTCGCCTCCGCTGCCTCGTCCCTCAAACCGGAGAAAATCTGGAAGCGGAGGCTCAGTCTGGGAGCGGCATGTAAATAAACATAAACAACACGAGGTGTAAACGAGCCAAACAGGACGGAAGGGGGGGGTAAAAAGCGAGTGAGTCGCGTCTACAGCTGGGCCAGACTGTTAATGTCTGCACTTTTTCTATTAGATGGGACCCCCTGGCTGCCTCATACAATTATGTTATTCTTCTGGGGCTGTGAGTGTGGGTGTCTGCGTCGGGAGACGGTGTCTGGAGGTGATAAAACAGCAGAAAGCACATAAATAACGGCTTAATGATCCCCTCCACCCTCAGCGATAATGATGACGACGGAGTTTTCCGACCGGGGACGCTGGTGGGGGTGATCCACATGTGGCTTCCAGGTGTGCTTAACTCCGGCGCTTTTTCTTCTTAACCTCTCAACACTCCGTGGCCCGCTTCTGCTTTGTGCAAGTTTCGCCGTGCCTCTGTCACTTCCGGCCGTGAGCGTTCATCGCGCCGCAAGAAGGGAAATCTCATGAGAACGCTGCAGCTGGATAGCCTGCATTAATCATTTGTTTTACGTACGAGAGAGTGCATGAAATGTCAGAAAGAAAAAAAAAAAAGGTAATTCTGACTGACAGACCGTGCGGAACCAGACGAATCAGGTGCGCGACTAAATTACAGCCCAGCCGCTGAGGCAGAAATAAAAGTATGATTTTCATAATTGTTTCTTTAGGTGCGTTCTGCCGCCGCTGCTTTACAACAACAACAGTAAATCATTTGACTGTACACTGCAATTAACATCCCCTACCTCCTTCGCAGAAATCACTCCCCGCGGCTAAACGCGGAAGTATTTGTGTTGAAAACGTTCTCACCGTCTTGCGTTGAGAGCGTTTTTAATTATTTTCCCAACACGTAATTGCCTTCTGCAGCCTCCGTAAAGCGCGGGAGTTCAGCGAGATCGCCGGAAAGCCATCGATTCGCGTTGCCGGAGAGGGAAAAGCGCCGTCGAGGAGTGAGAATCAGAGATGAAACAAAGAAGCTGTAATCTGCCAATTACTATAATTGCTTCAGCTAAAACTCATGAACCCTGGAAATGTGAGAGGGTGAGAAATCACGGGAGCATGTACTAAAGTACTGGAGTCGTAAAAAGTCGGATCCGACTAAAAGCAGGCCAAGAAGAAGCATACATTTGGATGGAGAATGTGTTAATTATAATATGAGGGGCCCACGGTGGGGTAGAGAGGGCGTCAGCGTGGGTGTGAAGCTCTGCTGATGACAATGACAGCTTACGGTGGGTTTCAACGTATGCAGGGAGGCCTGCTATGGAATAAAATGGCTCCAGGAGGCTGAGAACCGCTGCCCATAAAACCAAAACCCGAGGTTGTTCCTTTCCTTGAGTAAGTTACTGCATGCCGACCCCGCACTCTGACCTTCCCATATCAGAAGAGGGCCAGGGAAAGGGATTATTTCCCTCCAGGGATGAATAAAATATTGTACAACATTATGGTTTCAGCGCAGAGTGAGGAGGAGGACGGACGGTGGGGGTGTAATGGAGTTGGGAAAGAGGAGACAAAATGTCCCATTTTCTCTAAAAACAACCTGCTTTGTAGATCTCCAGCTGCAAATATTCAGTTTTTGCAACCCCAGCACAGGCATTAAAGGGCAGCGGGAAAAAATAAATAAAAGAAACAAGCTTTACGTGCACAATTACCTCCTGTGCATCAGCTGCTCGACTGTCTCTCGCAACGGTTTACCGCCGTGCAATACAGCTCCTTTTTGCGAGCTTTTCTAAAGTCAATAAAGAGACGTTGACCCTGCAGTAAAGACTTCGCTTTTGCCCTTAACTGTTGCAGCGAAGGGAGTACTTTTCTGCTGCCCCGGAAAGCCTTCGGGGAGCGGCGCGGAGCACAAAACAAATCAGGATGCTACGGGGCACGAGCATCAGAAGGGCGGAGGTCTATTTTTAATGACAACAAGAGCAGTGTAACAAAGAGTTGTGGTAGGGCTAGTCTAGAGGAAACATATCCTCCGCGTAGGAGTTCCCTCCTTCGCTAGACTTTTTCCGAGGAGTTGGACAGAGGCTTAAGTCAAAAACAAGTGCGAAGGATTCCTGCAACAAATCCATTTTATCCTCCATTTAAAATGATTCCCCTGAGCTGATCTCAGCTTATCCCCATTAAGGAAAATTGGGCCGATTGTCTTTTCTTCTCTTACTCCCCTCCTGCCACAGTGAGTGTGCTTCCACGCATCTGTGCGACCTTCTTGCGCACGGGTGCAGCTGAAAAGTCGGGGGTCAGGGCTGGGGTCAGGCCTTGTCCCGGCGAGGTCAACGAACGGGAGCAGAGCCATCTGAGAAAGCGAAACAAGAGTCTTCCCTTTCCCCCGCACCCAGTTGACCTCCGGCATCCGGACACATGCACCTGAGCTGCATGTGAAGCAAACAAGAGAGCGGTTAATATTCTTCATATTGGTGCACTAGGATATTTTTTGCTGCCTCCTCGGTTTCTCCGCGCCTTGCTCATTCTCGGGGATGTATTTGTTGATTTGACTCCTCTGCTCCTCTGACAGGCTCCGTTTCTCTTCCTCAGTCAAATCTCAGCCCGCATTGCACGATGCTGCAGGGTTTTAAGCTCACTGCACACCTTAAAACAAGCGTACAAGGGGATGTGTGTTTTTAGGCGCTTTGGTGTTTCTTTGTGTTTCGGTTTTCTTTTTTTCCACGCAAGCGTGAGGAAGGAGAAGGAGAAGAAGAAGAAAAAAAACCCAACACATCTCATCCCAGAGAATCTTTAAACAATCCACTTCAGTCCCAACAGGGCAGCTCGGTGGAAGAAGCGCAGGCTGAGAGTCAGCACAACTCTTGAACGTAACTCGCTTCTCTGGGGAACTGTGCAACACAATAGAGCCAGAGCAGGAGAATAGAAACATTCTCTTGTTTCATGAGCTGCATAATAAGACCACTGTATTAGCCTACCAACACAGTGCATGGAAAAAAGGACACCCCTGGCAATACCTCTAGAATTACTCCATTGTCTTTTGCAGCAACTGATATCCTTATCACTGTAGCCCAGTACCTGGCTCGACTTTATATTCCATAACAAAACATCTATTGAAACCAGACTCCCACTTGTGTACAGCAGCACTTAACTCCAAATGACCACATATTCTCATGCTCACAGCTTAAAACTTAATCAAAGTCAAGGCAGGTGGGCATAGTGCAAGTCGAGAAAATGAGGAGCGCACTGCTGGGCGATGGCCACGCCGTTTCTAACTGAGCACTCATTCTTCCCGTCGGTTTATTCAAGGAAGAATGAAATGTTATTCAGGAGGAATAATAAGTGGTTTGTGATTCAGAGCTGGTGGTTTAGATCAGACCACACATCCTCGGTGTGGTTTCACCTTCAGAACTGAGGCGGCATTGTCTCCGCGGCCGCGCAGACTACACATTTGCATCGGCGAGCCTGAACGCGGGCCGGTAGAGGACGCGAGCCGTGAGGGCTTTCATGTCTGGCGAGGGCTGGAGCGCCGCAGTCGAAATATTTTGGAAAACAACGAGTGACTGTGAAGGATCGCTTTAACACTCCAACCCCCGCCCACCCATCCACCCACCCACCGTTCTGCACTAAACATGGCAGCGTGTCAAACTCCAGCAGGAAGGTGAGACATTATGGAGTGATATTCAGATCCATTTCTTGACTGCCAAGACAACAAACACAAGTAAAACTCTTGCATCGCAATTCCTATTTGAGTAAGTGCACGTATACTGTGGAGAAAAACTGATTAATGAAATGCCGTCAGTTCACTCACTAGCCAAACTAGCTATTGTAAGCTATTGTAAGAAAAGAAACTACAGACTATATTTTTGGAACAGAAGCCAATTTTACTTTATATTTCCTTAACACACCGATCGGACATGAAAGTGCTACCAACAATGAGGGGCGGCTGTCACCTGGCTGGCATTCATGTGGATGTTACTAAGACATGTAGCACCCACCTAGACCAGTTGTGTACAGCATGACACACACACAAAAATGGTTTAAGAACTACTAAAACAAAAACATGAAGAACAGCACAAGGTGTTGACCTGGCCTCCAGATTCATTAGATCCCAAACTGATCAAGTATCATCCCACAGAGGCCCCTCCCCTTAACCCATAGGACCCAAAGCCAGACATGACAGGACACCCTCAGAAGGCCCATGTCCTTTCTCTGATGAGTCACAACTGTTTTGGAGACAAAAGACCTACACAATATTAGGAAGGTGGTCATAACGTTATGCCTGATTGGTGTATGATGGTATATTTCCACTAGAGCATAGTAGGACATTTAATTCAGGGTGACTGAGGTGAGCTGATGTACATTTATGGACGCTGGTGGTGACACTTGGCTTGTGGACAACTATTTCTGCAAGCATCCTAAAAGCAAATGAGGATTTAAAAATAATAATTAAAGACATGTCCTTTTCTGTCTTTTCCCCGTCTCCTGTCTTTTGTTCATCGCTTGTCACGCCTCGTCTCTTCTTGGCTGCCTGTCCCTCTCAGAGGACCTCCACCACTGTCAGCTGAATACAGCAGACGGAGGCATTCAGGGACGGACTAGACTGCCGTCTCTTGAGAGAGGCTCCTTCTTGTACGCTTAACAGTTTTCCCTCGAACTCGCTCATTCTTCCCGTCCTGCTCGTCGGTCCTCGTATCACCCCTTCTATCTCCATCTCTTCTTTCTTGCGCCCTTTATTTTTCCATTCAAAAAGCAGGGCGCCTCCCCTCATTGTCTGGGAAACTCAAGTTCTTATCTTTTCACCTCCGTCGGCGTTCCTCAATCTCCCTTTCTCTCCATATCTCCCCTCTAATCTCCCTCTTTATCTCGCTTCCGTTCCCATTTTTTTTCTTTTTCTGCGTGGCCAAACTACAAGCGGCGGGCCGCTTTATCTTTTAGATGCTATCGCAAACGTTCATATAAGGTCGCCTACAAAGAATATAACACGCTCTGTAATTCCATTCTCTCATTCATGTGCTCAGGGAAGCATCCTCTTCTCAAGTTGAACGTTCTTTTTCTGATTTTTTTCGAGGATATTCCTCCCTGATTAGCCCGCCGTAATGATTTCAAAGTGGAGATAAATGTTTTCATTTGCTTTAAGATTAAAGGATTTTCTGTATTTATATCCTCTCGCTGATCAAATTAGAGCTTCTCTGGCTGTTTGCGGCGCTGCGATAGATGAAGCTCGGGATAGTTCCAAACACATCACATCAAAAGGGGCTTCTTATCGCACAATCACATGCCCCATAAAGATAAGACGCGGCGAAGAGCGTCCCGCGAGGAGCAGAAGACGCGAATTCAAGGAAGACTCAAGCTACATTACCTCCTGCTGTGGATATTAGAAAACATATGGCGAGCACAACGTCGCACGGCACGCAAATGAACGCGCACTAAGAGCACCGCCGTGCACCTGCTTTAGTAATGGGCGGCTGCTAATTCGGCTGCGACTATACATAGCAAAGAGTCACAGTCTCGCAGGAGGCAGTCCAGTTTTGCTCTCACCTAAGAGGTGCAAGCTGCAGCCTGAAAGAGGAAGCTCCCACCGAGAAAGAGAAATATGCGAGCGGAGCGCTACTATCAAATGATCCTCTCATTCATGCCTCAGAGCCATTCATCTTCCAGAGAAATACAGCTGGGTGATGGCCCAAAGAGAGGGAAAGTGTGTGCTGGCGACTTTGTGTGTGTCTCCGTGCGTGCTTGGTGACAACTCATGACTCATTTCACCCCTCAAATGGCCCCGTGGCACTCAATCAGTCAATAAACAAAGACCGGCGAGGCCTCTTCACTCTTTCTTCCTCAGTCTCTCGTTTTAAACTCCTCTTCTCGCCTCCTTCCCCCCGACTCCCTACACCTCTTCACACGTTCTCCCCGCTCCTGTCTTCTCCTCCTCCTCCTCCTCCTCCTCCAGCTGCTCTCCCTCCCTCTAAAGGGATAAAAGTACAACAAACTCCAGACTGAAATAAGTTTACAGTAATCGCCTCTCCTGTTTTCTCAGAAGTTTGGATCCATCTCTGTTTAACCTATCACACATCCTCTTGGCGTGATCCCTGGTGAAAGAGAGGCTTTGGGGATTATTTAATCGTGACCCAAATAGAGTCTCCCTCTTCCTCCTGCGCTGACATCACTGTTAAAAGACAGATTCCTCGAGCTGTTTGAGTGTTGTCTGAGGTTGCAGCGGGGAGAGGGACTAATGTAGTGTAACAGCGCTGGCGAGCGATGGCTGGTTTAGCGGCGCTAATTCCCTCTGACGGGCGGACACGAAACGGGATGTTTTACCCGAAAACCGCAAACCATCGCTCTTGGATCCGAGCAGCAGAAATAATAGCGCATCCTGGATCACGTATCGCCTGCCTGAGCTTCTCCGCCTGGCTCTGAACTCAAATCATTTCCTACACCTGCCCTTGTGCTGTTTCTGCTGTTTAGCATGCAGTGTGAAATTACCACCGCTTCCCCCTGCCTGTTTTACAAGGATTACGTCCCATCACAGAAGTGGAGCGGGCCCGCGTGCGTGCTCGTCTCGTTGTTCACAAGCACATCTCCTTCTGATCAACTCCTTTCCGGCTCCCTCCACATGTCGGCCTTAACTTTGCATTCCTATTGGGACGGAAATATTCACCGCGCATATTTAGAGACCATGGCACCGTGCCTGTTCGTAAAGCGCCAAGCCTTTCACAGTCAACCTTGGCGAAAAGTGATGTAACTCATCTCAGCGACGCAGACGCGCCGGGTGAGGCTGCATTGTGCAACGCGGCTCGCCGTGTGATTTCTATGGCAACCGCTATGACACTTTCGGCCTCTAAAGAACACAAGTGGCATGGACGATAAACTTTCATTATGCCATCATTTTCATTTGCTTTAGTGACCGGCAGGCTCTCAAAAACCCCTGTAGGAAACTTTTTGAGTAGCCATAGCAACATCCCAGCGTCTGGCTTCAGCGACTGACAATGGGAGAAATGAAAAAGCAAGAAAAAAAACATGTTTGCCCGAGCCCAATTTGAGCACAAACATTTCGGGCCGGTGTCTTCTAACATGTGGGATGACACAGCGGATCGACTGCAGCCTTGAAATCAGAAGTGGAGGGAAGAACAAGGGGAGGATGAGATAATGCCTAAGTGGTTGTGAAGTATAAATAGCCCGAGAGCACAAAGCACAGCAGGAAAGAACAGCAAACCACTTCAACTACTGTCTCCAAGTTTACTTGCATAAGAGCAATAAATCACGCGCCGAGGAGCATTTGTATAAACGGGGCTTCCACGCAATTCTCAGCCAATAAACCCAGATCTTTTGTGGGGCTGTGTGCACAGAGACAAACTATCCCCATCTTGTCGGTGTCAGATAAATAAGTAACCAGGGTTCCTTAAAGAGCGCCGAGGGGCCAGAGGGTAATGGCTGTTTAGTTTACACGTGCATGACAATGCCTTTCACTCTCACTCCCGACGGGGCCCGACCCCCGAGGGGGACGCCGAGTCACAGAGGTCGCCGACAATGGGGCTTGTCATTCAGCCGGTTTCCACGGCGACCGCGCAGCCGGCCGGGGCCCGCCGGGGTCATTTTCATCACGGGTTTCTCCTGGCTGGGACTAATTGCCGGTGTTCTGAGCCGGTGTTCTGTGTCAGCGCGCGGGCAAATTCCCGACGCAGCGCAAATATCAATCACGCTAATCATATGCTGCTCTTATGGGGGCAAGGCTGGTTTCCATACCTCCTCATTCTGTTATGACTGCCACAACTAATGACCAGATATCGATCAATCAGCTGATTATAATCATATGTTTTGGTAAGTAAGGGGTTTGAAAGTGCACCTTGCAGCTTCCCGAAGCCCGGTTTATAATAATACCATAATACTAGAGAAAAAACAACAAAGCCACCTCTGAGAGCAAGAGCTTTCCTCTAGATAACTAATCATTGCAGCTCTAATGTTTTTTGTTTTTTCCTCCATTCACTATATCTCTGGTGGTTCAGATGCAATATAAACTGGCATCTTTTGCCAACAGGCATCCCATCATACGGTTTCTTGATTCAGCACTTTCCTCTCTTCGCTCCCCGCTCTTGTTTTGTATTTCCTTTCCCTCTCGCTTCCTGGGGGGCTTTAGGATCCGACATCTAATAAAAGCCTGGACACTGAGACTCTAAAGTAATTCTTCCATCTGGACGAGGGTCACTTATTTCCATTGCTTAAGCGTAGTGTGAAAGAACCCACCAGCATCCTCGTGGGTCTGAATCCTTAAGGTCCGAGGATGCTCAGTGTGTTTATCGGAAATGTGGCTTTTTAAGTTAGGAAAGCAAGACTGACCAAGGCAATCAGGATCCCTTTGAATGCCAAGGAAAGAAGAAGCATCCTGAGCGTAAAGGTTCTCTAAAAAGGTGCCAGCCTCAGGCCTGCAAAAACACTGGGTGACTTAGATAGCAATTATGCCCACTTAATCGTACACAGATACTCACGATCAGGGTTAGAGATTAGCGTTTATCTACACCTGCTGCGAGCGGAGAGAGCCGCGGGGTGTCCGAGAAACTCAGGTAGCACCTGAACCACGCGTGTAATCTCCTCAAAAAAAAACTTTAATCCACACACTGACAAGAACATTGGAGGCCACATCAGTGCGATTCCTGTGAAAGAGCGTGAATGCTTCACATTGTGACTTGAAGATCAAGAGAAGTTCGACACGTGCTTTTATCCCGTCATAAAATAGCTCTTTAGCAGTTGTATAAAACTGTACAGAAAAGGAAAAACACAAACCTCCAAGGGCAGCTCTGGAGAGAGAGAGCGTTTAAAGTTTGAGGTGCATGCTTGGAAGCGCTGAATAGCTCAACAAAGAGCATGAGAGGAGTAAAAGAAAGGTCTGGCTGCAGTGATTAAATGTAAAATAATCAGTGTCTCGGAAAGGTCACACATTCTCTTTGGATCCTTTGTGTGTCTAAAGCAGTGACATTATTTCACCAAAGCAAATGGGAATCTTTAGTTCACCAGGGCACAAAACAAGACATTTGAACCTGTGATAAGACATATATAATCATTGACCGTAATTAGCCTGAAACCTGATGACAGCAGATATTTACAGGGCACTAGCCACTAATATATCCAGGATTGGTGCACAGCTATATGCTACACAAATGTATTTTTTTATTATTATTTTTTACAAGAATCCAAGCTTCTCCCAAAATGCACATGACCACATGCAAGAGTGAATGCGTAAAACTCGCGCAAACAAAAATATTGGTCGTGACTGTGCACTAGAAATCGCCTGATTAGATATTAGAAAATGAACAGAGAGTGCAAACGCTGTGGCGAATCTGCAAGATATTATAGATTTCCATGAGAGCGCTGAGGTACGCGGTGACGGCTGCACTCTGCCAGCACCACCAAGCGGTCAGACACCGCAAGGCGTAATGCAAAAACTTCTAAAACTGATTATTTACCTTGCTGCGAATTCGTGGGTAACTGTGTGTGCATTTTCGATGCGGACACATTCCCATTTTGCAGCGTTTTTTTAATGCCGTGCTCACAAGTGATACGGCTGCACAACAGTGCACCTGACAGTGAGTTAGTCCAGAGACCAAGAGAAAGCAAACACTCTGCGTTAAAAAGGGGGAAATTAATATAAAGACATATCTGGAGAATAACGGATACGCATGTCCGCATAACACTGAAAGCCGGTGCATTATTCAGAATAAAATACGTGTCTTCTTACCAAGTGAGGTGCCCAACTCCCGGTCATCTAGTAGAGAGCGAAGCTGCAAGTCTTGTCCCGGTGAGAAGAGTGGTGAGGAAACACAGGAAATAAAGATGAACCGAAGATGAAATATCCTCTGTTCTGCTGCGTCTCTTGCCAGAAATCGACCTCGGTAAAACTCCTTTCTCCCTCGCTCTGTCCCTCTTTCTCTCTGCAGAGATTCCTCTGCGCTCTGGCTCGTCCCTCCGGAGCCCCGTGTGCTATTTCTGCCCCTCAGAGAAGCGCTCTGTGCCGGTGGCTCCTCGGCGCACGGTTTGTAATCGGACACCGCACCGTCGCGCTGCGCCGCAGACAATATGCCTCCGCTCTTTCGGGTGGGCTGGTGCGAAGAAGCAGCGGGGCCGTAAGAAACGCAAAAAAAAGAAAAAAGAAAAACTTTCTTTCAGCTAAGACGCTCGGTGCTTGCGCAGGAAAAGAAAGAAAAAAGAGCCAGGGGAGTGGAGGTGGATGGCGGGGTCCAATCCTGCTCTCGGTAACAGCTGCGCAGCTCAGGAGCAGGTTTTTTTTTTTTTTTTTTTTTGTGACCGCTGAGGACTGCGCCCCCACTTTGCGCGTCCACTCCAGCAGCGAGGAGAGACGTGGCAGCGGCGCACAGCTGTCCTGCAGGTGGAGGACGGAGATGTTGCTCTCCAAGCGCTGGCGCTACAAGTGGGACGACTGGTATTTGCGCAGTTTGATCCGTGTTGACATCTCCACCTCGACTGTGCCAGGGAAAGTCACATCGGGGCTCGCCTCTTCCAGGGAGGTCAGGGGTCATGTCGGTTTCTGAAAAGCGCTCATGTGTTACACATTGCTCTCTTTAGAGATATTTAAAAAAAAAAAAAAATACGTTTTTTTTTCTGACACAGTGCAAAAACGCAGAACGGGAACAATTCAGTTTGAAGGACTCTTTAGCAGAAAGGACTGAAGCCTGTCATGCACCCCTGGAAGCACCGGGACCAAGCTGTCCAGTGCTGCTTTACACATCCTAAAGCTATTGTTCCACTGATCACCATTGATCTGTTTGGAAAGTTAATATATGTCTGATGTGCTAGTGTGACAGAGAGAAAAGGGGAGTGCTAGTTTCTGTCCCTTTGTGTATTTTAATAGACATCCCCAGCTCAATTACCTATTTATCCCCTGGTGAATGAACACAGCCTCTACAGAGCTCCAAAAGCCAAAAGTGCCACACACAGCTTTGGTGCCTGCCTTTCTGACACAGCAGAGTCAACAACAGCCGGTTAATACGCCTCTTTCTTTAAACAGGAACGTGCCTCGGTGCATGCCTCTGCTCCCGTGTACCCACATCTAAATTCAAATCAGGTAATTTTCATAAAAATGCCGCTACCCACGATGGGGGAAGCAAAGCCCAGATTTACATTTCAAGTGGCCTCTGTGCAACTCTGGGAAACGCGTGGGTAACCTTTTTCCTTTTGTGCGCGGGGAGACGCAAAGGGAGCAGATCTGCTTTCTTTTTTCTTTTTTTAATTATATAAATAAAATAACAGGACAGATTGGATGAACGCAGTGCTTCTCAAATACAAAGGAAACATTAGAAGAAACAACAAACAGAGTTCTGGGACAATACACTGCCTTTGTGCTACGTCAGAATTGTAGAAAAGCTACTATCAAACGTAGTTTCACCCACAGAAATGTCCGTGACCTCAAGGATTTTTTCCTCCATGCTTCGGAGGTGTTGCAATAGATGTTGCACTCCCTCGCGGCGGAAAGGAGGAACCCACAGAGCACCACTGAAACTTCACAGTGAGACCTCAGCTGTCTGAGCTGCACAGGACGAGTGAATTTCATCAGTAAAAACAATGCAGTGTTTTTTGAATGGGCCATCAGACCCGGTGATGGATGGTTGCTGAGTACATTAGGGAGGGACGAGAGCGAATGAATCAAAGCTACACCGGCATTCAGGTCTCCTCTGGTGTGTGTTTGTGGATGCGTGTGTGTCTACCTTTGTTGCTCAGCGCTCTTGTTTTATGTCAGGCAAACGCGCTCAAGTTGCCAGGCAACCGCAAATAATTCTGTTTCGCAAGAAGCCTCCCTTATAGTTCACCTGGTCATATACATAAGATCTCAATGGGATGAAATTGCCTGCGTTTGGATATGGGTTCCTCTTGCAACTTTTCAAGGCAATGGTCTTTTTAAAAGGTCATATTTACGCTGATTGAAGTTGTGACTTGGAGCTAGATAGGCTTTATTGAGCCACAAGGGAAACTGCTTGGTCTCAGTAGCTCAGTTGCACATAAAAACCCTTGTAAACCACTAATAAAAAGAAAAAGGGGTGTAATATAAAATGTAAAATGAAATAAAAATAACTAATTAAAATAAAGAAAGTAAAATACTATAAGCTAAAAATGTACACTTTTTGTATATGTATAAATGAACATTTTTTTATTTTGCTTTTATGAATATTGGTATGTTCTTTAAACAATAAACAAATGAATGGAGCTTTCCAATGCAGTAACCTCTCTAAAAAGCAGTTTCCACACAGGAATCAGGGTTTAAATTAAGTTCCAAAGAAATTATTTTATTCCAACAACCGCCATCATTCGGATGTCATTTAACTGTACACAAAGATGAACAAACCTTCTCTGTGAAGCTCAGTGTGGCTGCTGTGACTCCTAGCCACCTGTGAAGATAAACCCGTCTGTCACTCAAAGCATTCGCTTCTTAAATTATGCAAAATAAATAATTTAAACCAACAAGTCCTAAAAAAAATAAACTAAAAACTTAAACTAACCATGGAGACCAAAGCCAGTCTTGTACCAGGCAGTACAGTATATAGTATATAGATGAAGGATATTTAAACATGGAGGTCTACGGGGATTGACTCGCTTTTGGAGCTAGCCTCAAGTGGCCATTCAAGGAACTGCACATTATGGCACTTTTTCTTTTTTTAATATATTTTCTGTGTTGTTCTGGTGTTTTTGTTAAATCTGTTGTAATCTTGTGTGGTTCTTTGTGTTTTCTGTTTTTATTCTGTCCTTGGTGTTTCTTGTCCTGCTTTACTTCCTGTGTTTTCCCTCTTTGACTGTCTTTGTCTGTTATGTTTTTCTCCTGTGCTGTTACCTCTGTGATGTCACCCCTGTGTGTGTTCCCTTGTGTTCTCGCTCAGTTCCTTGTGTTGCTGGGCTCTTGTCTTGCTTTTGGATTTGAATTACACCTGTTTTTGGATCTGCGTTTTGGGATTTTAGCTGCTTTACAACTGAAGCGCCTTTTGTTCAAGATTTTTTTTGTACGTTTTTATTCAAGTTATTTTGTTTCCATTTGGATCCTACCTCACAATTCACAATATGACAGTCTTTGCTAAATTTCCAGGCCCAGGGTCGGTCATCTGTCTGTTTATTTCTGCAATAGCTTGCAAAATCTGTTTTCTAACATTAAGTCTGGCCTTTCGAGCGTTTTGAGTCCACTTTGCTGTTACTGCTCATCTCTTTCCAAAAAGTTCTGGGTCCTATGGGTGGATACATGGCTTTTGTATGCCTGGTGTGTGCAGCAGGCTGGGCTTCCACACCACAAGCTTTGCTTGCTTGTAATCACGTTCAGACAAGGTGATAAGAAATGAGCTGACTGTCTGCTTTATGATTACTGTTTAAGCTTTAGAAACGGCTCATACCAGTATGTTCCACTGAGGGCAGGTAGGTGAGGCTTATCTATAAATGCTTTTGTTTCTTGTCTCTGTGCAGGCAGGGCGACCTCTATACACATGCAATAAAGATGCTTGCTCTTGTTGAACTCACTCAACTTGAGAGTTTCAACAACAAGTCTACTGAGCAAATAGTAATTTTAAAGCCATATCATGAAGAAAGACACATGAAGGCCAACTTCTGACCAGATCTGATGAGAAAACCATAGACTAAATACTAATTGCCTTGTTGTTGTTTGTGTTTCCTTTCTGTTAGCATGCACTTGTGATGTACCATGTGTATGTTATGTGTCTGTATACAGTGATGCAAGTAGACCAACCGCTTGTTTTGGTGTTAAATCTCAGTTGACCATAGCTGAGCCCCCTAAATCTCTCTGTCAAACTAGCCATCTGTCAGTTTCCCCTCCATTTCAAGCCCCAGGTCACTTCACACCTTGAAAACACAGCCTGCAGACAAGCCAGCCAGCCACTGGGACATGCAAAACACACTTACTGACACATAAGCGCAACATTTTCACATGTTGACTTTGAAATATTAGCTCAGGTGGGAGCAGAGGTGCACAGGTGACTGAAAGTGAAAACCAAGGTGTTTTGGTCATTTCCCGGGAGAGGATGAGGAGCTGGGGAATAAATGTGGGACTATGAAAAGACAGCAAGGGTGAGGAAGGGAAAGAGAAAAGCTGGCCAGCTGTGAAAAACTGCAGTCATTCCTCACTCTGAACTCCATACCTGCAGACTCAATGAGCCATCCCACGCTGCAGCAGGGCCAAAGCCGTGCGATTTCTCAGGCTTACTCAGCCTTAGTGTCCCTGCAGCAGCAGCATCCACGGCCTTGTAGTGCCAGGACTCCACAAAGTCTACTTCACCAGCCACGCTCCACAGGAGGAAGAATTGGACAATGATGCCGTAACTGTCACAACGTCAGAAGAAGAAGTATGCATGCGGCAGGGAAGAAAGCTCTGCAGTGGGTGCTGGGACTAGTTTATCACCCAAAGATCGGAGATAATGTAATTTGATACCTGATACATGCTAACATCAACTCTATAGGGATGATAATACTGATCTGTCAACTATAGAATGGATTAATATCAAATTTGGTCTATGGTGACCAAAGAGCGACCCCTAATACCTATGGGAAGTGACATTTCCTCAAGGCGGTCAGTGTTTTCAGTGTGGAACATCTCAACATCCATTATCCCAAATGTGGTACTGACATTCATGACTGTGATGCTTAATCTAGTGACTTTAGTTACCCGTTGATACTTTAGTTTAGCTTAACGGTATGTTTACTGCCAATGAGCAAATGTTAGCCTCAATTTTTAAAGAACTGCTAGCTGTCACGGTTAGTCCGAGTTGAGGTGGTAAGACCCATGTGCAGGACTTGAGGAGGCAGGAGTAGGCAAGAAGTATTTTAATAAACAAAAGAAACAAACTCACAAAAACCAAGGGTGCCGCTGACCAAGCAGGAAATCCAAAAAGCAAAATTTAAAACACGATCAAAACCTGAACTTGGCATGAAACATGAAACACCGAACACGAAACAAGAAACGAGGCACGACTAACAAGCAACGAGTATGACGCGACAAGGAACAAAGGGAAGGCAGGGCTATAAATACACACATGAGGAACAGAGGGATGACGAGACACAGGTGAAGCAAATCAACAGACGAGACCAGGTGAAACCAATGAACTAATCAAAAAGGCATGAAACAAGACCAACAGGAAATCAAGAACATAGCAAAATAAAACAGGAAACAGAACAGAAACCAAGACAGAAACGAAAGACATGAAAAACCAAGACAGGGGACATGACACTAGCTAGCACCAGTTCTAACTCTCAGATGTTTAGCTAATATTAGCATGTTTACAAACTGAATATAGCTCATGAACAATAGGTCAAGTACTTTCTTTTTGTGACTGACATAGTCAAATGGGTCATTTATTTATCTCTTGCACAGTAGTGTTGTTTTTACTCTACTGTTTACATACTTCATATGGTTTTAGCTTGATTTGATGCTTTCCGTTACTGGTTATTTTAGCGCATCTCTGTATACTGTCTTTTATGTCCTGTCATAATGTCTTTCAGGTCTTACATAAAGAACTTTGAATGACATTATTGTTGAAAGTTGCGCCCCAACTTGTACTGTTAGCATGCTAATGTTAGCATTTAATAAAAAAGTACAGCCTCATAGAAATGTTAGCATGGCTGTGGAATCATTTTAACATGTAAAACCAGTTCAGGTCCTGGATAAAAAGCAAACGGACAAAAAGAACGACCCACATGGCTGAACTTTAAACTCACTGACTCACTCTCACTTCTAAAAACATTATTAAAGTTTGCTCTATCTTTATCTTGTCCTTGGAGGTCTGTTCAGTCCTCATCAGGCCGATACATTGCAGTGCGGAGGTATGATGGAGCGTTTTTGGGGCCAGAACTATCCATAGGTTGTGAATGAATGGATTGAGTGAGATAATGAAATGCAGCACCAGAGTCCAGGGGGGTCATCTTTCTCGCTTTCTGCCCAGATTCTGGCTGGCTGTATTTGTCTTTGTCCTCCCCTCTATGGCCCGTGATGGATAGCAAAAAGAATACGACGGATGGCACTTCTTCTACTCTTCTTCTCTTTTTTAGTGTCTCCTTTTTCTTTTCCACCCGATCACCATTAGCGGAGTGGCCAAGTTAAGGGCTGGAGAGATGAACTCCACGAAATTCAATCTTGAGAATTGAAGGTTTGGAGGCGTGAGGTCTTGGCCTCATGGGCAGTTTGGAGATTGCCTCAGATTAATTAATGTCAAAAAGGAGAGGGTGAAGCCGTAGAGAACAATTATGTATGTGACTGCTGGGCACGATGTCCATTCACAGAACAGAGTGCAGAAAAGTCCGTGTGCTACGGAGATATTTTATTCCCAGTTGGTAATTTTGAGAGGCCAAAAGCAATTTAAGTGGAGATAGAGTAGGCAAAAGCTACCCATGGCTAAATGGATAGAAAAATAAAGCCACTTATGTAAGTACTCAAGGCACGCATAATCCAGAGAAGCCACAGTGGGGAAAACTACCACCATCTCCTGTGTATTGTAATCTTCTGCAGGCAGCCTCGGAGTTAAAAGGGGAATACCACTCAATTAAAGTATTCAGATTTCATTTAGAAAGCTTGAAATTGTACAGCCACCTCATACGTCCGCATGTCTGAACCACCATATGGCACCTACTGCACATCTATTTCAGTATAAAAATGGATTTTGGGAGTGGATCTGGTATTACTACTACAGTGCTGCCAGCTTAAAATATACCCTCATCTGCAGAAAATCATCCCGCAGTCACAGCCACTTCTTCACCTTTTCCTGTGCATCCTTATCGGAAGTTTACATCAGCAATGCAACGGTGTAACATCTCAGTATAAAAAGCCAAATAAAGTGAAGTCTGCTCTGTATGGCCACAGGGGAGCACAATGTTTTTTTCACTGACCGAACTGTCTCAGGAACCTGGAATAAACCCACCAATTTCAAACTCAGCAGAAGCAATTGGTTTCTTTCAACGCCATCTTGTGTTTCAGGGTGACTTCACTGGCCCCTAGCCGCATGGTACAGTCTGTTCTCATCCGCAAATCCTCAACAACCGAAGGCACGGGCGTCATCCACAATAATATTACATTCAAAAGCACCATATTTCACAGCCATGCACACATCTTTAGACACGGCTGACGTGCTTTGCAGCTTTGTTTTTTTTCCGCAGACGCGAAACACAACCTTTAGACAGACCAGCGCAGAGTCTTCTGGCTACGGTGCATTTTTTCTGTTATTTCCAGATTTTTGGAAACATGGATTCGTGTGCGCATCTTAGAAATACAAAAGGAAACAAAAGATGTCAAAAAATCCAACTGGCTATTCACAGTTTGCCAGTCTGACGCAGACAAAAGCTCTGGAAGAAATGTTGGTAACACTTTACTTGAAGGTACCGTCATAAGAGTGACATGACATTGTCATAAGAGTGACATGACACAGTCATAAACATGTCATAAACATTATGTCAATGTCATTAAACGTTTATGACTGTTGTCATTAAGTGTCATTCGATTTGGTAATGACAAGTTGACATTATTTTGGTTGTCTTCATTATGACAACTTGACATTAATCAAGGTGACATAACCAGAATTTGTCTTTGTCATGACAACTTGACATTAAATTTGTTTGCGATGTCCTTATTATGACAACGTGACATTATTCAAAGTGACATTACTAGAAAATGTCTTTGTCATGACAACTTGACATTAAATTTGTTTGAGATGTCCTTATTATGACAACGTGACATTATTCAAAGTGACATTACTAGAAAGTGTCTTTGTCATGACAACTTGATATTAAATTTGTTTGAGATGTCCTTATTATGACAACGTGACATTATTCAAAGTGACATTACTAGAAAATGTCTCTGTCACGACAACCTGACATTAACAAAATATGCATCTATTTTTGTGTTTATGGCAAGTTGACAATGATTATTATAATTAGCTGTACAAGGTTAAAGACCAATTCTAGCACTTGGTCATTGACGTACAGAATACCAAAAACTGACTGTCATGACATCATTATGACAATGTAATGACAAAATTCTTTGACCTAAAGTAAAGTGGTAGCATTTTGATCTGTCATTAACATATCATGAAGGATAAACTGACTGTCATGACATCATTATGACAATGTAATGACAAAATTCTTTGACCTAAAGTAAAGTGGTAGCATTTTGATCTGTCATTAACATATCATGAAGGATAAACTGACTGTCATGACATCATTATGACAATGTAATGAAGAAATTCTTTGACCTAAAGTAAAGTGGTAGCATTTTGATCTGTCATTAACATATCATGAAGGATAAACTGACTGTCATGACATCATTATGACAATGTAATGACAAAATTCTTTGACCTAAAGTAAAGTGGTAGCATTTTGATCTGTCATTAACATATCATGAAGGATAAACTGACTGTCATGACATCATTATGACAATGTAATGACAAAATTCTTTGACCTAAAGTAAAGTGGTAGCATTTTGATCTGTCATTAACATATCATGAAGGATAAACTGACTGTTATGACATCATTATGACAATGTTTTTATTATCATTATCATTAACATTGACAATTTTATTTTCTCAAACATATGAACTGGTTGTCACAACATCATACACGTTATAATGTGCTTAGAAACAGGACCTCTTCTGCCCAACACCCACCCACTCAGGAACTAAACAATACCATAATATTCATAACATGCATGCTCATGCATAATGAGATTCAATAAAGAACAGACAGTAACTATTTATGAAAAATAAAAATAAAATGGAAGAAACATGTCTGTCATGACTGACTGTCAAAAGTGATTACTTTTGTGCCTTCTTTATGTCATGCACCAGTCGACCCAAAATGCCACCGTGATGTCGAATCGCCAGCCAGTAATACCACTCAATCATCTGTAGGTGTATTTTGAGTGATTCTTTTGTTCTATTACCTCTCAGGCGCCATATTTGTTGTTTGTATGACTGCCATGCCCGCTCTATGTGCTGGGTATGGGCTCCAGTTTGTGGGTTCACAAAATTCTGCTTATGGCAAACACTAAATTGTTTGTACCCATACTGGGCAAGGCGGTCCTTGTAAGCGCGCCACTCATCAGAGACAATGTTGGCATTCCTCCTGACATGCCTTCGGATTTGGCGCAAGAGGGTTGTCCCGCGGCGGTTCCTCACTAGTTTCAGGATGGGTGTCCTAGATTCCTCCGCCACTTCCAACATCCCAAAGACCCAGGTGTGAGAACGCCTCCAAGTGTTGCCGCAACGGCCACGATGATACTACCAACAAAAAAACAAAACAAATACAATGTGACATAATGTTCTTTGTTGTTTTGACTATGTGGTTATGTAACCCTCATGCTCCTTTAAGAAATACTAATGCAAAACATTGCAATTTGATCTGACATCAGATGTGACGGGATATAGATATAATGTATGTGCTGATTAAGATCGTTGCATTGAATAGTGGTTGTTGTGATTATTTATTCCATTAGAACGGGCCTGAACTGAAGCTGTGGAAACCTACTTAATATGTGACACCTCCCCCTCCTGCGCCGCCACTCCCATCTCGGCGCGCCTTGATCTACCAAACTAGGGTCCATTGTATCGAAAGTATCGCCCCATGTGATTTAATTTAGGATGGTAATCTTTTGCACCAAAATGGAAAAGGAAAGTAGGATGGGGTGGGTTGTGAACAAACACACTATCTACTGTACCTTTCGTTTGTGAGCAAATTTGCTTTCATCAATCGCAACAAATCGATGGCGACCTCCAATCCTCATCCCTCTCTTCCTGAGGCGTTTGACGGCAGCCACGCAAACCTGTGAAAACAGAAGTAAAAAATCAATATACTACAACGTAATTGAAAAATCTTTTCCAAATATGTTAAATTGAAGTAGTACTTATGAATGGAGTTCTATGTGTATTATACGTAATTCTTTTTTTTTATGTCAGCTATCAGCCACTGAATAAGTAAAATATAGTATTAATTCTGTACTGTAAGTCTTGTGGTCTGTGACTTGTTTGAATCAATATTGCATCATTCACCAACCTCTCTGAGTTTTTGGGTCATTCTGGACAATGTCCTTGAGCTTGCTGCTATACCATCACAGATCATGTCCAGCTGTTTCAACCGCAAACCTTGTGCAAACCTTAAGAAAAGTAAATTATATTGAAGACATACTGTGAACTAATACATAGGTAATTAAGTAATATACACATGGGGCTGAAACAGGGAGCACATCCCAAAATGTTCAATCTTTCTTGACATTCAAATTCAGCATGGTTGAAATTTGAAAATAAAGTTGGTTTAGTTGGAAATTAAGGTGCACTACGGACTCTTCTGGCCCGCAGCCTAATTGCTAAAGCAGATATTTAAGTTTTTAGTTACAGTATACTATTCCTCTCAGGAAGAGCAAAGCATTTAGAATATACTTGGTAGTTTGAAAATTCAGACAGAAAATCATTCAGTGACCTGATCCAGCAAAATGAGTTGCAGTGACCCAAATTTCAAAATTGAGATTTTGGTATCAATAGAAAGAGGAGAAAATAAGCTTTAAAATGATACCCTAGTCAAAGTCATACATTGGATAGTTTTTAAGATATGACGATTTTAATTATGGTCTTCCACTCACTGCTTTCGATTGAAAACCTGAGAAAATTGCGTTCAAACAATTTAGAACGTCTCTGGTTTAAAGCCTTCTGTGAATCTGGCGTCTGTTCCGTACCATGTGATTACACGTACCTTGTAGAGGCACCATTCAATGACCCTCGGAAAGCAAAATGTAACTATCCAGATGCTGTTTACAGCTCGTCTCTATCATAAACTGTTCAGAAGATATTTCATGTTTTGTAAAACATCTGCAAGCCTTAGCATGCTACTACGTTCGGTTTAGCATCGCTGCTACCGCTCAGCTGAGCATCTGGTCCCGTACTACGTGATTACACATGGCTACCCTTGTTGTCATAAATGCACCATTCAAGGACCCTCGGAAAGCGGAGAATCTCACGATTCAGATGCAGTTTACAGCTCGTCTCTATCAGATTCAGAAGTTATTTAGCCTAATGTTGTGCTCCTCTCTAGAGGGTTAAAAGTTGTAAGTCAATTTTAATCGTCATTTACGTGCCTTTCCTCAATTATCTGGACTATGAAACTTTGGGAGATTGTTTTTGAATGTCATTTCTTTGAAATTAGCAAAAAAAAAATGGGGGGATTTTTTATTGATTTTCCACGTTATCAGCTGATTATCTAAAATTAGAACGTTGCGACTTCCGACTTATTTCGCCAGAGCGGGTCACAAGATTTAATAAAAATTCTGTACATATTCCCCTTCTTCCACCTTAGTAAATATCACTGCTCATTATTTAGCCTATGAAAATGACAGCTAGCCTAGGCCTATATCAAAACAAAAAACGGAAGGATTTTAAATACATTTCTAAAGTAATTTGCCTAAAACTATTCACAAAAGTCTTCATTCCATCAAAACATGAAAGTTCCTAGGGGTATCTTTTAACCAGGGTGTCTTTTTTTCTTCTTTATTTTTACATGCATTAACACAGAATGAGATAACAGAGTCAGAGCGCACATATTAATTTCGTGCCTAAGTTACCTGTGTATGAATTCGAGCCATTTTGCCAAAGGAACGTGGGATTTTGAGAATATTGTTCCATGTCGTACTGACAGCAGGTGGTTTTTATGACGATTACAGACCCTAAAGAAGGAAAAAATTATCACCAATTATAGCCTTGACTAGTCAGTAACGTTACTGATTATGATATTTTAATAGAGCCCATCTTACCTGCGAAATCCATCGCTGCATCTAGATTTCTTCAGATGCATCTTGCCATTGCATCTTGCGCAGGTTATATTGCTTTTCAATAGTCCCCATTTACACATCCATTTCACAGCTTTTCTTTTGTTTTCTGTAGTGTCGGGGCGCCGACTGTTTCTCAAAAGTCCTCGTGATAATCTTGTCATCGTGCTTTACTGCCTCGATGTCTCCTTTCTACCCACAGCACAGAATAGCGCTTAAAATTAGGCGGCAATCTTGAATTTACCGTAATTACACCAATACTGTCGCAAAAAAATAATATATATATCACTTGTTGAAGAAATTTTAGAAAGTGACACGATAACAAGCCATGCATCATTTGAATAATTTCCTCTTTTGCTTCTCTTATCTGGATGCTGGATGATGCATAGTTTGTTTTAAAGTTGTACATGAATGCGTTAGTGCACTGCACTGCAGGTATTGGTCTATTACCTGCTTTACGGTAACAGGCACTACTCAGCAGAAGTTCCGGACGGTTCCACAGGACGACGACAAGAGGGAAAAGAACTACAACGACTAAAGCGAAGTTCGAAAGAGAGGTAATTCAAACGAAGCATATTATAACTTATTTTTTTGTAAATACACGTTATATCTCTGGCAGCTGTCTTCCTTGGTCAGTATTTGGTAGTTCATTGCTCACTATGTTAACGTTAGCTAACATTAGCTAGGTAAGGACAGGGCCTGAATTTCTGCGTGGGGTGTAACTTATTGTGCACAATTTAATTGATTCCTGCAAATTAATAATGTTAAATAATGCGGGGATTCCCCACACATTTACAGTGGTGTAACCTTATGTTATTCAACCAACGTCTGCAGCGGTGCTTACTGCCGGAGTCTGGCCGCAGCTGCTGTGTCCGACTGTCTGACTTTGACCCTGAACACATCTGTAAGTTAGCTCTCTCTGTACCAACCGCTAACGTTAGAGAGAGAGAGAGAAAAAAACACAAACTAACATAATAAGTTTGAGGAAACAAACGCAGAGGCTGGCTAAATAGTAAATTTATATCATGTGAGGCTGGAACCTGCGCAGAACAAAAAAAAAACAGCAAAGACCGAAAAAAAATGAAAATAGCGCCACGTGATGTCAGCATAACAACCTTAACCTTAATCCTCAGACAGGTAATGTTAACTGTAACATTATAGTAAGAGCTTCAATTAAACAAAGGTGATAACGGTGCAATGAGTAAATGTTGCCCTGCTGCGTTTTATCAACTGATGTTACAAAACGTCTCTCATTCAGCAGTCCTGAAGAGAGAACTTCCAGTTAGCTAGAATGCAAACTTATCCCATTTTATAGCCTATTCTAGATTTTAAGAGAGATTGTGAGATGTAAATGGCTTTTTCCCTCTTTTTTATGCTGGTCTAGATGGAAACTCGTGGCAAGAAGAGAGGTGAAGGGAGCAGCAAGACTAAAAGACCATCCAACCCTAACCTGTGTTCCTCTATGACTGGTGAGTTTAAAAACATTAGAAATCATTGAATAAATAGGCTATATAGTTTTCCAATAATTTTGAAGCCTCGTACTGTATGAGGCATGCATGTATAAAAGTGGTATCACCTTGGCAGCTCATACACTTTTGTGTGTTCCATATAATAAACATTACATACATGATGTCCCAGTTTCTTCAATACTATGGATAACAATAGGCAACGTCTTGTAATGGTTTTAGGCTAGATAAATAGATTTTTACATGACTTAGGCCAAAAGACAGAGGGATTTGGAGTAATGCATCTCAAAATTTTGGGTTATCTTTAAATTCCTAGCTAGGAGATTTGACTAAATGTCATTCTGATGGTAGTGCCACCTCAGGATGATCAATCTGTAGATGAGGGTGGCATGCAACCGAAGACCAAAAAGGCCACAGTTGGTTGTTCCCTGAAGGAATCACGTAAGTCTTGTGCATACTATGGAAGTTTGTGTAAGTAAAACAGTAATGCGTCTCTAAATTTATGGGGAAAATTTCATATTCTGCCTGAAGCCCAATTAGGAGTTTGACAAATTGTTGTTTCTGTGTCTGTTGGTAGTAAAAATTCAGGATTCTCTATCTGAAGATGAAGTTGGCATGCAGCCGAAGACCAAAAAGGCCGCAGTTGGTTCTTCCCCGAAGGAATCACGTAAGTCTATATTGTGCATACTATGGAAGTTTGTGTAAGTAAAACAGTAATGCGTCTCTAAATTTATGGGGAAAATTTCATATTCTGCCTGAAGCCCAATTAGGAGTTTGACTAATTGTTGTTTCTGTGTCTGTTGGTAGTAAAAATTCAGGATTCTCTATCTGAAGATGAAGTTCACATGCAGCCGAAGACCAAAAAGGCCGC
Source organism: Planiliza haematocheilus (assembly GCA_005024645.1). NCBI lineage: Eukaryota > Metazoa > Chordata > Actinopteri > Mugiliformes > Mugilidae > Planiliza > Planiliza haematocheilus. Next base: position 923,751 of record SRSE01000811.1, read on the forward strand.
AGTTGGTTCTTCCCAGAAGGAATCACGTAAGTCTGTATAGAGGGTATGCACATGACGTTACGGTCGCTGTGGAACGCGCACTGAGTGGCAAAGGTACATCAATGAAAGAAAGGGGGCGATTTTTCTCCGAGCCCATACAAGTCTGACATGTCTGACTTTGTCAGCATGTACAGCAGGCATGAGCTAACTGGACTGCAAAAAATCTTGAGGATACGTCTCACTGTGACCGAGTTACATTCAAGAACCTGCTTCAATGAGTAGCCTATAAAGTAAATTCACTCCAGCGGTATTTTCCGATCGATCAGCTGTGTTTACAGTTTCAGGTGGGGGGGGGGGGGGGGGGGGGCGCTGGTACGGATCACTGTTGAGTCCTTCTGACCTCACCACGTTAGGGAGGTTTGTTTTGCCACTCAGTCCGAACGATTCGGGGCGTTGCCCAGGGCAACGTGATGTAAACTCATACCCTCTATTGTGCATAATATGCAAGTTTGTGTAAGTGAAACAGTAATGCGTCTCTAAATTTATGGGTGAAATTTCTTATTCAGCCTGAAGCCCAGTTAGGAGTTTGACTAAATGTTGTTTCTGTGTCTGTTGGTAGTAAAAATTCAGGATTCTCTATCTGAAGATGACGGTGGCATGCAGCCCAAGACCAAAAAGGCCAAACGTCGCAGTTCCGCCAAAAAATTATGTAAGTGAAAAGTTATTAAAGACAATACCTTCCCCTAGTCTAGACTAGCAGACTAGCATGGTGAAATGTTGTCTGTCTGTCTTTCACTGTCAGTGTATAGTCAAAGATAGAATAGGGAGAATTACCAGAATACCGCCATCTATTGATCAATATAGGCAACAACAACATAAAAATAATTCCTGCTGTCGGTTGCCAGATTGTTGCTAGGTAAAACACACCATTGCTAAGGACGCTGCTCTGATCAGAAGACACAGAGGAGGAGAACTATGCAGAATATTTACCTTGTGTTTCGTTTTTACCTTCATTAAACAGCTTTGGATGACTTGTAACTTGTTACAGGGATAGTGGAGGCTCCTTCCACATTGTGGCTGAAAACCAAATTTGCGCTCAGAGTCTCTGGTGTTACAGCTCTCGTCTCGGTGAAAAAAAAAAACGTTTCGGGCCTTGGCCCTTCATTAAACATCAGACATGTCTGATGAAGGGCCAAGGCCCAAAACGTCACATGTGAGTGACATTAAACTGTCACAGGAGCAGACTACTAGTGTGCGGTCTCCGTTTTTACTTTACCTGTTCCTTTCTTGGCGGTCCAGCACCTAGTTTTTGAGAGATTGTTGGGGATGTGGGTCCGTGTACGTTTCGTTTGATTTTTCCTTCAAACCGAACTGTCAGAAAACGAAAGTAATCCGTGTATCATTCGTTCATTCTATTTTCAATTGGAAATCAAAAATCAAAAAATGAAAAAGTGACAGCTTATTTTGTTTTTAAATCCAACACAAAAAACAAAAACATGTCTGGTTTTTCATATTTCAATTTTAGGCTCAGATCAAAAATACGAAATTGAAAAACAGGCAGCAGGACTGATTTTGATTTTAATATTTAATTGGTCGGGTTTACATGACCCGGAAGTTTGGCGATATCAAAGAGACGCAGTCACAAAGATCATTCATAGTGGCAGTGAACATCCGAGGAGCTGGAGGGTAAAACATCAGTTCAGCGACAAGTAAAAAAAAAACTCACTGTAGCCTTTATTCGTACAGGAGCGGAGACACAGCCAGGAGCGGAGACACAGCCATTGCAGGGGAACCAGGCATGAACTGGTGTACATCCCCGTGCCCCGTCGTGCAGGAGCAATATCTCCGTACACCGGGCATGAATGTCCGTTCATTCCCCTGCATGCGCAATGGCTGTGTCTCTGCTCCTGCACGAATATAGGCTACAGTGAGTTTTTTTTTAACAAGCAAATCATACTGTCTACTCTGTACAGTAATAAAGAGTGTATAGTGTCCGGTCTTGTCGCTGAACTGATGGTTTACCCTCCAGCTCCACGGATGGTCGCTGTCACTATTGATGTTTGGGACTGCATCTCTTTGATATCGCCAAACTTCCGGGTCACGTAAACCCGACCAATTAAATATTAAAATCAAATTCAGTCCTGCTGCCTGTTTTTTCATTTCGTATTCTTGATCTGAAATATGAAAAAACAGACATTTTTTCGTTTTTTGTGTTGGATTCAAAAACAAAAAACAAAATAAGCTGCCACTTTTTCGTTTTTTGATTTTTGATTTCCAATCGAAAATAGAATGAATGAATGATACACGGATTACAGATTCAATAGTTTTCGGACAGTTCGGTTTGAAGAAAAAATCAAACTAACGAAACATACACTGACCGATGTGCGTGTCTATCTCTCTTTTCACTACACAAATACAGACATTGTAACATGTGATAATCCATCAATCCACCGATTGATTATTAAAAAGGCTTCGTTGAAAGCAAGCGACCAGGAGCAGGCTCAGGAAAACAGCGGAGAAGAGAGCCACAATGGCGGCTCCTGGCCAGTACGATGTAAACAGAATGTCTCTAACAGAAAGTTATTGTCGAACCCAGTAAATCTTTTTCAAATAATGAATTCAGAGTAAATCTATTTTTTTAATGGAAAAGCAATACTTTTATTCTGCATCCCTCTAAATGCTCTGTAGGTATTTTTTAAAATAATATGGCTTTTAATAAAGATTATCCATATTCAACCTATAACCTCTATTATTTAACCATGTTTAGGAAAGGCTTTCTAAACTTTTTCTGTTTATTTTAACATTTATTTTCTCTCAAATTATGCAGTGTCACCAACGGGAGCATCATTAATCACAAAATTGAAAGAGGAGAACAAATTGGCTAAGATGAAAATACAACACCTGGAGGAGCGGGTGAAGCACCTGGAACAGGCTAACATCGATCTCAAAAAGGACAAAGATTTTCTGCTTAGTAGATTTGACGAGAAGCCAGGTACAATTCCATTAACCCCCCACCACACACACACACTTCAAAGACCATAGCATACAGTAAATGTATACTACATATATACATATAATACATATGTATATATTATGTGTGTGTGTATGTGTGTGTGTGTGTGTGTGTGTATGTCATATATACACACACACACACAGTATATTATTTACTTTGCTTACTCTATAGTCTCTCGACATGTTCATTTCCACAGGTCCTTCTCACAAGAGTGCAAAGAAAGAAGTCATCTTTACCTCATCTACCTCCTCTGAAACACCCTCAGCCTCATCCTCTGATGGGTCATTCTTCTCAGAGGAAGAAGAGGTTAAGGTAAAGGAGAAGAAGAAGAAGAGGAAGACCAAGAAGCCAATGAAAACCTTAGAGCCACACAGTCGCTCAAGGAGTAAGTGGAGCTATTGGCTTAACAGGTTTTGCTCTTAAAGAGGAATCCCATTCATTTTTTACTCAAAGAATCTATGGGGGTAACACAACTGCAGGGGTGAAAAGTAATGAGTTACATTTACTCTAGTTACTGTAATTGAGTAGTTTTTTGTGTACAATAACTTGAGTAAATATTGTTGGAAGAAATTTACTTAGTTAAATTTTAAATAGCTTCAGCTACAAAGTAAAAAATTCATTCAGATCCATTCAGATCCAACTACACCAAAATACACCCCCCCCCCCCCCCCCCCCCCCCCCCCTCCTTGGGAGCAGACAGGAAATACACTAAAGAAGCAAGTGTGTGTGAGGGAGTGAGGGAGAGATTTTTAGGCTATCTATTTTTATCTTTATTTTATTTTTTTATCCCTGTGGAACTGAAATTGGTATCGAGTATTGAAAATTTTCCTGAATATCGAATGAATGTTCGAATGGCTCTGGGCAACTGCAGTGTCAGAAGGTCAGAATCGAAAAGATTGTGCCACGAGGAGCTAAAAAAAAAAAAAACTAAGTAACTTTTACTCTGAGTACATTTTAAATGAGCTACTTTTTACTTTTACTTGAGTAGATTTTTACACCAGTACTTTTACTTGAGTAAAATTTCATCTAGGTGACTGTACTTTTACTTGAGTAGATTTTTTATGACTCTTTCCACCCCTGCACAACTGTAGCTGAAACCTGACCTAATTGTTCATCAACATTATCCTCTTGTTTGAGGTGTCTGTGTACTAAGTAGTAGTAAAAAAGAACAAGAACATTTGGCACTACATAAATCAAGTTACAGCTAAAGCTTACTTCATGGAGCATATAGCATAAAACTGAAACTTAAGGCCATACTCTCCATTAGGTCAGCTTTAGCTGCCTGACCATAACTCAGTGTATGTTGCACCAAAGGTTGTCCTCGACCAAGGATTTTCATAGTCGAGTCTGATTTGTCAGATTTTGCCCTCAGTCGACTAATCGTTGATTCATGATGTTTATTGATTCATGATCTCATTTGCATTTCTTTCTGCTACAGAAAAAAAGAGTTTAAACACCCGAATAAACAAATACTTCAGTCTCATTATAATATAAGAAAACATAAATTCTGTGTAAAATCAGATGTTCAGCACTGCAGCAGGGAGCACCCCTATATATTCAGAATCCTTTTTTTTATTTTCCACAACCACATTTTGCGACTATTTGATGAGGTTCAGTCGAATCAGACTTCTCCGAATCAAATCGTTGAATAGTTGACTATTTGAATAGTATTCAAATTAATAAATATGAATAAATAATAGTATTCAAATAAATTTTCTTCTTTTTCCTATGGACCACATGTGATGAGCTTGAACAATGGGGCTTAGGTCTAACACCAAACTTCTCCTTTAAGGAAATCAATCATAACTAATTCAAATTTTGTCATCTTCTCTTCCAAGTGACAACCATCAATGGTGTGGTGCGGCGCTACAAGAGGGCTCTCAAGAGCTTCAAAAAAACTGGATCCATGAAGCGAGCCTTTGAGCATTTGGGGGTGGACCGGAACACCATAGCAAGGACCGCCCCAATCGCTGAGGTCCACATCATTTTCCCAGACATATTTGAGGGTTTGAGTAAAGATAGCCATGACAAAATCTCCACCTTCACAGAGAGGTGCAGGGAAGCCATAACAGCAGAAATGGCGAGCACACTGACGCACAAAAAAAATGCAGGTGAACTACTGCCGATCACTTACAAAATGACCTAGTCATTAGACAATTAGTCAATCGTTTTTATTGTTGTTCATATTTTGTTAAGAAACTTTTTCCAGTATTTGTGTTTGCTTGTTTTGTAGCAATGTTGCAGTTATTACAGGCCCAGAAGTCACAATGTATGCCAGCAATAGCTGGTTAAGTTTGATTTGAGTCATTAGACCTCTAGATTTTGAGTTAAGTTTGATATTGTTGATAGCTACTGGTCAGGAGCAGCAAAGCATTCTGTAAGGGTGATCAAAAGCAGCTTTTACCCATTAGTTTTAGTAAAAATGGTAAGGGAAATACATGCAACATGTTCATGGTCAGTAATCATGACATGAGTGTTGAGCAGAAGAGGTTTCTAAGCACATTGTAACGTGTATAGTATAATGTTGTGACCTTGTGTCGTGATAATGATGATGACAGCCAGTTCATATGTTCATGAGAAAATAAAATTGTCAATGATGTTATAATAAAAACATTGTCATAATGATGTCATAACAGTCAGTTTATCCTTCATGATATGTTAATGACAGATCAAAATGCTACCACTTTACTTTAGGTCAAAGAATTTTGTCATTACATTGTCATAATGATGTCATGACAGTCAGTTTATCCTTCATGATATGTTAATGACAGATCAAAATGCTACCACTTTACTTTAGGTCAAAGAATTTTGTCATTACATTGTCATAATGATGTCATGACAGTCAGTTTATCCTTCATGATATGTTAATGACAGATCAAAATGCTACCACTTTACTTTAGGTCAAAGAATTTCTTCATTACATTGTCATAATGATGTCATGACAGTCAGTTTATCCTTCATGATATGTTAATGACAGATCAAAATGCTACCACTTTACTTTAGGTCAAAGAATTTCTTCATTACATTGTCATAATGATGTCATGACAGTCAGTTTATCCTTCATGATATGTTAATGACAGATCAAAATGCTACCACTTTACTTTAGGTCAAAGAATTTTGTCATTACATTGTCATAATGATGTCATGACAGTCAGTTTATCCTTCATGATATGTTAATGACAGATCAAAATGCTACCACTTTACTTTAGGTCAAAGAATTTTGTCATTACATTGTCATAATGATGTCATGACAGTCAGTTTTTGGTATTCTGTACGTCAATGACCAAGTGCTAGAATTGGTCTTTAACCTTGTACAGCTAATTATAATAATCATTGTCAACTTGCCATAAACACAAAAATAGATGCATATTTTGTTAATGTCAGGTTGTCGTGACAGAGACATTTTCTAGTAATGTCACTTTGAATAATGTCACGTTGTCATAATAAGGACATCTCAAACAAATTTAATATCAAGTTGTCATGACAAAGACACTTTCTAGTAATGTCACTTTGAATAATGTCACGTTGTCATAATAAGGACATCTCAAACAAATTTAATGTCAAGTTGTCATGACAAAGACATTTTCTAGTAATGTCACTTTGAATAATGTCACGTTGTCATAATAAGGACATCGCAAACAAATTTAATGTCAAGTTGTCATGACAAAGACAAATTCTGGTTATGTCACCTTGATTAATGTCAAGTTGTCATAATGAAGACAACCAAAATAATGTCAACTTGTCATTACCAAATCGAATGACACTTAATGACAACAGTCATAAACGTTTAATGACATTGACATAATGTTTATGACATGTTTATGACTGTGTCATGTCACTCTTATGACAATGTCATGTCACTCTTATGACGGTACCTTCAAGTAAAGTGTTACCGAAATGTTTAACTTGCATCAAAATATGTCTGCTGTCTTTGCATAATACAGAGCTGACTTTCATAACCTGCAGCTTAAATGAAAGAAAATCACCAGTGAGGATGGCAACAGCAACCAAAACATGCAATAACTGATAATAATCAAAGTCATTACTTGGATATTATCGTTTCTTATTATTCTCACTAACACAGAGCCTGTATTTTTTATAATGAGCCCGCAATATAGCAGAGGAACTCATTAGAAAGGAGGCCCCATTGAAAATACAGACATCCATCATTTCTGCACCTCTCCTGTAGGGGCGAGCTACGAAGCCTCATAACACGCTACTCATGCTTCTCATGAGAAACTAGCTTTCCTGACAGGAAAGGGGTGCTTGGGTAATTGTTTTTGCCCCGCATCAGACAAGTTAATTAATTTCAATTACTGGCGGCTCTCCAGTCGAGGGTTAGAAGTCAAAGCTGGGCCAGGCTGTGTGGAGGAGGTAGAGGCTAATATTTAGTTTTCCCATTTATCAAAGAAGACACAACCGCGCACTCAGGCAGTGATTTACCTGTGAAGGCAGGCTTCTCTCTGAAGTCGACTTAAGAGCTGCTCTGCCTACTGATAGAGTGGGTGAGCTCAGGAGAGTCTGGCCGTCTTCACACAGTAGGGCTGGAACGGTCGCAATAGTATTAGAAGACAGAAGCACCTGCTTGTTTTCAACAAATTTAGGCCACTCTGCAAAAAGGAAGAAACACTTTTGGTGTGGCTTTGAACATGCCCTGCCCCCCGTAGTCACTTTCACCTTTTCCTATCTTTGAGGCATGCCTTTGGACAAGATGAAAGTAGATGTCTGAGCACTTCAGTCAGGGTACACTAGACAAACTATTTGGAGGCAGCTCATGGGAAGTAAATGCCTCTAAAAGCAGGAGTTCAACAGGGAACAAGGGACTACAGACAGTTTGTGATGGCTGAATTGGCCACACTGCACGGGCTTTGCATAGAACTGTGCAATGTTTAATAATGAAGTCACCTAATGAATCTATCGCGGTAATTAGCGACAGCAGCAAGACTGGATATTTAAAAACCTTTGTAAGGTAAAAAAAAAGGTGAAATTGGGCCGACTGCAAATCGTACCTAGAAAAAGTTACATTGAACACCTTGTTCAAACTTTAAAACAACTGAATCTTCACACATATAACTCGTTCTACAGAGCTCTGCCCTCATGAGCTAGCCATGCTTTGAGCTATATGCTAATGTAAGCATTCTAGCGTGCCATAGTTGGTGTTTCACTCAAGTGGTCAATGACCATTAACCATTAACCATTAACAAGAAGACTGACCTGGAGTTCCATTACTTCTACTCCTGTCACAGGACGGGGGGAGGGGTGAATAACATTGATCATCTTGTGACAATACAATGTTCTGCTGGGAGCTTTTGGACCTACTTAAGGCCCTGTCCACACGTACGAAAACGATCTTTTTCTTATCCGTTTTCGCTGGTACGGTTTCAAAAAAATCTGCGTCCAGACTGATCCGTCTTTACACGACTGAAAACGCTACTTCATATCCCAGGTCTATAGGCGGCGCTGTTTCAGTTTCAGAAATTCGCCAAAAACGGAGAGGAAGAGGTGGCGCATGCGCAAGAAGCTTGAGCGCTGTTTACAAATCGGCTTTCGAAGAAACCAAAAATTAGATTTAGTCCTAGTAACCATAATAGGCTCAATATGTTCTCCAGTAGTAACGCAAGCATGTAGTCCGCCATTGTTGCTGATGTTGTTATGAGACGTTTCGCGGGATATAAGAGGTGGAAGACTGCTCGAGGGGTGTGGCCATGGTGGCGATGGTGGCGATGACATCACCGTTTTCAAAAATCTCCGGATTCAACCATCCAGACTGACCCGGTTTCAAAAAAGTGCGTTTTCGGGCTATGCGTTTACGGGATTCGTCTGGACGATAGGCCAAAACGAATAAAAACATCTGCGTTTACGAAAAAATGCGTTTTCATGTGGATAGGGCCTAAGTCACTTAGACATGTACCACCCACCGAGACCAGACCAGGCACCCCCACCCCATAGTAATGGGCACAACACCTGGAGCAGGGAAGGTATAAAAGTCAGCTAGTTTCCACAGTTAGTGGTTGGTGTTGGTTTGTGCCTCATTGTATTTAAAAGTCTTACTTTAGTTAGTAAAAAATTCCATGTAATTCACTTCAGTCTCATTCCTCTTTCTACAAAAAGCAAATTTTAGGCCGTGCGCCTCGCCCGACACGTAGCGACAAGTGTCGGATGCCGGCCTGTCGCTACATCTCGTCGGCTTCAATTGAAAATGTGCTGTAGCTTGTTGCTCCCTCACTGGTACTGTGGACGCCCCATTACTCTCAGGTAATTCAAAAACGAGCAAAGGGGTGGAGTGTGACAGGAGTTACGGAAGGAACTTGACGCCAAGGCAGACAGCTAGCGACCTGATACGACGACTACGCGTCACTCAGTGCAGGCATGGTATAATTTCAAAATTTGAGTTGTTTAAAACAGTTGTCCTCTGTACAGCTGTCATGATATGGGAAGGTTAGTTACAGAGAACAAAACCTCTTTAGTAGTAGACTGTAAAGATGTTCATATGTGCTGTTCAGTTGGGCATTTTAACATGGATGTCTATTGTGATGGATTTCCTCTTGGAGCCAGCCTTAAAATGTGTTACTGTGCAAAGATTTGCAAATTATCACTGAAAGATTAAGAAATCACCAACGTTACTGTTATGCATTCAAAGGGAGACATAAATATCTGAACCAAATTTCCTAGAACCCATTAAATTCTGAGAAATTTCGCTCAAAACCACCGCAGGAAATGTGATCAAACCTCCAGCCAGCAATAGCTGAGATTCTCACTTAGAAAACAGAAACGGTGGTGGTAGAGGAGTCGTCAGAGTATCTCTAGAGTTGGAGAGCTTACTCTTCTGAGTACCACGACTGTTTGTATAAAATGTCATGTCAATGCGTCTGTTAGCTGCAGAGTTATTTCCGTGGCTCCACATCGCTGGCACGGCTAGAAGCGTCTGTGTTAGGGAGGAGACATTTCCATCAAGCCTGCATTATTAAAAATCAAATCTAGCTCAAACTCCGGAGTCATCTCGGTGGCATCTGTCAGCGAAAGCGTCCATCGTGATTGACTGATTGGTTTAATCATGGATGCGTTGGTTGATATTTGCCGTTTGCAGTAAATACACCAGATTTTATGTTGTAATATTCAAAATGACATCTTGAGCATTTTCTGCAGCAGTAACAGCTTCCAACAGCACTTAGTCATACATCAGCTTTCCCCGGCACAGTGTTTAACACCTAATGGTAGCGGCTCCATATGTGAGACATTTTGTTAACTGATGCAGGGGGATGAATATCGTTCTGTTTGACGATGAGCGGCATAGGAATCTATAAGAGCATCATGTATGTACACATAAATCATGCAAAAGAATATTCTAAGATGTTTGGAACTGATTTAAAGAATTAAATATTTATTTTGTGTGCAGATCCATTATTAATTTAGGCATTCATCAGATCAGTCTGGGAGAGTCAACGGTAGTTACGCAGGGTTTCTAGAGACGTTCACTCTCAGGCTAATCATTTTTCAGAAATTTTCCTTCGCTTTTATAAGATCAAAATGTGTTCGACTGCCCTCAGCGGCAATAACATTGGAGAATTTTTGTGTGCGACTCCACATTTCAAGCAGCCAAACGCTAATTATTTCTTAATTGTATACTTGAAAGTCTTCCCTCAGGATGGCCACTGATTTCCCGAGTGTGACCTCTTGGTTCAAACAGGCAGCAGATGAACAAACAGCCCGAGTTTGGTGCTTTGTCGAGCCAAGAGCCAAGCGCACTACTCACTTCAGCAACACATGTATTACCATAATAGTTACACGGAGCCCCATCAGGCCCTTAATTGATTGGTTAATTGCTCAGAATCCCTCAACTGCACCCCAATGACCGACTGGTGTCGCCTTAGGGATTGTGGGATTTGTGTCAACATGTCCCCTTGTCATCTCATTCATCCCCTCTTCCTGCTTCCCTCCTACAGAGCGTGAAGCATGAGATTGGATTTACAGTGTAATGGAATAAAGCACATTGTTTCTCATCTGTGTGAGAGGAGGATAGAGCTGATAAAGCCCCCAACTTGCCCGGCTGGAAAGTTGATCAAAGAGCTTGAATACAGGACGGCAGATTTATATTTTTCTTGTTAAGTTTGCTTTCCCCCTAAGTAGTTTTGGGTTTCATCATGATGTTGCTATTGATTTGCTCTTTTGTCTTGTGCTGGGTTTTGGAAGAGGAGCAGGAGTGAATGAATGAGGTCATCATCAGGTGATCAAAGGCTCCGATATGACAGGTGTAGTGTTTTCTCCGAGAAGCTTGTAGAGCAATTTGTATAGGAACCGACATGATGAAATTCATACTCCTTGGTTTAGGTCATTGTTGTGGCAGCTGTGATAATGATTACTCAGCATTCATGCCAGCCCAATGTGAAACTTAATCGGGAGGAATAAAATTAGCCGCTTTCCTCTGAGATCTACACAATGTCCATTTTTCTCTTTCTTTTTCAGCCTTTCTTTTCACTGACTTTCATTTGGGTGAATAGAGAGCCATTATCAGTTAATTAACTCTTATCTGCTTTACTGTTACAATGATAACGCTTTCCAGTGTCACGCCAAAAGCATAATCTCGCAGTTACCATCTACAACGTTTATTTTTATTTCCATATGCGCGAGGTAAGAGCAGAGAGAAGAACATCTATTTGCTGCGGCTGAAGCAATGTGACTTGAAGGTCAGACTACGCGCAGCTGGTCCGAATCTCGATGGCTTCTTTCAGAAAGCGACTCCGGCAGCCTGTCGCTCAATTTATGCTCTTGACTTTTCAGTTGCTCTTTACCAGCGGGATAATGCGGAAGTTAATCGCTATCTACTTGCGATGCACGTCAACTGGATGGAGCCTGTAGGAGCCTCATTCAGGAAATAATGTAATAATAACAATTGAAATTAGCATTTTAATTGCTTTGTAATGGGCTGCGGTTCCATCCATAGTGTAAATGAGACACAGGGTAAGTGTAGTCCTTCACCTGGTTCTTTGAGCAACAAAACACAGAACAACGAACTAACGAACTAATTTAAAGGACTCATTGAACGTGAAAATGGGAAGAACGGGTGCCTCTGACTTCATTCAGTCTTGTAAAACTTTATTCTAACCATTAACGTCTTTCCAGATTGAAATCTGTCGATACTGTATTATCCTTCACAGAACTATTGAGTTTAAATAGTCAGAGCACAACACAAAGTCAAAACTAAACAATTTTGCGTGATTTAAGGCACTGCTTCTAAACTAATCAGTTTATTAGCTGATCTATAGAAAATTAAGGCTCAGCGTTAAAGTGGTAACACACGCCTTAAGCTGTGAAACACCCAAGCTAGGCTAGCTTAGGAAACACTAAGCTAGTTGGCATCCAAAAGTCATTGATTCTAGGGATGTCTGATAATGTCGGCCCTCCGATAATATCGGCCGATATTGAGTTAAAAATGTAATATCGGGAATTATCGGTACAGAGTTTTTATAACCGATGTTTGTTCTGTTGACTTCAGCATTTCCGAGTCTGCATGAACGCAGCATGGGACGTTAACAGGCGCGTGCTTGATGACGTATAACAACAACTACACGCTAGTCTCATAGGTTGCTAACCGTGGCTAACAAGCTAGCTCGCCCGGTGTATGACATGTCCGTGGTTTGGAAGTATTTCCAAGTGTCACCTACTAAATTTGCAATGACTGCAAAGCAAAGGTGGTTATGAGAGGAGGAAACAAGGCGTATTCCTTAAATACATCAAATTTGATCACCCACCTCAAGAAGAATCATGCAGAGTTATACGCTACATTTGTCTTCCTTGTTCTGATATTGTCTGTAGTGTTGTTTGAGGCAAAAATGTCTCTCTAAAAACTCAAAAAATAAATGAATGGCACTTTTTTGGCACTTTATTCTGTAACTTATTTTGCACAGACAGTGTATACATTTAAAAAGCCGTGTTGCATTTATGTTTGCATCCAGTGGGGCCTCGCAATAAAATTAGGCATGATGTGTTAATTCCATAATAGGTGATATGTGTCGAGGGAAAAAAACAATCCGAGTCTAGTTCCAAGTTTGCTGAAGTGGTGGAGGTTTATTGGAGTTCCAGGTCATGGTGAGCCTACCGACACAGAGTGGGTCTGAGACCAGAGACTGACCGTGAATGTAAGGCCAGAGCACAGATATACCCTGTCCCTGGGTGTGGTTGCAGACAGTTCCTGATTAGATCGTATAGTGGATGTATATTCGTCAGCTGAGGGCAACTTCACACAGGAGGGTGAACTCAGGAGGGGGCAGGGGTGGCTCCCAGACATGATCAGAACAAAGGGCAAAAGGACAAAGGAGTGATACTCAGGTAGCATGATCAAGGCTCTGATCAGCAGGGGAGAGGAGATGGGGAAGGTAGCATAATCAGGAAGTTGTGATCGGCAGGGGAGCAGAGACAGGAGAGATCAACATATAGTTGGAATTGCCCCAGACGTGTCAATTCCAATGTCTCTTCAAAATTAACTTCTTCAATCCATCCTTTTTTTTTTTTTTTTCTTCAAATAGCAAACAAAAGACGACCATATAGCAAAACCAAACAACATTAGTAAGATAGAGCAATGTCAGTTGTCAATTTCATACAAAAAGTCAGAACTTCTATCTTCTAGTTGTAGGTTACATTCAGTTGTGGCTGGCTACAATCAGTGATTTGCAAACATATTTGAGGCAGGTAAATAAAAGGCATGAGCAGTGCACCAAATCCAAAATCTTGTCCATGACGTTGTGTATGAATAAGTCCTTCTTCACAATGTGGGCCGGAGGGGGCAGAGTAGGGACTCACATGGCTGGTACTGCATGACCAGGACCATACACTCTGACCACCCCTTTGGTAAGTATTCATACGCTTTCATGTCACAAATCCAATACATGCCTTTTGGTAAAGGAATGGAACATAGGCTTGCTCTGGTAGCAGGATGGTAGTAATCCTCATCTGTTCCTTCACCTGTGATTTGTGGTCGTTCAGGTCATTCATCTTCTGGTGTTCAGAAAAGTCCCATTTAGTCAGATGTAATCCACTCAGGTTTAATCCTGGTATCTGGACATGCACTTCACCATCTTTTCCTGAGACTTCGCTGCCAGTGCTGCTCCTCCATCTCTCCACCATCTGTTGACATTCTGGAGAAAAGCTTTCGTTGACCTCTGGGATTTTGGTGTCAGCTTTTTCCTGCGGGGGAGGAGGTCCTTCTATTGATCCAGCGGTGACATCTTTTGGGAAATCTCCCACAAATCGCTTGAGCTCCTGCCGGTTCCAAGGCTTGTAGACCATGTCCTTTCTTATGGTCATGAGCGGGGCAAGTGTTGTTGTTGCAGGTTTCCTTTGTCCTCCCCCTTTCGTCATTATGGCCGATTCCTCTGTGGTGTTCTGGATCAGCATTCCAGCTCTTCTGTACTCCAAAAAAAGATTGTCATCGACCTTGTCGTCGTCGTCGCCGCCGTCACCGTCGGTGTCGTTGTCGTCATCGTCGCCGCCGTCTGTGTCGTCTCCGTCGCCGGCATCGTCGTCTCCGTCGCCGCCGTCGTCTGTGCAGTTCTTTAAGCTTTTTGAAAGGTTAAGATGCTGGACTTTTTCAGCTCTGGTCGGTGGCTCATCTACCTGGAGATCTGCTTTAGTTCTTATCTGCGTTGTGTTATCTTTATATTCTTCCAGTTGGGCCAGTAACTTCTTGTTTTGGTCAGTGAGAGAAGAAATTTGTGATTCTATATGGAGATGGCTACTCTCATCCCTCCAAAGCCTCAGAGAACGAAAATGCTTTTTCTTGTCTTTACAACAACTCAGTCTCTCTCTCAAATTCTCTAACCTGTGCTGGTCGAAAGTGCCATTCGGAGGGAATTTTAGGTGGCCATCGTCAATCGTTATCTTGGCCCATGTCGTCACAAACATTAAACTCTCTTCACCATAATTGTCACGCATGTACTTTGCAGGACCAGTCAGCTCTCTCTCTGACCTTCCACTGACACAACCTCCCATTGTCTGTCTGTAAGATCTTAAAAAGAAACTTGAATACCGCTTGTTACTGCTCACAATCACTTTCAATCAAAGCTCTGCTCAGAATCTACAGGTCAGTTTACACAAAATGGACGACCAAATCAGCCCCACGGCTATAGGTTCAATTAGTCTCCCTGGACTAAACTCAAAGTGTACCAAACACTGAGGACCACGTCCAAATCAGCCCCACGGCTGTAATTCCAATAAGTCCCTCTCTGGACTAAACTCCAAAAGTGTTCCCAACACTTTCCAGCTACCTGGAATATTATGACCTTCTCCTTAAAACGATCAGATTCTAGCATGAAAGTTAAACAAGCTTACAAACAAGTTACTCAGACAGACATGGTTACCCTATCATCACTCCTACTCACAACCACACAGCAAACTTACTTAAAATCACGGATGGCGTCAACTTCTTTGGATTTCCAACTTCACAGACTTTCCAACAGCACATGGCAACACTAAATGGGTTCTCAAAAAGGTACCTCACCTTCTAGTCAACTTAGAACTCTCAATTCAATGGCATGTCTTTGGTCTGGAAGAAGGAGTCTCCGTGGAAGTATGTTGCCATCCGGGTCACGGCACCATACTGTCGAGGGAAAAAAACAATCCGAGTCTAGTTCCAAGTTTGCTGAAGTGGTGGAGGTTTATTGGAGTTCCAGGTCATGGTGAGCCTACCGACACAGAGTGGGTCTGAGACCAGAGACTGACCGTGAATGTAAGGCCAGAGCACAGATATACCCTGTCCCTGGGTGTGGTTGCAGACAGTTCCTGATTAGATCGTATAGTGGATGTATATTCGTCAGCTGAGGGCAACTTCACACAGGAGGGTGAACTCAGGAGGGGGCAGGGGTGGCTCCCAGACATGATCAGAACAAAGGGCAAAAGGACAAAGGAGTGATACTCAGGTAGCATGATCAAGGCTCTGATCAGCAGGGGAGAGGAGATGGGGAAGGTAGCATAATCAGGAAGTTGTGATCGGCAGGGGAGCAGAGACAGGAGAGATCAACATATAGTTGGAATTGCCCCAGACGTGTCAATTCCAATGTCTCTTCAAAATTAACTTCTTCATATGTTATGTTGTTACCAAACAATTTTGGTGTAAAAAGACTGCATATATCGGTATCGGGTGATATCGGTATCGGAAATCAAGAGTTGGACAATATCGGAATATCAGATATCGGCAAAAAAGCCAATATCGAGCATCCCTAATTGATTCAGTTTAGTAAGCTAACGACCAGGGGACTCAATGCAGGAAATGCAAGGTATAATGAAAATAACGAAGCTGTTGGAAATGTAAGAAACGTCTATATGACTAAATTATGTTGTGCTGTGCCATGTATTAATGTCAAGACAAACTTCACACCTCAGTTCAAACCTACTGAAAATTTCCACCCACGTGGTTTAGAATACAACAGAAGGGGCCAGACTTTTGTAATCCTTTCATGAACATGGGACACCCCAGCCCATTTAAGTATATTTTAGTCATGGTATCGGCTAAGTTTCATGGATGCTAATGTTGGCTTGATGGTCAGTAAGGCAAAGATTAGCATTAGGAAAAACTTACGCCGCTAGCATGGATGCCAAGGTATGCTAGTGTTTATCCGTCGGCCAGTCGGACAAACATTGTGGTGGCCGGAAGATGAATCCTCATGACTTTGCGGTGTCTCCTCACCTGTCCTTTAGCACCACTGGCAGGCTGAAATGAATGACGTGAAAAGTGTCAGCATCTACTGGATGGCTTGCCTTGAAATGTGGAAAACTACCACCAAACTTGGTGATTCTGTGACCTTTCTTTTAGCGCCTTAATCGAGTTGAAAATAAACTGTAGGTCATAAACTAACCTGCAAAACAAATGACTTTCCCAGTAGCTTCAGCTACACTTGGTGTTTAGTGCTAATAAGCACGTACGTCAACGCGCTAACGAGCTAAACAGATTGTGAAAACATCATACCTGCTAGCCCGCTGATTAGCATCTTAGCATCTTAGCATTAACACTGTGATCATTATCAAGAGCAGCCCCACAGAGTTGCTATGATGTGTTACTGTCTTTCAAAACCAGCTACGGGCTGACAGTTTTCACCCACATATTGTCTAATATGATATCCTAAATAGATGTAAAAGGTCGACCAAACAAAGACAAACGCTGACAAATCAGATCTTTTCATCCCATATCCTATTAGAATCTCACACATCAGCAAAGTGGGCCAACACGCCACATCAAAAAGAGTGTAGGAGAGGATGCATCCATCCTAATTAGTATGTTAGACTGCTGATCTGTGAGTGATCTGACAACACGGAAAACACACACACATATACATACACACCTCGAGCCCGGCTCTAAATCGCTGCAGTTTTTAAGTTCCAAGAATATCCCTGGCAGTTGAAGCATGAGGAACCTTGGCACGTTCAGACTCATTAAAATACATACAGGCTGATGTGTAAATATGCACACGCAAAGCCCAGCTGTAGTTTTGTGATATTTCGAAACACACACAAAAATCCAAGGATATTCCCAGTGATGGCAGAAATGAGCAATCTTGGCACATGGAGTCGAATTCTGCATCGTCAATGTGAGCGCCCCTGACTGCCTGTCACTTCTGTGGACTCATGATTCCAGCCCGTAAGTTGTTTGCCTGAAGGGCCTCCAGTTACTCAGCAAGTATAGTTTGGCTCAAACATCAGGATTCAATTAAAATGTAAATTCTCTCTAAGCTGATAAACGGGAACAACAGTTCCTCTGGCACCAGGCAGGAGGCGTCTTTTTATGGAAGGATTTGGATTCTGTTGTTCGGGACAGCAGGTGAGCGATGAGGCCCACCAGGCAAAAGGCGAAATTAACAAAAGGTCAGAGGCCAGCAGGATTCAAACCATTCAGAGGGATTTACTGACTCGTCTTGTCTTTGCTGTTTCCTTCACGGCTCCTCTCTCACTTCCCGTCAACACAGATCTTCTGTGTATTGCAAGTCTTTGACTGCTTTATTGACAGCTCCCGGAAAAACTCAATCTCTTCTGCACCTGCTCCTTTTAAGTTTTTCCACAAACTGCACAAGTGGAGAGACATTGTTTGCAAGGAACTGACACGATCCTTTGACTCACTGTAGCTTCAAAAAAAAAAAAAAAGAAAGAAAGAAAAAAGTGAGCCATGCACGTCACGTCAAATCCAATACACTGAAGGGCAAACGCAACATTTTGGAACACTGAATCCTGATAAGAATTACTACATTTCTGCAAGTCAGATAGATGTTTCCAAACTGTTTCTGCACTAGCTCTCAGCTGATTTCTGACAGTGCTGAAGGCACAGCAGCGGGCCAGATGAATGGTTTGCTTCACAAGCCAATACTGAAGAGAGCTGCGGGTCCTCCAGGAGGGAGAGAATTTCTCATTTTCCTGTTTCATTTCTCAGAAGAAGCCAGTGGTGGGTGTGAGTCGCTCGCCGACATGACAACTTTCCATTTGGAGACATTTTCGGGAATTAAAAATGCAAAACACATCGGCTCAGGTTACCAACAAATTACCTCTGGGGAAGGCTACGTTGCAAAACTTTGCCATTTAGCAAGACTAGGAAATACTGGAACCAGAATAGGTCCTAAAAAAAACCCAGCATGATCACACCCAGCAGGGTGAACAAATTCTTAAATTAAACAACCTACTAACTCGACTGCCAAATGACTATTCCCAGACGAATGCGTGTCTAGACCAGGTGCTCATCCTTCCCTCCTGACATTCAGACACCCTCACTTATCCTGTCATCACGCAGACACAGACACAGGAGCAGGCATGTCTCTGCCCTCTAGATTATATCGATAGCAGCGGGCCAAGGAGAAATGATCAACCCGCTTATCATCCTTTCAACACTCGATGGAGACGAAGGCTGGCGCGGATAGCAGCTTTAAAACGCACGCGCAGATTGCGGGCCCTTTCATCTAACAGTGCCTCTTCTGACGCGTCACTTTAAAGCACAGAATAGCATCTAATCTCCAATCAGTTCCATTTTTATTATATAATAGCGCGCTTATTCCTAACCTCAGGCCACCTCCAAAAGATCACGGACAAATCTGGAGTGTCATGAGGTGACTAATGCGGCAGAGCTGAATAATAAACAATAGAGTATGATGTGTGCCTGTAGACTGCTGCTGCAGCACTGAAATTAAGTATCTATCTATCCATCCATCCATCCATCCATCCATCCATCCATTCATCTTCGGACATTAAACAATTATTTAAACAAGAACGTGTTAGAAGTTCGAAGGGAAAATATCTCCTTGGTGAAGCTACATCTAAGTGACAGATTATAGTTATTGTAAGAGGTCACAGGGAGGGAAAAGCTTAGAACCACTGATATGTTACACCAATCAGCCATAACATTATGACCCATGACATTATTGTGTAATGTGCCTCCAAAACAGTTGTGACTGATCAGAGAATGGACATGGACCTTCTGAGGGTGTCCTGTGGTGTTTGGGGACAGGATGTTGTTAGTGGGGGCCTTTGGGTCCTATGTGATGAGGGGAGGGGCCTCTGTGGATCATCCCACAGATACAGGATCAGTTTAGGATCTAGTGAATTTGGAGGCCAGGTCAACACCTTGTCCTGTTCTTCATGTTTTTTGAGTTGTTCCTTTTTGTGTGTGTGTGTCTGTGTCAGGCTGCATCCTGCTGGGATGGCTGTTGCCATCAAGGAGTGTCATTGCTATGAGGTGGGGGTGTCTGGTCTGGTCTAGATGGGTGCTACATGTGTGAGCAACCTGCAGAACATTTAACTGTCACAAGATGGTTAATGACTTCACTATTGACCTCACCTGTCAATGCTCTAAAGACGTTCCTCCAACTCATTCCAGTGGCTTCTTCAGCTTTATCTGTGGGTGGTGCCCACATGAAACTCACTAACCTGTAATTAGAGGATGTAGTTCAGATTAACCTGGGTGGTGTCTTCTTAAACATTTGGCTTTGTTATAGATATACCATCACCCGGATGACTGAGAAACGTCACAGGCACACAGCTATAAATAGACTTTATAAGAGTGTTTGTTTTGTTAAGTAATCAGAAAGGTAACCAGACATTTATTAATCAAACTTCTCACCTGGGAAGCAAAGAGACACTAAAGGTAAATAGCTTTTTTGCAGTCCCAAAGGAACACTTTAGTTCTCCACAAGACTGCGGGTCAAAGTTTTTAAGTTACTACAGTTACTTTTTTAATCTATATGCCTTACATAGAGCAATAAATCAGTGCAGGGTCTGATAAATATCTTATAAAAGACGGTCTCTTGCCAGAGGTATTTCGCCGAAGAACTGAAGCCACTCGGGCAGTTTTCATAATTACAGTCAAATCAATCCCTTATTGGGTTATATGCTCTGAATGCATCTCGGAAGCAACAATTAACAAGAAAGAAAAAAAAACACTTTACAACAAAAAGTAATGAAGGTGTTCAGGCTGGGAAAGGAAGACATCTGTTAGGAGTTAAATGACCTGAAAAACTCATTTAGGCCCCCTCTGTTGTGGGCTGTGATGAGGACGTAATATGAAGCGGGATAAGAGTGTAAAATAACACCTTTCCTCAGTGATGGCGATGGGTACCACATCTGAAAAGACTCTGAGGTGGGAAATCAATAGCAGAAGCATTTTTGACATCTTATCCATCCTGGCCATGCCTGGAATGTGCTTTACCGCTGGATTTAAAAGGTGAGGCTGCTTTTTTCCCCTCTTTTCATGGTCACCACATACATACCTCAAAATACCTGTCACTTGATAGGGACTGCACCTATATTTGCACAGCTTGGAAGTATAATACGTCTTTGACAGCCAACGGTGGGTAATTGAGCCATCTATTCTGTTTCTCAAATGGCCTTCGAGACCTCAGTAAACTCGAAACGGGTTCAGGGAATATCCTTGGGGATATTGTGTTGGGCTGCACCCATTATACAGCTGTTTATACCAAGATGTTATGATTAATAAAGTAGTATACATGATGGATTGTTGCCCGTTTCCTAAAATGCAAAAATTTCCCCGGAAAACTTCAATTATTCAAGACAAAACCAGCGTCCTCTGAACACGGGCCTCATATCTTAACTATATTTACAACGGACACAAGATAGACACTCATGCATGAATACATGAACAATGAATGTATTACTGGAACACTTTTTTTTTCTTATGGCTTGTTAACAAATTCCCACTTATCAGA
Source organism: Planiliza haematocheilus (assembly GCA_005024645.1). NCBI lineage: Eukaryota > Metazoa > Chordata > Actinopteri > Mugiliformes > Mugilidae > Planiliza > Planiliza haematocheilus. The sequence continues at coordinate 944,931 of SRSE01000811.1, forward strand.
TGTGTCTGATGCATCATCATTTTCCATTAAAAAAAATAAATAAATAAAAATGTGTGTACCATGTACATAGCGAACGGTTCCAGCTCAGCTTATTTGTATGCACCTTTCGAGGCTAAGATATAAAAAATGAATGTCCTTGAGCGCACATTCCACAGGAGCGCCCCTACAATTGATCTTGATCGAGCCCAATTATATTTTCCATCAAAAGCAGAAAACTTTTGGGACAAAAGTCAATGCAATTTTTCTGTCACTTAAACGTGTGATAAAAGACATCAATCTGCAGCAGAGGTGGCGTCAGCGCCGCTTGTTCGTGGCTCAGCAACAGGTGCAGGCGGCAGAAAAAAAAACAGCATGAGGGGAGAAACCATCAGCAGTGAAAGACTGCTCTCTAGTGGCACATTATTGGCGTATGACGGCCCCAGAACTAAACTCACATTCACAGATTCACTTCTTAATGATTCGTGTAGCTCAGTCTAGCCACCCCTCCAAAATGTGTTCAAATCTCTCCTTGTGCATCCCTACTGCAACTGTAAAGGAAGACACACACACCAGAGAGAGAGAGAGAACTTCATACTGAAAAGACTGTAAAATCAAAGACAGATGCTGGATTCCACTGCTACAGCCTTGCACGTATTTGTGAAGGGCTCTCCAAGCCGCCACAAACAACAGAAGATGCAACAAATCTCTGACAAATAAACTTAAATGTACCATACACTGTTTTTCACTCTCTTCACATTCTTTTCAAATTGAATTCACTGAAACTATTCCTCAACCATCCCCATAACTATATATTCACACTGCACATAGCATACTTTCCTTCTTCCAAAATCCAAATCTAAAAAGCTTGCGCTGTAGCGCCCTTCTGATGTGTTTTCTTGTTTTGGCCTATTAAGAATGTGAGATTTAAACAACTGCGAAAGCTGTGAAAGAGTCTTGAAAAAACCTGTGAACCCATACACCCGTAGGAGACTTGGCATCCCCTGAGTGAAGTAGATTTGTCTCAGTACAGAATTTACGGACTACAGAGGTACAGTGTCGCTTAAACGTATCCAGACCTCTCTGAATTTTAAACATTTCTGCATAAAAATGGCTCAAAAAATTAGTCAAGTCCTGAGAGTAAACAAAGAGACAAATGAAACTGAAATGTTATGTTTTGTTTAGTCAGAAAAAAATAGCCAATATTACGTATCCGTGGGGTGTGCTAAAGTAAGTGTAGCTCGTAGATTAAAAGTTAATTTCCAGGACAATTTAGAGTCCATCTTTTCGGTCTCAATGTTTGTTTAAAAAAAATAATAAATAAGTAAAAATCATGGATTTGTCTCAGTGTAATCTTTACAACACACATTTGAAGAAGTGTAAAGAGTTGGGCACATTACGTTTAAAAAATTGTTATAGTACTTCTCCCAAAAAGTAACTGAGTTAGTAACTTTATGACTCCACTATAAAAGTACCAAGTTACCAGAGAAACTAAATATTGCGTTACTAATTTGATCTTTTGCAGCTCTTGCTTGTAGCTGGGGCTGGCTGAAATCAAGTAAGAAGGCTTCAAAAGAGCTCAGGGCGTCTTTTTTGTTGACATCGCCTTATTGGCAGGAAAACTGAGGAGATTCATGACAGTAACGCAACTACAATAACAAGTAACGGTTTAATCCTATTTCTTTCTCATTAAGTAGCGCTGAATGAGCAACACCCCTTTGTAATCCACGTTATTAACATTAGCCTAATTTGCCTTCATGAAAAGAAATCTGTTGAACATCGTGGTAAAAACATGCTAAATAAACAAGACATTACACTTGGAAAACACAGGATTCGTACCTGATATAAAGTGATGGCACAAGCAAAATCCGTTTCTTGAGGGACACGCTCCGTTTTCTCGTGCCTGCTTCTTGCGCGTTTTATAGTCCACATCGGCTGTCTTTAAGGATATTTGGGAATCTTTTAAAACGTTTTCCCCTTTGCTTGTCCGACTATTCGTCGACTTTTCATCCTGCGCCTCAAGAGCTCACTTGTACAAGGAGTTAGTTGGTCGCAGTTGTCGACCGAGTGGTTAGCAAATCGCGCTTTCCTGCCAATATGGCAGTAGCCTATTGGGACAGCTGGTTTACGGTGACGTCACCTACCGGAACTGTTGTTTCACTTCACACTTCATGACGCACCACTTTTACGTCGATAACGGCAACGGCGTTGTAACGATGGAAATAGTAATTAGTTAGATTGCCCATTACTGAACAAAAAGTAAAGCTGTTTGTTCTAACAGCGTTATTGTCATCACAGACAAAGCTCTCCGTGGTCCTGAGAAAAAGTGTTGTTGCTCACCAGGCCGTAAAAAGGTTACAAAATCATCAGACTGAGAACCAGCGACTGACTGGTAATCTGTGCGTTCTGTCAAACTCCAGAACGGCCGTCCGGTTCAAGGCCGATTTTTTTTTTTTTTTTTTTTTTTTTTCGGTCGACTGGCCCTGTCAGTGTAATAGCAGTGTAACACAACGGCCTACCAGCAGATGGCGCTGTAGCGAACATTTGTCAATCAATCACACCGGTAGGCCTGTAATCTGTCAAAAGGACAACAAAGAAGACACTAATATTTCCCCAGAGTTTGGGATTGACTTTGGTTTTCCACTCTAGCCTACCGCTCGGGAAATGGCAGGCAGGAAAAAATAATGTGTGAGGGATTTTTATTATACTTTTATTTTTTGAAAAGAGAATAAAGAATGTGTGAGGGATTTTAATTTGAAATTTTTTGAAAACGAATGATCAGTGATACTTGATACTGTCCTCAATACATTCAAACAGTTCTTAAATAAACACTGAAAACAACTGTATGTGTGGGTTTTTAATTATTTTAAAACCATATACTAGAATTCTCTTGGCGCACCCCGGTCGGTGGGTGGGCCTATTTGGGGGAAAAAGTCCAGGGCCTTTTTTTGGTCCCAGTCCGTCCCTGCTGAGAACCAATTGAGATGGAGATTTAAGACGACTGCCACCCTCTGCAGGAGTGGTTAAGCTAAAGGCCTCTCTCTCATTGACTGTGTTAATGTTGATGAATCCGCCATCAGGAGAACACTACCATGGTGTGCATGGCACAGCGTTCTGCAGTTTGATCAACATCGTGTGGACAAGCCAGAAGACTGCTGGGGAAATGTTTTGTGGACGTACGAAACCAAAGTAGAATAGTTGTCCGGAATCGAAACCACACTGCATTCCAGCATCAGGACCTCACCCCGTCCTTAAAACATGGCGATGGAAATGTCCTCGTTTGGGCCTGTTTTGCTGCATCTGGACCAGGATGGCTTGATTATTATTAATGCGCCAATGAATTCTGAATGATCCCAGTGAATTCTAAAAGTCAAGACATCTGTCCATGAGATGAATCTTTAGAGAAACTGGGTCAGGCAGCAAGACCCCACGCACGCAAGTTGTACAATAGAGTGGTGAAAGAAGAACAGAATGAAGTCCTGGCATTACTGGAAGCACCAGAAGCAAACAGTTCATGCGAGGAAACCAACCAACATCTCAGAAGTAAAGTGGTTTTCTACTGGGCAAAAAGTTATCCCATCCGCTGTAGACGACTGATAAAAGTTACTGTGTTGCTGCACATGAAGATACTGAGAACACATGGGGGGGGGGGCTGTGGCTCAGTAGGTAGAGCGGGTTGTCCACGAACCAGAGGGTTAGCGGTTCGATCCCCGGAATGTGCCACATGTCGAAGTGTCCTTGAGCAAGACACTGAACCCCCAGTTGCTCCCAGTGCGTGGCACTGGTGTGTGAATGTGTGTGTGCTTGTGTGAGTGAATGGGTAGATGTGTCTCTGACTGTAAAGCGCTTTGAGTACCAATAGGTAGAAAAGCGCTATATTACATGTTTGCTTATGTCTGCAAAGGTTCTCCAGGTCCTTATTTTTGCACCTCACAGATAGGAACAATTAAATGTTCTTGAATAAACAAATACAAAAGACATTTCTGTTTGTTTGATTGGGTCCTCTTCGTCTACTTTTGGAACTTGTGTGAAAATTGGCTGATGTTATGAGTCACTTTTAGGCAGGCATGTCAAAATTACTGAAGTGTGAAAACACTTTTAAGCAGCACTGTATATGTGAGAGCTACTTTAAAGTGCAGATTTATTAATGTTACGTGAACAAAGCAACTGCCTAGGCTTAACACGTTGTAGGTTTATCCTAATGTATTCAGGCAATGCATTTTAAAAAGGACATGAATATCAGTTGACGCCTCACGAGCATGTATGACGTCTGCTGTAGTTATGGAGGGAGCTACTAAGCTTGACCCTGATGAGTTGGCCTTCAAACAAATACTGGAATTGCAAAGTGGAAATGTGGTGTTGATAGACAGTGGGAGGAAATGAAAGACGCAACAAAAGAATTAGGAAGTATTTTGAAACTATTGCGTTGTTGCTCATCTACAGAACAAGAAGAGACACTTTGAGTTACTCTTATATAATGAACAAGGTCTGAAAGTGTAGACGGCTTCAGTTTAAGGATGCTGGAGGAAAATGTTAGGAATTATAGTACAGCACTGCACTTATTTTTCCCCATAATAAATATAAATAAACAAATCATATTTAAGTGTGACAAATGTGCAACACTTTTTCGCAGAACTGTATGGACACAATTGCCAGTGTCCTATGGCGTCTGGCAACAAAATGTTGTTCATGGGGGGCCTTTGGGTTCTATGGGTTGAGAGGAGGGGTCTCTGTGGATCATCCCACAGATACTTTATCAGTTTGGGATCTAGTGAATCTGGAGGCCGGGTCAACGCCTCACGTGTTTTGAGTTGTTCTTTATGGTCAAAGTTATTTACTTCTCTCGTCAGTGAAAGGGTAATTTCTAAAGTGTCATCACATAGTTTGTTCACCAGAGCGCGCTCCTACCCCAGTGTTTTACAGTGCTCTCAGCTTTCTGTGCAGCACATATAGCAGAGTACATGTCACAGCTGAACAGATGGTGGTGTGGTCTCAAGCGGCGCCTTCTCAATAAACCCAAAATCCAAACTAAGATCAGCTCTACTCCTAACACAAGGCAAAGCAAGAAAATCAAACTTGGGATATTTTATATAACAACAGTTTAATACAGAAGATGTATTTTTTTCCCCAAATCAAAAAATAAACTAAAAATGACCCTTAACTCACAATGCTACCAAGTGGAGATCTGATATGTCGACCACTGTGGGAATGAACATGAACAAACAGGACGTACGTTACAGAAGAAGCCCGTGGCGCTAAGGTTTAAGTAGTCAGTAGCCGCCATGCTAGTGAGTTCTTAACAGCTTCTCAGTTGCATCCTTCAGATTGTAAAACCACAGGAACAATTAAAGGCATCAGTGAGGGACAGTTTGTCACCACAATACAAAGGATTTCTATGACAACACGTAAAGTTTTTGAGTTTCTACTTCTGATTTTCCGTATAGACCCATTTTATACATGTTCCCCAAAAGCGCAAAATACATTTATACAGCATCCGTGTTGTTTTCTGTCCTCACATTATTTTTTGTTTTGTTTTGTTTTTCCTCTCCATCAGAAAGTGTACACAGAGAAAAGGCATCGTTTACATGGAAAGTGGATTATTTGGAATAGTCATTTTTTTAGAGTGTTATTTTCAAGTTACCTGAAATGCAGTGGCAAAAAAAGCAATACTATATGAGAAAATACGACAAATGAAATACACAGAGTTGTCTGAAGTCTACCACCATGCACGTGGCAGATTAACACAAGAGATTGCGAGGGACCGAAGCTGTTAAAACATTTTTGGTTAGTCTTTCATTCATAACTTTTAAGGATAATAAATTCTTGATGACTTCTCAGGAACTAGATAAAAAAATAAAAAACAAAAGCAGCCTTCTGCTTCAAAATCACTTTAAGCTTTTTGCTCACTGCCCTGCAAATATTTTTCCACGATTGTTACATATTATATGAATCCAATGCTTCAGCTCATCCTTTGCAATTCATGACAACATCTCGGATTATCTTACAGCTGGATTTTGAACTGTCCAAATAAAGAAATAACTCAATTTGTGTTTCGTTTGCCTTCTGGTGCACAGGAGCTTACGTAGAGCAGCAGCAGACAGCAGAGAGCAATGCATCTACTGCCATAAAGTGTTCATTTATTTCAACTTGTTCCCCTCTGTCCTCATCCACTCCCATTCACAGATCTAATAGTCACTTGAATTGCCAAATAATCACTCTTACGTCTTAAAACATAAGCAGTTCTAATAATGGGGTAATTAGCAGAGAGAATTCATTATCAGATACCAGTCGAGTGCAGAAATAATGAAGCACTGAGTTCAACACAGGTTGAAGTAGAAACTATTCATTATTCACATGTACACAGCAAGGTCCCCACAAATGTAATTAGATTGTCAGCACTATGAATTTTCTATCACAGGTTATTACAGAGTTGAAGGAATGTCCCACATATTATGCTTCACAGTAGCAGGAACGAAAACCATCATGCATCCAATCATTTCCCCCCGATCCTGCTTTTAGAATGACTCAACTATTTTAGTTCTGTGAAAAGAAGCGGCCCTGGTCCCACGCAGCGGGAGGCAACTTTATAAAACAGAGCACATCTTAAAGTCTTTCTTGTTTATCTTTCTTGCAGCTCACGGATTACCTTGGAGCTTAGAGGTCAAGGGTATTATCGTCATTCGCGCTGGGAGGCAGGTTCTGTGGTCCTGACTGAGGCACACAGGCTTCCTGATGTCATCTGTTATCGCCGAACTCATCAGATGACCACTTTTTCTTTATCTTTTTTTTTCTTTTTTTTGTTTTAAACAATACAAAGTAGAAAAACAATTTCTAAAAACCCAACACGCATACGTGCACACAAACATCCAAATAAACGTCCCATGTGATGAGAGTTAGGCTGGCAACGATCACTGAGGTTGAATGTAGGAAGGCAGTGCATGGAAAAGGCAAACTGGTATCAGGGATTGATTTAAGTGGACCGGCTCTCTGAATGGGACTGGCTGTGGGTACCGTCCTGCTGACCGATTTGTATAGAGGGAGATAGCGTGTACGGAGGCGGGGCTTCGTTTACGCTAATGGAGTCTCCTCCATCAGAAATGAGAGGAGTCTGATGGGAGGGGTGAGGGGCGTCGGCCTCATCGCCCTGTGCGCACTCGCTGTAGGGAGGAGGCTTCAGATCATCCTCTGAAAGGAGAGAAGGAGAAAAGCGCACCAGTTAAGTCAGCTGTTTGGGAAATGAAGGAAGTCAGTCAAGTAAGCTTTAACGTTACAGCAGCAGGTTTATTAAAAAGAAGCTCACGGTCTTGATTCCTGCCTATATGTAATGTCCTAATTAAAGGGTCACAAGGAGGCATAAACAACAACCATGAGTTATTCTACAATGATAAATTGTGTATTGATGCACACTTGAGTCCATATAATTTTATATAACACTGACAATTTTAGTTGTTCACCAAAATACACTCCCTTGTCTTTTCATTAGGTACACGCATGAAAACAAATGCATTCTAATATCACATATCCTGCATTCAATTTCCTCTTCATAAAGATTATGGTATTCAACATTTGTTTCAAACAACTATTATACTACTATACTATTGAATTGCATTGTACCGACACACGTTTCTATTGTTTTGATAACCCCATCTTAGTCTGCACCTTAGGCTAAATAACAGAAACACTTCTAATGCAATCCAGTTTAACACCACCACAGACTACATCCTCCAAAATGGTTATATAGTTTTATAATTACCACCTCTCTGATGCTGCTTCAACAGAAAATGAGCACCAGTCACTAAGATTTAGTGCAGGAGTGTTATACTAGAATGTACCGATTTTCACTAGTGTGCTTTATGCTTTGGCTTTTGGTTTATATGTGATTGTCTAGTTAAAACTTGCAAGTAGATCCAGTGCACTATGACAAATAAAACATCCACATCATCCACACTGGCAGAAAGTTCATGAAAAGACAACCATTTTTGGATAAAGTTGCCTATGCTCAAGGGTTAAAACTGTCTGACAATATATGGACCTAACTAGTGTAGTGAAATAATAACTTTTTTAAAACAACCGCAATGCATCTCAATTATGGAAACACAGAGAGAAGAACAGATAAACGTATCGAATCTAAACATCTGGAGAGAAGTGAAATCACCTGAATCCTTTTGGTCAATGTCCCCAAAACAGTCTGCGGAACTTCTTTGGTTTTAGCAGATTTTCTCATCACTTCTCATTTGCTTAGTTTTACCAGACCATGATGTTTTTAACGGTCACAAAAACGGACAGATATATATATATATTTTATCTATAAATTAAATTAAATTGAGCCAGTGCAAACATACAGTAAACAAAGAGTTAGGAAATGCTGTATAGGTACAAGATGTCCCTAGAGTGCTCATTATATCTTTATATTTTGTTTATGTATAGATTTCTTTTGCAAAATGAATATTTCAGCAAGCTCTGAAAGCCCCTGCAGTACATGTGTTAGGAAAAAATATCAGATGGAAGGAGTGACATCGCATAATCACATTAGAGCTGAAATGTCACCATTTCCAACCTCTGTAACCACATCCTGCTGTCAGACTCAACTAGCACTTCAGACCGAATGAGATCCTATTTGCAGCAGACGACTGTTTGAAACCTGAAACGAAACCTGAAAGATTTACCAAGCGCAGAGGTTTGCTTGTGTGCTTCATAAATGAACTCACAAGACCATATTAAGAAAACACAGGTCATGTCGAATACACACATGGCTGAGAACACTCGGAGCACTATTTACAAGAGATTTAAAAATGAACGTGAAGGAGGAAGACCATCGAAGTGATTAGGTAGAAATAAAATAAGCCAAAAATGAAATGAATGACTGGCGTGATGCGAATATGATATAAAAATACTCAACATGTGGGAACAATGTGACGGCTCTCACACCACAAGTAGTGAGCTCAGCATATGAGCCTCTCAGTGATGGGAGCTACAAACAGAAATGAGTTACCTCTAGATGTAAGTGACCCACAAGGAAAAGAAACGCTGGAATACAAAGACGTCAACGGTTTCGTTATTATTGCTATTACAGTTACTGTCTGTACTTTATAAAGTACAAAGTACTGTGTGTGCGTGCATTCAAGTTTGCCACCTAAATTTACTAACTCGAGGTTTAACCATATATGTATTTGTCGAGAAGCATTTGGCACACAACATTACGTGATAGTTCCTCGGTTCAGTACGCCCTGTGAGACAAACAGCTACAGTCAAACTATGCTGATATAGTTGCATTCCTGGGACACCAGTTGTTGTCCACTAGTTGTGGCGTGCTAGCAGGTTTAGCTTTGAAAGCTGGGCAGCCACAGTGGGAGTTGTATTAAACATGCACTACAATGTACGACTTATTAACCCACACTACATAGACTATGAGTTCAACTTCAACTCCTGACTTCAGAGGAAAGCTGGTACAACATGTGTGAACCAACTGGCCATTATATGGAGCTCACATTTAAGCCAAGACCCAGCCCCGGGTCTGAAATTGCACTGCTGGCTTTAATGGTTGCCTTGAAGGCTTTTTTATTATTATTTTATACTAAGTAAACAGGCTTCTTCTACTGACTGTATCTATAATTTATTGGATTTACTAAATAATGGCCAATAAGGTTTAATAAATTGAACATTTTTCTCTAGTCTAGCACAGTAAACCCGATTTGCGTACAGCAGCTACATGTACAGGCCCCACAGCCATTCTTAAGCTTGTGTTTCCTCAGACATGTAACAATGCTGCAAGAACTGTGAGGGGTCAGTTCAGGCTGCTGCTTTTGTTTTTTTTCCTGCAAATTTGTGATCCAGTAGATATTTTGCAGAGGGAATTCAACAAAAAATACTTCTCCTTTTCAGTTACACATGTCTGTCGAAGCCACTTCCACTGCACAGCTTCTGCTTTCAGTGACCTCCGCTCTGATTCGCAGTGAATAAAAACTATGTTTACACAAAGACGGCAGAGAATATTCAGTCATGAAACAAAGCGGACTTTCCCACCATCGCTCGTAACACGATGTGAAAGAATCGATGTAAATGCAGTTACTGTGGGGAACATAATTAAAGCTAACCCATCTTGGGCATATTTGAGGTATCGATTTGAATGCTGCGGTGGTGCTGTGGACCGGTGTAATCTGACACTGAACTATTAAATCTATCGGCATAAGGGGGACTGCAGTTAAGCCCTTGCACCAATCGAATATCTAGCTTTACTCATTGGGTGCTGTGAAGCGGGAAGGAAGTGCTTTTCATACAACCTACTGAGAGAAAATGTGAGTGGACAGAGCCAAGAGCTGTAACCCACAGGAAGGTACGAATGAAGAAGTAGAAGGGAAATTTATAATAATGATGATGCAAGCTTCCTGGAATCAGCTTGATGAAAGAGAAAGCTAAGTGCAAGGAATTTTACAGAACATATGCTAATGCTACCTCCAGAGACTGCCTCGTATGGTGGCGGCATGTCCAGCTGGGAGAAGGACGGGGCCGGTGGCAGGACTGTGGAGGGCTCCTCTATTGACAGGTCATCCTGGACGCCATACCAACTTGGCCAGATGGAGGTTTGCTAAAAGAGGAAGGAAATATACACAGAGCGTTAATGATACAAAGAAACAGAAGCAAACGAAGACTATTCGCTAAAGCCAACAGCACAAACGTCATCACCATTAGGGTTCTAACTGTGCTGACTTTTATTTACATATTACTTGAAATTACAGCACCCCTGGGTACAATAGTGTTGAAAAACCCCCTTAACTCTTTGCTTAGGGGCAAGACTGATAAGAACAGGTCCACAAACAGCCAAGAACAAACTCCACTAAGCAAATAGCAAGGCCATATTCTCAAAGAATAATGAGACAGGTGTCATATTAAGGGCTTCCCCTCATATACGTCTATGTTTTCCAACATTGAGACGACCAGCATGAACCGTTTTCACCCCGAACCTGCTGAGCCACTCTATCCCTCTATAAAGTCGTTTACACAAAACGCTGGGGCAACAGCGTCTGGCAGTTCTTCACAAAAATATGAAGGCAGATGTTATTTACATTACATTAGGACGTGACTCTTGCAGTCTTACCAGGATTTAATTCTGAAAACTGAGAGATGGAAAACACTGAAGTTTCACACAAAGCTAAAAAATGATTTTGTCCGCTGGGAGAATACTACCCAGAGAAATACAAGAAGGCTCCAAAAAAAAAAAAAGACAGTTAGCAGTAACATACCCAACAGAGAGAGAACATATCATGACAGGATGAATTAAAACTCCATGTGGATGTCTTCATTTATTCAAAATGACTATACTATTGTTGAGGGCGTGACGGGAAACAATGAGGAATGATGCAGCAAAGACAAAGTCAGGATGAGTTCAAGGTAACTGCCACACAAATCACCAAAAGTAGACTTTAATAATACATAAGTATCAAATTGGATCCTTGTATCAGTGCCACAGTAACCATCACCTAAAACTTACAAAACATTGTTTATGAATAATTAAACCGACTAAGATAAATCCTTGTAATCTATAAACTATTAATCACGTTCCTCCCTCCTCAGGGATTTTTTGTCATAGCTATAGTGGTAGCAGTGAATAAGACTGTCTAAGAGGCTTAGTGATACTACATCATTTAGGCCCAGGACCTGAGTCGACTTCTCCAGAAAACGTTCAGGGTACCAGGTTATGGATGGCCATGGGGCCTCCCTGCTGCACATTCCATTAAAATCTAAACAGGGAACATTATACACTCGAGACAGTAAACGGAACAGGGGGGGAAAGGAAAAGACAAAGAGGAGCAGAAAAAAATGGAAAAGGGGAACAGAGAAATGTGTATGAAAGGAAGTGAAAGAAAACAAAAACATTTTTAGATTAAGAGCAAAAGGAGAAGGATGGGTTCAAGGAGGTAAGAGGGTTTCTGAGTCTATAAGCGGACTAGCCAGCACGCATATGTCTGTAAGGCTGGACCTTGTGCTCTCTCAAATTAGACAAACAGTTCAGATAGCACAACCAATCTGGGGGAAACCCAAGGCCAAAAAACCCAGGCATATCTCAGTTTCAACAGCATCATTTTTTGACAAATGGGGCATTTCCTGTTTCACAAGCATTCCAAACAATGCTAAAAATATCATTTTCTCTGCCTCTTACATGTGTGTGAGAAACTAAGGAAAATAACTGAAAACTGGCAAAGGGGGAATTGACTGCCCTAATGTTTTGGTACAGATTTATATTCAAACAATTTACAACCACGAAAATGTGGCATTGTTGCAGCACCTTTGGAAATAACTACAAGGGAGTGGATGGCGTGGGGAGGGGTTGGAAATAATTCAGAGAAAACGTGTTTTATATAATTCATTGGAAAGGTTTTGAATATTGGAGATTGCTTCCAGGTGTTATAGAGAGGCAGTAAAGCTGAAAGGAAAAGGGGGAAGCACAAATACAATGCCGAAACCTGCGGTGCAGCCCACAGAAATGACTCCATTAAGCCAACGTTAGAGGAAGACATTAATACTCAAAAATACAGCAGGAAACATTACAGCCAGTTTCAAGATGAATACCGTTTGAACAAAATGACAAAAGCCAAACCGGAAGTTTCCCGTGAAGGTCATAACAGCAATGAAAGCAGCCCAAACAATCCACATGAAGTAATAATAATCCCAGGAATATTAAACTTTGCTACACACTAATTCTTGTTTTTCCTCATATCGTTTTATTCACATGTTGAGTAAACAAAAAAGAAAAGAAAAAGATGACTGAGAATGGGACCTTGAAAGGAGCCCACTCATGCCTTGGTGCCTACGTTTCTTTTCTGACAATATTTGCACAAACAAAAGTTCCACCAGGTAAGGTTGAAATTTTTCACAAGAACGATGTGCACACACGGGCCGCTGCGACCTGCACAACCAGCCCTCTGACAAACAAACCTATGACAGAGGAACGCACAAACCAAGAACGCGAGCATGTTCGCGCAAAAGCCGCAAACTCTCTCTGCACATCACTAAAAGTGAAACGTAGCCCATCAAAGTAAAAACTGACTGCCTGGAAACCGCATGCCTTTTTAGAGCGAGAGAGAAAGCAAACAACTCCCCAGCAAAAATGTAACACCACCATCCCATGACCTTATTTTACTGTCTCTTACTCGCTCTCCTTGCTGCACCATGCCCAAGCCTACGTAAAGAGATTCTCTTCATTAAAAAAAAGCCCTTGAACTTGTGCTTACTTGGGCCCGAAGCGAACAGAGGTGCAAAACCGCTTTGGCAGTTGGCAGCTGGATCATGAATTTACAAAACAGGACATGTTTGCATGTAAGTGGGGGCCCGCACTTACACTCTGTCTCTCACACGTCTGATGAAGGTAGGCCCTTCCTCCAACGATGACTATCTGAGCATTGCGTGGGTTGCTCAGGTATGCTGCCAGCTGCCTCTGTCTTGACCGGTACCAGCAAACGTAGAAAAATATCTTTATGATGATGAATATGATAACAACTCTGGAAAAGAGAAAGGGATTGTGGGCGGGTGAGGAAGGGCTGAGCAAAGTTTTAAACTTCAATTGTACTTACAAACAAATGCAACTATAAAACTATGCAAGTTGTACTCACATGTACCAGTACAGCTCCATTTTAATGAGATGTCAGTCACTGTGAAGAGAGTCTCATAGCGGATTCCGGGACTAAAGCACAACTTTTCCTGGAAAATATTAGCAACTGTAATCACTTTAAGCCACATTCGTTACATTTTCGGATTTAAATGTATCATTAAAGGTACTAATTCAACTTACATTTACATACGAAAGCTAGAAGCTTACAGCACCTAGCCACTAAAGCTAGGTTAAACACTCTCTGTAACTTAAAACAGATGGCAGGTTTAGCTCGACAGCTCCTCCGTTAAATTAGCTTCCCATTTTAGCTAAAGCAAACAAAAGAGCAAGACGGTAGACTCACTTTACACGGACCACCCGGCCTTACGAGTTAGCTGGCAAGGTGAGCCATTTCCCTCGACGTTTCGGGGAAGTGGTGTGGTGAGTGGAGCTCCAGGAACCAGGGGAGGCTACAGCTAGTTTAGCTAGGCTACCTACCGTGTGGCAGGCCACAACAACAACAACAACAACAACAGCCTTCACCTTATTTACCCCGGCCGCGGACAAAACAGCCACTGAGGCTGAGCTGCTTTACGAGCAGACCTTCTTGGCGTTGTATGCGATGTCATTAGCTAGTTATCAGACAAGCTCCCCGTTAGCTTAACACTGAGGAAACAACTAAACTAGTCCTACAGAGTTTTAGCCAGCGCTGACTGGCTTAGCTCATCACTGTGCTCAGGGCTGCCTCGGGTTTCCCAGTGGGCGGCGTTCACCGGACTGCCGCTTTAATGTTTCCCGTAAACTGCTCCCCCTCAGCTCAGCCGCAGTTGTTCCAATTAATCGGTTAATGCTTCCGTTCAGGGGATGTTGGGGCTGTCGGGTCGAAGTGGCGCTTTGGTGATCAATGTTCAGGTCCAAGCAGCACAGAGCTACTCAGTGTAGCCGTAGCATAATGGGAACCAGATCTCAAGTAGTTTATTTTTTATTTTTTTTGTTTACAAATTACCGAAGAGTGTAGAGTGTAACCACCAAATTAAACACTTGTAAAATAATCTAAATAAAACAAAACGTCAGCAGCAGCGTTGACACACACATAAAAGGCAATACAAAGTGCTATTTCTAGGATGACAGCGATCCATTGCAGGGCCGACATAAATTCAAATATTTCCGATGGACCTGGAAGGCAGCACACGTCCCACGGACAGAATTGTAAAATATGACCACGTAACATATTTTTTTTAAAAAAACATAATTTATAATAATACACTAGTGTAATATCTGGATATAAATAATCAAATACAACATGTAAGTCTCAATATGTGCAATTATCCCTAAAGAAACTGTTCATTTTTAAAAATGATATATTAAATCTAATCTTGCTTCTTCTACACGATTCATTGGAATAAATGAATGTGAGGCAAAATAAGACGAAAAAAGGCATGCCAAAAATATTCCAATCTCAATTCTCTGTCTCCATCTTGTGGTCAATGTTTCATAATGCAATCTGCAATTTGTAAAATGTCACCAAATGCAGAATTATGTCGAATTATGTCTTGATACACCCTTTGAAAGTAAAAGTTATGTTAAAATTCTGCAGGAGTGCAAAGGACATTTCATTTAACTGTCAGAAAAAAAGACGACACTGATGTTTTTTTCTCTCTCTGTTCCTGCGAAAAGTATCATTTATTACCATTTTAAAGCATTGCACTATTTCAAAATTGTGGTCAAACAAACGTCAACAAATTGAACCAAACCACATGTATATGATTTAAAAAATCAGTGGTACACAAGAGTCAAATTATCTCCTCAGTATGTGTGCTTTATAGGGCTCTTCACAATATGCTGACCAGTACAGTAGTGGACAAAGTTTAACTCACCCATAATTGTTTATGTTTAACATAACAGTTTTTAATAGTAAATTGAAGTGAAGTTGGCATCGTCCCAATTTTTGTCCACAAAAACACACCTACTTTACAGAGACACAGATTCATATTTTCATAATGCTGTTGCCCGTCTTATCTGTTGTCTTCCACAATGATGCTCCGTCTGGGGTACGTCTCTAAGTCCACAAATATGTAACGAAACTCATATTTCCCAGTTTCAGGATTCTGTAAATTGACAACAGGGAAAATTATAATAAGAAAACATTTGGTTATTTAACCCTCTGTACAACAAGCCTATGCCGTTACAAATTAATAACACCTTTTAGCATATAGTTTGAATATACAAATCTCACAATTGGGATAGAACAGAACCAATTTTTCTGGGCTTTTAGTATGCCACATCAACTTCAGCATCTAGACTGGACTAATACCAACCTCTTTTGATTCTGTATGTACAGTTCCTTTAAGGCCTGGCTCAGAGCCTTCAATGTAAAACTTGAGTCTCATGTGCTTCAGTCCGTCCTTCAGGTACTCCAGATGACTAGAGTGGCAACACACAAACAAACATTAAAACACTACAATACCTCATCATCACTGCCACACAGCTTAAAGCTCAAATGCAGACGATAGCATGGGTTTCTTTGTTGTTTTTAAAATATTAAAACTTCAGAAGTTGTTTTAAAGAGTATGAATATCCCACCTGACTTGTTGTCTTCTTCCTCTACGCGTTGTCTCTCCATAACACTTGATTGGCTCTCCAAATGCACCGATCACCTGTATATTCAAACATTACCTTTGTGACATTTGAACTGCATTAACAGGTATATAGGTACCCACATAACAGGCAAAACAGGTAATTCCCATCAGGTTATCCTGCTGTTCAGGAAGAGCATATTGTTTAGTTTTTGCAATCTTTAATCTCACACTTACCTCAGGGTGCGCCTTGACTTTGTCAAAGGCTTTTCCATAGACTTTATTTGGACTTGAGGAAGAAAACAGCTCCTGGAACACCACATATAACAGCCCACCTAACATACATAGACATACACAACAGGATAGATTAGTACCAGTATTTCTCAACTGAAAAAAAAAAAAAAAGATAGCATGGCAAGGCTTGAAATCTTGAGGCTGGATTCACCTGTCACTCCTAGCCCGATAAGTACAACTATCAGGTAGGTGAAGTCTCTGCCAGCATTTTTCACTGGAAGACATGAAGATGACAGTCAACTGTTATCAGCTGGATATGAAAAATGACCAAGTATTTGTTCATAAATCTCACAAATACAAACAGGTGGTATACAGTATTGTAGTAATAACACAGATCAGGCATAACATTGTGACTGAATATTGTGCCTCCAAAACAGTTGTGACTGATCAGAGAATGGACATGGGCCTTCTGAGGGTGTCCTGTGGTGTCTGGCAGCAGAATATTGTTAGTGGCTTTAATGTTGTGGCTGATCGGTGTAATGGATTGGAAAACTACTGCAATTCTGAATGTTATGTCAATGTGCACATGTAAATTTTAAATACTATAATAGTATTTGTCAATGCAGCCAGTGCAGAAAATAGCTTATTGTGCAGTTCAGCTTCCTGACAGCAGAGTCCAAACTACGAACGACTATCATTAGCATGCCTTCGCCTTGTTTACCTTTTTGTGCAGCTGAAGGTTTTGGACTCCCGCTTTGATACCTGGAAATCGACCTGTCTCTCTCCTCGGAGCTGCTTTTATTTCTTGCTGTGGAATCTAGAGAAATAAACCGCCGCCTCTGTGCTTGAACCAAGCAGCTGAGTGCAGGTGAAGGAACCTCATTTGCCCCATGGAAGGTCAGTCTGGATAGTGTTGACACGTTCCTGTGTGTGTGGACGAGCAGGCTGATTTGTGTCAGTTTGCACGTCTGCACGGAGAGCCGTGTCGCTGTGTGTTGTAGGTTTCGGTGCAGGGCTTTAAAAAGCTGCGTGTAAGCCATGGGTATTGATAGCAAATGAGTTAGTTTGTCCTTTAGCGTGTAATTATATGACCCTCACTTATGACACGACATAAACGCACAACCTCATACTCTAACCTGCTCTAACACACTTTACTACAGGGCACTCTGTGTCAAATCAGTCGTTTCCTGCTCAGGCGCACACATTTGTCGTCACTGACCCTTAAAGCGCCACACAAACGTTATAGTCATGAAATATCAATATACAGTCTCAGACATGTTTGTATGATATGAATCCTTATTAAGAGTTAATCAGCGTGTTTTCTGTATATATAGTATTACATTAATACTAAATAGAAAAATGAATTAAAGACGTCGCTGTTGATTGACGTCAATTTCAGAGAAGCGTAGTTTTACACAGTATAACAGTTGCAACATTAAAATGTGTTATTTTATTTTTATTATTAGCATTTAACAAAATGGAGCATAGGTATGAAAGTTCATCCCAGGCGTACACAGTAAATAAATAAATTAATAGAAGTGGTAAAAAATAGTAGTAAATAGTATTCAAAATGTAAACAAGCTGTGACAAGATTTAACACTTATTTTAAACTGTATAACTTTCTGTGTCCTTTAGCATTGCAAAACATTTACACACTTTAGATGTTTAAATACAACCCAGGCATGCTTGAGTTACCACTCATCCAAGTGCCTTCCTTAGTTCTAAATGGCCGCTGGGGAGATTAGGTTTTTATCTGGAAAGAGATCAAACTTATTTTGTCATAAGAGGTATCTCAGTCCATCCCCAGTTCTCCAGTTTTACACGGACAGCTCCTTTCTTCATTGCTCTGTGGAATACACAATACCACTGTCTGCTCAGTCCCAGCCAAGCCTCACAGAACCCTGATGCAGAAATCATGGAGTCACAGGCTAAGAGGGCCTAAATTTACAGAAAGACAGTGACACGTTCTCTGCACATTTGGAAATACATTTAAAGTGTCAGGTGTAAAATAAAAAAGAAGGTTAAAAAGCATTTTAGTTGATAATTTCTGAGCTTTTCACAGAGATTGCATTAAAATAACAAGGTCTGATCTTTCTTTTTTTTGTTCAGGCTGCACTTTGTATGGTGCTAATCAAAATATTTTAAAAAAAAAGTATAATGGCATTATTTTGCAGAGCATGATTACTTATTTGTTTGGTCTGAAATAACATTGGTGTACTGTATTCTTCATCTGGTATTAAAAAAAAAAATCCAGTGAGTGAATATATTTGTTTAATAGACTTTTTCATGTTATAATTCACAAATTTAAATAAATAAATAAATAATTATGATCCTGGAGAAATCTGAAAATCAGAACCACGTTGAACGTTATGCTCACAGAATAAGTCATCACAATAAGGTCCGTAAACATTAGTTTATTGAAAACATACGGTCCAGCATTTTTTAACGTGTTATCAAATAAATATGGATTAAAAAATACATCACAATGCAATTAGTTTTGACAAGGATTAAGACAGAAAAAAATGAAATAAGAATCAGCTCAGTGAAAGTGGGAATAAATAAATGTTAGTTAAAAGGCCAGTAGAATCATGTATGCACCCATATATAAAGTTTAATATCTCTTTATTTGATACATCCTGTTCTCTCATCTTTTTGACACATCATTCAGTAACTGTTTTGATATAAAAACAACCTGATACTCTACTGTAAAGAGACATCAACATAGGAACTGTGTGAAATCAGCAGCTGAAATATGCATTTTCATATTTTGATGGTCACATGAAAATAAGTTTAAAAAAACCTGATTCAGTTTTTTTTCCCTCCATGAACAACTTTACATTAAAGGTACTGTATTTTTCAAAAAACAAACTACAAGTCCTGTATCTGAAAAGGATCACTGCTCCACTGCTCGTCAGCATGGTGTGGAGCACAGGTTGGAGAAAATGCACCTATGCAGTCCAATGCAAAGAAGAAAAACTAGATGCATACATCACAAACCTTTTTTTTTTTTCTTTTTTTTAAGAATTGTCTCAGCACAAAACTCTACATCGGTAAAGTTGTTCAGGGCAACAGTTCACTCAAGATGCACATGGGAGAGAAACCTTATCTCCGAAAGCTGTCAAACTTGCAAGATGCAGAAGAATGATGCATCTGTCTGATGTATCTGCAGAGAAATGAAAACACATTACTTCAGATCTGGGCTGCGCATGTTTGTCATCTGTTGCCTGGGCAGCTCATCTGGATCCAGCATTACTTTAAAGGGGATTTATTATGCTTTTCCTCATTTTCTCTCAAGTATATAATATTACAATGATCGATTTTTCTATTAAACTTTGCCAAAGTTGAAAATAATGAGGTAAACATATGTTAAAGTAAATCAAAAGCTCAGGATTCACACTGATCTGGACGACTGGTTTTCAAATGTTTTTTGTATTTTCGTGCCAAGCAGGCTTCAACTCAGATTTCTGTACAGCTGCTCTTAACACAACCTGTCCACAATATCCATCTATGGACCTCTTTGAAATGTATGCACATATTCCCACAAAATAGTATATCTGAGTAGTATTATTAGCATTTAATATAAACAAATAATTTCCATTATGTCACACACTAAGCTGGTAAAAAGTCACATGGCTAGACGCACTCAATTCTTTTCAGAATATGAGTCTGGTAATCTTGGATTTTATTATGGGGAATATTTTAATAAAAACAGATTAAAAAATAACATGCAACCTGATATAGCTTAATTCAATCAGAGCAATTACTGTATGTCATAAAAAAAGGGCTCAACATAAAGACCTCCCAAACGATTTGATTGGCCCTGCTGATTCTTGCAGGAGTATTATCAGTTCCCAACGGAGAGAGCCCAGTCCAACTTTATGCTGCAAAGTTCCTGGGCCAATCAGAGGACAGTGAGATGTTAGGAAGGGGTATGTTATAGAGCCCACTTGCAGGTCTATCTATGCATCACCTGGCCACTTAACCTCAACTGAAATTCCCCATTCTTTCAACCATTTTTTGAATTATCTGTGAGTTGGGTGGAGTCAGCCTCTACCGGCCACATGGTGACGACCACAGTCACCGCAATGAGCTTCAAAAAAGCTCTTCAGTAAAATGCGGAAGGGATGGAGGCTTCATCCATCTTTGTATAGAGTTCATGTACATAACAGGCTATATAAAGAGCTGGGATATGAGCATAATAGGTCCCCTTTAATTAGTGGCATGGCCACCTTCATCTACAGTATAATCTGGCAGATGAGTATGTCACTTTTTTTGTGTGTGCGTGTTTAATAGAGAGGGAATAAAGAGCAAGAGAGAGTGGATGAGTGTAGCTGTGCCAAACATATTTTCTTTCAAAGAAGTGTTGGTAGAACTTGCGAAGCAGAGAGACAACACACAGAACAAGCCAGCACGATGCGAGTACAGAAAAGAAAAATATTTTATTCAGTATTTGCAGGAATATATGTCTGTGTATGACTGTGCGTATATGAAAGGAAGACAGAGTGAGGAGCGTGGACGTGAATAATACACATAGAACACAGAAAAATAATGTACAGGTAGATGGTAAATATCAGTAAAACTGACCGAGTTACAAATGTATAGTGTAATGTGCTGATGTCATTGTGCTCAGAGGTGCTGATCTCACTTTCCCACATAAGGCAGGTCGTTGAATTCTCTTATAAAACTAGCCTGCCAGCGGTGGGGGTTATCAGAGAGCGAGGCCGCTCCTTCCCTGCTGCAGTATGTATGGGCTAAATCTCATCAGGGCAAACACAAAAAGTCAATTAACTTGTCTGTCAGATACCTTGATTACCTGGAATCATTTAAACTGTCTGGGACTGATGTTATCGTCCCGTTTGGTGAAACAAATCCCTTTGGTTTGGGTCTGATCTTCCTCTGAAGCAACAACAAATAAGAGCAACATCTAGAAACGTTTGATTGCGAGGTGTGAATGGTGTGTGGTGACAGCCTGAGGACACACTAAAAGGACAAAACAAACTTCTAACCAAAACCCAGCGAAACAGAGGGGAAACAAAACATGAAGCTTCATTGTTATTTATTTTATAAAGCATCAGTAAAATCAGCCCTGAAAGATATCTTGAGTAAAAACTGTCATTCTCTCAATTTGCCTCAGTATAAAACTCGGTTTTAATACAAAGATATTAAGCTCCTACAGTAAAAGAGAGTTAGAAGTCAAACAGACTTGAAGTAAATATTTTTTTGCCAAAAAAAGCAAGTACTCTTTGTTAGAATAAAATAAATAAAATGTGTGTCAAATAGTTAGTCGGCATTTTCAAAAGGGAGACAAAGTTGGAAATCTATCTACACTATGCTTTTTAATGATTAAGCTAAGCAACTACATGCAATGCAATAAATTCAATTTAAAGATGCTTTTAAATAGACATCTTATAAACATGACTTATGTCTTAGTAGATGGGAGCTTTTAAGACTTTAATATTAGTATGTTAATGCTTTAATGGATATAGAAGAAGCATGCACAAGCCTTACAACTTTAATCGCTGAATATAATTGTTATCCAAATTAAACTGCTTCTGATTGCTTGAGTTAGGTTAGTAATTAGTCGAGTTTAACTCCAATTTTCACTCAAATAAATCGTTCTAAACTTGACAAACTGCAAGCACCTACAATTTGCTGTTAAAATCATAACATGTATGCGGCCAATTTGAAAAAATGCATGCTAAAAATGTTTGAGAAGATGCTTGATCACATTGTTATCAGAGTGAGGAGTCTATGACGATGACAGATATGTTTCCTCATAATCTAAAGTTCAGTAATCATGTTCATTGTAAAGGTCCATTTCTTTACAGTGAGACAAAACATCTGCGCCCGACTACGTGGAGGACGGCGCTGACTGATTTTCAGAACCTTCCCGCTTCACAGCATTGAAGCATTGTACTTTCATCTAGTCCTTTGTGTTCATCTCTGCCCATGTATACACATTCAGTATCCTTTCGTCAAAGTGTCCCTTCATCATCAGCATCATGCTGGTGTAAATCTCCGCTCCGCTTTGTCATATGTCAGTGACGCCCGTTCGTACTGATCCAGGATTGCACTATTCTCAAGAAGTCTACATGATGGAGACAATGCGACATAATGTAGAAAATAAGCAGACACACACACATATCAGGACAGCACAGTTTTCACATTAAGAGACAAAACAACGGGTAGCACTTTATGTGGCAAACTCCATTATATGCAGGCATGAAGCTGCAAGCGCAACCATGTGCAGCTTTGCATTCGGACTAAATTAAACGTCCACAAAAATAGATTGAAAAGGAAACAGCACAATTCCATTCATCTCATTTGTAACTTTATATTGTGCATTTTGCAACTTCATGAGAGCAGTCATGGAGCATATACACATGAAATGTTACACACAGGCATAAATACTGTGCTTTACAGTCACCTAAACAAAATACTACTACTGACACAAATCATGCAGCTCTACAGAAAACGTCTGTGTAAATGAGTGATGGGTAAAGATTAATAAGATTATGTCTGTGCTTTCTTTAGTGTGTGCAAACGTTATTCAATCAAAATATGTGGGATTGTGTCTGCTTTCAACTTTTGTGCTTTAATGTGAACTTGACAAGTTTCTTTTCATTTGCTGTAGGATTTGTAGAGGAGGCGTAGCGGTTAGAAATATTAACAGTTTGAACTGAAGATGATTGAAAAAGTCCATGCCGATGAATATCCACTGAGTGACACAGTATGTATGTCTCCAAGGGAAGAGGACATACAGTAAACTTGAGCATCACAAAGACTTCAAACAAACTCACTGAGAAGGCAAGATGGCTGCAAGCAAGAAAGCCATCTTGGTGAAAATGAACAAAAAAAAAGAATTAAAAAATAAATGAACACAAAAAATATAAACCTGCACAAAAATCACAGAAAAGGAAAAAGAACTTACATAAAAGTATATACTGACAGGGCAAATGATGGCTACACAACAACATATAATAAAGGATGTTGATTGTTGGATAAGGGTGCTTACCTTGAGATTGTCTCTTAGACCCTAGTTGTGTTGTACTCTGATTCATGTTTGCTCAAAGAGCCAATGAGGCAGAACCTGAAATGTCATGGCTCTTTCATTTAATATCAAACTCCTTTTTGCATAGAGAGGTCAGAATGTATAATGTGCTACATTATTAACAGCAATAAACTTCATTAGTGCTTTGATGGCCTTTGAGAGCCGTTGCATGCAGACTTGTAGAAAATTCATACAGCCAGGAAAGACTTTGGGAAGAGCACATAGGAAGTGCATGCAGAAAATTTGCCCTTTTTTATAACCATTGCTTTTCAAGCAGTGAAGGTGCAAGTATACAGTTAAATAGCTGTTTTATTTATAGAAAATCGTTTTCATGCCAAAATGTTGGGCTACTCTATGTAGAAGATAGGTATAGAAAGGCATATTTTATAATAATTTGCATTCATGTCAAAGAAATTAGTAATTTCTACGAGGCACAGATTCAAGCCCTTTTGTTAACAGCTAAAATGAGGTCTGTATTTGCTTTAAGATCTCTTACAAACCTCATAGCATGATAGAGTTTATAGAAGGTAATCTATAAACTGCTATTCCTGGAAAACTAACTGGGGGAGCTTGGCATGTTCAAGAGTGAGCATGCGAAAAGGATATTTTTGTATATCAGAATTTAGCCCTTTGTGATATATATTTTTTTAAACGGTAGGAAAAGGGGAAATAACAAGGATCAATGCAAAAATGAAGGTTATCGTAAGTATTAAACAAATAATGAGAGGAAGAAGAACAAAGCTAAAATAAGATGAACATAAAGATAAATGTAAATACCCCACACACATTTCATCCCCATAGTTAACTAGGGTTGTAGTTCTTCCCTCATCAGAAATCTATGGATACTGACCGCTGTACTGCCTTTTCGTGGCGTGAAAGCCGATGGCTGGTGGTGGGAACTTCATCCAGGTCGTCGTCCAGGTCGCATCCATTGTCCGCTGCTTCTTGTGAGTAGCTGTGCTTCATGACCAAGATGCTCCTGCGGTTTCCCGTGGCCGGCAGCAAAGGCCGCACTGACATGGGCGGCTGCGGAAGGTCCGTGAGGAGAGTGGCGGCCGCCGCTTCACGGGCACTCAAGTTGCCACGGCTTCCTCGTCCGCTGAGCGACAGCTGGGATATGTGTGCGGAGCCGGGGTTGGAGGAGGAGCCACAGTGGTGATCGTGGACACAACGTGAAGAGGCACGGCGAAGGGCGTGGTAGTTCTCAAAGTCTTCCGCAAGGTCAACTAAATCTGCCTGGGCCGCTGTGGGTGTGGAGGCACTCCGTAAAGTACACAGCTCATAGTGAGGGGGCTCAAAAACCTCTTGGAACATGGTGGGGTCAAAGTCCTCACGCCGCAAGATGTACTTCTTACGTGGTTGCTTGATCTGGACAATGACAGAGACGATGAGGAGGATGAGGACAATGCAACAGGTGACACCAATTATGGTCCCGTTTGTGTTGTTCAGGTTGTCCAGGATGTTGGCTTTCCTCTTCTCTGTACAGACAGCAGAAGAGAAGAGAATTTACATGACAATATAACCAATATGACCCAAAAGAAGTCTGGCAAAACTGCTGAGAACTATCAGGAAGTGATAACTGAACAACTATTAGCAATTGTTTTCCCAGTAGATAATACAATGGATAAATCCCTACTGTGATTGTCCAGCCTTAGCTTAGAAACTTCCGGAATATCAAGCCTTCTACAGTCATAAACAGTGGAGTGCTTTTTCAAGTGCTTTCCAAAATTATAAGAGCAAAAGTGTATGAAATTGATTTTAATCGACTGGCATACTTGCCAACTACATTTGTATGTGCTGAAGTAACCTTGCTAACCAATTACGCTGAAGCCTAGGGGAATTTTACATTATTTTATTTTGTGGAGTAACAGGTTACGTTAGCAAAGCCTAACTACCACAGATATTTACAGTATCTGCCATGTGGAAGCATCTTAGATGTTAGCTACTGTGTGACAGTGTAAGCTAACGTGAGCGGCTCTGTCCTGCTCTGTCGGCTTTACTAATTGCACCATCCACTTTGCCAAAGGTAGGTGTAACTAGCTTCCTACTTTAAGATGCGCTAGCTTGGGTTAAGCTTCGATATCAATCAGAGTGCTTTCAATCAACTCATGAAACAACACATTTAGCTTATTTAGCTAGCTGGCACCAGATAATAAAGCCTGCCATCATCATGCTGGGTCACACCAGCTGGCAAAATCAACTAATGTATCCATCGTTTCCGACTCAACTTTTTGAATACACCATCCAGGTACTTATACTTCATCAAATGTTGTGTTTAACGTGTTCACAATAAAAGTTTATATGAATGCCCTGCTCTTAGTATATTCACAGCCTTGTAACTGGAAATCTTCAATGCGATTAAAGTTTTTGAACTTTTCAGAAATGGTGGTTTATGGTAAGTTAACATAATGTAATTTCCTTTCATTATGCCTTGTGTTGCCTATGTAGTGTTACCTGCTTGCTTAACTGTTGGTCTCAGTGGTTTGTAGATGCTCACAGTTCCCTAGAAGCAGTTTAAGCAACTTATGTTACTGCTTGATTATGAAAAATGTTATGTACTTATCTTACCATGTCATAACCATAAGGTTCCATGTGAAGACAATATTGGATTATACATTATATATATATTTAACTTTAACTTTATCAGCTCTGTCATGCTTTATCGCTGAACTTGTTATTTATGTTAGAATATGAAACTAGGAGTAATTAACTCTAAACTGCAATGCATAAACAGTTTTCTTTATTTTCATTCTTCTTTTGCCTGGGTTTACTTCATCTTGCATATAGACAAATACATGTTTAGTCAAGCTTTACAGAGTTTCTACCATAAGACACACCATCTTCACAGGTGACTTTCTCTTACATTGAAATATCAGATAGTGTTTTCAACCAACTCATTAAATTACTAACGTTAGCTTAATTAGTTAGCTGACCACATGATGAAGGCTGCCGTGGATAAGGGGCATGCAAGCTGGCAAACTCAACTGTTGCACGTCTGTTGTTTCACACTTCTGACACCATCAGGCTTCTTAAAGTGAGATGTGTCTATTCATGCTCATCAGTGTAAGTAAACGCTCTTAAGCACTTAAAAAAGCAAGCATAAGTGTATAGCGGAGACATGGGACTGCAGAGCAACCAGTCCTTTTCCACCTGGACAGGAAGTGAGGGGGGAAGGGAGGAGATAAATTGGATACACCTGAGGAAAAAAAAATCTCTCTCAGTCAAGTAAACAGAAGTGAGAGGAGCAAAAAAAGATTGTAAAAAAGATGTATTTTCTATTTATTGTAATTGCTGTTATCTTGAATTTATGGGAATTTCTGTTTGATTTATGACCTTTTAGGGAAATGTGTTTGGTTTTGATGACATGGCATAATAATCTGATCGTATGTATTTTGAGTTATAACATTGTTTTAATATAGACAATTTAACAAAACAAGGCTAACTTTATTAATTAAGAAGAAGTTTGAAATTGACAGGTTGAAAAAATAATTTAACCTCCTTTTTGGTGCACAAATATAATTTTGACTAAGCTACACTACAAGTACAGCTTGTGTGGGTCTACCGCTGTTTAAAATCTAGGACTAATTACTTAAAGCGTAACTACTGTAAGCTGCATGCGTGTTGGGCTAGAGTGGAAAGCTGAGCTTGGCAAACAGTCAAAGATTCCCTTAGCAGAAACATGGAGGAGGCTTAGCTCATGTGTGAAGATATCGCCTGGCAAATGAGCCGTAGCGTGTACAAGATTAAGGTCATGACATCCATGAGCTATCAAACAGATGGACAAAAAGGTCATACTGGGTCACAGCTACAGTCTATTTGTCGCAAGGGGCTCTACAAAGAGTACTACAGGCAAACAGCATGTTGAGAGTGGATCTGTGGGGAGATCTGTGACATTTAAATGCTGGGTGAACTTGTAGCACGGCGCGCTGAGCTTCAGTGACG
Organism: Planiliza haematocheilus; assembly: GCA_005024645.1. Lineage (NCBI taxonomy): Eukaryota > Metazoa > Chordata > Actinopteri > Mugiliformes > Mugilidae > Planiliza > Planiliza haematocheilus. Next base: position 972,295 of record SRSE01000811.1, read on the forward strand.
GTAAATTGTTACATTTAGACTTGTAAAGGAGAAAGGAATAAAACCTGACATTTTACTACTAATGAGGACAAACGTGGGACCTATGCCTTACTAGAGCGGGGAGAAGAGGGAAGACGGAGTAACAGGCTGAGTAACGTGGCCTCTTCTTGCTGAGGTCTGCACGATTTCCAACTCAAACTCTAGGGTGGAAAGGTATTTTAGTCTGAGTGAGGAATAGGTCATGTGGAATTCACCTAATTGATGCAATTTGTCAACGGTTACGCTTAAAGCGCACAAGAGTAATAGCACACACACATGCAATCATTTCTACCTAAGAGGGGAATTATGTGCAAAAACTGCAGGCTAGGCACAGCAATGGACTGATCTTGAAAAGCACACTGCATTTATTTACATAGGAGGTTTAATTGTAATTAGAGCTCAGGGGAGCTGCAGTATAGATCTCATCCATGTCTTTAGAATACATGAAAGGTCAAATCACAGAAGACTAATTAATGGGCAACATAATGCAGAGGAAAAACAAGCTAACTCCCAGCCCTCTTACACCTCGACTAATTATTTAAATGGCATGATATGCTGGCCAGTGAGGAAACCTAAGAAGTGTAAATCATGGAACTGCCAGCAGCAAGACAGTTTGAGTCAATGTATGGATCTGGGTGAGAGAGGAATTACAGGGGAAACGAAGACGCTGAAAAGGATCTCCTTTACATCAAGGCAAATAATTTAAAATAAAAGTGCATTCGTAGAGTTCACAATAAATAAATAGGACTTTGGAGGCATCATTTCCACAACAGTCCAGTTCTGGACATTAAACTGGACTAAAACATGGATTAGTTTGAGAATGAACTGAAATGTTCAGGGTTTTACTGTGATGTTCTTATTCTTATGTTCGTATTATTAATCTAATAAATGACAGAACAGCTTTTTTAGATGGCAATATTGACTGTCTTTTATATATATTATATTATAATTTATATAATACTCAATATCTACTACATATGTGGTGAATGGTGTGAACTGACACAGTGCTTTTCTGATGTTAGCTTTATAAAGCACTTCACAGATGTTTCCTATTTCAACATACATCCACACACAATCGATCTGTCATGCACGGCACTGGACTGCCACTGGGAGCAACTTGCGTTTCAGCGTCCTGACACTTCGGCCTGTGGAGGAGCAGAACTGCCAACCCTATGATTGCCAGACAATCCGCTTCACCACCTGAGCCGCAGCACAGCTGCCCCAGCTGCATAATGCATTTATCCTGCACCATTCATACTTGAGAGTAGGAATTAGTAGCCCGTCCTCAGAGGCAAAAATATAAGTTGCACACAGCTCCAACTGTGAGTGATGATGGAAATCCCAGTGAGTGAAAAGTGAAATGAATGCCAACTAATTGCAGTCGATAACGTAAACTGTACATAGGGAGATGCTTTTCTTTCTGTCACTGTCCATGGTTGCTGAAACCTTCAACAAACTAGTCTCTATGTATGACGCAGTTAGTTTATGGAAGCATAAAAATACTGCACTATGAGTGCCAAGGTGTCAAATAACAGAAATTGAGTGTAACATCTCACCTTTACACTGGTTCTCATCCCAGGGGTAGACACAGTTCTGCATCCCATTGCACACCAGCGTGTAGTTTATGCACATGTTACTGTGACAGAAGAAGGCATCGGCATCACATGGAGCTGGAAGAGGAGAGAGCACGCAATTACCATACTGAGAGCTGATTATCATATGAGTGAAGAGATTGCAGAAAGCTTCTTTTATACCACTTTCTCTCAACCGGAACATCTTGCGAGCCTCATCCGCTCCGAGAAAAAGTTGCGTTGGAAGTAAATAGATTTTCAGTACATTCCCCATGCTTATCGTCAGCAAATGTGACGCACATTTAGATTTGCCACCGCACAAATCTGTGTTTGAGGTACAGAGTGGCAGACTTGCGGGAAATCATTTGGACCTGTCTTCCCTGAATCCATCTGTTAGTCATGAATTTTCATCCTCAACCTCCTCTTCAAACGTTTGCAGAGAGAACTTGTGGGTATAAATCCTTGTAGTGCGTGTGTATACTGTAGGCTGTATAAGCATATGTGCGTTTGTGGAGAGGCAGCCGTGACGTTACACAGTCATGTGTGCACGCGGCCATGTGTCGTTTATTTATCCACAGCGCACATTTCCTGCCACACACAATGCACAACCTGCCCTCCGACCACCATTATACCCAGCACAACCTGCCTCGTCCTACGTCTCCACCTTCCTGGGACGGCGGCGCGAGGCAGAGCCATCCGTCAGCGGGTACGCGGTCGTAAAATCAATGTGGTAATGTTACAGGCTCCGTTGTCGTATATATGTATCGGTGGAGCTACAGAATTTAAAGCAAAGGTGCCCTTGCTCTCAACAACCAATCATCCTAATGCATAAGCCAGCTGAATGGTCAATTCATTGCTTTGGGCTGTCAATCATGCTGAGGGATAGTGGCACGCCAGGTTAAAGCCAGTCTTTAGCAGAGGCCTTGTAATTAGTTTATACAATAAGCCAGCTTTTTTTTTTGGCATCACTCAATGCGGGGGCAGCTGAGATATTCAAGAGGAAAGGAGGCCTTTTAGAACTTCTATTAGTTTAAGTTTGTATTTATTGTTTATTTAATACTGCCTGATTTAGTTATGGTTGCTTTAAAAAACACTTTGTTTCTGTTTGCATTTGCATTGGACAGTCAAATAATCTATTATGGATTATTGCACATAGTGACAAGTGACCAATATGCCAAATGAATAAGTGGATAAAATTACGCAGTACACAACAGCAGCAAAGGCATATGGTATAGGTTTATGGTAATAAACTTTGGAGCTGTGAGCATCTGGCCTGCGGTCAAACCTGCCCAGTGTTCATTACTCACAGTTAACTGTTGTGCATAATTCCCTGCCGGCTTACGACACTTTGTGTATTCATACATTACACCATTCATACATTTATTACTGTCATCACTGACATAGATTTCCATCTTGACGGCCTCGGTTCGCCTTACAGCAGTCGCTTTATGACCAAGCTGTTCCGTAACGAAGGCACTGAAAGCTGGCTCTGTTCATCCTTCATGCTCATCCTCCACGTGTCAGGCATCGCCTTTAAGCATCACGCTCTTCTTCGTATCAAGTACGTACACCATACGTATGTGAATTTACCATTACTCTCGCGTTTCCCTACCTTCACACCTTGCTCTTTTTTTCAAAAGCAGGTGTAAAAGACGTTCTCACATCCTTCTTTTAGATACTAATATTAGCAGCAAAATTGTATTTAAAGTGTTACTGCAGATGGACCAAAGCACATTAACACAGAATACTAATACAGTCAAAAGTACACGGGCATATTTTGAGACGACTATAAACTTCTGAAATGGCTGTGTTTAGCTGCTGTCTGTTTGGCTGTGGTAGAAGACGTCCTCCCCGCGTCCCTCGCATGTCTCCCATTGTCCCTCTTTATCTCTGACTTTGTGCCCCGCTCACACGCCGCACTGGCACTGGCACTAAAGCAGCTTGCCAGTGGTATGGCAGAGCTGGGGACTATTTGACAGCGTTACTGCTGTGATGTATGGCTGTTTTCATCCCAGCTCACGTCCCGAGTGAATAATAACACACCAAATTAGAGTGACTTATATCTATCTCTCTCTGTAACCCTTCACCATCTGGACCCTTGCCAGCGAGTCGTAATGGCCCTCTGTGTGTGTTCTAATACGCCTCTTCTTCTCTGTTCCTTTGCGATACAGTGCAGTATGCTCAGAAGCTGTAGCAGTTATCGTTTTGTTTCTCATTATTATTAGCGGACACCAGAGGGAGCTCTCTACTTCTCACTTTTTGCTTCTCCAGCCGGCACAGGGCGAGACCAGACATTCTAAAGAGCTCGATCCACACTAATCTCCTGCAAAATTAATTTCAAGACATCCTGTAATAAAAGTGGCCTTTTGCCCACACGGAGATGTTCGCAGTCGCTGCTGGAAGCATAAATTAACTCCTAAATGAGTGTCTGATGAAAATAGCCTGGGTGGCTCAGCAAAGTAGGGCCTCAGGAGCAGAGACGCTTCTGCAGCGAAGTGCTGCAAGTAACACTTGGTTTTTATAATTCGTATGGTCAAACAGGTACTGTAGGAGCTGTTTGTTGTTGTTGTTGTTGTGCTCCTTCTATGAATTGGCAATGCCATGGCTTTATTTAGGCTTCCTCTCTCCACAAGCAACAATATAATTGCTCAGTTGTTGTCATATTATTCCTACCATCTCACCATCCATCCATCCATCCATCCATCCAACCATTGATCTATTCAGCTATCCAATCTATCCATCCATCCATTCAATCATTTAGCTTACATCCAATCATGAATCTATCCAAGGATCCAGTCATCCGTTAATCCATCCATCCAATGTACTATCTAATGCCCGTTCATCCATTCATCCGTCCCCGCCTCAAATCCATCACCTACCCAATCATCTATCTAGCCACCTAGTTCATCCACCCACCCAGTTATCGCACATCAGTCATCCATCCATCCATTCTACTATCTAACATCCATCCATCTATCCAATCTACATCTAACACCCTATCCATCCATCCATCCATCCATCCATCCATCCATCCATCCATCCATCCATCCAACTATCTATCCATCCATCCATCCATCCATCCATCCATCCATCCATCCATCCATCCATCCATCAATCTGACCTAAGACGTTGCAAATATCCATATGCTAACAAACATTACCATGCTGTGTTGGTCTCAAAAGCTTTAGCGCATGCGGTAAAGAAGCTCTAAAAGAAACGTGAAGTGATGTGTGTAGTGAAGCCGGAGGATATTTCCATCTGGAACCCCAGAGACATGCAGATGAGGCGTGACAATGCTGACAGCTTGGATGTCACGCAAGCACATTTATCACATAAGACATAATTGCTTCTCTGATAAAGATAGGTTTCAGTTTCTTATACTTCACGTACGTAATTGTACACTACAGCTCTGGAGAGCAGGACTGTATGTGAGTGTGAGAGGCTGGAAGCAGACCTATTTCAGTGCTGTAAGCAGGTGAGAAATCCACAGGATGATAAAGGTGGAAGTTTGCATTTGGGAACATTGTTCTCCCCACTTGAACGCCTCTTTGGGAGTCAGCGGCGATGAATGGGTTCCACTGGGAACCAGCAGCTGTGAACAAACACGTAAAAGCTTAGGATGTGGCTAGGGAACACTTATTGCTAAAACTGCCCCACAAGCTGCAAGTCCAGCTGCACACACCTGTAACAGAATCGCACCAGACCAGCAGTAATTACACAGCATTTTTTTGTCTTGGTATGGGACTTTTTAAGGAACTCACCGCAGCCTCAGAGAGGTATTTAGCAATCATTGTTCACCCTCGTTTTGACTGTACACATCTAGATTAAGTGAGTGTGAATGTATATAACACAGGATTTGTTTTATCTAGAGATGGGAACACTGATTGCATCATTTAGCGAATTTACTTAATGACAAAAATGTCACCAATATTTTGTTGTCGTACACTAGTGCTACTCCCCGTTGAGTTTGGAGTTACCTGTTATCATCATCGGGTGCCATGGGTCGTCCACACCCCTGTGCGCGAGTCACATCCAGGTCAGAAGACAGAAGACATGATAACAAGTAACTCCAGACTCAACGGGAAAAAGCACTAGCGTACGATAACAAAATACTGGTGAAATGAACAAGTTTCACGGAAGATAATGTGTTCTTAGAGGCTGCGTTTCAGTGTCCCAGTCATTCCAACTATATGGATATACGCAGATCTAAATATCGCCCAATTGACCACAAATGACATGCAAGTTATATGGGTGAGTAAACAACCGTATTTTATGCCAGAAATAAGGCCCATGTTGTAAAAAACAATAGTTCCCCTTTAAGTCATTTCATGTTTTCATAATAAAACAGGTACTCTGAAGGGTATTTTTAGAGTCACACTGGATTAGGGGAGGCATCATGTTTTTTTAGGTTGTCCATGCCTTTCTTGTAAACGTGGAATTACTCACTGATGAACCAATTAGAAGTTGCTAACAAAAGCTCAAAGGCCTAGGCCACTGTGACCTCAGTGAAAAAACATTTTTGGCCTTAACTTAAAATTTCCTTCAAAGCCTTCACTGTGGATGGTAGTTTACAAAAGTAAACTGCAAAATAACTAGTTGGCAGAAGCTATGTTAATATAGTAAATCGCATAATTATCAGTAATTTTGTCAAATGTTTGTTTTCTATTTAAGGATATTTTAAAAACAACTGTAATTCTAAACATAGCATACAGGTGTATGGAACATGAGATTTGAATCACCTGTTGTGCAAAAGTAGTTTTGCATGCATACCTAGTTAAACCTCTCTCCTGGTACCAATGAAGTACTGAGGTTTACTGCTTAAACTGCGCCTGAAACCTCGTCCTGGACTACATTATTTCTTCCACTGTTTGTGCTTTCCAGAGCTCCGGCATGTGTGAACACTCACTGCTGACAGGGTTGGTGCATTGCTGCTGAGCTGTGGTGGATGCTGCTCTAAAGGCTGAGGTCTGGCTGGGGATCGCCTGAGTGACTTAGGCAGAAGCGTTGCCCCGGCAACAGCACATCCCGGCTCTGCTTGGTTAAAAAAGGCCTTTCAAAGGGGACACCGGCTCCACAACACAAACAGCTCTGCTGCTAGCGCCGTCCCCCGTGCAGACTACGCTACTGAACTCTCTCGTTGCTGTGATAAACACCAGCACAGACTGACTGCAGGTATGTTCAGACCACGAACACATTGTGTTTCAGGCCTTTAGCATTCGTTCAAATTAGAAGAAGCATTTGTTTACCCAAAATACTTCTCTTCTTCTTCTTCTTCTTCTTCTATATAACCACAATATCAGCCATTGCAGTCGGTTTGGAACTCCAATGGAACTATAATTCTTACATTTTCTATTGTTTGCCTTCGGAAAGCTCGTACAATAGATCACCATGTGCGTCTGAGTGCAGCTATTTTGCTTTTGTCTGTGCCAATAAAAGGCGCCGAATGACACTGACATACTGTACACTCGCAAGCCTCACACCCTCTCCATTCACGTCAGCAGTACAAAGAATGCTCTCCGAAGCTGCTGTCACACTACAAGCCCCATCAATGAGAAGCCGCTCGATGCGAAGAAAGGACGGCGGTGTGTTTTTGCGCGTGAATTACAATCTCTCCCAGGTGTTTGGCCCGAAGAAAACGGGTGAATGTGAACATACTGTACATACTGTAGCTCATCCTGAAATTCTCACTCACTGCCTCCATCCAGTCATGCCCCACCTGTAGTATTCAGAGTTCAGCAGTGTCAGCCACAGGCAACCAGCCCTATAATGGAAATCATGTACTTTGGTTTCCTGTTTTCTGCTGTGTAAATGCTCGTAAAACTAAATGGAAATCTCTGACAGAACCCTTCCAACCATCTTCTTCTGACATATCTTTCCATAAATGTGGTCACCGTCCCTCCATCACCCTTTAATGGCTACAATTAAAAGTCTTGCCCTTCAACAGCGCTCTCGGGGAGTAGTGGTGGGGTGAATAAAGCTAATGTGTTTCCCTTGGCAGGTGGTTCGCACTGCAGTAAACACTGGCGCGCATCGGTGTGTGCGTAGGCGTGTGCTTCCTTACGTTCTTGGTAGGTTGTGAAAAGGATGCGGAAGCGGCTTTTGCGGCTGGCCTCGTCCGCCCACATGCGGATGACTCCCAGCGTGGACACCAGCATGATGTCGTTGGCCACTGTGGAGCAGAACTTGCTTTTCAAGTCTTCCACCGAGCTGAGATGAGACAGGACGAGATAAGAAATCACCACAAGATGAGAGCACTCATTGCAGGCATTTCAATAATCCACATTGTCGTCGTTGCTTTTTAATCATCGCCATGTGATCACAGCTGAATATTCTGGATATCTCACGATGACAAACTAGCTCATCCAAGTGTAGATAATGATTTGCTCATATCCTATCTAAACATATTGAATGTATTCTTTTTTTAATCAGGATTTTAATATCTCATTATCTTCAGATGATATTAGCAGATTTAGAAATGACAAGTGTGCAGGAAGCGAGTGCCTTGCTGAGAGTTGGCTAAGAAAAATCAATGCCACTCTAATGTCAGTCCTTAAAATGTGAAGCTACAGCTGGCAGCTGGTTCTTAGTAGACTGGAAACTGGTGGGGAAGAGAAAGATAATAAGTGACTAAATCCACCTACTAAACATGGTGCGTTTGGTTCGTATAAAACGCTAAGTTGTGGTGTTATTTGGGTTAGATTCCTTCTTGACTGGTTGTATGCTGCCTTCAAATGGGGCTGTATTTTCCCTGTTCATGAGATATGGGTCCCCCACTTCACATCTTTGAAGTTCTGATGTGTTTGCTAAGGTTTTTAGAAATGCCAGAGGCGGGCTTTAAGCTAATTTAATTTCATAATTTGTGAATATGCTGAATTTCCCAACAGCCTCATCCTTTACATTTTCTTCATTAAGTAACCAAGTAGTTAGCAAGCTAAACTGTTAGCCTCTGTGGCTTTTAGATGGCAAGCTGTGGTGTTCTCAACGCTTCTGGGTGACGTTACCATTAGAACGTCAAGAACTTTTTGAACAAGACTTCCCAGAGCTCACGAGTTCTGTCAAACGTTTGAACGAAGCAGTCATTTACAGTCTTTAGACTAACTTAAACTCATCTACATTAACTCTAGAGACATGAGAGTGCTACCAATTTTTCCATCCAACTTTCATCAAGAAAGTGTTTCCTAAAAGGTTTTCCTTTAGCAAATTTAATTGTGTTTGAATCTAAAGATGACAGTGATATTTCTTCTTCTTATTCCCAACAGTCCCAAGTAAAGTCTGATCTCATAATCATTTGCAATGCAGAGTAGATCACTGTTAAGATTAATCGGACATGAACAGACACATCCAAAGTCAAGAAACACGTATTTCTTGTAAAGAATCAATAAATAACGGAAGATAAAAGTCCTAAAAGTCGTACCTGCCGCCATCGTACACTGCCACAAAGTTGCGCTTGCATTCGTTGGAATTTGCCATCTCGTAGTCGAGGAAACGCAGGTAGATCTGTCCGATGCAGAGAGGCAAGAGAGCGGGAGAAAGTCAAAGAGATCGAGTGAGGAGAATTAAAGGGCGCTTTAACATCTGTGCATGACACAGGAAAGAAATGAAGAAGAGAGAGAGAGCAGTGAGAGAAAACACTTCACGATACACTGGCTATTACAGCCAATGTATCTACTCATCATCCAAGCGGCGGATACAGCAGCCCAGTCCTGAAAAAGACTGCAGCTTGGGCAAAGTCGATATGAATTAAGTGAGGACTCAAATACAGAGTCTATTAGTGTCAGACTCATTATCCATATCTGTTGAGATAATGCATTACAACACACCTACAACCTTTAAGGAGACCTTGGACATTTTGTTACCAGATTTAAGTAAAGTCACAGTAAAACTTTTAGACTGATGGACTCATATTCAGTATATACTCCACGTCTAACTAATTATCGAGCAAACCATGTCAGATGCAGTACTTCATTATCCTAACAATCCAACCTTGTGATCCACCTTGACTCTTCACAGCAGTTACTCTATACTTCCCCAACTGCTGCATCATCACCTGTCACTCATTCATCAGGCCTGAGATTGCCCAATCACAGCTATGGTTCTGGTCGGCTGCTCATGGCACTCGCCATCATTACAGTTAATGAGCGGGGCCGCTCCCGAACTGTGACAGGCAAGTGTGATGCTTTAAATGCCCAAAGACGAAAGCTGCAGCTGGAGCGGGATAATGGGCCTTGCAATGTCAACTCGCCTTCGACAACATGACAAGAGAAATAGATCGGAGGAGGAAAACAAGCTAGCCAGCGCCCCTGAGGTCTCGTATTGGCGTCAATAATCTTCCGTCTAATAAAAACTGTCTCATTCAGATACATTGTTGGCTATATTGGCTTTGTCATAGCAAGAGGGTCTGTTCTTGTCTGCCATGCTCTGAAATTGGAATGAAGTACTGTTCAGTTTCAAGTTTTACAATGAAAATGTTAATATAGGGAATATGTGAGTCTCCTAAAATGTATTTGTCCAAAGAAAGAGTATGGACTAGTGTTATTCTGGTGTCTAATTGCTGGAGGTGGAGCTGGAAGGGTGCAGTTGTGGTCTTGTCAGTTTTATGTAGATTTCCCATATAATAATGCTATTGATGGTGCCTGGTCTGGTCTAGGTGGGTGCTACATGTCTAAGTAACATCCACATGAATGCCAGGTCCAAAAGTTTCCCAGCAGAACATTGGATTGTCACAAGATGGTCAATGTTATTTACTTCTTCTGTCAGGAGTTGTAATGATATGGCTGATTGGTGTATAGACTGCAAAAAAGGCCAAAAGCAGTTCTCCGGAAAACCTAGGCTTAAGAAGAAACAGTCAGAAATCACTTTCACTAAGAACAAAGTAGCAGTTATGGGTGCATGATGGCTTCATTCCACGTGACAGATTGCCAGAGGTGTCACATTTAATGTGGCACTGCTAAGGTTATAGTCAAGGTTAAGGTCACGGTTAGGCGCTCTCAGCCAAATTAGTCTCCATTTGTTTTAGAGTTCAAGAGGCAAATAATTGGAAAAAGTACCAATCAGCATGTTAATTAGGACACTTGGCTCCGTCGCTCTATCGTCAGCAGGCGGCGGGCAGATTGGACATGAGGCTTTCCACCCGCAGCACAAGGAATGCACTGAACGCAGCACATCTAGAACCATGAAAAGGTGTCTCAGGCAAGAGAGACGAATGCAAAGCCAATGCATTGTGGATAAAATTATTTTTGCTTAGACTTCATCTGGTGCTGATGGCTTATGAAAGCAATGAAATTACAGTCGAGCCTCGACCATCAGTTTCGAGATGTTGGCGTGATGCTGGTGATGTTGAGGACTCGACCTTTGCTATGCATACATACAGAGACATACAGTGACTCTGTCCTATGAACAGAAGCAATTGTTCTCAAGGAGCAGTAACAGTTTACTAATGCTACATTTTCTGCTTACTTTTTATGGTACATATTTTTTTTTATCTTAAGATTAATCAAATTTAAGCAGTTTTACAGAACTACAAGACAACGTATTGCCTTTTCCCAGAAACTGATTCCTACCAAGTAATATCTGATCTGTCTGTGAAGGTTCTCAGTCATCCAGACCATGGTATATCCAAAAAAGGTTCAACCTTTTTTAGATAATATCTGATCTGATCTGGAAACTGATATGCAGATCCAGTCCAGAAATGCACACACCAAATGTCAGATAGACGCTAACTATTCCAAAGTGACGACGGAATCAAAACGACTCTAACATCTTTTCAGCAGGGAAATTTGGTGCATGGTGCCATGACTCATCAGGAGAGGCACCCTTTAGTTAATGTCTTAATTCGTCTTGTACTGAAAAAGTAAGGGCAGCCTCACAATCCTCAGGTGTACTTAGTGCTTGTTTGCAAATGTAAGCATGCTGATAAGCAAAACAACAAAAAGAAGCATTTTATTCACTTGGCATCGGCATGCAGTTGTTTTTTGAGCATTTTGAGCATGTTAGCCTACTAACTTTATAATTTAGACGTAGACTGATGATCCACAAGGGAAAATGCTTGGTCACAGTAGCTCAGTTGCACAAAAAGAAAAATAGGTATAATAAAATAAAACAATGAAATAGCATAAGCAAAGACATCTATTTGATGCAACAGAACCTTTATCCTAAAAGATAACAGTCTCGTGGCGATTCTTTTTATTAAATGAAACGGCGTTCGGTGTCTTTGGCATCGCCGGCTGCAGTCTGTCATTCCCATTTCACCGGTGAGCATCCTGCGGAGTTTGAACACGGAAAAATAACAACTCTCCTTTGTCTGTCTTTGATCAGCTGTTCCATACGCACAATCATCGCCTCACAGACGCGGTTACCGTTAGCACCAACTGCAAGGTGAGCACGACAGCCTCATTATGTGACAAATATGGAGGAATACGGAACTAACGGACGCACAAATAAAAGCCTCTGATGTTGTTTTTTTTTTGTTTTGTTTAGGTTGACCAATGATGAAGAAAAAGCTGTGCGCGCAGGCGGCGTCACGAAGCCAAATGACGGCAATGGATCAGATAGATAAAATCACCAATTTGTAAGGTGAGAAATTGGCTCCGGCGGGAAGACGGGCTGCCTCTTCATTGACTGCAGCGCCCAATAATGACGCAGAATCCATCACTGACTGGGGAAGAATATGTCCTCTCCGTTGCTAAAAAGGCGCCCGTAACGGTGCACGCTGCTCATTACGGTCCGAATGAATGTCCACACTTTGGCCATTATCTGTACGAAAAGATGCAGAAGGTGTCAGACAGCGCCGGCAGGTGTGGTGGAAAAATCCAGACTGAGTAAAACAGTCAGGATAACACGGCAACTGATGAGGCAACTAAAAATACTCCTCTCACACAACTACCGGCTGCCAGCTGAATTTGGACACCTGTCTAAACAGAAGTGCGGAGAAGAAGAAATGTCACAAGAAGCACTTCAGAGTTTTCTAAATCTATCGCACAATACTTTTTAATTGATTATTTTTCCCTCCAAAGAAACTAACCAGTCTGTTCTAATGTTGCACACACATCTTTGAAAGTTGTTTTTTTTTATACTTCAGTCACCAGTTACCATAGCTAATGAATTTACCTAGAAATCTATTTAAAGGAAATTAAAAATGACACGTGGCGGAGTAAAGTAATAACATCATGGCATTAAAACTGGTGCAGTGCTGTCACTTCTGGCAACAACACATGGTCATTACTGCTTGCTTGCTTGCAGGTACGTCTCTCAGACAGTCTTTCTTTCCCTTAGTCTTCACGCCCTCCCTCTCTTTGCCATCTGCCATCTCGCCCCAAACTCCATCCCCATACATTTAGATCTTCGATAAAATGCATTATTAAGTGTCTCTTTCTCTTATCCCCTCCTTTCTTGTTCTTCCTCCTCCTCTGTACCCACTTCTCCTCCCTTCCCTCTGGAGTGCTCCGGTGCAGTCTAATTAGAGCCTACAGTATAGGATGTCATTAGCTCTCTGCCGTTTCTGGCACACTGGGTACAGTGCAGTACTGTATCAGCACTGGGAAATGAACGCTCTGCCCTGCGCACGCGGATGCAACATCATGCGCGCTCATACGCCGCGATGCGACTGGCGGCGTCCTCTGCAGTAGCATGTGAGCATGCATGTGTTTTGAAGTGAGGAGCCAAAGCAGAGAGGGGCACCCGAGGTTTTATATATTTCATGGGTAACTGAGAGTGAGGAGTTATGGTGCAGGTGAGAGCTTTGGGACTGTATGCGTGCGAGATAGATTTGTACTAAAAATTTTATTTGCTGCCTTGTCCATCAGCATCTGTCAGACTTTCGGCCCTTGACTTGCCCCGTGAGGCACTTCTGTGGAGCAAAATATGTCATTTCACTCAAGTAAAATACATATACTGCCAGGCTTCCTTGCCCTGCTGCATGCACATGCCCATCCTTGCACACATGGACGCGTGCATGAGATGCACTTCGCTGTAGACTTATAGTCCTCTTTGGTTCTGCGCCTACAAAATACTCTCTCAGGCACTCCACTTAGAAGGACTAAGAAATCGATGCAACATTTTTTGAATCGACCACAAGATTTAACAAGGGCCAGGGTCTCTCTCAATACATGTTTCAAAGTAACACTTATTATGTGGCTCCACGCGAGGGCTGACAATTAGAAAAGACTCTGTATGTGGATGGCGCAGTCTTATTAGTTCCCTTGGCCTTGGGTTTCAAAGCAGCTGAATCTGAAGGTCATTTCTGAAGGGAAACGAGGGCATTAGCAGGAAATATGCTACCCGAAGAATATGGCAGATAAGAACAACCGCCGTGGCCATGAATCACAGTCACAGCAGTGTTATCACCGAGTCATATCATAAGCTGGTGTGTGTGTGTACAGTACAAAAGGCTGCACTTCAGTATGAAAAACCTGAAATACTATGAACCTAATCAGAGTTTTCATCTGATATGGAACTCAGCTTAATAGCTTCCATAATGTGTACTGTATAAATTTGAAACAACCTCTGTGGTGGCCAAAAAAAGATGAACAACATCATGCGACTAAAGAAAGAACTGAGTGAGTGAAACAAATTACAGCAGTTCTAATCTGGCACTGCAGCTATCTTAATTCTTGGAGTAACAGGAACATAATATAACAAAAATAAATGGAGTATGCATTTTTATGTGGACATTTTGTGATAACCTATGGCAGTATTATGATTAAATCAGCTGTAATAAAGGTAAAATGAAATGTATTCACACCAGTCAGCAACTTCAGGGTAAATAAGGGAAAAATTATTCCAGCGCTCAAGTGCCAAAAATGTCCCTAAGCAAAAAAAACAAAAAAAAACAAGCAATTCCTCCAATGGCCACTTGAGGCTGGCTCCAAAGCAAGTCATTCCCTGTATAGACCCTTTCATGGCTTACGTCATCATTGCAGTTAGCTAGGGGCAAAAACCACAGCAGCTACCGTTATCAACATGTCATCTAGCTGTGTTGTAGGAAGCCAGAATCGCAGAAGTGCAGTTAATAGCTCCAAACTGAAATTTTATCACCAGCTGTCACTCAGTGAAAAAGATAGTAGAAACCTTGGTTAAACGTGATAAAATTAGTGGATTTGATCGAGGCAATCATCAAAAATGCTTGTGCGTGCCTTCACAAAATAGCTTCAGTTATTTCCTATTTTGCTAAACATAACGCAACATTTTGCTTTTACATTAGCTATTAGCCTGTGCGGTAGCCTCCAGTTGCTTATGTATTAGCCTATATAACTGTTTAGCAGAGTTAACTGCTAGTCTGTGTTAACTAACGTATTCCTATGGAATGTTTTGCCCCCCCCCCCCCCCCCCCCCCCCAGAAAATCGTCATCATGTTCACTAACACCAAAGGTCAAAATAGAGCAGAAATAAACTTGATTACAGTCTCATCCAACACGAGATTTGACGTCTAGAGCTAATTTCTCCATTCAGGATAGCTGTACAGCAGAGGAATATTTATATAGCTCACGCCTTTCAACTATATCAATACTTAAATGTGTCAATCGTTAAAGGTGTCTTTAAGTGCCTCACAGATCACCTTGACCTCAACCGCTCAACTCTTTGACTCACGATCCACTTTTTTGCCCATTTGTGACTTAGCCAGGAGTTAGGTGGAATCAGGCACAGTCAAGATGGTGTCAGCCACAGCCACCACAATAGGCTTCAGAAATGTTCTTCAGGGAAACTATAGTTTACAGAGGGTATGTGCATGATCATATGCTAAAATGTCAAAACAAATGAAATTTTTTAAAACAAGCTTTACAGGCACTGTAAAGCTATTGTAATATCAAATGAAGCTTTATTTAACCTTAACACTTGGGATTACAGTATTATAAATGTGACCAAACCTTTTAACTTCTTAAAATGCAGACCTCATAATACTTCCTGTCCTTGAAAGAACTGTCCCAGCCATAAAAGTCAAAGTTAAAATGTGATCTTATTCCATTAAATTAAAATGCGCCTAAACGAGGGCCAGCACTATTTGAGCTGTGGATTTACTGTGGTCATGGAGTAACTTTGTATGTGTGTGTAGGATCAAGCCATATAGACTCACACGAGAGGTTGTAGAATTCATAAAATGTGGCCTTTTCCTGCACTCCACGCTCTACCCCCGGGAAACTTTTAATCCTGTAGCATTAATGCGGCACAGGTACTTCTGGTAGATAAGAGAGAACCTCTAGTGTGTACTAGGGCTCGGAGCAAAGGCGTGCATATGCATGTGTGTGTGCGCATGCCTGTATTTGTATATGCATGCACGGCTGCGTACAACTGCTGGCAAAGAAAACAAATCCACGCTGTTCCGGGCCTCAGGGTCAGACTGCATGGCAACACCATTTCATCAGCACTAACGCTGCTGTCTGTCCAGTCCACCCTCACTCCCCCTTCCTTCGCAACCTTCTATCTCTGTCTCTTTCTCCTTCCATCCCTCTATTCCTCTTGGCAACAGCTCGCTGATTAAAAAAATGGACCTGACCCCAAGTAAACCCTCCTGCCTATCTGTCTGACCCTAGCGGGGAAACAAGTCTCCCCTGCAGACACAAACACCCACATTGGGATACTGCTGACAGCTGCAGACAAACCTAGATGCAATATCAAAGCCTCCTGATGCAACCTCAGATCGTGCTGCGTATGTAGTGAAATGCTGAATGGAAACAGCTAATTAATAAGAAAGAAATATCCCAATGGAGGCAGGAATTTCATCCCCATTTTATCATGTGACATTTCCCAATTTGTCTTTCAATGCAGCTCGCAGTCGGATGGGAGCGTGGCTTACGTCACTAACCTTGGAGCGCGGCGGAGCACGGATGTACCATTTGCAATCGACGGCCTCAGCAGCACCAGCCTTCCCGTCTCTGGTGATCTGATGAGACTCAACGATACCCTCCGGACCAACCATGTCATACTGACAGGCTGAAACACACACATAATGCAGAAACACATACAAGCGCACGCATGCACACACACACACGTACACAAGTGTGCAGTTCAGGCAACCAGACATGTGCTCACCAATACAACACACAAACGCACACAGCAATTAGAAAAACGTAAGTGATATAACTGGAGTACACTGGAATACACAGTATAAACATGCTTTAGGCAAACAGAGAGAAAACAAGGGAGACAGAGAGAGAGAGAGAGAGAGAGGAAGAAAGAGAGACTGAAAGAGAGAGAGAGGGAGTGTACCTACAGGGCAGAGGTGGGGGTACTCCCAAGTCTGCAAAGTCTGGATCTGAGGAGAGAACAGAAGAAGGGCAAGGGGGGAAGAGGAAGCATTCATTTTTAATGATATGATAACGAAATCAGACTCTTCATCGAGGCAAAAACAACCAGGTGTTACAACGTACAAAGGGAGCTTCCTGCAAAGATGACAAATCGCTGCCCACGCTCCTAATTATTTTGGCATCCTTAAACACTTCGCAACACTTCCTGCTTCTTAGTCACCCACAAGAAAGCTGTTATTAGTCCAATGCATTGTTGTCAAAGGTCACTAGATCTCCAATGTGAGATCCTTCATTTGAACATTTAATTATGCATGATTGCTGCACTTTTTTTTGGAGACCTCTGTCGTGCATATTCCCCAGAATTCTCCCCATTAATCTCGCGAATCGCAGCCGAGAAGACAGAAGACAATCATCTGCAAATTGCTGGTTAAACCTCCTACCAGACCGTTCGTATTAAAAGACACTCTGAAGCGGCCCTTCTCCAATCAGCACCTCTCGCTCTGATTTCTCTCCACATCCAAACATTAGCGCGTCCACAAGTTAAAAAAACAACAAGCGTGAGAGGCTAAGATTAAAAGCCTATGGTTGACTGTGTGAGGCAATGACTTGAGCTAAGCGCTAACATCGACATGCTAACAGTACGATAACCGTTTACTGACTCCACTGTGAGTCAAGAGGAAGCCGAGCGATGAGCAAGAGCGCTGCAACGACAGGTGGCCGCTAGCGCGCCATCTGTGAAGATCGATACACGCCGATCAGCATGTCGACATGTTAACACGTGCTAATAACAAGACAAACACAAGAAATGGAATGTTTTTTTTTTTTTCTTTGAGCAAATTCTGCTGTTTTTATCTGATGGCTGCACTAGATGAAGAGGCAGAGTGGCGGTTTTTAGAACTCAACATAAGGGGTGCGTGAATTGTCTGTAACAAAGTGAATGGCAATAATATGAAAAGTTTGGGCCAAAGTGGTGGGGCTTGCAAATATGAAACATGAATTCAATATGAGTAATCAAATCCTGTTTTTCTTAGTTTTGTTATTATAAGTTTCTTCTCCAACTGAACACAGAGTCAGTGCAAGTACAGTGCATTCAATGACAACCAAAAAGCAAACTCTTAATTGCTCTAATGGAAAACAAATGAAGTCACCGAGTTCAGCCCTGAATTGCTGGCAATAAAGTAAACTCTTTGGGTTCCATTTAATATTTTAATCAGTCATATCTGCAGCTGTGTCTTACAGTAATTCGGTCTCATTAGGTTTGTATAAAAGTGGCAGATACGTTCTACTAGCTCTGGGAAGCGTAACAGTGAAGTTATACTGATGTGAGTCAGTATTCACTTATAGGGAAGATGTTACTTTCAAGTCTCAGTAAGAATACGGTAGGCCGTAAAAAGAATCCTCCGAGCCCACCACATATATTAAAGTCTTATCTCTGTTTCATTTAGCAGCATCGGGACAAAACAGAGCGGAAGCTTAAGAGAGATAAATGGAAGAGCAAAAACATTAAAAATGTCCTTAAGAAAAGGTTTTCGAAGATGTTCTCAGACCGTCTGGAACCATAAATCTTGTCCTTGACCAAACTTCAACGCACTCGGAACAACAAAGCCGAGCCAAGCAGACGTCTTACAGTTTGTCTGGTAAAGTTTCGGCAGTCAGCCTCGGAAATCTTGAGCAGCTTCTCTGTATAATGTTGCAGTAAATTACATCAACGTATTCAACCACCTCGCCGGGGTGAGCTACCTCCTCCTGCTGGAGCAACATCACAGTGTCTTATCCCTGAAGATTCAGTATCACTCTGCAGATGACTTTACACAAGACAGAAAGTGACTCTTTAACAACCTTGCCGTTCTTTTACGTCACCAGGAGTTTTTGTGTTTTTGCACATCATCAGAGTCTGGAAGGATTTGACAATTATGATGTTCACTATGATGAACTTATTCCATATAGTTCTACCTCACTTTTCAATCCAAGGGTAAGGAAAAAGGGCAGCCGTTCCTAGACATTTTTCTGACCACTACAAAAGCACCACAGTCTTCTTGCAACCATGCCATCACACACAGCGTCGCCTTTGAAGTGAGAAAAACCTCCGCAGCATTAAATACATTCCCATTCCATTTTATTCCAGCCTAGTGACGGAGCAGTTGTGCTTTCAAAGATGTGCTGTTAGCTGTGATCTCCGGGCTGCATTCATTTGAGGACACAGCCTGCAGAAATAGGAAACACACAAAAAAAAAAATGGCTTCACATTAAATCTGATTGTTCCTCGCCAAATCGAGACATGGCTACCGCTGACTGAGCTCAGTGTGGAAAATGAGGTCTGATTGCGCAGCGTGAACACCTTGTCTAAATGTCACCAGTTTTTTTTTTTTCCTTGTCTGTGTGCATGCACTAATTTTTTCTGTCTAGACACGAGTCAGATCTTCAGTGTGCGCACACTGGACACGAGGGCAAGGCACCGAATACCTGGAAACGATGCAGGCCTGGTGACGGAGCAAAAAAGTGAATGAAGCGCTCCGTGTGTTTTTTTTTACGATGACACTCGCTGGATAAAAACTATAATCAAAGAAGAGATTCTTGGCCCGATTTCTGCCGGGTTCTCGAGTGGATTCAGAAGGAGAAAACCTCCCTATGTGTTGACAAGCAGAAGAGCCTGTTGAATACCTGTGACAAATCATAGCAAGGTAGAAGAAAACCCTTTCCCTCTTTGCAGCTTTCAACGCCGCCCGGGACAGTAAAACGTTCATGTGAACACAAAAGCAGTCAGGAGACGTGCTTAGGGTGTACTCAACAGTTTCTCCCGAGGCTTTTACTACACTACCCACCTGATTAATTGTTGCTTTCAACGTAGGCTCAAACGATTCAATCTGTGAAAAGCTGAATGGGGAATACCATGCAGTTTTAAAAGCAGCACCTCTGGCCTTGGACGGCTAATGGTAGTGAACAACACTTTTTCTTCTTCTTCTTTTCCTTTTGGGGAAAGCAATGCCTTGCTTGTTCAGCTCAAACAAATCCACCCACTCTGTCACTTAGCATCTGGAGAGCTGGCGAGAGGAATTGTGTGTTTACCGCATTATACTACCAACACAATAAAAAAACTTTTTTTCTTTTGAAAGCAAAAACACGGGCATTTACTCTAGTTCTTTGATCAAAGCCATGTATTTTTTTTAGACATATGCATCTTCTTAGTAAGAAAACACACAAGCCTTTACTGTTATAACCACTCAAGCCCATTTAAATACTTTTAATACTCTACTTATTTTATGAAGTAATTAATACATTTTTGGTTTCAAAATGCCAGAAATTAAAAATTCCAATTCTAATTCAGTCATGCTAAAACTCTTACTATATGAAATTAACTATTAAATAAAATCAAGGAGGGCATCATTTTGCATTTTGGATCTATTCAGTGCTTCACCCTATGGGTAGATGAAGTATGGGAACACATGCCACTCAGGAGACCTTACCCCACCACGAGGGATATGATTCCAGCCAGTGTGTGAAGGGACACTAGCTGTGATGTTATGTTTTCTCAAACACGTCAGTCAGTTTTGTAGCAAGTGTCTGCTAATGTCAGCATGCTAACCAGTTACTGCAGGCCCGTCACATACTTTGATACCACTTTATAACACACGCTGGGACAGTGATGAGTATCAAGACGGATGACGAAACAGCCAAAGTGAAGCCAAAGCAAGTAGAAAGCAAGTAGAGCTCCCCCTGTTGAGGGGAGGCTGCAGTGTAGGTCATAAGCTCCACCCCCCTCCATTTTAGTTTTAGTTTGATGCTGTAGAAACAGGATATGACATCATGACGACTACAAGTTGTCATACCAACCACCCTTGGATCGCACTGTGAAACTCGAAAGGTGCCACATCCCCAGGAAACTATCATCAGTTTGACCAACGCAAGGGAGTACGGACATGTTGTCCATATTTAGATACAGTCTATGCCTCAAACCAACATGAGACAAAGAAGAATTGCTGCCCGGGGAGCAGATTTTTCTTTCATGCACTATTTGACCTCTTTTCTGTCATGTTGGAGTACAGTAAGAAAATGAATAAAACCGTGAACACAATGATGGCCGAAGCTCTTGTCAAGCAACTTTTAAAGAGCAGGTAGCCGAGAGAGCTGGAGAGTTAGAGGATCTTTATTTTTAGCCTAACACTGACCCCCATCCTCTCTGTCGCACCTCCACTTCCTTGCACACTGCTTATGTCCTTTCCCCAGCAACAAGCAACAATAAGCAATGGCCAGGCACGAGCCAACAGCAAGTGAAATGTGCATATTTTATCCAGGAGATCATAATGCAGGTTTGCTGTTGGATAATTTCTATGCTGTAGAAGTGTCTGGTAATGGTGGATACAAACACGGGAACACCCAGCGTCAATAAAATGAAAGAAAGTCAAGCTAAGTAGCAAAAACAGCACATTTTTTTGCACTTTTGACGCCAATTAGCCTGGTTCTGACCAAAGGTATCACACCACCACTGCACTAATTCACTAATTAACATAATTAACATTTTAAATAATGTGTGTATACAAGCCAGGTCAAATCCAAATCAAATTAGCTTTATATGCTATGTATGTATGTACACATAAAAGTAAATGGTTCTCTGCATTTAACCCATCCAAGTGAGCAGATTTGAAAGACTGGGCAGCCATGCACAAGGCACCCAGGGTGCAGTCTGAGGAGTTTGAGGCGCTTACTCAAGGCACCGCAGCCATGGACATAGTCCCAAAGCTGCTCCTCTAATCACTATAGGTACAACAGGGGGGTTTACAGTGAGGTTGTGTGCTGGACTATTTTTTATTTATTTATTATTTTCTGGGTGCAGTGATATTTTGGAGTCACTGTCGGTTACCTGGCAACCTCACTGTGATAACCTCAAATGAAGCTTGATATTTAACAGACAGATATGAGAGCAGTACTGACCTTCCCCTAGAAAAGCCATCAAGAAAGCTAATCAGCGCATTTCCTAGAATGTCAAGCTATTCCTTTAAGCATGTGAGTCTGTACGACTTACAGGGAAGCGGACAGGTATGAGGGATGAGAAAATCAAAGTGGAAGACAGTTAATGAAACAGTGACCTTCAGGTCATGTATGCTGGTTGCGCCAGAGATTTATTAGTGGGCTTTGGTTTCACTTACCCTACCACGATCACAAGGCCAAGCAACCTAAGAGGAAGACGTGCACGCGGGTAGGTGTATGGACACACGAGCACACTCATGCACATCTCGTGCACCTTTGATAACGGCAACAAAGGTATTACAGAGAGGCTGCTCTGATTGTAAAGTCTGTTGTGCGACCCTTGACCTTTTTAGACTGTGGCTCCTGAATTTAAATCAGGTGGGTTCCATCCCTCCCACCATTCATCATCTCCTCTCCTTGTCTGTCCTCCTTGATTAATCGATTCAATCAATTACATGGATTGGTAAAATGATGGATGAATAACATTAAGTATGTGTACTCTTTCCACAGCTGATTATTTAACCTCGGTACCTTTGGAAGACGCGACTTCTCTGCTGACAGTGTACTCACTGCAGAACCTCTATAGTGCTTTCTGCACTCACCCACATAAATGTCTCTACACGAGCTGAATTCAGAGCACATCCGCTCATGTCCACGCCCTCTCCTCTCTTCATAAAGCTCGAATAAGAATGTAATCTTCAGGGGCTTACTGTATCTACCCTTTGCAACGCAGAAAACGCTCATGTTAGAGTCTGGGACACAGACTTTAAGTTGCCCTACATGCGCAGTTCATGCACATATTGACCTACTTCAAGAGCAAAACGCCTTGAACAAGTAATCCTGACTATACTATGTAAGTGCAGAATAGGCATAAAAGCATATGCAAAAAAAAAGAAAAATAGTAAAAGCACTTAATTATACAGAAGCTATTTGGACAATTGCACATTTCTTGCTGCTCAGCACATTAAATGTTACATAAAATAATGGCTATTGTATTTCAGTGTCATATCTCAGTTCAGTTTATGTAAATGATTAAAATCTGTTAGTGATATACAGCCCTTTTAACACATAATGTTCATTTGGTAATTGGACACTAGGCTAGTATAAGCAAAAGGTAGTAGTTGGGACTTGGGCAGAACTATAACACTAAAATACATGTCCAAAATTAAACAAAATTAAATAAAATTAAAATTCAAGGATGTTTTTTGTGATTTTAAGGTAGTTAATATAATGCTGATGCATACTGAAGTGTCCATTTTTTGGACACTTCAGTATTTCATTTAAATGTTTGGATTTCTTTTGGATAATTTTTAGTCAAACTTAGTTTAAGTTAGCTATTTTTACACTATAGAAACAGGATAATGACTACAAGTTGCCATGCTAACCACTCTAGCTGCCATGCCAACTACAACAGGGACCATGAGAGTAGGAAATAAATGAATACATAGATAAATAAAGACAGTGTATAATCTAAAATTTCTTTGTCAGTGGTGGAGGTAAGTGAAAACGTGAGTGAGTCTGGCAGAAGTGTAGGCGAGTCTTTGATAAGGTGGTTCCACATGGCTCCACTCTTGGACCGTATTGCAGAGACTGTGGCTCCAAACTCACAAGATGGCGCCATGCGCCAGCATCCCCAAGGAAACAGGTCAGTTTGGCCAATGCAATGAAGTGGAGATGCATTGCATATTTATATACAGTCTATGGTTTAAAAAGGCTGTGAACATAAGTAAAGCTGTGGCATAGAAATCGTTTGCATGATGGGGAAAAAAAACCCTTTTTGACAGAAGGTCAAGAATGCTCTTCATGAACAGCTAAATCCAATCAACTGAACGCTTCATGAGCATTCACCACAAGCTGTGAACCGTTGACAAAGTCCAAAACAGTAAGCTGTAGTTTTTAAAAACTTGCAAAAAGTAACATCAGGAGTGTGGAACAAAGAGAACAAAAAGTGGGAAAGAAAAAAGGAACAGATCATGGGCTAGAGCTTTCTTCCCCTACTAATCTTATTCTGTAATATCTTGGACATGCCACAACCCTTGAACCTATGGGCTAGTAAGAGTAATTGATTACACCACCATAATCACAACAAATCACAAACAGTATTGAATGACGAGTAGGTTCAGATTATCCCTGTTTTTGCTGTGTGGCAAATGTATTTTATCATATATGTTGTTTGGGCATGCAGAATTGAAACTGAGCTCTGCAGAGATATACATTTCTAATAACATTAACATCCCACAAGTAATGTGTTGCTGTTCACAACACAGGCACACGACATATTTTATTAATGAGACACAATAAATCTCATTTGGAACCAAACACTAGGCCCCATTTCTACATATTCCCTCCAGTGCTAGCTGCTGTGCCCAATGCATGTAAAACAGCATGTGAATGTATCATGTTGGGCCATTAGCTCAGGAGCTAAACATGCCGGGTCCAGACTCATGCAGACGAGCAGCCCACCCGCAAACACTCAATCTCCCAGTGGCCACGTTTCCTCTCAGCTGCTTGGCAGTGACATTTAAATAAGCATCTGATTAATAATCTCTGCTAAAGTGGTGGATCACGTTAATGAATGGCTGCCATTAATCACACCAGGCACAGCTGTGGATGGAGTTTGTGAGATGGAGAGAAGAAGAGGAGAGACTTTCAGCGGTTTGATCATTACCAGCCTTTGCAGTGACAACTAAAGAACTGTTCTGTCACACACTGCTGCCGTTAAAAGTGCACTTTTCATTCGCTTTAACCGGCATCCAGCTCCCAGACCAAACATACATGGTATATGCTGTTTGCAGAGTTGTTTTCCCTGTGCAAACCTTTAGATATAACAGTGCAGCACAGATCAGTCACACAGCTAACACACTCGACAGAGCCTTGTTGACTGTACGGATGACAGACGACTATACAGGACAGTGGCTGTGAAAAGAGGAGGCCACAGGATCTGCCGGGGACTGATAGGATTCACCACACCCTGTGTGTCATGGCCACTGAGCTGGGTCCGTGCCCCGAACAGCGATTAGCACCGTTGTGAACCACAATGCCGCGCCACGAGCGCCACCAGCTACACACCAGTGATCATGTTAAAGGCTGTACTGAGCTAGGCTGCAGAAGAAAAGAGAATTGTGACTTATGCTTAGGCTGCACAAACTGATACAATTACAATATTTCTGTTTTTTATGCCAGGGAGCTCAGTTATCACACGGGCAGCCAGCCCTTGACCTTTCCATGTAAAATGTACTCTGTGGGATGTGCTTGAAACTGACTGGGAATATTCTCCTGAGGATAAAGCTACTGAGTAATCTCCACCTGTACCCTCAGCCATTAATGGTTCAAGTGCCCTTGAGCACAGCACTTAACCCCAGTGTGTTTCCAATGGAGGTGTTCAGGATCCAGAAATATCCCCTAAAAAAAAAAAAAAAAAACTGAGATCCTCTGGCGTCGCTTCGAGGACGGACTGTTACAGTATTCTCAGAGGCGTATGGATTACAAGAACAGTGTGATCTCTGCCCTTGTGTGTGAACTCATGATTCACACGATACATTATTGATCTCCATATGGAGGGCAGCTATAGAAGAGCAGATGGGGATACAGTGTCTTGCTCAAGGAGACCTGAGCAGGGCAAACGTGTCTGTTGGGGTCATCCAGTCCCTGTCTGTCTTCTGTATATATGTATATATATGTTTGTTTGTTTTTTTCCTAATAATTTTGTTGCCCTGGATAGAGATCATACCTCTAAACTGAATACTGTAACATCCACTGATGTGCTGTAATATGTTTAGTTGCGTGCTTTGTTCATTTACATCTCTAATTAGATTTGACTTGCTAAAATGCGACTATTTTCTCCAGATAATTAAGCACATCGTCACTGAAGGAGAAAACCTCCTATCTGTTAATTAATCTCCTTATTTGTCCGTTCATCCGTCTCCCTGTCCCCACATCCATTGATATTTTGTTCCTGTAACACAACTCCTACGAAGACTTTGTTGCGCGCTGCAGTTATCTACGCTCTTCCGGTGTATGTGCCACACTGAATAAAAGTGCCCATCAAGATGTTTGCTTTGAGAGGACAGCGGGGAATTTGGCGGCAGAACTCCATTTAGGGCCGTATACTCCACGCATGTGTGCGTGTTTTCTCAAGCTCTTCCACTGATCCAGCTTCTAACTGCTCTCCTCCTTCTCTCCTCCTTCCTTCCTTCCTCCCACAATGCCCCAGGGGAAAAAATGACAAATCTGATAATGAAACGACGCTACTCCAGCACCTTCTGAACAATGCCACCCCCTCTCCCCCTCATGTGTGAATAGGTGTTTGAGTGTGCGTTGCTAAGCGCTGACATGCAGCCGTGATTGGTATACTGGGTTGTTTAACAGTGCAGCATCTTTTATAGAACAATCTGTGCAAAGATCAAAGCAGTGGATGGACTTGATCGCCGAGACGGCTTTAATCTCTGCACCTGCTCAACACCATGTCCTCCAAATTATGTTACATATATCATTGATGCATGGAGATGCATCTAAGTTACTTCACTAATTTATCATAGACTTAGGTGTGTCATGCTAGTGACACCGGTGCCAGTTTATTTCAGCTGATGTTGTGCGGATTCCTTCGGAGCCTTTGGGCTTGCATGCAGCCTTTTTCACTTATGCAGTAGCACTGGCCAAGAACTGTCAAAAGACTTTTGCTGTGTGCGTTTGATCCCCTGCTTCACTGCAAAAACACCCTCCCTTCAAAAACAAACGGAGCGACTTTCGCTTTCCCTTGATGTCCATTGATCCATTGGTGGGTAGCCTTGGGAAAGGTTCTAAAATGGACGAGTGTAGTAAAACACTAGCATATGAAGGCAGCACACCAAAGCACGCTGGTGAACTTTGTTAAAGAGAAACACGGTCCGACAACAACTAATACACCAGCTGATTCTGCACCGTTTTACAGACAACCTTCTTCAGGACTTCTTCAACTATTTCTACTCAACTACTTTGCATTGGCAAATACATTTTGTAATTGGAGCTGGGTTACATTTTATGTTTTAATTTTAGGAAAGCTTTTTAAGTTGTGAATTTGTTAAGTCAAAAAAAAATTGATGAGACGTTTGTGATAATTCATTATTTGATTGTATTGCCAAAATATCCAATTGTACATCTATCTAAAAGCCTGATCGTTCACTAAAATGAAAAGGTGAAACACTCTTTTTAAATGACATTCACATATAATTCTGGTTACTTTTAGAAATACAGTAAATCTTTGCTACCATGGGTGTAATGTTTGTGCGGCCATATCTGATCATGAGCAAATCTTGTGTGAATGATTGTGCAGGTTTATCGGTGCATATTTCGTTTTTTAGTGATAGTGATTGTGTGTGTGTGTGTAAAATTGCGCGCATGCTGTTGATGGCTCAGGCGGGAACCCGTTCTTGATGGAGCAGTTAGTTGTCCCTAGGCATCACAGGTGCTTCTATCTAAGTGACGCCCCAATGACAGACACATTCCATCCAGGTTCCATTTGGGCAGCCATGCAATAAATCAACACAACATCACCACTCTGCCACTCATTACTGCACACAGAGTGTCTGAGAGGCAGAGAGAGAGAGCGCGCGTGAGAGAGAGAGAGAGATGCGGTGACAGAAAGGGACGGAGCGAGGCTAGTTCTGCTGATCTGCACACAATGCCCCCCGAAGAAAGGTAATTTAAGAGTGTGATTGCTTTCTTGAGATAGTGTTTCATTTCACTGTCATGGAATTATGAGCGGTACCAGACTCCTGTTTCAATTTTCACTGCCGCTCTGCATCTGTTCCAGGGGGCCCAGGGGGGGATCAATGGCTCACAGACTTTTCTGTGCCAACTACAGGCTACAGTTTGACCCAGTGGGGTGATAAACTGCAGGCAAACACAATTTAGTTAGTAGCCAATACAAACACGTGCTGATTTCAGGGAGGAATGCTGAACAAATGGTTTTCCATGTTAGCGCAGTATCAGTTAAGGTAACATGATTTAAGCTAGGAAATAATTTCAAGGTAAAACTGTCTGCATTATAAGCCTTTAAATAAGCCCTAACTCAGTTAGCGGTGTAAAATGTATGGAGAATAAGAGGAACCCAAAAGAGAGGGAGTGAAGATTTGTATCTAATAATACAGAGAGAGAGACTAAGATTTTGTCTTCAGGATCCACCTTTCTTCCATTACTAAAGTGATGGACAAATAGTTGAAAAGCACCATAATAGGATTTACAGCTGCATTAAGGATATTACACCACCAGTGCAGTGGCAAAGCACAACAAGAGCTCTAATGGGAAGTGGCCATTAGACCAAAGGCAGAGCAAGCAGCAACAATCACAATTGTGAGTCACACTGCATACTTTTCCAACATTCGTGTGAGAACATAATCCCTACTACAACACACATGTCTACTACACCAGTTACTCGTGCCAGTCTGGCAGCGCAGTTTTTAAGAGAGAAATGCCACCAAATTAATCTGAACAGAGATTTAAGGGTCTACGAACACAAAACTCCTGAGAAAATAGCAAATGTTTTTAGAGTGGCAATAATGAGAGGCATACATTAGTTAGACTGGCTTTGGAGCATGACGTCCACCTAAATGACTTTCAGCGCTGATATACTATCAGAAATTTAAAAATCAAATGTTTAGGATATTTATAATGTTAAAACTAAGACGTTTATAATGTGTTAACACAAATTCCTTTTGACATTATTAATATTTAACACACACACTTTCGTTATTAAGACCTAAGCCCTAAATTCAGGAAGGGATCAAAGCAGCAGTAACACTGTGGAAAGTAAGCAGAATCTAAAGTGCAGCCGTAGTGAATAATTTTACCCTGCGGAGGGTGGTAATAGTCCCAAAGCATCATAATTGGCAAAATCCCAAAAAGAAGCAGAAGAAGAAAGCAAGCAGCAACAAATGAGCAGAAATTTATTTAAATGCTGGCCTTTGTTCAGCTTCAAACCCCTGCCAGATGATCTTTTAAAAACAAAGTTATCTGAATTTACTGTCAACATGAACCGAGCTTTCTGAGCAGCTGAGGAGTTGGTAATAAGTTGAAAAGCATCCCTTCTGGGTATATTAAAAATACACATTTAAAAAGATGTGATTCATTTGCATTAACATGGATTAACTATTGAAATCATGCGATTAATCGCAATTAAATATTTAAGTGTTCTCAAATGAATGTACATATCAAAAGAACTCAAGTTGAGACACACCGTTTAGAGAAGTCTAAAGCTCATTTTAGTTCAGGGGTCACATACTGTACAGCCCAGTTTCATCTAAAGGAGGCCGTACCAAACATAATAGCATAATAACCTATAAATAACGACAACTCCAGAGAAGTAAAAGTACACTATGATGTTTATGTTTTAAAATTCTTAAGAACAAGTGCAATTTCAAGCTATTACTACCACCTACTGCTAAACTGCTCAGTGTTGTTTTATGGCTCTTACTAAAACAGTGCCCCTTGTGGAATATTAGGAAGAGCAGCTGACTTAATGTCTTCAATGTGGCAGGCCGGTTTTGGTCCCCGGGCCATATGTTTTACACCACTGCTCTAGAGGAGCTGTGTCAAGACTCTAGTGATCTATATTGTATCTCTTCATCGAAACCTTTGAAAATGCGTGTTTGGGAAATGTAACATCCAGTGTTTGTGTGAGTTTAAACCACATGCCTCAAAATCAGAATATGTTGTCCTCTTCTGTCCTTATTTTGACACACCTTAAAAAAACAAAAGTCACCTAATCTATGCAATGCTAAATTATTCTTTTAGTATTGCTTCACACATTTAAGTTTCAGGGTACTAGAATGGAAAATAATCACCGCTGACATTTTGACCTTTAAAGCTGATACAGTGAACTAGTTAGCAAACACAACCTATTGCCACAACCTGCACACACAGAGCTACATTAGCATACAGAATTACCCTGTAATTCTTGCCATCTCAGTAACATTCAGTGTGCAGTCCGGACTCCATTTAGCTCTGATATCTTCTCCACTGACTATCTTTTAAGCTAACAGATGTTCTGCATCCAGCAGCTAATTAGTATAAGTTAGTATACTAGAGCTTAGTATAAGGTAGCACAGAATATGTTGGTTAATCATTACAGTTTACCATCTTAGAAACATTTAGTCATGTGATTGTAGACATTTCGACTGTAGCAGCTTTAATTATTGGATCAAACTATGTGTTTTGCTTCCGGGCACTCTGTATCTGACCAAGGTTAGCTTGTTGTGTGTTCTATCTTTGCATCTTGGTGGGTTCAAAGCTCACCGTCCCCACCTGCGACAGGGTACAGCAGTTTCAGAAGCTGTACACGCTGCACCTTCGGTCCCAGCTCCCCGAAGCTCCCCTTAAAAACATCTTATTATTTGCTGTGACAAGGCCTCTGAGGGCTTTGCTCCTGAGCAACAACTAATAACTACACTTTCTTTACGCATTAAAACACCAAGCTGCTGCTTTCTACTGTCACAAAGGACATGCTGCTGCGTCTCAACTATAGACTGTTCAGACAACACAAATACTGTAGGAATCCGGGTTAAGGGAGCATAAGGGGAAAAACAAAGAGAAGCTGCTACTCCCCGATATGCACACATCTTCGATCATCTTGATTTTGACCCCCGTCTGCTGGGATATGCCAGGTTTCAAATTGACTGGATATAATAGAAATATTTTATATTGTGTGAACCCGTGTTAGATGTGACTGAGTCTCTCCCCACTGAGCCCAGAGGGTAAACCATGCAGCTGCAAAAAAGCATTGGAACTGCATTTGTATGAGGGAAACACGAGGCCATTTTGGACCCTCCAGTTACGTGACTGTACAAACTGAATTTATTTCCTCTGGTACTTTTACATAATCACTATTTGATGAGCAAAAATGTAGTTATGATCAGTTTGAATCCGATTCAGCTGTCATAACCTCATAATACCCCTACTGGTTGTACCAAGGCTAAACTATGAGCCATTGTCTTCCTTTCCACAAGTCTCTCTGCACAGTCTGTTTCCAAAACACTTAAGCCTGATAAATTTAGCAGCCAACCAACCCTGATTGTGCATAAAGGCCATAACGGCAAGAAAATATTCATGCCAGTCAGCAAATTATTCCTGGGCAGACTACTTAACGGAGTGACTGGTAGTGAACTGCCAAATCCGGCTTACATTCACCGAAAAGCTTGCGTTATTTACAGAAAAGGAATATTCATTTTGTGTACGGCGCAGATTGTGTCACATTATGTCACATTAAGTATAAAATTGCATGAAATTGCCAGGTAAGTCATCACCCAGAGGGGTTAAAGATAATGATGGCAAATACCCAGCCTGAGTGCCTTCCTTGAGGTGCAGCATATTTTCAAGCCATGGCCATTACATCCAAATAAGTAAATGCAATCACCAAGGGAAAGAGGGAGCAAATCTGGTGGAGGGCGGGATCACACTGTAGTTACATACTAATACAATCTAAATTTCTGCGCATTGAAAGCTCAGGTTTTGCTGTTCCACATGACTCCCAGCAGAATAGACTAGAAGGTAATGGAGGTTGACTGCAGTGCTGGACTTCATTTTGCCAGCAATTTGGGAACAATGAAGGAGCTAAAAATGCCTGGAATCGGAACAGAAATGGGACTTGCTTTAGACATTCATTCGTATAGTTCAGTGATTTGAATCCATCTATATTTGCATTTTGCTCCTTTTTAAATATGAAAAGTGGACTGGTCATCAACAAATTTGGGGCAAGGAACTCAAGTTTCACCTTGTGCTCCATGACCTGTGCTCATGAAGGCACGTTCAGAGCAACAGCCAGCTTTCGACAGGTCGTCCATCATATTATGAATTCACTCTGGTTGTCAGAGATAAGTGCTGTATGTGCTGAATGTCCACCAAGAGCTCATTCAGGTAACACAGAAACCTGTGCCAACGGCCCACATTTTACATGACTATACTTAACCTTGCTTGCTTCACCCTGATGAGCACCCGTCCGGAAAGTCTCGCACGTGCCCTCCAAGGAATAAATACAGAAAGTATTTCGGAGAAGCTATTGACTAAATCCATTCCCACTGGACTGGAGCTGTTCAGAATCTTCGATTATCTGTCAATCCCTCTATCATATTGATCCACGTCCAAACGCTCAGCAGTTCTGCACATTTGCAGTTGCGGTTACTCTGCTTTCATCCACTTTGACTGCAGCCTCACCGGAAAGTCAATAATCAATAATACAACAGTGATATATCAGCACTTCAAAACCTCTGCACTTCAACACACAGACAGTTGACACATACTTAACAAACGTATTTGTCTGGATTTTGTGCAAAATGTGAACACCAATTGAAGTGTCTGAAGTGTTTGAAGTGTAAGACAGAATGCATACATGTAAATTCATTTTCAACATAACTATCTTACAAACACCACAAATGTTTAGTATCTTAATTAAATGAAGACTTACAACATTTGAGAATTATATGTACAGATCAATAGTGCTGCCATGTATGCCTGTTAAACAGGAAGCTACCACCAGCAGCCTGTTAGCTTAGCATAGCCGAAACATAGCATAGAAACAAGAACAGACATCTAGCCTGGCTCTGTCCGAAGCATAGACTGTACATAGTTGAATCATGTACAGCTCCTCAAAAGTGAAGCCGAAGCAAGTAGAGCTCCCCCTGGTGACTGGCTGCAGTATAGGTCATAAGCTCCAGCCCTACATGTTAGTCAATGGGACTTGGGCCAATCGTTTTTTCCAATGACAGTTTCAATAATAGTGATTTTAGGTGTCTATTTTTTGTTTTTAGTTTTGTCTTAGTTATTTGACACTACAGAAACAGGATGTGACCTCACGAGGAGTACAAGGTGCCATGCCAACTGCTCTGTGAAGCAGTCCCGCAAAATAAAAAAACAAAATAAGTACGGCGTGTAATCCAACATTTCTTTGTAACTTGTAGAAGCAGAGCAGTGCGGAGTATGAAATGACAAGCGAGTGAGTCTGCCGGAAGTGTGGGTGGGTCATCGCTAAAGCAGCTCCACATTCAGACCGTACTGCAGACTCTGCCTGACTGTCTGGATCACTGAGAAACTTAGGCCAATGCAAGGAAGTGGGGACGTGTTGTCCATATTTATATACAGTCTATGGTTCAAAGCCAATAAAGTCTGCCGATAAGATAACTATAGAGATTACACTAGAAAAGGATCTTTCTTAAAATGTCGAACTGTTCATTAAACTCAACACATGCGCAATGGTAAAGCCCCTTTTAAATGTATGCGCTACAATTAAAACGTGTTGTTAAATCCCTCCACTTCATTAAAAGCAGACACAAATGGGGTTGCCTGCATAAATACACCACCACTCCACTCACTGTAGAGACACTTGATTAAGTCCCCGTTGGCACAGCAACAAATATCTGTATGCACACAGAGCTGCTGATGAATTAAGAGCCGCCCACATGTGTCCATCTTCTCCCCTCGCCGTTACCATGCTACACGCCAGAGACGCACGAGTGTCGCGCGGCAGATTTCATTACACCTCCTTCCCATCGCACGTGACCGATGGCTGTCAGCGCTGATGGATTTCATTGAGAGTAGGGTGAGATATGATGTTGCCAATGGGGGTCGATCAAACTGTAGTTAAGGGTTCCAGCAGGAAGAGGCCAGGCAGCTGCGCCTTGTCTGTGTGTGTGTGAACGTCTGCGTGCGACTCATGTATTAACGCATCCCGCATCCAATTATGTCGCTATATCCGCGCATTCAGGATTTGCATGCGCCTGCTGCTTTGAGTGTCCAGATGTTCCATTTTGTTCTGCCACTGCCTTTATGACAGCTCTGAAAACGCTCGCATAAGGACGCATCTTCAGTGACTTCAGTCAGCGAGGGCCCTTTTAAAAAAGCCTTCTAATACGGCTGGACGGCTGCCAGAGTTCACACCATAACCACCGGGGCACAATCACATCCCTTCCTGCGTTTATAAAACCGTTTCTTGACTTTTCCCAATTAGCCAGCATGGATCTAATGTCATGCAGAACATTCTGTATACTTTACTGCATAATGGATGGGCATGGTGCAGGTCTGGCTCAGTTTGGCTTTGGCAGGCTGGTCAGTTGAGATTTTTTAGATGGTCTGTCCAAATGCCGACCTTGTACTTTTACCTCTATTCCGGTCCAGACTGAAAAATAACAAAGAATCCTAATGACTTTGGTGATACCCTGACATTCCCTCCAGAGCCACCATTACATTCACATTTGTGGTTTTTAGTGATATATCTCCACTACGAGGCTGCCAAGAAATTTATCTGCATTCATGCTACTGTGAAGATGCAAAAAAAATTGGGATTGGTCTTGACGTTAGAGAAGCGAGCTTGTTCCAAACCGGATGGAAGGCGAATAGCAAAAACTTTCACGTCGCCAGACGTTTTAGTTGAACTGGAGCTGCTAATGCAAACGGGACGAGGAGGCAGCTGGAGGAAAACTTTAGAGCGGCGCATGAATGCAAAACAGGGCGCTGCTGAAAAAGGACTTGTCAAGCAGGGTAAATAGCGAATTGAAGTTCTTGCAGGTCAGAGAAATATTTAATAAAATCTTGACTGTTACCTTAGAAAGCCGAGAATCCAGCAGGAGCTCTCCCTTGGTACTGAAGTCCTTAGTGGAAGCGGGAGAACAGTCAAGCTGAATCTCTAAACAGTCAGTACCACAGGGCTCAGTGTGAGACTACCCTTGAGGGCTAATCTATATGTGTCCCTAGTGCTTAGGATGTCCATAAAACGCAGGAACGCCAAGAGTGGACACACAGAGGACTTAGGGGCTAGGGAGGAAGTGGGAAAAAGCTTAATGACTGAATATGACTCTCTTTTTTTACATTATTCATATTCTGTTTCATGTTTTCATGCACCTCTTCTTCAATACCAGTCCATTTCCACTCTCTATTGTCAGCGTCAGCCCTATGGCAGCACACCAATATGTCCTGGATAAAAATAAGAAGAAGAAATGTTCCAATGGATACCGATCCAGTGATCCTTTTCTATGTGGCAGAAAAAGATTTTTGCAAGTTTTTTTTTACAGCAGGCTTTTCTCTGGACCCAGCTCATAACAGGATAACACACGACTGAGCCGCTTGTTTTGGATTTTATTTAAAACCACACCAACGGCGCCTACATCATCTGCACGGGTGCGGCAAAGGTTGATATTGATTTTAACGCCGAAAACAATAACAAAAAAAAAAGGAAAAATCCATGCCACATGGTCTCTGCGGGCTCGATGCTTTTAGCTTAGCCTTCCGTCAGCTCCCGCGGCAGACTTTTTATAATATCCTGCTAAAATATTTTAACGGCTGTCTTCAGGGAGCTGCTGGCAGACTTTGCATCCTGGAGCGTAACTTCACAGTTGACTCGTCAAGGTGATTGTTTTGACAGGGCACCTTACCCTTTGATGAGAAAAGCCATATGCCAGACCTCTGTCAGAAGCCAGGCAGTACAAATAGAGTGAGGCGCCATACACAGATGCCTCTTTTGTATTAATGTCTGACCCTATATGCGTACTTGGGAGTAGATGTGTGTATGTTTGTACGTGTGTGACGGAGAGAGAGAGAGAGACTGGAGCTGTCAACATGCCATCCTTTCTCCTTCCTGTCCCGTCAACCCCTCGCTGCTTATGCGTTCAATCCTATGGTGCAGAACAGAGAGGAGTTAGGAAAGCCTCCCTTCCCCTCCCACTCCTCCTTCATCTTCCTGCCTTTGCCCATCATTCTTGAGTGGAAAACGTCAAACGCGCAGCCACAGCACCGTCGCATGACGCGCCGTCAAGATTTTCACCCATCCGAGCGAGCGTCCAACGCACTGGTCACCGGTTCACATCAAACTCCCCATCCTGGAGTTCACGCGTTTGACATGAACAGCGTTAGTATAGGTTTCCCTGTCTGCCGTCGCTGTCATCGCGAAGGTCTAAGTTCAGCAGCCCCAGACTCTGTCATCGACCCGACAACGATGACAGCCCAGAAACCAAGACAGCAGACTCAGACCCCGAGGTTTGCATCATTTCAGCATGTGTCGCCCACACGTGTGTCACATCACTTTGCATCGGGGTTGCTGAGCATTGTCCTGTTAGTAAGGTGGCATCTGTGTCCAGACACTCAGCTTGATGGGCAGCAGTGTGCATTCACACATACGCATGCTGTAGAATTCACACACATTCATACTGTTTACATTTCTTCGATTATCCCCCACTGTGGGATAAGTTAAAGAATTATCTTGAGGAGCATCAACAACAGAAGACCTTTTCCCTCCAGTTTTACTGACAATAACAGCATTCCTCCCATAGCAAAAGATCAAGACAGACTCTCTTTTACAAAGGTGCTGGCCTCATCGATTCTGCCATTGTTCATCCATTCAAACAACGACAACTCATTTTGCTGCCGCCATGTATCCATCCCTCTTGAAACTCAAAGCGGAAGCATTTATATGGTTACTAGGCACCGATATTTTCTTGTTGACAGATTGTGAAAAGGTCACCGCTCTCAGTTTGATTTGCCAATGGCCAAATAAACAGTCATTATCTAATCATGTATTAACGGCCACTTGTCGTCAAACATGACTTACAATTACACCATGCTAAAATATGTGACCTGAAGTTGACCTGTAGAAAAAAAGAAAAGATATGTTTAAATGTAGCATACTAAATTACTAATATGCACTGAAGTGTTATAACTGCAACTAATGGGCCTATTCATTAAGATCTGATCTGGGCTATCTGATGGCAATATGTCTGTGAAGGTTCTCAGTCATCCAGGTCATGGTAATCCAAAAAGTTTCTGGATTTGTAGAAAAAACCTACAAGTCCAGTTGCCTTTTTTGAAACTTTTTGGAATATCTGATGGCAAGTGAGCAGCTTTAGGTACATGTGTTCAGACCTGGCATTGACATGTGTCTCCAGATCCGATCTCAATTTGGTGCTCTGTATGTAAATAAACCCAACATCATCTGGGTGCAGTAGAATATTTGAACAGCTGCTGTCACTAATGAATCCCTGCCTGATCCAGAACTCAGGACACACTACCAAAGGAATCTGGACACATGCGACCCAGACCGCCTCCAAACGTGGTCTCTGCAGAGCTCTCAAATGCGATCTCAAAGCGTCCCGGGGGTGTTTACACCTGTCTTCTACATCAGTGGTTCCCAGATTTTTTTGGCCATGCAACCCCTTCTATGTCCCAACTGGGCTGACACAAACCCAATCTCCCCACAGCAAAAAAAGAAAAAAAAAAAAAACCGACAAGCTTTTTTTATAGCCATATTAAAGGCAGCATGTTTAGTCGTGCTCAAATGACCGGAACACACGTATGACAAAATAATCATGATCACAACAATGCGCTCTTGCATTTGAATTAAACAGAAACATTGTATCCCACCTGACAGTCTCCCTGATTTCAGCCATTTGATAATTTTTGCAAAAATGAATGACGTATGAGGCCACAGTGCATAGAAGAAGATGACTTTGTCTCCGCCGTTACATTTTTTTATCTCATGCACCCTACATATCGGTTTGCCCAGATCAGATCTTAATGCCAAAGTCAGAATTACTCACTAGCATTGTTCTCGTTGGTCAATGAGTGAAGCAGCATGAAAACAACACCAGGTTATGTGTCCTTCACACGTGTGATCACAGTAATAACCAGCAGAGGTTCATATAACATACTCCACAGTGCCACTAGTGGTCAACAAGGTGTCTTTAGTTTACCATTCCAAGCCAGTGAACATCATTCCATTATGGAAAGTGGCTGAATTACAGGCTATGATAATTAAGTTGTTTGTACTTTGTTTGAAATTAAGAAACTTTAATTACGTAAACAATTAACGCACAAAGAAAATACATGTAAAGAAATCACCCAAAGCGAGCGAGCCGGAGCAACATCTTGTGAAATTAAGTTCAAATTAAGACATCCGGGGGATGTTTTTCACGTCTGATAGCATTCCCCGTGTAGTAATTATGCTCTTCAGATTGTTCCCTCACAGGTCGTCTGCCCGCGCGAACTGCTCGCAGCTCAACTGCTGTGTACGTTTCATTCAGCAGTCCTCAGCCTGCAAGATTGGTTTCATTTGTGAGATATTTGCAGCCAAGGCTTTTGACTCAAGTGCCATCAGTCTCACTGTCAGACTGTGAAGGTGAACTGAAGGTTTACGTCGACAGCGAGGTCTCCAAACGCCCTCGACGGCCAGTTAGACTCTTCCACAGTATTCAGATCTGCATATCACTTCATACATTTTTCATCACAGACTTATATTATGATTATGAGTCTGCATTATGATCTCTATAAGGGCACACTTGAAAACATTTTTCCAATAAATTAGTGGTTGTGTGTATTGTTACAGTACATGAGGTATTCACTGTGGATGTACACAGTAAGGTACAGTAAATACCTGCAGTTTTCTACATAAATGCATGGTATGCGAGTCCATTTAATGCACCTCCAGTCGACTCTGCAGCCACGGGGGGGGGATTAACAGTAGCTTGAACTTGAAAACTTCCTCCCGGAGTTTGCGGAAAACACACAGGGGAACACCTTTTGAACGCTGCGAGATGTCCACCGGAGAGAGAGCATGGAAAACCATTTAAAGTTATTTATACGCCTTCAGTGAGAGAAAGGCATTCTTTAAGTATCTTCGTTGTGCGAGTGCTGATTTTGTAGCAATTTCTCCCAGCATCCTAAATTTTACGGCTTTGTTTTTGCCTACTGATCAAATTAATAAACCGCTTATTGTTGCTTTGTTGTTTTATCAGCATAATGTGAGGACACAAGGTACAAAAAAAAAAAACATGTTTACCTCCGTATGTGTCAAATTTGCAGGTGTATACTGTAGGTTCAACAGTGCATGTTGGGTATGAGATGAACAGTTGGATGCTGAAGAAAGTCCAGCTGTTTGCTAGAAAGTAAATGAGTACAACTGAATGACTTAATAAAGTATGAAGGCATGTGGACCAACAATAATGATCAGTGAGCACTAGCTAATCAGTGGGGGCCTTTGGGTCATAGGGGTTGAGGGGAGGGGCCTCTGTGGATCATCCCACAGATACTTGATCAGTTTGGCATCTAGTGAATTTGGAGGTCAGGTCAACACCTTGTCCTGTTCTTTTTTGACAGAAGACATGGGCAAAACAAAAAAAAATCTGCACTGTAAACTACATGGTGATAACGATGGACAAGCATACCAAAAACCCATTGCCAAATTCTGTTGCTCTATAATTCTCAGTGCTTTTAATGGCATATGTTTTCATTTACAACATTTATTTATTTTGCGGTTTTGGTCCTCCATAATTTTCCACTAGCCATAACTGTAATTTTCTTATCTGTTAGCAGTTATTACTAAAGCTGGGGGTAGGGTAAAACCCCTCTGAGAGTTTCTGTTACTCTACAGTCTGAATTTAAAGGAGTGAAACGTTTCTGCAACCTCATTTAACAGCAGCGATGGTACTTTTTATCCAAATAATAAATGCTGCTTTAAGGAAGGATAAGGCCGACTCGGCAAAGGGACTGCCACCAGCACAATCAGGAGGCAACAGGAAGCTAGCCAAGCATTAGCTCCGAGCACTAGCTGCGAGGGTCTAAGCGGCAGGAAATCGGTACCACAACACAGCTCTCGCCACATGTCTGCCAGATTCCAACATGAATAAGTGAACGCGGCAAGATCTACCCAATTTTCCCTCAGCCCTCAGGCTTTAAACCAGAATACCTCTGACACCTGGTAAGATCATTCATTATCCTTTGCTCACATGCATTATTTCATGTATGCCGTGTTAAAAATAGTTCTATTCATTTTTGATGGGTGCCAATGAGTAAGTGAAAGGAAGCCCACTTGTGCTTGACATAGGGTGCGGTGTAGAGCTGTGACGAACCGAATCTACTGACCAGCTCTTTAGAACGAATGAAAGGTTGCAGCTGCAAGCCTTCTTTTTTTTCTCCAGTTGCACACATAAGGTCCTGCTTTTCTTTGAGATGGTTGTGAGCATGGTAGTGGACCCAGGTTTGAGACGTTTACCAAATTTCTCTTGCGATATATAAAGCATCTATCTTAGATAGACTCGTATATGT
This sequence comes from Planiliza haematocheilus, assembly GCA_005024645.1. Classification (NCBI taxonomy): domain Eukaryota; kingdom Metazoa; phylum Chordata; class Actinopteri; order Mugiliformes; family Mugilidae; genus Planiliza; species Planiliza haematocheilus. Next base: position 1,012,142 of record SRSE01000811.1, read on the forward strand.
ATTGGTGACGTGTCCAAGAACGAATGATCAAATCTCACCAGGGCTTATTTTAAGAATAAATTACCCCCAGGCTGCCATCTTAAAAACAAATAAATATCAAAAGGAGCCAGTTTTTTGAACGGATCCACAAGACCCGGCTCCCCTCAAAGAGCTGTAAATCCCATCTGTAATGCAGTGCCAGATGAGGTTATTGCAGATGGGTAAACTGTGGTTCCCACACCGGTATTACTCCACGGGTCACAGTTCACTTGTTAGAAAACAAAAGAGCCTTCTGGAGACAAAAAAAGATGCATAAAACATCAATTACTTGCCCACCAGGGGCCCAGTTAAACAATTATTTTTTAATTTTAAAGTTAAATGGTGCAGGAATAAAAGATCAATACAAAGTAGATTCATTCAAATATATGCAAAAACTTACCCAGCATTAGGGAGATGTTTTTCTTTGAACAACTTCCTTGTAATTTTGACAGCTACCAAATTCAATATTCATAGGAGTTCATTACAAAAGCTCCATTTCATCTTCTGTTGGTTTCATCAAGTTCAGTCTATTATTCTGTTTATAAAGAAAAGAAAGGGCTCACCGCAATCAACGAGCTTCTGCGTTTGAACCAAGCTGCCTACCTTAAACAACAAGCTACACGTTCCATATATTCGTCAGAAATCACCGGGCTTATTGAACTGAACACAACACAAACATGTCAAAGACATAACAGCGCTCAGCAGCACCTTGCCGAACTCTGAGTGAAAGCTACAGCCGAGTCTGTGCGTGCTTGTCGAAAGCGCGCCAAGCAATCAGAGATTCACATCCTGGTGGGATACCTTTCAGAAGAAGCACACTGCAGTATGTGGAGAACCACTCAGTGCAACCCTGGCTGCTACACAGAGAGGCAGAAGAAAACTAGAAATGAAATGAAAGGGTACATATGCGATGTAAGAGAAGACTCACATTATTACACTGACATTTAAATTACATTTTTTCCTCCTTTTGTCTGTTGTTCACAACGAAAATAGTCAAATCTGGATTATCCCCACATAGCTGAATTGGGAAATTGCTTCTCCCACCATCCTAAATTTTACGGCTTTGCTATGTTTTTGCCTACTGATCAAATTAATAAACCGCTTATTGTTGCTTTGTTGTTTTATCAGCATAATGTGAGGACACAAGGTACAAAAAAAACCAAACATGTTTTTCTGGTTGCACTCTATTAATCTCTAGGGAACAGTGTGCCAACCAGAAGAGGAATCAAGAATACGGATACGCGACTGTCTTTGTTTTTTATTTTTAAAAAAAGACAGATTGATCAATAGTGAAACACATCAGTCACATTATGTGCCGATTTGCAGAAATGTATTTTTACTTGACGTTATTATGCACCACTCGCTTGGTAAACAGGAAGGCCGGCATTGCAGCAGCTTGGTAAATCATCTAGTATGACCCAGTCAGCGAGTCGCCCAGCGTGGTGCTAAGAGACAGAGGCAGGGAAGAACCCGTCCACGGCAAAATGACACGAATAACAGGCTGACACACAAAGACTGACACGGGCGAGAGAAATTGGGCCCGGCAGTCGAGAAAATGAAGAGAAGGCGCAAGGCAGAGACACAAAGGGGTTTGGGGAGTAGAAACAGAGGAAGAAAACAGCAGAGTGCGGGGAAAATGGCAGGAGCCAGATAAAAGGAGCGAAGGGAAAGTACACAAGCTATTAAACGGAATTGAGAAATGGGAAAAGCTGGCGATGGGGAATGGGCAAAACAGTGCCTGACAGAAGCAGAGAGAGACGGGGAGGGAGAGAAAAACATGAAGAAGTGCATTCAGAAGAAAGAAGCAGGTGATTAGTAGTGATGTGATGAGTTGAGGGTAAGTAAGGGTGTGTGAGTGTGTGTGTGTGCGTGTGTATGGCTGCTGATGAAGGATAGCTTTCTAGCAAGTAAGGGAGAGAGGGGAGGGGGAGGGAAAGGCCACCAGCCAAGTGGTCTAGTACCATCCTGGGAGAAACAGCATCTGTCTCAGCAAAATAGAGAGGAGCAATCAATAACTATACAGTTAAGGTGTGGGTGCACACACGCAATCGAGTGTGTGTTACTCCCGCATTGCCCGCTGCAGTTGTTCCTACACTGCACCGACAGTGTAGGAGTTGTTGATAGAAATACGAGACATGTGAATCTGCGGACGAGCACGTTTGTGTATAATTTTTAGCTTTGCTAGCAGCCTGGCCCTGAATGTGTCGGTCTGTTTGTTTATGGCCGGGATAACCTGACCCTGGAGTATACCGTGGTAAAGAAAAATCTGATCACAACGTATTGGTCAACTGTGACTTTTTCTGAAATAATTGTGGTGCAGCATTACAGCACCACAATTACTGCAATGATGGTCCCCAGATTTATCTCAGGTCTATTCTGGTGGCTTTGGTAAGTCTGTGAGGATGATGGTGGTTGTTCCAAAAGTAATGTTTTATTAACTATTGGTGGAACATCATGAAATTTATGTGTGTACATTTGTGCCAACATGTCCCTTGACACTGTAGGTGGATTGTTAATCGATATATTTTCCCTTCATAATTTTATACCATAGCACTTCCTGCCTTAAGTTGGTTGTTCGCGTGCCACCCTGCTCGCCTCCGCAGGTTCTAGACACCAACAGTTGCCTAGCAGCGGTGTCCTCAAGACTCACTGTGGATGTTGCCTCCTGAACACCGAGCACTTTGTCCAAGTTACTTCCCCTGACACCGCCACAAGCTCATGAGTTCAATTTGAAGGCGGCAATGGTGCTAATTAGCAAATACTAGCACGCTAACATGCTAAACTAAGCTCTTGAACATATTAAAAACTTTGTCCTCAGTGTAAAAATCCAAGTACTTTCTTTTTATTTGTAAAAGTGCCGTTCAATCTATATTTCTACAGACAAGTAAAACCTCCTCGATGAACAGATTAAAAGCGGAAGCATATTTTTTCGGTTGTGTTAGCCCGAGCCAGACGACTATGAGAAGCGCACGGTTAATATGTTCCTGGAAATCATTTCAACCGAACAAACGGCATTGCCTCTGTTCCACATGAACACAAACTGAGGCACATGACCCTAACATGATCAATATGGTCCCTGTATCTCATCTCCAGCCCTTCCTTTCACAACATTACAGCCATTAATCCATTCAAGGGGTGGGGGATGTTGTAATATCACCAAGAAGGAGAATAATACCAAAATCCATTTCTATTCTGTGTCCAGTCCAAACTTGAAAGTTCCTTTTAATAATGGGAAAACACACATGATCATCTGCCCCTATGCAATTCAAAGTGAGACCTGATTAGCAATTATGCAGATATCTGTTTCTGCCACCTATGGAGCAAACAAAGTGCAATTCACATAATGGATTTGCACTTTTTACATGGCTTTACTTGATTATTTGTCACTGCCGTGGAAATATGCAAACATCATCCTGCACGGCTCTCCGGATAAAGTACAGCCCAGGCCTGACGCACACAAACCCACAGATTCAAGCTGGATTAAAGTGCGTCTGCAGCCATGACGAAGGCGAGTGTATATATATATATTATATATATATACTGTATATTTATTTCTGCATGTAACCTTTGAAGTCTGCTGAAAACGGGGGGAGAAATACTCTGATCTCCCAGAGAGAATAACCCTGTTGGTCAGATTCGCTGCAATCAAAAGGACCGTCTGTTTCTCAATGCATGTCAGGGGGAATTAAGACCCCTGAATGAGAAATCAAATCACACAGCGTTTCCTTTCATCTTCTCTTGAATCGATAGCATGTCATAAAGTATGTTGGAGCAGACCTCGCGGTGCTCTGGCATTTTCGAGGACGGCTGCTTCCCGATTCTTCCGCGCGGTTTCAAGCGGAAAAGAGCCTCTTGCGACACCTGCGAGCTTACCCCCCCCGAAAATGTCAGGTTTATTCACAGTCACACCGACAGGGTGGGATTAGACCTTCATCAGAGTATCTGTCCTTACAATACAAACATTTCCGTCACCCAATTTAGTCAATTTAGGTTTTCCCCTGCCTTGGTGTTTGATGGATGCCCAGAGTAGTTGGCAGTGGAGTGGAGAGTAGGCTTTGATGTTCAGGCCCAGACTGTTAGAGTATTCAGGTTGACTTTGATAAACCCCATTAGAGTGTTGTTACCTCACCCTCTCTCTCTCTCTCTCTCTCTCTGCCTCGCTCTTTCTCGCAAACACTTAAAGGCTATGAGCCTCAGAGGAATGGGTCTGAGGGCAAAAATACAAGGTTGCTCTGACACTGCGTAAAAACCCGGGGAAGTGAGTGAACCAAGAAGATAAATGTGCGCACAGAATTAGAAGGCAAATTGATTGAGGTGACTGAGGATGAGTGATAGATGAGTCAGATAACGGCGCACGGGGATGTGTTGCGCGAGATTTACATACGCAATTTGGGGCTTTATTCATCATAAAAGACCGGTGTGATGTATATCAGAGCGTCACCGGAGACAGCTGGTTCCGTGAATGCGCCGGCAGAGCTGCAGTCGTAACATCGGCTTAATCATAAAAGAATGAATGATTTGTCAAGAAGTCTGGCGGAGGTCGGTACTCTACATGCACGCCGGCGCAGCGGCCCATTCACCACTCGTCACTATCTAAATTGAAATGAGTATTTATACCAACTCAGGGATCAGGAGTTAATGGAGGCGGTCATGCATCAGTTGAGTTACATAAAAATGTCCGTTGGAAAGGGGCGAGATAACTACATCCCTTTAAAAGATTTTTAATTTCCTCAAATTGGCTTTTTGCGTCTGATAGACGGTGCATGCGTGTGCATGTGTGTGCATTGGGGTGGGGGTGGGGGTCCAGGCACATTACTGTGAGAGTTTTAATCAGACATCAGAGGGGGTATTAACAGGGAAATGTGCTAAAAGAGAAGGATCAAATAAAGATCTCACTCCAGTGTAATGACACACTGATGCTTTGGTGCGGCGGCTAATTATGCCGGCCAAGTTACAGCAGATTGGTTACAAAAAAAAAAAAGTGCAACGGCAGAGGTGGGAAAGTGATAAAATGATTAAGAACTCCTTGCCTTTTCTTTTTGTGCTATAATCCACGCAGTGAAGCTTTGACACACGTGAAGGTCTCTTTGGTTTGCGTGTCCTGCCCTCATGTGAACTCTTGTCTCTCAGCGTCTAACGCCACCTTTTATAATCCCAAGTGTTGGTTTAGAGGAGGAAAATACCATCGTTTCTGTTGCTTCACACATCTAAACCTCGGGCAAACCGCTGCCTGCAGCTGATGAAATCCCTATCGCGTTTAATGAAATGAAAAACCCCGTTCCAATCAGGACTGCCCGGAGAGGACCCAAAAGAGATTCTGAAGTGCACTCACAAAACACAAACTGTGCCAGAATGCACTGTTCAATAGTCACTTTGGTGCAGTTTTAATTTGCAGTTTTAGTTTATTATACATTATTAATACATATAAAAGAGATGGATTTATTATTATTAAACATTTTATTTTAAAGGATCAAAATAAATCACATGAGCCAAGTATTTAGTCACTGCCTGTTTTAATTCAGCAGTCTAAGACACTGCGGCCATCCCAGCAGCCGCCTCCATTACTGTAAACAGCCTAGTAAGTAGCCTAGCCCAGCCTCATCTGACAGCGGATGACTCACAGCAAGTCACATCGCATGCTACGGAGTGTGTGTTTTGCGTAATCGTGGTGAAAGTTATGAATTTAACCTTCAAATAAAGCTTTATGAGGTGGTGCATGTGAGGCACGGGGGTATATTCCACAGACACCCGGAGAACAGCTCAAGCCCAAGCACGGCTTTGCATTTTAACAAACGCAGTCAGAGGTGTACACAGGCTGGGAAGGCAGTGAGGGATCGTGTCATAAATGGCAAATGCTTCTGGTTAGTGCGCTGACAGGGTACCATTTATTAGAAATGGGAAATTGGAAAATGACATCCTAAATTCAAAAGTTGCCAAAAGAAATAAGTTGAGAACGGTTCAACTTCGAGGGGCTGCCAGTCACATGTGTATGCCATCTTCAGGACATGGAAGTACACCGATCAGGCTTAACATTATGACCACTTACCTAATATTGTGTAGATCTACCTTGTGCCTCCAGTTGTGACCTTCTGTGGGTGTCCTGTGGTGTATGCCAACAGAATGTTGTTAGTGGGGGCCTTTGGGTCCTATGGGTTAGGGGAGGGGCCTCTGTGGATCATCCCACAGATACTTGAACAGTTTGGGATCTAGTGAATTTGATGGCCAAGTCAACACCTTGTGCTGTTCTTCATGCTTTTTGAGTTGTTCTGTGTTTCTGTGTCTCTGTCAGGCTGCATCCTGCTGGGGATGGCTGCTGCCATCAAGGAGTGTCATTGCTATGGGGTGGGGGTGCCTGGTCTGGCCTAGGTGAGTGCAACATGAGAACGTTATTAGATTTTTTATTGCTCGTGTCATTACTTCAATACAGGTGAAAGATAATAGTGGAGAGTGTCAGGTGGCAATGGGATGAGAGGAAGAGGGCATGACACAGCTAAGTGTGCCGGCTGAAATTAAACCTGAGTCTATTTTGGTTCTGGAGAGAGGAACTAAAGAGGGCGGACTTGGACTGGACGTTTCAGTGAACACTGGTCATAATTTGCGTACAAATTCTTGAGTTATGTTTTTGTGAGATTACAGGATATTCGTCCTTTGACCACCCTAATGTAATCACTTAATCCTTGAGTCTAACCAGATATAATGACATTCATTCCCTGAGATATTGTGTCGACCAAAGACAGACAGACAGACTTACAGTGTACGCAGAAACACAATGAGTGGAGTACATAAACTCTACTCACGCTCAGCTTAGCCCTTCGTCAAGCATGTACGTGTGAACAGGTGAAAGAAAACGCCTCGCTTTAGAGTTGCTGTTAAAATACGAGAACCATTTATTCAGATTGGGAGAACTGCTTAAAAGGCAATGTGTTCAAACAGCTGTAAAACATTTGGCAATTCATTACCAGATTCAAACAATTACAACTGGGTGTAAGGCAACAGGTGAAAGCACAAAACACAAAATGCTTCACAGCTCGACACAAACACCAGATTTTTCTTTATTTTAAACAATTAAAATAAAGAAATAAACCAGGTTTGCCATGGCCAAACCAGTGGAATCACAATTATCTGACAAATGGCGTGTCAAGAGATCCACCGCTAGGATCTAAAGTCTCACTCGAGAGCTAGTGCCACCAGCAAATGAATATTTAAGCGGCACCGAAGCCCTCCTCTCCACAAACTCCATTTAAGCATTTTCGCTGAGCCCTCTTTACCACGATCTAAGTTTCCACAAAGCCTCGCTCTTCAGAGGCAGAGCCCGATAAAATCAACGACTCGCGCCGATCAGCCTCTTGTATGAGATACAGAAACACACAACACGGATTTTAAGAGGGTTTGAATCTAATACCATTTCATCCTTTATTTCTGCATGACCCCGTGATGCCATCTCAAGCTTTTTTCTTTTTTTTTAAACTTGATTTAAGTACACTATTTCAGTCGGTGTCAAAAAACAATCTCAACTAAGGTCTTTGAGATGATAACTTTTTTTTCTTTTCATTTTACCCAGCCACCCGCACACATGTAGAGAGTTAGATGGAGAAATATCAACTAAAGCAGAAGGTAAAGTTGGCAGACTTTGGAAATACTAGGAAATTAAGTGTTGCCCAGAGGGCGACAAAATCTTCAGCCGAGCTCCATAGAACCAACCTCATCTTTTCTAATTTAAGAAAAAGAAAATGATGTCCTTGTGGCGCACGGTTATCTAGGGAAAGGGACGGTGATTTCAATCTCACTTGAATTCTACATCTTACACCAAGAGGCCCGAAAGGATTATGCCTGAATATTTAAGATTGCACGGCGTACATGGTGAGGTCGGCTACGAACAAGTGATGTATGAGTAGTCCATGTGAAGATAAAGCTCCTCCGCTCGGCGGGTTCACATTATTTTACCCTTGACTCTTTCCTTTCCCTCACAAACGCACCTCTTTTTCATTGCCGGCGCTGGAACGCAGGAGCGTCGTCGCCCCCTAACAAACAAAGCAAAATGGAGAACATAATGAAGAGGACTTTCTGATCTGAGGGTTCAGTTGTAGCAGCTCAGTGGAGGTCCAGAGTGCACGTCTGTGTTTGTGCGCAGGGATTAGGAGCAGCATACAGATTTGAGCAGTTTCCCCAAGCTAAAATCCTGCCTGACTCTTGGATGAGAAATCTCCTCTCTGCCCAGTGGGACATGAACACAAGAGCAACGCTGGGTTTGTATGTGTACAGCTTCATATATGGGCTCAGTGGATGTGTATACATGGACACTGGCACTCCACTACTAACAGGAATAATAGCACAATCCCTTTCTTTTTGTAACCACCTGAATCAGAACAGACTGGCTTGTTTGCGTGTGTGGTAAAAGTGTGGTAAAAGTGTTTTCCCCTACTATTGTATTACCAATCGGCACCCCCTGCATCCGCCCTGGTGGTCAAGTTAATTTTATTTATCTGGATTTTCTATATATAGCGCCAGATCACAACAGATGTAATTTAAGGATACCTTCCCTACAGAACATGTCTATACCTTATTATTTTATTAAACAAAGGAAACAGCCTTATGAACGAACTGAGAAGATGTTCACCGTTCAGCTCAATGCATGTCGCTGTCCGTCTGTCTCTACCAAAGATAAATATGTATAATGATGGACAGTGGAGCAGCTCCTCAACAATGAAGCCAAAGCAAGTAGAGCTCCCCCTGGTGGCTGGCTGCAGCATAGGTCATAAGCTCCACCCCCTCCATCTTAGTGGATGTTAATACTAAAATACACATCAACTATTTTTTTAAGGATGGTTTCTGTCATTTTAGATAGTTAATATAATTTTGACGCATGTTCAAGTGTCAATTTTTTTTTTTTTTTTGGGGGGGGGGGGGGGGGGTTAAGTTACATTTTAGTTTAGTTTTTTGATGCTATAGAAACAGAATGTGACATAATGACGATCCTGCAGAGTTCAGTATTAGTCAAACGGAAACACAAGTGAGTCTGGCGGAAGTGTGGAGGTGTCACAGTGGGTGCCCCACTCTCAGACTGTACTGCACAGACACTGGCTTCAAACTTGCAAGATGACAATGCCCATAGCCCCGAGAAAGTAGCGCTACAAAGCAAGGAAGTGGCGACACATTATCCATATTTATACCCTGCCCCCTAAACCGCACCTCCTCAAAGCCATAAACCTCAGGGAGTAACTGCATCGGGTAACATCAGGGGTGTCCAAAAGGGACAGTAACATGGTGGCAGTGAAATAAACACGTGTTTGAAAGGGTGAACGAAGCGAGAAGGGATGTTGCTGAATAAATGTAACTGTTTCACTCATCTTGTTCTGTTAAATAAATTCAGTGTTGTCAGTGTGGCCAACAGCGTTCAGAAAGAGCATCTTCAGCTCTCTTTAGTCCAAAAAGATCTCATTTTGTTGAACATCCATGCAAACAGACTGGAATCTCTAATCAGAATGATTTCAATTAAGTGTGAGAACACTGACTACCTCAGAAAACACAGAAAGTCTCATTTCAGTATTGCGTAGCCTCAGAGTAAATATTTCCCTGGGGCTCAGCAAACACTTCTTCTGTGTGCAGTGTGAGAACATCGCAGAAGTTGTTTCACGGCAAACCGATCATAACTGAATAAAAATTACATGAATGTGCTGAACGGAAGAATAATCTGCTTTTTGACAAACGGAAGGATTCCTAAAACAATTTCTCCCCCCGTAGCAGATCAGATATTTCATTATACGGAGTGAATAAACAACATCATCACAGTACACGCATGAAAGAAGATAAAGTCAGCAAGTCTCCGTTTCAATTTCGTAGATACGAAGCCGAACAACTGTCACAGAAAAAAAAAAATATATATATCTATTATGTAGCAATACGTTTTTCATGCACAGCGCTTCACACCGTACAGAGACCAATTGTTGCGGCACTAGAGGCTGCTTCAAGGCTGTTCACACAGGAAGCACTATGTGTGTTTGTGTGTTATGAAGAGTCATTTGTATGCATGTTAGGCACAGAGGCTTATTAGAAGCCACGAGGTAAAAGCCAATTGGCATCCTTTCATAGACGGTGGCGAGAAAAGCCAGTGTCAGCTCAATGAATATTCAGATAGAAGCAGAGCCTTGAGGGGACATGGAGCGGCCCCAATCTTTTATCAGTCTTCCTCACAGCATGGCCATAACCTATTCAAAGCAACCCAAATCTTCCTCTGTACCGCCGAATTCCACATTCATTCCTCCCCTGCTCTGGTTTCTTTTATCACTCACATATACTGTAAACTATTTGCAGTAGTACAGATATTGAATGGCGTTCTTGTTGCTCTTTCTCTGCCTCCCTTTCTCCTAGCTGTACATTTTCCTGCATAGGGGAATAATGAGAGCCAGCAGCGGTGGGTGGCCGTGTGCGTCGCATTGTATAGGAGTGCTGTGATTAATCGAGCTTGCCAAATGGAAAATGAAATGCCAGCAAGGCCATGCTGTTCAGCAGGCTGTTAGTGTTTGTTTGAGGGAGAAACAGAGATGAACACACATGATCGACCTCCAGACTTTTCCAGGTCCTTGCTCTCGGCACTCCGCCAGAAAGACTTTGGTGGCTCGCTGGGGGAAGATGGTCTTAACTGACTCGCCCGACTCCGCTCACGTACAGGCAGCGGTCTGCGGAGGAAATAAAAAGCACTCTCAACCCCCTCCCTGCACCTCAATAACCATAGATGGATGAGCAATTTGAGCGAGGATGAGAGAGAACGTGTGACAAGAGCTGATGGAAACCAACACCTCGCTAAGGATGTGTTTATGTTTGCTACGCCGTCATCCTGACAGCTCCCCCAGCGTGTGTGACTCAAGGATTCGGAGCCGAGCAAACGCTTGACACCTCCTGCATAAAGGCTGGAAAGTGAGCTGAAACAACTGCACAGGACGTGGCGCAATCTGCTTCGCGCCTCCAGGAAGCTGAAAGTCGCACGCACCTTTAGGACGACAAACAGTAAACATTCAAATTTAACCTGGTCCTTCCTGCGGCGGCTGTTTAGCATCCCACGTGCATGCAAGCATAATGGATCTTCGGGGCGCTTTAACAATCCTTCACACAAATGGGGGACAACGGGAGGAGGCGGGCAAACCAAGCGGGTCTTTTTGAGAAAAAAAAAATCTGCACAGGCCTGTTGGAAATTCAACCATTATGGTTATGAATGAGCTGCAAATCAGGCATCAACTCAATCCCCACTCCAAACTATTCTGTTCTGCGTTATATACAATTTTTGCTCCATTACCGTTATATGGAATATTTGTTCCTTGGTTGAACACAGGAATAGACGGAATATGTTGGACAGAGAGGAGAATTACAGTCTGTTGTAAACCATAAACCACTTGTCATGGCTTTTCTATAAGCCTATCAAATGGTAATGATATGCATTAAACCTCCAACGCAGGCCCAGCCGTAAATAGAACGGTATAGCTGGTATATGACCCAAGCTGTGCTATTATTTCATGAAGTGCACCATCAACTCATGTCACCGTCACTTCCTATAGGGGAGTGTTATATATTGCTTTGGCCATCTGCCCGATTCCACAACTGTCATATTGTTCTGAAATGTTGTGAGGATTACTGACTTTCCACATTTCATAATCCCATCACGGCCTTGGCCTGCCTCATTGTTGAATGTTGACATCATTTTCCCAGCAGCAAAACAAAAGCTCGCCATTACATATTAGATTACCCCGATGCCAAATGTGATTCAGGTCCCCCCTGAAATCGGACGTTTGCTCTTAGATGATAAGCGGGGAATGTCGAGTCCAAGCGGAGTGGGAGAAAACGGGGAGGCGAAGTGTAGATAATGAAAAAACGAACGCTTATCATTCCTGCTCCTCGTGAGGCTCTTATTAGGCTTTTCCATCCCCTGTATGTTAATGCTCCGGCTCCTGATGTGTCCTCATGATGAGGAGATGAAAAGAGAAGTAAAACCCGTCAAGCATGGAAAGCAATCTGCTCCGTGATGTCTTCCCGAAATCTGAAGTACAAATCGGGAGCGATGCGCAAACAAAACTCGTTCACCTTAAAAAAAAAAAAAAAAACGTAGCCCTTCCCAATCAGTTCTTAAGAGAATAATTCTCTAAGATGTCTCTTTTGGGTTGAGGCCTTAATGTGCTCAATCTCTCTGCTGCCTGATGCAGTATAATGGAGACAGTCAGGCTCTCAGCATGACAGCCCAGGATCCACTGCGGTGATAGGCTAATGAAAGAAAGAGCCCTGGGCGAGCTGTTATGTCTACAAAGGAAAGAAGAGAAGAAAAAAACAACAACAACAATCGTGCTAATTTTCAATGCAGTTCTGAGAGCAAAGATATTATGGACATATGCATCATGCGTATGATGTAGAACGCTGTGTGAATCCACAATAGATTACTCCATTGTGGATGCAGAGCAGTAAAGGACACAGGGGTTTAAACAGGAATGCAGCCAAGATGCTGGTACAGATTGGAGAGATGCATAGTGTAGACAAATACACACACAAACACACAAATACATGTGTTCCAGCATACTGTATGCACACAAGGGTACTGGCACATATGGTGCCTGTGTGTACATTAACTGCACATGCACAAGCACTCCACTAAAATCCCCAAACAAGGCCACAAATAAACCCCCGGCAGCCAGCGCGCTTTCCGTTTCCGCAGACTTCCAGCTACAACGGAGCAGTGCCCTGACCCCCACAGCATCTGCAGCTGAACAGCAGGCCTGGCTAACAAACCGCCACAGAGGACGGAAGGAGGAGGCAGGCTGAGCCACTGATTGATCTGCAGGGTAATTGGCTGGGAGCGGCTCAAACAGCCAGAGGACGTAAATACCAGCTACCCCTGCTGGATGGTGAGTTTAGTTCCACGGGAGAGATAAACTCTGACTGGCTGTCCCCCGAGTGAAGGCGCGTTGTCTGATAAGCCGGTGAACACTCTGTGCCGGGACTCGCGTGCCGAGCAGGAAAAAAAAAGAAGAAGCAAGGTGCGATATCAAGAGGAGACGAGCAGGGCAGGAGAACAGAACGAAGCCGCGGTCGCAACAGAAAGCCGCAGAGCGAAATCACACGTCAAGATGGTGAACTGATGCAGCTGATGAGCCGAGCGCTAACACAGCAAGGCTGGCGAGTCACAGCATTTTACTGAGATGTCAGTTAGCAAGCGAAAAAATTCACGGTTTCAAAAGGTGTTGCCAGCTTGGTCAGTATTATTTTTATATTTGTCAGCGGGACAAATTTGATCGCATGTGCTCATTTACGCCCAAACGATAATTAGTTACAAGTATGATGATGGTTTTGCCGTCCTTTCCATCAGTTAAGATCACACTGTACTCATCAATGAATAACTAGGATCTGAGAATAAGGCAGCTGCACTGAATTCAAAAAAGCCAAGTAACCTGAGCATTCAAATGATCGTAGTCTGGCCAAATTATCCTAACCACTTTATACCCGCATAATTACATGCACATCAACTTCAAATTGAGTGTGTTAAAATAGAAATGGGGAGTCGTTGACTTTTACTGCCTGCCTTAGCTTATTCTTGTCAAGAAGTCTGATTAATCTGAGGGTTTGTTTGAGAGCCCGCCGCGTTGTACTTTTCTGCAGTGTTCGCCGTTAACGTGTCCCAGCAATAAACACGAAGAAATAAGTTTCAATAAGCGAAACTGAGAGAGGGGGGAAAAAAAACCTAGGTCGGAGAAAAACAGAATTATTTTTTAATGTGGACATGTGGGCTTTGCAGAGCAGAATTTTCCAGGACCACCACAGAAAGCACAGGAATTAGGTGTGAATCAGAGAGAACGCATGAAACATGCATGATGCGAGAGGAGATTGAAGAAAAGAGGTAGTGTTTGGTGGAGAAAAAAAAAAAAAAAAAATCAGCGAGGGGAGTGAGGGGAGAGAAGGGAGAGAGAGGGTACGGCCGACCTCTTTCACAGCTGCGAGAGGTGTGCCTGCAATGCTAACTCGCTCCATCCATCTCGTTTGGATAAAACTGTGCGAAGAGTATCTTCAGCAGGGCTCAAACGCACCACCTGTCATTTTTCTTCTACCCGTACGAGAACAGAAGTTTCTTTTTGGATGATATTGGTGCTGGCAGCCAGAGCTCAAAAGCACGACTCTAGAGCAAGGACTCTACATGAAAACTACACAGGGGAACCTATTCTGGCATTTGCTCTTTTCTTTATTAGACATGAGAGGCATAGAAGTAATGTACACCTACATGTTTTCTCAATGGGGAAAAGGCAGGTAACAACAGCAGGCGGCCCTGAAACTACACAGAATATGACGTAAGCACAACTTATAGTGCTGTGACACCAGTGGTGGGCCGTGCATTTCCCACCAAGGCCTTCAGTGAGCTTCAATCTTATTTAAAATACCTCTTAATCTGATAGCTATGACACCACTACTATAGAAACCATCAACATCTTACGGCTACACAATAAAACAGGACATAGGCAGGTATCTCATACGGTGAGATGAATGCAAGAAAGTCACTTAGAACAATTCAAAGTTGTTTACTGTTTATTTAAGAAAGGGACAGTGCAATTACATAGAACACATGATTACCCATGGTTAAAAAAGCCAGAATTAGTCAGAAGGCTAGTTTTCATCTGTAGTCCTCTCACTCACTGCAGCCCCAGCAGCTGCACACCAGCACCACATACGTCAAATCCAGCAGAGGCATCAATGTCAACCCAATAAAATTACAATAATATATAGAAGATGTAAATACAATTCATTTTACTCACCGAAACTTAAGAAACAATTTAGAGTTCTCCATTAGCCTGACGGTCAAAGGTATCGCTCATAGTTGCCTGAAAAGTGGCAGACACACCCTTTAGCTAGCTGGTTCAGGCTAGCTAGCTCCAAGGTTAGGTGACCTTCCCTGACAATATTCAGCTTTTCCTTCAAAGTCTGCCGTGAAAATGACTTTCTAAGAAGATCTGCAACCAAATCAATAGATTCAACTAATAGGTATCAAAACGTTAACGGGGACAATTTGGTTGTGCATCTTGCAACAGATGAACATGAACCGCTAGCTTGGACCGCTTCGGACCGTGTGTGCTCCTCCCTAGAAATGTATCCACACATTGCGATGACACAGGCCGTAACGGCTGTGACTGCTCCGAAATGCATTTCCTTGTTAACGTGACTCAGCAGCTGGACAAGAACAGAAAGTTCTCCTTTGTTCTGGCTCCTACACATAATCTACTCAGACATCGTCTCCATGTTCTCTGCTGCAGGGATTTTAGTGAAATTCACTGTTCCTGATCCACATTTATTAACTTTAACTCCAACACGAGTCGCTCAGTTTTACTGTCATTGTGTGAAGTGCAGAGTGAAACTCAGCTGGTCAGCTGCCGCCTAGTGTTTCAGTGGCGTAGTTACAGAACAACACAGAGACACCAGCGCTCAGGTATAAATGATTTCGACAGCGTAAACCACTACGCAGTAGCTTCGCACTCGGAGTGCCGCAGCACTGTAAATTAAGCTTTACACTGTAGGGAGAACTAACGGCCATAAGCACTGGAGCAAAACATTGCAAAGAAGCTCTCTTTATTTTCCGTTTGTTATGTGACTCATTATGAGCTACTAAATGCAAACAGATAATTCAGGCAAAGAGAACAACAGAGACTGCACCACAGGTGACTTCTCCTTCCATTTCCACTGTGGATTTTGTCACCAGTTTGTTTTTATTTCTTCTCCAGGCTTGTCTGTGAGGCTGACACCCTACCTGGTGCCTGGCTGTGGAAAATTAAATTTTACTCCCACTGCCTCGGGTGCTATACCACTGTGGGACAGAGTTTTGACAATGTTTTTTATTGGATTTATGTTGGGAGGTCTCCAACTAGAAAAGCTGGACTATGTCTCACAAGTTTAGTTTTCACTAAGAGAATTGAATGTGTCCGTACTAAGTGAAAGTGGACAGTATGCTCCTCATTTGAAAGGAAAAAGATTTTGGTGGGTAACAGCTGGAGTGCAGCGTTTCCTTTTAGAAATCAACAACAACAGCGCTATCCATCCAGGCCAGACCATCAAAATGTTCAAGGTTAACGGCACAGAGGATCACAGCAAGCTGTTCTCTGCTTTAAAACTGTCGAAATTAAACATGTACATGTGCAATAAATCACAACAAAACACTGCTCTGTTCACGCTAGACGTGAGAGCGACAAGCTACAATATGTTTACAGTGGAAGTTGGCAATTTGAAGCGACAAGCTGGTGTCCAACACTTGTTGCTACATGTGCCGGGCAAGACACAGGACATGAAAGTTAGACTGGATGTATGTAAGATTATATAAGTTCAGTCTATCAGCTAACTGACAAGCTCATCCCAGTTCAACTTTACTTCCCCTGTAGTTAGAGGGTGAACTTTTTAGGAATTAAACAACGTGAGATACCTTATCTTTGGTTTTAAT
Organism: Planiliza haematocheilus; assembly: GCA_005024645.1. Taxonomy (NCBI): domain Eukaryota; kingdom Metazoa; phylum Chordata; class Actinopteri; order Mugiliformes; family Mugilidae; genus Planiliza; species Planiliza haematocheilus. The sequence goes on from SRSE01000811.1 coordinate 1,028,610, forward strand.
GAAGGACAAGACCAGACTTGGCCTCAACCTTTCTCTCTATCTGCAAAACTCCCTAAACTCCTCATCAAAGCCCGTATGAGCAAATGCTCAGTTTTAACTTTAACCATTATTAATCATTATACACCTTTCTTATACACCACTCTCTGCCAATCTGGTAAATGTCATCGTCTTTAGAAACTTCAATCTGAGAGTTCAGAGGATGAAATAAAATAAATTCGATTCAAACACTTAAATGTCGGGAGCTGCCGCTGGCAAATGCCTTTGGAGACAGATGTGAAACTGGGAAGTGGCTGAACTTTCGGCCCGGCTCCTGCGACGGTGCCGCCTTAGGAAGGTCCTTCCAAGAGCGACGAGTCCATCTCCAAGGTTCAATTTCCAATTTTCCAGTTTGAGCCCATCTAGGTCCAATCTCGTGATGCCGTCTCCTTTATGATAGGCCCATATATCCTGTTCCAGCTATAATCCTAAATGCCATGTGACTCATTTTGTGCCAAAGTGGTTCTCAGCCCAGTTAGGGTTTAGTTGGGCTTTGAGGCACTTTGATCAATCACCATCATCTCTATTAGTCTTGGCCTTGATTCTAGACAGCAGAAAGTAGCAGTGAAACTAACTTCTAAGTTTTATTAAACTATTTTAATTATATTGTTCCAGAGATGTTTTTCCCCCAAAGTGCTAATTATTAGTTTATTGCACACAGTGTACTAATTTTAATTTAGATTAGAGTAAAAGGAAATTTATTGAAATATTAAGAGAATATTCTACCCAAATACATGAGCTCAGATCCTAGTTCTAGTCCACCTTGTTATTTTTCATGAATCACTACAGAAATCTCCTCGTGTTTTATCAGACACCTCCATACAGCAGCAGCTGTAGCAGGTCTTGGCCCTGCAAACAGCCAATGATCAGAGTGCAGGGAGCAAGAGGAGGAGGAGGAGGACAACTTGCAGCTTTTATTTGTGCTGGCTTTGGTTTAAGGTGCTGAAACACCACTTAATCTACCAGTCCGGTGGGGTCTAAGGTCACAGCGCCCTCGGACGACCTGAACAGCAGAATGCTGCTCAAATCCCCCAACAGCCTTGAACACACACACACAAAGAAATGCACACGCCACGGTTCCTCCACTCAGTAATTTCCCCTGCCGCACATCCTGCATTCAACTCCTCCACTTGCGGTTTTATATTATAAGGCATTACTGCAAGGCTGCCTGTCAAGATGTAACACGTTTCATTGTGGCCGACCTCCAGAGACGTGGTGAATCTGCGGCGGAGGATGCAACATCTCGTGTGTTTTGAAGAACAACAAGCTTTAATTGTGTTCGCTTTGGCGGCAGCTGAATTTCACTCGTCATACTTCAGTTCCACTCATATCACCGCGCTGCAGAGATGAGCACAATGCTCAGCATCCCACTTTCGCATGCCGTTTCTCAACTTAATTATTTCTCCATCAGGAATATATCTAGGGAGAATAATGAAAAGAAAAAAAAAAAAATCCTTGGAATCATTTTAGAAATGCAAACAGTCTTTCCTTACTGGCCTGAGGCTTCCGGCCCTTTCCTAAAGCACTTTTGCTGCTTACTCCTCTGTCTCAGACTTCTCTCTCTTTGAATTCACTCAGCCTTTAATACATTCAGTCAGTAGAACATAATGATTTCTGCTACACACTTACAGTAGCTCTGCGTGCCTTTTTCAAATGATATGTTTTGAGTAAATGTACATCGTAGCCTTACACATTTGCGAGCACTTGTACTTGTGTCAGTGCCGCTTCGCCGATATGCCTCTGGAACGGACTCATGTGCTTGCAGTATAGCAGCTTTTACCATATCAGAGTTTAAACTCACAGCAAGGACAGCCTAGCTACAACCTGTTATTTTACACTGTAGTAAAATTAAACAAACGTCACACGACCAATTAACCATTTGCACAAATGCTGCGAAATAGGAATCAGATTCAAATCCTTGAAAGTGGGTACTTATGGAATGTACTTAGTGATATTGAAAGAAGTGTTTTGTAAGCAGGAGGAAGAGGAGCTTGCCACTCAATCACTTGAAAGCGGAACCCGAGCTCCAGCTCCAGCGTTTGTCTGCTTCGATTTTTTAGCGTTTTGATTTCTAGCTCTAACTAGGCCTGTCTGACTTGTGCTTTCTCTTGTGCCTCTAACTGGAGACGAGCTAGGCGAACCTTTAGCCGAGCTTCATCTCGGGACCCAGAACTAGTAGAAGAGAGTGGATCATAACAAGACAGCTTGAGCAGGGTTTTCATCCAAATGCTTCCCTTAACGTCCACTCTAATAACTACACCAAATGTGAGGAATCCTTCCTCATCCCTATGGCCACCCACAGACTGGACGGCAGGCCCCAGCACACAAACCAGCCTCAGCTCCACCAGCATACTTGTTCACTGTTAACAATTTGTTTGTGTAACATTTACGACATTTCTCAAATGTGATCTAGAGAAGGGCTGCTAGGAACGCATACTAAAATAAATGAAAAGGAACGTACAACTGGCTGCACTAATCAGAATCAATCTGCTCATCAAACAATTACCAACCTGATGAGGAGAAGAATCCTTTGGGATCCCGGATGCGCCCCCAATTTATGTTACGACCCAGCTCAGTAGGAGTAAAGGGGTATGACATAACCAGGTGGCAACAGGCTCAAATAATGGCTGGTGATTGTTTAATAAGAGGAGGTTTAAGCGGAGTGGGAGCAGCAAGTTGTAGCATACAACTAAGTTTCCCATGTAAGCTCTTGACAAATAAACATAAATCAGGTTTGACTAGCACCTGTAAACCTTTTCTGTATAAAACGGAACGTGTACGTGAAAGCAATACTTTGGTACATAAAAACAGAACAAACAGCTTAGACCTTGCCCTAGCACCAACACAAAGCAGATTCTAATCTTGACAAAAGTGGTACGAAAGCTCTATTACAAAAACATGCAACTAACAACGAGATTTCAATGTCACACTGACACCGAGGCAAGCTGTTCTCCACACCACACAGCTGCCTCGGTAGAACGGCTTTTCCAAAAACAGCCCTCCTGATGAGGACAGCAGTCTGATTGGTGGCACTTGGACAGAAATGGGAGACAGCTCATGGGGAGGAACCAGGAAGTCGAAAACTCGATCCTGAAGTTGTCCAGGCCGCATATCTTGAAGCAAATTACACATACACAGAAAATGCTGTGCAACTGCGTTAAATTTCTTTGTGGAGTTCGAGGCAGTAGATGTTACTGCAACTAATTCAACTGCAACAAAGACAACAGTGAAGGCATCCAAGTAGATGGTGCGCAGAACCACTAAGGCAGTTGGAGGGTGAATTTTCTGCACTTGTGCAGCCACTGAGAGATGTGGACGAGGAAATGCATCTCTGGCTGATGACAGCTGTTATCGTCTGTGTGAGGCGCGCTTACATTTCTAGGCAGGTGGATGTCGGTTATGACAGAAGGATAAACGACTGGTGGCAGTCTTGTGTGAAGGAGATGAAGCAACTACAGCCAGCCCACCCTCCAACCGACCAATCACCACAACTTATATTAGAGGTAAAGGTCCTATTTCAGGCCTCACTGTTTCAGATTAAAAGCCTCCCATTTCAGTCGTCTGGAATCCCTGAAACTGTGCTTTTATTTTGAAATATTTGCAGAAATATATGGAACAACAGCGGATTAAAGGAAACACATACACCTACTTAAATGGGACAATATTATTTTGTGAGTAATCCAGGGCAAAAAAAGTATTAAAAATAACCAGATTGGACAAATGTGCAATACACATGACAGGAACAAGGACTTTATCCACCTTGAGTTTCGTGTCAAACAAACAAACTGGACTAAATTTACTCCAATTGTTGCGTGCTTGCTAACTCGTCAAAATTACGTCATATAGTTGGGAATGCATAAGCCGTGACTGATTCAGCTGGTGGCCCACACATGTTAGGTGGGCAGAGGTTTTTCCTAACTACACTGCAAGGCATTCAGCTTTCCACAGCGGGGTAAGCTTTCATATAAGGAACCTTGCATAGGTGCTTAAGATTTCTTTAAATTAAAAGTGTATTTTTGCAATTCATTCATCAGTTCAATAGGAAACGCTTCATTTTGTAACACAGATTTTGTCAAACTCCCTACGAGGAAGTAAAAGACTCTTGTGACGCAAATCGAGGTTGAGCATGAGGCATCTGGTGTGTAATTTCTTTGACAAATAAATTGTGCGCCACGTCACTCCCTTCACTCACATGAGCCAACTTCATTTAGTCACTGTTCAGTTTGAATCTCTAGTGTCAGTAAAAACCGCCATCTCCGGCTTCCTCTGATGTCACAGAGACAGTTGAATGCGCAGCATCTGCAGACTCCGAGCGCCTCATTGAAGTGCTTCAACACATGACACCAGATATTACCGAGATTGCAGTCACTTGTTCTTCATTCACTGGCTGCTGGAGCGGCTGCATTAGTCATCAAGAGCATGAAAGGATACTGGTAGAATGTGGAGGGGAGACGGAAGGTTTTTTTTTTTAATCTCTGCTTCTGAAATGACTGAGGAATGAGAGTAAGATTCATGTCACCTTTGTTGCCACTTTTTTTTCTCGCTCCCATTCATCAGAGGAGGGCTGTGTGAATTAGCATGGTTCGCAGAGCAGCTGCAGATGTGAGACACCGTTCACATTGCCAGATTTCAGAGTATCAAGTTGAGTGAATTCGAGACTTTTATCTTCTTTAATTATGTAAATCACATGCCACAGATATTTCATGTCAAGCCGAGAGGCGAAGCTTTTTTCTTTCCTCCAAGCAAATTTTCAGTGAGACTCCCAAGAGGAGTTGGAGGAAGAGACAATACTTGAATACTTTGAAAGTAGTCGATATTAATTGCATTTATTTGTTTTTAATGTGCTTCAAATTGTCTTGACAGTTTTGCAGACTACCTCCTGTGCATCAGAAATTAGGCAATTAGGATCAAACCTTGAAAACAATATACTATAGATGCAGACAAAAAAATAAATAAATACTGCTAATGGACACATTTATATATAAAAAAAAGATTTGACATTTTATAAATTACTTTCTAGTCAAGAGATGTGTTAGTGATACCTTAGAAGTAAACTGGCAACCAAGATCGTGAAGGTGGCCCTCCAGTAACTTAATCATTTAACCGTATAAAAACACAAATTTGGTGCACTGAGCACACAAACAAGATACACCGTGTAAATCGATGAATTCTATGGTGTGGTCAAACACGAGCCAGGCTATAGATGCAGAGAAACTGTGTGCAAAGTCAACGGGGTGATGGGCAAGGATGGATTAGCCTAGCATGGTGTGAGCTGAGTCAAAGGTGTGGCAGCATGAAATGGAAATGTTTCCCGTCGAGTGAAATTTGCACTTATCCCCAGGCCACTTTATCAATATACAGCGAGGAGGAGGAGAAGGAGAAAGACAGAACGTGGCGGGAAATAACAGGAAGAACTGGAGATCAGTCAAAAGCTGTGCTAACACACACAAACCGCGTTTGCACGTCCAGCTAACGCAGCTTAAAGCTAATGATTAGCAGTTTGCTGTGAATTAACACAGACTGCACGAAAGGTTCAGTGGTCCAGTTTGAGTTAATAAAGAAGTGAAACTGCTGCTCTTGCGGTCGCTACGCTAAGCTAAGCTCCGTAGTGCCATTTGTACTCGACAAACGTCATATTTTCATTTACCACCTTTTTTTTTCAGAAGTTACGGTGTATTTCAAGCAATTGTTCATTTAGTGGTGAATCTGGGCTCCCAATGCCACCCACCACTCGAGCCACTCGGCCGGCCTCGCTGCCGGAGAGCTCCAAATAACACATTAGCACTATCACGAGGGCATTTGTGAAGAGCGAGAGCTGAAGTGAAGTTGATAGAGCGATTGGTGAGTAAAGCACAGCTGCGGGATAAGAGGTTCGTGTCTCAGCCAACAGCGTTTTGTTTTTTTTTGAAGCAGAGACCATGCCTGACACTCTTGAAACGTTGCGTCGATTCATGTTTTACTTTTGGGGCATCTTTTGTCTTTTTTCCCTTTTAAGGCTCCTTTCAGAACGAAAATACCATATTTAACAGTCTTGGCTTCAGCTACTTCTATTACACAAACGTAGTGAGCTGCAGTTATTTTAAGTTGATATGGATTTGCATAAGCTATTTACTCTCTATTTAAGAACATGTGTTATATTATTACTCTCCATGATGGGCTTCAGCAGTCAGTCCAACAGCCACCTTCTTCACCCATCCTTTCTTGCAGCAAGTAGCAACATTTTTTTCCCCACATTAAAAGGCCTTTGCACTCCATATATGTTCAACATATTAACCATGACACCCTCCAACAGTAAAAAGTCCCTAAAGGTGCAGAGGATGTGGAGAGAACCTGGCATACCCTTCGTTTTCCCTGGCACCGTGCCTCCCTGGCTTCGAACACACTAAAAAGACGTTGACAGTGTTATTAAACCCAGTCGAGTGTGGGTGAGGAACTATTAATTCGATGTTACGGCCTGATTATTTGTCATCCATCCTTGCTGTAATAGTAGGATCTCAACCAAAAGGTGGGGGGCAAGGTTTCACGTGCAACCGCACTTGAAACCGCTGCCCTTCTCTCCCCGAACACGCATAGATGCAAGAAATAACAAGCTAACCAGTCACGGGAGTGTCCCAGTCAATGACAGCATATATTGCCAGTGGAAATAGTGAGTGCGTCGCAGACAGACAATCAATAAAACTGCAAGAGGCTCCCACAAGGCCGAGCTCCCTGGAAGATGTTTGTTATTCATTTGGAGCCTTGCTGCTGGAGCTATAATGCGAGAATATGCTTACAAAGGAAGAACTGACACAAGCAGTAAGGCAAGAAATAAATAAATAAAAATAAAACAACATCAACATACCTGCAGTGAAGTTGTAACTTGCTGAAAATCCCACCGCTTCCAGTTCGCCGTCTGTCACAAATTTTATCCACAGATATCTGCCGCTACTCCTGATATCAGGCGGGCTGTGCTGACCGCAGTACCGTCCGAGTATCGGGGAGAAGGCAAAGGGTCCATCCCGGACCTCGATGTTGTCAAATTTACATTCCCAAGAGGACTCGATTGAATAGTTCTCCTCAAAGTGTAGATCGATGCACTGCCTCGGGGGAGCTGGAAGACACAATGAAAATAATGACCAACCTAGCAACAAACCACGGAGTCAAATGTTAGCCACGCTGGGACCGGTGGATGTTAAACTTGGCTGTTAGACAACTTATAAAACACAGTCTGCATTGACTTTGCTTTCTTCTGATAATAATCACTAACACATCACATCATTCATCATCAGTTGGTGAGATTTCCCCCTCAGCAGCCCCCCAGAAATGCTTCAGCTGAGAATAAACAGCTACGCCACCTTTCCCTTTTTCCCCTTTTCCCCTTTCTCTCTTAACCGCTGCTGCTTAAAGAAAAGATTTACCTTCAAGGATGTAAACACACTCTGTGTCTGGGGGGTATTTGTTTGGGTAATTGGGAGAAGTGAAGAGCCCTCCTTCTGGTTCTTTCACCCACGTCCCACATTGACCTGCGGGCTTCACTCCAGAATTGTTTTTCACTGAAACGCACGACCAAAGCCGAGAGAAAAGTGGGATTAGGGCTCTAAAGGGAGGGTGTTAGGGCAGAAAAAGATGCGTGTATCTGGTGGTGGAGATTACCTGCTGTGTCCTTCTTTGTTGCCCCAGACAACCCAAGTATGAGTAGACTTGCAACAACTGTCAGGACAAAGACGAACACAACGTATGAGCTGGAGAACGTGACAAGATGGTCGTTTCTTCATTATCCTCACGTTTTGTTAAGGTTTGAATGAGCAAGGAACGCATCCTTGGAATCGGATTACATCCACTGTAGGTCAAGGCTGTGTGCGTGCTAAAATTATCCTGACTGTAGCCTTAAAGGATTCAAACGATGCCACAATGTCTGAGAACACAATCTCTGCTGGAACTATAATGTGAATTTCTAACATTTATAAGTGAAGGCTACCATTTAAAGACACTTCCAAGGCTAAACAAATGATAAAAACAGTCTTCTCTATGTGTATTTGGTGCCAAATTTAACACTTGGGCAAAAAAAATAACTGCAAGAACTTACATCGTGACCTTCAACTGTGAGTTTACAGGTTGTATGATGCACCCTTTCTCCATTAAAGCACCATTCTGCTCCTATATTAGTTTGATCTGATATCGGGACTGCCTCTAAACTGATTACATTGTCACACTTCTTTCGGAGCATTTTTTTTTTTTTTTTGAGCAAGCGTGCGTCAGCTGGATGAATACCGGCGCCTTACCGTGATGGAAGCTGTGCCCATGTACCATGTCTGTTCCTTTCACAAACGGCTTCAGGCTCAACTAATTCCATTTAGATGTGGGGATACTTGGAGAGAGAAAAAAAAAAGACGAGAGTTTCTGAAATGTCACACCGAGAAACCGCTCATGCCATGCAACCCCCCCAAAAAATAAAAACAAAACCCCTCCTTATTAAAAATCTAAAAGAAAAGGAAGATCCCTTCAAAAGGTGTCACAACTAATCACCAGTTTCATATAAAACCAAAAACAGTTCCAAACACTCGCCCGATTTCCATCCAAACAATACCCTTTGGTGCTTTTGATGCACAGAAAGGATTAATAGTCCCTTCATCAGCCCTTCTCTATTCGCTCCACCTTTGCGATCTTCTCTTGGGAAATATCATGGGCAGCCTTGTTTTGTCCTCTTTGGTCCCTTTATCAGGAGAGGGGTTCCTTCAGGAGCACGTAAAACCACGCAACACTCATCTCTGCGGCGTTTTCCGCACTCTTAAGTCGGTGCGTAAAAATCTCCTGGAAAACAGCGTGTCGTGAAAAAAAAAAAAAAGAGAAGAAAGACTATTACGCGGATTGGGGTTTCATCTGTCGCCTCTGCGTTGTTCTGAGCGCGTCCCTCTCTCTTGGCTTCTGTCAACTGGAGACTAGTTCCCGCAGCCGGCAGGAGTTAATGTATGATCCCCCTCCCCTCCTCCTCCTCCTCCTCCTCCTCCCGTTCATCCAGCAACGACCACAGCCGTCCAATGCGCCACAATCCTCACGTACTTTTGACGCACGCGTTGAAAACTTCTCCAGGACACGACTTCATCCGCGCTCACACGGGCACACGTGGACACGCGCCCGGAAAAGTGAAAAGGGAAAAATATATATATATATGTGTGTGTGTGTTTGTTTGAACAATAAAGCACGCGGTGCGGAATTCATATCAGCTCGTGGATGTGCCGCGCAGCGAAAATGGAAAGGTAAGCAGAAAAGGAAATGAGATAGGAAATGGAATATACGAGCACGAACGCATACACGCTCAATCACCGTGATCAAACATGGAAAAGCAGAGGAATTATATGGAAAAAGAAGCTACATTTAGATATTTAATTGATTTCAACCATCTGCTTTTGGGATGCATCCTAAAATGCACACGTGCAACCCCACAGTGAAACAACTAGGCCTGGCACCCGCTTCAAAGTTATCCTCTTCAGATTTTCTCCTCACCTCTCCATGTTTCCAATTTCTACAAGAAATGGAAAGGTGAAATGATGCCGGCGGAGAAGCTGCACTTTTCTGTCTTTCTAGGAGAAAAAAAAAAAAAAAAAAACCTGACATAGACCCATTACTTTCCTGAGGTTGTGGGTGTCAGGATGTATCCACACTCCCAACACTGAGTGTGTAGTCGCTCTCACACCTGATGACAAAGCTGATCAGAGGGTGCCCAGGGACAACTCAGGGGCTCGGGCTCCCAAAATAGTCTTGGCACCCTGCAGACAATATCCATCTTCACATACTCCTGCTGCAGAGCCGATCTTGGACCCCGTCCCTCTATGTTAATGCCACTGGTTAGCGTTTGCTCGACGGTGTGGATCGGCTAAAGATGACAGCGGACGGTTTGTGTAAAATCTCCCGCCGCATGACAGGCGACTTTGTGTGTGTTCTCTCTTCTTCTGCATGTGTCCTTCAAGATCACCCTGAGATTTCAAAGGTAAAGCCTCTTACGTCCACCTCTTAATTATACTCTGTCCCAGAGATTGTCCTGTTAGCCACTCCGGAAGCATTTTTTTTTTTGTTGTTTTTCTTTTTTTTTTTGGCAGACAATGCAGACTTTGAAGGTGGCACACTGACTTCCAGAATCCAAGTGGGAGTGGGAAATCTCAGAACTCCTTTCAGCTAATAGGCTCCTGCTAATCTGTTATACAGACTGATTTAATGGACTTGGGATTTAGACCACCCCACACAAACACACACGCACACACAGAAGGACAGCAGCTTAGGCACTCACTTTCTTCCTACTGTACAATAAACCCCCAGTGAAGCCGGAAACCGCGGTTCAGCTCGCCTCTGCTTTCTCCAAAAAAAAAAATATTCCAACGAAGAGATTTTAAAATGTCAATTTCTCTGCAAAGGCAAAGCCTGTTATAGATTTTGCTGTCTGAAGGGACGTCAATAATATCCGCACCAAAATACAATGCAGCGCCCAAAGCTTGTTATTGATTAACAGTGGCGCTGTGTCGTCTGACAACTTTATAAGCGCGGCGCAACACATTTCTGATGGGTAAACTCCGAGATAAAGCAGCGGAGCTGTGCGGGAATTATTCAAATGAGGCTTATCTGGCGCACTGTATGCAACAGTGGCCCTTGTGAATTTAACAGCAGCCTCCAGTTTAGTTAAAGCAACTGTCTCTTTGACATAACCGCACAGAGGCAGTGGGAGAAATAATTCATTTCAGTACTACTGTCAAAGTCTGCCATTTTTAATTAAGGAATTTGGCGATAACTGTCGTGCTTTGTTGGCCCCTCCTATATTTGCAGTCGTCCACTCATTTCACTTACAGCATATACATAAGTAAACCAGACATACCACCAGAGCTGTTTGTTGCGCATGTTCTGTTAATTTTGCTGTCTCATCTTCAGTTAAATTTCATGACTGCTCATGAAATTCCTAGCTTTACCCTTCCCCGGAACACTAAGGCTCACGAGATTCACCTAAAAACCTTCGAAAAGGCACGACAAGTATATTATGTTGCATTTACAAAACGGCAACTAACTCGTGTTTGCATGCTGTTCATTTGGCTCAGGCCCGACGAGCAAATTGGGCATTCACCTTCTACTTAGTGTCATTCTAACGACACTGCCAGCACCGTTTCTTTGTGTCATTCCAACAGGGGGACAGCGCTTAAGCGAATAAACACTTTGGCTAATGCCTCCTGCCCGGTGGGACTCAAATTAACCTTATTAGTGATGCATCGAGCAGTGTGTTGGCCTAAAAAAAACAAAAAACAAAACAAAACACAATTTAGTTGTCATTCAAGGAGACTTGTAGTTCATTAAGCAGGACCCAGTTACAAGAATGGGCTGCTCCGACCACGGGCAAATTTGAGCCGCTTTTTCTTATGCTACATTAGCTGTCTGGGTCTCTGGTGATAGAGTAGCTTTATCCTGGCCCTGCACCTGGAGCCAGTGAGAAAATAATTCCATCAGATGATAGCCCATAAACTACCTGTGGCTTCATTTTTGTTGCGGTGCTTGTTGTTAGTTCGCAGTACAGCCATGCAATTTTAAGCTTGTGCTCTCTCTCACCCTCTGTAAAAAATATGACTCCTTCATGCTTGCTCTGGGGTTTCTGGACGGATTTTGTACAGCGCCCTGAGACAGTCCGTATTGTTATTGATGCTATATTAATAAAATTGAACTGAATAAAAATTATGCAAAAGTGTGAAATGAACAATTAGGAAATGCTTAATTCAAAAAGGGTCAAAGAGGTAGAGTGTCACTCAAGGTTACTCTGCTGTAAATTATGCGTAACTCTATATGATTTTCTCTATATGATTTACTCTATACGATTCACATAAAAATTCACTCCTACAGTTGTAATGAATGAAGGATTACGTAAATAGGCCAAAATCATTTTCCCGCACCAGGCTGTAACATGTTTTTTCTGCTGTAAATATGGGTATTTACATATATAAATGGAGGCCTCAAATGGCCATTTACAAAACTGCCGCTTTTGGGGGCATTCCTCTTTTAATATTTAAGCCCCGGAGGTCTACCATGCGGAAGACACAACCTAATTTCATGGAATGATGAATCATGGCAGCGCGGCTTGTTAATCTGATGTTTATTTGCTATATTCAGATCAATTAATCCATCTGTCTCATTTTTGAAAAGTCGGATGTGGGGGGATTGAAGGTTTGTCGGGGAACAAATGACTCACGGTAAAGCGTCTGATCGATTGTAATATCTGTTGTTCAACTAGTTGTGTCAGCTACACAAGTTAGATATGGGAAGTTAATATAAATATAAATGGGCATATATTATGCTGGATTAAACCAAACGACGAAATAACTGTAGAAATGTTCAGTTCTAACTTTCTTTTTATACCACTATGCTCTTTAAACCACACATCATTGTGTATTCATGTAGTCCATGTAGGATATATACACGTAGAACATTCACAAGGTCAAACATGCTTGCTTATCTCTCTGTCAGACGGAGACAACATGAGCGGCATGACCGCGAGGTGAACATTTTAAAATGCAGGTACACCATATCCTGGACTGTACATGCGTAAGCCAGAACAAGAGCATCAGCCTCAAATTATTGGAGCATGAACGCATGGTTATTTATATATATACTATATAGACTGGTTTTCAGTGTCAGAAAAGAAACATCTGCAACACCTGCAGCCCACTCACTATCATGTTGTCTGATAACGAGATCAAATCAGATTTTCCCTGATAAACTCCAAATGTTTGGTTCGAGCAAAGTTCCCTTTTGAGGAACTCCAAACTCCACTCAGTGCTAATTTCCTTTTGAACTGCTCTCTCATCTGTTCAGTGCTGCAACTCATCTGTCAATCACTGTGGCTTTATCCATCCAGCAATTAATCTCACCCCAAGAGGGGCAGCTGCACTTTCCATGAACCTAAATATCTGCCGAGTTACTGTGCCCGCTCTTCACATTTTTCTTCTAGTTATGGCATTGAGAGGAGCTATGCTCTTTTTTCCCTTTGTTTCTTTGTTTCCTCTGCACGCTTTTCCCTTTCCCCTCCTGTTCAGACAATAAGGGAGCACTGATTTGCTGTTTCACAGTATTTGGGCTGACATACCCTCCACAGTCTGTTCTGTATGCCCACTTGGTTAGAATGACCGTGTAATTTGTCATTTGACCTCATTAGCCACTTGGTAGGGGGGTGCCATGTACACTGTGGAGTGCCACTCTGTGGGCGCTAACACCAGTGGGGGAGTCAGAGTCACCAGTGTCACACTGTCACAAAAAACATTGTATTTTATTTCATGTTTTTCTTTTTGGTAACTGATGGAAGAGGCTGACTGAATCCAGAATCATGGCCTAGTTTATTTACACCATAACAACAGTTTGTATTAGAAATGTGATTACAGTGGACTAGCTTAAGGCAGCATGGCAAATGCAAGAAGCATGTCTTAAAATGAACATATTATTTTGGAGGGAGGGTCTTAAAAGACAATGTCATGTTCAGGAGTGCCTCACTATCATACCGAAACAAGAAAAAAAATAAAGAAAGCTGTTTAAAAAATATAACTGTTTTCTCAAGAGGCCATTGATCCAAGGGGCCATGTTAGATGTGTTACAATAGTCAGCATGAATTCAGACTAATACAAATGATTTTGTATGTGTTTTACCAACCGGTGAGGCTGGAGATTTCAGTTTTATTGTTTTTACTTGATTCATGTATCTTCAGTCTTTTAGCATTTATTGATGTACAAGCTCTCATTCCTAGGGTATCAAGACCTGCCACGTTGTCAAATCTGCTGGTGTTGCAGAGCTACAATTATGACACCCTGAAGCTTTAACGCTGTCACCACTAACTCTTTACCCTGACCATAAACCCAGCTAAGCAGGTTTGTCCCCTGAACCTAACTAGGTATTAAATGTACATAAAGATGGAAAAACGATCTGTGATGCCAGCAAAGATAAGATAAGATAATCCTTTGTCCCACAGTGGATGCAAAGGACATTGCACACAACACCAAATATATACAAAAATAAATAAATAAATGGAAATCAAACACAATAGAGGTTATACATGTGTGGTCTACTGATAGCAGGCTTGGTTGCACGGCCTCACAGTGGCAGGAAGGAAGGACCCGCGGTAACGCGCCTTCAAACTAGTGATGGGAGGTCCGGCTCTTTTCAAAGATTCGGATTTCTTATGGTTCGGCTCCCTTAGAAGAGTCGGCTCTTATGGCTCCCAAACAGCTCTCAAAAGGCTCTTAATTTAGCTTCACCAGGAGCCTTCGGTTTTATCCTGACATAGCGATTATGAACAATTTGTGTGCAAAATTTTCATTACAAAAATATACTGTTTAACGTATTAATGTCTTATCTAAACTTTACAAAACAGTCTTTAGTGCAGGTGGGCACCAGAAACACTAGATGCCTCAGCTAGGTGTCCAGTTATCACAAATTTCACTTTTTCCTGGCTCACCCATCGCTCTGTGGGTACCTGGCTTGTACCACTACACTCGCTGTTTTTGGAGCGGTCGTATGATCCTAGTCTGTCCTTGCATGTGATTGGCCACATTGGGCGCCAATCAAAATAAAATTCCACGACTGCCTGCATGGTTTTCAGGAGTGGCTGAAGCTTCAGCTCTCAACGACAGGAATTGGCCCTTCCTGTTCACTACAAGGAATTTGCTTTTAGAGCTGGCTCATTAGCGAATGTCACATCAACCTCACACAGTGGGGTTGAGGCAGTCGGCTGCTGAAGGCCCTGCCCAGTGCTGTTGTAGTGCCACGAAGGGGGTGGAACTGGTTTTCCATCAGGGATGACAGCTTTTCTATCATACTCCAATCACCCACCACCTCCAACGACTGAATTTTTTGTTCACGTGAACACCCAGAAGCTGTGTGGTGGCAAAAGCCGCCACCATCTTGGCAGTGCGGGACCAGCACTTATTCAAAAACCTATGAGGGCTACTCAAAGTAGCCATTTCCAGAATCATGCATAACTAAGGCTTGTCAACAAAAAACTGTCAAACCAGAACAGATGCTTGCACCAGGTAGTAAATAATGAAACATCAAAGTCCAAAAATAAATCAAAACTCCGTGGACTTGTGGTTTATGCTTGGCTAAGTCTAAGCCAAGGCATTAAGCACTAAGGGCTTTGTCACAGTTTTAAAGAGGAAACACTGTTGTTGGAGCATTCTGGTTGGTTAACATTAAGGTCAACACCAAACCAGGTCCATTACACCATGTGTCTGGCACCACAGCAGCTTTCACAAAAAGGGCAAGAGAAGAAGATATAAACCCATTGTAAGTCATTTTCTGCAAGAGCAACACTTTTTGCACCGCTATCAGCATTGATTTAGTCGTTCACATTAGATACAGTTGATAAAATCTCTTAGATAACAGTAGTTGTTTCAACAGACCATATGTGTGGTCATTAGTTCTGTTTGCTTTGTTGTAAAACTGAGCGTAAGAACACATTTTTAGATGTGAGTAAAGTGCAGTGACAGCAACCAAATTGACGAAGGTGTTCGAGTCAGCTGAAATAATGCGCGGAGGTCATTCTGTGGACAGCCACTACAAATGTGTACTTTGAGGCTTGTTTGTTTTGTTTTGTTTTGTTTTTTTATTCACACTTCCTCGCTGCCAACCGTGGAAGTGCAAAAATGTTATTCATCTCCGTCCTGTGTTTGCGGCGCCCCGCTGTAAGCTGACATGGAGAGAGATTGTTTCCGCGGAAATGCCAGGTGGGCGCTGGGTAGTGGGGAGAGTTGACCTTTCATATTTGCCCCAGTGTTTGAAGATAGCAAGTCTGCTGAGATCTTCAAACACTTAAACATTCCTGCAGCCATTCCACGCTGTCAGATACCACAGTGTACATGTTTCAATCAGATTGCAGCCAAAGATGTTGCCTTTGATAATGTCACTGTGAAGTTTATATTTTTCTTGGGAATGTAAGTCAGGTTGAAATATGACAGACAAAATAGAAGACTACGGATTTTCAAGAATACAACTCAGGTTGCCTAACTCTCATCAACTTAAAGTTTGTTGTAGCACTAAAAAAAATAATTGTAACCCCTTTAAATGTTAAATAAAAAAGACCAAAAAATGGACAAAAGCATGATAGCAATGTGAGAAACACAGCTGTAAAAGATTACACAACATTTCACAGGCACTGCTGGAGGAGAAGCTGTGTGATGCAAAAAAAAGTCCTGACCTACTCATTGATAACTGTAGTCAAGCCATCGACGTGTGACAAATTCAGTTTTCTGGGGCACAGGGCCCTGTTAATGTCTGGAATGGAAGGAATGATTTAGTCTAAACGAAAGAGGAAAGTAAGTTTTAGACAAACTTTGAAGTTGAATCACACACATTTCATTTTGTGGAGAAGAATATTGGAGCTCATACAATAGAAGGCGCAGAGGCAGAAAATATTTCTATTTATATTGTCGCTTGCAGCTGAAAATGAAGGTATTTTGTTTGTGTTGATGCAGAATTCAATAGTCTAACTACATGTATTGTTGCAACAACTGATCAATGGGCAGCTTTGTGAAGTTGGGAGTTAGTCAAACGAGTCAAACTAGTTTTTATTTGAAATCATCACATTGTGCACAGAAATGTGAATAAGCAAAAGCTGGTCTAGGCCAATAAATTTAAATACAGACTACACATAAAAAAAACATAGACACGAGAAAAATGTATCGGTTTCTCTCGCATTTTGGTTTGTGTTGATTTTTACTGTAGTTTATAATTAAAGTCGTGAAGGTCTCCATTTTGTCTTCTTTGGCGACACCTATGGTCAAAAGTTGTAATTGCACGAGTGTTTTCAGGCAATTACTTATTCCGCAAGAAGTTTGTTCCCGCTCCTCGGGCTGTGAGAACAAAATGACGTCAGTTTGTTCACACCGCCCTCTTTTGGGAGTTAACGCAGCTTGTTTTCCAACACATCACCCATGTGACTGACAGAAATTGGAGTGGGTGTGGTCAATGTGGAAAAGGGAAGCTAGTCTCTCCTAGCTGGAGATCGGAACACTGTGTGTGGGTGCATGCTGAATGAATGGGGTGATCCAATGCACACGGTCGTCAAGACAGACAGACAAGAAAAGCATCTCTCGTTGTGCATCTCCTGTATCTCCCACAATGCTTAGCGTGTGTGACATATGCTGCGGTGGGAGGGCCCTATGAGGACGTTCCCCGGCGTTCGACACTCGCGAAGTATAAATGACCCGGCTAACTTTTTTCTTGTTCTCGCAGCCCTAAGGAGCGAGAACAAATTTCTTGCTTCTCGTGGAGTAAGTAGAAAATAAAAATAAAATTAAAATATTCTGTCCTTGCAGCTGTTAACTAGCTGCATAATAGCTAGCATACTAGCATAATAAATTTAATCAAGAATTAACAAATGAATACTTTATTACGATGACATTTTTTATTGTATAAAAAAACTGACATCAGAGCAGAGAAATATATAAATATGTGTGCTTTCAATGAGAGAGACTTAGTCACGGCGCACACACAACAAACAGCTGTTAGTGGTTTTGATACAGCAATGGCGATTCCTTAGAGACAGCAGCTGTATGCGTTATTATATGCGCCCCAAATTATGTCTGCGCTTATTTGCATACAGAGCTCAAAACTGGGATTGGATCTCGAGTGCTGGCTAAGAGACGCATGTGGAGATGCATTTTAATGCCATTTGTGAACACAAGGCCATAAAAGCTGCAGACTGTCCAGGACAAATGTTAATCCAAGGTCCGAATGGGGACGAACAGACAGTGTCGCCAGGTGGGTTTATGTTTCCCTCATGACATATTTTCTGTTGCACATTATATTAACACGATTTCTATGAGAAGTTGTGTTCTATGTGTTGTCCTCGAAACAATGCATTGAGATACAAAAATAACCTGCAGATGGTTTCACAGTAAATGCTTTCACGGGTTTTCATTTACCACACAACGAAAGGAGCATGGGGTAGCATATGGGTCTATGTGTGAATCATAGGCCGGCCAAAATGTTGCAATATGGCAGTTAAATAATTCATCTCAGAGGCAGGCTGTTGCCATATTGCCCAAATCTCAAACCATGTACACTTCACTGGATGCTGGTAATTTGTCGCTCTAGCTGTCGCTCTCATGTGAATGAACTGATCCTTTTTGCATTTTCTGCACTGTGGTCCATCTGCTAACTCAGTATGAACAAAGTTATTTTGTCATAGTGGATTTTACATTGTTAAGGTTTCTGTCCTACCCTTATCTTATGCCAGTTTCATTGCTTGAGCTGACCTCTACACCTCTAGAACACAGCGTGAGAAAAAAAAAACATTAAGCCGGTGTGCATTGTCATTAATTTTAATCAGCAAGACAGAGGCTGGAGGCTTAGACTGACTTTATGTGCAGTGATCAACATTTTAATCTGCAGCCTTTTTAAGACTCGCATCATAAAAATGGTTTATAGCAATGGTTTATGCCACAACAGTGCAGCTGCGCATTATCTGTGCAGTTTGTATGTAGTAGATTCTTTGTCACCGTTATTGCATTCTTGCCATTAGACCTATTGGTGTTATCTCATCACTGCAGTGCTAACATGACGCTGGAGCACTACTGCAGGCACCGGAAGAGTGAAGATACTGAACAGCGGGAAAATAAAGGAGATGATGTGGGGGAAGGGTAGAGAGTGGAGCGGAGGAGAGAAGAGGAAAAGGAAGGAGAGGCGAGAGATGATTAATGGTGACTGTAGAGAAGACAGCCAGGTTGGTTAGTGGAATTAACAGAGGCTTAGCCAGGAGCGGACCGCGGGGAGTAGAAGGCGCTTCACAGGGCCGTCGTTCCAACTTGGGCACAACTTGAGCTTGTGTGTGGACCTCTGTTTGTACGTTCATTAAGACCCCTGCAGTTAGTTGCAAATAAATATATATGCGCTGCAGTAATCTAAAAAAAAAAAAAAAGAAAAGTCTTGGGAACTCACTAACCTCCTCCTTGTCTCCTTCAGACCACTGACCAGTTTGAATACGACGGCTGCGACAACTGTGAGTCGTACCTTCAGATGAAAGGGAACAGGGAGATGGTTTATGAATGCACAAGTTCCTCGTTTGACGGGTAAAAATTGATTTTGCCTCAAGTGTGTATTTTTCACGCCGATTTCTCTTTTCTTGCTTACCATTGTGGTCTGTGTTTGCAGTGTGGTAGCCATGATGAGTCCTGAAGACAGCTGGGTGGCTAAGTGGCAGAGAATAGGTGAGGGACTGAAGCACACAGAAAATGGTCATAGAGAAAAAGCAATCAGATCAGAGACTATTTGTGTGTGTTTACCACTCCATCATCCCTATTAGGACTAAATTTACTTCACATCTGCTCAAAACAATCTTATTTATGCTCTTGTTCAGACTATGTTTAATCACATCAATCCATTTTTTTTTATTTGTGCGAAAGAATTGGAATATTTTTTTTTTTTCTCCATCCTACAGGAAACTTCAAGCCAGGTCAGTGTGTCAGTGATGGGCAGACTACCTCCAGGTATGCTCACTTACAGCAACATGAATATGTCTGTTTCTTGATTCTTGAAGTTCATACCTTACTTAATGTGGCTTATTTGCTGTTGATGTCACTAAAAACTTTTTTTTTTTTTTGGTGAGGGAGCTGAAAAGCAGAGGGGTGATCTACAAATCCAGAGACACAGCAGTGTAGACATAACTCTGTCTCCTTTTTAGCCACACCAGAGCTGTACCACAGTGCAGCACCATGTCTGTGATGTCTTATGGATCTGCTCATTTTTCTTGTTGTTTATTAATATTAGCACAGGGACATTTCTTCTTTTAGAGACTGAGGGGGGAAGAAAAATAAAAGTTGGTTTTATAAGATATGTGAGTCTCTGTCAAATCACTGCTAACTTTGTATTTTGGGATTTTTAGGAGCCTGGACTGTCCCATAGGGGACTACAATTCTCCATCTCACATCTCATGTCTCAGCGTCTACTTGATGGATTACCTTTACATTTGATTCAGGCATCCATATTCCTTTAGAGAACACATGAGAGAGACAACTCCCCAAGTGGAAAATTTAGTTGTTACAGTAGCAGGTCAAGACTGCAAACATGAACGTTACAGTGTTTCCACCATGCTCGTCTCATAATGAACCGGACAGATTGCCAGCATATCACCATATCAAACGTTACAAGCCAGTTCAGAATTGTCAAAATGGAACAAAGAAAACAGTTTACTGAAATAAAACCAATGAGTTTATTTATTTATTTATTTTTATTAAACCAAGAAAATGAAAATGGTGGATCTAAAACCACAGCAGTGTCTTGTGGGCTCAGTTGGAGGACTCACAGGAGCAAACAGAGGTGATGGAGCCAACACAAATGAACAAGAACATCAAACTAAATAACACAAAATGAAAATGAAATGAATAATAAAAACAAAAATGTAAATGTACATGAACTCCAAATAAAATGGAGGGAAACAAACACGCAATAAAACTGAATAAAACAAAAATGAAATGAAACTAAATGAAATGAAAATGAACAAAAATGGAAACAGTGCAAAATGCACCGCAGAAAATGAACCAAGTAAAAAAACAGTGAAATAAAAATGAAAACAAATGACCATGAAATAAAACAAAGTCAATGACGGAACCCGAAAACTAGCTGGAGCTTCATCTGCAGCCGTTACAGGTGCAGCTGGAGGTGATGGAGCCACAGCAGATCCAGGGTCTGGGCTGGACGTAGCCAGCTGTTGGCGATCAGTCTGGCTTTGGAGGACTGCAGTGATGGAAGGAGGTCCATCAGTGGAGGGAACAGGAGGTGATGGAGCCCTGGCCACAGAGGTCTCCTGTTCTCGGCTGGGTGTAGGTTGTTCCTCCGCTGCATCCAGGCAGGTGTACAGCAGCACTGGTGCTTCAGCAGTGCTGGTGAGGAAAGATGAAGGAAACAATGAGCAGATCTCTGATGCTGCAACATCAACGATGGTGTTGAGGAGGTCTGCTGCAAAACTGGTGAGACTCTTGACTAGGACGTCTTGGGTGTAGGCCCGTCTAACGTTCTCCTGGATGGACTTGATAATGTTGTCTCTTGCGGCTCGGGAGAACGTGTCTTGCAGGAAGATGGACGACAGAGAAGCATAGACCCGCTCCTCTACTGCTCTTGTAACTCCAATAGCCATTTTGCAGAGCTTCTTGGAGGGCATGTTCAGGGAAGTGGTTGGAGAATGAACCCAGAAGCCCTGTAGGACTTTTGGGACCACCTCCACCACCACCTCCCATGGTGCCAGCAGTTTTGAGCTGGGGGGCTCAAGCTGTCGCTCTGTCAGCCTCCTGGCATATTCCTTGGCCTGGCTGATGATCATGGGATGTCTGTGGGTTACAGTTATTCAGAGTTAGTTTTAAAACACTTGAAGAAATTACACAAACATCATCTGAGAAGAAATAAGCGGAAGATGTAACTTACTGAAAGTTGGGAGGCATGGGCTCTGAAGAGTGGAGGAGCCTTCTGGCTTCAAACTCCACATCCGCATTCTTCATGTGGTTCATCACCTCCCACATCTGAAAACAAGAAAAGAAAAGAGGTGATGAGCAGATTGAACGTATTTATAGGAGAAGATGAAGGGACACGTATCAATTAAAACTAGTGTGCAGTCTTTTCAAGAGCGTGACCTTACCAGCTGGACAAGAGGTCTGTCATGGGTCTGATGGAAGCCGTCCATTTCGAATTCCCACATCCTTCAAGCACAAAGAAAACAAGAGTTTAATCTTTACAGTTCCTCTGAGCAGAGTAAAAGTCAAGCGTGGTGTGTAGTGTATGTTTCTGTGCGTGTTACTCACTGGATCCTCAGAGTCTTCTTGCTCTCCTCCATCAACAGCTCAATCATGTCTTCAACAGAAACGTTACATGAGAGCTGGTTGTTCTGCTGAAGCCTCAGAAGTTCAGCAATTAGTGCAATCTAAATAAAACACAGGAGACCAGACGAGTTAATGCAAGACAAGGACACAGTTTAGATATATTAGCTTATATATATATAATATATAGTGAGAGATACAGTAAACTTGAAACTAATCTTACATAACACTTGTAGGAGCCGAGATACCAGCAGTACTGAAGAGGCCGCTCGTAGGCACTGGTGTCAAATATCTCCTGTGGAAATAAGGTCAGATTGTTCATTCGATCAGTCTTTTCCTCTTCTTTTGTATTAACTACATGTGAAAATGTTTAGAATCAGACTGAAGACCGCTGAACGGGCTCTTACCTTGATGGGACTGTAGACGCCTCTAGTCCCTTCAGTGAAGGCCATGGCCATGCTGGTGTGTTTCAAAACGAAACTGACAAAACTGTCAAACCAACGACGAATGTCTTACAACAAATCCGACGCAATGTGTGAAAGCTCTCAGGAAATCCTCGATACGCAAGTATACGAAGTGACTTCTAGATGAAGAATGAAGCAGGAAAAACAATGGAATTCTGTCTTTGATGAGTCATCAGAGACAGAATTCCATTGTTTCTTTGAGTCAATATTCTAGAACACCTGGAGATGACCTTTGACACAAATACACACACATGGAGTAAGAGACTATGGGATGAGCCCAAGGACCAGTGATTACAGGACATAATGGTAAACATGTGTATTTGTACAAAGGACCACACGTGAAATTAAAACATTTTACTAACCAATAATTAATTGTACAATATAAACAGGTTAAAACTTAAGTAATATTCAGATTTTATTTTCTTCACGTTTTCACTTTTATTTTCACACCACCTTTCATTTCACTAGCCACTCAATTTGCTCATTCCTTTAGCTTCTCCTTTTAGCCTCCACATTTAGTTGCACAGAGACAAACCGACCACATTTAACCTGGCATTCATGTGGATGTAGCACCCACCTAGACAAGACCAGGCACCACCACCCCATGGGCCATAGCATAGGATCAGCTGAAACACGCTGCATAATGAAATTCATATGGCGTGTTACTCAACTGTGTTGCTATGCCAGTCTAGCACTTGAATAAATGCATAAATACACACACAAAAGAACAAAAAAAAAGTAAAAGACGTTTTTACTACATGTGCATATTCAGCAAGTGCTAGCTTAAATAGCTAGCTGGGGATGCTTGAGTGCTTTCATGTAGCATCCAAGTAAATAGGAGTAAATAGCCTACAGTTAATGTCCCAGTCCTGCGGCTCAAAATAATGCTGCTAATCAATGACATTCTGCTCTCTGCTTTATAAATAACATCATGCTAGTATTATTAGTGCCAAGAAGATTACATACAAATAGTCCAGCTTTTGTTAACTTAGCTCATGTGTGATTGGAACCCTATTTTACCAAACGCTTGAGAAATTTAGCTTTTTCATGTGAACATTTAGGGGCACAGTGGTGAGGTGGTTAGCACTGATGCCTCAGTGCCTGATTCTAAATTGGCCGTAGATGTGCAAGTGAGTGTGAATGGTTGTCTGTCTCTCTGTGTTAGCCTTGTGACTGGAGACCTGTCCAGGGTGTACTCCACCTCTCGCCCAATGACAGCTGGGATAGGCTCCAGCAGACCCCCGTGACCCTTAACGTTTATAAGCGGGTACAGAAGAGGAATGAATGAATGAATGTGAACATTTCTAAAACAACTTATAATGAGGCGTGACGACTCCATCAGCTAAAACAGTCAACTAATTGGAACGGACGAACGATCAATGAGTACAGAAATCTCCTCCGACCACTGCGCATAAAATCAATGGTTTTCACCGTCCTGTGAAACGCCCAATTTTGGTGTTTTAAACAGTCTTTTATGCATTCAGCAAAAGCTCATCGTGGAAGCAGCTGAATCCCCTCTTACTGGAGGAGGATAGTGCTGTGTCAGTAACAGATAAGATTTTTGCTCTCTAACAGCAGACACTAATGACTCTGGTGTTTCAACAAAACATTTATGTTCTGAAAGACACACATCAGAGGGCTAATTGCAATCTTAAAAGACAAATGGCCATATTTCTAATTCTGCTTGTAATATAATAAAGAACTCTACTTGTTTATTGAAAATGCCATTATTATAAACTGCAAAAGATATATATATTCTTTTATTCCTAGTTTTTAAGTCCCAGTTGAATCACTTGTAGCCCACTGGATACAGCTCCCAGCAAAGACACAGTTGGCTATGTCTTATTATGCCTGGCTTTAAAATTATGAATATGAGGGAATTAAGACATGGCTACACACAAAAGGCCCTTTCCTCATCTACTATCACATGACTACAGAATTCCTTCTGGTTTCAAGTCCAAGAAATCAATACCCCTGTGCTGCAAGTAACTGGAGCGATACAGTGAAAAGTATTTACTATTCCACTTTAATTTAGGAGTTGGCCCTGAATTAACACAAAAGGTTTGTTGGTAATTGCTAATTTGGACTGTTTCTGTTTCCCCGTCCTTCAAACTGATAGCTCAGAACCTGTGAGACAATAGCAGCAGTGTTCAAGGTCCCCGGTGCTGTCTGCCTGCAACGAAATTGTGTCACTTAACAATGGATGTTTCCACTAGTCGATCACTGATAGATACTCTAGGTCAGGCCACAGGCGTGCGCAGACCACCTGGGACTGTGTGCTTTGACTGTGGGCACACAGTCAAAAGTTTCTAATTAAATCTTTAGTCATAGACAAACAACCTGTTTACTGCTTAATTCATTGTCTTCATCTATGCAAGCACAGACAGGGTACAAGCACATAAGCTGTTCTTGGCCTGGGTTGCTCACAGTCCACTGACTGCACCAGCAGGTGCATCAGGACACATCAGAGCATGTGGAGATACACACATAACTGAGCATTTCTCCCCACAGAAGTAACTATGGTTTAAATGCTACAGTTGCAGAATATCAGAATCCAGTTCAAATTGGGTTCAGTATTTTTAGTGTTCACTCAATAACTTATACCCTTTAGAGACATTTTTTTAGGCCCAAACTGAAATAAACCTATAAACCTGCCAGTATGCGGTAATTACTCATTTTAGGCTCTGCTCCTGGACTTTATGAATAAAATGGGCTGTTTTAGATGTTAGAGACTGGAAGAGGAAGAAGTAGGCGTGCATCTATTTTGCTGCCGTCTCAGTTGGTGGATTGCTGGGAATTATGCACAGTGAGTTAACAGTGCTCGGAAAGACTGCTCGAGAGAAGAAAATTATGTCTGATTCGCAGGGAAGTTAGACTCTGAGGGCTGCCTTTATTTTGGTTAAATTTCTTGTTCTTGCAGAAACATTGCAAAGACCAGACTAAAATTGAATCTTTTGTCAATGGTGTGCACATTTTGAGTGAGAGGGAAAGCAAATGTGCAACTTGTGGTTCACTTACAGTTAAGGAGTTGATTTTAAGAACTGTTAAGTTCACCTTTAAAGCAAGATTTCCATGTTTTCCACTCCCTGCATATCATACCTCTCCATGTCTCTCTCCACAGGGAGGTTAATCTATAGACCGGATGAGAGCAGACCTTATTTAGCCACAGAAGGAGCCTGGGTCCATTTCCGGCCTGAATATGTTTATTCAGTTCTGGGGACTCTTTGGCTGTAATCAGCTTGCATAAATCTCTTTGATGATAGCCACCAGAACATCTGCTGGAGCAATAAAAAAAAAAAAAAAAATCCAGGGAGGCAATAAAATGTCTGGCTGAACATATGCTAATGGAAATGTGAGTTGTTCTGAAAAGTTTGTCCCAAAGTAATTGCCACAATGTGACTGTGTCATTTATAAATTCACCTAAGATTGCCTGAACATAGCACGGCTGATACTGTTACTCCCGTCGGTGCAGTGTGACGGTCGCCCCGAAGTGTCATGAGGTCTGGTTTAGGGTTGTTTCAGAGTGCTGATGCAGCTTCGTCCTTCACCGTAGATTCTTCTCTCTACCCATCTTTCCCCCTTCTCTGGTGCCTCTCTGCCTTTTCATTACCTTCACAAGCACACACAAGTTCACGGTGGGCTGCACGATGGATGACTGCAAGCTGTTTACCCTTTCCTGCAAAACCGGGGTTGAAAGGTGCAACAATTTATCAGATGTGTTTGTCCGCTTATGACTTGCTGTGTATACTTATCAGTGTTTGGCTAGTTCAGTGGATTAATTACATATTAGTGCAATTACACACATTTACTCACTATTCAACAGCTAAAATAGGTAGCAATTTGCTGCCATTACTGAGCCCACTTAATATAAAGATGTCTTTAAACGTCGAAATCAACTACGTTACAACGCTTCGTCAAGTGACACCCCACCAACTGAGGACCAGATGTCTCAAAAGGCAGGAGACAGTTGACAACTTTTAACAAGAACGGGTAAAAATAACATTTCACTACTCAGTGTCAGTAAGGCAGCTAAAAACACTACATAAAAGAAATAGTTTTGGAAATACTGGAATAAAGTTGCAGTTTTAATGCTTTGATTGGAGAATGTCTGCCATGATGATGTAGAACTGTTCAAAAGATCACATCATCACGTAAAGAGCTGATTGGGCTGTCATATACACCAATGAGGAATAACATTATGACCACTGACAGGAGAAGTAAATAACACTGACCGTCGTGTGACAATTGCAGTGTTGTACTGGGAAACCTTTGGACTTTGGATCCACCTTCGTGTGGATGAAACATGTACAACCCACCTAGATCAGACCAGTTACCCTCACCCCATAGTAATGACACTCCTCGATGGCAGCAGCAACTGCTCTGTTGCCAGACACCACAGGAGGCATTAGGGAGACCTACACAATACTAGGAAGGTGGTCATAATGCTATGCCTGTTCTGTGTGAGATGATATCTCCAACCTACTCTGAACAGTAACAATAGAATTGTTCAATTGTGTTCCCTGTTTGGAAAGGTGACTGTTCAGGTGATTGGTTGAACCCATCTATTACGGGCTGGCTTGAATCAAGTAGATCAAAAAATAATGATTAAATGTCAAAGCAGACATGCAAGCTGCAGCTGGAGCTTTGAAGGCTAGCATGGTGTCACTGTAGCAAGCTGTGGAGTCAGCATGGCAGTTTCTTGAGGACGTTTCGCCACTTAGCTTCTAGCTTCTTCAAGTCTACAAGACTGGCGGGGAGTTGGAGTTTAAATAGGAACATGTGTAGGCATGTCTGAAACTCATATGACTAGAGTGTGTAAATGACATGATATGAGGCACATTTTCATTGTTATGTTCAAATGAATAGTTGGCTCTTACTGACATCGCTTCTTATGCTACATACTTGGGTTGTGATTTAAGTTTATGTGCATATATCTCTGGAGTGTTAGGTACAGTCACTGTGGCTATTGTGGCTATTGCTAAGTCGAGTTTTGCTAAGTTGGCTGCATCTTAAACCACACACATTGGACAACCTCTGGACGATCATGGCCAGCTGTCTTTGGGTGAGAGGCGGGGTCCACCCTGGACAGGTCTCCAGTCTATCACAGGGCTAACACAGAGGGACAGACAACCATTCACAGTCACATGAACACCTACAGCTAATTTAGAATCACCAGTCGGCGGGAGGAAGCCGGAGAACCCAGAGAGAACCCACGCAGACATTGTGCCACCCCACCAAACACATGTGAAAAACAAAAGATGTGACTGGAGGCTATGGAGGATTTTGACCCGTTTAAATGTGCCTTTGATGAGCTGGGCTAAGTTTCAAATAATGTGTCAGCAGCGCTTTACCGCCCAACACTAATCCTTATGTCTGTTTGTGTGGGCGTGCGCTTGTTTCTCCCAACATCTTTGACAAGGAAAAGGCATTTCCCTTTTCTTCCTTCTCCGGCTGCTTAAAGAAAAAATGAGATAGCAGTTTAATGTTGGCAAACAAGAAGTTAAGCAACAGTGTGACACCATATAAACACTGGACAGTGAAATTTCTCTCCGCCTGCATGTCCTCCACATCGCAGACCTGAACAAAACAGCAATTAAAGCAGCATCGTGTTTCATGTCAAAGAGTCATGTTATAAACATGACTTTGGGTCAGTGCTTTAAACTGTACAAACGACAGTCTGGGAGGTTTACTCGTGTATAATTAAGTCCAAATTGTTAGGACTTCCTTCATTGGCCAGAGTTAAAGGTGCTCAGGAAATAAACCACATATAGGCTTTGTTGTAACTGAAGGAGTAAAACAGAATAAACAAAACATTTGTTATTTTGCGAGAAGGCTGAAAGGGTCTGCATTTAGATCGATTTTACGACCGGGGAAGCTGTTCCCAAATCACCCGGTCCTCTCGTCATGTGTCTGGCTGAGTTAATTGTGTGAGAGTGGTGCGGATGGGTGTCTGTGACTGGATAATTGATTCATTTTGTGGGTGTGAAAACCCCCCGCAGAGCCGGCTTCAGAAGGCATGCACAATGCTGCAGTCTCCACCTCTGCTAGCCACGGTGCGGCACGGAGCTGTGGAATTTCAGGAGCAGGAGCCCTGCTGAGGACCGAGGAACAATTTGGATGCCTCGCTTTCAATTTCAGCCTGAGCTCTCTCAAAGGAATCGCCAGCACATCTTCCTACAAAACCAGTGTAAAAAAAAAAATAATAATAATAAAATAAAAAAAGCTTATGCTTTCATGAGCTAATCCAGCACAATCCACGGTTACATAAACACGCCATGGAAACCGTGCAACAATGGAGTTTCTGGCTTGCGTGAATGACTAATTTACATTTCACAAACGCAATGCAATCACCTCCCACGATACCGGGGCAGCTTCTGAATGTGCAGTAATTTCTTTGGCTGAAATGTATTTTTCTAAATTTTAGCTGTGTGTTCATCAAAGATTGTCTCTGCTGTGCTATGCCAGTCTGCTTTGGCTCCAACGGGAGATTTCCCTTCCATGCGTTTAAAGTCAGTAAGCTTCCCACGGTGCCTTTGGAGAGTGCTGGGGAGCATGTGCTTGCTTTTGAGCGCGCATGTGTGAGAAACAGCTACAGAAACAAAGGTGCAGAGGGAGGTGCAGCTTTTGTGCATGGGATCGTATGCGAATGGCAACATACTGGAGAGAATGGATATATGCCAGCTGATTGTGCATGTAAAGAAAAGGTGGGGAGATGTTTCCTAAAGATCTGCAGACAGAGGCATAATAGATGTTGATTAGGGAGGCAGCAGGGAACACTGACTCTAGATGAGAGTGTCCATTTCCTGGCGCCAGCTCTGGACACGTAACAGCAAGAGAACCGTAATGTACCCATGTGATCCGCAAATGGACTTTACAGATTTCTTTTAACCTCTTTTATCTCTTATGCATTTAAGTGTAACTTCAGCTCAGTGTGCCATCAAAGCGCTTTATCTATCAGAGACTCTCTTGTGTTCTGCGCGTGCTGCGTTTTCCACAGATACACATGCATCTTGTTGACGGCGTGGTGTAATATTTTATCTCTTATGGCATATGTGCTGTGCCAACCTACGCGCCACCGTGTCAAATTTCCACTCGCATGCTGATCTGCTCCAGGGGTTCTTCACATCGACTCAAACTTTGCCAGACTGGGTGCTGCGTGTTTTAGTGACTTGTGTGTGTCAAAGAGAGCAAGCGTCTGTGTGTGTGTGTGTGCATATTTGAGCCCATTCCTCTGCAGTCTCAAGGCCACATCATTAGAGTAAGAGGGCTGTAATTAGTGAGTCCATGCATATTAAACAGCACCCTGCATCTCCAGCCCCGACAGCCTTGAATAACAGCGCTCTGCTGTCACTTGCAGCCAGTAAGCCAGTTAATGTCCAGAAGGTTGCGCATATCAACCCAGAGCACTACGCTATGGAAACTGGTACTCAGGAATTTCCCTACTCACATTTTATGTGTGGTTGTAGTAAAATTAAGGGGACAGAAAATCGATGTTGCACTGTCTAGATGCGGCAGCTGAAACAGCTATCAGAAGGTGTGTCAAGTTATGACAGAGGTACTACGAGCTGTGCTGTTTTTCTGTCTCTGCAGGGGGAATGAAGAGGCTCCACGTTTGACTTGACACTTTTCAAACGGCATTGCTAACAAAGATGCCTGCCCATAGGAGACAGCTGATGGACAAAACAATGCCAGTGCACTATAGTTATGGCCATGCTGACATTGAGCTGTCGAGTGCTGTTCATTCAGGCGTTCCTCTTTGAGTGTCCTCACTCCACATTTCCTTACAATATTTATTACCTCTGCACACCTTTGTGTCAAGTGAAACAGCCACACAATCAAACTCAAATTACTAGGGCCAAAGGACCTGGTGTGGAGGCACAAGCACAGGATACGATGCACACAGTACACAACACCAGGTAGTAGCTCAGTAGCTTTATGGAAATATTTAGAACTCCTGCTGGACATGCAGATAGCACTTATTACTCATCCAGTACTTGTGCTTTGTTGCACAAGCATTCTATGGTATCTATGGTGCAGTAACACTTTTGGATAAAGCTGCATCTATTGTAGCAAGGCTCCACATGTAGTGTTCACAAATACTAATATAATACTCTGTGGCGATCCTAGGTTCCAGGGGCAAAGAAGTACGTACTAGTTCGGTTAACAAGTGACAAAACCATACACAGGTAGTGCGAACAAGCAAAATCACAGGATGGAGAGAAGGGGGTCCCTTGTGGATACACTGTAGGTCCTTCATAGGGTCAAGGGTTTAAGTGGTTTGTGATTGCAAAAGATGCGAAGAGGCATCCATGCGGAGGCCTTCTTTCTCATTTTTTATTTTTTTTGTCCCCACAGGGCCCCAAATGGTTGCTTACTTCGTGGGGTCCTGACCATTGACAGTATAAAGACGGATGATGGAACAGCTCCAAAAGTGAAGCTAAAGCAAGTAGAGCTCCCCCTGGTGACTGGTTGCAGTATAGGTCATAAGCCCCACCACATCTCTTTTAGTGGATGGGACTTGGTCCAAACTAAAACACTACAATACACATCAACCATTTCTTTTAATGGAAGATTCCTGTCATTTTAGGTAGTTAAATGATGCTGCTGCATGTTAAAGTGTTTATTTTTCTGATGAGTCAAGTTTTAGTTATTTGACGCCATAGAAACAGGATGTGACATCATGAAGACTACAAATTGCCATGCCAACCGCTCTGTGAAGCAGCCCTGTAGGACTGTAAGAGCTGGCACGAATAAGCACATAAGAACATGTATTTATTGCACATAAGTACAGTGTATAAGCCAACATTTTCTTGTAACTGGTGGAGGTAAAGCAGAGCGCAGTATTAATCGGATGAAAACATGAGTGAGTGTGGTGGAAGTGTGGGCAGTGTACTGATAACGCGGCACCGCATGGCTCCACTCTTGGAGCTACTGCGCAGAATCTGGCTTTAAACTTGCAAGATGGTGCTCCCGTGTCCCCCAGGAAACTAGCGTCAGTTTGGCCAATGCAATGAAGTGGAGATGGGCTGTCCATGTTTATATACAGTCTATGGTCCTGATGGTCCACCCCTGCTAATACTGTCTTATATACATCAAAAATAATAATTTTGTTTTTGCAACTTCTTTTTGTTTGTTATGTGCTTTGCTTAATTATTTTATTGGTTCTGCTATGAGGGAATTTCAGTTGTGCTGGCACTGATTACCCTCATGAGTACCCTACGTACAGTATAATTACTTTAGTTATAATTCTATGTAGTTATATTTATGGGTAAAAAGTAACAGCTGTAATGGGGTGTGTTTTTTTTAAGCAACCGATTTGAACTGGCAGTCTAGGACAAATGACACACACTGTGGACACGGTGGTAACTAGGTTACAAATACAAACACCTCTGTGCTGTGGAGGTTTGAAGGTCTGTAGTCATTATGATGGCTGACTCATGGCTGCCCGCTAACCACAAGACACAATGTCTCTGCGGCTAATAGTGTATATTTGAGGTTACCTTTCCATCTCCTTCCTGTCATCCCGTTTCCCCTACTTATTTTCTCCTCAGTGCATAACGCACCCATGCACACAGACTCAACAACAAAAAAGGGTCAGCACAGAAACTGAAACTAAGTGCAGATGGCACCTTTGGGGGTACAATCTACATGAAATATCAAACTGCAAACAGTGGAAACACAAATGACCTGAGAAATCAATAGAATAAATAGGTTTCAGTGAGACTGAGAAACTACTGAAGAGATGGATGGAGCTAATAATTAACTGAGAGTCACTGTCACCTCCAATATTGTATGGCATCACATCATTAAAATAGTATTTGCCAACTCACTAAATCACGAAACCACAATCCTTGTTAAAACCACCATTAAATGGAAGGTGACAACACACTGAAATGGCCAGAACACATTACCACTCCTCACGAAGTTTTAAGATGAATGAGTATTTCCATTATTACCTACAGAGTTGTTGAAGCTCTAAATGATGAATAGCTTTCTTTATCCTTATGCTGTTCATTCAGATGTTCCTGTAATTGGGTAACTAATAGAAGTCATCAGTCAGCACACACAACAACGGCACACAGCCATGCTCTCTCCACCACTATTTGAACTTCGCAATCCCTTCTTACTTTCCCACTAATCCTGAATCCCAGGGCATATATGTTGTTTTTGAGTTGCTAAAAATACAGAAAAAAAAAAAGTCTGACAAAGTGGACACATAAATTCTTATGATTCACTGCAGTACTGATTACTGTTTTCCCACATTGCACCATCAAACCTGGCCCTGGAATGAAGAAGGTGATAAGGATGTTTGTTGAATGATTTAAATATAATTTGTAAGCCTGTAATGAACTTGTTGACAGTTCACACTTAAATGATTTCTAATTAAATTTGGCTTCACAGAAAATATAACAGCCATGAAATTACCATACATGTTTTTACAATCTTCTGAGAAATTAAACTTTGTGAAATTATATCTGCAATCAACTTTTTGGGTGACCTGCAACAGCAGGTAAAATAAATATGGTCATATTTATTTGATGCTTTGACCTTATAGTAAAAGGTCAAAGCATCCCTCTGCCTGACTGCAGTATAGATCATAACCTCTAACCACACCCCATGTTAATGTATGTGACTTGGGCCAAACTAAAACACTAAAATACATATCAAATAATTTTTTGTTAAGGATGGTTTCTGCCATCTAAGGCAGTTAATATAATATTGATACACATTCAAGTGTCAGTTATTCTAATACATTTCCTTTAAATTGGTTATTTAACGCTATGGAAACAGTGACATCCTGATGGTTACAAGTTGCCATGCCAACCATTTCTGTGAGGTGGTCCAGTACAACGGTGAGCGTTGGGAATAAATAAAAAAAAATGTATTTATATCTATTTCTTGTACATTCTTTATATAAGCAAACTTTGTATTTTTTTGCTTTTACTATTTTATTTTACCTCTTTATTTTATTTTTACCTAGATTATATTTTAAATTAAATCTTATTTTATTTTCATCTTTCTTTTTATGTGTGATTCTAAAGAGTGTTTTTCATGTGCAACTAAGCTACTGTGACCAAGCAATTTCCCTTGTGAATGAGTCTGTCTAAGTCTACATCTAAGTCTTAGTTAGTCTAAGTTTTAAAGGTCAATATGTTGGGTTCCATTGATGCCATTTATGCACTCTGACCGCCTAGTTCACACCTTTATATCAGGCACTATTTTACACCAGTAATTACACCTTTCTATCCTTTAACTATAGAGTCTTGTTGTTTATAGGGCTGTGCAGGGCTGATTTGTGTTAGAGCCCTAAATATGAAAACACAAAAGAAGACCGATTGTTATTGATTCACAGTAAAAGGAAAACAAAAGAGGACCCATATGCACATTCAACTGTTCTGTTCTGTGTTATTTCATACACTGAATTATTACCAGAAAAAAATATTTTGATCATCTGTATTTATATCATAGAAAAAAGGATGCGCTCAAATACTGTATGTTGTGGTGTCCAAAACAGCAGATTGTGGTGCTATTGTTTTATGTGCTGAGCCCCTGGCTCCAGAATACAGAGGGAGCTTATTTAAAGCCATGTGAAATGTTGTTTGAATCAAACAGATCTGTTGAGGGAGCTCACCTGAACCTGGGTATTTTGTTTTTGTGAAGAGTTGGACCTCTTTGTTACTCTCTACCTCCAAGTATAGCCAAAACTTTTCCTCACCCTCAAACATCTCCTCTAGCTCTCTTTTCTTTCTCAAGATGCTAGGCTGTTTCTGAGTAAGTGCAGAGTGCTGAATAAAATGTGTCAAGTGTCTTCCTGGTTTGAACGTCTTACCCAGCTGCCTCTGCTCTCCCTTTTTGACATGATGACAGCTGATGAAATTGGGAATGTTCCAACATGTGAGATAGGTAGTTTAAAGATATTGTTGAGTACCTGACAGAGAGATTACTCTGAAGGAGATATGTTCCAGAGTTCAGCCAGTGAATATGTGTGACAGGAGTGCTTTGGTTCAGGAGAACTATCACATAGACAGTTTACACTCATTACCTTGTCATAGATACTGTAGTTTCAGCATTAAACCAGGCAGTCAAATATTCATCTGTTGCTAGGAGGCAAATGTTCTACCTGCAATGTCATCATAATACAGGCAAGGGGGTGACAGCAGAGGTGGTTATAGCCTGTTTAGCATCAAACCATGTATTTTTGCATAATATACATATGTTAACTTAAAATTCTGACTGTGACATTATGGTCCTGTATTAACAGTATACTAAATGAATTCATTTGTGATTGATTTGACAGTGTTTTGTGGTGTCATTATAAATACACAGTAGTCTACTGTTGAGGTTAGTTAAAATGATAGATCCCCAGTACTCCAGTGAGATGGTGTGGAATCAAACTGACTTAGATCTTTACTTCAGCCCACAAAGTGTAATCATATCAAACTGACAGGACACGACGTACAGGGTGATAGAAAACTAATTATACAATGTAACATATTCAGATTCAGATTTATTTATTTTTTTGATTGATTCTGTCTGGGTGACGACAACTTCAATTTTTTCATAAGGGAACCTTCATCATGAGTCAGTTTAGTTATCTAAAATGCTATTTTTATGGAGGAAAAGGCCACCACTTACAGGGTGTCTGATGTTGAAATGGTAAGGGTCATATTGAAGACACTTGCTGCTGGCTGCTAACACCTTCTGCAACTGCAGTATGTTCACTACTCCTATATTAGACGCTCGACAGGTGGCTGTGCAGCATGTGCAGGATGCCTTGCTGTCAGAAATTGCACTGTTGCCACTAGTATGGACAGAAATAATGTCCTGAAATAGATATATAAATGAAAATCAAGTTCTCAGTGATAAAGTCTGGAATAAAAACCCAAAGAAACTAAATACGCTCAGTGAGATTTTGACAGACGCAGAGTGCAGCATTAGTGCTGATAGTGGAACGAGGAAAAGTGGGCATGTCTCCTAGCCAGTCAATTATTTTACAGCTTGCATTTTACTGATAATACGGCACAGCAATTACAGAGCACAGATGGACATAGATATGGATAGATATTGTCCCCATGGGGGATATGTGGCTTGTTCTCCAGAAACCTAGATCTTGGGAGATATAATTGACTACATGCAATTAAAAATAAATAAATAAATGTATTCAACTGGTTTGTCCGGCAGTATAATCTCTGTCAACCTATGATGTATGAAATTCGAAGAGAGTTCAAACAAGTTCTTTAGCTGATTCAGATTGCACCACTGAACCGACAGTAACAGCTCATACAAAGAGTGCCAAATTTAGGAAGCATCACATGGGATTTTTCTGTGTAGTTAAAATAATAATCTCTCTTACAGATGATTTTCATCCCAGTCTGAACCAAATCAGTTGATTTTGTTCCTGAACTATGCCATTTTGTAATTCTTAAACCATACCCTATTATGTTAATGTAATGAAATGTTCTGGATTGGACTGACCATAATTCAATTAGTACTTTTAGAATAAATGCAAATAAAATCCATGTTTCATTTCTTAGAGTGCTGGTAATAACTGTAAATCTTTCTGCTACCTGCTGCAATCAATATTTTTATATTACAAATGGATAACATGATGGCTTGAATGTGAAAGACATTCGCAGTGATAAAGCTACTTATTTGCAAGCTTATACGGAGCCTTTTTATGTATTTTCAGCTCATTGTCTTAGTTTTCTGGCAGTCGCTGTTACTGTTTGAGTTAATTCTACTGCCTCTAATATTGTTGTTTTTAGACACAGCAAGCTTGGGACTTTTAAGTGTTCAAGACATGTGTGTGAGTGGTATTTAGCTGCAAAAGGGGATATTTTACTGAAGAGATGGTTAGCAAAAAGGAGAGTAGACTGACACTAGCCAGATTTCAATTACACAAAATGCTCAACTGATTATTGTTTTTTCTCCTTTTTTATTAAATAGTTGTAGCATTTACGTACTCATTTAACGTATAAATTGTAAAAATGTTATCACTGCTAGTAGTTATACCGTCAATACAGACTAGTGAACTTAAGTCGAAGTCGAACTAAGAGATTAGTCGACTTCGCTGCTGTGCCGTGACGATTTAACCATCATGGCGACTAGTCACTGATCACGTGACAATAAACAACATGGACGCTAAAGACAGGTGAGGAGCCCAGAGGGTCGTTGCAACAAACTAGCAGCGGTTCAGCAAGTGTGTGGAAATACTTAAAGAGATGAAGCCCATTCTACCGTGAAACTACGCAAGTCAGCCTTAAACACAACAAAAGTACCACTGCAATGCACACTCATCTAAAAAGTCATCCGCTAACGCTAGCAGAGGAACCGAGGTCCGGGTCCAAATCCTTTCGACAGCAGTGCTAACAACTTCACCCAATGTCCTGCGGTAACGGAGAAAATGAGGTTGCACATCAACAGCTTGATGACGGATTTTACCTTTAGCTGATGTACATAAATGGGGCAAGGCGTCACCTGAGTTTTTTTGTTGACACCGCCATATTGGCAAGAAACCTCTAAGGAAAAATTAATGGCACCAGCGCTGATTTCAGGCCGTCACATTTTACATCGCACATGG
This sequence comes from Planiliza haematocheilus, assembly GCA_005024645.1. NCBI lineage: Eukaryota > Metazoa > Chordata > Actinopteri > Mugiliformes > Mugilidae > Planiliza > Planiliza haematocheilus. The sequence continues at coordinate 1,065,488 of SRSE01000811.1, forward strand.
AAAACCCGACAGATTATATCACGGACCCTATGATTGCTTTTTTCGAGCACTGAAACAGCCGACGCGGACAATGTTCCTGACCTGCAGTATCTGGATATATCTACCCCATTAACTTTCCTTGGTCCAACTCCTGAGAGTCACTGAAGCATACAGGAGCCTGGAGGCCGGGTATAAATGGACGCAGCAGGCTTTCCGATCCATCATCCAGCTTCGGACTTTGTGTTGCAATCAGGGGAAAGGTAAGGACACTTGATAGTGTCTCTTCGTCACAGACACGCTGTCATAACGGCAACATGATGTAATTACTAATCACAGTGCTAAATGACTTAAACTGAAGAATTTTTCTGAGGAGGTTCATGACAGTAACACAACTAGGCTATAGTAACTGTTTAATCCCAAATTTCGTAACCATTGAGCATTAGTACTGAATGAGCAACACCCCCTTATCACGTTAGAAACATTAGCATGACTTACTTGCCTATAAACAAGACCTTTCAATTGGAAAATGCTGCATTCTGTAGCCTACCTGATATAAAGTGATCGCTACACAAGCCAAATCCGTTTCTTGAGGGATTGCACCGCTCTGTTTCTCATGCCTTGTTCTTGCGCGTTTTATTCCAGTGGTCCACATCTTGCGGATCATAATCTTAGAAAGCGATTTCCGAATAGTAATTCGGATTACGAATTTCGGAAGCGGGCTTTCCTGCCAGTATAGAGGTGATTGCTGGTGCCGAGTGACGTCAGCTACCGGAGTTCTGTTGACGGTGCTGGTTTATATAGGGTATACATTTCTACAGCGCGCAGTATTTGCTCATGCATTTCTGTTGTGTTCTATTTGACATTGTTGCTGTGGCTGTAGAGCTGTCCTTTTTTCGTCCTTGGTGTCAGTGAATGCACCATAATTTCATTGTCGCAAACCGTTGTTGCAAACTTTCTAATGCGTTTTTATCATCGTCGACTAATCGACGTCGACTGGATTTTGACCACATAATGGTCGACTTTAAAATCACTAGTGTTTAAATCACTCAGTTCTTTTAATTTGGCATTTTCTCTTTAAAAGAGTTGTTTGATAGGGCAATTTTAAAAACAATGAGCTGGTCCATTTTTTTCATCCCAAATCCCTACAAACTTAATTAAGTGTAAAATTGACAGACACATATGTAGCACCACTAAATTTATTTAATTAAAAACCCATGTTAGAATTTAAAGTGTATGAAACCCACATCTTGAATACTGTAGGTTGAAACACAAATGCTTACCTGGAACCTAATGTCCATCGGTAACATAGAGCACAAGTAGAATAATTATGCTCGGCAGGAGAAAAACGATGGTTTAAGCTATGCAGCCTCCCAGTCTGTTCTTTCCCAACCATGGTGATAAAGAGTTCCTTAGTCCCTCCGTCAGATTAACCGTGCCCTTCACAACACCACTGCTGTACATACACATACAAATCAGTAGCAATAAAGGTCAGGCTGAAGTAGGCCAAATAGACTGACTGGTAGTGCACTGCCTTAACTTTGATTTGAAGGAATTAATGTTTTATGGGCTGTGTCTGATTTAATTCAGATTACCTGGAAAAGCGTTTTAATTGATTAGTTTCACAGGTCATTAAAATAAATTGAGTTTGATAAAAGAATGACTGCAAGAGCAATTTCAGAGAATCAAAGTAGAAACCAGCAATGACAATGTGATGTTTTCAAATAACATCTTGTACCAGATTATATCATTCTGGATGCTGATATGTTGTCGACAAGAAGGATGCAAACCTAAATACCAGACATGCGCAATTGCACAGCATAATTTGCAACCCTCCAACGGTGGTTTACAACAGTGACAATTGTCCTTTGGATACAGCTTTAATAATACAAGCCATTGCCTGCAGTGGGCATGATAAATAGGTCAACTCCGACTCCGCAAGAAACATGCTGTCATGGGAACTTATACATAAATCATTAAAGATTATTTTTGCAGGCTGTGGCATGCGTGTAATCCTCACCACAGTTCTGCTGTTTCAGGATCTTGGACCATTTTTAATGCTCAACCTTGCTCTGAACCCAATGACAAAACAGGCTGCCTGGCTCCTTTTAGTTCTGGACTTTTCTTGAATTTACGAGTCTAATTGCTTGCTCCACTTCCCCACCTTGAGATGAATGGGCCAAAGACGTTGCACTGGCAAAGAATCCAACTGGAAAAGGCCAGAATTAAAGGTGGAAAAAAAGTAGAAAGAGCAATAACTTGTGACATAATCATTAGTCTGGGGCTTTTCTTTCTCTGACGGTTCGTCTCTGAATTGCAGACTCAGCTGTCTCTGGACGCTTGTTCCGTTTAACGTGATCAAGCCAGTGAACCAATGGTCACTAATCAAACGGGCAATGAGAGACAGTTGAGTGTCAAGGTGTGGCGGCTAATTGAAATAGCTTCGTAAATAATTAATTCAAACTGAACGAGGTGAATAGAATTGAAGCCAGCCATCCCTTGTGTATCATGGGGGGAAAAAAAAGAGGAGTAAAATCAAGATGAAATAATTCATTTGCAAAGGTTTAATCATAGCGCTCATTTTCAGAGTCCGGGCTTCTGAGACTCATTTCTGTAACAGCTGCTTAGATCTCTGATTTAATTAGCTAAATCTGACTGCAGTCATATCTTGTGCCTAAATGACAAAATAGACTGCGCCGCTGTTCCTATACTGAGCCATTTGAGTATTAACTGGTTTGTTAAGTTTAGGCAACCGTTTTGAGTTTTGCTTTGTGTCTGTGTACTCTATAGGCAGCTCACTGGTGACTGATTGAGGACACATTTGTGAGGATGTGAGCTGGGCTCATATAGCAGCCTCTCATTCTTAAGTGCCGGCGCCAGCGTTGGAGCTGTTTTCTACATTTTCCCTCCCATTTATCTTTTTGTAACAGTTTTCCCTAAATTCTTTCTTGCCTGACCTGAGGCGTGAAGTTCAGCTCAAGTTCACCTATAGAGTCAGTGTGGTCATTATAGTTGAATACCTCCAAAATTAGACCCAGAGATTAAAGGTGATTATATGGGTCATTTGTGCAAGATATTATTCACGAATGTATGAATGTCTGGGTGTCTAAAAAGGTAATTGGATATTGATTTTAAAGTAAATTTTTTTTCTAACTCTTGAATGAGACTTTTTAGATGCCAGTTCCTCCAGTTCATCTTCATTCTTTCCCATATAATTCTTGTGCCACATAAAACACTTGAGGACTAAATTATACAATAGAGGCAACTTTGAACAAATAAATGCTGACTGTGTTTTGCAGAACGATTGACAATCCTGGGCTCCAAAACTCATTTTACAATTTCATATTGCTGGATTGTATAGTTAATGAAATAATTCATTAAGGAATGTGTTGCAATTTTCTTTATTAAACACTTTATCAATTGTGCCATGTAAACTGTGACTTAGTCACAGTGCGTCACAATGTTTTATATACCAATGAATATTTTCGAATTTACCAGTGAGGAAATAATTAACAATGAGGCTTGTCTCCAAGATAAAATAAATGATTTGCAGATTGAAAACAGTCACAGAGCGTTATAAAAATAACAAAAGCCTCTATCACACTAGAAATGTCAACACTCTCAAGGATATGGAGATGAGGCCTGACTGGCAATCAATGTCTCTGCGCTCCAAACACAATGCATTCGATTTTTTTTTTCTGAGGCCCAACAGAAGACGTTCTTTATTGTCCCCCTCCTCCCACTGCAAAGAAAAAAAAGAAATGCTGCAGCATGTCATTTGAGCTACTGCGATGGTTGCTGGCTGATGGCTGTGTTCAGTGTGAGAGCAAGCCGACGGGAAAAGAGGATTCCTTTTGACCTCTTCCAGCGGAACAAATGCCTCTTTGACATAGAAAACGTTTCTGGTGCGTGAGTGTCAGCAGCACCACCTGCAACTGCAACAGCGTTGTCCTTGCAGCATTCGCCTCCATTTACCAGCCCTCCGTAGACGCTGACGTGCCCACCCCTGCAGAGCGTAGCTGCACAAATCCATTCTTTAAATTGCTCTTTTTTTGACCTGCATCGGTGCGTCAATCATGTAATTTGCTTAGCTTGACTGCAGCTGGAACCTTGATAGATGGGTAATTGATTGATGAATGCAAGATCACATGAGGGTCCATCTCGTCAGGCGCTACAGTTCAATCAAAAGCAGCAGCTGTGTTTGCCTTTTATGCACAATTCCTTTTAAATATGCAAGAACCTCCCACCCTGCTAACTACATGGCTAGCTGTATTGCGTGCCTGCCAGTTTTCAAAGCTCCTTGGACTGGACTTGTTGCGTTTAGCCAGTGGTAGACGGTGATTGTACGTCTTTTAATATACATGACTTTCATCTCTGACATAATTGTTCTGTTGTACAGTGAATAGTCTAGGGCTGGCGCTATCCATCTTTATCATCCTTAATCAATCTTCAGTGTACCGTGCAGTATGAGTACAATGTAATCTTGTAATCATTTATATATACACTATGTTTGCTTTACCCAGATTCTTAGAATTTATTTGCTTGCTTCTGATTTCCTCTTCTGGCCCACTTTCCTCTCTTTTTCTGTGTCTCTACTTGGCCAGCCTTGAGCAGATGGGTCCAACCATATGATCTATGTTCTTAAGGTTTGTTCCTGTTAAAAGGGAATTTTTCCTCACCACAGTCTCTTTAGAGCTTTCTCTGGGGGATTCGGGATCTGTGTTAGTTTAAGTGCCAAGAGACAGCTGTGATTGATGTTAACACTGTATAATTAAAATAAATTAATTCATTTGTCCAATCACCAGACAAGAATGTTTTGAAATTGACTTCAACGGCTGTGTAACAAACCGTCAGGTGCTTCTGGATAGCAATTTGGTGCCCTTTTGTTTCTTGTCAGGTTAAAATCATCAGTTACAGCAAACGCTTTGGTGCTTCTCGCTCTGCAACACTTCCTTGTATTTGCAGACAGGCAGTGCATCTAAGATTCCTGTTTGAAAATTCGTTATGTGTTAAGGCAAACCAAGAAAACCTTCAGATGAAACTGCGCATGTGTTGGTTTAATGTCTGTGGAAGCACAACAGGACCTGGAAGGAGATGCGGGAGTTGTTGTGCCCAATTGTGCAGCACTGATGTGCAAATAGGGTCTGCAGGGACGAGTTATCAGAACTTCATCACAGAAGTCAGAGTGTGAAGTGCACTAGGAAATATCAAGAGACGGGAGCGTTTTTGAGAACAAGCGCTGTTGACAGATGAAGTTAAGATTGAGCTATTTGGCCACGATCACAAAGAGTGCCTTTGAAAAAGCGATAAATAACAGTAAACTGAAAATCCTTTTGCCTCTGGTTGTTGCCAATAGATACAGTGTGGATGTTCTTGGCAAAAGATACAGTTTAGACAATACACAACGGCATCACCAAACTTCCTGCAGCCTCAGCTCATTCAGTTGATGGTTCGATTCACCAGCATTTTCTGTGGTTTAAGACTTTTAAGTATTTCTCGTAATCCACATGGTCACACATCAGCAAAAACGGTATTCATCCGTGAATTTGCCTTTTTCATTGAATGCTCTCTGCATATCCCTACCTAAGGCATGGCTTACTGTACGTCGTTAAATGAAATCTGAAATGTTGCCTAAAGTGGTGTTCTGGTGTGCAACCACTTATCTCCACACTGAAGCATCGTCTCTTTTAGCTGTAGTGTTTTTACACCAGTGTTTTTCTTGGCTTTCCAGATTTGTTCACCATGAGCCGTTGTTGTAACTCTCAAATACTTTTGATGGTTTACAAAACCCAAACAGTCATGCGAATCCTCTACAGTGCTTGTTTACTCTGTTATTAGGGTACTAAGATAACAAACTGAACACACTGTCGATCCCTCCGCTTATCTGCTGCCGTGTTTCTTCACAAAAAAAAAAAAAAACAACAACCCAGATTTCAAATTGAAAGAGTGATTTTCCAGAGTATTAAAGGAAAATCCACCTCTATCCCCATTATATCCCCCCGTTGAGTGAGGAAAGCCGGCTGCAAATGAAAGCATCTTCTCTTGAAACCAGGCACTAAGCCAAGCCCAGTGTCTGTTGGCTCTGCCAGCCCCTAGGAGTCTAGCTATTTATTTTTTCTTCTTTTTATGTTTGGCACACAGGAGACAAAGAACGGATTCATTCAAGGCCGGCGAAGGGGGTCGACTTTTTCAAACGTGGCAATTAACCTCCGGCAAAAGATTTTTGGTGCGGATTTCGGATTTGTCAAATAGTGAAGCTAAACGCCTCGGCTTGCTGGCTGCTTGTTTTCCTTTGACACTGAAAAGCAGTCAAGCTAATTATAGATTAGATGCAAAAAGGCAACGCATTAGAACAAGACAGAAACTTTTTCAGAGTGGGAACAGCGAACCAAACGGGAAAAGCAGTTCATTTGCGCTGTGTAAAGGATATTTCAAGTTCAGCTCTGAGGTCAGGCATCCTGTCACTACACACTTCGGTAATTGCTTGATCACTGTATTGCCGGCAGCCCAGCAGAGCCGTACACAGAATATTACTGGCAACATAAAGAAATAACAACAAGTACAATCCTGGGACCTACTGTGCTGTATAGTATAGCGTAAGACTGGGTAGTAAATTACAGTCCAGCAAGGCGTTCAATTTAAAACAACCTTAGGCACATTCAAGACAGCCTCTGCTTCTCGGCCGCCTTGACTGGTGGCTAATTTATTTCTCGACAACCAGCTTGGCAGCTCGGTGTACATTAGTGTAATGAACAATACGAGTGAAAAATAAACTGAGGACACCTTTACCTGCCCTGATTAATGATGTTGTTTCTGCTTAGCATTTAACATATGGCGCAGCCCGCTCTTACACACCGCGCACCTGTGAGAGTCAGGACCCGGAGCGTGAGACAGGTGACGGGGGCGTCAAAGGGCACATGTACGAAAGCAGGGTGTCGCGCAAGGTGAGGCCCTCACCTGAACTCCTGTTCCCCCCTAGAACAACACTGTCATTAACCTTCAGTCACGGCTATCTGATGGCAAAGCCCACTGGAGCAGCAACTCATTTGCTTAATAACCGACCCTATCTAAGTGTGAGGGATGGAAATAGGAAGTCAATCAGCGAAGAACAGAGAGTGCGTGCATATCCTTCCCCCTCATTAACACAAGGAATGGCGTCCGTAGAAAGTTGCCGGTAGCACCTGATAATTTATACACAAGATGTTTAGGAATACTGCCTTGTGTATGCTTTGGATACTTGCAAAGAGCAGTCGAAACTTTAAGGCTAAGTGTCAGAATGGTTTGGCACTTCAAACTATTTCTTTGCGCTTTATGTCGTTGTCTAATGCCGGGTTCAAGAGTTGAACTGTCACCTCACTAATAAGCCAGATTTGGAAGCAGCGCGCAGTCTGGCTGCAGCAGAAAGCATACAGCCGAGGTCTGTCGAAGACAGGCGCAGACATTAGTCATCAGCCCAATCTGCCTCAGATGCCTGATGAATTGGCCGGCCACAGTGGAGATGGCAGGCAGGCGGCCACAGTACAGCAATTATCAATCACACACGCCGTTGGGCCGCGCTCATATTTCATGCCGCCATTGTCAAGCGGGATTGATGTCACGCAGGTGGATTGATGCGCCGTAAAAAACCCGCGCTGATTGTCTTATTCATCTTCAAGTAAATCCCGTATCTTTGCATTTAGAAAAAAAAAACGAAAACTTTTTTTTTTCATGGCAAATCTGATGCGAAACATGACGTGATCTATAAAGTATGACAGCATCGGTTATATTGAACAGTAAACTATTTTTCAGCCAGCTGTTACACTAGACTCGCACTTAAAAGTCTGCCCAAAGCACTCTGTCTGACTCCAGAGGGGTACTCACAGTCACTTGTCTTCCTGGACCAACAGTCTGACAGTCAGTGGATAACTATATTACAGTACACTGTGAACAGTGAGAAGGGAAAATACTTGGAGGTAAATTGCCACCTCAAGATGGGTTCATTTGAGCCTCATTTCAATTAGCCGAGCAACATTTGGATGCGTATGAGAAGTTAATAGTGTCCCTGAATCTACTTCTTCATTAAACATACATAATGAAGGCAGAATGAGCAGTTAGTGGCAGCACGGCATTGAACAAGACAGACGGAAAGAGACGGCGAGCAGGAAGCAGGGGTGGGAGTGTTTAATTACATTTATTTAAAGTAGACGGCATCAAAAGCACATTTTGGAGTATATTATGAACCAATAAATGGTTTTAATAGTCGAGTGTCTTCCTGGAGCTGCATGAGACAGCAGCTTTAAAGCGGCTTTCACTTTGCGCTCACACCTCTGATACCTCTTCCTGTCCTTACGCGACATTGACCGAACTAAATATAGACAGTCAAGGCAACCTGATTATTGCTGGAGAGTATATGAAAACTTTAAGTGATGGATGCGGGCATAAGGAAATGTGTCAGAAGCCCTCATAAAAAAGTAATAGGATGGCTGTGAACTGGGAATAACTGACAAATAGTGCTTATCATTTGTCTGTTACTTTCTCCTTGTTACACCGGCTGGGGAATAAAAAAGAAAGATATTCAGAGGTTATACAAAAGGTGTGAACGCGCAAAAATAAATGAAGGCACTCAGAGGTTTAGTGGAGAAAGACAGGCTTCAGGCAGGTTGGAAGTAAAGAATAAAATAATTCAGTAGTGCTATTTAATGATAGTAATCAGCGTTATTCAGTGAATTCAGTCACACTTGCAGGTGAATTATTGAACCATAGCAAGGTTTATGAAACACAACACTGGGAGTCAATGCATAAGCATTTCAAGTAAAAAACTTAATTGCAGAAGATTCTGTGCGTCTACATTCACCTCATGTGAAAACCTTGCTGTGACCATCTGGAAATGTCAGAACCGGCACTTCCAAGCAGTTCCTTTACATTAATTGCCTTTTCTGTCTCATGCCAAAGAGCAATTATGAACATTATGGTTTCCTTTCATTCTGTCAAATGGCGTTACGGGCAGAACAATAACGTAGTGATTTTTCATCCCGTTGCTGATTTTATCTGCTTCGTTTCCAACTCAATACAGTCTGATTGCATTGAGTCATGATTGATTTGATGTGACAGACGTTGGGCCAGAGCTATGCAAGGGTCAAACACTATGCAGGGACAGAAGCCTACGCTACGTCGTCATCATTTCCATTTTGAGACTAGCCCCATTTATTCTATTGTATTTGCAGCATTATTTAACTGTAATACTTGTATGGGGTTGCAATATTAATTGTTTATGTTATAAACGCCATACGCTTCTTTCTCAGGTGACTGTACAAAAATGACACTTGAGTGTATCAGCTACAAAGTTTTATTGATCACTTATGGTATTATAATTGAGACAGCTCTGTAAGGACATGTAGAGCTGTGGTGTGATGGTTAGAGATGAATCTTTGGGACCATAAGACCATTGGTTTGAATCCCAAGGCTGAAACTGCTCCCCAGGCTCCTTTCATGGTTGAGCCCTTCTCCATGTGAGCTCATTACTCTCTCATGGGTGTTTTTAACGCAGTGAACAAATTACCAGATGTCAGACGCCAAAACTTCTAGGAAACCATAGCACAACATGTGATCATTGTCTCTGCCAGTTTATAAAGCTAATTTAATTTCATTAGAAGAATTAATTTCTTCAAACACACAACTGTTTTAGGGTTGCTGTAGTATCGCAGTTCATTAGTATGGTATTGTACTATCATTTCCAATGATTGACACCTGTACTGAACAATTACAGCCAATGAAATACATTTTTTATACTACACAATTAGCTGTTTACCCTGCTCCCTGTTAAAAAGTTAAAGACTGGAATCAAATCAAAGTGACACAGAGGCACTGGGTTAGCCACCCAGATGAACACATGGGATACTTGTTAGTTAGATTGTTTTTAATATAGACTATATTTAGGCCCCCAAATAATCCCTTGATCACTGCACCTTTACCAGACACCAGCAGGACATGTTAAACATTATTAACCAATATAAATACATTTCATCATTTTATGGCAGCCTCAACCTTGAGATATTTTCTGACTTTAGTCTGGCAGACTATTAACCTCTTAACGCCTGAACTGATTTTTCAGTTATATAAAGAAATTAATTAACTTGTGTTTTTGCTTACCACTCCGACCTGTTGTACGAGAAGCTAGTGCTTCCAAAAGGTTCCTAGGATTTTTTTGAATCTGCACAACATTCATGTGACATTGGAGTATTACCAGGGGTGGACAGTAACGGAGTAAATTTACTTAAGTACTGTACTTAAGTACAGATTCTGAGGATTTGTACTTTACTCAAATACTAGAATTCTTTGATACTTATTACTCTTACTCGAATACATTTCCAAGGCAAAGATTTTTACTTTTACTCGAGTTAATTTCTGAGAAGGCTCATGAATACTTGTTACTATTAGGTTTGCCTGTTTTTTTTGTTGTTGTGTTTTTCCCTAAAATGCGATTGGCCACACGCAGTGTCGGTCAAAGAAGGAAACCTATCACAGTACATCTTCTTAACTGGGATTTACGTCAAAGCGGAAATACGTCATCCCCTACCCAAGCAGCTCAAAACAAGACCGCGGTGGCAATGGCGACTGCTGAAGAAATCTCCAATGAATCCAAGTCTGAACATGATGAGCTGGAATTTTATGAGGCGGAGGAAGAAAACCCATGGCCTTATCTTAAAGCTATGTTCGACTTTGTCGGAATGAAAAAGACATGTCAGCGATCGCTGATTTTTTTTGCTTCGCGGCCACAATGCCGCCCCCATGCCGCCAATATTATTGGACCCGAAAAGTGAGTGGGTCTGGACCCACCCTCATATAATGGTGACGACGCCAATGCCCATAACGTTATATGATTGAAATGTTAGCCACTCACCAAAGTTACCCTCTCGACCCCCTTGCCTTGTTATGACACTGACACGGGTCCTTAGTTAATTGATTGATTGACTGATAACAGAATGGTTCTACAGGCAAGCACATCAGTGCAGGTGTTTCAAAGAGTTTTCTCTGAAACAAGAGATACAAGGTAGTATATAAAATTGTAAAATGACTAATTCAGTCAGGTCCAATCTCGTCAAAGATAAAAAAAAAATAGGAAAATAGGAATTTACTCTTACTCTTACTTTTACTCTAAGTACATTTAAAAGCATTTACTCTTGAATACTTAAGTACATTTAAAAGCAAGTACTTTCTTACTCTTACTCAAGTAATGTATTGACTGGGCTACTCTTACTTGTAGCGGAGTAAATTTTGATCAAGAGTATTTGTACTCTTACTCAAGTACTGGGATCCAGTACTCTGTCCATCTGTGAGTATTACATGCGTTATTTCGGCTGCAGTCTGAGCGGGAAAAGTGCGACACTAGGCGTCAAGGGTTAAGCATATTTAATGATTAAGTTTTATTGGAAATTCCTACATTGTTATGAATCTACAGAGGGAGTCCTATATCTGCCCAGAGAAGGTCCTAATATACGTAGATATGGTAGCTTGTTCTCCTGTACAACATAAACCCAGATCAGTCACCACTGTTTAGTCTAAATACTTTCATCTGTAGATTTCTTTGAATTCGTTGAATTTGTGTTTTATCTGGTGCCCCATCATGCCATATGTTCCTATGATCCAATGGCATATACAAGTTTAGTGTTGATGTAAATACCAACACTAGAGTGAGTTAGCAAATGATGCTTGTATCTGTAATCCTACCCATATTACACTTAAATGGACATTATGGCAGTACTGTAATGGGCATAACATTTGCTTAGGGGGGAGGTGACAATGCCATAAAAATACTGTTGGGAAATGGGTATACCATATATGTATTGTATGTCTATTAAAAGGCCCCTAAAATACGTATTTTATAGGCAAGGCAAGGCAAGTTTATTTATATAGTGTGTATCTGACGTGTTTGAAGTTGGCTGCATTGAGAAACAGTCTCTTACTACCACCTGGTGAACACAATTACAAATTGCTGACAAGTCACATGATTTAGGTTCGTCTTCTTCTACTTCGATTTTTGGCAGCTTTGACGTAGGGCTGCTCGATTTTGGAAAAAATGAAAATCATGATTTTTTTGGTCAAGATTGAAATCACGATTCTTCAAACGATTCTTTTTGAGTTTGAAAATAAAATGCATTTATTCGGCATTTCGGCAAAAAAAACTGTGACTGTATTTTTTAGTTCTTTTTACATTTTTTTTTTACCTCCAATACATGGCTGCGAGCTATTTGTCAAAATTACTGTCACTGCCCACTGTAGCACCACAGACAGCAATTCTACACCTTTTGAATGAGAATTTAAGTTAGCATCAAGCGGACAGCCCTCAGGATACTGGTATTTGCCTAATGCGTTGTTGCCACCCATTCAGTCTCCACCAGTAGCAGCTGCAATAAAAATATGAGGACAAACGTGCTGCTTAAATGGTCTTTATTATAAAGACAATCAGAACTGTAGTCCTTAAGGTGCAAATGTTTTTTATGCTCTCTATTTCAGTATTTTTTCAAACTCGAAACAACTCACATCAAATTCCAAAAAAGGAACCTAAAGGAAAAAGACTGCAAAAATACATGTTGTCATGTTCAATGTGCGGACTTTCTTTTTCAAACCCGGCAGGCAAAGTTTACAGACAAAAGTCACGTTTCTACCGTCTGCGTCAGTACGGTCTTTGCCGAAAAAGTCTTTTAAATGTTCACATGCTGTGCAGTCTGAGAGCTCCGGACTGTTGCCTTCCTCCTCCATAGCCCATGCTTTGTTGTGATGACGTTTTGTTTGTGCGACAGGGCGACGAGCGGTGTCGAGGTGCAAATCTGTTGCCACATCGGATGGCTATCCGCAGCGCCGATAAGCACAGTTCACGGTGTATTTTATTTGGCGGGGTTCACTGGAAATCTGGCATAGTTTTGAACGAAAATAGAACGTGTATGAACGCCGTTCACAGACGTCAGAATGAAAGCGTTCGCAATAAAGTTCCTCAATCAGAAATACGAACGGTTCAGTTCTTAGTTCACCAAAATATGAACGAGTTCATGAACTTTCGTTCATTGAACGCGTTCAGGCACAACACTGGATGTCACACTGTAGCACAGTTTGGTCGGATTCTTCGAATCCGAAGTGTTGCCATACAAGAGAACTTTTTTACTCTTTCTATCGACCAAACGGGACCGTCCTCCCGCATTGAAAAATAAAATCATGTATTTTGTTCAGTACAATGAACGGACTGAATTTGGAGAATTTCATCGGCACATGAGTAACCATGGTAACACCCTGCTTCATACGATTTACATGTGACTTTAAAGAATACGTCAGTGTACATGTACAAACTCTATAAAAAGTCAGTCAGTCATTTTCTAAACCCGTTTAGTCCTGTTAGGGGTCACGGGGGTCTGGTGGAGCTTATCCCAGCTGTCATCGGGCGAGAGGCAGGGGTACACCCTGGACAGGTCCCCAGTCCATCGCAGGGCCAACATTCACACTCACATGCACACCTACGGGCAATTTAGAATCACCAATTAACCTAACAAGCATGTCTTTGGATGGTGGGAGGAAGCTGGAGTACCCGGAGAGAACCCACGCAGACACAGGGAGAACATGCAAACTCCACACAGAAAGGCCAGCCGGCCCATGGATTTGAACCGGTGACCTTCTTGCTGTGAGGCATCAGTTCTATAAAAAGTGAAAAGGTAAATTATATGATACATGGTTTAAAGAGGAATAATGTCGATTCATTTTACATTTTTGTTGTATTTATTATTTATTTATTTACTTCATTCATTTAGATCCATAATTTTGCTCTGCCTTATAAGCACTGGTTGAGCACGTCCGCATTGTCTGTATGTACATATTTTTCCAATAAAGAAAAAAAAAACAGCTTATGATTGCATTCATTTTATTTATATCCTACGTTTATTTTTAAGCATATGCTATGAATACATGAGGCAACAACAGATAAAGACAGGCTATTCTGTAAATATTATGTATAGATTTGTGTTTTTTTGTTTGTTTATTATTTTGGGGGGGTGGGGGAGGCAGGGGGACAGGTGTTTGGGGGCTTGTGGGCTGAGGGGCTTGTGGGCTTGTGGGCTGAGGGGCTTGTGGGCTTGGGGCTTGGGGGCGTGTGGGCTTGTGGGCTTGGGGGCTTGTGGGCTGGGGGGCTTGGGGGCTGGGGGGCTGGGGGGGCTTCAGGGGCTGGAGTCTACCCTAGATGTCATTGGGCAAGACTCTGGTCTTTTGTCTCATGGTAAGACGATCATTAAAGCTATTGCTGCCACAATGGCAGCTCCTAGAGCTACAGTGTGGAGAACATCTATCCAATCCCAGCGGGAGAAATATTTTTTCTTCTGCTTAGAGAGATCTATGATGTGAGCTGTGATCGCCTTTACGATTGCTGCTTCTACAGTCGGGTCCTGCTGTAAGATCATGGACTCCAGAAGGTTCTTGTCTTTGTACTTCTTTTTCAGGTGTTTGAGAACGGCCTTGCGGGTCTTTTTGTTGTACTTGAAGTCCGGGCAAAAATCTTTGTAGTCGTCCAGTTGCTCCATCGTCTGGTTGACCAGGCGCTTGAGTTGAGGGATCCAGTCGTCCTGGCTGAGCTTTTGGAGAATGTTGCACTTACACAACACTTTCATTGTCAGCATGGTGACAAACAATCTCAGCTGGTTTTCATCTTGAGCCTCAGGTACAGACTCAAGGGTTGTAGGGGCTGGAGGCTCAGCAGAGTTTTGGTCTGTGGAGACCTCTATGTCTTTTTCTTGCTCCAGCATGATGGTTGCAGTTGCATCTTCAGATACGGAGGGGTTCTCCTGTTGGTCCATTGCAACTTTGAAGTCTTCGTCTGCCTGAGGAACGTTGATTCTGGGATCAACTTCAGAGACACGGCAGTTTTCTTGTTGCTCCATTGAGACTTTAAAATGTTCGTCGGGTTGAAGAACGTTGATTTCGGGCTCAACTTCAGAGACGGTGGGGTTTTCTTGTTGCTCCATTGAGACTTTAAAATGTTCGTCGGGTTGAAGAACGTTGATTTCGGGCTCAACTTCAGAGACACGAAGGGTTTCTTTTGGGTCCATCAAGATTTAAAAATCTTTGTCTGGATAAAGAAACGTAGCTTAAGGGTTGACTTCCGATGCAGAAGGGTTTTCTCGACGTGGGTGAATGCAAAGTGGTTTTCTCACTGAACAATCTCTCAAAATGAGTTATGAGTTGAGGTAACCAGAGCTCAGTCCCCTATTTAAAACTTTGGAGGTGGCTTTGATCTTTCAAGGGGTTTTGATAGATTAAAGCCGAAGGTCAGATCAAAGCAAAGATGATCTCATCAATGTCACATGACATTCCGTGACACAGGCCACACCCACATCATTCCGATTGTCACATGACATTCCGTGACACAGGCCACACCCACATCATTCTGACAATCACATGACATTCAGTGTCTTGCACATCTGAGCTGTCAGGGATTGAACCATAAACCCTGGAACCAACCCAAAGTGTTTCTTTTTGCAAACCAGTCTAAAACTTTTCCAGGAAGTGAGATTACTAAATAATGAAAAGTTATGAACCTCTAGTTCACAATAAACTGACACTGTGTTGAGTTATATTTAAGTCTGTAATGTTTCTATTTATTTATTGAAAGGGACGCCCATCTAGGGCTGCTCGATTTTGGAAAAAATGAGAATCACGATTTTTTTGGTCAAGATTGAAATCACGATTCTTCAAACGATTCTTTTTGAGTTTGGAAATAAAATGCATTTATTCGGCATTTCGGCAAAAAAAACTGTGACTGTATTTTTTAGTTCTTTTTACATTTTTTTTTTACCTCCAATACATGGCTGCGAGCTATTTGTCAAAATTACTGTCACTGCCCACTGTAGCACCACAGACAGCAATTCTACACCTTTTGAATGAGAATTTAAGTTAGCATCAAGCGGACAGTCCTCAGGAGGACATGTTGTCATGTTCGATGTGCGGACTTTCTTTTTCAAACCCGGCAGGCAAAGTTTACAGACAAAAGTCACGTTTCTACCGTCTGCGTCAGTACGGCCTTTGCCGAAAAAGTCTTTTAAATGTTCACATGCTGTGCAGTCTGAGAGCTCCGGACTGTTGCCTTCCTCCTCCATAGCCCATGCTTTGTTGTGATGACGTTTTGTTTGTGCGACAGGGCGACGAGCGGTGTCGAGGTGCAAATCTGTTGCCACATCGGATGGCTATCCGCAGCGCCGTTAAGCACAGTTCACGGTGTATTTTATTTGGCGGGGTTCACTGGAAATCTGGCATAGTTTTGAACAAAAATAGAACGTGTATGAACGCCGTTCACAGACGTCAGAATGAAAGCGTTCGCAATAAAGTTCCTCAATCGGAAATACGAACGGTTCAGTTCTTAGTTCACCAAAATATGAACGAGTTCATGAACTTTCGTTCATTGAACGCGTTCAGGCACAACACTGGATGTCACACTGTAGCACAGTTTGGTCGGATTCTTCGAATCCGAAGTGTTGCCATACAAGAGAACTTTTTTACTCTTTCTATCGACCAAACGGGACCGTCCTCCCGCATTGAATGCTCTGGGGGAGCGAATGAATTGCGCATGCGTGTCTCTTTCAGGAAAAACCTCACAGACAGCGGAAAATGGCAGAAGAATCGTTCCAACTCGATTTTATTAATTTGGAGATCGTTTGAACCAAGAATCGAAATCGTGTTCAAAATTCGATTAATTGCACAGCCCTACTTTGACGCTTGTCAACCACCATTCAAACAGAAGAGTAAGATGACGCTTTGATGCAAGAATTACGCTGTTTTGGTTCATGGGAGAACTAAAATAATTAACTGGAAAAGATCGTGCTTTGCTGTAGCCTAATACCGATCCAATTAGAACAACAGGGCCCAGATACTGATCTCTCAATACCAATCGAGACATCCTTATTACTCATCTTGTACTTTTGGGTTATGTTGCTTCCAGTGAAACAATTTGTTGAATATTTACTATGTCCCACCCATGTGACTATAATTCTTCCATTCTTTGTTAATTGTATAAAAAATGGAAATCTGTACTAAGATAGAGCCTGTAGTATGTGCACATGACTGTAATTTATAGAGAGCTAAAGAGTTTCTCTCAAATGGTGACCAGTAAACAGAATCTGACCTGCAGCTGAACCAGTTATTGGCATATTTCTTTTGTCCGTGCAGAAGGAGCTGGCTTGCCACAAAATATGAACATCAGTGTGCTAAGGAATCGATGTTATGTAGTCTACTTATGTATGTGTTTACGTTCAGCAAAATCTACTGACAAGAAAATGTCTGAGGCAAGCTTACTTTAAAGATCGTGTAGGTGTCAGGACCTTTAACCCCAAAGAACGTTTGTGACCAGATGAAACAGAGCAGGAATGAAACGGGATTAATTTGGCGTCGATGTCTAGTTTCAGATTCTGTTGGAGTTTTGTCACTACAGATTAAGGACTTTCTCCCAGCATGCTTTGCATCCCAACTTCATTCTCCTATCAGTGACACCACCTCCGTGCTAACATAATTTGGAAGGCACTGGACCATCATTCACATTAAGGTTAAATCATCCATTTGATTGCAACTGACATAATTAGAAATGACTCAAATAATGTCTTTCCAAAATGGCAATTAAGAGCTGTAACGCCACGGGCAACCACAGAAAATCAAACTGAGAAAGAGGGCAGAGAAAATGATAAAGAATAGAAGGCGAGAAAAAAAAAAGATATTTTTTTTTTTTTCCAGGGCCAGCCAAGCAGCAATTGCTCTGCACAGTTGAGCAGTGGAGATAAGCCACAAAGCAGATGCCTGCATATCAAGTGCTTGCCTTAGTTCCCAATAGCAGAGTCACAACAGTCACAGCTCTGACTCGCTGGAAGACACGGGTGTATGTTTGTGAATGAACTATCTTTCTCTCCTACTTGCGTGTGGCTGTGGAGGATCTGAATGTCTGTGAGATTAGGAGACGTTCAAGGCACAGGGAAACGTCTCTGAAAGGGCCACGGTCTGGTTATTACCTCTGCTCAGCCTCCGCGACGAGAACAGCGGAAGAGGCATCGATCATGTGTGGCTCTGTGACCGCGGGAGCCGTTTCGAGACGCCCGGGGAAACAGACCATTGGCCCAGCTGCTTACGTTAATGATTAAGAGCTGATTGGATCCCGAAATCTATTGGCTCCTTGTGCTGACATCCGTGAAAGGCGTGATGCAGATTTTGCCGTAGCTATGGGATGAGAAGATGAGGAAAGATGGCACCTATGAGGTGTCATGCAGACAAAGCGGTTCCAACTCAGTCAAATCGTTTTTCTTGGTATTTTGCACCCTCGGCTGCACAGACAGCGCCGTAGTATCATTCTCACTAATCATGTTTCTTTATAGCATCGATGCTTTCAATTATGTTTTCCACGGCGTTCGTTGTCCACAAGTCATGCTGTGGCTGATTTCTGTGACACTTCCCTTTGAAATGCTTAGTTTTCATGGAAGATTTATGACGCAGGAGAAAATGAAGAACATTTATATTCTGTATTTCATATGTGCTATAAACGTCTCTCTGATGTGAAGTAATAGCTAGGAGGATGCAGGAATTGTATTAGTGAAGCCCAGTTTTTCCGCACAGTGCATATATTAATTACAAAATACATGCCTTGTGGAGTGCAGTGTAAATAAACATAAAGAAATAAACTCCACTTGTCTGTGTGTATATGTGAAGGTACAGCGACTGCTCAGAGACCAGTAATTATTCTTGCCATGCCGTTCCCAGTGTCCATGCCTTCCAGAAATTGAGAACCTAAATTGATGATTGCCTAAAATTGCCCGTAACAGTGCTGCCCAAATATGCTAATTACAGAGTATGTTGGAGGATGTGTGAGAATTAAAGACATGAAGAGGAGGCCTAAGACCGGAGCTAGGACTTTAATACATCAGTGCAGCACAACCAGTTAAGAATCGCTCTATAGGAGAGAATGCCAGAGCACACCAGATAACAGAATAGCATTAGCATACAGCATTATTACTGAGTGGGGCCTACGAGGGTTGAACAGTGTGTCTGTGATATTTCTATTGCTGATTAGGCTAACGTAAACACAGAGATGAATGATGTGCCAATTGATTTTGCCCATCATCAGACATACTCTCTGAGGAGCTATTGAACCACTTCTAGGCATCGGAGACGCGGAACGATTTGTCTTTAAAGGTCAATGAAGATGATGCATGTTTAGTCGAGTGTACGTTCAGACATTTCAAAGAGCTGCTCCGAACTTTGCAGGCACCTGGGAGGAAATGGGGATGTTATGGAGACGTGTGGAGAGGTAATTAGACAGAGAGCAGGTTGAAAAGAAGACCATATGTTATTTTACTTGTTAATTTAAGGGATGTCGACTGAGCATGCCTGTTTGCAGCAGCTTCGTGTTCACTCTTTGCACCTGCTAACCAGGGTTAGAGTCAGTGCTTTTGATTATTCCTTAGTAATTTGATACTGATAGAAACAATTGTCAGTGTTTAGGATTTATACTGTATGTAGTCAAAATGCGAGAGCCTTGTCCTTTTTAGTAACTTGCAGTTTGAAGTCAAATATGTATCGAGGTTGGTTTATTGACTTTGCATCACCCTGCACATATGCTTTAAGCCGGTGTGAGATTCAAATGAGCCCAAGTTGATAGGACCTAAAACTTGAAACATTTATAAATAGGAAATAAATAGTTTAGCAAATCTAGAAATGGATTATGTTGTAAACTAGCCTGTCACAATAAAAGCACAGAGCACATCACCTCAACAAAATCACATAACGCTATGCAGGAGCTAATGGAGAAGGTCTTGATAAGGTTGGACTTTCAAAACAAAGGCCCCAAACTACTCACAGGAAGTTTCTTCGGTATACATGACTTTAAAATCAAAGCTTCCAGGTGTTAAAAAGGCTTTCCAAAGGTTCTGTAACATGCAGAATTTCCCAAATATGATCCCATTTGTAATAATACATAATATACTGTATATGAAACCTCTTCTTTCACAATATATAACAAAACTGTAATTATAAAAAATGCCTTGTGTGTTAATATGTCAATATAAATCATCTTAATTTTTATTCGCAAATAATATTCTTTTGCTCATCTTGTCAACTGAACAAACTGCTTCATAGAAGATGCTGAAATAAAGTGTTAACCATGAGCTTGAATGTTTTTAAATGATCACATTGCCTACCTTGCAAGAAAACCTTCAGTCTAACAGAGTTAACATGAGCCAGTTATAAAACCCGTTCCATGAAGTTGAAAGGCTTGTTGTAGGATGTAATTCAAGGCTGCAAAGAAAAGTCAGGGACTATTCAGCGCGCATAAGGGAGGCCGAGTAGAAAGACGAGAGGCGGTCCGTCCTTTGAATAATGCATGCTGCTGCTTGACCACAGTGCCGTTCATGTTTTTTGTCTGATAGAGTCTGGCCTCTCACCAGGTCATTAAATTATACAGTAGGTCGAACCTTAACATAACAAATGCCAGGTGTAATCAATGAGCCTGCACTTTGCTGCTTTTGGTTTTAGATGTAATTGTCCATTAGCTATGCCTTTGTTGCAGAACACAGGAAAAGAGCGTCATCCTTGGATCTTAATTCCCACTGGCGGAAATTGCTGTTGTAATTTGGAATCTGGAAAACGGTGCGGTGATATTTCATAACACAAAGGGACAAAGAAAATCATTGTAACATTGCAGGATTATTATTATTAAAAAAAAAAAAAAAAATTTCATTTGAGCTTTTCATATGTTGTCTATGATTACAGAATGTGTTTTTCAACAGGATTTTCCACCAAATGAAAAAAATGATTAGAAAATAACAAAATCATTTTGGTTTTTGAGTGTGTTACAATATAAAAACGTGTCTGGCAGTAAGAGTAATTACACGAGCGCTCTAAATGCGTTTCTGTGTTTTTTTATATTGTAATATAAAGCATTTTTTTTTTTCATCTGGAGCATCAGAAACTTGTCATTATTACTCATTTCAGAGATGGTGAATAACCTAAGTTACATTCATAACTTTGTTCGTAACAGTGAGTGAGGTAAAACACATCGCTATTGGTCAGTCTCATTATAGACAACTGATCTGAAACACCATTATACCGTAATTTCCGGACTATAAGCCGCTACTTTTGTCACTTGCTTTGGACCCTGCGGCTTATACAGCGGTGCGGCTTATTTATGGATTTTTACAGCTAACGGTCACCAGGGGGCGCAAGAGCGAGACAGGTCAGGTCGAGCCAGGTAACAAGAAAAAGAACCAGTGAGCCAAATACAGTACGAGAGCTGCTTTAAGTCATGAGACGATTGCTGACTTCGGATAGTAGCATGATACAGTAACGTCCAACTGACTTACCTCCGTGTTGCTGTTTCAAAAAGATCTGTTATTTTTGAGAGTCGGGTTACTGCACTTTTGCTGCCGTGTTACAGGCAAGTACTTTTAAAAACGAATTAAATTTAGCCATTTAACGTTGTTGCCTTGTCAAGCGTTGTAAGCTTTGTTTTTGTTATACTGTACTACTACGGTACTATGACTGCAGGAAGTGCACTAGGAGAGCACCGATTGTTTGATTGATTGTTTTAATTGTTTGTTTGTTTGATTGATTGTTTGACTGACTGAAATATTTATTGTGTTTCTCAAATGTAAATAAATGGGACGCTTTGCGTTTCCAAAAAGTCATTTCTGTCCCGTCAATCCCCCCTCGAAGAAACCCTTACGGTAATTAGGCATTAAAACACCAGCGGCTTATAGTCGGGTGCGGCTTATATATGGATCAATCTGTATTTCCCCCCAAAATTTAGCTGGTGCGGCTTATATTCAGGTGCGCCTTGTAGTCCGGAAATTACGGTATTTGAAAATACAGTGGGATTTACCTGGCACTGATTCACTTTGACACTGAAACTTGCTAGACTAGTGTCTGTTAATGACCAGAAAGTACCATGATTACTAGTGTCTGTTAATGGCTGGATACTTGTTGTTGTTGAGGGGGTGGACTGTTTGTCCCTGTCCTCTTTACCTAATGAATGGTGCTCTAACAACCCATAATCAGTCAGAGGTTCCAGTCTCAAGGTATGAGATGGAATGGGGATGAAACTTCTTGGGGATAGAAGTAGCCACCTCCCCTGGTTCACAGAAGGTTTTGCCAATTTGAGATAGGCTTCCTTTACTCCTCTTTTGAGTCATCTATCTACGCTGGCTACAATGTGGACGTTGTTGTCTTCAAGGGATTGTCCTTTTTCCTTCAGGTGTGGATCATTTTTCCTTGCCATCTTCGCCTTCAGGCTTGCTCTCAGGGTTTCAGGCCAGGGTTTTGTCTTGAGACGATCTGTATTGTTATTGACACTATATAAATAAAGTTACATTAAATTGTTTCCAGATGAGCTGTCGCTCCTGTGTTGTGGATGGGTTTAAAGAAGTGATACTCATTTATGAACTTCAGAAGCACTAGTTTGCAGATTGTGTGGCTGGATGGAAACAGGTCAGCAGTTTCCCCTGTTTCTGTTCTTTGCTCTCAGCTTGGTTAACTGGTCGTTAGCTGTAGCTTTATAGTTACTGTACAAACAATTATTTCTTTAGCTCCATATAGGTCTTTTAAAACGGAAAACACAATGCAGTCCCATTATGAAACTAGGGGTGCGAATGTGATTCCATCAATGTGTCCACTATAGAGGGTGCTTTTTGTGATTTTGTAATACCGTCTTACTCTGCGAAACAACTCACAAGGTAAAAGTGATCCTACGTCTCAAACTGTTTAGCCAAAATGCAGAAGTGTTCATTTAATGTACAAGTCTGTGTTCTTCTTTTCTAATCCGATGGTAAATAATGGAGTTTGATACACCGAACGGCACATGGCGTACATCACTTTGACGTTATCTCGCACTTTGATTTATTCACACATCACCGGGCAGACAATTTGCAAACAGGCGAAGGCTGCATGGATTTGGCCTTTTGGTCTGACAGATCATTAAATTTATGACTTTAAAAAAGAATTTGCACGCAGCAGGTCGGGTTTTATGGGCGAATTTATGAATGACAGCAGAACGGGTTGGAGTCCTATTTCGAAGAGAAAAATTGGCTAATGTGTAGAGGTGTAGGTTTAACAAAAACAACAGTACACATCAGATACTGCCTACAGTATCTCCATGGCTACATTCAACAATTTTGCTCCTTCCAGGAGACAGGTAAAATTTAGTTTATGTTACACCCACTATATGTTGTAATGCACGGACACGCACACACTAGACAGTTTAAAAAAAGGCTTAAAAATTGTGATTAAACACACTAAATCACATTCTGTTCACAATGAGCAACGTAGCAAGACATCCATTTAATGGCCCCAGCCTTATCTCCATTGGTTTAATAGAGTTATGATTAGTGCCATGAAGCATTTAATCATTTTCATTGTATAGATTTTACTACGTGTGAAATTAAGTGCATTTTAGCCCATGTACGGAAGAACACCATGTTAATTTCCTGCTTTAAGCCAACATACGTCATTCCGTCACCGCTGCCAGAATGCCAGAATTGGGCTATCTGCGTGCGCGCAGGCCTGTTATCTTTTTTATTGGACAAGTTTATTTGGCAAGGAACGGTAGCATGATATGCTAATGAGCTGCGACTGAGTGCTGCTGGCAAATTAATTTAGAAGTTGCCCTCAAACGATTTGAAATGATTAATCATCAGATGAATGATTAAGATAGTAATCACGTGGAACTTTGAAATGTGCACCTTGATCACATCCAGAGCTCCGCAAGCGCGCCATGGCGGCTTTCTGCTGCTTCTTCTTCTTCTCATAATTCCTGTAATTCCCTTATTTTTTTGATCCCCAAAATGTCACCCTAAGGTGGTGAGTAATTCAACCATGTACTCTGCAAATGTGTTGATGGTAACACATCAGTGTTTCCTAAGTGAAGAGAAACTGTGCACGCAAGACGCCATTTCGATCACATTTTACTTGTTAAATGACACCAAACTTAGAAATAACACAGAACCACAAACTGCATACTAGCAGCACCTGACGTGACTTGGCGTGTTACCTACACCCTGTTGCATGTACCGGGCCGCCCCACATTATTCCCCATAGTTTTTTTTTTTCTTATAATCCCTCAAGTGATTACCACAAAAACAATAGAAATCCTTTCAAACGGTGGCGCATTACTGTATTTTAGTCTTAAATTACACGCCGGATCAAAGGTACGATGCCATGTTATTTGATTCGGGAACATTTTATGGGTTTTACTCAGGCGGTGTGAGTGGCAGCAGCAGGGAATCAGAGAGGATTAACTCAGTCTTTAATGTTTCCTACCCTGCATGCAAAACAGTTGAGCTTGTCAGTGAAGATTGTATCCACTAAATGCTACAAGGGAGGTCTTCAGAGAGAGATGAGTGAATTTTAAGCCTAGGGAAGCATGCACGTAAACCATTATTTATTTATTTATTTATTTAATGCATAGTAGTTGTAATGTTATGTAGTAAATATTGCATGTGAATTAAAAGCTGCAATGTGATACAAAAAAAAATCTTTCTATTCCGTGGCCCATATTTTTACAAACTGCAAAACGTTACAAGACAGAATAATTTTTCCACAAAGTAGGGTGCACAGAGACAAAAATATAATCAGGAGAGGGCATAAACAGAAGCGAGAAACAACAGCGACTCATCAGGGTTAGTCACTGACCGATAAACAAATAAAGTCTGACATGAAATGAAGGTCTCTGACAAAGCTTTAATTCCTATTAATGTATGCGCACATTATTTTTAGCACAGAAGTATCTCCACTGCTGGAATCTCGGCTCCACTGAACCAAGAAAAGGCTTAGCTTTTGGGCACTGCTTAGGCTCCGTGAGGGGAAAAGGGGGCAGTGTGAGTGAAGTATTTCAGCTTTTTGTGATGCTCTATTGGTAAGAATTTATGGTCAAAGATGTGGTTAAGTAATGCGTGTATATATGGTTTGAAAGTACATTTATTTAGGTTTCTGAAGTAGATGCGAAATAATATTATTAGTATTAGTAGAAGTCATTAATGCATAACACATTGATTTTGCTCTATCCTTGCATTGAAAATCAAATTAAACAATATTGAAATTTGATAATAAGCCCATGATATATCTCATTAAGTATGAATCTCATCAACCATCACAGTGACTGCTCTGCATACAGGATATAATAAAAAGAAACATATATTACATTTATCATTTACCTTGTCTTTCTGCTCGCTCGCAAGGCAGGTGAACACGCTAACCATGTCATATCAGCGAGGCAACATTACTAAATAATCAGACGATCAATATCAATCACATCTTATCGCTCCACAACCAGCAGGCGAGAGAGGACAGGGGGGTAATCTTTGCTTTCTTTTTGTAAAAGGAAAATCCTCTAATCCTGTTTATGTTTCAAACGGTTCAATTTCACCGTGAGCCACCTGAAATTCAAAGAACACCACAGAGGTGCTGGAAAAAACGCGGGGGCCTGCAGTAGGCAGTCGTAATGCTTACTCAGGCGTCGAAGGTAATCAGTCAGTCAAGCAGCAGCACACTACTTTTGAGATGAATAATCTTGTGCGGATCCCGTGCGGCCAGAGCAGACCTTATGTTCTGTCCACCAGGAGTCCTGGTGTCAGGATTTTGCTGAGCACGTGTTGCTTTAAATGTGCAAAGTCTCGCCTTTTGCATATCATGATTGTTTTGCAAATCTGCCGACTGCATCCCCCAGAGGTGTTTTGCTGAGAGGAACTCACACTTTTACCAAACTGCTGCTGTCTGAGAGGTGCATACAATAACTAAATCTTATTTTTCTCAGAAAACAAAGCAATGGTAAAAATGTGTGCTGTCACACTCGCACTGTCAAATATTCTGCAGCAGAAATTTACTTTTTACTTTAGTACTTTATACCGGTTAAGGGTCGTGGGGGTCTGCTGGAGCCTATCCCAGCTGTCATTGGGTGAGAGGCAGGGGTACACCCTGGACAGACAACCATTCACACTCACATGTACACCTACGGCTAATTTAGAATCACCAATGAACCTAACCAGCATGTCTTTATACGGTGGGAGGAAGACGGAGTACCCGGAGAGAACCCACGCAGATACAAGGAGAACATACAAACTCCACACAGAAAGTGTGTGACCGGTTATAATGACCAAATGTTAAATTTTGATATCTGCCTCTAGTGGCTGGAATTATTATTACAGCAGCAATGGAGGGAGGATGTCGGGGTGGTCAGATGGGTCGATGAAACATCAAAAATTAAACCACAAACCCTGTATAATTCCAATTTTAAACCAGTTGTGATGATTATTTCTTCCAAACCCTCATATTTCCCTTAACTTGACCAAACAGAGGCAAAAGAATATCTCTGACATATTCAGGAAACTCTTGTATTGTTCCAATTGGAGGACATGTTAGGCACAAAGCCAGGTATTATTCTGAGGTAACTGTAGTCATCAGGTTTAATTAGCCGACTCATGTTTTAATCTGTTTAGAAACACCATGTAGAAGTGCTTATGTGTCACTTATTTAGGCAGCCACTCTCTCATTTTAAGTTGATGGCTCGTTTTGCTTGATGGAATAACAGCCTTTGATTATTTAATTACCAATTATTTCCCACCAACACTTGTTCGCCTATCCACAATCAGCGCAATGCAGAGCCTCGGTTTATTAGACTGACCGCAGAGCTGAAGAACTGCACTTCCTTTGACTTTGTTTACTTCAGCAGTATGTCGTATGTGAGGGAATACAGATCTAAATAGAGCCGCTATTTGATGTGATTCAGTAAAGCCTGGCATTTAATTGTTCTCTTTGGGCCCTGATCTCCTGTCTACTCATCGCTGCAGACTAATTCTTTTTTTACTCTTCAGCTCCTAGTTCATCCTGTGTGTGCAACACAAGGTGACATTGAAGGCCTCTATTTGTGTCAGGTCCTTATCAACATGGGCACATTAACCTATTTGGGAGCCGTGGGGCACAAATGAGCTGTGGGCTTCACCCCAAAATAATGAATTCTGTCAGTTTAAAGTAAATAAATAAATAAATATAAAACAATAATAATAGCTAGGATTGGTCAGTATGACAGTATTATACCGTGTGACCGAGATTTTGCAATAATGTTTATACCGGAGAAAGAGCAGATGTCTGCGGCATCTCTCTGAGTCACTGTAATTACACCACCTCTACACATGGGGCACTGCAGGCATTGCAGCAGACTGCTTGGCGTGGTTGCATGAGCACAACGAAGAAGAAACAGCTTTACCTGAGTGATAGCAATCATGGCGGAGTGAACGTCACGAGGAAACGGAGGCAGCCCGACCCACCCCTGACGAAGAGGAGAAGGGAGTCATTCTGAAAAGGGGCGCTACGTCTGTTGTCTGCAAAGGGTGTCGCACGATTATTGCTGCTAGAGGTGGAAACACCAGTAACCTCTCCCACCACTTAAAACATGCAAACAGTATCATGAAAGCCAAAAGATATTTTCTTTAAATTAATAAATAAAATAAAAACAAAAGAGGAAAATGATTTTCCCCCTTGTAAATTCAATTAATGGCTTAAAATAACCATACTAACACAATATGTACCGTTACTGTTATATGAAATTATTCATACCTTGATATAAGATTTTGCTCAAACCACCCAACCCTAATAATAACATAAAATTACTTAGTATTTACTCAGTGCATTCTTAAACAAAAATTCAACTTGCTAAATCTTTCCCTTTCAGCTGCAGGCTTTCCGTTTTAGGGGTTGCCACGGCAAATCATCTCCTTTTATCTTGTCCTCTCACACCAACTACCTCCATGTCCTCCTCCACTACATCCATAAACCTCCTCTGAGGTCTTCCTCTAGACCTCCTGCCTGGCAGCTCTAACCTCACCATCCTTCAACCAATTTATTCACCACCCCTCTTCTGAACATCAAACCTGGCCTCTTTAACTTTTCTGAAACATCTCGCATGAGCCGTTCCTGTAATGTACTCGTTCCTGATCTTGTCCATCCTGGTCACGCCCAGAGGAAAAAGCTCAGCATTTTCACCTCTGCTACCATCAGCTCTTCCTCTTGTCTAGTGGCCGTTTGTTTGGCACTGACATGCCAGACTGACGTATGTGTTTTCCTATTTGCAAGCAGCATTTCCATCCCTCTGCTGCCACCATACTTTTAAGCGACTAACATACATATGCTTTAATTAATCACCGTTAGTCTGTTTGTTGTCCAGAAAATACTGAAATCAGTTTCCAATTTGTTATTTGAAAACCTTGTGCAAGAACCCAGATAAATGTAGTGCATCGTGTGTGCACATTTAACACTCCAAATTCTGAAAAATTACTTTGTCAGCTGCTCAACTGAGACCATCCAAAGAGCATTTCAGTACACGTTAAACACGTAGTTGACATAGCTATCCAAGTTACAGCTAACTTTTTAACTTACAACTTCCTGTTTACATGTTTTATTGGGTACAATTGATTATGGCTGCTTTCATTTACCAAGAACAAACGCAGCTAAATCGTCCTGAATAAATTGCAGTTTGTTTATTTTTTGTTCCCCAGGAGTCTGACAAATTGGACAAAAAGAATATTAGGTAAATGACGTTGTGTTCTTAATCCAGGAATATGATAAATAAAGCCAAAGTACCCGTCCTGCCCTCTGTTCCATCAGGTTTAATGGTATTAGAATAATATGAATGCTTTGCCTTTTTTATTTACCTGCAGAGGGAAGTTTTCAATAGGATTCCTCAAGGGAGATTAAGGACAGGTTCAACTATGGGACAAACGCTAAAGCGGGAGGGACCGCTCAACAAACAGCCTGCCAAAAACAAATACAAAGGAAGCCTCGTCATCAGCATACACCGTGCGTCCCTTCACTGCCGTCCTGCGTGTGGATGTCCGAGTAAAGCAGATTGCCAGGAGTCAGAATGTTTGCTTGACTGTGCACAGCTGTTTAACATATGATTTGACTGACTCGGTGGTTTTCAAAATTCACCCGGCATCCTCTGCGGCTTAATCTTCTCGAACGCTCAAAGTCTTTGTAATGCAAATTAAATCTAGACACTCTATCAAGAGATATTCCATATTTTCCTATTGTTATCTTCCCAGTCTGATGAAAGCCATTCTAAAAATTCCAAACAACACCTCATATTGAAGCAGTCGCCTGCTATTGTCATGCAGTGCGTGCAGCTAAACTGCATTTCACCTATTTTCAAGGCTTATTCTTTTGTCTTTGTGCCATTTTACATTGTCCCTGTCACAATGAGAGTATTTATGAAATGCATTCATCATTTGAGGCTAAACAAATGCCTGACTGATGTGCTTTATGACTGAAGGTTAAAGAACTTTATCGTATAATCCTGCTCCGCCGTCCTGCACTGGATAGAGGAAGAGTAATGGCTTCCCCTTCAGCTGGGCTCACTCTCAATACTCCCCAAACAAGAAGAAAAAAGAGACAGACTTACACTCAATCATGTTAATAATTCAGCTCGGGGGAAAGCCGAGGCACGGCGCGTTGTGCATTTTAAAGTAAAATACTTTTGCAAATGCAATTATTAGCAAGTTAAAATAATGTACCCCTTTTGTAGCTGGAGATAAAGCGGGGAGCATTTGTAAAGTGTCATGTAAAATGGAAAGGTATGCTTTTGTAATATCGGAGGCTGTTTGTCAAGTCTGTGTCGTCGTTTGCCGAGAAGTGAGAGGCCAACCTCAGAGAGCGAATGATGAAGCGCCAGAGAGGAAGGCCGGGTGCCAAGAGATGATTTAAACCATAAATGTTCTGTGTTTTAAAAAATAACTCAGTGTTACAGGGAACCTTTCTATCTCTTTACAGATGTAACACGCAAAAGCTAAAGAAGTCGATACATAGTTTGAATCCCGCCCAGCCATAACGCATAAAAATATAACTCCTGTTAATTGCATGGGATCTCCTGAGCTTTACAGATAAGCATTAATTCATGTTTAATTTATTTGGAGACAAACAAAACTGGAAAGTTTCCCATCTAGCTGCTTTATTCATATCAAATACTGACGGTGAAGAATTTATCTACTTGTCTCAGGTGATTTGCTTTTGTGTCTGACTTTAATATGCACGGTTTTACAAATCACCATATACTTTGCATATCTGGACAGCATGAACTAGAGCTCTTTTGTCGCCGTTTAATTGTGCCGTAGTTCCTCATTTGTCAGCCATAAATAGTGTGGATACCCAGCTTTGGCATTCAGAATATCCTCAGCTGCAATTAAGTTATTTATCCAATGTGTGAAAAGAGTTTTCTGCCAAATAGTAGGTCTAGTAGGTCTTCTCCATGTACTTCAGATGGAGAAAGATTCTGTCTTTGGTTACGGCAAAATTAAGCAAGTCTCACATGACACCTGCAAACATTTACTGATGCTGACAAAAAAAAAGGCGCGCTTTTAACAAAAACTGGCATCAGTGTGCAAGGCTGAGCGAGTAGCCACGTAATTAGAACTTCAATAAACTGACGACCTGTCCGCGGAGTCCCCCGCCTCGCGCAGTGCCAGCTGGGATAAAATCCAGCCACTCGTGACCCTCTGCAGCATAAGCAGCTATAAATAACATATGGCAATAAACAGTGCAGCCAATAATAATTAGGTAAAATGACATAACGGCAAATGTTAAAACAACAATGCGCAGGACTAACTCAAGTAATAGTTACTGCTGAAACATACAGCGTGTGACGAAGATTTCTTAATTTCTTAAAATTTAACTATAAACTCCGACATAAAAATGCTAGTCAGCAAACACAAACAAGTAATGTGAAAAAAGTAGTAACGTAGCATCTGACAGTCACAAACATTGGAATTCAGTCAAAAGTAATGTTTAATAGTAAGAAAATAATTAAATTATTAACAACTGCGGTGAAGAAACTATATAACCCTGTGTTCTATGCTCTTTCTGTGTTTCTTTATTAACCTCCTCGTTGTATTCCCAGCATCCTTCCCCAGATGTCCAGGGTTTTTCAGTCCAAGGTTAGCCTATTGCCCCGAGCTTGTCATCTTCCTAAATTCCAATTATGGTTTCGACCTCTGCTCTGAGCGTGTTGTCAGGACTCTTGACGGGGGCCCCAGCACAATCAGCCCCCCCGGAGTCATTATCGTACATCAAACACGTTGCAGCATTAGTGACAGTGTCGGCGCTTGAGGCGAAAAGCTTCATTTTATGAATGGCCGTCCTGACAAGTGTCAACGATAGTGTGAATGCAAACAGTAGCGTGAACGCAGCCGTATCTGCCAAACGAATGGGCGTTCGCAAATGGCTTGTAATACAATAACACAATATGGGAGATGTAACCGTGTTATTTTGTCTTAAAATTACCTCTTGCCTGAAAAATGAGACGCACATACCGTAAATGAACGATCCAATTTCGCAGTGATGTGTTCGCTAGAAACTACTGCTGTGAATGCTTTCAGCTTCATTTTTATACATTATCATCAGTAGCCAGTAGCAAAACAGGCTATAAGGGAGGCTGTGCAGAGGCATGAGCTAAATCTGAATGAAAAAAAAACCTTGTTATTTACTTTTTTCATCTGTCCATTAATCTCAGGGCACAGCCTTTCTTTGCATTTTGATGAGTAGTTTCAGTAAAAATTTTTGTTTGTACTTTTGTTCTTACCAGCCGTTAGAATTTGTACGGATCTTTCTTAATGTAATGTACCAGTATCTGTCAGTCTAAATAAAACCATACTATTAAGCCATTAACATTATTACGTCTGTATTCATTTTATTTATTTTTGTGTAACAGGATGAAAACACAGATTTTTGCAGCTCATCCCAAGAGACCAGACTATTTTTATGGACCGCACCAGCTACATTTTCATGAAGGACCATCAGGGCTGTGTTGATGCAAAAATAGAATACAGTATATCTCATGACCTCGAGTGTGCTTTCTTGCATAGCATCTGATGGATCTGCAGATATTTTTCATCTTTTTGTCTCACTGATGCATTGTGACTTGTTACGACTCACTTTTTCTTCCCAAGGACAGCAGAGGTCGGAGGGGTACAAGCTGCACTCTGTACTCTGCACTCCCTGCACTCTCTCCCAAAAAGACATCCTGACGTAATATATAGATTCCACTTTCCTACTAATTTCTGTTTCTCGTTAAGTGTGAGTCAAAGGTAACAAAGCTCATTACAACATCTTGCAGCGTCTTCTACAATCAATAAGCCTTGCATCAAAATAGCAAGTGGCAAAACGCAGTGGAACTAATGTATTTTAGATTAATGTTTCATCTCGAGCCACGAGCCACGATGTAGAATAGCGATGGACTGACATGTCTTAACGAGGACGTTTAGTGACATAATTCATTCCCTATCCCCTTAAAATAACCTAATCTCAACTGAGTGTCTGACCATAATCCTTACCCCAGCCCTAACCATAACCTAACCTTTACCTTAACACTAAGTCTTAACCCTCGAACAGTCTAAAGATGTGAGGACCTGCCAAAATGTCCTCACTGCACAGATGTCCTCACTTCAATGTAAAACTCAAACTGGTCCTCAGATAGCTGTACAAGTGTGCGCACACACGCACACACACAAACACGCTCAAGGTCACACTTTGCTCCTGGGTTTACTTTTATTCCACAGTCAACACAACGGCATAAAAAATTAAAGAACCATCAGGTGTGTTTTGTTTGCTGCTGTGTTGCGTGCGCTCTTGAGAAATCAACTGGAAGCAACACAAATGTTTTTTTGCCAACTGGGCCTCAGGATAGACGATTTCGTAGGCTCCCTGCTCTCTGTCATTATCTCCAGTAACAAATCTCATAAAAAAATGCTGTTGGTTTCATGGAGGGGTGCATCCTGCCGCTCGTCTCCAGGGCTTCATAAAAGCGCTGCAAACGCTCCCAGTGTTACACTTCCCATAACCATGTGAGGCCCAGGGCAACAGGTTGTCGCAGTACAAACGTGTGTGTGACTTGTAGTGTGTTAAGTATGTCGCTGAGTGTTTACAAAATCTTATGCAAGCAAGTTGGACAGGTATATATACTGTGATTATCCAAGGCTTTGGAAAGTGCCCTCAGCAGTGACGGTACTCCATTGATTTCTGTAATCACTTTGAGGTAATTATGCAGGAATACGCTGAATGAGCTCCTCAGGGGACAACGCAGAATGCTGTCTGTAGTGCAACTGTGTGATCACAGCTCCCCTGTGACACCCGCCATGCTCTACAGAAGCCCTCTGCCGCGGAAAAGCTCCAACCCGACGCATAAAGTATGGGTATTGAGGGATGGATCATAATGCAGCAGAGCAGCATCAAATACAGAGAAGCCTGCATACATTAGTGCATGCTTTAAAGTTTACTTCATGCTTGTGTTGTTAGCCCTCTTCTTTTTAAGTGAGTGGAATGGCTTCAGTTGAGTTATTAAACGTTCAGCCTGAGGTTTGGGTGAGAGGGTGCAGTCAGTCTTCAATTAAAGTGGCAAGTTGTATTTCAATGATCCTGGAACACAGCAGCATGAAAACGGACATTAAGAATTAGTGGAGGAAGTGAAACTGAAATACATTTTGCTGCCATCCAGGAAATTGAAATTGAAAAGTCGATATAACATTGTATTATAGGAGGTTAAATGACTGGAATGTTCTGGTGTAAGAGGCGTACAGAATCGACTAGCATGTTGCATTTTTGAAGTTGGATTAAAATGAACGTCCATGACTTTGGTCCCTGCCACCAATTCACCATGCGGACTCGGAAGGTTAGGTAAACTCAGATGGTAGTGGTCCTGGCATCATTGACTGTATTTTAAAGTACAAAGCGGTTACGTTAAGTCTTGGGGTAAGCAGTGTAGAAGAGGGTTACTCAGAGCGTAGATTGTCCACTAACAACCAGCTCTCTTCTACAAAGTAACGTGTGTTGAGCCTAGGGGTTGTATAGTATAGCTGACCAGTCGATTTATTGTCTTCGCTCCTTCGCCCACTCATCAGGTGACGATAACAACAGTTCATCAAGTGTGTGGAAACAAATGAATCACATACTACTGTGACATGGTAGTGTCGGTCCTGAAATACAACAAAATACTCTACTACTACAATCCACATTCAAAAGGCATCCACTAACGCTAGCAGAAGAATGGTCCAAAACCTCTTGACAGCAGTCAAATAACAACTTCACCAACATCCTATGGTAACAGAGAGAAGGAGTCCGCAAATCAACAATTTGTTGGTGAGTTTAATTGACATTATATATTTAAAGATGTTAGATCTTTTGCTGCAGTAGATGGAGAAGGCTTCAGAGAAATACCGATTTTTTTTTTAACCCAGCTACACTATCTAATCTTCCAACGTGCTGTGGAGTACTATTAAATGCTATTGATGGTGCTGACTTGCAGCCTGTTTTTATACAGGCTACACATACCTGCATCGAATAGCATGTAGAACATGAGCTGTCTGTTCTCAGCATGTGTATTCAGGTCAAGACTATAGATTTGTTCCAAAGCATTACTTTTACTGTGTTTTTATTAGTGACATCACCAGGGAATTGTCGGTGTCGGCTCAACTTTCATCACATTGGCTCAGTCCCTAATAGAGCCAACTGCTTTATGGACAGGGCTATAGCTTATAAGTGACAGCATACATTAAAGTGTTTGGATTTATCCACACACTCAAATGGTGTACATTTAAGACTGTTTGTCTGTTGTAAATTAAACTACAAATGTTTGTATGTTCAGCCAAGTAGCTTATTTCAGTAGTAATTGAGCCTCTCAGCCAAAGTCAGTGACCATTTAATTTGTTACATCAAAACAGGACTGCCCACTTTGGGTATTTCCCCACGGTGTTGAAACCTGTACTTAATGCTATCAAATATTACTCCAACATCAGTGCCTGTATGGCTCTTCATGGCGGAGCTTAGTTGGCGTCCTAAGTGCTTTTCTGTAATGTTAAAAGTGAAATGGGATTTCCTGGGACATGGTAGCCTCAGTTGCACTCTTTTTGCATCGTCTTGCCCTCCAGTTTTAAGAACTTGTCGAAAATCTGGAAATTACAGAGCAACGTGCACAAGATCTTGTGTAATAAAAGTAATGATGGCACTAATAATCATGATGTAATAAATATAATGGATGTATGCTGACAGGGCTTGACAGCGCATTCCAGGCACATGTGACAAACGGTTTCCGCCCGGTAAGCAGAGGTGATTTTGAGACGAGGACTGAGGCTGTTCCACTCAAGCTGTCACAGGAAGCTGGCAGCATCGGTTCCACTGACACATCTGAAATTGGCTTTGGTCTAGCTGCGTGTATACATCGCGATCCAGTTCGACCTTTAGCAGCCCGATCAACGAGAAGAAAGGGCAAAGTAGTAAATGAGAGATGAGTTGTAGTGAAAACCAACTTTGTCGCAGTGGTTTGCAACAAAATAGTTTTAAATATGCGCCCTGTTAATTACGTGCAACATTTATGTTGATCAACAGATTGTAATCCAAATGCAACAGTTGCATCCATTCTTGTGAGTCTCCGACAGAAAGGCATTAGTTTCTTTTTTATATATACACACACACACACTATGTATTGCAATTTCCCATCCTTATCTCTCGTGTTTTCAAATGAATTCCCATGTAGCTCATTTGCATAGGCTGAGAGGCTTTTTTGAATATCTTAGTCTGACTTAAGCTCCCTCTGTTTATCAGGGTTCCAACACTTTCCTTCCTTTTTGTTCACTTAGATGCGAGATTTACACCTACAGCGTTTACAATGCCAAGGACAGAGCTCACCGGTTAAATTTCAAACAATAAATCAGATGCCGTGATTTGTGTTCGCATGCCATCCTCCTTGACAGGGCGTAAATGTTTGTGCTTTTAAATCAAAGGCTCTCTAGTAGCTAATGCGATTTTCCCTGCATTTGTGTGTTGGCTGTAGCTCTTACGCCACGCTCTCAGATAGCGGGATCGTTGTAAATTCCCGAGAGTGTTTTTGGACGACTGTTGTTCTTAAGAGACGCTAAATGACATTCAGCCCTCAGAGCTGTACTTATGCCATGTCTGCCTACGTACTGATAGAATAAGTGACGCTATTCCTGCAAACTAAGTGGACTTCTAACTAAGTGGGCTTACCATTCAGCGTTATATAGCATACATGCTCATGAAAGCTAATGAATAACCTGATTTTAGGCATGTCTAGTGTTAACCATACATCTTTTGCAAGTGTTGTATAATACAAAAAAACATCTCAAAATCGTGTTAAGGGGTTTTATTTCAGATTTTCCATTTTACCAAACTTTGTGTTCATAGAACGGTTCAAACATACGGTGGACACGTTGCACCGTAGGGCTGCTTTGTCAGATTTTAGGATCTTGGACTGTTCATATTACCTGATTTTTGTATTTTGTGAAACTGCACTGCGACCAGATGTTTGTTTTAATTGGACAGCAAATGAGAAACCTATTTAATCTCTTAAGGGATGCAATAGATTAGCAGGCTGGAACATCGACGGCACGGAACACAAGAAGCGCCAACGAAGCTTTGGTCTCGCTTCGGGCATTGATTATATTTTAAGTGGAATGCAGAGTGTAGGCAGTGTGGTTGACCAGAGGAGGACAGTGATAATTAAACTAAGTTAGATACATTATTCTTTTATTACTGCTCGTACTTCTCAGAAGCACTGCAATAGTGTTGTTCATTAGTGCCTGTACTAAGTTTTGTTCCATTAAACTGTTTGGACTGTTGTCAAGGTTTATCTGTAAGAAAACGTTCAGAAATCTAGCATCCCTTTGTCTTTGACGTGGGTTGGGTAACTTGGTACCAGTACCAGTAAGGCTTCATCAGGTGGAAGGTATGGCCTAGGCTCCAGTCTTTTGTTTAGTGTGCACTGGTCTTGCATTTTTTTATATTTTTATAATTATTTAGGAAGCAAATGACTCTCCTAAGTAGAGTTTGGTTTGCATAACTTCAGCTAAAAAGCAATCCTTGTTTTCTATTCAGTTCAGCCAGCCAACATTTATTATCAGAGTAAAACTGATGCCGCTACACAGAAGAATTCCTCATGTATTTAGTTGATATCAGCAGAAACTAAGGACTGAAGAACCTTGAAAGAGATACGGTGCGCGTTCTGCCGGAGTATCACAGGTCGCACAAGGTACCCTACGGCGCTGCTGGAACAACTGAAATGGACTCAGGGCATCCACAGAAAGAAATGCACTGCTGGCAAAAGCTGGGTGACGTTGATGAATGTTGTCCTCTGAGTGTTGGGTAATATTCTCTGATGAGATACAGTGCGCGCTCTCCGGCCCACAAGGTTGTGAGTACGGCGAAATGTGATGACGTGAGGGTGTGGGAGCCGGTGCAGCGAGGCCACAGGAGGAGGACTGAGCGGTCACAAGAGCCGTTATAGAAACGGGGGGGGGGGGGGGCAGTCGTAGAAACAATTAATGCCGCCGCTCTTAACATAAAGGAATGGAGTGGTGCTTTTCCTGGAGATGCATGAGTACATGCATAGAATGCTTCATATGATGTTAATCTCAATATAGACAGCAAGTTTTAAGTGTTATGCTCTAGAGTCTGGTTGTGTTTCCCTAATAGGTCTTTTAGCGTTGCTTTCTTAGTTAATTCCTTGTTTTGCCTTCTCTGAAATTATAAAAGCAGAATCTATCGTGGCCTTGTCTGTGTTATGGACTGATTAAAACAAAAATTGACCGTAGATTGTCCATCAAGTGTTATTTTCCCCTCGATGTCCGCTGCGGTAGGAAAGAAACATTTGGAAGATGCTGAAACAATAACCGATTAAATCGAGCCTCATTTGCAAATAACAGCAATCCAAATGGATGCTATGTGAATCATTGCTGTCTCGCTGCGGCCTGACGTTGCCTGGCAAGCGGAGCAATTTTGCTAAAAACGGGGCCGCTGTCAGACCGTTCATCTCAAGCTCTGGGTCAATATCGGGGCGGGTTTATTGAGCATGACAAGGGAATCCTTCAAATTGGACTTTGAGGGAAAACAACAAAAGCAATAAAAAAATAAAATAAAAAATAAACTTTGATTATTTGAATTTTTGATCGCTGATATTCATCAATTCTATTTTTATTCATAAAATATGCAGGACACCCTTTTTTTTCTCAAAAGGACAAGAGCAGATCATTGTACAGCATACAGAAATCTGGAAAGTCTCCTTTCCATTGCTCTTCTTTACAATAAAGAACAAGGTGAGAGCCACAAGGCGCTTCAGTGCCTCTTTGTGGCCACTCTTTTATCTTCCAGGATCCTTGTAGTTAGTAGTCACAAGACATCACAGCACAAAATAAAGACAAATACGTAAGGGTTATTTTTACGCAAAAAAAAGCAAATACTTAACGTGCTTGATTAAAAATAAAGCTTCTTATCTGAATGGAAAGTCTTCACACAGATTTGAAAGCTACAGGCGATGTTTACAGCGTGACAATTTATGCAAACATGAATAATGATCCCCGCCATTTTCAGTAATCACTGTTAAACCGTTTGCTCTTTCTCATCCCCCCCTTTTTTTTTTTTTCTACAGATGCTTGCACGTGAGAGTAAGAGAAAATTACCCATCCGTTCCTAGACAGGGGAAGACCATTCATCTTACTAATACCTGAGGTGAGTGATCATGAAGTGTGGAGACACTGGTGAGAAAGTTTGGACTGAACAGTATCAATCATCATCACGCCCGCAAATGAAGATCTCTCATCGCGCACCACACAAGGTAAGGGACGAACAGAAGCGCTCGCCTCGACTGCACTCATTAGTCAGGTATGTTGGCCATTATTTAACAAGAGCCTCGGCTGTGGGAAAATAACATTCATCAGTTCCGTGCAGATCTGACACATCCAATCATGGAGTGGGTGAAAGAGTAAAAGAAATGCATTTGATTAAGATGGCAGCATAATGAAGTGAGGTGCACCATGCTTGACCTTTTTACATTCATTCCACTTTGGTAGAGGGCTGAATTAATCAGGCTGCCAGGTACGTTACTAACTATGGATACACTGCAGTACGGCTGATCACACCCTCTCATGTTGTACTTGTGTCTATTCTTCTACTAGACATCACAGTAATAGTGTGTAATAGCAGCATGCTGATGCTTCCCAGGTGTAACATTCGAAATGTTAGTTTAGCATGTTAGCATGCTAACCGGCCAAAGGCCCAAAGTTTGATATGTACGGTACAAAGGTCACCTTTGGGAACCGCAAAAGTGCAGTCTTTTTTGGCTACAAGAGTTTTAAAACCACACACCATCAGAAACACACTGAACGTTTTACTTCACTCTAATCTGAAACTTGATCACGCAAGGTTTGAAAATAAAAACGCATACTGCATCAGTCATAGTAGCATGCTAGCTAACGTTAGCCTGAAAGGCTAGAATGAATCAGCTGCTCCGTGTCCGCGTAGACTTGTTTCTAATATTGCGAAAGTACTAATGTCATAATTTTAAAGCCGAGAAATCAAACTTGTTTGACCAAGGCAGTCCCAGTTAGTCTAAATACCAGGCAAGGTCCAGACCGGATTACTGCTCTGATTATCAGGACATGTGAATCAGGAGATAAATTGGCCCAAATACACCTGATGTCTGAGCCCTGCTTAATCTAATCTACAAAATAAGTGAAAGCACCGACCTGCTGGTGATGCTACTAGTAATAAAGCCATGACAATTCAGCCTCTGGGTGCCATTAATGCTTTACATCTTGCTGGTATGAAACATGCTGGTATGAAGGCTTAAAGACTAACTGAGCATCTTCTTCTCTTGAGCTAGCTAGCGTAATATTTTCTATTTAAATAGTCAGGGCCTCACTATTTAGATTTTTCTGTTAGAGATGTTGGAAAACAGCAGCTGTGCCTCCTCTTTTCCCCTTTCAGCGGTCAGTGTTCACGTGTAATAGCCAGTGGCCGGTGAGGTCATACTCAGTCAAAGGGCATTGTCATGGCAACAGCAAAATCTCATCAATATAATATAGTCCGTAAAACCAGACCCTGGCAGCAAAATGAAACATGAAGACGGACGCGAACCGAAAGCAAATATACACTTTATTGCTCCATGAATTGTTCTGGAAATGTCACAGTCCACATGCTCTGCAGTGATGAAAGCGTGCAGCCTGTGTGGCACAGTAGTTGAGCTGAATCAAAACGATATGACTCTGCGATTCAGATGGTTTGGCAGGTTTCCGAGGAAAAGCCCAGGTATGAGCGTGGCAGGCTGCCCGACATATCCGTCTTAATTTGCCTTTGCGACAGCTGCAAGTATGTGGAAATGTTATCCCAGCCACGGTGACTGCCATCATCTTTAATGGGTGTCACACACAGGTGGCCCCTCAGCAGAGATGAGATTAAGAGGTAATCATCCTGTACCAGACAGGCTTCTTTCTGCATGTGTGTAATAGAAAAACTAGTGGTAATAACTTTATTGGCCCCAAGGGGAGATGTGCCACACACAGCATTAGACATTAAAAGAGAAAGATTAATAGGAATAACTGAACTTTAATCGCTGGACATTTTAATGTGGTTTCTCAGTGTGACTTGTCACTCACTCAGGCTCCTGTTGCAGCAACTCAAGC
Source organism: Planiliza haematocheilus (assembly GCA_005024645.1). Lineage (NCBI taxonomy): Eukaryota > Metazoa > Chordata > Actinopteri > Mugiliformes > Mugilidae > Planiliza > Planiliza haematocheilus. Next base: position 1,105,945 of record SRSE01000811.1, read on the forward strand.
TGAGCGTTGACCCTCCACAACCTGACACCATATCTGATTAATTTTTCATTTCAGTCAGGGGCATAAGTGGGCAATGAAGAACTCAATGTGGCACTTCACAGGAGCAAGTCAGACACAAGCACAGAGCAGGGGTCCCCAGGGAATCTCTTCGTGTCAGACGTCTAAACAACATGCTGCTATGACACAGATGTGACTAACCACTGTGTTTCAATAATTCATAGCCTTGTAGGGAGAGTTTACAGAAGAAATAAGCAGTGCAGGGTTGGGTAACTGAGCCAAAATATCGCTGACACTTTCGATGCATACGTCCTGTACCACAACGCTAGATGTTCGGTGTCTGAAATTCACCATGAAAACCTTTCTTCAAACGTAATGAAGGAGCTTTTCTCTGCGTGTCTTGAAATTCTGCCTCTGTTTTTATCTCTCTCTCCCCCTCGCTCTTGCTTTCCGTCTTAATAGTGGTTCAGATCAATAGAGTTTGCCTCAGGCACAGACCTTTGCACTAAAACCAATTGTTCCAGGAACTCTATAGCAGCAGACCGTTTTCTGTGAAGACTGTCTGGGTTTTTGCATCCCACAAAATGTGCTGCGTTTAACGTTAGACTAAAGGAAAACATTGTTTGTTCCGCTTAATGTCGCGGCCTTGTCGGGGACACATGATGTCCACAATAACGGCAAGATAAAAAGAACTGTAAGTCGTTTTGCGAGTAAAAGCCAAATGCTTAACTTACATGTACAGTACTGTACTGTCAGGTGAGAGGATTGACACATTCACAAGCCTTTAGTTTAGGCAAGAAATGGTCCTGCACATCTTAACCACCATGAAAAAAACATGTCAGCTTTCAGTATAGAATTGAAAACTGAATAGCTAGCTTAGCATAAGGACTTGATATGGGGTAATACGTAGCCTGTTTTTTTCTGAAGTCCACCTACCTACGTTTGTAAATTGAATCAGACTAGCATTTTCTACCTGTTTCTAGTATTTATGCTAAGCCATGCTAAGCTAATTATTTGCTTTGTCGCAGTTTTTTGTGCCTCACAGACACTGGAATGAAACACTTTTTGTCATGGAACACTTTGCAACTACATGAATAAGCATATTAGTTTACAACTCTGGAAGGAGTTGCCTTGAGATACTGAAAAAGATGCTATGACGTATACATTGTTGGGTTTAAATACTGACTCAAAGGATACTTAAATCAGTGTAGAGGGAGAACAATTATGATTAGGGAACAATTATTCATAAAAAAAAGTTTCTTAGCCTGACTTTTCTTTATATACCTGCAGCACTTAGACATCTGAGCAACAGGTATTAGCATTAACTGTCTCTGGACACTGCTATGGCTGCTAACTCGAGTGCTGATCTGCAGGATAATGCCTCCTGGCCTTGACGTCAGCAGATATCGGTGCCCAGGGAAGGGATGTCGTGTGCGAGGAAGCGGAGGAGCTAAAAACAATGACTGAGTTAGCAATTCGATCTGCTCTTTAAAGGTCACCTGGCAAGAACCTCAGTTGTCGTTAATTTTTACTGTTTCATTCACTGCCTCTCTGTCTTTTGATTGGTTAGAATCATGGCTGGGCTTGTGCTATTTGTTCTTTTACTGTTGGACTGAGGACAAACTGTCCACTACATGGACTCAGTCTTTTGTTACTGATATTACGGGACATGACTGGCCAGTGCTAGCATTCTATTAGCATGCTAACCTCAGGAGATATCGCTATAACACTATACACACATCTTTGACATAGTGTCATTGCTATTACTCCTTTGCATTCTGCTTTTCAATAGTTTGAACTTCTGAATTTCTGTAACAATCCTAAGGAAGAATTGTGCTTTTAGGTTTGCTCCTGAAAGTACACCTTGGATAAACAGGTGACCCCTTTTGTAACCCACATTCAGCAGCGGTCGGAAACAGAAAGCAGTTTGGACTGTTCCTGCCCACCAAACATCTGCTCTGAGACCAGACAGACACAGGATGTTACTTTGAGGGTAATACAAACTAGTGGACCGTGTGAAACTGCGTGGAAGTACTTCTACAGTATACGGGATAATGTGCTGACTCATGCCATCCCCTTTTTCCCTCTGGCGCACATGCTGAGTAAGTTGTGAGTAGGAAATAGTGGTGAGTAATTTATTTGTGACAAGAACAACACCGCCCACTTGTCTTCAATTACAGATAATGGAAAAGAAAAAAGGGAGACACTGAGAACTGTGGAAGGAACATTGTAGGACAGAAAGTCGTTACAACGCTGTGGCTTCAAAATAAATCAGGTTCAGTTATTGTGACAATATTGAGTGTGACAATAATATTAAAATAACAGAAGACTCTAAGAATATTACTAATGTTAATAATGTTATGCCAGATCGGTGAATGTTGTCACTGCCAACTGATGCTACTGGGGCGTCATGCTCCAGCAGTGGTACAGTTCTCCCACACTGTGCATTGAGCTTGTGCACAGAGGGAACCGCTGCCTTGATATGAAAGGGATTTCTCCGCATTCGTCATATCATGATACACCACTTGAAGAGAATAAACCAGATTTCACTGGACATCATGTGGCTATTGTCACTTCCCACTGTTCAGCTTCCATACAGGGAGTAGTATCCGGGAGGAGGTGTATAATACTAAGGCCTTACTGTGCTGCTTCTAATGGGAGAATTTGCCATAGATGCCTGATGTTATTCTCATTATTATAAGTATAATTACCTCCTGTGGGCCCACATACTCATCCCACAACGTAATAAATGTGGAATATTACAGGTTAGGTTTTGCGAGGACAAGGCATCCGTCAGTGTGGGAGAAGACAATGATTATGTCCCAGGCTTTTGGAAGATCGAGTTCCAATATTCTTTTAAGACAGCAGTGTCATTGTAAATGGGGAGGAGGGGGGGGTAAGCTGGGAGATGCACACAATCAATCTCCCTCCTGGTGAAATTCATTAGTTGACTGTTTTCCTCCGGTGAGAGGACTAAATAAGGACTGCGTCACGGGCTTCCGAGGCTGAATAGTTTTCGGGCCCAGCTGGTCACTCACAGGGGAGAGAATTAAAGGCTAAAAATGGAAGCAATTTTCTTCCAAGATTAGCAGGCGAGGAAACTAAGAAAGATGAGTTTAATGAAGCTTTATGTCACTAAATTTACCCAGTCAGTATTTGGCGGGCCTATCTTAATTGTTATTTGGCGTTAAAGGACTTTTAAGTTTTGATTAACACAGAGACGTGTAATTACTTTGCAAAAGAGCAAAAAAAGAAAAATGTGCCGGGCACACTTTGCTGTGCGTACATGATCACAATAAAAGTGATTAATAATTTACAAATTACAAGGTGTGATCGGCCAGTTATGTACAGATTCCTCTTGATGTCTTTTTGGACACGAAGAATGGAGGAGATGGCAGTGCTGTTCACACATTCTCATTGTTTACTAAAGAGAGCCCTCTACTGGAGAGCAGCATATAGTAAACTATATTCAAATGGATGTAAATTGCATGCATGAAGAGCTGCTTTAATTCTAATTCATCATAGTAATAGCCCCGCAGGCGTATGAAGTTAATATTTTCCTGCAAAACCAAAGACACAACACACTGTGCTTTTAGTCAAGGCGCCACAGTCCTTGCCCCAAACATCTCCAGCTCTAATTTAGCCATTACTCTGGCTCAAACGTCTGAATAACTGGCTTCATATTCCTGCCAGGCCATTACCAGCCCACAATACCCTTGGCTGGTAGTTTTTCTAATAAAATGGCAATGAAGAATTGGCAGTTTGCAGGAGATGATGTGACAGCAAACAGTAGTATGAAGGTCACTGTAATGGAAATGCGTTGTACATCCTGAAAGTCATGCTCGGTGTGTATCATTCAGTCCAAGTAATGGGCAATATCATGTCATTTGTCACTGTACAGTATTAAGTCAGCAGTCCGTTGCACGTCTGGATGACTCTGTGCGGTCCCTATAGTTGGTCATTCTGCCATTATATATGAAGTGCAGTGCTGGGTGCAGGTGAAGATGAAAATGCCTGTAAAATATTGCACATGTGACAACACGTGGGGTCTTTATGATTCAGAAAGTGTCCCCCTCTCTCTCCCCATCACTGCTTCCGGTCTCGATTCAATTGTGAAGCTTGTAACAAAACCCAATCCATCACATACACTGTTGCCCCTCTTTTCCCCTCTGGCTCGTTTCCCCCAAATAATTTTGGATCTACTGCCAAAGATGCGGGTGATGTGTTTGAAAAAATAAGCATCTTTTCAAGGTGATGATGACCCTCTCTGAGGAAAGGGAAGTGAAGCCTCTGAAATCCTATTATCCAGATGCCTGCCTTATTGTATCGCCATCAGCAGGGCTGGCCCATCAGCAGCATGGCAACTGTTCCCCAACAATTGCTCCTGCACTAATTCTATCGCCGTAGCCTGTCCTGCCCAGGGTCTGGTCATTAAGCTCAAGTTTCATCTAAATATGGCTGCATAAACTGTGACAGTGGGTGCTATAAATGCCACCATATGAGGAAACGAAAATCCCATCAGTGTAAAACACACTAAAGGGACCAAACTTTGTGTGTAGCACGCATTCATTTTGCTCCAGTTTAGTAAAAACACACAAGAGCTGGAGCTATTAATTAAAATGTAGGTGCATTAAACATCTGAGTCCCTGCTCACATCAGCAAATATCCACATTCCGAACAAAGGAAAGTGGGAAAATACAGGAAAGACATAACTACAATAAGAATAATTAATGACTGAGAATGATTAATAATTAATATTACAGTGATTTGGATACTTAATGTTGGAAAGGACCTGGTTAGTGATGAAAGCAGCTACGAAAGAGCGTGACAGAGATACCACAGAGTCTGAAGAGAAGTCTCTGATGGAGGCACATTGAATGTTACCTACTCCTGCAATCATCATTCAATCATCACGTTTTTATATACAAATGACACCCAAATTCCATGTAAAGAGGATGTAAAATATCCCCTTACAGGTTGTGTTAAAATGATTTCTGAGCTAATGTCATGGCGGCAACGACCTGGCTGTGTCTCCTCTAAGCACAGGTTTGTAATTAAATGTCATCAACAAACTATCAGTATCAACATCATTCTACCAGGGACAAAGATGTACTCAGTTTTCAGCATCACATTCCAACAAATGCTATTATTAAATGATATAGACGTCTACTCTTCAACTCCATGGTGTATATATTTGTACTCCATCTGTTTCTCTTTTTGATGCAGAAAATACATGAATTAATTATTCAACAGATTCATGAAATGATTTTATACATTTATTATAAATTGTGGACAAAACCTCACATTGAACAAGATGCCAAATGATTACTGGATAATCCTAAAATAAGCTGCTTTTATGGAGCGGGTGCGCTGTGGCTCAAGTATTGAACATGAAATTAGTTTTTTGGCGGATCGTTTTCAGAAATACTCAGTAATCTCTACCGAAGTGCTCGTTGACGTAGCAAACACTGAGAAACACGACTAAACTGACGAGGATAAACTGCTTTTGTTCCATCATCCACACAAGCTTCATCTTCACCTCACAGTCCGGGTCCTGATAGTTGATCAGGTAGTGGTCACCGTCGTGGTCGAATCTAACGGGCGCCTTTTCCACCTCCATGGAAACGGGAGAAGTGACACACTTGAAGGGATTCCTGAACTCATCCAGTAAAGTCAGGCTCACGAAGCAGCAATTCTGACCAGAAGTAGAATGATGGGAAAAGTGTAGAAGCACAAAGTCAGTGATACGAAGTTAGGATCAGAAGAAAAAAAAGTCTAGCGTTATATATAAAGAGTGCAAGTCTTTTCCAGTTTTATAATATGTAGTCACACCCTGAAGTCAAAACAGTCAAACTTCATGTTCAAATGTTCTTCCTAGCCCAGACATGAAGAAGATACTTGAGCCCTGCTGTGTTAGAAATCTAAAATTAACTGTGAATAACATAATTTAAGGTGTTGTAGAGATACATTTCTTTCTCCCTTTAAAGACGGGGTGTAACAGCGCGTTAGCAAGCCCACAGCAAACTACAGTACCTCCACTGCTCCCTGCAGGGCCTCACTCCTCCAGGGCAGGGTGACGTTAGCTGACAGAGGTGTGTGCTGAGACGGGTCGCTCCTACTAATGGCAATTAGCTGGATCAGTCCATCTGAGATCTGAGCTGTTGAAAAACAACACCACGCCACAAGTTAGACTTCAGCTGTAATTAACAACATTTCACTGCTGGGTCGCCTGATCGGCTCTATCAAAACAAGATTTATTTGATGTTTACCTGAATTTAAATATGCAATCCACACTTTCATTTCATCCAATTTTCAAAAGAGCTAATTCAAAATTCCAAAGGTACCGAAGCTTTATAATCACAAAATGCAGAGAAGCACATTCCTGAACCAGGAAAACTAGGAAGGATGTAATAAAGGATCATGAAAGAAAAATCTGATTACAATAAATTCTCATAGATTCTATAATGTTGGGCCTAGGGCCTTACAACAAGTACAACAATTCAGTTTTGTGGTTAACCCTCAGGTCTCCTCCTGTTGAACGTCACACAAAGCTGAAGTGTAAGTAAATTTAAAAAATGGGAACAAGTGCAGTCTGTCATTTATGTATCTAAAATATACTACACATGTGAAGAATACCTGCTCTAACCAGAAAGAGTAGATTTGTTTGCAGCACTGCATCATTGACAGTGTGACTCAGTGAATATGAGTATAAATAGATTACTTCTGCGGCAGAAGAGCTGGGGAAAGCTTCCGGACACAAGCTCGCATGCAGTGTTGTGGAGAGCAAAGTGTAGTTGGTAACCATGGAGACCGTATTCAGGGTCTATGTCATCGAACGGGGGTTTGACCGCTGGCACCACATAGGGACTAGAGGAAGAAATGAGTAAAAGAGTCAATTTAGAATTAAGTCAGGGGGGAGAACGTTAATAAGAAGACACTTCATTAGGAATCCAGTTCGGAGGCTGGTTCCTTTTTTGTTGGTGAGGAATCGTAATACAGTTACTGTTGTGTGATCTCACATGAGGCCAGGAGAGGGGGCTATATCCTCACTATGCTGAAGTCCAAGGCTCATAATAAGTGTAGCGGTTTCATGAATACTGTGCGGTCTTGGTAATGCCTTTTTGTTGGATGATCAGTGAAGCACTAGAGTGATTACAATGTCATATTACCTATTTATATATTCAGATGGATGGACGGTTAAAGGCTGTATAGTTGGGCTCAGAGGTTCTTAACCTTGTATACCTGACGACTCTTTAACATTAGGTGTACTTGTGTATGGAGTTGTAAGCAGTTAAAGCTTTTTTTTTTACATTTGAAACTATTTCATTTGGAGGATTGGAAGATAAAAAATTCATTTTCTGTTTACCTGCTCTCTGTTTTAAGGTCTGTAAATGCTAATCAATGACATTTGGCTGGAATTCAAAGCAGACAAAAAAAATAAATCCCTAGCGTAACTGTTCCTGACAAGACTAGAATAATAATCTTTTGATTAACCGGTCACATTATTCTCTGCTCTGGTGAAATACAAGTGAATCTGACGCATCAAATCTCACCCTGCTGTGCATCATACTAGATTTGTCACACCAGGAGCATCAAATGAGTCCTGTCAGTTATCACATCCTGAGCCAATGACTGTCTCATGGTGCTACACTGCACTCCGCAGAAAGACGTCAGTAAGAGGTGCCTGTTCTAGTGCTGCCTACCAGACTCGGGATCCGTCAGTGCTTCTTTCCACCAGCCTGTGCAAATGGAGGGAGAACATGAAGAATGCGACGGAGCACTGATCCTGTGAAAAGACACCAACTTACTGTTATTTCCTCAATTCCATCTGGAGATAGACTTGCTTTTTAATCACGCATATGGGTAGACCAAGGTAACTGGTGCCATAATTACCTATGTATTACATCTCTGGAGCATTCCTCTAGAGGGCAAACCAGACTTCATTTACATTTTGTGTTATTTTGTAAGAAAAAAAATACTCTCAGTGGACAAGTGATTAACAAAATTGCTTAGCCAGCTCAGGCATCTTACAGCTGCTGGTCTAAACACTCCAGCAGCATCTTCCACACATAATGGTGGCTTTGGACTTGTTTCCATTTACTTTTGCTGGTTTCCTCACTGACTTCTAAAATACTCCTGACCTCTTGCCAGCTATTTCATGTGTCACTGTGCTGAGGCACATTGGACACACTGTGTTGATGCTGGTAATTTCAGACTTGGTCTATAAGTATGATTGTCTTCTAAACCTTTCACCATTCATGTCCTCATGTGCCGCACCCATACTGCCTCCTACTGTACATGTGCGTGTTGCATCTTGAGGACATGTTGCATTCATTTGTAAGGACATGTTCAACCCATGCTTCAAACAGAGGCAGAATTTGCATGAGCACGTATTTTAAAATCAAGTATATCTCTGGTCGAAATTGGTCATTAGGATGTGAAAGAAGCTTCCACTCCATGTGTTCAGCTACTATTAGCTAATGGATAGCAATTTAAAATGCTGTGGCTGCCTTTGAAGTAATTACCTTCCAGACACCGATGATGAAGCCAGGCTGTAACAACATCAGCTGCACCGCTCTGTCCTGGCCAATGACCTGCGCACTTTTACTGAGAGTCTGAGAGTCTACCTTTGCCATGAGGGACCTACAGCCAGGGCTGATGGAGCAAACAAAGAAAAACAGTTGGTTTTACTGAGATTAGAGCAGACGGAGAGAGGGTGGAGATGAATGTCGACTGTCTTTACGTCTTTAAGCCGGGGCAGTTGAGGGCTATCCTCCTGACACCGTGGAGTTGAAGGGTGGAAATCTGGTGGTAGTTGGGGAAGACGTCTCCTCCATACCAGCACAGAGTTACAGAAGTCTCAAAGAACCGCAGCCAGCTCAGCTCTAAAGTGCTCTCATGCCCCAATCTATCGGTGACCGTCAGTTCCCAGGTGACGTTCAGCTTTCTAGAGTAAGACCACACAATGCAGAATCATAGTAAGATTATTAATGAATGTTTGCTATAAAAAGGTCATTCAAGTGTGGTGGGAGAATGAAAACGGTTTAGCTATTTGTTCAAACATAAACAAAATAATTCTAAATGGCCCACTTTATGTTCCTAAACAGCCACTTGAAAACACCATCCGACCTATTAACAAAAAATAATATTCTGTGTATTTTGCAAATTATTGGGCACAATTCAGCAGAGCTGACTGTTGCATCAAGAAATGCATAGACTTAATGGCTGCTTCCTGTCTTTTATCAGTATTACGGAGTAGTAGGACTCCATTTAAGCTATTCTTGCTAATGAAATGATACCGCAGCTGTTGTGATAAATATCTTGATCCAGTTCTGTCTAAACTGTGATTCAGGGCTACCCCTACTGTGATGCAGCCGGTATCTCGCTGAGACACCATCCAATATCAATTAAGTGGAGGAACAAAGCTAAAAACTGGAGCAGCCCAGGAGGCCCGAGATGACCCAGGGGATTTCACTCTACACTGCCTGTATGTGTGATGTCTTGTGAAATGATTATTACCAAGGTAAATCGCAGGCTCCTCAGTGTCTCTAACAGACAAACCCCCATTGGGAGTTGTCTGAATCGGTGGGAGGAGAGGGGAAGAGGGGAAGGAGTGCTGGTGTGCATGCATGTGTGTGTTGAGGATGAGGGGTTGGGGAGCTAAGTAATTTATTTCAACAATTCAGACAGTCTCTGCAAGGAACACAATTATTTCTATTTCCCCTCTGTACCACAGCGACTGCCACAGAACTCAAAATTGAGTGCTGCACAGCTTCTAATCAGAGGTTATAAAAACACAGCAGAAACCGCGGCGGAGGTGGTAAGGGAGCTCTCCCCTGCGTGCTGGCATCCCCCTGAGCAGGTATCACGTTCAGACGGAGACCTCCATCCTCACCTTTAATAAGAAAGTGTCATTAAGTAGATATGAAAAACAAAGCATACTTTGTTTTTGATTGCCGGCAGCTTGAACTGTCCTCCAGTCTATACCCTTGAACTTTCTCGACAGCGACTGTAGATCTCTAAAGTTTTCCTGTTTGCTAACCGTAAACAGTGCAGGGATACCTCCCAGAGCTGCTTCCAGCTGTTAAATAAAAGCTAAACGCACTGAACAGATGGCAAACTGAGATTGCACCATGGTGTGTACAATATGATCAACACATCTCCTTTCAAAATAAATGAACTAATTGACACAAGGATTCCAAGAGAAAGAATTTTTCTCACCTCGGTAGCTGAGCGGTCCACATACTTGAAACAAACACTTGCTAAGCACTCAAGCACCACATCGTTGTTGCTTTATCGCGTCTTACTGCACCTGAGCACCACGTCTGTTTGGCTTGGTAGTCCAGTGTGATGGCTGATGTGTCCGAGTCGTCTCCTCCACTTGTTCATGTTACATGCGGCTATGGTCTTGAAGCAATCCCACTTCCACTGGCTCACTCCATCTCCATCCTGTAACTCCACCAGGGTCATCTTTAACAGCAGCTCGTCCATGCTCCTGGGTTTCTCCTTTTTTAACTTGGCCAACTTTGCTGAGTATAGCTTTTTCCACAGAACGCTACAGGAATTATTGAGAGATAAGTGACAGACCGAGGTGAGTGAAAACAACTTAACAGGGTCATTAGCAAGTGGTTGAATTATATTTAAATATGTCTGCCATGCTTATTTGTTACAGGACTTCCCTGACTTGTTTATAAATGGACAGGTTTAGTAGGAATTATGCTCTGAGCAGTTTAATAGTGGACTGTGGTCTGTTATAAGCATAATCCTACTTTACTACTACTACTTTAGACTTGTAGCTCAACAAATTGACAGCCCACTGATCATCAGACAAATCTTGGACACAGGGAAGTGGTGAATGCCTTTTTTATACTTCAGAAAAACTGATGCACTGACAAGCCCCGGATCTTTCTTACTTATTGTTGGCAAGCTGATAGAAGAGCTTATTGACGTGGCTCATGATGAAAAGTGTGGAGACATCCAGGTATGACAGAATCTGAAGCAGGATCTCAGATGGCAGTCTACGGAAAAAGTAATTAGACATCACCGCAAGGAAGTGACACCAGTGTTTTCATGCCTCCTGTTGTTTGCTGTCGATCACACACACATGGCAATAAAATGACCAATGGCAATGTTGTCATATAGTTTAAATATTAAAACAAAATATAAAAACATGCTCAAATGCTATATTTAGAACTCTAATTTGGAGATGTGGTCCCTATCTGTTAATAAGGAATATTGATCAGGTTTGTAATGTTGCACCTGTCCTGGCTCACGATGCCGCTGCTGTCCAATTAAACCACTTGACTGACTAATACATTCATGTTCCTATTACCTGCCTGGTCGATCACTGACACTTCTCTGCATATCAAAAACCAGATGGAACAACTTCAACGTGATACCAAATAAATAAATCAAATTTGGCAGTGTTTTAAGAGGGGAATGATGCATGCTTCGGCTTTTAAGTCAAAATTATTCAAATAGTTAGGCTCTCACTGACACTTTAAATAAAAAAAAAATTCTAGCATTAGTGTGGAAAGAGGACAGGGTGTCTAGAATGCTACTAGATTGGTAATATATACATTAAAAGTCAAAATTGATTTGGATAACTATGTATATCTATTTAAAGTGATGTGTAAATGAATCAAGTAGTGGACCAACATCAGCAACAACATAGATTGTTTTAGCTTAGTCATTAGGGCTAGAGCCATGGTATCAGTTCCTTGAGCTACATGCTAACAGATGAAAATGAAGATGCTAACTTGCTGATGCTAAGTAGTTTGCCGTTTTGGTTTAGAACTTTAGCATACTTATGTTTGATGATTAGAAATAAACTCAAACTGCAGCTGAGTCTTCAAGAAAACTTTTCAAGTCCAGTTGTCTTTGCTTTAGCTTTGCCTTTTGGATATCGCTAGAAGTGTTACAAGTTCTTCTGTGAGAAAATGTGTTGCAGACTGAATACCTGCAACAGATTTTATGACAGTTAAGTAGATATTCTGTTAATGGATGTTCCTCAAATTGTAAATGATGGATGGAGAAAGTCGTTCAAATCCATCCAGTAGGGACCAAACCCTTAGCACGCATAGCTAACAGTGACATATATTATCTAGGCTCTGCAACACGTAAATACCTTTCACTGTCTCTCTTTTGTTATGGTGTCACGCAGTAAAACGTATTTATTTTTTTTTTTAGATCTGAAACAACATGTAAGAATGGTGTTTTTCACCTTTTTTAATATTAAGCTGACTTAGCAAGAAATAAAATGCAAGAAAGACAATAACTAGACTTCTGTGCTGCAAGGCCCAAATACATATTTAAATGAATGGGCCTTTACCCTTTATGGCAAGAGTGCTACATCATTTTATTTCCTGTAGCACACTGATCAGTGTTTGACAATGAATACTTGACTTTCAGTGAGCATATTACATATTAATTTCGCTAAATATAAATACTTTATTGCTTAATGTGAATGTAATTTAATAGAAGGACATCCTTATTTGGCAGTTCACAAAAGGAAATCCAAAAAACAAATTGTAAACAAAGTAATTGTCTGCAGTAATGAATGCAACAATCTGCCTGTTACTGTATTTTTGTTGCTGTGAATTCTTTTATTTATAAAGCCTCGACTAGCCACATTTTCTGAACACACACACACACACACACATATTTATACACGCATACGAGCGTATTCTGACAGATTACCTTTCCATAAAGTTCTTAGTGGACACTGGAGAAGAGTTGTCAGCTCTTTTGGAGGTCCTTACTGCCCTCACTCTGCAAACAGCTGCTTTCTGAGTGGCCATTTGTTTCACTTGTCTTGACAACTCTGACAAATACAAAATGCTTTGTAGTTACAGCTTAACGTTTAAAGTAACGTTTGTTTGACAGCGTTTTACTTACAGGCAGCGGGTATAACATTAGTAGTCAAAACGTGCAGCTGTCGGCGTGTGCATAAGTGTCCAAATATCGTTTCTTCATCTTGCTTGTAATGTTATGTTAAGAACAGTAGTCGTCCGCGTCTAGTCGCCATGGTGACATCCGCTCAACGTCCTCCCACGAGGAGAAAGAAAACTTCCGGTCCGAGCGGTTAGCGTGCTTTCAAAATAAAACTACTTAAGTAGTTTATTTTTTATTTTATTTTAAGTATTGATTTTGATTTTTAATTATTAATTACATTACATTGTGATTTTCACCCTAAGCAGTTTATTATGTTTAATAATACTATATAAATACTATATTTTCAATAATGATTTCACAAATGCATATTAAAAGATAATCTGTACATCTTTCAAACTGTAATCTACATTTCCCATAATGAAAATATCTTCTATTAGTAAACTCCCTACCCTCAGAGTAGGGAGTAATTGTTCAGATACACCTAAACATATGTACGCGGAGGGTACAGACTCATATATGTTGCACGGCCTTACTTTCTTTTCCAGGAGTCCTTAATCCAACTCTAGCACAAACCCTGATTCAAATCATACAACTAAAACCTGTAAAACCTGGTGCTCCTCGTTGAAAGAATCTGCTTTTGTTCTAAAATTGAAGTGAATAAACAGATTCAACTCCCTACAATGTGAGTAATAGAGCTACATGTGCACAATACGTTCCACTGTACACTTTAGAAGGCACAGGTACAGTCTTGTGTAACCTTTCTCTGGGTTACCAATATAGCTCCTCATCAGGGTGTTAGCCTGGTACTAGCAGGGGAGGAACAGGCAAGATTGATGCTATTTGTCTCCTCACACATGCTAAGGTAGAGGTCACATCTTACTGATGTAAGGCAAGAGCGATATAACACAATGCCCCCCCACCCCTCAGTCTCCGAGATTTCGTGTAGGCCTGCAGTGAGAGAGAGAGAGAGAGAGAAATCACAAATGAAGCAGTTTGAGAGTCTGACCTCGTTTCAAATATAAAGATACAGAGTCATTTATAGCTGCACACAGACAGATGGACTTGCAGACAGATGGATTGGCGGATATTTATTTTAAAGTCAGTATTTTAGACTTCATGAAGCATATGGTGGCGTGAACATACAGAGCGGACCTAATTGGATTTTATTCATTATAGCCATAATATTTGAAGCAGAGCTATTAAACAGTAGGCTTGTGCATTTCTTGTTGCAGAACACTCCACTATCTGTTAAGCAAAATTATATCTAAGGCACATAGAGAAATGTGCTAATATAAATGGCATTTGTGCTATATATACAAAAACACAAAACTAAGCAGAATGAATTTAAGTCCTTTGCTTTGTAAAAGCAGATGGCTTGCTTCGACCTCCCCATTCCTGGAAGCCAATAGGCTCTGCTGGCTGTCAGGGAAAATAACCGTAACGTCGATGTCAGTCTAGCCGATCTGCTTTCCTAACGGAAGCGAAGTCCCTTTCGGGGCAGCAGCAGCCCCTGGTATGGTAATGCCATGTAGGCCACATCCCTTTTCCTTGCATGTCCCCCCGTACTTGACATTTGATGTTTTCTGTAGCTGTGTGTCCTTCTGAAGGCCTGGGGTCAGTTGTGGCTCTTGGATACCTGATGTCACTCTTCCGCATGGTTTGTCAGTCAACTCTGACAGTGCCATGTTTGTCAAATGAGAACGAAGGGAAGCATTAACCAGGATTAAGTCTAAAATAATATCTATTTTTTTTTTGTTTGTCTTAGTGGATGCCTTTGCATGTAAAAAGGAGACGCAAGTCTCTTATACTGTATTGATATCAGAGCACTGATGCTTTTTTGTAATTGTTTGGTCCTCGCATTCTATCATTTCTTTGCCTCTGTTCAAAATACGAATCGTGATGTTTTCCAATCTTTTCTTCCCGCTATACTACGGAAATTTCTCTGAAGCGGATACAGTTGAAGTCAATTTACACAGTGCCTTCCCATGTAAATGTGAGCTCAATGCGTAATGTGGACTGTTAGCATATCTTTAAGGAAAATGACAGCTTATTAAGGGTCTAATGTGAGGGCTCACCAGTCTTAAGGACCTCTCTCAATCCATCCAGAGGTGTGAAGCACTGATATGTACCCTCCACACAGCTCTTCAAAGGACGATTACATGTCAGGAACTGAAAAGAAAAGGCTAAGGGTGCAACAGAGAGGGGCAGGTCATTCTCTGTGAGAACATTTCATCTTGCTTTTGTTTTTTTATTTGGACTAGAAATGATTTGCAGATATTCTACACATGGATTAATTAAATACGTGTAGAGATATTACTTAAGTCCGATATTTTAATCACTTTTATCCTTTCATTTTTTTTCTTCAAAGCTCTCGTCACATCAGAAACCCACTCTGCACCATTTATATTCGCCACTGGATGGCGCACAAGTATCTTTCTTCGACTCGTAAAAATGCCCGCTTAAGTCTCAAATTAGTGCCATATACATGCATGCTGAATGTACCATGCACCAGCAAGGTTATGCGTAGCAGCCCCCTTCATTTCGGATTAATCACGGAGAGACATGAGAAAACCGCAGCATATAAATGACAGGCAGTGAGAGCCAATGGTGTTTGCGGTCCTGAGGGGCCCCAGAGCTCACAGCGTTGAACTGATTAATATGTAAACAAACCCATTAGTCCACGCATGTGCTTTTAAATTGCGGGGATACTTGTGAGGAGTCTTGTTGCAGTGGCTACACACAAAGAATGGGCGTGAGTTGTCCCTCGAAAGGGAGCCCAGAGACTCTTGCTTTTTTTGCACCAGCGATCTGAGCGCTCAGTTCACAGTCTGGGAGAGACGGAGAGCACACCAGCGGGATGGGTAGCACAGGTAGGTCCTGATTCACATTTCCTCCCAACAAATGCCTAAAAAAGTGATTGTTTCGTTTCATTTATCAGCTAGAACGAGGGTGGACAACGGCAACATCATTTTAGACAGTTTCGTTTGGCACAAACTGCTGCGGCGCACAGTTCGACCAGTAAACACTACGCAGTACAACAGATAGTTGGTTTGATCAAAATTAAACAGCTAGAATACTTTCAGCGTGAATGTTAACATGTGCATGTTACTGATCGCAGCTGCTTTTCATTTTACGCACGGTCCTCGTTTTACGCACACAATTTATCTCAAGTTTGTTGGCTTAACAATGTAAAATCTTTATGCCTGCCACTGTCTGTCATTAAAACTCAAATTTTTCTCTCATATCACCAGGATTTACAACAGCAGTTGTCTGAACACTCTCCCCAAATCAACTAAGACGCACAAGAGGGAGGGGAGTCTCAGCCGGAGAGAGTCTGAGTGCGTCTGTGTGTCAGAGGGTGTTTGAGAGAGTGAGGGAGCATCACAGATAGAGGAAGAGAAAGGAGAAGAGAGAAGGGACTAAGTCTGGACCGGGTGATCGAGTACTAACAAACCTCCAAGGGGCTGCCGGGTTGTATCTCTTTGCACGGGATCAGCGATCCAACCATGGTGCCAGCGCGCTGCCCGGGACCCTGTGCCACCCTGGCACTGGCTCTCCTCTTGGGATGCGGCGTGGTTCTCTGCCTCGGCCAGAACGACACGGAGCCCATCGTGCTCGAAGGGAAGTGTCTCGTAGTGTGCGACTCGAACCCTTCTTCGGACGGAGCGGTGACCTCCTCACTTGGCATTTCAGTCCGCTCCGCTGGGGCAAAGGTGGCTTTTTCCGCCGTGCGTGGAACCAACCACGAGCCGTCAGAGATGAGCAACACGTCTATGACCATCTATTTTGACCAGGTCAGATGTCCACTGAATTCAACACCACCACACTCCATCAGTCTCGTGTAAATTAGATTAGTCCAATACGTTAGCTCATTGCCATGTTCTCCACGTACACTCGGTTTGCCGTGGGTGTGCAGAACTTCTTTGAGGTCATGATTTTTCTATTACTGTTGAAAGCCAGTGTGATCTGAGTCATTGAGCACCCGCAAAGAAAAGAAGACAGTGCTGGTTTTCCTTTGAAATGGGTTAATCCGATGCTGTGCGTAATTGGCGTGACTTGGAGATGCGCCACCAACAGATCATCCATGCAGGACCGTTTATCATATATGCGTCTTAGGCCTCGGTCACATTTGCACGCGCATTGTGTACCTTTTGATTCGACGTCCCAGTTCGTTTTCACGGCTGAGGTCCTTGGACAGCGGCCTGCTATACGCATCAAATTTGGGAACCATCCCAAACTGTGACTGAAGTGCACCTCAAAACATTTGGCAAAGCAGAACCAGACAGTCTGATACGCCTCTCTGCGTATGCAGACACAAACAATAGATCCCCACAAAGCCAGCTGTTATGTTGAGTGAAGCATGAACATGTAAAAAAAAAAATATATATATATATATAGAAATAAAGCTCCTTCTTATTGTGTCCCCCTTTCTGGTCGCAGGTTTTAGTGAACATCGGCAACCATTTCGATCTCAAAGCAAGTGTTTTCCAGGCTCCAAGAAGGGGGATATATAGTTTCAGCTTTCACGTGGTGAAGGTTTACAACAGACAAACCATACAGGTGAGCAACTAATAGAGCTGGTCTGCATTCCGCATTTTTAAGACATATCTGAGCATGAAACTCAATGCCAAGCCTGCTTCTGCTCCTCCCCGTAGGTGAACCTGATGCAGAATGATTACCCGGTTATATCAGCGTTCGCCGGTGACCAGGACGTTACGAGAGAGGCGGCCAGCAACGGAGTACTGCTGATGGTTGAACGGGAGGACCGGGTCTATCTGAAGCTGGAACGGGGCACTCTCATGGGCGGATGGAAATACTCCACCTTCTCAGGCTTTCTAGTCTTTCCTCTATAATCTAATCTGCGATGATGGTTCTCGTCGCATGGGACTCTGCTTAGGTCGAGGAACGAAAAAAAAAAATTAACCCAACAAAACATGCCATTTATTTTTAACTTTAATAACTGTCAGCCAAGGAAGCCGACGAATATCTGTATACCTACACTCGTCCAGTATCTAGTCAAATATGAACGTTTCCTTGGAGTTTCATATATTCAAAACCATCAGTCAACTTTTACGCAATCTGGATGATTGAACGTATTGATCGGCCAGTGGCGTGTGCTTGTCGGTGGATTTTTCTTTCCTGGCTTGGGAGACAAACTTTGCCGACAGACAAACGGGTGTACCTGAGAGAAGAAAAAAAAACGGACAAGGGAGGAGACGAGGAGTGGAGGAACTGGTGTCCTGGACAGGCCGAGTGTGTTATGCTCTATTTTATGTTTGTATAGCCTTAAAGAATATATGGTTTCCGTCCAAGTGAAGTATATGGAATTATGGACAACCAGAGAAGAAGTGCTTTCACGCCCATGGCATTTTTTTGCACGAATGGAAGTTTTCTCTTTATGTTTTTGTGCTGTCAATGGTGTTGCGTTTGGATGCTGAACATATTGAAAATAAGCCAAATGTAGGCCGCCGAGGAGTTTGTTAAAAAGAGAAAAAAGGCGACATATTCCAGCCACCGGAGACGACTTAGAGCCCTTTTATTAAAAAAAAATAAAAAAAATACTAATAATTATATAATTTATAAAGTACATATTCACATTATTGTGTGTTCTACATTTCGGAATCTGCGTAGCTTTGACTGATTTAATGTTCAGTGACGTTGCTCACAAAATGTACATTGTGGAAATGATAGAAGAATCCCTATATGTCCCGCTTAATAAAAGATATTGTATTGTATATTTATCACGTTTTATTTCACCCCTGGTAGGGGGCAGACAGGACGGAGACAAATATTTGAAAATGAACGCAGGCGAGCTCAAGGGCCTCGGGAGGGAACAGGCTGTGATCAGCTCCCTTCAGTCGCTGTCCGAGGTGCTGAAATCCACAGTTCAGAAAGTCACGCAGCGGCCCGTGACAAGTTAAAAATAAAGGGGGCAGAGCTGGAAAGGTTCTCAAAGAAGAGCAAAGAAATGCAGTTCGATTCGTCTAAGAAGCCGTTTTTGCTGATTAGAAACCGTGCTATAATTATTGGAACTGAAAAATACAGTTTGAGGAGCGAGCACCGAGCAAAAGCGTCAAGTTGCAGCACGGCACAGCACAGCGCGCCAGAACGCACTGCACAGCAGAAACATCTCCCTCGCTCATAGCATAAAATAGGCAAACATTTTGATGTGGCACTGAAGCAACACGTGATTTAAAAAAAAAAAAAAAAGAAAGAAAAAAAAAGCCTAAATCGTCTAATGTGTAGCTCGTTATGCGCCAAGTTTCCCCCTCGTCCTGTGGTGCACGTCGTGCTTCATCATGTAATTGGATGCCATCTCGTTTGAAAATCAACGTTTTTGGATACTTCCACCCACACGCATTTCAACCCTCCTCCTCTCTCTTACACACACACACAGTGTTACAGTCACAGCCATGTCACCCACCGCCCCTCCCTTCCCAAATCCCATCCAAGGCCACGCCTGAGTCAGGCTGATTCAGGTGACTCAGATCAGTCAGAGCTAACCACTGCAAGAACTTTACATTCAACTTTTATTGAATGTCCCCCCCCCCATAATTATTTACACAACTGGAGAAAAGAGATGCATTATGATCCCTTCAGGATGTTTAGAGCAATTTGCCAGAGCTGATGTACTGAAAACACGGTTTAATTTGAACATACGCGTCTTAAATTGCTTTAAAAAAAGAGAAGTTGCACAGAGAGCCGCACATATAAAATAGGAGAGACGCTTGTTGTGAAAGCTTTTATAGATTTCCCTTGGCATGCCTGTACCAATCACAGATGAAGTGGGAGAAATTGAGATGTGGAGTGTGACTCGGGATTCGATGGGGGCCGTTACTGTTTTGGTCGACCTCAGAAGTTGCCTCGAGTCTTTTAATTTTGCAGCCGAAGATAAATGATCTCTGATATGAATCTGTTGGGTAAAATTCCAGCCGCCTTCGTTTGTTTTTTTGGGAAAATGTTAGTGCTTGGAGCCGCCGCTGTGCTATAAACTTTGAGCGTGTGTTATCTCTGGGGTCACAACCTTTGAACGTGCTTGTGTGGAAGCCGGTGGTTTGGTGTGGTTTGCTTGAATCCGCTGCGTCCCCGCTGAACAGGGGGGCTCTCTGCCGTGGGACAAAAACCTAAAGGAGAGCCACCGGTGAATGGCAAAACACAGATTCGGAATTACTGAATGGCTGTCACACCTCATCCATTTTTGATTTGTCTGACTTGGATTATGTGTTAAATCTGCCAGTAGAGAAATCCTCTGTGGTGGATGAAGCTGTGGCATTGCACACTTTACCTAAAACAGCCTCTGTATTGTTCTCGGAGGATATGCACAGAGCACGTTGATCCCTAACAAGGTCAAGAAGAGAATTCCGACACAAAAATGCATGAGGGAAGGTTTTCCTCGGGATCTTTTCTCAGCCAAGCTCCACAAACCTCTTATTTATTTATTTATTTAGACTTCAGAATCAGTGAGGTTCTTAAAAGACTAGATAAACACTGACTAATTGGTCGAGCCTCATAGATCCTCGCAGGGAGAGTCATTCTGCAGGGGAGGTGTCCGTTTAATCCGAAGCCAGCTTGTAAAATCTCTTGTTTACAGTAATGTAGGAAACCTAACCTTAAGAGCTAAACGTCACATAGCTGCACTTCATGCAGATCCTTAGCTTGCTGAGACACATTAACACACTCGGCACCGCTCTGCGTCAGACCCAAACGTGAAGACGCCGAGGCCAAGAATGAAAACCGACTCCCTGGGCCCAGAGAACATTTGCATTTATGCTCGACAATAGCTCGCATGCCAGCAGCTGGGAACTGGAGTTTGCTCGCTCGCTGGCTCCGTCTACGCGGAGATCTGCCTCCTTCTTTTAGCGCGCTGCCTTCATCTCATGACGAACGGGGCACAACAGCTGAGAACAAAGGAAAAAGACCCGCTGATAGGCTGCTGATGCCAGCAATAGGAGCGCTCAAAGCAGCAGAAACTGCCAGCTAAAATCACTGCGATTTGGAGTGTATTAAATTGGCCTATAAAGTGCTAATTGTGCCCAGACCGGATTGAAAGTCAGCACCCAAATGATCCCTTTGGATAATTAAGGTAGCAGTCATGCTATGGTGTGAATGAGAAATGAAAAGCTCTCTTTGTTTTTTTGGTTATTACTGTGAAATAAGTGTTTTAACGTATGTAATGTAACTTCTAGAGAGAGAAGGGATTAGTAGAGTGGAGATATATTTGTGGACACTCTCATCTAGGAGGAGCTTAATAAGCACAAAGTGTAAATGACCCCAGAACTGCAAAATATTGCCCGTCCTAACAAGATTCTTTTGTTTTTAGCGGTAAATACGGAGTCTTGGGTCTGTTTTTACTGAAGCACAGATGGCGTTTTGCTTTGCTTTGCAGGACACGTAGAGATAATTACAAAACTTGCCCTCGTGGTTTTGCTTTTTCTTACATACATTTTTTTTATTATCCGCGCCTCTGCGGTTTCTTTAAATCACGCCGCCCCCCTGACACACATCCTTTGAGGGCTCGCTCCTTTAATTTGTACGACTCTAGGACACTTGCAGCAGGATCACAGGCCGGCTGCACTGCAGGCCCCTCTCAGCGTGGAGGAGCAAAGATCTGTGCGTTGGAATGTAAATTATGTAACAGACTCACGTCAGTTATTTCTTAATGAGCTTGTTTCAGTGAGTAAACACCCACGATACACATTTGCACTTATTCCGAACGCGCGCGCACGCCCGCACACACACACACATACACGCACATGCACAGTTTAATTCCTGCTCATTCAGCCTTGAACAAAGTGGCTCCTATTCAGAAGGAAAAAAAAAACACATCTTCAGTCCGCTGCAGCAAAAACAACATTAAAACCAGTTTGGAAATGAGAATTAAAGTTGTCTTGGGTTGATTTGAAAGCCATCCTCTGAAGATGAAGACGGCTTTGACACTCATTTCAGCTCCTCCCGTAGACTCTAAACATTTAATTACATTGCCTTTGAATATCCTCAGTGGGTGATTTGTTCAATCTTTGCAAGGATGATAGTTGGCAGGTAAAAAACAAAACCGAACACAAAACAAAACCAAAAAAAAAAAAAAAAAAAAATCATCTTTACTCAGTTTTTTCTCTCTTTTTACAAGATGAAAATGAATGGATCATTTGTGCAAACAAGATGAACGACGCCCTCCTCCCTCCACGCGCGTCAGAACATGCTCAACGGTTTATTCATTTAGTCGTGGTGAAGTCTTTTATTGGAGGGGAAAAAGAAAGAATGGAAAAATTAAACCCTGCTCTCGGGTGATGCAGAAACG
Source organism: Planiliza haematocheilus (assembly GCA_005024645.1). NCBI lineage: Eukaryota > Metazoa > Chordata > Actinopteri > Mugiliformes > Mugilidae > Planiliza > Planiliza haematocheilus. The sequence goes on from SRSE01000811.1 coordinate 1,128,134, forward strand.
CTATCACCTCAACCTTGCTCGTAGCACAAACCAATTTCTGCTCTGGAATAATGCACCGGTCGTGTCATAACTGTTTATTTATTTAGTTTATTGATATTTTTTTTTCCCTTGCACACCAAAAAATGGCATAATAACAGAGGATAGAGCTTCTGATTCAGTGCTAAGTACACCAAAAAAACAAAAAAAAACAAGTAATGCAATCACAGATTAATTAAATATATATATATTTTTTTCATTTAAATAAATTTGTGCTTTCACCTTGAAGCCGTTACAGATTCTAGTAAAAGCACATTAAGTGTCGGCCCAGCTGGAGTTGTTTCTTTCCCCTACCTCTCGAGATGTAACATTTACCTTCCTATTGGCAGACCCCAAGGTCAAGAAAACATGTTGATGCCTTTTGGCACACTCTTAGACTCCTAAGAAATGGCTTCCTGATCCGCTTGGAGTCCCAGCCCGCGGTTAAACAGCAGAGACGTTTCTCTTCTACCCTCATAAAGAACTATAGAGGCTGGACCTCGACATAATAGCCCATCTCGATGTGCATATCAGTAGCCGCTTCCCTTTTGGGGTCTATCTCCTCGGCTTTCTTCCAGTGGGAGAAAGTGCGTGTGCATTTTCTCTAGACACACACTGCCAAAGGAGAGAGGCCCTAACAAGATTTTCAACCTTTTCTTTTTGATTGCAGATGAGCTAAATACATTGGTATGCATGAGAGAAGAAAAAAAAAAAAAAGAACCTCAGAAAAGGTGTCTTTTGCCGTAGACTCATTTTCTCCCAGTCCTAGTCTCTGTTATGGGTGAAATTGCCTTAAGTGTGATTGTGAGTGCGAATAAGCCTTTCACAGCATTATTTTTATTCAAGCTGTTCCCAGGCAAACCTACAGGCAGTTCCTTTTGGGTCTGAAATGACACTTAGGGGCCCACTCAATCTAATATCTAATGTGGCTGCGAGTTAAAAGGAAACACGCGCTGAATGTCAGGATTTATCTGAGGTTTTAATGGTCCAGACCTCTTTATGTCATTTCTTTTTTCTTTTAAACCTATTTTCGTGGATTTCCTTCAAAACGAGCCCCGCTAATTCCACGGGCCGCCGTAATGGGCACATTTCATCAGCAAAGCATGGGAGACAAAACCGTCCTAAGACACGAGAAACCACCTTTGCCCCCTTTCATTTAGGAGCGATTTCACAGATTGACGTATCTCCTCCTCCTTCAAACATTTAATCATCGCCACGAAAGCGACACGGGCTCGCGTGGCCTGTTGAGTCAGAAATTTCAGCTTGCGCTTTGGTATTACGGTGGCGCGGTGACCTAGCTAATTTGCACTTGAATGGAGAGACACTGATGCAAACGGAGAATAAACTGAGGGGATAACATGTGGCAGTGGCTTGTTAATAATGCATTTGTTTGCCAAACAAATAAATAGACGCATAACACAGACAAACATCAGTCACCGAACCGCCTCTGTGAACAGGCCCATCCCTGTAGAAAAGGCGGGGGGAGGAGGAAGGGGGTGCTGGTGGGGTGGAAGACAGAGAAAGTCTGTTTATTCCTTCTGCCACAGCCTGCGATATCCATACTGCTGAAACACGCAATTCCCCAAAGAAAATACAACCTCGTCTAAGCTCACCCCACACACACACAGTGCGCACACACACACACAAACAGTAGACAACCCAGAGCTACTGTAGGCATCCTCGGCTCATACGAGCAACTCCTTGATGCAGTGGTTCCAGCACGTCATCTGTCTACACATTAGATTCAGGCACAGCGAGCCGGAGAGAAAGCATCCCAGGCCCAGCACCTAACCAGTTTAACTACATTCATTAGAATGGGGGAAAACAGTGCCTCAGCACAACTAGCTGCGGTGGAGGGCGAAACACACAGTGTGAGCTGCTGATGCTCCGGATCGGGGACACACACTCGCACACAGAGAAACGCACACACTTGTGTGCAAACTGACAGATGTGACAACAGTGCGGCAGCGGTGCGACTATTTTTACAGGTGGAATTCTGGTTATGGTAATTTCATGGATCATTTGGAAGGGATGCTGTACAGAACTGGGTTTAATAAGGTTACTTCGCCTGGCCCTGTAGCTGTGGGGGGAAAAAAAACAGCCAACATGAAGAAATCCTCTTATTATGATCCTTCAAAGCCCTGCCTTCCTCCACAGGTTGTTTTATAAGCACATCTGATATGAAGGCTAAAGAATCAGCGGCTGTATTGTTTTGTACATTTGTCCACTTTTATGCTTGCAGCTTCATAGCATTATGCAAGAAGCTTTTCAGATGACCCCTGTCACCTTATAAATGTCAGTAACACACTTTGCTTCAGATTACTGCCTTGGCTCTGATTCTTTTTTTATTTTTATTTTTTATATAGCATCAATAACAATACAAATTGCCTCAAGACGCCTTACAACATCCGGCCTGAAACCCCTAGAGCAAGCCTGAAGGCGACAGTGGCAAGGAAAAACTCCCCCTGATGGCTCAACTACATGAGACCTGTTGTTCCACAGCATAGACTGTATATAAACATGTACAACTCATCCCCACATGCATGCATTGTTGGTCAATGCAAGCAAGCGGGGAACTAATTTCCCGGGAATACGGGCAACGCCATCTTACGACTTTGGAGTCGGAGCCTGCGCAGGCTGCTTCTTCGTGCCCGCGATGTCATGTGTCTCTATATGAGAGCAAGCGGAGAACTCTTCAACAAAGAGAAAGACGAGATGAAACGATGCGCATGTGTATATATATACTGTATATATATATATATGCAAAAAGGAAAGTTATTATTCCCACGGCACAGGAAGTGTTCATGAGGCTCCTTATTTAGATCTGTGAATAGGCTCCTTCTCACCTTATGGCGAGTGATTCTCATTACAGGATGTAGCCAGCGTCGGATATACCACAGCGAGTTTCACAGCTGCAGCTAATGCAGGGAACGAACGCTGAACTTTCTGTGCACATTCTGCAAGTTTTTCCACACTAATCATATGACCGTATCAAAATTAATAATAATAATAAAAAGTAACAGAAAACAAACATATTTTACACCTCCGGGCTTTGAATCCACTCGTCATTTGAATATTTGCCGAAGAACCCTGTTTTGATTATTGCTTTATTCAAGGTGCTAGGAAGGCTTCATTTCTTAGCATCACAAAAAAACAATGCTTGTGATCGTTTAGAATGAATTAAAGGTCTGCAAACAAAGGCTGCATAAATATTTGAATATCTGACAGCAGATTAGAACATATTTGGAGAAGGGAGAAGCAATTAAGCATTGCATTCTCATTGTTAGAATAAAGAATGGGCTCCCATCAGAGGCACCGACATAAGTCCTGCATGCTTTATATTGTCCAGGTAGTTAAGCTGTGGAGCTAAAACGATGCTTGACCACAGTTCTGTTGTTTAAACACCGTTAGGTTGACAAAACTAAGCAGGCGGTATCATCTTGATTAATTATCTCTAACAAGAAAATAAGGCTATAAGCGTAACGCAGGTTTGTGGTACAACGGCAATACTGTGACCACGAATCAAGATGCCCTCAAACATGGGGACAACCTCGGGCATCATTATTTCTTTCCTTAATAAGCTGTTGTCCCGGAGTCCTGGATGACGCCGGCTTTTAATAATGATAGCAGCTCACGGTGTGCATGATTCACCGCCTCTACCTGCTCTCGTTTCGGACACCTTGACAGCCACATGCACTATGTCAGACAATGAGATGAGTGAAACGTCACACGTGTGCTTCCTAAAGGCTACGGATTTAACCTGGAAACTTGTTGACGATATACTTGTTGAGAAATGTATTCAGCGGCAGGTCTGACCCGCAATTCCAGCTTCACAGAACAGTACATTACACTATACTCGGAGGGATAGTAAGAGACGGGCGAAATAATATGGATTTAAGGAGCTCCCATGTTTCTCAATAAAAGCTTTTATAGCGAAAATGTACATTCCAAGAAGGATGTCATATATTTTCAATAGACTTGGTTCATTATATATATTATATATATATTTACATATGCACCTTTTAAAAATTCCAGTATTGACAAATTGCATGTTGCTGCAGGTTAGATCAATGTCTCCATGGGAAAAAAAAGAAAGAAATAAAAGCCGGAGTATGTCAAGCTCATCTCATCATAAACATATGGGTGGAGAGGCTTGGCGGAGGGATTGAATTGAGCCTGTGTTCATCTGAGTTTCTCCACAGCCCCGGGCATCACGGGGGACCTTGAGGAATGCTACAGGCGCGTTTAAGGGCGAAAAGAGAGAGAGAGAGAGACGGAGCGAGAGAGAGAGGGCTCTGTAGGCTGGGGAAGTGGAGGTTGGTCTGTGATAAGTCCAATGCGGTGAGGATGGAAATTTGTCTCACTGTCAATAATCATCTTCATTTCCCCTCCCACCCGATGTTGCAAGCTCAAGGAGGGAATACGCTGGGTGGAGAAGGTCATTTTGTGTGCAGATACTGTTTAAAGTATATTATTAATGGGAACAATACAACTAGGTGTCTATGCCTTGAGTTACTTAAATGAAAAGGAATAGCTTGACACAATTATTGAGTTTCTCCTGTTCTCATGTCTCTGTTGTAAATACGCAGCTAAAGCTAACATATATGGTTAGCTAAGCCTTTAGCTTTAGCCAGGACAGGCAAGCCAAGCATCTGTTTGGGGCCAAGTGAAATAGAGAAAGGGTGCCACTGGATGGCTGCACTTTGAAATATTTTTTAATGACTACCATAAGATGCCTTAAACGCAGTGGTGGACAGTAACGAAGTAAATTTACTTGAGTACTGTACTTAAGTACAGTTTTTGAGTATCTGTGCTTTACTTGAGTATTATTTTTGGGGGATACTTTTATTTTTACTGCAATACATTTGAAGGACAAATATTGTACTTTTTACTCCATACATTTCTGTTGATGCTCTCGTTACTCGCTACTTTTCTGCTTACGTCAGCTGATTATTTTTTTATCTTATTTTATTATTTTTTTCAAAATTCTGAGAAACTATTTCTGCTCATTCGCTGATTTGCCACGTCATGCCATACAATCCATACAATGCAGGAAGAAACTGGAAAAACACCTGGAGAGACTCCCATGTTTGAGATTTTTGCCACAAAAAGTGACTCGTTTCAGTTTAAATGTTTGTTGTGCTTACTGCGAACAAATTATATCACGGTCTACAAGAACTGGTCTTCCAACACGAAAAAGCATGTCGCGGTATGTAAAGTAGCTACTAACGTTAGCTAGCTTAATGTTTGTTAAATTACTGATGAACATTTTAAACGTAGTGAAGATTGTAGAGTGGATTGTATAATGACAATAAAGCTACTTTCCTTTCCTGTATTTCCTGAAATACTTTTTAAATGCTTTTACTTTTAAGCATTATTTTTTTAAGCAAATACTTTAGTACTTTACTTAAGTAAATTTTTGAGTCTACTTTTACTTGTATTGGAGTAATATTTTACAAGGAGTATCTGTACTTTTACTCAAGTAGTGAAGGTGTGTACTCTGTCCACCTCTGCTTAAATGTGTGATCCCTGTGGAGCCAGGGTCGGGCGCAGCATGTTGTGATGCAGCGGAGTCCGCATCTTTGACTTGGACCTAGCTGTCAAAAGTGTGGGAATTCTTTAAAGTTCTTTAAATGGCCTACCACAGCTGCAGAAACACTAGAAAATATGTCAGCCCCCAAGATCTAAAGATAACAAGACAGCAGCATCTGTTTTTAGATATCAGTGAATTCTGTTTGATTCTTGGTTGGTGGTCAGCGCCTGGGAGCCACTGCTGCGTCCTCATCTGTTGATTTTCAGTTAAGATCGCAACAAAGACTCTCCAGAGGAAATGCAAGTGGCTAGTAAGGCGACGCGGCTTTCCAGTGCATTTGCAATTTGCAAGCAGTTTGTTTGCGCACACAGAGGCTCATACAATGTGAATTTCTACTATCATCGCAGTCTAAGATGGCGTTCCTTTAGAAGATAACTAATACAACTGCGTTTCCAGTTACAATCAGAACGAGTCATTGAAGCTAAATCGTGCTTAACACCATCTTTGCTGATTAATGGCAGAATAAAGAAGGCAACAGGTTTCCTAATTAGGTGTACAGTGCATAAATCTTAACTTTAGTGATGAATAGTATCATTAGGTGAAATTTAAAGTTTGAAATTGTACCTTTATCCAGAAGTTTCATGTGAAAATGTGATATTATGAGGAAATGTTTAAAAGGCTAACATTGCAAGTAATTAGTCATTAGGCCAGTAAATGTCATTTTGACCAGCTTCAATCAGCTTCTACATCAACTAAAAGAAAAAGAAAGAAAAAGGAATTGAAGGGGTAGTTAATTAAATTACTAAAAATACTCAATAGATCCATCTATTTTATGGATAAAATAAGTGTGTTGTAGGCCAGCCTAGTTAGCTTAGCTTAGCATTAAGGGCTAGCCTGACTTTTTGGATCAAAATCCTAACTCAAAACCATTTAATTAACAGAGGGGACATATCCTGTTGGTTTAAAAACATAAAATGAATAATAGTTTATAATAATTAATAGTCAAATAAGCGGTGCTGGTGCTGTGAACTACTTTTTGACATTGAGACAGAAACTCCAGGAAGTTGCTAAGCGATCGACAATAAGCAACATAATTATCATATATCTCTGCAACAAAGTGAAACGACATATATTTCTTTTAATTCATCACCTCACACTGACTTTTGGAGTAGAATCTGTGTCGTCTTCTTGTGTCAACACAATAGACACGGTTTTGTTATTCCAAAGCGTGTGATTTCATCCTTTGGCCGAAGAAAGCGCTAGTGTTTACTCCTTGTGCTATATGGCTGACAGAAAGAGCCTCTTGTCGGCCAAAGCGTGTGTTGGCTCAGATTACATGTTTAAAGGATCCGTTTGAGCCAATCCACTTTGGGGAAAACCTTGTGTGGGTTCAGCGCGGGCATGTTGATGAGCTAAGCTCAGGTGTTGCCAGAGGCACCATGGTAATGGTCAGAGCATGCACAATCATTCTAGGAGCGCTGAAGAGGAATTAATGAAATACACATTGAATCACATACACTCAGCCTTGTCGTTTGTAATGAGGAGATATCATACTTAAAGGTGAAAAGACATTTTCTTTGTTCAGGAAATTAAACACAGCCATCATGGCTGACCCTGAGATTGTGACTCCAGAGACAAACAATCCTCCCTACAAAGCACAAAGTTGCTCCCTAAGAAGTGCACAATTCCATGTAGGATTTGAACATTTCCAGTAATTTATTCTTCGGTATATTGAATACAAACTTAATTCAGAATTATTTAAAACCAATTAGAATTACATGACACCGTAGCATCTGAGTACTCTGAAAATCCATTTTGTTCTGATGCTACTGTCTGGTGTGTGTTGAGATTTGCCCAATCACAGTCCCTCCCCATCCACTCTGCCCCAGTTCTCGAACAGTCCCCATCTGGTTTGACAATCTGTTTTGATGGAAATCAGTTGTTTTTTCTCCTCTCTCATCTCCACTCTCTGCTCTTGCGGTTTTTACTTGAAGATTCCCTGCGATCATGGCTCAGGCACTTCAGATGAAGCTTGGGCATGATCACAGCCTCTCCAGCATCGCCACCAGTGCCTCGCAGTGCTCGTTCACCCCTGGGGGAATCGGGCCTTGTACAATAGGATCCCTTAAATTTCACCAAAAACAGGATTCCGAGATGGAGATTGAAGCGTTAAGTCTCAGTGACACTGTAAAAAGAAGCTTTTTAAGCCATCTGTCAATTTTTTTCAGTCTTGATGTTTTTCGGGTTTGTCAGGCTAATGGGTCTTTGTAGAGCTTCACAGGAGCTGGATGATGTGCTCTGTTATGTTTAATTCTTCTCTGAAATACAGATGGACCTTATTGTTCTAATGACTAGTGACAGACATGGGCGTCTTTTTTTAGGGGGAACCATTTAAATCTTCACTGGATGATGAATTTGACGAATTATCCACACAAGCTGTTCGTTTTTCGCGTGTTTGCTCTAGTCTGGATGATGTAATGCTACATGAGCAATAAGTTAACGCACCAAAAGAAAAAAAGAAGGGCGCTCAATTTCAGCTGGCAGGGAAGTAAGTTTTATCGGCTCTGCATACCTTTGGATGTCGGTGTTGAAAGAGTAAACACAGTTAAGAGAGTCAGCAAGAAAACCATCGCCCCTCCCTTGGCTATCTCCACGGAATAACTGCGACTACCATCACAACCTCCGTCTCTGTCAACAACTGCCAATGCATCTTCAGACGGTGAACCGTGATCAACGTGGAGAGACTCTACCCAGGCAGAGAGGCGAGGAAGCAGAAGAAACAGCCTTTCTTTTTTTTTCTTTCTTTCTTTTTTTTTTCTTGCATTGTGAATATTCTTTTGTGTCCTGCCTTCCTACTCCTCCCTTTTATATTGCAAACTTTAGGAGTGTTTTTAAATGCAAAGGTGGCGCGTTTTTTTTTTCTTCCCCCCAAGTGCATTCCCACCCCGAAACACTTTCTGTATCTGTACCCGCCCCCCCATCCCCTTCCCTCGCTCCTCTTTCACCCTACACTTCCTGATTTTCTGTCTCCCACAGGTTCACCAGATGATACCACTGCCTCGACGCTCTCTTCTTCTTCCCTCCTTCCCATCTTGGCACATATAATTTTTTTTTTTTGGTTCTGACTTCACATCAAAGAGGTTTTAAGGCAAGTGCCTCTGCCTTTCCTGTCTTTAATGTGAATGTGCACGAGGAGGATACAGCCAGCTGCTCAGACTGAGCTTCTGTTGACTGAAGGAAAAAAAACAAAAACACACACACTGCAATGTACAGCTGTCAAACATGCCTCACACCCGCAGGTACACAAGACGCATGCACATGTATGCAAAGACCAACAGAAAGTTCTGCAGTGGTGTATTTCCGCTGCTTTTACATATCTGACAGGGGTAGCGGCGTCGCCTGCACTGTTAGATGCATAAAAGCAGTTGCTCCTTTTGTCACTTCTGGCCTCCTTTAAGCCTCGCATGGTGAAGAACAGAGGGATGAGGGGTGATAACGGGCCACATGTGAACCTTAAAACACGTCCTGCATCAAAAGGACTGTCTGTTCCGAACCCCTCGGATTCTTGGAACATGGTAAGACTGTTCAGTTAGCGGTGGGCAGAAGACGAGTAAAAAGAACGCTTGATCCATGTTCGGCAGTGTGGGTTGTATTTAATCCACAGACTATACAGACAAGAATCCTGCCATATTCAAATGTTCAAAGCAGCAGGATTTTTCAGGCGGCGCTTCAACCACTCCAACCTACTCTTGCTCTTCTTCTTCTGCATCTTCCTTCATGGGCTGTCCCAGGTGCTCATGCATTCATGCGATTTAATAAATTGTAAAAGTGCAGAAGGAGAAGAAGGCGAGTCCTCTTGGCCACTCCCTGCACCCTCGGGCTGCTCTTCTTTTATCTCGGATTGTATTTCCTCTGCTCCGTCGCGTGTGTCATGCTATTCTTTACCTCTCTGCTGTACAAGCTGCTTCTGTTCAACTAACAACAGTCCCCCCGGTGAATCAAATCAGGAGATTATGAGAACATTCAAATGGACCAAATTGGCTTCCAGGAGAGCTTAAATCAATCTAAAGTTAAAACTGCAGAGAGAGAAGCCTTGGGGTATTTGGAGAAGATCTAGACAGGGAGGGTGGCGGGTGAAATCTGGTGGTGGTGGTGGAGAAGGAGGAGGAGGAGGAGGAGAGTTAACCAAGGCTGTTTTGGGTAATACCAGCGTGAAATGCCATAGCATCAATTACCGAATGATTGAGGGCAATTCTACTGTGTGTGCTGCCATTCAGCAGAATAGAGGGGGATATAACGGATAAACAGTGATTATGCCGAGCCCTCCAAATTGAGAATGTTCATATTTACAGTGTGACACTGGGACAACAACAGCTGTATTGCTGCTTGTCATTTATGCAATATGTATCTCATTGCCGCATGTCTCGGATCCCCTAATTCGTATAAGAAGCACAACAGAGTGAATTGTCAGGGCTGAAGCTGATAGATTGTGGGCTTTTCCAGGAGCGCTGTTGTCATTTATTGTATATTCAGTCTGGTTTGACTTATTTTCTGTGAATGGCAAACTAATTGACCCGTATGCCAGATTGCTACAGCAAGTCATGGTTTAATACTGTATTTGTCATGGAAATCCTGCTTTAAACCTGCCACATTTCTGCTCGAAATTCAGAAAGGGGGCAGCTTTCATGTGCCAGAAGCCAAACCTACACCATCCCACCTCTGTCTCCCTCTGTTTCTGTCTTTGTCTCTCCCTCTGTCTAACCCACCACCCCCTGCTTAGTTAAGCTTTCTAAGTGATAGGCTGTGGCATGGGCTTCTTCGTTCAAAAGACAGGCACATCATTAGGGAGCTGAAGAGTGCAGTTCCTGCCCCCAGGGGAGGGATGACAGTCTGTCACCGCCCTGAGGCTTACCTTACTTTGGACCATAGAAATCAAAGATGGTGCTGTGAAATTTGAATAGAATAGAATGAAATACTCGAATGTCTTTTTTCCTCGTCCAGCACTAATTCTGCTGTTGGTTAAAAAATAAATAAATAAAATAAAAACCTCGGACCATTTTGAAGTGATAATGATTAATCATTGCGAGTGGGCCAGGCTACTTCACAGTGTGTTTTGAGGTTTGTAAATAAAATGGAAGATGAGGGGACAGTGCCGGCGCAGTAGTTTAATGCGGTTGACCACGTGGCAATGGAGGACACTCATAATTCATAGGACGTTTAACTCCACTGATGATCCCCTGTCACACAGTCAGACTCCTTCGATGGAAATGAACTAATCTTTTGAACTCTTCCTTTGAGGATTGCCTAGCAGTTCGGGATCTTTCTGCATCTCTGTGGTATCCCTGGCCTGTTAGAGCCACAGTTGTGCTCGAGCTTCTGTACGGCAGAGTACTGATCTGCCGCTATTCATGCCAAACAAAGACTCTCATTTTGACTGAACTGCAGCACCACAGAGAGCACAAGTTTGGATCACAGACCTTGAATCACTTTGCTATTGTATGGCACCCTTCTCCCCAATTACTCAAAGGACTTACTGAGTGAGGCTCATACATATGCAAATACGTGAGATATGAGCGTGTAAGCGAATGTATCAGTGACACTTTGCAATGAGGTATACAAAATCCTGAATAGTTACCAAAGAGCTTAGAAAATAAAACAACACAGTGCTGTCAACATCCAAGGCTTATTTAAAGTACTGCGGGACCTAGATGCCGTAACCTACGCATGTAGCCTACGCTGGTGCGAGTCATTTCTACTTGTGCGCTTGTCAGTCTGGCTCGCTCTGTAAAAACGCCACCCAGTCTTTTTTGCCAGTCTGGTTAATTTTTGTTTCTACTTAACTTGCAACAATGGCAACTGAAGCTTTCGCTGAAATATCGCCAAAGACGAGTTGTAAACGCTTGTACAGTTGGACCGCCTCAGTCAATCTTTCTTCTGTGCGTTCTATTTGAATTCATCCAAAACAATCAGTTAGAAACTTGTGGAGATGGAGAAGCAGCTGGAAATACTAACGTCGGAAATGTGCTGCTACCGAGCAGACCAATCACAGCTCTTGCGGTCTGCATCGCAGCAACGCGTAGTTACATTTCTGGGGAGGGGCACGTCAGGCAACGGCGTTGGGGTCTACGTAGGGTAAAAAAACATATCTGCACATTAGTATTTGGAATCTGTAGACAAAGGATGAGATTTTGGCGTCAAAAAACTTTCTGTTTTGCCTGTATAGATCAAATAATAATGGTTAGCTCTGGTTACATGCTGGTAAAGCGCGTGTGTCAAGAGAAAAATATTATCCCGTTGGTTGAGCAGATACCTGAAAAAAAGCCTAATGGTGGTTTTGAACTGTTAACAGTCTAAATGTTCTTCTTGTATCTCAGATGGCTGGATTAGTGAATGATGAACTGTGGCGCCAAAATATTTGGAATAGCCCCCGGAGGCTAGGTAGGTAGACATTAACATGATATCCCAGATTGCTGTTTGCCATAACCTGACATTCACCTCCCCAGAATTGTAACTATGCCTCACTGCAACCGTGAACCGTAGCAGCTGTGATTGGTCTGAAATGTGATTCCTCCTACACATCATCTACTCAGATGTGTTCTCTATATTTTGTGATGTGGTGATTTCAGTGAGGGTAATTACAGAACAATGGCAACACGCTAGCGCAAAGGTAAGCATGCTTTCGACGGTGTGAACCCCTACTGTAGATACACTGCCAACATGGCGCTGCAAATTCAGCTTAAGGCTCGGGGTTTTCTATACGTTGTTGTCAACATATTCCATGGAAAGTCAAAAAACAACTATGAACTCACCGTAAGGTTTCCTAAGGTTTCCGAAGACTGATATTTTTGTCAAAAACTGCTGCCTTGTTGTGTTTAAACTCTAACATGCTCAATTTCTGACATGACCTGATAAATACAACGGTTCAGGGACACTGTCTTCTTCCATGGCAAAGGGCTGGCCACTTATATTTGTACAAAATCAGACAAACCAGCTGCTGCCTTCAGCATTTACGTCAATAAACGCATAAGACATCTATACATTCTCAGGCCCAGACATGAACCCCTCCATGTTTCACTGATGCGCTGGAGGGCTTTGTTCATGCCTTTCTTAACACTTCTGGCTTTCTATCACTTTGGTGAAGGTTCCTTTTGGTTTTATCTATCCATACACATTTGCTCCTGAGCCTTTGTGGCTCGTCTTTGTAATTTGTTTTGCCAAATTCCAATCTAGCGTTTCTCTTCTTGCTTCTGGTAAGAGGTCTCCATCTGCTGTTGAAATCTTCTACAAACTGTGGCTTGTGATACTTTCACACCTGCGCTCTCTAGACTGGCAGAGGTGTCACTGACTGTTGTTTTGTAGTTCTTCCACACAGCTCAGTGTTTTTTTTTATGTTTTTCTGTCATCAGTTGCAGTGGTTTTCTTCAGGCATCCTGTCCTGTGTTTATGTCCTCTTGTCTATTTTTTTTCCCCTCTTCAGAACCTTCCACTCTGATCTCGATATATTCATGACACCAGTCTGACCCCTTTGCAGCCAGTTCACTGTGTTGAATTGGCTGAGGACAGAGAGGTCGCTCCGATTGACTGCTCAGTGCACTAGTAGAAAAATGGATATGACAAAAGGAACCAAAACGAGGGCAAAGAGAAAGCTCTTGTTATTTTTCATTGTCGTCTAATCGCAACAACATAATCATCTGGAATGAAACTAGAAACTGGAGATTAACTGATCAGCTTGATTTAGGTGAGACCAGCTCAACACCTTCCTTTCTAGTTTCTAGCCTCAAAGGTAATGGTACTTCTTCCGGTTTCGCCCTTTGAATGATGAATACATACACTTGCTTGTTTGAAGAGTTTTGCACGTGGACAACTTATGTGCCGGCTGGCTGTTGGCTATGGACTTTACAGTGTGTTCGGATGCACCTTTTTGGTGCCTAGGAAACGCTAGGCAATGTCACAGTCGCCTTGGTATGTTCATTCCTTATGATACCATTAACTTTTGGGAGACACTTCTGCAAGCTGCAACAGAGGCATTCTAAGTTTTCGGGCTTTAAGAAAGTGTTAGCATGCATGTTCTCACATGCTAAATTCTCCTGATCTAATCCTTATATGTTTTAACTAATTAGTTAATCATTACTTTACACCTAACTCCCAGTGTGTTCATTTTGTGCCATGGAAAAATGAATCAGACCATCAGTTCTCTCTAAAAATATAATCATTTTAACAACCATCCAAGTGGTCCAAAGAGGTTCATCCAGTACATGCACATATCTAACAAGTAGTGCAATGGTAACCTAACAGCAGGTGTTATCCCTCACCGCTGTGATTTAAAACATTATTCAGTGTAACAGTGGGGTTTAAAGGACCCCCAACAGTCTGATCTATTTTGGCTGCTGCAAAGAAACGTGCTGTTTGGGTGCTGTTCTGCCTGCCAATTGACATGGGGGTCTTTGGCAATGCTAATTGCCCGGCCTACAGACCAGCGAAGTGGAATGCAGCTTTGCGAACACATCACGCCTTATTTGTTATTGAGTGGATCCAAATGGTAATGTTTCTCTGGTACAGTTGAAGCTACTGGTCGCCCCAAGATCTGGCAGGACGGTATTTATTTTTATTTTTTTAACTACTCACGACAAACTGGTCAGGGAGAAGCCTGCACCTCACTGACTGCTTGTTGTAGAGTGAAATCTCAAACCGGCTCATTCTCATTTGCTTTAAAAACAAAACCTTAATTCCCTGACACTTAATTCATCTCAATTTATTGTTTGTTGTTTCCATGGAGAACCTATTAGCACATTAACTGTTTGCTCAATCTAACAGCCACAAATCTCAGTGAGAAATAGATTCCTTTCAACAGTTCTGTGGCACCCCGTGTAACTGTCGGAAGCTGCTGGGTGGTGGTAAGATAGCAAATGCCCCCATTTAATGTGAAGTGATTCTTTCTGTGGCATTTTGCCTCCTCCTGTTGTCTCGCCTCTCTTATTAACATGCACTTAAATTCCCTTTGTTCTCTCAAGTGCTCATTAAAGAATTCAGTGCCTTCTGATGTCTATAGTTTTACATAATTAGAACCCAAGAGGGTTTCACATGTGCACTAAAGTTCTCCATTTGTTTTACTCTGCATTAGAGGAGCAATTTGTTTAATTTCTCTGGAGTTTAACCTTGCTGACTGTGATGGAAATGCACCTGCAAATCTTGCATTCAGTCAGATCACTGGTGAGAAAACATTGCTTATGAGTGCTGTCTTCCTCGTAGTGTCTGTGATATTATGCGCTCATTACATCATATTTTATATGGTTAATAATTCTATAAAAGCAAAATTTTATTGTCTTAAAAGCACTGTGTTATCCGTCTTTGTGTATGACTAATTCATACATGCACATTGTTTATCGTTAGGAATTCATATTTAAAGTTTAATATTTAATGCAATAGCATGTAATCATTGTATTTGTGCGGTGTGATGTTGAGAAAAAGCTGGATTGCATCTGTCCTAGCTAGTAAAATCAATGCCATCTGACTTTCATACTTCACTGAGAGGACTGATAACATATCTGTATGCCTAACGTGAAGCCAAAACCAGCTGCTGCTTTGCCTAGCTTAACACAAAGAACAGAGAATGTGGAAAACTGTAACTGTAATTTAAAACTGCCACCGTCCGATGGAACTTGTGAGCTTGTGGTTACACCATAGGACGTTATGCACACAAAATGCTTGATGTTCAAGTGGTAACATCATCCATAAGTCCTGAGGACGCCATTGCCAGCCAACTGTTGCCGTCTCGAAGCCACCTAAGCTAAGCTTTTCGCAAGCTAAAATCTGGGTACCTTAATGAAGGTTATGCAAAGGTATTATTACAGCAACATTTTGTCAAATATATAAAAGCATTTACAACACATTGTAGGAGTTTGTGAAAACCACAAGACAAGACTGTACATATGGACCACATTTGCTCACCTCAGAAGCTCAAAGCCTTGGCTGTCTACCATGCTATGTGTCAGCAAGCTAATGCTAGTTAAGGCATTTGTTAGTTTACTTACTGAAAACCAAAGTCTAATATTTGAGAAATATTTGATATTCTACTGCACATGTACAGTAGGCCATACTTATGCATGCCCATGTCCTTCAGTTGTTTTTTCACCAAATTAATACGTTTTTCCGACCTTAGTGTGTTCAAATGCTTTTAAGCCGGCATGTGTAAAAATCATTGACGCTACAAGATGGGCTGTATTTTTTTTTTTCTTCAACTAAGCAGCGATAACCATTTTCACTATTTGTGTGACAATGAGGAGCAATGGAAATAAATGGATTAGTGGAGTCATGACAATACTGACCTAGCAGGCTTTATGGTACTTGTTTTTTTTTGTCTGATATTGTCACACAAATATGCTGACAGCTGAATCATAATGTTACAAGGATTTCATCTTAGGTGAAAGAAAACCACTTTGTTATTCTTTATAACCAGATAAAATAATAGCCTCCATCCTGCATAGCCCTGTTTTAACTTACCACAGATGTGCTATAAGGAGGAACAGGGAGTTCTGCAGATATGTCCCCCAGGACCCATTCATTTCCAGAGCCAATATTGCAGACTTTCTCCTTGATAAACCCTAAGCCAAAAGTGGTTTGCATCCTTCTCTCCTCTCCTCTCCTCTGCTGTCCATCGTGCGGGGTGAATGAAAGGAAAACATTTGGCACTGTTTGCCATACTACCACAGGTGCCAACATGAGGGACGAGGACAGATAATTTATTCAAAGCCATGCCCCCCTCAGCATCTTTTTAGCATGTTTTATTTGTCATGATTTCTCAACCAATGATCCCAAATGTAAACGGGCTTTCATGCCAGTTCCTTGTCTCGCAGCTGTACAAGGCTAAGGGTGAGTGGTACACGTGTGACTGCGTGTTTATGTACCATTGTGTTGTGTACACACACTTTGACTGTAGTTCGTGTATGTCGGGATGTCTGGACTCGGCAGAATATGAGGTGGGGAGGGCTTGATGTGGTGTTCAAGTGAGTGGCCCGCCGAGGAAAACAATAAAGCACGAATGACAGGAACAGATGGGCTTCTTTATTGTCCCCTGAAATGCAAACACTGAATATCTTTGCTTGGTGGGTGGCATCATTATATATTTATTTTCTCCCTCCTGTCCCTTTCCCTGCTAATAGCACTGGTGGCTGGCACCCACCCACTTTTAAGACTAAAAGGCCTGATAAAGGGTTGGAGCCAGATGCTTATTATTGGTTGCTTAAGATTTAATGGGCAGTGACACAGAACAAAGATGACAAGGGGTGGCACAAAATGCCCAAGCAGTTGGAGCAGTGTGCTCTACAATTAGCGCATCCATACACAAGACAGCATGAAAACTCTGTCCAAAATCACTTCCTATTTTTGACCCAGTGTGCTACATTTACTTTTAGAAAAAATTCTGGTGACGCACAGTTGATGGGGAATCAGGAATTTGGACATGTGAAATCTTAAATTTACACTCGCAACATGGAGGTCATGATGTAAGGATTGGGGATGCCTTGGATTTAGCGTTACGTTCCACTTGAAAGAATGTATGATGAAGGGTTTTTTGGGAAAAAACTTCAGTGACTGCCCTAAAATCCAACCACCTCATGTGTAAACATGGACTGTACCATCCCTCCCAAACGCTAGTAGGCGCTGTGTCTTCTTTGCCAGTTAGATTCATTTTTGTTCCTACTTCCTGCTTCACTTTCAACAATGGTGACTGAAACTTTTGTATCTCTGAACATCCTCATTTAATCCTTGTTGTGTTCTATCGTTATTGATCCAAAACAATCAATCTGAAAATTGCGAATGTGGAGAAGCAGCCAGAAATACTAAAGCTGAAACATGTTACTTCCAAGCGGACCAGTCACTCTTTTGATAAGTTAATAAGGATAAACCTTGCAATAGTGCGGCGACTTGACAATCACAGATCATCAACATGCTAACTCCTACCCTGCTTTATGGTCTGTTTTATTTTAATGTTACCAAATGAACGTCATGTAGACTCATTAGCAAGTGTTTAATGATGTAAATCAGCCTAAAGATATTCAGGCTTTTTTCGTCTTTGCATCCAATGGAGTCGCCCCCTTGTGGCCACTAGGCAGAATGCAGCTTTAAGGCACCTAGCTACCATCGTTGTGAATAAAGCACCTTGTACATTTAAGAAGTCCTGTGTATTTTAAATGAAAGAACATACTTTTCATTGTCGGGAGTAAACTCGTCCCTGTCAAATCACATTGATAATCACAGGGACGAATTAGCAAACAAACTTGCCAAGCCCAGGGAATCAAGCGTTCAGGGGGCAACTGAGCAGAGAATCTGTCTGTTACTCTCGGATGGTCAAAAGACAAAGGTTTTGCACATAGGAGTGTGTCCTCACTTCGGATGAGTGAAAGACTACTACACACTGACACCACGGTTCATACTCCTAGGGGATGCCAACCCTATCGTCTGAAGATGCAATACTTCCCAGACTGAGTTTTTTTAAGCAATGAAATGAGGGAACATTAATAAATGTATCTGCAAAGCCACAAAATCCACAATGTTGTTAAGTTTATGAGGAAAGGTTATGGTCAAACAATAAAGTCAGTTACTAGATGCCTGAGACAAAGAAAGGACCTTTTAAGCCAGATGCAGACGGACCAGTGTCTCAGTCCTATGCTTTGCTAGCCAGTATAGTCATCTCGAACGATACTGTAATGAAAACAATTAAAGACAGCTTTGATTTGGATTAGGGGGATTACTAGTTTAAGCTCTTCATTACCGAGTCTTTAGCAGAGCTACCTTTCATTTCACTGCAGTCACACGAAAGGGGAAACCTCAAACTATGTGAGGAATTTCAATCGCGATGGGGGAATAAAAAAAAAGAGCCGCAAATGAATCTCTTCACTTCCCTCAGCATTTATCATTACTTCATTTGTCTCTCTTACTCCTCTTTACCCCTCGCTCGATTGCTCTTCCCCTTCTCTAACTTTCGCTCATCTGTTTAACACGACAACCTCTCACCGCGTATTTCTCTCTCCTCTATGGTGTCTTATCTTTCGCCAGCCCTCCCTCTCTTATCATGCCCCTCTCTATTTCCTACCTCTCACTTTTGTCCCTCCCCCTCCTTTTGCACCTTCCCCTGCTCTTTTCTCTCTGTCTTCCTCTCTTTCTCCTTTTCTCTCTCTTCGCTCCACGACCTCAACACAGTGGTGGCCGTCCCGTTTTTCTGCTGGGTTCATCGCTCCTCACTCTGATAATTCCCCTGTATTAACTGGCTGGAGTTATTACCCGTTATATGAGATGTCTATGTTGAGAGCGCTTTATGAGATCCTGGTCCCCGTGGATAAGATGATGGAGTCGGTGAGTGCTGTCATCCCCCAGCCGTATAATGGCATCAGTTGGGAAATACACAATGCCATGGATTATTGATAGAGCCATATCTGCACTTCTGCTGACAAATTCCTGGCCTGGGTTGAAGGGGCACATAATCCTGAAGAATATCTCTGCTAATATGGCCGCCTCCATACAGTTACACCTCTGCTCTCTTTGGGGTGCTTTGGTGTCTCTCCTCCCCTGTGACAAATGATCAAGCATTCCCAGTGATTCAAATGAGAGGGGGAAGATTTATTCAAACAATAGGCTCTCCTACACCGTCTCAGATAGAAAATATCTATCTGTGACTGAAGAGACTCTCTTTCCGCTGCTGCTGCTACTCCCAGCACCAAAAATGTGATTGCATTTTATGACGAAAAGCAAAAGGGAAGCGCGATCAAACGGGGAGGACATGCAACCCTCGCAGATGAATCACGAAAAAGAGCTCTTTGGTTCTCATGGGTAAATCTAAGCGTGCGATAAAAAACTAAAAGGTGATACAACAATTCGGCAAAGATACCTCCTCTCATTAGCAGTTCACCACCCGTCAAAACAAGTAGCTTAGAAAGAAGGTAAACAATTCTGCGCTCCCCTATAAATAGAGTGGTGTAATTCTCCTGGCTCTCATTACATGCCTCCTCCCTCTCTGTTCCTCAATCTGTCTGATGCGCTGTGGTGGGACTCGACGTCGTTTAGTCGGCGTGAAGACCACAGGCTGCAGTCTCAGCTATGGCCTTGATTTTTTGATCCCAGATGCAAGCATTCATACACTCAGACATGTTGTTTGGGAGGGGGGGGCAGGAGACGTCGACTGATCAAACATATGCGGTTAACGAAGCTACTGGGGTCCAATAAAAGAGGCCTCCGTCTGGATAAATCAGAGGCTTGTTGTGTCAACACAAAATCTTCTAAATACCTCCACGCCAAACTAGCCTCGACACAATTGTTTGAGCAATTGCATGCAAATGACCGGACAAGCGTCTTCGTGTGAATTGCTCCTCATTGCTCATCTCGAGACTCGAGCCTCAGTAGCCATGTTGCTTTTCAGAGGAATATGAAATTACTATCACATTGAGGGAAATCAAAGTCTTGTTCTGCTGCAGTCCTCTGGGCAGCATTGTGCAGTATTGCTTTGGAAACGGGCCTAATTGGTATGTGTGGGCCAAACTCACCCCACTGCCTGAAACTAGCTGGCTTCATGTTCACAACAATTGGATTTGGAATAGCTGCCCTAGATTGTTTGTGTTTTGCAGTTAGGGTGTGTGTGTGTGTAACATGAAGAGTGCAAAGCTAATCCCAGTCTCTCTGTCTGTCATATTAGAATGCATGACTCTTGTAATTGCTTCAAGTCTATTGTAGCCAATAGCGTCAACCATGTATTTTTAAAAGTGGTGGGTGGCTGTGGTCTCCTAAAGAAAATGGAGGGATTTGAGCTGAACAATTAGTGGCAGCTTCCTTCTGACAGACCATATTTCTGCCTTTTAGCTCAGTGTATGGCCTGGCAGTGCACCAGAAAGCAGAGAAAAAAGGAACATTAAGTCACCTATAATTTGCTTTCCGACAGTCAGAATGGGAAACAGACACATGACAGCTTAGTGATTCATCTAGTCCGTGCACCGTGTCTGCCTCCTGAACGATGATTGGCTCTGGCACGGGGCTTGCCTCCACCATGCAAGAAAAACATGCAGGTTCCTGACTCAAAACCTGTAACACTGTCTCCTTTACTAAGCTAAAAAAAAAAAAAAAAAAACTATTAACCTAATATCTCATTTTGAAATATGGAGGCGGGCTGTTTCTTCTTTGCATGTGTCTGCATTCTGTGGTCTCAACGCTGCCTTGCCATAAGGGGGACATGTTGAATGAAAGCTCCCCTGCCTGCCTCTCACCTCTCATCTGAGGCTTTAAATGCGCAATGTGTAAATAATTTGGGGAGCATATTAACTCTCATTCTGTTGTTCAGCAAAACTCTAAGCGCTGCCGGTAATGTGCACTGTGCTCACCTCCAACATGGACGTTTGCCGAATTAGCTTGCGCCAGTAAGTTTTTTCCTCCCAAACGCACCGTGGTGCAATATAAAGAGAGAGAGAATGTGATTACAAACAGTAAGTTATTGCCTCGGGCACAATTAAAACTTTGCAGACGAGCATTCCTGATTGCAAACTGAATCAGGTACGGTGTTGGTGGGGCACGTTGCTTGTTAATTGGTTAATTACGGAGCAGGACGGCTTGCTATACAAGTATTAACTGGGAAATCTGCTCTACATTTTCTGTCAGTCCCACATGTAAACCAGACACTGGGGCAGCCCCTTGACTAAAAATAAGCTCATCAGCAATCTGAAGCTGTGTGGGCTGTCTCTCATCATGATGGAGGAGCTTTCACAAATTGGCCGCTTGCTGCTCACACACCACAGCGCTGTTCTTCAAAACACACAATCCTACCAGATGTATTTGTTGCCCTAGAAGCAGCAACGTGGTTATAAAAAAAATACCTTCATCTGCATAATTAGGCAAAAAACTAATCATAATAGTTTTACACAAGCATTGTAGGGTTGTTGTTTTCAGTCATTTGGAATAAAGTGAGGGGTTTGAAATGCAGCTGGGAATTTATTGGAGGTTATTTTTTTGTCATGAAGCTGTTCTCTGCAAGATAAGAAATAAATCAGGTTAATCATGGACAGGCCCAAGGACTGTGAAGTGCTCAACACCAATGACTTAACACCATAACTTGCAGGTGTATTACTTCATGCAACATGTTTCTGACAAAGTCAGGAAAAAAACAGCCGAGGGCACAGACTTGCCACAAGGACAGCCTGTACACACACGCGCACACACCCACATGCGCACACACACACACACACCTTGTACCTCTGAGGAAATGTTAGGATTTCTTAGTCAATGCCCTCACTGCCTCAAATCCTACAGGTCTTACTCAGAGCCAGTGTTCACTGTTGCTTGAGTAAATCAGAAGTGTTTCCTGACTGCAACTGCATTTGGCTTTGATTAAAGCAATGCCACAGGCTAAAAGCTGTCCACATCCCTTTATGAGCATGCTTTTCTGACCTTTCTGTTCAGCGAGTCTTCTTAGGACTGAGGACTTGACACAACATGACATGTTGCCAGGTCAGTAAACATGGTGTTGCTGGAGATGAAACAGCAGCAAGCGGAAAACAAATTGGAGATTTGATGTACGCTTTGATTTCCTTTCATCCATTAGGGCCTGCAAATATTTGTGATTTAAGCTATGTGTTATGATATTCCATTTATGATAGGTCATGTGCTAATCTAAATGAAGAAAGTTTACTTAAACAGAAGAGGTCTTTTTTTTTGTTGTTGGAGGTGTGGAATTTTTTTTTTTTTTTTGTCATACATTTCCTTTCAAACATTTTTGCAGAAAAGGCTTGAATTCCTGACTCACAGCTTTTTATTCATGTACACGTTCACACATTAAGGGAAAATAGCAGTATAATTAATCAAATTTTAACCCAGTGAAAACATGTCAGACATGTCAACACACTTCCCACTTCAGGTTTGTAGAATATTTTAACATAATTAAGCAAAATGATGTTGTATTTTGTGTTAATAACATGGATGGCAGTTGTCATGATAGGACTGGTTCTCTTTTCCATCTGTGATTTGAAAAATCTAACCCAGAAATGCATAGGTCACAAAAACCTGTACATTCCCATATGTGGCTTGATTAGAATACTATATTTTAAATTATTAACATGTTATCCTCAAATTCAAAGTCTGAGGCTCAAAGTGACGATTTTTAAGTCTGCAATATTCACTGAATTACAAAATGAAAAACCGAATCATAAAATTTTGATGTGGCAGTTAACTACTAAGCTAGTCACATACTAATGTTAATGTAGCTTGTAAGTTAATGTTAACTACGTATAAATCAAGGTAAAAATCTAAAGTTAAACATTTTAGTTAGGCTCAAAGTAATTATTATTTACATTTTTTATAATTATTTGAACTATGAAATTAATTTTTGATTTATAAATATTGTGGTTAGCTTCTCAGCTACAGTTGCTACAGTAATGTTTTCTGATAAGCTATTATTAGCTTTGTATAATGCGTGGCAAATGTTTTGTAAAATCTAATGTTATGAATTTAGATTGACTCAAATTTATTAGTATTTAAATTTATAGTGTTCATGTGAGACATAAAATATTAAGACAAATACATTTAAAAAAGGTCTAGTTGCTGGCTAGCAAGCATTTGCAGCTAGCATTTGGCTACTGTACTGGAGCCAAATAACCTGCTCCCAGGAAACTAATAATTTCAAATTCAAAATATTTGAAAATAGTTTAAGTTTTACTTGAGCAGACTCAGACGTATCTATAGTCGTAGTATCACAACAGGCTAATAAACTGGCAAGCACTGAGTCCTGATCACAGCTAACACCTGTTAAAATACTATGTCCTTTTTTCCCTTTTTTTTAATTATGTGTAAATAAGTATCATAACTGACCTCTAAATATCTCCTGTAAATTTAATCTGATGATGCCAAATGCTGAGTTCTTTATTTTTCCTGTATTGCTTCAGAATCATTTCCCATCTCCTATTTAACATGACGGTCTCATTTAAGCTACATTACAAGTAAACAAATCAGTAATTGCTGGTAAATGATCAAGTTATTTAGTGCAGCATCTGCTTGCTTTGCGGTATTTTACATTAATCTGCCTGTAATGCGAGATTAGTGATAAATTTAAGGTTAATGGGGCGTGACAACAGTAAATTAGTAGCCTGTAAATAGATAGGTTAGCATCAGTCTTATTGTTAAATGTTATGGAGGACTGCACCGCAGATTTATGTTCGGAGACAAGTGCTGTCTGGTTTTCACATCAACTGATACTAGTCAATAACCACCTCTCTGTGTCTCTCCCTCCTGCTCACGGAGTTAGATTCATTATTTCTGCATATTTATTTCACCGAAACCACATTTTTTACGCTGTTGCTCCAACGATGATGCCTTTGCCCACCTAGTTCAGGGTTGCACAGGTATGTTGAGGTACCCACCGCCCACACATTCCCTTTTATCCACTGCCAACTCGGTTAGGGTGAAATGAAATACAAGCCAGGAGGTATTGGTGAAAAGGTAAAAAAAAAGAAAAAAAAAAGAGCGAAGATTCCTGTAATGGGGCAAGAACAAACTTGTATTCATGGTGGAAATGTAAGTGGGAAACACAGTAAATATTGAAAAATAAACTATTGTTTGAGATGGGTTGAAGTTGGAGCAATTGCTAAACCCTTATCACAAAGTAAATATGCACAGCATTTTTTTTGTGTGTTTGGTTACCATGCTCATAATTTAAAAATAGCAGAACCATTCTGTCTTAGCTGTGAGCAAAAAAAATGACCCCTTTGTCGATGAATAACATGTGATTTTACCCCCCCAAAAAAAGGCTAACCACAGGCAGTTGGGTGTAAAAAGGGTGTTCTATGAATAAGTGTATTATTTTAACAATGTGACTACAGCTGGGGGAGAACTGGCTGGGGTCTCCAGCTTTTAGGATTCAAACATTATCCTGCATAAATTATAAAGCCTGCACAATTACAGTCTTGTACACAGTTTTGTTTTCTGATTCTCTCTCCCCCTCACGCGCTCTTAATCACCATGCTACCACTGCCACAACAACAAAATCTTAAGCTTGAAATCACACAACCCACACAGAGCGCTATCATCTGATAAAAGCATCGGATGATGTGAAGTAATTTATTGTGGCACTTGCTCATACTGGCACAGAGGGTTACATCATTGGCAGTATGAACTGGTGCCTTGGAGCTAATATCCTGTAGATTGATGGGGTATTTTCTCCATGTCTGTCGCAGTCTTTGCTGCCTCCCCTTAACAATGCCAGGAGGGTATAGACTGTTGAGATTCGTGCACAGAACAAATCATGCTGTTGTTCTAGTAATGTTTGACAAACATCCAAGAACTTGGGGTTGATTGACTCAGACTTGCATATCATTCTGTGGTTTTTTGGAGACTAAATGGAAAGTGCCAGGGGTGAAGTCGAGGCAGAGGGCGCCTTTAATGGGCAAAGCGATTTAACAAGCGCGGGACGGGCAGATGGTGTAGCGAAACAAAAGCAGGGGGGGAAGACAACAAGAAAGGTAAGAGACGCGAGAAAGCCCACATCAGAAGGAAAGAATGGCAGAGAATCCCCCTGGTGAAAAGTTGTTGTGCACCACAGTCCTCAGATCTCTCATCCAGATAACATCTTCAAATGTAGCAGGAATAGCAACAAGCCAAAGTCTCCAAAGGTTGGAAACTGTCATTATCATGATCTGTCGCAGGCGTTTGGTCGAAATCAAAGTCGGCGACAGTGTGAAAAAGTTACGCAGCACAGATTTTAGTGGCAGGATGTTGTGGCGTCCCCGGGGGATTTCACAATTAAAATGGGAGTCATGACATTAAAACCCAAAATGGAGAATGAAGGAATAAACTATAGCGACAGATGCCATGGTATTTGCAAGCGTTCCTTTCAACTACTAGCAGTTGAAGAACAGAGTAGTGAGCTATACAAACACTTGTTCAGTTAAAGCGTGAGGTTTATGGAGTTTATACTGTAGTGTTGTGTAATTCAAGGACTTGGTTCTTTATATTGTACTTGATGACAGTGTTTTCTAAATCGTGAGCCAAAATTCTTGGATATCAGAACAAATATATAAGAAGAAAAAAACAACTCAATGAAGTGATCAGACTTAAACTAATGTCCATCTGGAAGTCTGCCTATGACTTTCATGTGGCTGACCAGATTACCATATCAAAGTCTCAGCCTAGTTTTAATCATACCAGTGTATGTCTCCGGGATAAGAGGCAGTGTATCCATAAAGTAAACTAAGCTTTACTATTCCTGGGTGGCACAGTGATCTGGTGGTTAGAACTGATTTCTCACAGGAAGAAGCTTCGAATCCATCTGTCGACTGGGGGTTTTCTGTGCGGAGTATGCATGTTCTCCCTGTGTCTGCATGGGTTCTCTCCTGGTATGCATGTGAGTGTGAATAGTTGTCTGTCTCTCTGTGTTAGCCCTGATACAGACTGGAGACCTGTCCAGGGTGTACCCCACCTCTCGCCCAGTGACAGCTGGGATAGGCTCCAACCTATGGGTCTCTGCATGTCGATCAGTTTAAAAAACAACAGCTGGTATAAACTGCAATGTATTTGATGACAACTCATAAAAGCAAAATTCAGCTTCCTTTCCCCATATTACTGTAAGCATGCATAAAACAATCAGTCAAATGTATGGAGATGAACAAAACAATTAAAGCTGCGTTTCTAGTAAAAGTTTTATGTTTAGCAGTTTACATAAGAACGCCATGTTTAGCTACTGACACATCCTCCAGTCTGATTCTGATGGTTTATCCCTGGTGATTTAGCGCCACAGCTCCCAGGTTGGCCTGCTGTGTGTAAACAATAACAGATGAGCCACTGCTCTGCATGTAAAATAGGAGACAACTAAATTAATAACGGCATGTAGCTTGGGAAAGAGTAGGCGCCAACACATGTACAAGGTCACCGCCGTAGACCGGCCTGCCCCAACTGCTAATGGTTACGTTTGTATTCAGGTCCAGCGCATGCCCCGCCATTTACACCACCAGAGGCACGTGTGTCGGGAGTTAGGTCTACCGAGAGCCATTGGATTAATTTCAGTCGCTGTGTGTGTGTGTGTGTGTGTGGGTGGGCATGAATGTGTTCAAATGCACATGCAGACTAATTTAGATTTTAAACAGTGTGCTAGTGCGACACTTCAAAAGGATTACCGCGCTGCAGCCTACAAATTTTCTGTATGCGGACTGTTTGTGGCCGCACAGCATCGATATTTGCATACTTGAAATATGAAATTGCTCTCAACATAATTGTACCCGTGGAGAAGTGGCATCTATTGGAGCGAGTGGAGAAAAGTAAATGGCGTCGGACCAGTCCAATAAGATTTCCGGTGTTCCATACATTCATGATAATATATGGATGCATGAAATTGATTATTTTTACATATTAATCATTTGTACACATGCCTGGCTGCAGAGGTCTCAGCCCTCTGCAGCGTGGCTACTGACCTTAGGCTTGTTCTTGCAAGTGAAAAGTGAGCTTTTGAGATATCTCGTCACAAACACGCATCATGCACACACACCTCAATGCTGACTGTGGAGATAAATA
Source organism: Planiliza haematocheilus (assembly GCA_005024645.1). Classification (NCBI taxonomy): domain Eukaryota; kingdom Metazoa; phylum Chordata; class Actinopteri; order Mugiliformes; family Mugilidae; genus Planiliza; species Planiliza haematocheilus. Next base: position 1,155,210 of record SRSE01000811.1, read on the forward strand.
AATGAACATCCGTGGTCCCTCTCCACCCATAAAATATAACCCACAACCCTTCCCCAGGTTGTTGTGATTTGGAAACAGCTGTTGTTGTGGTGGATTCGCCCCTCTCTTCCAGATCACGTTTTCTCTCTGCTTCTCCCCCGGGGAAGCTCTGGTAATATTTTTGCGGTTGGGAGGGGTTTTTGCAGAGAAGCCTTGTCTGCTTCTCTGTCAGAGCTCTAAAGCCCTAGGAGATACTTTGAATAATGGCGCACCTGCATCCACTATCAGTGTGTATGCATGCACACTTCCAGTCGTATATATGTGCGCGTGTACAGTCGGTGTGTGTTTCGGTGTTTGGTGACGACGTTTAACCCCGGGACAAGACTGAAAGCGCCCGGAAAAACTTCATGAAGCGAGATGTTTAGTAAAGGTTTCTCACTGTGTTGGAGCTGCATATTATATGTCGAGCCAAAAGACTCATTACTTTGCTATTAAACTCTCATCTGCTACAATTTGCAGATGTATGTACTCTGTCATCTCTGGAGATATCACCATGAGCAGCACATTTATAAATTATCCATTTGTAACAATGTGGATTTCTCTCTGTCTCTTTCTCTACCCACCCAGCAGCTCCCCTCATTTTGCATAGCATCTACAATATTGCTAATCACCTGCCCTGCTCCATCTACACACAGATCCTTCTTTTTCAATACAGGGCTTTTATATCTTCCTCTGCTCAAACACTGGTTTAATGTGAACCTTTTTCACAGCCTGCGTTGATTGCCAGATTATTTTAAAGTCCCCGGGAGCTTGCAGGTGATAGTTTGTCAATAAATGACAATTTTTCTTTATATTGGGGATGTTTAGCTTAGCTTAGCTTAGCTTGGCGTAGCTTAGCATAAAACTGGGAAAACAAAGAAATGTTCTGTCTTTACTTTTTTCGTCCAGCAACATAATGTCTTGCACTCAAACAGGCACTCTGTTTATAGTCGTCATGCTAAGCTAAGCTAACCAGCTGCTGAATTTAGCTCCATCGTTAGGCTGACTCCAAGCAATCACATAAATGTTGCCCCAAATGTCAAGCTACCTAAGTAAAATGGGCCTGATATACATAATTATTAAGATTATCTTGCGCTCTCACTGACGAGTAACCTTTTATTTACGAGAAAGCAAGTACAAACATGTGCATTTGTAGCCGTGCGTGTGCTCGCACAGTAACACACTTAAATGTGCACGCGGCATTCCCCATTAATCCAAGGTTTATGGTTATGGTCGGTGCAAAAATTGCATTTTCTTTCCCTAAATAAGTCATTTTGAATTCAGCGCCCTGAATATGTTTATTGCCATTGTCTGCGGAATACACTGCAGCTTTTTTTTAATAGCCTGCCCGATGTGCGCTCATCAATCACGGAGCAAGAGCAGCCTTCTCGCTCTCTCCACAGTCACACGCTAACTGAGTTACAGGGCTCGGAAACTAACTCCAAGTTTTGAAATGTGATAAAAGTAATCACATTTCTCCCAGTCAGTATCCTTACAGATGTGAATCGATGACATTAATTACTGCATCTTATTATACGCCGCAAATGTGTTTTTGTTCATTCTTATTTATGAAGGAGAACCGGATAATTTACCATGAATGGGGGGGGGGGTGGGAAGTTTGGGAATTAGTGACAGGACTGCATACTCGGCAGGAGAGTGATATAAAAAAACAACAACACATTTGGCCTCAACTTTAACAACAGAAACTCCAGAAACACTGCTATTTCATTCTTTCTGCTTTACACGCTGTTAAGTTTTTCTTTTGTTTCAGCACTAGTAATTTCTCTGACAGATGTGCGCTCACCAAATTTCTAATGATTGTCTTACCTAATGGGAGAAGCACAACCACACGCATATGTCAAGAGACTACATCTGCATGGTGTCAGAAGATAATATATCCTCAAGGGCCGTATAGCAACAATGCAGTCTGATATCCAAGGGCCTGGGGTGGCAGAGCTTCTAACTAAGACTGAACACTTACAGACAAGTGACATTACCAAGGCCAGCGACGCGTGACTAAAGCCACATAATTGTTTGGGTTTCCTTTATTATTCACTCTTTACCGCTAAGCGCCCATATGGGGAAGAAATTACACTCACTCAAAGGCACGCTGCGAGATATGAAATACAGAGAAGAGCTCAAATTACAGCCCGGTTCATTTAGGCGTTACGACAGAAGACATCCTTGTAACGCCAGTGCTGAGTGCGGAGGGGGGAAATTCCCCTGAGGATGCCTCTGTGTCTCTGCCATTTATCCTTGTTAAAATTTCAATAACACAAGTCTCTGGCACATTATGGTTTGCAGTCAGCTCATCGATACAAATGGGATTTGTGTGAGTTTAACCATTAAAGGTGATGCTTTCTTTCCCATCAGAGAACATCACTATTCTATTATTCACATTTAAAGACCCTCTCTAGTTTGTGTGTCTCAGTCTTAATGTTAAAAAAAGTATTTTTTCCACTGAGTTGTCTTTTTTTAAGCGGGACCGGATTACACTGATGGCAGCGTGATAGAAGGTTAATTGGATACACTGTTTCCTCAAAATACAAATTACCGCACAATATGTTTTCTTCTGATTTATCTCCATGATTCTAATAGACTCATTACAATAATGACACTATCTCCTTGTCATCTTGTTGGTTGTATATTCATAAACGGTATAAAACCTATTTACTTGACCCTAAAATGGCACAGTTGCTTATTCGTCACTGAATGTAGGTCTCCGTGTCAAATTGTTGCCATAATGAGTTTATTTCCAAAGACAGGCATTTTGATGAGAATTACTGTCCCTGAGTAAAAATGGATTTTAAGCCAGCATTAATTGGCAGACAGACAATGAGAAGGGTGGCACCGGGTTTAAATTGGAATTCAGCAGAGGGTGAGGCGGCCGGTGAGGTGAAGAGTGGACAGGTTAAGAGGTTCCAAGCCACTGAAGGAGAGATGCGGGCCGCGATGGCTTGGAATGAGAGCGGGCGGCTGCATGCTGCGTGAGTGTCAGGCTGGCACTTGCCACAACCGGTGGTATTAATAAGGCTGGGCTAAGATGAGCTCTGGGACGCGGGTGACTCAACATGTGCTGGTGCCGCTGATGGGCAAGTGCAAATGAAATTAATGGGTAAGGGAAATCAAGTGAGTGAGCCCAGAATCAAATTACCAATCCGGCCCTCGAACAAATTAGTTGGGTGCCAAAGTTGTAATTGATAGCAACACAGGAGCATGCTATTGGATCAGACAATATGATCTAACATGCGTTGCCTCTGATGTGATTTGCTGCTGTGTTATCATGATTAAATATTAAAGACGTGTGGATAAAAGTGTCCCCATCGGAATGCACGGCCTCGCAGGACACGCCGGGGGAAGGGGCGTGGTGAATTTTTATTAGAAAATATATATATATATAAAATCTTTCTCTGAAAACAAAAACCATGTTTCAAAAAGAAAATAAATACATTCTGTGCTACATCTTTATCCATCACTGGAAAGAAGCCACGAGCTACCTAAGCAGAAATTCAGTGTTTAAACAGAAAGAGTAAAACTCTGACGGGGTAATATCACAGCAATAATACATTTAGTCTGACAGCTACAGCAGCTCTTGTGGTAGCATTTATTTGTTTGGTTCATAAATGTGTAAACTCCGATTCCTATTAAAGGCTCACTCTCCCCAGTTCCCTGTGTGTGTGTGTGTGTGTGTGTGTGTGTGTGTGTGGCTTTAGATACCAGCCTCTTTTTTTCACCCTCCCCAACATCGGAGAGGGCTTTTATATAATGAACTGAGATGCTTTTAATAAAATATAATGATCAGCTAAAAATTGGTTTGAAATCAAACACTCCACAGTGGCTCAGCAAAACGCGTATCTCAAGGCACATCCACTCTGGCTGAATAAGAGATGAGAGATGTTTTTTTTTTCCTCTCTCTTTCCCTTTTTTTTTTTTTTTTCTTTTTCCTTTTTGATTTGCAAACCTTCAAACCCCCTAAAACATCCACCCTTTACAACCCCGCTCAAAATCCTCGGCTTTGTCTTCGCGACTGCTTTGCATATATGAGTGGATTCTTTATGATGGGGGAAAATATTTCACCAGCAGCTATCGGCTTCACGATTCATAAATCACTGCGCGCTATTGGAACACCAGTTGGCCTTTAGCGTACAAAGACAACGCAGTATTGCGAGTGATTTGAGCTTATAAATAATTGAATAAACTGTTGCAATGCCATGTAATGTTGTCCTGTTTGCTCTTTTACCTATTTAAGCGGGCGTCTTGGCGTAAACAATATTAAAATAGAATCTAAATTTAAAAGCCGAGGCATTTGTGGGGCAACAGGAGGAAGACTGAAACTTGTCTTTGTTCTTCTTTTCTGATCCACTCTTGCTATTAATGGATTATTTGGAAAGTTCAGCCTAATTAAATATTGCATGCTGCACAGTACACCACCCCTCCAATCCATTTGAGTAAACCTCATAAACAAATACTGTAATACTGTGTGTCTGCACCAGCTCCCATATTTGCCTTGCACATCATACCCAGTGCACACAAAAGCTCACGTGTAGCCTCAGAGAAGCATGGTGCACACATCAAATCATCCGACCTGTCATTCCGATACTGTACTTTAGCACAACATGACATTTCATGTCACTTTTCTTCCTCCGAATTGTGCAGCTTCAATGTGATTTTTTTTTTTTTTTTGCTGCATTCAAACGAGCTGAATTCTTTGTGTTGATGCTGGACTTATGACTGGGCAAGGTACAGTCCAATTCATTTATGTTTCAGCATGCACGTGCGAAAGAACGCGCACCTTTCTGCATACGCGCTTACCTGGAGTGTTTGTGTGGCTGCATATGTGTCCCTGTTTCAGCACAGAGCCGTCTCCTTTGAAGTCTGTTTACCAAGCCGAAGCCTTGCTGAGAACACTGGGATGGCAATCTGTGACACCATTGACACCTGGCATGTAAACATCGACAATAACTCAGTCATAAAGCCTCCTGCCGGTTTGCCCTTTCTTACCTTCACAGGCTTTGGCTGCAGACACTATGCCCCCCCCCCGTTCACAACAACCTCTTGTTTTCCCAACTTTAAAACCTTTGCAATCACTTCCAGCGCTTACACAGAAAAGTGCGGCCCACTTTATCAACTTCTGTTCCATATTGTGGATGCTCAACCATTGTCTTAATTAATACATATTAAGAGCTGAAATATTCAGACCCAAAGTATCAGCAAAATGGGGATAAAAACATCAAAAGCATCATCGGAGAAAGAGGAAATGACCAACTTATAGGGCCTGTTCAGACCGTGTATTAAGATCTGATCTGGAGAGTCTGATCGCAAGTGACCAGCTTTAGGTACGTGTGATCACACCTGGCATAAATATCTGTTTCCAAATGCATTTCCAGATGTGATCTTTTGTGCTTTCCATGTAATAAACCCTGACATCATTTAGGGCACAGTAGTAGTGATGGGAAGTCCGGTTCTTTTCAAAGACTCTGCTCTTTTGGATCTGCTCCCTTAGAAGAGTTGGCTCTTATGACTCCCAAATGGCTCTTCATTCACTCATTCATATTCATATTTAAACCTGATTTAGTGAATATGAATGGTTTGTGTGCTGGTAAACAATTTTTTTCAATGAGCAACTGAACCACAGCAAACAAAGCAAATAAATAAATGACCAGTTTTCATTTCTTCAGCTCATTTCTTCCTGTTTTACCAACACACTTAAATCCAAGTGGCTGAAGCTTCGGCTCCCAGCTATGGGAATCGGCTCATCTCGTTAGCTACAAAGAATCGTCTCTTAGAGTCGGCTCGTTCACAAACGGCACATCAGTACGCAGTAGAATATTGTAACAGCAGCTTTCTCTGACGGTTCAGTACCACTGCTCTGGTACCGAGAACAGTGATATTTTATGTGTGTGGTCATGACTTTGGCACACTCGTTAAGTTATTATTAACTGATCTCTGTATCTTTGTTCATTATGTCAAGCACATTATCAGATATTTGCCATCCATCAGCAGGCGCCAGACCTCCTTGAAAACAATGTAAGATCTTGTTCAGCTGCGTTTTTCTTTTGCCCAATAATATAAAAGCTAACATGACAAGACTAGGTAAAAAAAAAAAAGAGTTAGGCTGCCTCCCCTCCTTCCAAACAATAGCTTTCTGTACGTAAATGCCTGAAGTTGAATTCTTAAATCAACAGCCTATTTTAGACATCAAATATTAAAGTCTAATTTAAAGTTGCCGTGACTTGAGTAGTTGAGTCTTGTAAAAGAGCCCAGTGTTCTCTGATCTGTTAGCGAAATTGGCCTGAGCACAGGGGCAGACTGAGAGGGAGGGACGTGAAAATTGGAGAAAGCGTTTCACTGGATGCAGAACTGGAATACGCCCTTGAGTGCAGGATGAGTCATCAACATTTTTCAGTATAAAATACCATTTAGAATACTAACAAAACAACTATGTTTCTCAACACTGGACCAATTACTGGTGTATAGGTGACATACGGTGCAAGACATGACACCAAAAGAAACCAAAAAACAGCGAGCTAAACCTTACAGCGCTACAGGTGAGACAAATAGGCCTATACACTGTTATTATTCTGAAAATTAAGCAGTTATGAATAAGTATAAATATAAATCCTTGGGTATTGAGCAAAATAACACCATAGTATTGTACTGCACTTGAATATACCAAATTCACTTAAACTTAGTGACTTAAGAACACCTCACCTAAATGAGCTAGCATTCCATTGAGGCTTAGATGTCGCAGCACACAGAAATCATCTTCTCCCAATTTTTTAGAAGATTTAATAGCATGACACCATTTATTCTTCATTAATTTCTTTTAGACTGAGAAAGTTTTTTTTAGTTGGAGCACTTCCTCCCCCTGAAAAGGCAAAGATTTATTGTTTCCATTTCCCCGCGAACTTCACTAACCACTTGTCTCATGTCACTTCTGGACCAATAATCCTGCACTTACTTGCCGTCCTTGCTCACACACAGGAAGGGCTCTTATGAGAAACAATTTACTTTTTGAACACGATTTGTCAGCGGAGCAATGCTGCTTCATTAGCATATCATCCTGCTAACTCTTGCCTTTGTTTTGACAGATAGCTTTCATAAGTCACTGGTAGAAACCTTCAGCAGGACGTTTGGGGTTTTACTGTCACATAGGCTCCATCTGCTCGGTTTGGTGGGGTTTTTATGCTGCGCCATCATTCACCTCCCACAAGCAATAAACACTATCTCTCTACTCACGCTCACTTTCTTCCTTGCACTCACTTTCTCTCCGCGCTCTTGCAGTTGGGGAGGTCTTTTTTTATAATTCTCTTTCATGGGGAGGAAAGACAACAGAGCAAGAAAATAGAAGGCAGTGTATTGGTAACAACGAGAGGTTTGATCTATTGTCAGTGTTAAAGCTCGTGCTCGTTTTCTCGGCTGTTTTGCATAAAACATATACGCCGAGTGACACGCTGCGCGCCTTTTTAGGGAGAAAAGGTAACTTCAAAGATCTTCGGAGGAATTTATTCTGATTAGAAAGCATTACTCTGTGAAGGAAAGCTCAACTTTTGACTCCTGCTCTAGAGAACATATGAAAAAACCCGCGAGGCACATGAGCCGCGGCACGTGTAGCCGCCTCATTTTAAAACACGTCGCTGATGAATACGTGACATGATCTACGTTAATTTCTCTCCTCTGATACTTTTGAATATACAGCAACTATCATACGTTCGTCTTCAGCCGGCAGAGTGATTTATGAACCCTGCCCACGACAGACATTAGGGATGAGATACAATTGTTTTCCCAAATCAAAATAAATGGGTCACACAAGGTTCTCATATCGTCAAATGTTTTGCGGTAGAGAGCCAGCCCTGCAATACCGACTGTATAATTGAATCGTGTGAAAGCACAGCCGATTTAAAACAATAGATTTGAGGGATGAGGAAACTGTCAAGTCATGCATCATAGTCAGCACTTCACCTTAGGTTGAAGACAAGATTACCTGAGTCCATTTCAATCTCTCTTTTGCAAAACAGATTCACAACATGATATTTTTCACACACACAAACAAGCTCCGGTGGATATTTTGACATTTTAATCATTTCGACAAAAAAACTTGACGACATGAAAAATTGCTTTTGGAATTAACGTAAACCGAGGCATAACCATGGGGCGGGATGTTTAATACAGATGAGATTTTAAGTAAATGGATTAAAACAAATAACACACTTTTTGGGTCAAAGCTCCTCACGCTCACCTGTTGAGGGGCGCTTTTCATTTCTTTTCACGCCATCAATCTCCCCGTTTTTCTATTTTCAGTTTTGCCATATCCACTTTGTTCGATTAGAATCCACATAAAGTGTGACTATATCAATTTTCCCCACCTGAACCAATGGAATTACTTCCCGCGACAATTTGCTCTTTGCGGGATTTTATTGGGGAACCGTTTCTGCAATGAACAAAACGGGGGGAGAGCAGCTTGACTGCATGGCCAGTTTACCTGTTATCAATCACCAAACTTCATACGACAACTGCGCTCGGGTGTTTGGAGGAGAATTCTAAGCAGAAATAAAAGCGCCCTTGCATGTACGATGTGGAAGTCTTGATCTTTAGAGCTTTTAGGGGTGAACTGAGGTGATTTCAATCCAAACGTGCACAGTTTGGGTTCCTAAAGGTAATGTGCTGCTGTGTTAACAAACATGTCAAAATCACAGCTTTCCCAGTTTGCGACTTCCTTAAAACTGTTACTACACACTGTTAAAAAGAAACGAACCCCACACAACACAACATCCAGACATATGGCTGATATATAACTTCAACTGCGCTATAGATCGTCAGCTATTTGTCCTACGAGTCCTCCAAAGTTTACATTTCATAGCAAACCCTAAAATGAATGTTTCCATGTGGATATTAATAAAAACAAGTCGTAAAAATTATACAGCTTGGCAGTTATCCTTAAAACACTCTCAGACAATCTGTACCCCCCCCCCCCCCCCCTCCATTTTTGCTCTCTCCCTTGCTCAAACAACCGCACAAGAAGAATATTTATTCCCAGAACAGAACGTGAATTTTATTTAGAAGCATAAAATTTTAGCCTGTCTAGACAAAGCAGTGTGCTCCTGTAGCGCAGCGAGGGCACGCCGCCTTTCAAGGGCTCGTAAGATGCTAAAATGCGGTAATATGTGTGGTCTAAGTGAAATCTTTTCATTAAATCCAAGGCCCCGGTGTTGCTCCGGCGTTCGCCCGTGGCATCATCCGCTCTGAAGTGTACAGGCTGATCTCCAGGATAATTTCTTGGGTTCCCTCCACAGGATTATTGATTCCTTTGTGATGAAAGAGAGTTCTGTACTAGTGCTCCAATTATAGTTCCAACACCTGCACACAGCGCAATCATTTGTTTTTGATCATTGTGTCAAGCACATTATTAGATATTTGCCATCCATCAGCAGCCACCAGACCTCCTTGAAAACAATGTAAGATCTTGTTTAGCTGCGCTTCAACCTGTTTGTTAAATGAAATCAAACTTACTATAAAAAGTGATGCGTAAGACATCTTAAAAAAGAACTACTGCAAAGCTGTGGTAATATTACAATAAAGCTGGGCTCAGCGCTATTGGGGTTTGGGGTTGATTTATCCCCTGGTACACCCCTCCTGATAATCAAGGGCTAAATTCAGTCCGGATCTCACTCGGGTCAGACTATCTGCTCGTGTGTGTGTACAGATCAGCTCTTAAACCTCCCAAATTCATCAGGGATGCTGCAAAATAATATCAAAAATGTTTGATAATGAGATGTATTCTCTGGATTACTTCTTTCACAATAGCCAGTGAGAGAATGAGATCATTCTAGCCCTTGTTTCCATTGTCTGTTACCACCCTATTGTTGACAGATGTTAAAAATGATGGTTAAAATAAAAGACATTCCATGCTGACCGTGTCTCCGGAACAAGTCTCATTGCTTGCAGTCTCATTCTAACTCTGATTTTCTTTTAGGCTTTTTCTTACTGGAAAGAATTAGTTACGGAAGTCGCTGCAGCGCACTCTCCCTTTGTCTATACTCACTTCCCTAAAAGATCACATGCCGTGTTGTACTCAATGCTCCTTGATCTGACACCATAATCTAAATATAATTTTCAAGTCCTTAGGTGGCGCGCACACTACAAGATTTGTAACTCTTAGTGCAAGTCTTTAACTAGCAGCTCTAGTAGGCTCATTTTTGTGTTATTAGTAGTTAAAAAAAATACTTTTCAAATCATAGAAATGGCAGTGAAGTTTCTTCTTAAATGCAGCCTGATTTTAACGTGAGTTTTCTGGGCACACCTTAAGAGTGTGAGCCAAATGAAATCCACCAACGCTGCATGTGTAATATGGAAGTATTTGCATTGGGAAACAAAAAGTGATGATCAATTAGCAAAGTGTTTGTGTTCGTTTCTAGCATAGTCAGATGGCAATGAATGCAAATTTGCCAATTTAAATGGATTAATTTGTTGGTAATTGATGGTGTCCTGGGGTTAATGCCTCACAGAGAGACAGACGGACGCAGGCTGGTGTTCTGTCCGAGCCTTTGGGCGACTGTGAGAGAGTAAAGAGAAAAGATGAATACCTTATATTCCCCCCCCGGCTAACTCCCTGACACAACCACACTTGACATTGAACAACATTAGATGTGTAGCCGCAGTGCATGACTGCACTGGTCTTACATTAAGTGTGCGACATCCGTGGCTCATGCCGCACAAACTGAGTGAGTCGTGACAAGTTGTAATAAAGGACGAGGTGAAAAGTGAGCCATGGCTTTAAAAGACTGTGGTAGTTCATGTGTTTGCTCCGTCTGTCTGTCTTTTCATTGGTCATTCTCTGCTGCAGCTTTATGAAAAATCCGAAGAATCAAACGATGGTACGAAGCTACTACAACATGAGGTCACCAAAGCAACTGTGGCATGTCATTAAAAGCTCAAAGATGAGAATATATACCAGCTTAATCTTTTCTCTTGTCAAGTTTTAACAAAGAAAAAAAAAAGCAGCGAATGAAAGATGGCTCCTATTTTATTTGATTTTAGATTATTATTTTTGGGTGAGACAGACTTGACGAAAGATAGTAGCTGGCAGTGGTGAGGAGCGAAATCTACCTCCCTGTCAGTCCACCACCTGCATTGTTATGTTATGACACTTGAAACATCTGGAGGGCTCTTTATGATTTGAAGCATCCAGTTTTTCACAGGAAGAAATTACCAATCAATGAGGAAGGCAGCTGCGGCCTGAAGGCTTGTGACGAGGGTTTGTGACTGCGAGGTTGCCAGTTTGACTCCCCGGGCCATCTGGGAATAGCCGAGATGGGGGAGGTGAAGAAAAGCACTCACTGACTCCCTTTTAACAACCGCCGCTGCTGCTGCTGTTGCTGGAGTGCCCATATGTAAGGCGGCGATGCTCCAAATTATCCAGTGACAGTTCACTTGTAGTACTGGGCAGCTCCCACAGAATGAGGCAGTAGCTGTGTGTGGAAACCCCCACGCAGAGAACATGGAGCGTGACTCTGTCAGCGTGTTTGGTGACATGTGGTTTTGAAATGTCAGTAATTAAACACAGTGAAACATGATCACATATATTAAGATGAAAATGTAACTTTCTTGTTTTCTTTTGCTGTTGATGTTCAGTTTATTTGTACATTCTGAAGCTGACACAAACCTAATTAGTGTTTGCTGGAACTGTTCAGAAAGATAGGGTTCAGCTGACCTTGAAAGTTCAAGTCAAATCCATGCTCTTTTCTTAAATGTAAGCAGTGTAGGCCATCAGTTTAGCAGCGATACATTTAAAATCGAATAAGTTAAGTAACGTAACAAATCGCATTTAATTACAAATGTTTAAAACTGGACTGAAACACAATCATGCAGGATAAACTTCACAGCAATACTAACAAACTTTAATAAAAAAATAAATACACATACAACTTACAATTAAAAGTTGGTTAAGATTAAAGCAGCTGTATGAAATATATGTCTCCCCCTTTTGGCCATGACAGTCATTACACTAACACTGTTGACACGTAAAGTACGTGTCATTTATCAGTCCGTGCTCTTCTTTCAGTGTGCTTCAATGAGGAAAAGCCACACCACTGGTAATACATATTTGTCATCTCTGCTTTTTTACTTCACAAGATTTAAAGTAGTAATAATTTTAAGTGCTGACTGGTGTTCTTGTTTAATTACACGGTCACCTTACTTTGTCCCGTTGGACTCTTGTGGGCACAGCGGACTCGAGTTATTCAAAGCTAAGGACGTTAATTTGATTGGCAGATCAAAGGTTGTGGAAGTTCAAACCTGTCAAAAATTTCAAAGAAGTTTCAAAGAAACAACGTTCAGAATCTAAGTGCATGCTGTTAAATGCGCCCTGTCAAGATGTAGACACAGCTCCTTGTAAAGCTCAGTTGATATTCCCGCTAAGAATCTATGCGTAACCTATTGTAATTATGCCTCTAAAATGATTGTCGGCAGTGTTAAATTTGGCTGTGTACTTCAAACAATGGCATCTCAAAGTAAGCGGCTGAATTAATGTTACTTTTACCAACACTTATACTGGATGTCTGAGTAGATATTAGGTACAGGGGGGGGATTTTTTGCTCGTCTGAACATTAGAGACATGGGCGAGGTAGTGCACTTTGGATCAATCACAGCTGTGAAAGTCTGCGTCACCACAACATTTAGCTATGTTTCTTTGCTTTGATTTATATGAACCATCTGGAAACAATGTCAGTAATATATTTGGATGTAACACCTTTCTCAGTTGTTTGGCATTTTTATTATTTAAGTCATATTTCTTTCCTCAATATGTGTAATGGATTACATTCATTTTTTAATTAAATTACATAATGCTGTTACACATACCTAGCTACTCTCTTCCTCCAATAAACTACAGAGTGTTACTATTACTGCAGTATCAGGAGCTTCTAATCGCAATCTTTTGGACTACTTGTCAAGGAAAAATACATGCATAAGCTGTGAGAAATAAATGGGAATGATATTTTGCATAACATTACATTGTGTTATAACTTGGAGGTAATATGTTTGTTGTTCTTAATGTACGATCACATATTAGGCTACTTGCCGTCAGGGCTTATTCACCAGCTGTAGTGTGAATGCTTTGTTTTCTTCCTTCAAAAAGTGTTATGGCAAATTAAGTGTGCAGCACTTGAGCTGTTCTCCTGCATCAATATATGTGATACGCGTAAACATAGAATAACATGCACGGACGGCATAATGAAGCACCGCCGCAGTGTGAATCATTACACATCTATTCATTTATGTTGCATATGCAGAAAAAAAACGTATTGAGTTTAACGTAACCGGTGGTCGGATCTTCTTTCAGGTGCCTGGCACAGACAGATATTACATCATTTAGTACTAAATCTGGCCAAGAACACACCCATGTGTTAATGGTTCGTCACTTATGATATACTGGATAAGGAAGTTGTTTTTAGCAGCATCTGATACTTGAATCCTCCAATTTACATGAATTACCAAATTAGATCTTCCCATGCGCGTTGAAGTGTGAGCGTGTGATTGTGTATGTGGCGGTGCAGCCAAGTGTGTGTCTTCACATCTACGCGTGAAGTGATGCCTCGCGTTTGCGCTAAGGTTTCGCTTTAACACTTATTTGAAGTCGCTGTGAGACCATACATCCAAAGACCCAGCAACGGGGAGAAAAGCGGTCAGTTATGGAGGTTGGAGAGCTCAGAATCTCACCTTATGCTCTCTTATCTGAAACATGGGTACCACTATAAATGTTTTGACCCCAGACCTCGAGGCAAAGAAACAATTCAAAAAAACCTTTGATCACATGTGATTTGGCTCCGAGAGAGAGCGAGAGAGAGAGAGGAACCAGGAGATAGAGAGAGTTAGGGTGGTGGCCCTCAGCGTTTATCAAAGAGCTTTTCAGAGCCTTTGACAACGCTTCCCCACTTGCAACGGCAGCATACTGATCTACTGGAGCCCACGCACAGGCACACAGAGATCACTTCAAGGTTTGGATGATGTGTGTAACGCCACACGGAGCTCTTTAGCATTGTAAAAACAGTTTATCCGGTATGTTGGGGAGTAAGGCGGCAACTATTCGCATAACTGATAAAAATTCATATGAGGCCGTTGACTGTAGTTCAGGTGAATCACGTTATTTAGTTAGTTTGGAAGATGCATCCCTTTTTGAAAATTCCCACAGCTCAAATAGTTTGTTTTGTTTGTCCAGCTGCCAACATTTGGTTACGTTCGTCAAAGACACTAGAAAGTGTTCTCTCATCTTAAAAGGCTCACAGTTATTTTATTTTATTTTTCCTTTTTTTGAACATGAAAGCATGTAGACAGCCACCGTGTGCATATTTAAGACCTGTCTCCCAAGGTCAGTCACCTGGAAACATGAAACAGAAAGCTTGACATGGCTTTCAGGTGAATGATTAAACCAGTGTGAGCTTGTATAATACAAATGAAGGTAAATAAATTGCAAGACGTAATTTCAGACGGCATGATTGTGTTACACTTACTACAAACATCTTCCAGTTTCTGGAAACAGAAAAAAAAAAAACATTTAAAATTCACTTGAGGATAGACGGAAACAGTGAATATTTACCTCATATTATCAGAAATAAACTTCAACTATCTGACATGAATAATTACTTGCCAAAATGAAAAAATAAAAAGTCCTGACGCATTCTTTCCATTTTTCTCTGTAATAGCGGCAACATTTTGTTTCTTCTTCGTGTTCTGTTTTTTTGTTGTTATCTCTACTTCTTCTACTGTCAGACATGGCAGAACGTATAGCCTATACTGCCACCTTCTGGTAAGACTTCACAGCCTAGTCACAGCCTCATTTTAACCTATACCGAGGGAAAAACACCCCTTCATGCTATTGGATAGGCCTACAACCAATCAGTCACTGAAATTCAACTCCACAGGCCTCAGAAGGCCCGTATGACTATGTCGCTGTTACTCTTCGGTCCAAAACAATTTGACTGGCCTGGCTTTACCAGGGCATATTGAGTTTCCAATAGAGTGACTCCAGGCTGACTTTCTGGAGCAAAGGGGCTGTCTTCTGGGATACATGGAAACTTTTCAAAACTGTATAGGAATGTCTAGTCTCCAACCCCAAGTCCAGACTTATCCAAAAAACGTTTAAAAAAGGGCAACTGGACTTGTAGAAATTTTTGAGAAGACGTTTTGCCTGATTAGCTTCCTCAGTTATGTTACTCGGATGAGTAGCGAAATGTCCTCTCAAAAAACTGTGACCAGTTGACCCTTTTTAAAAAAGCTTTTTGGATATACTATGACCTGGATGACTGAGAACCTTCACAGACAAGTCCAGACTGCCCATGTTATTGTTGCTAGGCTACACTAACGATAGCAATTCACCGGTCTAAGTCTGGAGGCTTAGTTAGCGTTGAAACTCGTATCTGTGATTATTCGAAAAAGTGACAAAGAGACGTTGAGATTTGCGGGTACAGTGGAAGAAATAAATAAGAAATAAAAACTGACCCTATTGAAATGTAAAAAAACGTTAGCGTGGTTGCTAACTAACCATCTACATGTCACCTCAGTGCATGTAGATGGAGCTCCAGAGAGCTCCTTGTCAAATGCTAGGAGCTCTCTGGATCAGGATGCCAACAAAGACACTGTTGGCCACTTCTTGTAATTTACAGCTTATTTTTTCTGTGTATATCTCTTTTCAGTGCATCACTAGGACTCCTTTCTCTTTTCTACTCCCTCACTCTCTTTCTGTCTCCCCTGGCTCACATACATTACAGACCATACACACACACACACACATTAGCGCGCTACATTTACAGTACTGTCCCTGTTTTCCCTCCAGCAGCTTGTGGCCTAACAGGACACTCGCTCCAACAGGGATGCAAATAGCCGCCCCAGCTGTCACCTATCAGGGAGGATCCTTGTTGAGTACATAACCAGTCGCGTCCCACCACTGCAGCCCACGTCTCCCTTCATTTCCTATTACAGCGGGGTGGGAAAACATTGGTGGAGGCAAAATAATGGGCCTGCTTAGATATGAGGAGGAGTAATCTAGGACAGGAATTAAACTTTCATCTCCTCCAAACAGCATTTCAGCGACTCGACTGATTCGTCTCTGCGCAACAGTGCCATTTGTAAACTCAGACATGAATTATTAACAGCGGAGCTTTGCATCTCGCCGAGACTCATCGGCCAGCTTTTACATCTCGGTACTCAGTGGGCCGCGGCATTCCAGGTTACAGTCGAGATAGCGGAGTTTTACACACTTTAGCAGACAAACAAAATAAGGGTTCCATTCATTTGAACCTGAGCATGGTACATCAGGTTAAACACAGATTAGCGGTATTTACAGAGCAACGGTTTCTGTTTTTTCTTCTGCCGGAGAAAAACAACACGCACCAGAGCAGAACTCACCGACTCCAAACTTCATTCTATCATTACAGGAAGGTGGCATAAGGCTCCAGTTAAGGTTTCTGCTGCCTCTGCACTTCCACCCATATATGTGTATATTACCAACAAAGAGACGACTGAAGCCATATGCCACTCACTCATTGCAATGTTTTTTTTCTTTCCACAATTAGCCATTTAGATGCAATCTTGTCATCTACATATTTGCATGCATGACAAATAGTCGTTTGTGTCTCATATAAGCACCTATAGCAGGGAGGAAAACACTAAAGGTGCTTAAAGGTGAAAACAAAAATGGAAAACACACTGATGCTGTTGGTTCATCCCAGCACAATGCTCTGAGACATGTTTAGATCTATAAAATTATCAGGGTCGCAGACCACTGAAGCTTTGCTCTATTAAGCAATCAAACTTGATTTTACGATCTGGCGAGCAAAAACTGGGCAACATTGCGATATTATTACAGCATGGCCAAAGTCCAAGTCATAAAAAGTTATCCAATCCATTAAACACAAGTAAAAAAAAAAAAAAAAAAAACTCTCAAATTGACCTTTTAATCTCACTTTATTGCTGCAGCATAGATCAAATGAAAATGCACAAATGAATATTTAAATATTTCACATAAGGTGGCCATTAAATGTGGTTTGTGTTGTTCAGTGTACGACCCCAAGTTAGCTTGAATCCCAGCAGCAGACTTTGATTTCAAGAGTATTCAGATAATCACTGACCATATTCCATTATAGGCCTCAGATCTCGCATTTGCTTTATTTTCCATCTGTGTTTTTCTTCTTATTTAAATATAAGTTCCTGGTATTGATTCGAGCGTGATTAAAAATTGATTGGCACTCACGCTGGGTGCCAGGGCTAGAAACTCCCAGAGCATCCCTGCTGTTTTGTACCTAGGAGCATTAACTGCAATAAAAGTAGATGACTCCGGAGCCACCGAAGGGCCGACTGGGGCAAAAGGTCCAGTTCACGGAGGAAGGAGGAGGAAAAATAAGCAATTTATCGGAGAGAAAAGAAGCTCACCTCTAAGACCTCCCTTGGCAGCAACTCAGGAAGAGCTGGATACTGCAGCAATATAGCTACACCACTATCAAATGGACCGTGCTCAATGGCATATTTGACAATATTAAAGCGATAGTTCATACAAACCCCTGATAGCGCTGTCATGTCCAGGAACCTAAATCCAGTCACCTGGACTCTGGTAAATCATACTGTAGCAGGGATTTAATTTAGCACAGGTTGACAGTTATATTCACACATGAAGTAGAGTAGAGGGCAACGCGTGTGTGTGCAATCCCTTTTCTTTAGAGCTGTCCACTTATATGATGCTCCTGGAGTGCACGTTTAAAGTGTGTCAGTGCTGTGTTTGTATGCGTCAGTGTGTGCTTGCGTCCATCTGTTTCTACAGTATGGTCATTGCTCGGGGGCAAAGGGTCAAACTGTGTGACGCGGGGAGGTGTCAGGTTATGACGGAGCGGAGTAGCTCAGGGCTTTCAGATGGGCTCTGAGTGATGGAAGGGGTCGCGGTGGTCGCGGTGGCGGCTATCGTGGTAAGGCTGAGTCGGTGAAGGTCGAACTGAAAAAGGAATCGCCCGGGACACAAGTAACTTTACGAATAAAGTTGTGTCCTTCAAGAACATTCAAGCATTTCACTCTTTTTTTGTTCAACAAGTATTCAAGAAGTAAATATTTCAGTTGAATATCTGCTGATTTAGTTTACCATTTTGATCGCTACAGGAAATGTAAAACTTAAGAGTTCAGAACTGCTCTAATTTCCAGTTAACATTAATGGTAACTATATCTTTAATATGCTTTTGGAGAATAACTATGACAACAAATCAAACTAGCGAACACATCTCAAGAATGTGCTCAGTATATAATTGCTTTATGGCCAAAGTGATTAAAACTAATACATAACTGTACGTGTCTGAGCATTTCTGCGTGCATCGCCCCACGCGCGTATGCACGGTTGCCTCGGCGGGGCCAGAGGCCTGGGTGAGCACGAATAGAGTCATGCGCCCGGCAGCTCCCCGCTGCAGCCTCAGACAGACACAGCACCGCTCTAATTAGCTGACCTGTCACCGTCGACACCAACAGCTGTGCGGCGCTCAGGGAGCAGGCTGAGCTCAGACGCGGGGCTGCGAGGTGCAGCAGCGGAAACACAGACACCGATGAACACATCCGAGACTTCTGTCATCGCCTTCAGGATGAAGGAGGCCACCTCATGCTTTTGCCCGGTGGTCATCCCGCAGCTTTACATGCTTCGTTGTGATTACTCTGCTGCTCTCTGAAATCCTTGTGCACTTAAGTTCAATGACGAGTTAAGTTTGTGGATATTACTTCTGATTTGTGGACACTGTCCACTAAAAACAAGTACATAGTCAACCAGTATGACGCGGTATAAATTCTCCTTCACAACAAATTAAGGCTGTATATTTAATAATGGTGACAAAATGCTGACATGACCTTATAGAAGAGGTATGGAGCGAATATAAGGCAATATACACACCAATTAGCCACAACATTAAAACCCAAAGGCCCCCACTAACAACACTTTGTTGCCAGACACCACAGGACACCCTCAGAAGGCCCATGTCCATTCTACGGAAAGTTTTAGGGGCACAAGGGAGACCTACACAATATTAGGCAGGTGGTCATAATGTTATGCCTGACATCGTTTGCCAAAAAGTTTACTTCACAGAAAGAACAGTACGCTATTACTCGCGTAGATTTCAAATGGATCTCAGGAACTGATTATGTCAGAGAAGATGTGATTCGTATATGTCTGTATCTGCCTGTAGCAGATATCAAAAGTGTTGTAGCCCTTCCAAATGCTACCTAAAAGTGGGACGAGCAACCGTCCATCAGAGCGAACGCTCCATCGTCCAAATATGGAGATAACGGCATGGATATTCATAGAGTCACACTTGTTTATACGCACATAACATGTAACAGCGAGCCAATCTCTGTGTGAAGTTGGCCGTCCGTCATTCACACCTCAGGTGTGAACTCAGGAGGATTCTATAAGCATATTGTACAGCTGTGATTACAAAAGTAATGTGTTGTTTCCTGGTGTAGACTTCTGAAAGGTGTAATCGGTTTAATGTCACGTTCACATGAAAACCAAAAAAAAGCCAAAGCTGATTCATAAAGTTGTAATACATTCAGTATTAGTTCCCCAGAAGCTCAAGTAGAACATAAAGGCTTACTGACTTCATGCCAGCAGCCTATAAGAATAAAAGTTGCTAAAACCTATAAATATAAAACAGACTGAATCAAGCTCAAGCTGAAGAGAAGCACTGTTGCCAACGAAGCATGACGTGCATGTTTCCATCCATCCAGGTTCAGTAACCTACCAGCTGCTTCTTGGCCCTCTGTGTCTGAAAGGACCGCTGTTCAGGCCGGGGCTACGTGTGGGGAACATGAGGCCAGATGACACCGGGGTAGAGATTCAAGACACGGTGCGCTGGCTATCGGAGAGTCTCCTGGTAGGCCTCGAGACAAGGCGCTCTGTTCCGCGCTTCCCCTTCCCCTTCCCCTTCCCCAGCCCAGCCTCATTCTCAGTCTGGCTGCCGCGCACACACTTAGGCAGGGCGGAGAAATCCCTCATCTTGTATCTGGTTCAAGGTCCGCTGCAGTTGATGACAGCTGATGACAATCCGGTGGGGGGCGAGGGAATATCACCTTGCGACTGGAAATGGAAAGCGGTGAGAAAGTGAGAAAAAGGAGAAACACATTGCCACGAGCGAGGAATAAGAAAACAGGGATTTTGTTCTTTAATTTAAGATATTGACACAAGAAGCTGACATTTGCTCCGTGCTGCAGTTCAACGCAACACAGAATCATATGTCTAATTATCGTACACTGAACACAGGTGGATCATCAATTGATTATAACTGAAGTGTCAAATAAAATAACATTAAAGCAGATCTGTTCAAAGCATTTTTTCTTTTTCTTTTTTAGTAGCAGAACACAAACCACAGACAAACAAAACTATTGATCTCTCCCACAAATTCCCTCCTCCTCCTCTCCGGCTGAAACACTCTCTCCTAAAATATGCATTGTGAGTCCACGTCTGCTGAGAGCCCGATGCCCCTGCATTATGCTTGAGTGATACAATTTATATCATTTCAGGGGAAAGGGAGGAAATCAATGAGATTTAGTTGGCAGCATAATTCATTCTCAAGGTTTGGATAAAATGTGTGACTAACGAGGAAAAAATGTAAATGTTATGAAGTTTCACTTCAACCCCCGCCGCCGTTGCCGCCTCCCCCTCAAACCTACCATAATCGAACTCCAGAAAGTCAATAGACTGGCTGCGGGAATTATTTTGAGCCCGTCTTCTCTGCGTTTTGTGGCGTTTCCTGAAAAACAAGAAGGAAGATGAGTCATTTTTAAGAGGGGTAGAGCATTCCATTTTTGCCTATACATAATCTGTCACACACAATCAGCTACAGATATTCTCCAGATACAGTATATGCTTTGTATATGTTTAAAAATAAAAAGCACTAAAGTGGGACAGTTCCTCCTACCTCTAACTGGCTTTCTCTGAAGAACCACTACAGCGAGCACGGTTAAAAGTGATACCACACTTTTTGGCATTTTAGCAAAGCAAACAGTCATAATGAAAGGGGAAAAACAACGACTGATGTTCTCTGAAATATTTTTTTCTTGGATAAATATTAAAAGTCACTTCAAACTTTGATCTGGGTTCTTCTGAGACTTCGCAACATCAAGGAAACTACCCACTTTTCATTCCACCTGTCAACTGCCACAATCTGTTTTTATTTCCAGCTACCATCTCTGTCTGGGCTGGAAATGTGTTTCCCAAACTGAGCTACCTGCTACTGAGCTATTGTCAGGTATGTTTGGGGAAAGAAAAAAAAAAAAAAAAAGGCAGTCTGAAGTAACTTTTGGCTGTGATTTTCATGGTGTTGCATTATTCACTGCAATGCAAATAAAAATAACATCAGAGGTGGGGATGTATTTCTGTGGGAATTTTAAGATGCTCAGTGCAAACCACCAGTGTTGTGTGTACTGTTTAACATAACTAGCAGGCATTATTAGCATGCTAGTGGTAATAAAGTGAAACGTGTAACTGTAAGCTAAATCCCATCATGTAGCGGCCTTGCGTCATAATTGTCCAACCAAGGACTAATTCTTGCTGAGGTTTTTGTGCGTGCAGGACTGTATGTAGCTGCGTTTGAATGTGGAAAGTATGAGCTCATGTGTGAGCGTAGGGCCGTCAGTGTGCAAGGGTCAGGGCCCACTGAAAGGGGAGAAGAGGAGTTTTACTGTGCACTAGGATCTGGAGATTAACGTGGGAGAGGAATGGAGGTGAGAACGTGGGGTGTGGTGAGTAGGTGTGTGGAGGAGGTGGTTGTGGTGGTGGGGGGAGGGAGGAGTGAAACCTTTACTCTGATAAGAATCCATTCAGGCAGAGGAGCTGAGGAGCCATGGAGAAAGGCAACAGTGATCTATGGGCAGGGAGAACAGCACAGATGCAGTTAAATGGATGAGAACCGCAATGTTTATGCCGCTGACATTAAAGAAGAATTCCAGCCTCACATCCACTCACACTATATATCACCGCTTTGAGCCACTCAGCGCATCTTTATGATAAAGTGCCATACTTAAGTCTGTTGTTGTACACACCTGCATCAAGTAGAATATAACTATATAAGTGTGCCTTTCATTTTTTTTTTAAATAAAATAAAATAAAAAATCCTGCCTGAAATCACCAGACATTTAGACGTAAAATGAGAAAACCATGAAGATAGTTTTAGTAGCAACCGAAGCAGCAACTTTTAAGTGTCAACTTCAGAGTTTTTTCATTTCATCATGTCTGTTATATACTATTATTTCCTACTGGGTGTCTGTGGAGACATTCCTGAACAAGGTCACAAACCACGCACAGTTATACTTCAACTTAGACAGTCTTAGACAGAGATAGAAAAGTGGAATAAATAGAATAATAATCCTAATAATAATAAAATAAGTAAAATACATATAATCAAAAATATACAGGATTTGCATACGTACAAAAATAGAAAATCAAAGTAAATATGCGCTATATGCACAAGAAGGATACATGATAAGGTGCGGTAATATGGATGCAGCAGCACTGACATGAATAAGATGGAGTTATCTGTTAAAGATGGAGGTATCTGTTACAGGCACATGTTCCATCAACCGACGGGTACCTTTGAGCCGGAGCCAGAAGTTTGAATCTCTGCGAAGTGAGGTTCAAAAACTTCGATCACTTTTGAGTTGGCCACTTCAAAGTGCACTATCACCTATGGTAACCAGGTGCTGGCTCCAGTCTGTTCAAGCTTCTCTCATGAAATACTAAGTCAATACACTTTTAGAAATCATTATGATGTTATTAGCTAAACTGATTTTGATCAGTGAGCAGTGTGTTCTTTTGAAAATAATTCAAAAGAACCATCAGCCAAGAAGGTCATTCTCTAGAGACCTGACCTCTTGCTTGCTCATTGTTTTGATCCAGCTAAGATATAACAACTGCTATGTTAAACTCAGCATGAACTTGTTTTAATATTGATATATGTGTTTATTTCTTTTCGTAACAGCATTATGCTCCCTGACAGGTGAAGTAAATAACACTGAACATCTCGTGACAATACTGTACATTGTGGGAAACTTTTGGACCTGGGATTCATGTCGATGTTACATGTACCACCCACTTAGACCAGACAGGGCAGCCCCACCTCACAGCAATGACACAAGTTGATGGAGGCGCACACACGGTTTAGGAACATCTCAAAAAAACATGAAGAACATCACAAGGTGTTGACCTGGCCCATGTCCATTCCCTGATGAGTCACAACTGTTTTGGAGGCACAAAGGAGACCTAAACAATATTAGACAAGTGGTCATAATGTTATGACTAATCAATATATAACTTAGATATTGTTCACACAAAATCATTCTGGTATAAAAAATATTTTTCAGACACTTTTAGCCAATTGGAGAGATTACTATGCTGAGAAATGGACGTTACACTCTTTCTTTTATAGTGTTCAGCTTCACACTGTGAGCTGGCGCATCTTTCGGGTTTAAACAGAAGGCTCCTAAACAAACTTCCCCAACATCTCTGTGATCTGTGTGTCAGTTCAACATTGTTTCAATTGCTGCATTTCCCTCAAATTGTTTTTATCCTTCCACCAACCCTTATCATCACAGAGGCTGATAAAACACCAAAGGAAGCAAAGGAAAAGAGGCAAAACAATGCATTTAAGAAGAAAGGCAAATAGCCTCTCCAGAGCCGGGAAGCAGCAGTTAAGTATATAGATTTGGAACATCATCACAAAACGTACAGTATAAACATGAAAGCAGTTAATGGAACCCACTGTTTTGTAATTTATTTCGACTGATATTTGCTTAAAACCTCTGCAGCAATTAACTGGACAATGAAGAAAGCTATACGATTGATCTTTAAAGTGTTTTATAGTGGACACTCACTGAAACAACAATAATCACTGTATTAAACTGTTGTTATGTGAAATGTAGCGTTGTGCAGCACTGTTTTAGCTCTTTATATGAAGATTTCATTTATTTGTACCGCCTATCTTGCACCAGCTAGTACAGACATAAAAGTTAGCACCTAGCTCATGAACATAGTAGAGCATTTAACAGATAAACATAAAAACTATCTGATAGAAATCCCAAAATAATATGTAAGAGTCTGTTTCGGTTGCCCCCACGCGGCTAGTAAATAAAAGAATACGAGTAGTTTTAAGTGTTTGTTTTTTGCAGTGTGGATTTTTGCATGTGTGCTTTATGAGGGCAGAGTAAAGACAAATAAAGATGTGGGCTTCCCATATTCACCAGGAAATAACTGAGGCAGCAAACAAAGCTCATCTGCGCCTTGATTTGTTGAGAAGCGTCTTTGGGTCTTTCAATGTGCATAGGCTGATTTACGTGAGCGATTAATTCCAACGCTGAATGTATATTAATGTGATACAATAATAGCTTGTTCTATGTACGATCTGTCAAATGAAACTCCAAGGGCCATGCTGGCATGCTTGCAGCACGCAGTCATTGTGTGAGCTGTTGCATATACAGGATGTGAGGTGTTTTCATCTCCTTGATGTTCCACAGACTCAAGCAACACACGGGAAAGGCAGGCAGGCAGGCAGGCAGGCAAGCAGGGAAGGAGATGTTGCTTTGGGCCTTACAAATGACCTAGATACTTGAGTATGAATTTCATTTACCTCTATCGCAGCATCTAAGTATACCTCACTTTTCTTACGCATCCATATGGCAGCCATGGAGCTGGAGCGGATACAAAAACAGCCCACAGGTACTTTTTTTTTGATCAGCATTTACTCGCTCACTCCTTCACTCGCTCACATGTTCACCCGCTCACTCAAAAATAAATGAGAGAGAGAGCGAGACACCGCCGTGTTTCTAATCCAGCAGAACTTATCTGCTCAGTGGGTAAAATGTTTTGCAATAAGCGGGATTTGGCTGCGGCTGGGATAAGTTAGATGTTTGCTATTCTGCTCCAGGACTGAACATTTCCCTCCATGTAATGCAGAGGTTACAGGTGTTAACCGCAGCCAATGGAAGTATTGATTAATCGGAAAGGCAGTTTGGCGAGCCTTTTTAGAGCACAAAGTGGCTGATCAGAATTCTGGAGCTGCTAGTTCCAACAGTTTCTCGCTGAGCACGGAAGGAGAGGTGAAGAAGAGGAGGAGGAGGAGAATAGCAAGAGATGAGGGTGGTGGAGGAGCTGGGCGAGGGGAAAGAGATATGACACATGGGGTAAAGAACAGATGGGGAATGATGGAGTGAGGAGGAAAGTGTGCAGGGAGAACAAGTGAAGAGAGAGAGAGAGAGTGAGAGGGATGAATTGCAAGCAAAAAGAGATGTGAATTGAAGGCCAAGTAGTGTGGGTTATCATATCTGAACTGCGAGACATGAATCTCAATCCATCAATAAGGGCTGCGTTTTGATAAAAAAAATAAAAAATACCCCTGCTGCTTCTGGCCTTAATGGATAGTGTGCCGTTGAATGCGTCGCTTTTACTCTTCCCCTGAAATACCGCAGAGAATGGGTCCCACTCCACAAAGAGATCTGGATCGAGGTCAATGATCACATGAAATGTTACAGTGGCCCTCACTTTCCATATGGCCTGTCTCAGTGCTTGGTGAGAAAAACTTTCTAAATAATTTTCACAGATTTCCCACAGGTGGAGCAGGCTTTCCATAATTCAAAATTCCTTAGGCTTAACTGAAATGTATTTCACTTCCATATTAAGAAGAGCTTTGGAAAGGTACTGTTGTGTCTTATGCAGTACCTTCCAACTCTTTAAACAGAGCATTACATTAATTCAACACTAACATTGTAAAAGAGTTTTTGCTGAGTAAGAGTAAGTGCCACCCCCAATACTTTTTATGAAAAACGCTTTCTGCTAGCGCTAAACGTTTGTTAGCTTTACCATACTAGCTAATGAAGCTAGCTTCATGACTTGTAAATACTCTTTGGCTGACTTTGCAAGCATACAATGTCAAACATATAAGAAATTGTAATAAAGCAAGTGCAGACAATTTTTGTCTTTTCTTTTCGAAAAGAAAAATTAGTGCACCCTCTTCTGATTGCTTGCTAGCAACCATAGTCTACCTTGCTAGCAACAAGAACCACAGAACAAGCTAGGTTGTGTAAGCCTCATTCTAGCTGTTTTTCTTTGGCTAATGCCTCTTGAAGTAATACTAGCCAAATACACTTATGCTGATGTTGGGGTTTCCACGGCCAGTTGTGGGGCTCTTATCATGTCATGTATGAACAAGAAGTGGGTCACACATAACCTGAGGGAAACATGATATACCCTGAGAGGCAACATGAAATACAGGAGTTCAGGGCAGAGCATTAGTTTTTCATGAGTGCGTTTAAGAGAAACAAGCTTCTGTCTGTTGACAAGGTCATAACGGAGCGAGATGTCTTGAATACACATGTCACAGTTTTGACTTGTTTAGGCATTTTTAGCTTGTGGCTATAGATAAAGAGCTTTAGCTTGTGGCTAAAGCTAATGGAGAAAAGCCAAAGCAAAAAGTCTCCTCACTGTGAGGTGAGCCAGAAGACATGGACATAATGAAATTATGGTGACCTCAAATGCAGTTGTGTTTACGATGTACATGAGAAAAGTGTTTTCTTTCTAAATAATAATTTGTCTGACGTAAATCTTGACATTCTCAATGGTCCCATTCATTTCCTACATCATGTTAGCCACCCGTTAGTCTCCTAAGCTGTTAGACTTGGTGCCCTCTATATGCAAGTGTTGGCAATTGTGTCTTCAAGACTTCTGGCCATCTTGAGGTCAAGACCAAACATCGCACATTGCGTTATTCTGGTGTTACTTAGTACTCATACCCAGTATCATTCTTAGGATATTGTAAAATTTGTGGCAGACAACATTATTCAACATTTATGTCAACACAGCTTTGCTTATGTGATTAGCAAGCAACAAGGCAAAGCTTAGTTTTATGCTTTGATCACATTTGGTTGATAATTTGTTTAAACTGGCTTTTATGCGGTTGCCTCTTTCTTTTATCATGCATCCGTGTAATTAAACTATATCACTGACTGAGACTTTTCAGTCGCTGGTCCTGTAAAGGTTCAGCATGGTGTATAATGCACCAGTGCTCCTGCTGTTTTCAGTCATCTCCAAATCAACTTCTATTAGTCCCTTTTCTGGATCACCAGATCACTGGGACACATTCAGTTAACTCACACACACACACAAACACGGACGGCTGGTACTTTTGTTGCTCTAAACCTCATGGTACATAAAACTAACATGCAAATACAAATTGCATTGCGGCATCTGAAACGTGGCGTCACATCACTGAAAGAGGAGGGAGGAGGCAAACCAGCCACCCAGGAGCAGCAGGGGAGATTTCATGCTAGCTTAAATTTAGGCACGCTGTTTGGGGTCTTTATTGTTCCTCAGAGACCAAACTTTAAGTGAATTTCTCTACTGGGGGGGCTGCTCTATGAATGGCGCTTGCATCTTGCATGCTGGAGAGAGCAGAGGCAGACATCTCCAATCTGCCAACGCCCCAGGTAACACTCTGTCCTTCTCTACGCTGATCTCAAATGAGCTTTTCCCATCCTGAGCCGTAACACTTTCCTGTCAGTGAGAATGATTCAGAACTTGTTTGTCTGGAGACAGCTGTATATAATGCTTTGTTTAAAGGCTCTATTATACTGACAGAGAGACTGAAGGCTTTGAGGGGAGACAATTTTGTCTCCTTCATAACTTTTCATTTCAGATATTGATTTAAAGATTTTTGGGAAGAACAGCTTACACTACAAAAAGAATGAGTTTTAAATTTCAGGCTCAGGAAAACAAACATACCAAAACATAGGTATGCACATGGGGTTTCATCACATTAATAGCTCTGTGATGTGCCGTGACCTAGGCGGTGCATGCTTTCTCATGACTTCTGCCATGTTTCAAGGTGTAGTGAGCATGTTCGCTTTAGCGAAGCATGCACCGGGGCGAAAGTAATCAGCACTGCAGGAGTCTTTGGAGAATACTCCCTAACAGGTTTGCGAGCAGGCATTTTAGGAAGACATGGTACCAGGAAAGCAGGTACGGGTGACGGCAAAAAGGTCCCTGCAGGAATGGCAGGTAGCTGACCTGGTGGCTTACAAGCAAAAGCTCGCATTCCCATTTCACGCTTTGTGTTGCAGAAAGATTCAAGAGACAGTGGATATTATTCCCTCTGCTCTCGACCCCGCTGAGGTCCGATCAAAGATCCGAGGCTTTGATGTTTTAACCCCTGGCTGTTTGGGGAGGGGGGCTGGGGCACACCTCCTCTGAACCAGATGGTGCCTGTTGCATGCTGGGAGCAGCCAGGCAGTGTTACGGGTCCCACCTGTGGTTTTAATTACAGTGCATGAAGAAGGGATGCATTGGAGCGGAAGGAGAGAGGAAGGTAGGGGTGACCCTTGCTGTTTGGGTGGAAGGAGGAGACTCAGTAGGTTTACCTGTATGGGTCACAAATCACAGACCTCTTCCCCTCTATTTGTTACACTGCTTCCTTTCCTCCCCAGCTGACACCACGTACTGTTGCTATATCTTAAATGAGTAGTGTTGTTAAGCAACTGAGCTATACCGTACGCATTTACCTGTGCATGACTCCAGCTGTCATGTTTTCAAAGCACCCCATGATGCCTCTTTCCTCCATCTTCCCTCCGCTGTCACAGATCATCTAAATTCCACACACTCGTCCGTATATTCTCCCCTGTCTGTCTTCTCCTCTCACCGGTGTATAATTTGTGCAGATCACTGTTGCTTCTCTGCATGGCTCTCCAGCTCCTCTACATGGATGAACTCATATCAGATTAAACCGGCACTCACTGGTTCTGACCTCCCTGCCCCTCCCTCGCATATCCCACTCCCTAGGGCCCGCCCGCCCTCCCCTCTTCCATTCACCGACACCTCTCCTTCTATCCTTCTTTTGACATTTCGTCTCCTCCTATCATCTGGGAGGTCCTGCTGAGTGCTGAGGTGCTTCAGTGACATAAAGGGAGAGCCCGAAAATCCCCGCAGGCCCTTATGTGTACATTCACAAAGGGCCCCGGCGTTTTCTGATCTTGCAAACAAATCTGTGTGTTGTCACTGAGAAGCTGAGTTTAAAATTTACCCCTCGAATGAATCTCACAAAATGCCGGGTTGTAGATTTTTTTCTCAAGTTCCATTTTTCGGCGAGGTTATACGCAACATGGTGCAAAAAAGCATTTGGAATTGAGAAGGTGTAAATGTATGATCTCAGAAAGCTCCATTGCCGTGCTCTTGAGTATAGTGCCTGTTTCATCCTTACTTATTCTGACCCCAGCTGTGGAAAAAAAACAAAAAACTTCATAAAGTTAGTTTTTATTTCACTGTAATGTATTCAGCCAAGATTCTTGGGGAACTGTATTTTTTTTTTTTCCTCCCCTTCCTCTCCCTTTCTCTGTGAGCGTGCGGAGCTGCGTGTCAGATCTGTGGGATGCCTGTAGGCTGCTCCCGAGAGAGGCACGGTGCGCTCATCCAACACAAACAGGGTCACAAAACAACGACTCAGCCACTTGTGCAGAGTTTACTTCAAATTAGCCCAACTCTTGTATAAGTGCATCGCAGCCAATCAAGCTGATGTCACGTCAGACGTTGAGCTGACAGTGTGAGGCAGAAACAGAGGTGATGCCAAAGGTAGAAACTGAAACAGACTGCATCAAAGTTTAGAGACGTGTTTTTTTTTTTTCTGTTATTTTAAAATACGCTCTGCACAGAGAGGAGCCGGCAGTGAGAGAAGGTGCTAAATTCTGCCGTGAATAACAAGCTGGATCCTTTTGTGTCTCGTAGTCGTGTCTAATCCATAAAGGGATTCTTATTCCAAAAGATAAAGCTTTTGATTTTCTCACCGATGCCTGGGCGAGACAGTCATCATTGCTAACAGGAAAACGTAACGGGGCCCGCTGGACCTCCTGAGCGTCATGAAAAGCTGCGATAAGCAGAATTAGCAGCACAATTAATATTCCAGCCATATTTTCCAGGGAGGAAGCAGAGGGCACAGCAGCTGCTCCCATATGCAGACCTTGCTGTTATGACCGTGGGGGCGATGTCAGACACCCTGCCCCCCACCACACCTTCACTACCACCACCACACCTCACCCTGCTCCCTCCTCATCCCCCAGCAGGTAGTCCCCTCTCCCCTCCTCCCATCCCTCTCTTTTTTCCGATTCACTTTCCCACTCCTTTGCAGTTTTTCCCCTTCTACTCTCCCAGCTCTTCTCCAAAATTGTGGACCACTCTTTGTGAAGAAGCATCCACCCTACTGATGTCCCCTTCAGCAAGTCAGTGACTGCCTACCTGCTTCTTCTCAGAAGAAAATTCCCAGGATAACTGAAGAACCTGAACATCATTATAGTCCTTTTTCTACTGCCAAATGTGATGGATCAGCAAGGATGGAGAACTAATTCTCCAGGTAAGACTCATCTAATTGAAGAAGAGTCTTTTTAATACTCGCCAGCAGCTTGTTTTACGCATACCACTGAAAATTCTCAGTTTATATGACCAGCTGATATTTTTTAAATCAGTCCTCCATGCGCCAACCGATTATAAAAATGACCCTTTTACTCACTGTACATCTCACTGACTTTTGGCCTCTTGATCCGCCCCGACCCGTAGCGCTCGGCTGACGCTTGCAGTTAGAGAACGACAGCAGCTCCAGCCTGACAGAAATGAACCGCGGGTGAAGAGGGAGGGGCTCTACGACTACTCCAGGTCAAACACAGTTCAATATTGACGCGCCAAAGCTGCGCCTCCAATGCAGACTACACAGTAATGCTAAGCAGGATCGTGAGTATGGGGAGTATTCTTGGGAGAAAAGGGAAAACTATGAAAGGAGACAATGTGGAGAACACCGTTCCTGGTTTCACGGATTTGCAGCAACGCGCGCATGGCGTCACTTCCTAGCGTCGCTTCCTAGTGTCGCTTCCTAGCGTCGTAAAATGGTGAAGCAATAGTTGGATAACAGCTAGAAAAAACAATGCGTTATAACTATATTTTAAATATAGGCTCATTTTAAAATCAGGTTGCATCACACACTTCACTCTAATCTCAAAGCTTTACAAGATAAAAGAGTAACACACACTATAGGTTTAGATAATCAAGCAATGAAAAGTTTGACTTTAGATAAAAGACAGAGGGGAAGACAGCACGGTCGGTGTGTTGTTGGAACAGCAGCATACCTGATGACGTCCACAAAGTGCTTTCTGGGATACCTGAGTGTATGCAAGTTACGTCCTGGTGCATCGTCAAGCGGGGGGGCAGGAACACATCTGGGCCTATACTTGGTCAGATACGTGAACTGAACTGGATGTATGTCCAAGCTGCTCATCAACTTCCCCTCAAACCAAGACGAAAAAGAGGAAGGACTTGATGTAACTTTTTAATTCTTAGCAATGGCAAAAAACAACAGCAGAAGTCTAAACAAGTGTGGATGAGAAATTGCTTGGGGAGACGCAGTCAGCCTTCAATTGATTGGTGAGAACTGGAGATGACATTTTTTTACTATCAACCTGATATTGGCCTCAAGGGCAAGAATTGTTACCATGTCCTTGTAAACACGATCTAATCTCACTGGCTATTGAGACTGGACTAATTAAGCCCCAATGAGTCTATGAGCAGTTTGGGAGATTGCAGAAGACTGCAACACCTCACACTACCAGTTCATCTGAGCTGAACCAAGGCACAGAGCGAGGGCTGGACGTAATTCTTTTTTTTTTTTTTACCACCAATTGTCTGATGAATCCAGGCATGGATCAATCCAAAACATCTGTACTCTGAACACAGGATTTGATGAATTAAGAAAATGCTTCTTTCGCGTTAAGAATCAACCACTGGCACAAAACTAAAACCATATTTTTTTTATGTTTTCCTCAGTAATGATATGCAGTGCCACTGATTTCATTTTCCAAGCCGATACCAAGAAAAACCCAGGCTGGCTTACCAATACTGTTGTGTACAAAATCTTAAAGTGCTCGAATAAGGGAAATAAAAAACAGGCTGTATATTATACATCCTTTATAGATACAAACATCTCGCGGGCGTTGCTGCTCTTGGAGAATCAGCTAAAGACAAAACAAGCAAAATAAGCTACCAAGCTAAACTGCACCGTACGCTAAACCTTATTCAGCTCTAGGTCCGAATGCTGCCTCATAATATGCTTGCTGTAGTAGAAGGGGAGATGAGTCAAACAGCTGTAGACTTACCTTTTGAACTGAAATAAAAATGTGAAAATTAAAGATATAAATTTAACAATAAACAGCCGTATGGCGTGCTACCACTACGTGATTTTGGCGCTTCATTTCATCTGGATGAGGAATCGCCTTCACCTTCACCCTGGGCCTAACCTCTTCACATGTCTTTCATTGGCATAAAATGAAACACAAAAAGTTTAAAATAACCTTTCACGCACAAAAAATGGCCGGGGTGCCAGGCTATTTATAAGCCATTCTAGGATATCGTGTAGGGCTTTGATAAAAAATACCTCAGACGTTTTTTTTCATTGAACTGACGAGAGGTAGGGGTAGATGTCTGTCAAAGATGAGGCTCTGATCTTGTATCTTTATATATATAAGGTATATACAGATCGACAGATAGATTTCGTCTACATTTTTTAGTTATGCGCAGGTATTATACTCTTTGTCTGTGTGTTGTCTGCATGTTGCTTGCTATTGACAGTAATCACGTCTGTCTGTCTTACCTTTGCAGATCACGCACTACTCCAAATGACTGAGTCTAGATATTGATCATTTACAATTAGAATATATTCCCTGAAGTAAGTATTGATATTTCGCTAACTGCAACACAGCACAATTGTTTCATATCAAGTTAAGGTTGTTTTCGTGGCATATAATCATAGATGCCGACTTTTCTATCATCTATAAATGAATTAATCGTTCAGTCCATACAGTGTTTGTTTAATTCGGCCTCAGTTGTTCTATTTTAAATCTGTTTACATACAAGGCTCATTAGTACAAGACAGATTCGTGTGTGTGTGCGTGTTATTCTAACTTTGTACCGCTCAGTCATGTAGGTTACCCACCCTCCTCATAGTCAGAGTTGTCAGGACTGACTTGTCTAAATATAGAAGCTGCCATTTACTGCCATTCATTTCTGCACATTGTGGAGGGGGGAAAAAAACACAACCACAGACTTTGAAACTTCCCCAAGCAAGCTAATCCATCACAGTGTGTATGAAGTCATAATTTCATCACATCTCTGTTGTATTCTTACTCTGTTCAAACTGAAGTGTGTGCATGTGTGTTTTAAATGTCGGCGCAGACATTACATTACACCCTGCTTACTGTCAATCACCCGACGCCCGCTGGAAGGAGCAACGGTCTCCACCAGGAAATAATCTCTTTAAAAAAAAAAAAAAAAAAAAATCCGAAAGTTTATTATCAGATCTCAGATGTCTTCGGCGGCGCTTGATTTGAACACGGGCTTGACGGTGGAAAGTGTGTTTATTACAAATGGCAAGAGCAAATGCTGAAGATGAAGCTGCACGTGCTGGAGCATAAACAAGGCTGTAGATGACGCCGATATTCTGGTTTGAATCTATTCTTTTCTCTCCATTAAACCTGTCCTCACCCTCACACCCACACCTAATCCTCGCATGTCACTGCAGCTGCAACAAAAAAAAAATAAATGGCATATTGGCATATTTAAACATGCACTCATAGGAACTTTATTGGTTAAAATATGTTCAGATTGTACAAGTGTAATTTGTGTGGGCCGTGGATTAATGAGAGGGGCTGGGATTGCAGAGCCAGGAGGAGAGCGTAATTGTGGCCGTAGAGAGACTGTTCCCTGACATGCAGTCACACCTGGGTGGTTGGCAGCTCAGTAAGGAGGAGAGGATCCCCCACAGTCCCTGTTATTGGTATGCTGAAATACTGCAGTGTTACAGTGCGAGGAGAGAACAAGGAGGCTGTGGAGCGCATAGAAAGAGAGCATGTTCCTTTCCCGCTCTGTGAAATACAGTGAGGGGGGGTTGGGAGACGGAGAGGAGCATCGCCGGCCCAACAAGACATGTGTCACAGCCTGAGGAGCAGTGACATGCACCTCCTCAATCTCCAGCGCGGGCGACACACCACGCTCAGGATGTGACTGTCAGACTTAAGCGGCATGTTCTGTTTATTTTACGATATGTGCACCGCATACGATCTGCAGCAAAAGAACTTTGGAGTGTGTTAGACACTTACAAAACAACGACCCCGCACCGGCGTGGCACAGGTGTTAAAGAAAAAGTTGCAGAAGTTTTGGGTGTACGTTGTAGTGCAGGAAGTGAGAATCCTTATGCGGTACTTTTCTATGCTAATGCAGTTGGAGAACGGAAGGGAGTAAAAGGCAGGTCTTGTACCGGTGCTAGACGCGCTGTAAATCAAATTCAAAAAGTTCAAAGACAAACACTGTTTTGTCCCGGAGAGGGGGGAAAACGTTCGCTAATACTGTATATGCCGGGGGGATCGTTGTGAGATATTTGCACCTCGGTGTCACTGAATTCCTGCTCAGAGAAGGAGGGCTTGAATTTATTGTTCATTTGCAGCTAAGTTTGACAGCGTTTTAACGCTTGCTAGCATAAAATGGCACATTAGCTAATCTAAGTTTATCCATAATTCATAAATTTATATAGATCAGTTGCAGTTTGCTTCACGATGAGCTTTTTTAGTACGATCCGATGCTATAATGGTCTGAGCAGCTCCTCCAGCCAACCCCCTTTAATCATGCAAAGCTTCAGCTTCTCTTTATCATTACCTGTGCCTCATTTAAAACATCATCATTTGAGAAAAATGAAGAGTTTCACATTGTTTCCCGTTAAAAATGAAGAGATCATTGCCCCTAGACACAGACAATTCCAGTGTCCAACTAAACAGTTACAAAGGTTTGCACATATTTTATGATTTACTCTATCCAGTACTGTGCGTCTCTGAGAACTTTGTCATTCAAGACAAAGCATTTAAATCTGCTATGCTAATTCGGCTAACCTCTTTAATCTGATGTGTTTTTTACCAGCTGAAAACTGAGATCCGGTTTTCTTGCGTCTCAGGTCCACGCGGCTCACTTCGTGACAGAGTGATTAATGTAAAATCAACAGCGTCGACACAAGTGATAAATTGTGCATTCAGATAGCGCATAAATAACATACACATACAACTATTTATTTTTTTACATTCTCATGATCAGGAGTAGTTCAGTAATTTATAGTCTGAGAATTCCTCAGTCAAAAATCATTATAATAAACTATTATTTAGATAAAATGCTTGTTAAGATGCTGGCTCTAAGGCATAAGGTGTGATCCTGTATGAAAGGGTTTATGGGAAATCACTACAGTGGGATTTCGTTCCATCAAACCAGCTATCCAGGGGAGGTGACAGCTTTATTTCCCCTGATTCCGTAACATTTTGCACTTTAATTAAGTTAACAAACTGCGTCGACACTCTGGCTGCATGAGCCTGTTTTTTTGTTTTATTTTTTTTCCCCAGTTTGAGTGAATTACAAATGGATCGTCTCTCTTCTGAGGGGCTTTTTGCGGGGAGCTGCCTCAAACAGACTGTCAGGAGCTCCACACTGAGTGACTCCGGGCCCAAATCTGGAGCGAGAAGTGAAGGTTTGCGGAGTGAGGCTGAGCGACGGCAGAGAGCGAGCTCTTTGACAGCGGATCAAAGATGAGTGGGAGGTCAAAGTGTACAGCTGGTGGGGACGAGGGGAGCACAAAACGCAGCGGAGAGACGGAATCGCATGCCAGTCAGGCGAGCGTGCTGGGGACGCGCACGCGGGCCGATGCATTCGCACGTGCACCCGGGTATAATTGCGCGTCTCCGTGGCGCCTGTCGTGACCCTCCTCCTGCATATATCATCCCCAGAAATGAAATGCTATTCAGTGAAATCTACTTTAAAAAAATGTCACCGCGCAGTGACTCATACAGATCAGCCTTAACTGCTATGCAAAGGTTTTAATTTCACACTCAGTAGGAGCATTGAGCGCTTTCATCATTGTAGCTCCGGTCTGCTCTGTCCGGCTCCCATTGCAAGCCAACAAATTAGACCTCCAAGATGAGATGAGGGATCTTTCATATTACAGCTAATAGTGACAAATGAGACTGGGTGATAGCTGCGGCACATCTATAAATGTGTGGCGGGTTCTTTTAGGCAAATGCCATTAGAATCCACCCGTTTGCCATGCTAATCAACCTCCTGGCCTGTGTTTTTTCCCCCCTGTTAAAAGACATTAGGCTTGTGATTTCAGAATCGAGACACCAAGAAAGGGAAATCAGCCTTTTCTCGTCTTCTTGGTCACTAATTGCTCTTGGTTCTGAGCCTCTGCCTCGTTCCTCTTGTCGCGGATGTTAGCAGGATATCTGGAGTGAAATGTTGACGCAGTCAACATAGGGGGAGCTAAATATAAAATGGCTGCTGTTATGCTAATGGCTGCCACTGAATAATTCAAGCATGGATGATAATAAAAATGGAAAAAGTGGGGACCTGTCGAGCCACACCGCTGCATGTGTCACGGCAGGGCACTAATTTGCTGTCAAGCCTCATACTATGCTTTTTTTTTTTTTTTTTTGCCACCTTACGATTCAGCTGCGGAGATTAGTAAATATTTTGTCTGTCTCTCTGCTGATTGAAAATAGTCTGGAGGAGACAGCGGAAAGGATAGCGGGTTCGGCGGGCCTTGGCAGTCTGGGGAATTTGACTCAGGGAAGCTAGCTGCTTTGCCCGATGCTCACTGTCATGTGCTCTCAGGAGAGGCGAAGGCTGACGCTGGGTGGGTAGGTGGGTGGGTGTGGGGGGAGAACAAGCTCACCCCCACCCTGCACGCTCCGGGCCATCAGGGCCGACACACGGGGGTGAAGGCCACGTCAAAAGGCAGGGGAAAAAAGAGAGAGAAAGAGACAAGAGTGGGTCTCCAAATTGGAGAAGGGTTCTATCTTTCTTTCTTTCTTTCTTTCTTTCTTTCTTTCTTTCTTGGACTCGTCTCCCGATCGCCTCTCCTCGCTTTTGCCTTCATCGTGCGGCACCCCTCCTGTCGCCCTCCCTCGCCGTCGCCCCACTCCACACTTGGCTCGCAGCGCCCGCTCTCTTTTCTCTGTTAAATCAGTGGATACCTGCCAAACACTCACACTGCATCATCCCCTTCCAGAAATAGTCACATGTGATAAATGCACACACTTTTAATCGCACGAAATGCAGATGCACACATACACATATACACTTTCCTCCCTGTTGCCGAAGCTCTGCAGCGAACCACCAGCGGTGTGTGTGGCGTGTTGATAATGAGATGTATGCTTGGCTGCTTTAGTGTTAACTGTAATTAATATCAGGCGTGAGGTAAGAGCTGTAGCCGTACACACATGTTGACGGCAGCTGATGCACAAACACACAGCTTTAAGGTGCATGAGGACGACACAAAGCCCCGACTGCACCGTCAACTTTTCATCTGTTGAGGCATTTGCCGTGCAGCATTTGCATACAGTCCCTGTGTTGTGGCTCCAGCCTTGCTCTCTCTCATTAGCCACATCCAGCTCTTCCTCTGTTTATTTATTTTTTTTCTGCGGCATCCCTGTCCCGGGAATGGTCTCACACTATTTAGCACTGTCCCCAGGTATTGCTACCGCATTTCCTCCTGCTCATTCCGGACGCTCCCATAAATAAAGTCCTCTCTTCCTGGCATAATACATCTTAATTCCCAGCTTTCCACGAGGCACGCTGCGGCCCCTTTCGCCGGCACCCGCGCCTCGCTGCGGTAAGCTTCCTGAGCCGGATGTGCAGAAAAGAAAAAAAAAAAATTGCAAACGTTTCACCCTTTCACTTACTTTCAATTTAACATTAATGATGTTACCCTACACAGAGGCATGGAGATGAAAGATGTGTGGAAAAGCAGTCTCTAATGAGTGCTCACGGACGGCCCGCACTAAAAAACTGTTACGAAAAGAGGCAATAACAGTCGCTTTCTTTCTTATTATTGATAATCACCCTTTATGATGTGCAATAAACATAGTAATGGTTATGGATGCGACTGGCAGAGAGAATAAAAAGTGGCGCCAAGTCAAAATGCAGACACAGTGGTCATTTGCATACAAGGCTGAAGACCTCCAAAGAGACACAGGAAGCATTTCAACATCCTGATTTCTCTCAAGGAGCGCTCTCCGCAGTCAGCCGGGGCCTTTCCGCATCTTTTTATTCATCTCATTCACAAACAAGGTGCGATCTTTTATAATACCTTTGGTGTGCGGCGCAGTTTTATCCCCCACTTTTACATCACTCTGTGTGCTACTCGCAAAAACCACTTTAGATGCTCTGGTTTGGTCTAATAATGTCCGTCTGCAGCGCCAAGGCGCGGGGTGAAAAGTTGCCCCTGACTCCCATAAATGAAGTAAGTTAAATATTTCATAACTAATGATGAGTTTAAGTCGTTCTGCGTGGCCCTCCGCGCATCCTCCTCGGGCGTAGTTTTGTCATTATTTTACATTATGCTACTCATCCCGCGGGCTTTTTCGCGGAGATAAAAAAGAAATATGCAGGGCAAGTTGAATATCAGTTCATTATTTAGTAACACTGACTCCTCAATTAATATACATGTTATTGCGCCCCAATAATGATAGAAATCTGGACGAAAAAAAAAATGTGATTTGCATAAGATTGCATTGCGGATGTGAGCGTCATAGGAAATTAATTGTGAGATGCCAAAAGCCACGGGAAAAAAAATAAATTAACACTCCATTTGTTCCTCATAATTTTTGTCCTTTTATTGTGTGAAAATAATAAGAATAAGAAATAAGAATCAGAGCTCATTCTGCCCAGTCTGCATTAAACATGGCTGCCAACGCCGCGGCCGACATCACGCTGTCGCCGAATGCCTTTTAAATGTTTAAGAATACGAAATTCTTTTAGGGAAAGTGCAAAGAGAGATCTATTATCTGCATACGGGGAGCGGGAGGGGGGCAAAAAGTCTTCTATCTAAAATCTCTTCGCAGGTTACATCTGCATGTGGGCGTCAAAATATTATGAGGTGCAAAATTTAGGTGTGGGAAAATACAAGCTGAAGGAAAGAGACGCGCAGACAAAATGCTGCAGACGACGGCGACGCCGCTGAAATAGTTGGCAAAGCTCGCCAGACATGAGAGAGAGAGAGATTGCCCTTGAAAAGTAGCTTCGCGTGATGCAACAGCAAACTCACAGTCTGTGTCAAGAGCCGTTCTGAATGTGCAGCTCTGTAAATATGTTTAATAATCGCAGTCTTCCGCCGTCCTCTGTTTTTGAAGTTTGACTTTTTCCAAGCACATTGCATCGCTTCTTTGTTGTGCGTTTTTTTCTTTCTCGTCGTTTAACTTCTTTTTAAAAATCCTGCCGGTCTCAGCTTTTTTTTCTTTTTTTTTTCGAGTTTTGTTCCTCCAAAACAGATTTTTCTGGCGCTACCCTAATGAGACCCCTCTCACCGTTTCCATGGAGACAGTCACAAAACTGTCAAGTTCCACTCTTTCAAAAAAATCTTGTGGGGTTGGAGGGGGAGGGGGGTGTTCTGCAACTGTCAGAGACGCATTTTCAAACGGCGCGTCGCTCCTTTCAAAAGGTGAACCTTTCATTTTTTTCCCCCCCTTTTTCGGCGAATTCAGCCAGTTTGTAAATCCTTTTATCAAAACACACAAGCCCCGCCGCGTCTGAGAATGCCAGCGCGCCGATTGTTGAATAAATAAAGCGCATAAGCAGCTGAGACGTTGTTAACTTGTCGGTTCGCTTTTCCGCGAAGCTTTCCGTGTGGCTTACGCTGCAGAATGCCATCGTTAAACGACCCCCACCTCCCGTCCCCTCCCCGCGCGTCAGAATTAACATGTCAGCGTGGTATTTCTGGTAATGAGTTGTAGCTTCGAAGACGGAAGAAAAGGCGGCTGAGACACTAATGGAGGCTCCACTTTATGGATTAGATCGCAAGAAACACAATTCTCCTATTCATTCTTGATGCAACAGAGGGGTTTTTCCACGTAGGCCACTTGCGCAAAATTAGGTGTCTCTTCAAAAAGCATGCGGGCCCAGCCCCTCACTGACATCAGTGAGCCCCTCTGTGCTTTGATATGTGCTCTGGTTTAAGAGACACTGCCCTGCAACAAGGTAAATGTGACCAGAGAGGACACTGAAGGATTGAAGAACATCAAAGCCAAACACATAAGTCCTTTATAGAGAGAGATAGAGAAGAAAGTGTGTGTGTGTGTGTGTGTGTCTCCTCCGATGGACCTTAGGGTGTAAATGCACCCTGTGGTCTGGTACAGCACGGGAGGGCCGCAGATGAGCCCTGTCAAACCACACCTGTCATTTTCTGCTTGTCCTGTCTGGGAAACATTAGACGAGGCACAAAAGAAAACGATCTCACAGTCTTCACACGCAGCTTTGCACACAGGAATACACTCAGGAGGAACACACAAGCACCTACTCACAAATAACCCCTCACACACACACACACACACACACAGAGGGAGCAGAATCCGACTCACGTAATTTTCTGATTATTTTTTTTCCCTCCCTCTTCACAGTTTCTTACTCTCCCTAAATGTCCTCGTTTCTGTTCACACATATTTTTTGGCGCACTGAACCGTGTGAGAGACGGTCCCTTCTCCTCAAGCAGATCCAGACGTCAATCAAACGGCACATGGCGTGCTTCCCCGTGAGTGACGGGTGATGCAGATGCACATTTCAGGAGACGAGTGGAAAGCGACACAGCACTGCCGGCTAAAAAAAAAACTAAAACAAACAAACAAACAAAAAAAAAACAATGCGGACAGGAGGGAAGGCAGGAGCGGGGCCCTGCGTTTATGGAACAAGACAGGGACAAGGGGCCACGCTGAGCGGAGATCAGCGGCAACACGGCAACATGGCAACATTCAGTGAAACCCAACACATGGAGTGACTGTTGTTTAGACCCTGTCTGGGAAGAGTGACAAGTGAGCATCTTGAAAAAAAAGAGTTCATCCCACTTCCTGCCTCATCAGTAATAATGAGCAGAAAGGTATGCTGATAAGGCATAACATTATGACCTAGCCTAACACTGTGTGGGTCTACGATGTGCCACCAAACAGCTGTGACTCATCAGAGAATGGACATGGGCCTTCTGAGGTCGTCCTGTAGGGGGTCTTTGGGTCCTATGGGTTGAGGGGAGGGGCTTCTGTGGATCATCCCACAGATACTTGATCAAGTAGGTGCTACATGTCTAAGTAACATCCACATGAAAGCCAGGTCCAAAAGTTTCCCAGCAGAACACTG
This sequence comes from Planiliza haematocheilus, assembly GCA_005024645.1. NCBI lineage: Eukaryota > Metazoa > Chordata > Actinopteri > Mugiliformes > Mugilidae > Planiliza > Planiliza haematocheilus. The sequence goes on from SRSE01000811.1 coordinate 1,196,464, forward strand.
AATTGTCACAAGATTGTCAAAGTCATTCACTTCTCCTCTCCGTGGTCATAATGTTATGCCTGATCTGTATATTTTATGTTGTTGGTGGCGCGGCGGTCCAAGCCAGCCATTGTTCAAGGTGATCTAATCCCGTGACATTTAGTCACATGGTATCTGAGGCCCTACAAGGTGAATAATGAGGTCAGAGTGCGAGCTTTGTAGCCGGACCTTGTTGCCGAGGAGAGAGCGGAGGAGGGGGGAGAAACAGGGAAAAGAGGAAGGAGGGCTACGATTAGCCAGTGCCTGTCCACGGGCGGCAGGCCACGGGGCAGGTGAGAGGTGAGAGGCAGTGAAGCGAGAGGAGAGTGAGGGGCTAACGGGTGACTCAGAGAGCCCACGGCATCCACCACATCCCTCCGGCAAATATACACGTACTGTATGAGGAAAAACCGTAAGCAGGAGCCAGAATCAGTTATTGAAATAAAGAGAAAAGTCATTCAAAAGAGGATCAGATACTGTAGCTTCATCTCCCAGGAACAATAATGTAGTAAAGCCAGCTAAAAATATATTTGGCATATTGCTGGAAATTCAAATGTGTGTTTGCCCCCTCAGAATTATTCTATTTTTTATTTTATTTCTCCTCTTGTCTCTCTCGGTCTTCAGTTGACTGAATAATCCACTGGCATTTCCGCAAAGTGAAATGTCAAGGTCATTCGACTTTGTCTTTCTAGAATTACTCTTCTTGGTGTCATCCCTTCTCCCCGCATGTGAGAAACAGCCACCGCTTCCCCCTCCGCCCCCCTTCCTCCCGATCCTAAAAAGCAAAGATTCAGGAGATAATTGCAACGAATGTTTGTTCTCCTCGGTGGACGAGTGGCCGCGAGACGGGCACAGACAGCAGAGTCATGTCCTGGAGCAGAGTTTGCTGGATGCAGGCTTTGTGTGGGATTTGGAAATGCTAGTGGGACGCCGGTAATGGGACATGGGAGCAACGTGAGCCGCTATCAGTCTTTATAATCTGCCTCTATCATAACAAATGGGCGTCATCATCTACCCACAGGTTTAATATGAAAGTGTGAGAGATCTTTCTTTAGATGCAGCTTTTAAAGCCAGTTAAATAGCATTTATGTCTGTTTTGCCATTAAACTCCAGGGGTTTAAGAGGTTACCAGTTTTATTGTACTCTGTATGTTTTTAATTTGCTTACCCAACTCCAAAGTTCCATAAACATGCCAAGCCATGCCCCTCCAGCTTCCCCTCTGGGACTTTAAAGGCATATTTACCTGAACTGCAGCCCTCTAAGTGCCCCCGATCATTCCCTGTGTCACAAGCAATCCGCCAAGGCCACTGTGTGTTTAATTAAAAAGACAAGGTTTACCCGAGAATATATCCCTCCAGCGTCCCACATACATTTCAATGAGATGCATCTTATTTCTGTTGCAAACGGGGAGTGATGGAATTTCAAATGGCAGCATAATTATGGTGTGCTTTTCCTTCTGACAGAAAATCAGTAGCCGGTCCTCCAGGTGGAGTAAGCTTGGCTGAGCGGAGCTGATTAGAGGCCATCAGGGGAGAGAATACACCTTTAACAACATCGACGGCGTAGCTCTGAAAGACTGCCATATTAGCATATATCTCAGCTATGGGCCATGTACATCATTGTATCTGCTGAAGGGAAACAGTTTAGCAGTCAATTATACAGCACCAGCCAGGAAAATATTGTTGCTCTCTTGCTCCTTTGATATCAGAAAACTCCTCTTGCCTTTGATAAACGGTGCCTTACCTTGACAGTCCCAATTAGAGATTAGAAGCAGATAAACAAAGCGGACCAATGTGACAACCGGGGAAGACTAAACAGACTCAAAACACATCAAGATGTTTTACACAGAAATATGAACGCGCCGACTGCCCTAAAGAGGTGTTTCGGTTAATAATACAGCACTCACATGAACATGAGGTATGTCTGCTGCACTCGGTACTGTCAAAACAAATTGATGCAGCTGAGCACGTATTGACTTTTAGTCGTGTATATAACAAGCAGCCGGGCCTGAAAGAGTCAACACACAGGTGGCAAAAAATATAAAAATGAAAATGCAATTCCTCGATAGACCATTTGATTGACTCCTAAATCGAGTAAATCCCTACAGAGCTTCTTGGCTCGCAGGTTGCAAGGTTCCTGCCTGAGTATCTGCCTTAGCCGTTACCTGCAGACCTCTGCTCCAATTACACTCCACCTTTTGGTTAATTTTTGAATTAGCTGAGAGTTGGTCTCTTCAGGAACATAAGATGATGTTATGGAGGGTTCGCCTAGCTTTACGTGCAGGCAGTGGAGTGGTATGCACCATAGCTTGTATTGTAAAAGATGGACATGGCCACAATGACGTCAAGAACAGTTTTATCTGCGACTATTGGTTCGGCATTGGTTACCACTGAGTTTGGAATTCGGCTACTAAAGACGTAAAAGGACCATGTTTGGACAAGGTGAAGGAGTTGGGGAGGAGTGAGGGTTGGATCAAGCTAGGCACGTCGTCAAACATACCTTTCTTCAAAGCCTGACAGCTACTCCTTCCAGCTTCCAGCTCATGGAACACACCAACATTCTGCCTCTTATACACGTCCACATTTTGTTCCTTTAAACCCAGTCTGAGATATTTACCCCGACCACGTTGTTTACCAAATCTCCCTCCAGAGCCTCGTAAACCAATATAAAATGTTTTTTTTTATGTGTGTGTGTTTTTTTTAATGGACTCATATTTTTTGACTGGCCCTGTTTACCACGGACGTCTTTAGGCAACACTGGTTCAATTTGCTTCTTGTTCTAATGCTAAGGTCACTGAGTTATTTAACTGAACTTGAGGAGAAATAACTTAAATGTGACAACCTAAGCCTTGGGCAGTTAAGTTAAATAGAGTTACCAGATTCCCAGTTATATTCTACTTAAACAAACTGAAGCCTGAACAAGCCCAAATACTCAATTACTAATACTACTTATAACACACACTCTCATTGAAAAAGGAATTGTATTATTAAAGTAATTAATTGGCAGTAAATGTAATGTGTTATATTGCTCAATAATTCACTTTTGTTAATCACTTTAGCAATGGTAAACCCCACACATGTGCCACGTCAGTCAGTATTGCAACCAGGACCATTCTGCCTGCTACCGGTTACTGTAACACCTTCTGTAAAGAGGAACTACAGTTGTTTTTTACAACCTAGGCCATATTTCTAGCATAAAATACCATTGTTTAATCACCCATATACATCATCCAGGTCAGAAGATATCATACAGGTCTGCAGGTCAATCTAGAGACCCCGGATGATGATAACAGCTAACTCCAGACTCAACAGGGAATCGCACCAGTGTATCATAACAAAATACTGATGAAATGAACGAGTTGGCGGCAGATAGCGCGTTATTTAGAGGCTAGGTCTCGGTGCCCCAGTCACATCCACTATATACGCTAATCTAATTATCTCCTGAACGAGTGCAAATGACACAAAAGTTATATGGGTGAGTAAACGGTCATATTTTATTCTAGAAATAAGGTCCAGGTTGTATAAAACAGAAGTTCCCCTTTAATGTATTTCTTGCCAACACTAAAAGGGTTCCACTGTAATATTCCAACCTATCTGCTAAAGCTAGTCGAATAAGTGACATCAGTGCTGAGGGGTTAAAGGGCAGAGCATACCCTGACTGCACTCAAATGAACTTATCAATAACTCTATCTGCATGCATGAACTATTCCAAAAGACAATAAATATCCCATTAATATTGCAGTTTACATGCACCAGAATTTTTCGCCATTGGTGCACTTGTTTAGCAGAACACTGCTCCTTTACTATTATTATTTCTGGAACACCTCTTGCTCACCTGGCAGGGGAGATGCGGTGATCAAGAAAGCGGGTTCACCCAGGCCGAAGTTTGGCTATTGCACTCCAGGTTGTGCTGACCCCTGCGAATTCCCCAAATGTGAGAATCTCAGGTGTAGGGGTTAGAGATGCAGCTCTGGGGCCGGACTCACATCCCTCTGAGCCTTCAGCAAACACCTAACACCAAAATTTCTTAAGGCAGTCGATGCATGGATGGGTCAACTGCAGAAAAATTATTTCCCCATGTGAAATCAATATGGTATAAATTAATAGTAATACCAGGCTTAAAAAAAAAACTAAAGCTAAGTAATTCATGATGTTTGAAAGTAGGCTTTTCAAGTTCTGACCAAAAATGTGGGCTTTTTATCTATGGCATGTATCTGTATGTCAGATCTTAGCAAGTTACTTTTGCACTATGCACTAGACTACTACATAATCCGTACATCCCACATGTTTTAATCTGAAAAAGACAAACAGCAGAGGACAACAACGAACAAACTCCACAATACATTATCAGCATGACTGGGCCATGAACTTAGAGTTATGTAATAAAGGTTAAAGAGTCACTACTTTTCATTTAGCGTTGACCAGCTTGTTACCAGTATTTTGAGGCAGCCACACCACCACACATGTGACGGACAAGGCCTTGAATACTCACTATAAACACGTGGCTCCGCTCTGGGTTTTTTTATCGTCTCTGTTGTTTTTATACACACTACACAAGGGCAAACAGTGTCTTCTATCTCCATCACTGACACAATGCAGGCAATCACTCCATACCACTTGACTCTGATGGGCTGCCTGTGACTAGACAGCGCCCCACACATCAAACCGAAGTGGAATGATTACTAGTTACTCAGCCAGCCAAGTGTAGGCTGTGGAGCTGTGATTTGACAAAAAAAGCACAATTTAGGGGCGACATTAAAGACGTGACTGCTGTTGATGCAATAATCAGAAGTTGTCTGGGGACGACATGAGACGACAGACACGTACGGACGCACGGGAAGCGCCCGCGGACGCACACACACAAATATTCTGATGTATAATGGGCGTATCTGAAAGGGCAACGCACGCCAAGAGACTTTTAAAAGATTTATTTATTTTTTTTGCACCACCACATGTTTCCAACCTCGTGTTACTTTTTAGAATAATTTACATCCTGCTATAAATCTGTTACGGAAGTGAAAACTGACCTACAAATGAGCCTGTTTTGTTTTGTTTTTACTTTTTTGTTAGCACTCAGCAGTTCCTTCTCCGCAGCCAAGGTGTGTGTCGACCGCTTGTAATGCTGTTGCTAGGAGCCATCAACGGAAATGTCAGTCGACTCAGCAAGTGATGAGATTTGACATATGGCATCAAAGCATCATTAGGCCCGCACCTGCTGCAGATGGAGTCTGCTCTTTCACAAGGGGTTCAGCACCGAGGGGAGGCCCATTGAGGGAGCGGGAAGGATGAGATGACCGGTAACACACTCCCATTGTGTCTGAATTACAATCTGTTTCAATGTATTTAAGGCCACTTCCCTCTGCAGAATGCCACTCTAAGTTTATTTTATTATTTTCATGGTTACTGAGGCCGGATACGTGAGGTCTAAGGAGTGCCAGTATTGATTTATCCAAGGACAGGCTTCAAGATAACAATTATATAAAAAAAGATTTGGTAACACTTTACATTAGGGAACACCTATTCACCATCAACTAGTTGCTTATTAGCATGCAAATTAATAATATATTGGCTCTTAAATTGTCATTATTAAGAACTTATTAATGCCTTATTCTGCATGGCCTTATTATACAACCAGTAAGAGTTTTCCCTCAATAAGCTCAGAATTATTGTTTATTGGTAGTAAGTTTTGGCAGATTTTGGTTAAAGAATCCGACAGATTTTCAACAAGAGTACCTGTACTATCATACAGTATGACCTGCTTATACATTTGACACCATATTGTTTGACATGTTTGTATACACCAATATTTGTCAGTGTTTGAATTTTCAGGCAGACCCCATTACCTGGAAGTTAAACTACACAGCAAGTTCACACAGGTTTGTTGTCAGCCTTGGGAAAACCTGAACCAGTGGTTTAATAAATGAGGTATTTGTTCTTGTGCCATCTTTGTTATTCTACCACTGAATGAGAGGGAACCTATAGATTGATCCATTTTTTTGAAAGGTGCAACCCATCACTTGTTCATTGCAGTAGTTCCTATAATGTATTAACTAAGTGTGAAAAGGAGGCAACTTTAAATTAGAGAACACGTGTTGGTTAATAAGTGTTCAACTATTAGTGAATTAGTAATGGTCAAGATGTCACTTTAGTAATGGGAATATATTCTAATTAGCAGTTAACAGACTATATTCTTTAAGTGTTATTAAGGGAGAATAACTATTATTGTGGTACTACCACCTTATAAAGTCCATACTAAGCAAAGCATGTTGAGATCGTAATTCATATGCAACAACGTCTTAACTTACTACTAATAAACAATAATTGTGAGGTTATTAAGGGAAAACTCTTAGTTAATGGCTTACTGGTTGCATAATAAGGCCATGCAGAATAAGGAATAATAAGTTCTTAATAATAACTATTTAAGAGCCAATATGTTATTAATTTGCATGCCAATAAGCAACTAGTTAATGGTGAATAGGTGTTCCCTAATATAAAGTGTTACCAAAGAGTTATAAAGTACCTGCTGTTGCATAACATTATGACCACCTTCCTATTGTGTAGGTCTCCCTTGTGCCTCCAAACAGTTGTGACTCATCAGAGAATAGACATGGTCCTTCTGAGAGTGTCCTGTGGTGTCGTGAGAACAGAATGTTGTTAGTGGGGGCCTTTGGGTCCTATGGGTTGAGGGGAGGGGCCTCTGTGGATCATCCCACAGATACTTGATCAGTTTGGGATCTAGTGAATTTGGAGGCCAGGTCAACACCTTATGCTGTTCTTCATGTTTTTGAATTAAACCGTTTTTGTGTGTATGTCTGCGTCAAGCTGCATCCTGCTGGGGATGGCTGATCCCATCAAGGAGTGTCATTGCTATGGGGTGGGGGTGTCTGGTCTGGTCTGGTCTAGGTGGGTGCTGCATGTCTGTGTAACATCCACATGAATGGCAGGTCCAAAAGTTTCCCAGCAGAACATTGGATTGTCACAAGGTGGTCAATGTTATTCACTTCTAATGGTCATAATGTTATGCCAGATCTGTGTATTTAAAAAAAAAAAAAAAACATCTTTCACAGATTACGGGGGGGTCTATTTTCTGTAGCATGTCATCTCCCGCAGGTCACATTCAAATGATAATGCTGCGTGATTACAGCAATTTCACTTCCACAAAGAAAAGTCAAAAGACACATTTGCTAAAATGTAATTATCACAGAGTTTCCTTTGTTGGCAGTCATTAAAAATATGACAGTAATCCAAACATCCACGGACTGCAGCAAAAACTGAATATCAGTGACAAAGATTAACATTTAACAAGCTAGTGGTTAAAAGCTACAAAGTACAAGCTTAGAAAAAGGCCACAGATTTTAATTAGCACCTCCGTCAGCTAGTCACATCCTAAATTGTGGGTTGCGAGTTCCCCGAAGTTGCAATTTATGGTTGATGTATGGCTGCTGTAAGAGGCCGTCTGCATGCAAAATGACGTGGGACTGATTAAGTGATTAAATGTTTGCGCTTAGCATGTTTCTTGCAGCCAGAGCTTCAGTCTGCAATGTCTACCGGCAGCTGATCGACACGGGGAGATTCGTACCAGTGTTCACCTTGTGGTAGTCACTAAATCTGATGACACGTCTGTCAAGGAATAGGAGGTTATTTTGAATGACAAGGAGCATGTATAGTGGCGAGAAGAAGACAGATATCCTGTTTATTGCTTGTATGTTTTACAGCAAGACCCAGCGTTTCATATTCCAGCCTCAGTCCAGACTGGAGGCTCTATATGTAGAACTATTCCGACTATCTTTAGTCACCAGATGGCCTTTCTAAACTGAAAGTAAAGATTTAAAGATGGGATATTTCTGACCAAACATTACAATATTGCCCAAGTAAAGGCACAAAAATCTAAATGACAGCCATTCTTCCTGGATTCCTGAACCACACGTGGGACTTCATATTTCCGCGCAAAGAGCCGTGCAGCCGCTGACGGTCTATCTCTGCACGGACGGCGTGATTTACCCTAACCATGATCATTTTATCACCAGGCCAATTATGTGGTAATGAGGACCTACATCATGGATAACCACACACCAGTGACTCGGGATAGTACAAAAGCACTTGTTCATGCACGCACGCACACACACACACACACACACACACTCACACACAACGGCAATAGCTGGCGATGCTGAAGCATGGACATTAGCATGGCATGATAAATGAGTATTTTCCTCTTTCTCAGCATTGCAATATGTTTTAATACTGCGCTGCACTGTACCTTTTTTCCTGCCCCCGCTGCCTTATGAGGAATCTCTTCTTCTTTATTAAAAACCATTAATTATACTCGACACAACTAATGGGTATGAATGATTTGTGATTGAACTATTACAATCGCAGCCTTATTAATAAGTATTGAAGAGGAGGAATGATGTTTGCCTAATCTATTATGGTAAAAACACATTTTCTTTTTACACAGACTGTAGTTTAGTTCTCACTGGCAAACACAAGCCCAAGCTTTGCCTCTGAATTATAGCTAAATTTGCAGTATCCACAAAGGACGTCGCGAGGCCCATATTGTATGTTATAGATGTTATTGCTCCACTTCAATAAGAACAACACTCCGAGTCCTTGCAGAAAGTAATTTAAGGCTGCCTAAAGGTACGTTCAAGGCCTGCGAAGTGGTGAAACTGAAATGAGTGACAGTGTAACACCTCCAGCGCAAACATTTGCGGGAACATAAATGCCCTAAGTACAATTTTAGTCTTGATTAAAGTGATAATGAAAAGAGGTGTAACTTATTAAGGACAGCGGTGCTTTTCAGTCACAGTTTACTTTCTGCTCGTGGCATGGCACTGTGAAAAGCTGAGCACAAAAGCCTGGAAAGTAAAGTAGTCGGTCATATATCACCAGACAAAACAAATGAAATGAGAGTTGAATAATGATCCCGGAGGCTTCTGAGATATGCACTAAAGTCCAAATTCTGTCAATATAGACGTAAAATGTCATTCAGATACAAACAATCTGGAGTGATTAATTGTGTTTTCATTGTATTAGATTTGCAGCGTGGTTCTTGTCTGATTATTCAGACTGATTGTCATCATTTTGAAATATGAGCCAGAGCTGCATTCTGCATGGTTTGCTGTTGGTGTCGAAAGTAGTTTTGCGTAGTGATTCTTTGAGATGATGGTGTGTCTGAGAAAAAAAACCACAAAAAACAAAACAAGAGGCAGCCAAATGAATTCCTAAAATACACAAATCTGAACTAAGGCATATTCTTCCTGTGGGATAACACTGTATATTCTTAATCAAATTGTTGCAGATGGCATTGGCAATTAGGTTTTTGTGTGGGTTTTTGCTCATTTGTTACTGGCCGATGGCAAGTGTCTTCAGCACCATGAATGCCGTGCAGGAGAATTAAAGAATAAAGTGAGAAAAAGACTGAGAATCTGTAACAATGCCAAGAACGCTGTGAGTCTATACTGCATCGCCAAACAATGAGACGCTCAGAGTGGCTGTGCTTGTGTTAAGAAGGTAGAATGCTCATCATCTTGAAAGAGAGAAGCATGTTGTTAATTTTGACCCATTTCTCAAACATGGCGCTAAATGGTAATTTAAGGATTCTCCAAAGTTGCTACAATTGCAATCCATCTAACGGTTGACATTTTATCCCAGACCACAAATGTGAAACTTGCAGTACAGTACAGAGACAGATCCTGGAGAGAAACATAGAGACTGCATGCATTCAGTTTCTTCTACGGTTTTATTGCCCGAAGAGAGAAGGCGAGAGATTGTGAGCGACCCAGAGCCTGGTCTGTCTCTGGCTTTTTTACAGAAAATTACCAACACTTATAGGTTCATATAAGTGACATATATGGAGCTGTTTTTGACTTGAGAGATGGCCACTAGGTGTTAATCAAGTCCCTCTGTCTTGTCTACCCTGACATTTATGGCACGTGCATGGAAGCCATCACACATTCCGAGCGCACCCTCCTCTGCAGGTTACCACACATCTGTGCTTATCTAAAAGAGAATACAAAAGATATAAAAGATCATGTAGGCTGTTAGTAAATTTCTGTTGCACTCTTGCATTGGGACAACAACAGTCTATGGGGTTAATCCTCTGGGTACCATGAAGTCTACTAAGGCCTGGTGGAAGATACCAAGCCTGAAAATAGGCAGTTTCTGCTTCTGTGTCAATTTATGCCATAGCTATGACGCTAACGCCATAGCCTGATGTGCACCTCTCCCAAAAAATATAATTATGTTTTGTGGCGACCGCAGACCTCAAGAGCTGTGATTGGTCTGCTTGGTAGTAGTGTTTTTCTGCTTTAGTGTTTCTGGCTGCATCCCCATCTCCGCAATTTTCGTATTAAATGTTTTGGATCAATAAAGATGGAACACATCGCTAACTGAGGTTTTCGGAGATACCAAAAAGTTCAGCCTTGCCATTGTTGAAAGTAAAGCAGGAAGTAATAAGTCAAGCAGGAACGACACATCAGCTGAGGACCAAGAATGTTTCCACAAGATTTTGCAGTTGTTAAGGTTTTTCACTCAAGACCAAACACAGTGCAGCGATAAAGCAGAACACAAGAAAGGAGCTGAGAGTACGGGGAAACTATAAACGATGGTCGTAAAGTTATTTTAATCCATTTCATTTTCATCTAACACACATACAGAAGGATTTCATTCACGCGCCAGACCCTCGCTACACACCAGGACGCACACACAGCCCGCTCCTTATCAATTCACTCCAGAGGATTTGATGGCTTTCAGATCCCGCCCCTCTTATTATGGTCATCTCCCGAGCACATTCACAGTGGCAGGATTGAGGGACTGAATCTGTTTCCAGCATCATTCAGAAAATTCATAGAGGCCCTCAACAGGGAAATGAGATGGATGATTTTTCCCCCCGTTTTTTATGTATCCATGGAACACTTCACAGTAATATGCTTTCACTATATTTTACCTTCCCTCGGTATTTGACTTCAACTCGGTAGCTAAGGCTGCTTTTTCTATTTGGAAGGCTGGCGTCTGGAGATAAAACAAAAAAGAATAAGGAGACGAAAGGATGCTGAGAATGATTGTGACTAACTGGAGTGACCCTGGATCTACTGTGTGACTTTTGTCTGTGTTAATGAGACCCATTTCCTTGGGATTACCAGCACCTGTACACAGTAGTGTTAAGAAAAAAACATAGGCGATATTACAGAACTCAAACCATTCAAACTGAATATTATGCCTCTCTGCTCCAGTTTGATCCTATATTGCCCTTTGCCTCATGTACTTACAGGAATCTCTGCACTCTTGCCATTGCCCAACAGAGTTGAGTTTTTGATAGCAGGACCAAGCTGTGAACAGTTGTTTACACACAGACAAGAGATGAGGAGATTGATGCCATCTGGCCTCACTGAGAAACAAACCCCGCGTACAACTCTCACATGCAGACGCACCTTCTGCCCTCTTTGCCATCCTACATGATGTATAGGCCTAACAGTTCAGCGAAACACAGGCTTATTTTTTTCCTTTGATTATACTCCAGGAAAACCAGCGTTTCATTTATTTTATTCTTTTTTTTTTCATTGTGCTGCGTTCAGTCATTGTTAGAGAAAGTCATTATTATCTGTGGCAATTGCATTCAACCCATTCCCCGTGGCAAGGACAACAAGAGATCGCCGCGCCGATTACCTCGAGTTTAGCATTCAATAGCTTCAGAATTTGGATGATTCGACCTGTAAAAATGCTACCACTGAGCCAACAAATGAATTGTTTTTCTGTGTACTGTTTTTCTCCGGCTTTAGTAATTCTCAATGGGTTTGCGTTACCTTCTCTGAAATGTCATGTGGAATTAAACTTTTCAGATTTTGTGATAGTGGAAAAAAAGTGTTTTAATCACAGTCAAGGACGCAGTTTGTTACTGACAGCCAAACATGAATGTCACCAAAACATTGCTAAAATGTTTAGTAGTAGTAGTAGTGGTAGTAATAGTACTATTTGTGTGGGCAAATATCAGAAAACACAGTCATTGCCATAACTGTGTGAAACGAGCGAAAAGATACAACTGGTCTGAATATGACCACACAAGGGCAAGCCCCATATGCTCTCACACATCGCACACACGCGCATTCACAAATATACTGCAGACTGTGATGAAGATGAAGGAGAAGGGAAGGAACTGGAAGCCAAATCCGCCCTTGGCGCTCAATAACTCACCGGTAAGCTGCCACAGCAAGTCGCAAGATTAGGTCTGAATCATATTTTTTTCCCCCGACCATCATTTTTTTCTCTGTCATGATTAGCATGACGTTGGAGCACTGAAACCAACGGCAGCCTTGCACTTATCCCCTTTCTCGCTGCCAATCTGAAGGCAGAGCAAAAGAAAGAGTCAAAAAGTACAAAAAGAAAAGAATAAAGGTAGTGAGAGGAAAAAAGTCTAAAGCAAATGAATGAAGCAGTGACTTCCTAATGACAGGACCACTTAATGTTATTGCAGGGAGGATTTTTTTTTTTTCTAAGAATTGAGCCAATGAAAGATTTCTATTTGCCCGTTGCTTCCACTGATACGTCAATCAAAGTTGTGCCTTTGTGTTTCATGCGGACGGCTGTGCTTATCTAAGACCTGACTTTAGAGGGAATATTGGAGAATATATCTGCAGTTTATAACTGCAAGGCCAGCTCCTGGCCACAAAAGATCAAATGAGCGCTTCATTTTATAGTAAAACTGCAAGTTGCAGACAAACTTGTGTTTTCCCAGTAACTGTAATATATCCAACATTTGAAAGGTAAATTTGTCAAACAAAGCCAATCCTAAAGGTAGATATTTGTGAGTAGTTTTCTTTAGTAAGGCCCAAGACACACAAGTGACAGTCGGTCGTGTGTGTTGCCCTAATTTTTGTGCAGCAGGAACTCATTGGTGCGCACAACGAGAAAAGGAGGCTATGAAAATAAGCAAGTGGCAGAATCTAGAGGTCACAACAATGACTTGAAGAAACTGGACTGATCACTCCTAGCTCTTCTGGTTACCTGTTTGGAACAAGGAATACTGACTACTGCCACCTGCTGGTATGGAGGATTTCCCGTCATTTTAGCATAGCTATTTAGCCATTAGCTGTAATCTCTGCAGTGTCTTAAAGTGCATCCTTTTGTCACCGTCAGTACTTTGACTGTATAAAGGTGGACAAACTCTCCATGACATGAGATTCCTGAAGCTTGAGGTGGCAGCACTGGCTGTCGCCTCCTTTGCAGATCCTTTCACTCGAAGCAGCCACGCTGTAAATTATGCATAACTTTACACATGGGAAATAATTCAAGTGGGTGAGTTACTCCTGTGTAGTTGTCATGAATGAGGAATGTTGCTGTAGAACCAAAATCTCTGTTCTGCACCAGACTTTATTTGTTCATTTCTCCTGTTAAAGTACAGTATACATATCAACAAGAAGGCCTAAGGGGAGTGACTTGCTGGAGCCTCTAGTGGTCGTTTGGGGAACTGTAGTTTGTGGAATTAAAAGAAATAGCTGCTTGGTTCCAGTCTGTCTGGTTCTTAACCTGTTTCAAGGATCCACCTCCAAGCCATAGTCTGTGTAAAGATAGACAGTTTCATTTTAGTTTAGTTATTTCATGAAACATAATGTGACATCATGATGACAACAAGTTGCCATGTGAGCCAAGCGGTCTGAACCATTGTTGGAAAAATTAAATAGTAAGTTCTCGGACCATACTGCGCAGACTATGGCTCCAAACTCGCAAGATGGCACTTCCCATATCCCAGGGAAACTGTCAGCTTGGCCAATGCAAGGAAGAGGGGACACATAGTCCATATTTATATACTGTCTATGGTTCAGGCTTCCAAAGTGAGTTTGGGTAGCTTTTTTTTGTAAATGGAATAAAAAAGTAAGCTAAAATGTTGAATTGAATCCTGTCTGGGAAACTCAAAGCCCCCTTGTCACACTGAATCATGCACATAATTAAAGCTGCTCAAAAAAAAAAAAAAAATGGACTGAAACTAAAACAGACATGAAGTAACATGATTTTTCAAGAAGCAGTCAGTTATTTTTGGTAGTTGTATGTTTCTGATATTACCAAACCAAACTTACAGCCAATCACTTGTCAGCATTGTAGATTTATCTTACATTCAGGATTTATTGATCCAAGTGTTAAGAATTTGATGGAATATTTCTTATTAAGTTCATGTTCAGCAAGCAACTAGTAAAAAGCAACAACTCATGATAAATGCAGTGCCCAAACTAGGAAGGGAAAGAGTGACTTTGATTGCTGGAGAATTATTTTTATGTGCTCCTCTCAACCCCAGAGAGCACACTCATTAGGTTTGACACTACAACAGAGCACAGTCAGACGGTTGGAAGTCTGGCAACCAGAGTGCTAGTGTCTTATGAGAGCAGATGGGCCACAATGCCCCAGTAACTCATCGGACCAAATGTGACTCATGACTTCTTGCCTTTTAACTTGTGGCATCTGCTTCAAAGTCTCAACTATTCAAAGTTTATCATGGACGCAGAAGTCCCATCACAGTGACTGAACCAGGAAGTTAAACATTTGTTTGTCAAGAGGGAACTTTTGTAAAAAAGCTGCGTCTGAGTAGTTTATGTCAGGTCAAAGGGCCACCAGTCGAGGCAGAATGTTTTATTCTGATTCTGATTTATGTTTTATGCAGTGAATGAACTGCTTGGAGACAGTTAGACAGCATGAAGATTAGAAAAAAAATAGTGCTATTGTTATGCAAATAAATCATTGGATTTGAATACTGTGGAATATATTTTTAACTCATTGATACTGGTAACAGTGTTGTACTCAAATTCACTGTGTTTCTAGACTAACCTTGTTGAGTACCTGTGTTTTTTAATCTCTTTTATGACGTCATCATCGGGGAGCACCTTGGAGCAGGCCATTGTGGCATTCTCCTGTTTTGTTAGCGTGGAAAATAAAATAACTGTTGTAGAGCCTCAGACTAGCTGCTATTTGCTTAACTTTCTATACCCGCTTGGCACCAGTGTAGGTCTGATGCCTGGTTTCATAGTGTCATTGTGTATTATAGTCTTTCATCCCAGCAACAGGTTCATTGCATATCAAACAGACAAAGACTTTGACAGACTTTATTCATTCGCAAGGGAAATTGCTTAGTAGCTCAGTTGCACATAAATAACTCACCTCCCCTCGTTTTCTGTGAAGAAATAGTCATTTTCCCACCGTATATGACATTTTTTGCAACCTTGCATTTCTTTGGTTCTGTCATTTCTGGTCACCTGTAACTAAAGGCTTCTTTGATTAATCTTGTTTCGTGAAGAAGCTGCTGTGTTCAAGGCACTAATGATACCTATTGTTAAAACTACATATGCAGTCAAGTGCAAGTTCCACATGTGGGTCATATTCCAGTTTAGTATTCGCTGCAGTTGGCCTGCAGGCCATAGTTTGGACACCCCTGGTATATAGAACAAATAGACAGATGAACAACCCAAACACATGATGTCTCCAGACTAAGTGCCTGTGCAGAGGCAAAGCTTTCTTTCTAGAGGATAACATACCAGTCTTTCGTAATTAGCAACTTCTATGTTCTATTTGGTCTGTTTAAAAATCAGCTAATTTTCTTGGACAGACCTTAATTCTTCTTGATTTAAAAGAGTCAGTGTGTCTTTCTCTTGTGGCAGGAGTGGAGGAAAGCAGCCAGGCCAGACTTCCGCTCGACAGAGACATTAATGAGAATGCCCACATCACTAATCACTGATCGGCTTTGTTTGTCCAGCAAATTGCTTCTCCTTTGTTTCTTGTTCAGAATGATCTAACATGACAAATTAAATTCTGCTTTTGTTTAAATACAAGAGTTCACAGGAATGAGTTTATCTGTTCATGATGCTTTCGTTCTGCGATCTGTACAAGAAACCGAATGAAAGGTTTTTGAATATGGAGGTAGATTTAGATGCATATTGGTGAGACGATTTGGAAGCATGAATAACATCTTACAATAAAACTGGTTAGAGTTCGACTTTCTTGACTTTTGTAGATTCAGTGATTATGATTTCATGGGTATGTTAATATGAATGTGTATTCAGGCAGGGTTTCAGAATATTAGAGCTTGCGTTTTTCAACAGTTAATGTTTACTATGGATCACTAACGCTCAAGCTAACAGTAAAAATCCTATGTTGTGGTCAACTGATTTGGAATTACCAGTATGTTGCTGCCTATAAATGGGGTTCATGTTGATAAGGGTATGAACCACCTCCTCTTGTAGTGTCCACGACCTCAAAAGTGGTAAAGTTGTGACCTGTTTTCTTTGTAATTTCCATTTTAAGTTACCTGGTTATTAGCCTGCTAAACTTCCAGCCTCACTAGCTTCTACATGCTAACAGTTGCCTAGCATCAATGTTCTCACGCGGTTGTTAATCACTTGAAAACCAAGCATTTTGTATTTATACAGCATTTTTCTACCTAATGGTACTCAAAGAGCTTGACAGTTACACTGTCTCATTTAGCGTCTTTAACACACAGGCGCACGCACACGCATTCGCACTGGGAGGAAGTCGGGCTCTTGGTCTGGGACACTTGGGCATGTAAACCACTAACTCTCCAGCTGACAACCTGATCTGACTGCTGAGCCACAGCCACCCATGAGTTCATAACCACAAGCTCATGAACTCCATGATAGCCCCTGTGCTAAACCAAGCTAATTGACTCCTGGTAGCTTTATACTGAAGAATAACATATGGGATAATAAATAAGTATATTTTTCCAAAATGGTGACTGGTCCTTTAAAACTGAAAATCATTTGAAAATCATATTATTAACAAGACCTTGTGTCTGGGTCAAATTTCATTTCATTTTGACAGCCTATAAAAAATTGTTACGTCTGTGTTTTGGGTCAAATCAGAGAACAGGTGGTTAAATTTTTTACTCAAACTTGATTGAAACAATTGTTTAGGTTGGATTTAAACCATGATCACGGTATACTAAAAGCCATAAGGAAGTGCAAGGGAATAGAAAAACTGATACCTACAATAGCCTGTGGCATGTTAAGAGAATCCAAAGGTGAGGGATGTGTTTTTCATGTTCCCATCACTGTACCAAAGAGCCTGGGAACATGAGACAATTCGTCATGTTCCCATTGTATGTCATGTAAATCTGGGGAATACAGGTAATAACCTCCTTTTTCATCATTATTATCAATTAGAGGTCTGTATGGGGGATATATTTCTTGTAAAGATCCACAAAAAATGTGATTAATGACCTCAATTCAAAAAAACAAAATGTACTCCTATTACAGTAACGGCTATATCTGCCATTTTGTGACTTCGTGGCATCAGTGTAATACTGTCTTACTTAGTCGTGTTCAGTCTTTTTACTTTATATTCAAGTAAGACAACACAGCCGAGGAGAAACCTGGCAAGCATAAATGCTCTCCAGAGTGCAGTGTAATGGTTGTACGTTGTCTACCTTCATCAAGGGGAATGTTGCATAGCTTCTCCAAGTGAGCTACTTTAATTAATGCAGTGGGAACTTTTGGGGATGGGTAAAAATTTAAAACGCTTAATAATTCAAGCAGCACAAGCTGTAGCATGTTCTGGTCTGTCTGGCCTTGGATTAGTTATTCACTCAAATAGCGTGCAGGGCTGTAGAGGAGAATTTATTTATTTTTTTGTTACCTCTGCTGACTGTACTGTTTGACCAAAGCATGTGTATGTGTTTGTGTGTCAGCTGTAGCCACCCCTTCTCTCAGGTTCTAGCTGGACTAGAAGAAGTGTGTACTGTAATGAGATCATTATCTTATGTTATCCAGTCAGAGTTGCTCTCTGGTTCCCTGCCAAGAGAAATTAGAAGAGGAAAAAGGCCTGGTGAATATCTAGCACATTTAATCTAATTGGTGTCACTTTTCTCCCTCCATTATGGTACTTTAATAGCCCTATCTGTCTCCATGTGGCTTAGCAGTGTTTAGGGTCAGTGGTCAGGGCCTAATCTTTCTGCTCAGATCATATTAACACACCGCAGGTCTTCAACACCGAAATAAACAAACACACTTTCCACAACAAGAGCAGCAGCATCGCATCTGTTTAATTTGCATCATTAAAAAAAGTAAGCTTTCTCATATGTGCTGCTTTTAGTTCACTCAGAACAATTTTTATTTTTAATTAAATTAAAGAAACGTCTTTGAGTGGGGACTCTAGAAGATGAGATGCCGGCTATAGGCTGCGATGGTCGAGGAAAGCCCTTTGAACGTCTCAGTACAGCTTTGCCACTGAAGCGACGCTGGGCTGTCTGACACTAGTCTGGGATTTTCGTAAGAGGCTATTAGTGCTTCCCCACCAGCAAAAAGAACTTACCATTATTTCTCCTGCAATCTTTGGTGAGGAAAGCTTACAGGCCCCAGGCAGTGTTTGAATTGGGGCTGCATCGGTGCTCCCTTGCTCTGAAATCTATTATGCACTCTAATCCCTCCAACCTCCAGCCCCAACACATGTCTTTGAGTCATGAGTAGACTCTGCATCTGTCCCAAGCCGGCATTTAGACGCTCCTCTCTTTCTCTCTCCCTCTCCCCCTCTGTACTCTGTCTCTGTCTCCCTCTAGATGGATGCTTTCCACCGAGTGCCTATTCTCTGTGTCAGTTCAACGTGTAATACAGGATCATCAGTCAGCTGTGAGACGGCCAGAAGGCTTCACTGTAAAAGGATTTGGATACTCTGAGGTGCCAAAGGAAGTGTCCCTGTAGGTTGGGCAGGAGGAGGGAGACCGTATTGATTGGCTGACAGGCTGAGGCAGAGAGGAGATTTGCGGTGATGTCACACAGGAAGTCATCTGCGGGTCATATTCGTCAACATTGTCAGAGCTGAACAGCAAGAGGCTCGGTTGCAAGTAAGAACAGAGTCCGCTTTAATTTTCTTTGTAAATCCTTGGGAGGAGAAACAGAAATATCAGTGTACTCCAATCGAATAAACAAAGGCACAGATATACATATTTAATAGCATGCATAATTGATCGTTTTTGCTCGCAGGGACTCCTTTGCAGTATACGCTGAGCACTGGAGAAATAAAAATAAAACATGAAGTGGGAAAGTCATTAAAACTGTTTTAGAGAACTAGTGAGTAGAGTGGTACCGACTCTCACTTGAGCTGCCTGCACTCCCAGCGTCCTCCAGTGTTGGCACAGGTGCCAGTGGCTAATTAACCAGTGATTGATCATGTCCACTGTGAACTGCATGACCAATTAAGGGACCCAGGGCCACGCTGCTCGCTGAGAGTGAAAGTACGGTTCACTTCCCGGGTCCATCAGCGAAATGTCTCGGACCACGAATAACATCAGGTGTGGAGGTGTGTGGCTCTTTGTCTCATTGAAAATAAATCAGAGACAGAAATAGAGGAGGCAGTCAGGACTAAACAGACAGAACATGTCTTAAGGCTGTTACATACGAAGTGAGAAATTAGTTCTTGCGCCTAGGGCTGTGAGAATGATGTTCTCTCAGCTTGCTCTCAACACATCAACTGTGCAGAATTATTATTATTATTATTATTTATTATTTTTTATGGTGTCCAGTTACTATTCTGTGATTGGTTAGCAATTGGAAGTGGGCATGGCTAATATGGATAAGCGGAAGTGCTAGCAACTAGTGGAAATGCTCTGTGAGCTCCCAGATGCTAATATGACCGCTAATCTCACCTAGGTAGAGATCGGCATACTATGTGAGGGTGCATGCTGAATGAATGCTACGATCTAGTGGACACAGTTGTCAGAATGACTGGTCATCCGTCTCCTACATCTCCCACAATGCTTAGCACGTGTGATGTATTCAGTGTAAACACTTGGCAAGGACGTGGATATGAATTACAGATGATACAAAGCTTAATTTCACTTTATCACATGCTTTGGATCTTATTTTCGTAAGTAAGTGAATGTCTCATTTTTGGGAGCATTCAGTGGCAGTGCTTAAAAAAGACCAAAGGGACACCTAACTCAGCCCAGATAATTTTCAGCTCCTGGCCGTTGCTGTGTAGCGACAACCAGGTGACGATTAGCTTAGCTTATCACGGGAATGTGCGTTCTTTGCTAGAAGGCAAATAAGGATATCTTCCTATATACTTTATAAGCTATTTAATTTGAGGAACACAGGGAAGCAGAGGTGAACGAAGCTACTACCACTGTAGTTTATTGTGTGTTTAACTTTTTTTCTCTACTACCACTGTAGTATATTGGGTGCCAGACGGCTACAGATTGAACGGCTGTGGTACCACCGCCTCTGCGGCCAGTAAAAGCAAGGTGGAGGTGATTCATCAAGGGCTCTGTGGGGCCATCTGTGGTACAGACTGACAAATGTCTCCCTCCTTTGTCATAAGGACACACGTCTCACAAAGCTGCCGATTAATGCCCCTTTTACAACACGTTTATTTGTCACCCAGGTATTTGTCCCTTTAGTGCACTGTATTACCGCGGCTGACAGGACCGGGAGCCATTTTCCGGCCGTCCTCCAAGGAGGGCAGCCCATGAGGGACCGTCCTGGACGATTCTTGCAGAATTTTGATGGGCTCTCCTTGCTGCAGCTGCCGTCCCCCTACTGTCCAGGCTCTCTGGCATGGGAGGGGAAAACATCAGAGATGGAGATGAAAATGTCGCCCAAAGTCTTCATTCACATTCATTGATTTAACAAAAGGATTGAAGGGAGGACGGAAGAGGAAAAAACCTGTTGTTTAAACATTAACTCTCTGATTTGATCACGAGATGAAATTGGAACAAGGAGCTGATGGTGCCCTTGCCCTGACAAACGAGAGAGGGAGCTTGTTGTGTCAGTGATGAAATCCTTTGTGTTTGCCCTGCATTGTGAACATGTTGGAGTTGGGCTAAACGGCTGTAGGAGCACACACCCTTGTGGGTCTGATTGCTTTGTTGTCAATCTATCCATCTCGTCTCAACTGCGGTGATTGCTCCAAATACCATTTGGTAAATATGACGGAGCTGCCATTAGACAAGGTCAGGGCCGCTAAGCTTGTTATCTCATCACATGGGTGTAGTATTTTCAGCATCGAGAGAACCAGTCCCTGGCCCCTTCACCTTCTAAAGGAACAATAATTTACTCTGAAGAGGGACCATTCCCGAGACGACGTTGCATCTTAATCATTACACCTTAAAGGAGATAAAATTACACCGGAACATTGTGTATCTTACAAGGAGTCCTACGTTTTTTTTGACTGCTGTTTATTCATGAAATCTTTTTGTGTGAAAGAGTGCAAATACTTTGCCTCTGTAAATGTCACCCTGGCAGTTTTGATATCATTACCGTTTTGCCTCCATCTGCAAAACAGGCCATCCTGCTGCTTCTGTTTTGTGTGAGATGCAGAAAAAAAAAAGATGTGCACAAAAAGAGCAGCGTCAAAGACAGGTGTCTGCGTGTGTGTGTAAGTGTGCGAGAGCGCGTGTGTGCATGTGTGTGTGTACAACAAAGGAAATGAGACGGAGAAAAGAAACTAAAATTCACACTCCAAAGGATGTCAACGCTTCTCTCTCTTTCACAGGCTCTCCTTCCTTGTGTGTGCATCCAAGGAGACACGCACGCACACACAGGCGAGGGTGAAAGTGAAGCTAAAATTCACACTCCAAAGGACTTGCCCTCTGGAACTGAATGTGCACACACCAATACAGAGTCACTTGTTGGTAATGAGGGTCTCAAATCAGAATCAATTATGAATGTTCCATCAGGAGGTTTCGAGGCCATATCAAGGGAGTCAGGTATTAGACACTAATGAGAAATGGAACACCGAGAAGTATGGCCCTGCAGGCTCTGATGTCTCCAGGCAGCATGTGATTCAGTGGTTTAAATACATTTGCATTCATTCAATTCGCAAGAAGGCCATATTTTATTAAAGTGAAACGGCTTCCTTCATGTGCCTGTAACAATCATGCAGCTAGACAAAGCCTTTGATACTTGGTTAGATGAAAACCGCCTCCTTTATGACTGATATGGACTGGCATGATTCAACTGCTAGTTAGATCTGTGTGTGTGCTCTTGTACAGCCATCTTTCTGAGGACCAGTTTTATACCATCGGAGTGAGGACAGCTGTGCAAAGTGAGGACATTTTTGACGGTCCTTACTTATTTACGAGGATTGAGACTGGGTGTTGTGGTAAAGGTTGAAATTCGGTTAGGTTAGGGTTACACATTTAGTTGAGATGGTTAGGGTTAGGATAAGGGGCTAGGGAAAGCATTATGTCAAATTGTGTGTGTCTGCATGTGCTCTTGTACAACTATCGTTCTGAGGACCAGCTTCAGTGAGATGGGAGATGAGGATGGAGACAACTTGTGTGTGTGTGTTTGTGAAAAAGAAAGAGAAAACGGGGAAAACGAAAAAGAAGGGAAAGGAAAGGGAGTGAGTTAGTTCTGGCTGCACTCAACCAAGTCAAGTCAAGTTGTTTTCTGCTGGCCAGAGCCTCATTTGCTCCAGCCCAATGATTGATTCTTGTTTGGAGGCATACCTATGGGCCTTATTAAATCAAAATGTAAACTCACTCTCATAACAAATCGCAGGGAAAATGCCAGCAGCCAGCTCCCCCTTAGGGGTGGACCTGGATTACTCTGACAAGTTAAGAACCCAATGAGCTTTCCTGAGCTCTCTTCACCTGCTTACACATCTTGGGAATTTCCCCCTTAATCTCACGGAAATCTAGGTTTTTTTCTCTCTATTTTTCTCATGTCTTCATCATGCCTTGTGCTTTACAACTGAAATTGATCGTTCGATGTCACTCACATTGAAAAACAACAAGGCTGATGAGATTTTTTATTTTTTTATACTATTCTCAAATCCCCCCAAAAAGGACAATTAATTCATTATTTTATCTATTCAGACAAAGCCAATCGTGGTTCCGTATTTTAAAAAAGCATTAAAAATACATTAGTGTCCCATGCTGTTACACTAGGTGACACTCAGTTTCACACTTTGCAGTTTTTGTTTTTTTTCCCAGCTGTGTAAACAATCACTACTTCACAAAATGTGTGTTATTGTGTGTTCTGCCTAAAAACAAAACCCAAGGTAACAAGGAATGCAGGGAGCTGCATTGGGGACAGACCATACAGACACAAAAAGTAGCATTTACCATTTAAGGCATGTGGGAAGTGACTATTTTAATTAGGTTTTTGACTGCAGTGTGCAGCACATGGTCTTTTGTCTGTTGGCATACCATGTATCGGGCAGTTTGCAAGGCTAAGGTAGAGATACTTGCCAAAAAAGACCTGCCTTGTTTAAAACATCAGTTTTTTTGGTTTGTGAGTGCAAATATTAAATGGTAACATAGGGAGGATGTGTTTAGGTGGTCGAGCAAGTCCACCGCTGGTGGAAAATGTTGATGCAGAGAATGTAAACTGTAAATGTAAAGCATGTAAACTGCTAGTAGAAATGTTGCTATTAGATATTTAAAAAAATAATACAATCACCGAAGTTCAGTTTGAGTAATAGATATGTGGGTTTTTGCGCAACCTTGGAAAGTTATCACACTGACAGTCACATTTGAAGCCCTCTCCGTTGATGCTACTGCAGCAGAAAGGTCCGGTTCAAATGAATGACGTGTCTCCTCTAAAGCCCTTCTAAAGTCTTAGTACACGGTCAAAAACTGCCCACAACAAATACAATATTTCCTTCTGTTTGAGTAAAAATAGCTGAAAAGAGACAAATTTATGGAAGTATTTTTACGTGTTTTGACAGCAATAAGACACATAGAATCATTTTTGGTAGTGATATCAAGTGGCATTGCATTGTCCCGCTTTACATAATACTAATTGCTTGTGTTAGTAATACACACACACACACTCACACGCGGTCTGTCTCCATCCCTTACCGAGCATAGCAGGGTTCTGAAAGGGCAACTTGGCTGGCCATCTGGCCTGCATATCAGCAGAGGTTATTGTGTCGACATCATCATTACCGAACACATTGCTGTTTAGCAAAGGTTATCCGGAATCTGCACAATGATCTGTTGCTACACATGTAGGGAACACAAATAGAGCTGTGGAAAAGTACCCGGTTTATCACAGCAGGAGATTTGGATGATTCTCGCTTATGTATAATTCATTTTTAATAAGAAGCCCAAGCACTTTAAGTTAATTCAAAAAAAAAAAAAAACACAACATTTGAACCTTCTCCACTAATTATTTCAAGTAGTTCGCAATGTTTTGACATTTACCCTGTCAACTTAAATTCAATTGGCTGCACTGTAAATTAACTGGTTTCTTTAAGTTTCAGTGGTAACACGCCCACTAATGGAATTCGAATGTCGGGCTAAAAAGGTCGTCAAAGTTCATTTTGTTTTTTTTAACGTGGACACTGATAGAAATGCAGATTTGTAAGATTCATGTGAATGCTCCTCTCATTTGCAAATGTGCAGCCATAAGTCAGCCTGAATATTTAAATATAACGTTGCTGGAGCTGTTCAACACACACACACGCAAATCCTGAAATGGTCTCCATCCTCAATCTGCCTTCTCACGGTACCCTCATCAAGAATGAAAACCTTCAGGCTTAAATAGGGAAGAGGTGATGGAAAGAGAAAGCGAACGAGAGAGATACTTTGAGACGTGTTTGATATTCACACTCGGAGGCAGAGCTAAATGTGATTCCTCATTAGACAGCACTTTCCAGGTACAGCCATGCACTGTTGAGCTGTAGCCACTTAGCACCTGATTAAAACATGGAAACACTCCCTGTGGTGTTATGGGATCTGTGATAAAGCTTCTCCCCGATAATGGCATTAACTATGTTGAAGTGCAAAGTAAAATGTCTCTTGTCTTTGCTATGTTGTTTAATTATTTTATATGAACCAGCTGGGCCTCCTTTGCAATTTCAGGCTGGGGTAATTACAAGTTCTCCATGGAAGACCTTGACTTTTTGGGGGATTCTAGGTTTGAATATAAACTTTGGTAATGCGTAATGAATATTAAAATGTTTTATATAAGTAGTTAATCAGCTAGAAGGATTCTTTTCTCTTCACTTGTGGTCAGTTCAGTGCAGAAACATTAACTCTAGTGATTACCAGCACTGTAAGACGTTGCTACCCAGCAGGCCACACGGAGAAAAACAACAGTCCTTTCGGCTCTCTGTCAGATCACATCTGGTCCTGTTGAATCCAACTACCACCAGGGAAAATTGGCATATTTTCAAATGCAAATATGTCAGGCTCCATTTTATCTGCAGTTACAGGCCCGTCACAGCATTGTTTTAGCA
Organism: Planiliza haematocheilus; assembly: GCA_005024645.1. NCBI lineage: Eukaryota > Metazoa > Chordata > Actinopteri > Mugiliformes > Mugilidae > Planiliza > Planiliza haematocheilus. The sequence goes on from SRSE01000811.1 coordinate 1,221,660, forward strand.
CTTACGTGTAGTACTTTTCCTTACAGTTTATATTGTCACTGTCAACCCCATCTCATGGCTTTTGACTTTCCATCGTGTTTAACATCTTGTTAGTTTTTTCTTTCCTGTATTCTTCTACATACTTGACTAAGGCCGATTTTAGCTCCTCAGCTGCTAAAAAGCTGCTAAAAAGGCATCCCTTGCATATGGAAAGCAATGTGACCCAAACACTGCTAAGTGATGTGATCAAATACAAAACGTTGTGTATTTAACACAGTGTACTTTCTGCCAATAGTAATATCTAAATTAAAACAACAACATATGCTGCAGTTTGGGAGTTGTGGCCTCCACCACCATTGTTGACGCTGCTGAAGTTTTAGCAGCTAGAGGTTAAAGTAAATGAAACTGGGTCCGGTTGAATGCCCTTGTAGTATTTACAAACCCATAAGTGGAAAATTGTTAGTGTTAGTGTGAGTTTGCGCACATTTCCAGAAACAAGCAGACGTGGATGGTAAGTTAATAAAATTGAAAATGCTTATATTACCAGATGTATTGTCCTTTCATCATGCGTTTGCATTTCCTTCATCCAGTCATTAGCTTGCTAAAGCCTCTGTGGCTTTTAGATGCCAACGTTAGTCTATCACAATCGTAGAAAACTTCACATTCTGTTAGTAACATCATAAAACCCCAAAATATATAACAGTGGACTTGTTGCTTTTAGAGTGTTCTGCCCTATGTGAGGTGAGGTGAAAATACACCAAAAAAGGATTTGTGTGGGTTAACTTTGGTCCATGTTTTAAAATGAGCTGCTCTCAAACACCAACACCGACATGGCTTTAGCATCTTGGAAGGCATTTCAAATACACCTGCCAAATTCTGTTCCATTTGAACTGAGCGGGGAACTGCAAAGACATTTCCAAACATCTCAAAGTCCAATTAACACTGTTCTTTTCTTGTTTTATTTTTTCTTTAAACTGTCAGTTTGCGGCATACTTTTCTCATGACACCACGCCAACAAAACGCTCAGCCAAGTATTTCTATATTTGCGATCTTCTGTGAGGATCCAAAACTGGGGCCGTCAATCATTTTAACTTTCAAAATATTTATCGGTGCTGAAAATGGCCCCTTGCAGCCTTAAACTCCTTCTTGACACTCACTGTTAAATTATTCACTTCTCTTTATCCCAGTATTCTCAGTGGATATAGCCATTGTACCGGCATTCTTTTTTTATTTGAGGCCTCTTTTAGTGATCACTGACCCAACTTCTTCCATTGTGACAAACCACTACATTGTTAAATATTACTCTGTGGCAGTCAGTGCTCAGTGCCTCTTACACCTGTCTTTCAGTTTGTACATTGCGAGTTTTAGTTATATGCCTTCTGATTACACTAAGAAGGCCTGGTCCCCACCAGGAACAACTGAATTGGGACCACGGGCACATCATATCAATTAAATATGGTTTAACATTAGACCCTCATCCATTTTTATAACACAAGTTAAAATTTTGAGCAGATCTACAGCAGATCTCATTACAATGGAAAGTTTGTCATGCATACAAACAATTATTTTCTGCAGGCGGCCACGTTTTCACCGGTTTAGCAGCTTGAACTGAATTCACTATGGCCCGGTAATGATGTGCTTCCCACTTCTGACTTCCCGCGTCCGGACATAAACAAGCACAATGTATGTTTGAACTTGTTGAATCCAGCTGTTGGTTCCATGCGTTTGTAGAGAGAGAGCCACCAGCATGAGAGCTGTTAAGCTTGAGAAAAACAAAAGTCTCAGGCTTTCCTCAAAACACTGCATATATCATGGAAAAATGCCACTCCGGTAAATAGAGGTTTCTAAGAGAATGCAATAGATTTTCCCCTCCAGTAAACACTGGTATGAATACAAAAGTTGTGTCTGATCAATAAACAACACTTTAATGACACCAATAACGTTTTGGAGTATCTAATCTTTCCAAACATCTTGATATGTGAAGGAGGGCCTCGTTCATGACTGAATATAAAACGGAGCTTGAGATGGAGATGAGGATTGGTGTGTTTTTTTCCAGTAATTCAGGCTTTGTACTGGATCCTCTTGTTGAAGAAGGAGCTTAGCTGAAAGCGTTTGATTTACTGTTGATCTTGTACGCTCCAACCTTCTCCTCTCGTTTTGAAACAGCGAAAGAATGAGATGCAAGGGGCCAAATGATTTTTATTTTCTTCTGCTGGATGGTTGGACAGCTTCATGGTGTGTTCACACAAGCACAGTAAATGTTAAGTGGAAGCCAGTAACATGACGTCCAACTCTTTCCGCCGGTACGTTCCGGGCAACACATTAAAATTCAGCTGGCTTCAACTTTTTCCTGTTGCTCCGCTGATAACGGCGACAAATCATATGTGTTTGCGTCACCCTTTGTCGTGTTGTGTGGAATGCCCGTGCCAGTTGCCTGACATCACCGAGCACTCAAGTGAAAATCCAAACGCGACTCCGTGACAGTGTCGCTGGCAATGCTGACCGAGTTGTAGTAAAGTGTGAACACATCCTGACAGTCTGGTAGAGGCCTTATTCCTTCACATCAAAACGAGACAGCTGAAGTGATATGGGCATCCTCAAGGTAGGGATTACATACCTCATCTGGTATGGGAGCTCTTCAGCATCCCAAGATAGGTAGAAGGGCATCTGCAAAACCCTGCTCAGTGCGGATTAACAAGCGAAAATGAATAGATGGGTGGATGTTCAAGCGGACAGCTCAATATAATACACAGAGGAGTAACAGGAAGTGACTGACAGCACTGCAGTAAACAGGAAATATCATTTAATTTCAGTATAATTAGTCTTTTTTGATACATCTGTAATATGGCTAGAAACCAGGATTTCCGTCAGTGGAAGTGGGAGAAAGTTCTCCTCTTAAATCATCTTTGTCCTTTAATTAGATACCGGTGTGGTGATGAAAAATTTTGATTTAAACTCAACTTCCTGTCTTTTATTAGGAACACAAAGAAACTTGGAACACGAGGCAGATGGAAGTGGCTTATGTCTCCTTGGTAGCACACTGAGATGAAACCAGGATGGCAGCCAAAAACAAGCGCACACGCACGCAGACACCGATGCGCAGCTACACTTTGCACGCACGCACACACGCACAAACAGTCAATATTTCACCCCTTGCATCTGCCAATTACCAACTCGATTCGTTTGTGGAGAAAACATACACAAGTCTAAACTTAGCAGTGTTCCATACACACACACTGTGAGTCAGTAGTGCAAAACACAACGGCGGAGGACCCCCCAGGTGAAATCCCAGAATATCGACGGGATGATTCAACTCTTTAGAGTCGTTAGGCTTTCTTTTTTTCCCCAATCTTTTGTAAACACCCAGCGAAAAATCTTCACTCAGATATCCTCCCTTTCTCAGCTGAAATAATCCTCAGTATGACAGTATATATTATTTTGCATGGATGATAGCGGTGCAAAGTCCATTCAGAAAACCGCAGTATCTTATTCCCATCTAGCAAACAGCTTGAGGGTGGCATGGCCTCGAGGCTTCCCTCCGTCCCTCCGTCCGGGTTGGAGACAATCTTTTGATCTGCAGAGGAAGGCTACCACATGCTAAGAAAAACTCATGCTACGCTAGGTGTACATTCCTTTCGCGCTGGACCGGGGGGAAATTCGATAAGCACTGAATTGTGAGTCTCCGTGCTACACCGACCCTGATGTGCTCACTATCCATGTCAGGCTCTTCCCTCAGTCTCGTTTGCTACACCTTTAAGAATGCAGCACATTAGATGAAAAACTCTGGCAGGAAATACAATGTTTGAGCTGTCATGCCCTCTCCACTGCCTCAAAGCTGTTTGCTACCTTTGTTCTTTACCCATCTGCAGTTTTCCACCCAGCAGTTCAAACTTTGCTGAATTCTTGTTTATATTCGAGACTGCAATATCTGTGAGAATACATTTGGAGGAAATAATCCAATCAGGTTCCATTTCAGTGCTACGTTTTATTGTTATCTTTTGTTTCCTGGTATACAGAAGCCATTAATTTCATTTCTGGCCCCTTGCAAGACGACGTCTAGCTTTATTAAAATGATTTTATGAAACTCAGCTGGAGTAGAGGGGCAGAGACTCTGCTGAAACAGCTTACAGATAGAGGAACGTGCTGGCTGTGATCGTAATAGCTGCACAGTTAGGGGATGTGGCGAGGAGAGACGTCGGAGAATGCAGCCTGTGACACGAGGGGGAGAAGGAGCGAGTATAATGAAGGGCTAAAGGAGTGCAACATAGACAAGCAGGGAGAGAGTTGAGGGGTCCAGACAAACTGCTTTCATTAATTCCATTTGTTTCTGTAAAAGGGTGAGATCGTGTGACCTTTGCAGGATCCACCCAGCTCCGACATTTTTATTCATTATGCAAGAGCCGATAAGATCCAGGTGGACACCTTTCACCCCAGGGACCGATTAAACTGTAAATTGAATCCTCTGAAACTTTGTATACTAACTACCTGTGTCTCGGTAAGTGAAGAGTAAAACTCAACCACAGGATGGAACAAAGCACTCAAAGCTAATAAGACTTCAGGGCATTCCAGGAACCCATAAAAGTTGCCATTAGCCTTAATAGTCTGAGCTTCAGTTAAGACAAAATGATTCCCGTTTGGCATAAAAAAAATGTTGAGCGTTTACTCTGGTCTTGTTTCTTTAACCATGGAAAGAATGTTAACCTGATACGTCAAGTGGTTTGCTAAACAGAACCTATTCATCGGAACTGTATGGAGAAAAAAAAAAAATAATAATTGGCATAGGATGTGATGCACAATTTGTCTGTCATAGGTTAACATCAATCAATCAGATCAATAATGCCTCACTGTGGGTAAATGGAAATGCCCGGGACTAAAAAATAAAGCCAATATGTAAACTAAAAACAAACAAACACATGCAGTTCCTTAAATGGCCGCTTGAGGCTAGCCAATAGACTGTAAATAATGATGGATGCAGAACAGCTCCTCAAAAGTGAAGCCAAAGCAAGTAGAACTCCCTCTGATGGCCAGCTGAAGTATAGGTCATAAGCTCCACCTTCTCCACAATAGTGGATGCACGTCAAATCATTTTTATTTTTTCTTCAAGCATAGTTTCCCTCACTTTTGGTAGTTAATATAATACTGATGCATGTTCAAGTGTCAGTCATTCGGATAACTTATAAGTTATATAATAGTTAACTGACGCTATAGAAACATGACCTCATGATGACTACCAGTTTGCCCAGCCAGCCACTCTGCAAAGCAGTCCCATAGGACTGTTTTAGTAGGAAATAAAATTAACAAATATATAAGGACAGTGCATAATCCAACGTTTCTTTGTCACTGTCAGACGGACATGCGAGTGAGTCTGGCGGATGTGTGGGCTGTGGTAACCTGGTTCCGTGCGGCTCCACTCTTGGACTGTACTGCACTGACTCTGGCTCCAAACTTGCAGGATGGTGCCACCTATATCCTCGGGAAAACAGTTTGGCTAATGCAAGGAAGTGAGGATGCATTAACCATATTTATATACAGCCTATGGACTGGCCAACTTCACAGCACAAGTAAACATGTTTGTCAATGGCTAATTTTCCCATTAATGACAACTGCACAGGGGAACCAGGTTCCTAGCTGTCTACCTATGCATTACCTGTCCACCTTAACTCCACTCACTCTCCACTCCTTTGATTTTCTAATTAGCCAGGACTGAGATGGCCATCCTCACTGAGCTTCTTTATGAGGAAGATTTGCAGACCAAAGACACACACCATTGTTTTTCAGATAAAAGTAGTTTCCCACTGTCGTCACTGTAGACTTTTGTCATTTCTAAAACATTTCTACAGCCTCATGGACCAGGACATAGCTTCAAGAGCCTCATGGCTGTCCATGTTACTCCCCTCTTAATGTTCCTTTCTAGTGGCTTAGATCAATAGAACTTGTTAAACAGGAGCAAAGTATGTTTGAGAAAAAGTTACCATACATCTTACTCTTCAAGTCTGAATGCTACAATGCCCCTTTAAAGACATTTTCAACCCACTTCATTAATTCAAGCATGACAGTTAATTAGGCAATATTTTATATTAGAGACTTTCATGCTGCTGCAGCGTAATGCACAAATATTCTGCTATCACTGGTGAATTTCAATCAGCTGCAGTGCAGCTGTTTTAACACCATTGGCATATAGTCAGACAGCAGTATATGCAATATATACAGAATCCTTACAGCAAAGCTCATGGCAGCTCCACATACACTTTCTCCCAGTGGGTATAATCGAAGCTTTGAATAATAGTACGGAAGAAGTCAGTACAGCAGCTTTGGCTATCTACGGAATAAAGTCATTCTAGTCTCACCACTTTAATGAGGCTGATTATGTGAAATAATGATAATGTCCATCACCAAAGCAACCAGGTTATAGAAGTCAGTGTTATGGGAAAGACTTTATAAAGGCTAAATTATCTTTTAATTCTTCCTGGTAGACAGCTAGGAACCTGGATCCTATCCCAGCTGTCATTGGGCGAGAGGTGGGGTACACCCTGGACAGGTCGGCAGTTTATCACAGGGCTTGTGTTATTTTTGTTTCTTTCAAATAAAAGTTCAAGTATTGATGATCATTTGTGGTTTTAAAGCTAAGACACAGACTTACTCTTACCCAAGTAAATAACATGTTAGTCCGTGAGTAACCAATCAAGCTGGAAGGCATCAGAGAAAGCCACCAGACTAGGTGTCTTCTCTGATTTCATATTTAGGGGACAGAGATCGATGTGGATCTTCTCATCTAACTTTTGGTGAGAATGTGAATATGCGTATTTCCCAACTGAAGGAACTGTGGGGGATATGTGGTGATAATCGTATCCACTCAAGCAAAAAGATTTTCTTTTGCTGTCTTGTCATGCCAATGTCATTGTAACTACTTTATACCAAAATCACTTTTGAGAGGCATTCATTTTAACTGCTCCACAAAATACACATTCCTGATGTGCCTCTCATCCAACTGTCCCCTTGTCTTTATCGCAGAATAAAAACTAGGGAGAAGACTAGGTGTTACTACCACTTCCAAACGGTCCCATGGAGCTCCCACCCTGTGAGGGGCAGATGAGGCCACGGAACAGCCCTCCTCCAGGCGCCTGGGCACCAGCTTGAAATACATTAACTTTCACATTAGAGCCTAATAAGGGAGAGCAGCAGCGGCTTCTGCACCCTGCCAGTATCTTTCATGTGCCCAATTACTGACAGATCCCCAAAATCATATTCACCTTTTACCATCTTTAATTAGTTCTTTATCACTACTGCTTTTCCTGGGTGTCGTCTCCAGGCCCGATGCACTCCTGTCAGCACGCTGCTGCGAGACGACTGCATTAATCAGGAGTTGATATCCCCCGAAGATGCATAAGCATTTACGATCTGTCTCACACATTAGATTCCAGGGGTTTCTGTCACCACGGGTTATCTACACTCGCCACTGTCATTGTGGGCAAAATTGCAGGAGAAGCTGTGGAGCTGGATGGAATAAAGAAGCAGACAACTACAGTGAGAGCAAGCCAAGCAAAGAATAGCACAGGATGACTGCCAGTGGGATCATGCTCACTGAAACAGACTGAAGCCTTTTGTACTTCTAAACCAAGATATACATACGGGAACATAGCATTTCTGCATTTTTTATTTGAAGGGTTAACAAAATATTAACAAGAAAGATGATTTATAAATTTCCTCTTTTAATTGTTTACAGCTCATCACTTGACGCTCCGGCAGTGTGTTTATTAGCCAGAATCCTGACAGCCGATATGGATTTGAATCAAGCAGGAACAAGAACATGTGATAGGCCTGACATGTTTTTAATTCTACATTAACGTCTTCCCGTTGGAGCTAAACAGGTTTTGCCATTAGACATTCATTACATTGATCTTGCAGCAGCGTCGGGTCTCGTAGGAAGGCAAGGTTTCTCCCCTTTTTGTCTGTCAGCTAATTATTGAAAACAAGATTTTCTTCTGATTAGAGGGGAGCAGATCATTGTCGCCGCAGACACATTGACATGCACAATAACACCTGAGGTTAGTGGAGGGAGGTGGGCGGATATGGCTGGGGCAAGGTCTTTTCTCCTTAAGCCTATTAAAGAAACAGATGCCAGGTCTTACAAGGTTTGCTATAACAAGATGGATTAAATGGCACCATATGTCTGGAACACTTTTCACCCGTCGTAGGTGCTGAGTTTGTGCAAACATTTATGGTACCATTGTGGCTGTGTTTGCAATTTCCAGTTCAAACCCGCCGACAAAGAGGATCCCTTCGCTTCCCGGGCTTGTTTTGGAAACAGCGGGGATCTGTGGGAGAGATCCAGCTACATATCCTTTTCCTCACTGTAAATGTCACACAAAGAAACAAACAAACCCCGTAATCTGTTTATGTAGCGCACGAATCGTGGCCTCAAAATCACCCACTGAGAATCATAAAACGCTCATAAATGGGTAACTGGAGGTTTTAGTCAGCGATACCTACATCCCTTTGACCTGCTCAGATGTAAATGTCATTCCTCTCCATCAACTCCACTCACGAGAAAATAAACAAGTGACCTTTTACAGCTCTTATCTGTAATCAGCTGGGCCGAGAGCCACAATAAAGGAGGAGGGTTAAAAGAATAGAAGGAAGTAGAGCAATTGTGGACATGTGTTTATGGGAAGTCTGCTCTTTTATTAAATAAATAAATTAAGTCACTATCTCTGGATGCTGACAAAGCCTACAGTCAGACTGATTCAATTATTTTGATATTTATATATTTGCATTACTATGAATGAGGCAACATCCCCAGATAAATGCTTTATTAATTTACTGCTAGTCCAATCAATCAACAGATACCCGGATATGAATCCAGAATGCTAACTCATCACCAGATGATAGCCAGTAGATGTATATTCAAACAACCACGGCTATTTGTGACGTTTGTTTTTTACAGCAGTCAGTTTGAAATATTGCGGGAAGCGATGAAGCGAGAACGAGCCACTGCAGTGAGCTGCTAGATGAAGAGCTGCAGACGACACGCCCCAGACCTCCCTATTCCCGGAGAGGTAAACCTGCACCTCGCCCTCCTATAGGATAAAATCTGATCACAGCTGCTCATACACGGATTTAATCCACAGTTCTGCCACTCTCAGAATTCTGTGAGCTGCGGCATTAAACTGAATTTGCTGTTACCGCCCGTAACTACAGGTTTCACCAAATCAACCATACCTGAAATGTCCCAGACTGCCACTTTAAAAGAGCTTCCAAAAAAAAAAATCAATGATACTTCAGGTGCGTAACAACTGATTCATCACTGGATGTGTCATGTAAAACATTAGCAGTCGATTAACTTGTCTGGACTTGTGATGGGAGCCCATGGCTGTGTGGGACAGCATCGTACTGTCCACACAAAGGTTTCTCCATCTCATATCAGCCCAGTAATGGAGGGATTTGATGCTAGTTTGCCCTGTGCAGTTTGTCCTCCCCTTTGACCCAACACCATAAACGGCCTCCCGTCCCAGGAGGAGGAAAGTAATTGCTCATTTTGTAGATACAGCACCATGTGACCAAGTCACTACTTAATTATTTACGTGTCTCCCTGGTGGTTCCTTTCCTATGAATCAGGCTGTGATATTGAAATATGACAGGGCCGCTGAAAAACTCTCCCCTCCTCCTCGCGTCGGAGGCGTCTTTGAAAGATTTTCTTTTATTATTTTGAGACTGTAACGCATATTTTGGATGCACGTTGCGGCGAGTGGTGAGGTGATTTGGCTGTGATGTAGTGAGGGTGCAGGCCGTAGCCTCAGGTTGAATGCCAGAATGCACAATGTGGAGCTGCAGGGTAATTGATCTGTATTGCTGTCTATTCTGAGCCTCACCGCAATATTTCTGGATCACGCACCGTTGTACGAACCCTTGATCAACATGCTGAATCATTACATGTAATTTTCCAGCTCGGTCGTAAATCACATTAGCATGGAAGGAGGAGGTATGTTTTTTTTTTCCTTCTCCTTTTGTTTCTCTGTAAATTTCACTCCCTGCCTGTGTCACGTCGTCTGCATTGTTATTCAAGTGAATCCCTTTAAAAGAAAAGGTGGAAAAACAACAGCTGCCTAAGTCAGGCTTTTGACTTGCTACACATAACTTATTTTGGGAGTGTAAAAAATAGATTCTGGGTGCAATATAGTTGCAGGCATTCCCGGCTCGTCCCAAAAGAGGAGAAAATCAATAAAACTGATAATAAATTGTGTAGGCAAGCTTTGTCTTTCTTTGCCTTTCTGTGCATGGGTGAGACATCCTGGCACAGCAGCCACACTCTGAGATGGCTTTGTGGGAATATGAATAATGTATTTTTCATTTACATTCACCCTCATCCCGCAGTATGTTAGGGGCATTAAGAGATGGTGGGATGTACAAACACAGGGGTTAGAATTTAGATGATTCCATGGGGACCGTATGAAAATGTAGTGCATCTGTTGTTTTTATCAGGCTATTTTCTCCTTCTGGCACTAATTCAATCTGCGTGAAGGTGGGAATGATTTCAAATCTAAGCAAATGTTCTCATGCAGTGCCATTCAGGCGGCTAACGAGCGAGGCGGTGCGAGGTAGGGAGAGGAGGTGAGTATGAGAGACAATCCCCTCAGTGTTTATCAAAGTGGTCTAATCAGGTCAGTTACTCATCTCTGACGTCACGTAATCTCACACTTGTGCGTCCCTACCGCAGACTGATGGCACTTTATGAGCCATTCCTCACTGATAATATTTACCCGGGTGCATTGTTAAATGCATTATGTCATCCTGTACTATTAAATCACATAGAGCTCCATCAGTTTGTACCCTAACGTCAGGGGAGATGGGAGCCAAAAACAAAGTCTAAAAACCGCGGGGTGAATGTTTGTGCGGATGAATACGATGGGACAGATAAGGAAGCCGAGGCTAAGCCAGATGTTGTATTCCTGGGTGTGTCTTTTGGTTTTTTTCCCGGTTGCTGAGCTAAGCTGTTTGAGCAAAGCATCGTGGGAACTGTCATCTCTGCCGAGCAGCGGATGAAATCAGGTGGTCATTACACAGAGGTGAGAGGAGAGTAAAAAAAAACAAAAAACAAAAAACAGAACCGCTTTAAAAATGTTTAATTTTCTTGAATAATTAAGATATTTTCTTCCTCTCTCACCTTTCTTATTTTGTGCAGCCTTGGCAGAATTTTTTTTGAACTGAATTATGTAGTAATTTGCATCTTTGATGTGATGTTGGAAGCCCTGCTGAAATGTACATAGAGTTGAGGGTCCCATAAGCAGCCATCAACACTGCTGCGCCATCCGGGTGTACAGCTCACCCTCTTTTTCCCCCTCCTGAAAACAGAAAGATGAGGCTGTCGGGCTTTTCTGCATAAAAGCGCTTCACCCGGAGTCCAGGGGCTTCCTGATCGGGGCCGATTATACCTCTGTGGCTACGAAAATGATGACTATTCAGGAGTGAAGGATGCTGACTGGTAGTAACCTCCGGAAAAAGGACAGCAAAATGAAGGCTGCAAAGCTGTGTGTGTGTGTGTGTTGTCGAGGGGGGTTCAGAGTCATCATAATGAGAGGCTGAAATTAAGAACATTCATCTGGGATGATGTCGCCTCTGTTAAATGTGAAATGCAAGTTAAACATGCACCCCTTTCTTTCGTGCAACACCGCTCTTATTCATTACTGTATGCTTTGAAGAAAATATTACAAGGGTGGAGGTCCACGGCTTCTTTTTTCCCTCTCTCTTTCATTCGGTTTGGAAAAACTCGTACGGTTCTGCGGTGTTTGTGGATCAATAGCGTTGCTCCAATGGCGAGTTCCTTGGTATGGGTGACACAGCTTCGCAGTTATTTGGAATTGAATTAGAGGGGTTGGGGAGGGAGGCCGAGATGATGAAGAGTATCAATCATCCTGTCTCTTGAGTGAAGTTATTTGTGGGTCGACAGAATCTGCAATAATGAAAGTTCACTTGTTCACCACTGAGGGTTTGTGGGTAAATTTACTTTCCCCATGACACCAGACCTGGAACAAAGGGAGTAAACCGTCGACAGAGGAAGCAATGTCAATACAATCTGAGTGACGCTTTCCAAGTGTTTGTCCTCGCTGCGTTCGTCATGATATAAGCCTTGGAGGTTTATCCGAGCCACATTGCTCGGCCCAAACACAGATGGCGATGTCCTTTCAGTTTTATCACCCCTATTAACAGAACTACAGCTCCGGTTATGAGTTTTCCTTCATACCTAAGTGAAGTCCAACACCGTTGGAATCCTACGTCTGTTTTCATGGCTTGTCTACGATTGTTGTCACGACCCAAACACAAATATAAAAAGCACAATTACCTTTATCTTCCTACTCTTTTCCCCTTTATATACTCTTTACCATCCTCTGCCCCTTTAATCTGCAGGAGAGTGATCGCCCTGGCCCTTCAGGAGAGATTTGATAACATTACAGTGGAACTGCCCTCGCTGCTGTCTCAGTATTAGAGAGCGCGGCTGCGATGGAGAGTAGTTTAAGTGAGATTGATTGAACCCAGCTGGTCTGGATTCCTGGCGTGTCAGAGTCATTTATGCAGGGATTGGCTCATAACCTGTCAATCAGAAGGATGGATGGACAAGGCGGTGCAGCACCCTCAGTCAGAGGGTGGGACTGAGTAGGCGGGAGACTCTTATGACTGAGGGTGTTGGGGGTGCAGGACCAGCTGGTGCAGGTTGTTCATGTTTAACCAATCCGTCACCTAACGCAGAGGAGTGAATGTTTGGAGCAGCCGCCAGTCTGAGGCTGGCCTGGCACCGTTATTGCAAAAACATCTATTTAACTCGGTGACACCTAATATGAACACTGCTTCTGAACTGAACCAAGCATAAAAGGTGGGACTCTATAATAACACTGGCTTCACTACTCTACTCCAGTAGTGAAGTTTAAATACAGCATTCAATCCACCCAAATACAACTCTGAAGTAAGAGGATATCCCACTTATATGCACCTGAAGTAAAAAGCAGCTGTCCAATAAAATAAAAGTATTTTCAGAATAGTATCAAATGCCCTTTCTACAGCCTTGAACTTTTTTATTCTATTCCTGGGTCGATCAATTTACCTTTTACATGCTCGCCTTTGGCCACATCCTCAGGAAGTACAGCATCTCATTCCACTTTTATGCAGACGATACAGAGCTCTACCTGCTGTTGAAACAGGATTCGCAGGAGCCGCTGAAGCTGACGGTATTGGCTTTTTTCATTCACTACGAAGAACAACACAACAGTGGGACATTAAAGACTGAATGGCCTTAAAGGGGAATTACCATCTTTTGCAACCTGAACCTTATTTCTAGCATACATGTTGGTCGTTTACTACTCACCCATATAACTCTGGTGCCATTTGGAGTCGTTTGGAAGATATTTAGATCCAGTGGAGCGCCGCGTATATAGCGAGAGTGACTGCGGCACCGAAACACAGCCTCTAATTAACGCATTATCTGCTGTGAAACTCATTAATATCACCATTATTTTGTTATGCTACGCTAGTGCTGTTACCCGTCTGGAGTTGCTTGTTATTTATTTACAGACGGTTTGTTGTTCTTTGACCAGCTGTTCCTCTCGTTGCCTCCACATCCTCCTTTCAGTGAGTTCCTCATCTGTATAATCTGGCTCAAATGGGTGAGGACGTCCATCGTAAACAAAGTCGCTGTCCACAACCTCAGAATTGGAAAAATCTGCTGGATCTAAATGTCTTCCGAACGACTCAAAATGACACCGAAGTTATATGAGTGAGTAAATGATAGTATTTTATTCCTGAAGGTCCATGTTGTAAGGGTCATCCATGTATATATATATATCTCATTCTATGCTAGCATTAGCTAGGCCTCTCTGGCACAATGAAGCCAGATGTGAAAGTTCAATAAGGACATCCATCCCCTTATGATCTGTTTCCCTCCGGTGAATGTGGGCTGTCGCTCTATTTCCTTATCTTTTCCATTTTCCCAAGCTCAATGACACAGTCAGTCTTTGAGTCTAACTTCATGTTCATGTTCCCTCCGCTAAATATTAATTCATCACCTACTTGATCTCTCCTTGTTGAACTTGCAGTTGGTTTTAACAAGAACACGCCAACGAGAGCACATCTCCCCCATCCTGGCCTCCCTTCACAGGCTCCCAATATGTTTAGAGGGGATTTTAAGATTTTAGTGTTTGCCTATAAATCACTGAATGGCCTCTCTCTGACATATCTCTGTGAACTCATAAAACCACTGTCCCATTCAGGTCACTCAGGTTTGCAGACCACTGTCTTCTGGTTGTTCCAGGAACAAGGGTGAAGCACGGGGCAGCTTGTGCTTTCTCAGCTGCAAACCTCAGCTCAAACGCTCTTCTTAAAAGTCATTTTTATTCTCTGGCATTTAATTCAGTTTGAGGGCTGCTCTTTTTATTGTGTGCGTCAAGTTTTAGTACAATTTATCATTGCCACTTTTCTACAATAGCCGTTTAATGTAGTTAACACAGACTGCCGGGACAATTGCAGATTCTGAAATAACATTTAAAGCGTTGGTTCGCTCAAATTGCAATGACAGCTAAACCACCAGAGAAATGTGAGGTTTATACAGAAGCCATACTTTTAAACACTAACAATATTCAAGAAGTTAAACAAGAGAGAGAAAGAATATCTAGATTTTTTTTATGTATGTAAACGTACATCATGTTTGCACAAATGCTGACTAAATAAAACCCTTTGCAGTCATGATAAAGCTGTCACAGACTTCCGTTGATGGCTTCATGTGTGAAGTCAACTAATACATATGTGAAACATATTTTCTGCGCAGACCCAACATTTGTCAGAGCAGTTCTGACATTAAGACTGTTCCAGATAGACAGATGCATGCCACCTGTTCAAAAACACACCACTTCTCCTTATAAAGAAATGCATTTGGTAGTAGTGCGTCATGGCGAAAGTGGTGAAGTTATTCAAAGAGAGAAGCATGGCCCCTAAAGCAAAGAAGCAAAAAAAAAAAACTTCACAACTAAAGTAACTGTGTCTGAGGTGGAAGCCAGAGAGGGGAGCAGCGTTCAAAAGTGCTTCCGTTGAAATTCCATGGGGGCTGCGATCACTGAGGAGGTGAATGTTGTTTCCTTTAAGAAGTGGGACACTGTAGCTCAGGGTAACAGGAATGCTTTGTCATCAAAGTAATTACAAAAAAGATCTGTCAAATAATGAGAAACTTGATGCAATAATTGCCCGAACACCCAAGTAGAACACTTCTAAGAAGTCACGCTGAAAGTGATGACATCTATTAAGAGTTTTACGGTTCGCTGTTTTTTATTTATATGTTAGATTATATTTTTAAATGTTATTAAAAGGAAAACATGAAAAAAATTATGAAAATCAAATTAATCAATGAGGATGCATTCCTTAGAAACTTACATTAACTGTTGTTTTGTATTATTTTAATGAAAGCGGTTTTGAAAAACTATATGTTCAGTTAAAAGGTGTCTCTGTGTGTGTCCGTTTTTTTTTTTACTGTGGGGGGGGCTTCAAAAATTAAGGTGAAAAAATAGAAATGCTTTGTAAAACTTTCATACATGGGACTTGAGCACAGATTTATGGTTGTGAATGTCTGTCTAAAACATAGGCTGTATATAAATATGGACAATGCGTCCCCACCTCCTTGCATTGGCCAAAGTGAAGCTATTTTCACTGAAGTCACTTTCACAGTTTGGAGTCAGAGTCTGTGCAGTATGGGCCAAGATTCACTCGTATTTTCGTTTTCGATTAATCCTGCACTCTCTGCTCTACCTCCACCAGTTACAGTTAAGAAGTGTTTGTCGACAGGACTGGTTCACAGTGTCGTTGGCATGGCAACATTTGGTTACGATGTCACATCCGGTTTCTATAGCTAATAAATTAAATAAATAAATAAAATAAAAAATGGAGGCTTGAGTATGCATCAGTATTACACAGTATTAACTACCTAAAATTACTGAAACAATCTTTGATCACTAGGGGGAGCTCTACTTGCTTTGCCTTCACTTTCGAGGAGCTGTTCCATCATCCACAGTCCACAGTCTGTGGTTGAAAGCAGGCGCTCCCAGTAGTTTGCACTGGCTTGAGAATGGTATGGTGCTTTTTTGCACTTATGGGTAGATCTATCATTGTGACTGCTCATTGTTCTGAGCATGAGTAGGAAACAAAGCACTATATAAGTACAAGACCTTACATACGTCACAAATTGTGTGATCTGGTGTGAGATGTTGAGAAAAGGACTGATTTATCAACTCTGACTATTCAAGTTAGGTCTTAAAACATTATTTCATATGAAAGATCAAGACACATAAATTTAACATATCAAAAGAAATAAATGTAGTCTGGAAAACAAAAAAAAATCAAGATCAGTGTTGCGTGAATTAGCATCAGGACCAGTTCATAGTCACAGATTTGAGAGGTTGATTTGCACATCATTCGTTATTTCCACACATATTATTACCAGTAATTGCATTGCAGTCTGACTTCATTATTCGGTAGAAAGTGGAATATCAGAAACACAGGTAGCACTCTCTACATAAGAGGTTACAGTAATGACACCATGGGTCCTCTGAACTGCAGGATTAGCATACTGATAAAAGAACACCACGCAGACAATAACTAATAACCGGCTTTATTTGAATATCAAGAGAATATTGTGAGGGAGGGAACAGAAATTAGATTACATGATTTTCCCACATCCTTTGTTTTTATTCATTCCTGCAGCTTCAAAATATGAAAATCACAAGTGAAGTGATCCGTTAAGATGTATTTATTATCACAGCATGGATGATCACTTTGATATGAAGATGACTTTAAACCCGAGCTTTTCCATCGCACATGTCCTAAATATCTACACGCCTGTGTGTGTGTGTGTTTGCTTAAGCCAAAACATGTCAAGAACACGTTCCCAAATTTGTGGAAGCTAATCAAGTGGCCTGTTGCCGGGCTGCTGTGGCTTTTTCCAGTGCATAACTAGAGTATGAGCTGATAAATGAGGTGTCTGACTGTCCGGGCTTCGGTGCTATCTCGGAGCTGCTATGTACAGCCGAGTGCTGTGTAGGTGGTGAAGGCAGGTGACAAGAAGAGAGGGAGGAAAGGGAAGGAAGAAGGGGGTTTTGGAGGGAAGAACGGGAGTGACAGACACAAAGACACACAGAGGGAGGAGAAGACAAGGGGGGGAAAAAAAGGTAGGGGTGGAAGCCTATGGGTGCCTGGTATGTCAGGCATGTGACGTGTGATAGTGGTCTTTTTTTTCCCCCAGCACGGAATATTGTGAGGATGATATTGAGCCTGTGATGGCGCCACACCCCTGTCAAAGAGGAGCTCAGCTGGGTTGGAAGCTAATTAGTTGATCTTTGCTCCTCAGTGAGGTGAATCAAAACTGTGTGAACTCATACCGATGGGTAACGTCATACAGCATCAGATCTGGTTTTGGGACAGATGCAGAGGTGAGGCCAGGTGAGAAAAACAAAAATCATTTAAATAAATACACCTCAGTCTACTGATAAATAATAGATTAAGAGGCACTTGCTGTGAGATGAAGTGTAGCTTCACTTCTTTCCTTTCTAGATTTTTTTTTTGGCAGGGTTTTAATAAAACAGGGCATAGAAACTGCCATCTAATACAAATTCAGTAGGATCCCGGCAAATCCTCAGCATCGTCTGCGTTACTGTGTAGCTGTCAAACAGATTATAATTCATGAGCAGGAAGATGTTCTACTGCCTACCCTTGACTTATCATAGCACAGCATATTAAGAAAAATGAAATTTGCAGAATTCTTGCCAATGAGCCTCTGGGTTTCCATTTCAATTATATTTATGTCTGAAAGAGGTTGCCAATCATCTATTAAGTCTGTGACATTAAACAAATGTTTTTTATATTATGTAGTGTCTCCCTGAACAATCTCTTTAGAAGTGTTCCTGGAAATTTGAATTGTGTCTTTCCAATAGCATTTGCCCTTTTAAACCACACGCATTCATTTTTTCCACTATGTAGTTCGACATTTTTCTATTTGCATTTAAACAACAGCAGCAGTGACACCGGTAGATTATTCTCATTATTAGAGAGATGCATTGTCTGTCTGCAGACTAAATAACATTTTTGGAACCATTTATGAATAAATAAAGTGGACTTAATGTTGACTAAATACTTACATATTAATATGTAAGATGTAAGTGGCGACGCATTGTCTATATTTATAGACACTCTTTGGTTTCAGCCATAGACTGTAGAAAAGTGGGTGCCATGATGGCTCTTCAGAAGTCAAGCCAAAGCATGTAGAGCTCCTCCTGGTGGCCGATTGCAGTATAGGTCATAAGCTCCACCCCCTCAATGTTAGTGGATGGGACTTGGGCCAAACTAAAACTATAAAGCAGGGGTCTTCAGTGTTTTCCAGGCCAGTCCCCCAAACTGATTGAGAGCTGGAATAGGGACATACTTATAAATGTATTTAAAGACATTTAAATTTATGGAGGAAAAAAAAAAAACTGTACCTCAGTACTTCTGGTCGCGGACCCCCTGTTGAAGACCTCTGCTCTAAAGTACACATCAAATACATTTTGTCTGTCATTTTATATGTTTTTCTTTGTATTTCTTAGTTATTTGACACTATAGAAACGGGATGTGACATCATGATGGTTGACACTAGCCATTTACAAGTGCGCCATGAAAGCCAATAAGCAAACAATTACAGTGTATACATTCCTTTGTAACTGGTGGAGGGAGAACAGAGTGCAGCACTAATCAAACAAAAACACCAGTGAATCTAGAGGAAGTGTGGGTGGGTCATCAACAACGCAGCTCCACTCTTGCAAGATGGTGCCACCCAAATCCCAGGGAGAGTTTGACCAGTGGGAGGAAGTGGAAACTCAAAGTCCATTTTTGTGCTATGGTTTCGACTGTTAAGTCATGACTATTTTCTCGATTATCATGGCAGTGAAGTGAAGGCTGAACTACACTGTGATCAAATTAACCAAGTCTCTATAACAATCCCATGACCTCGAGAAACTAATTTAAGTTTCTTGTGAAAAAGCATCTTGAAAAGTCTGTGTTCTAAGAGAAGGCATCAAAAAACAATAACTGAAAGCTTGTCTGTTCTTGGTACAATACAGTTCAACAGCACCATGAACTACATCCTTTACAACTGTCCCAAAATCAAATCAGCAGCTCTGTAAAACATCACCTTCATAAAGGCTAGCATTTATTGCAGGCCATTAGTATCAGACAGGAGTCATTTTAAATAGTTGTATAACAGAAAACAGAGTATACAACATATACATCTATGTGGATTAAAAAAAAACAACAACTAAAAAATAGCCCTGAAGATCGTACCTTTCTGAAGGATGAGAGTATTGTATTAAATGTATTTAACTAACAGTGATTAATTGAGAAAGGAAGCCTCGGAGCATGGTGATGTTTTGTGCAGATTTAAAGTTTAAGTCACAAATTAAAGTCAGGATTTACAATCTATTAAGAGCTGGCAGCATTAACAGTGTTTAAGACGATAAATCAACATAAGGCATGATTAACCTTGTATTATATCCCTCTCTTTACCATATCCTCAAAATTAGATATTTTTCAACCGAGAAAGTCGAGTGAGGCACACTTCACAGTTTCCTTCTTAGTTTGCTCATTAGGAAATGTTATGTAGCTCTTGCACGCTAAAAGCTTCTCCAGTGCTTTCAGTCGTTTTATTCAGACTGGTTTAAGAGGTGCTTTTTGTTCTGTAAATACGGTGTTTTATTAATAACTACTTCCTGCCGCTGTATCACGCACCAAGGAGGAAGTGCAGGGAATATTTCAGAGTAGGCTGCCTTCGTCACATCTGTGATGTATTTTACTATGATATTTCCACGTAGCTTTGCGGAGTGCGTGCCAGATATCCGCGGTGGCAATGGAAGAAGAAAAACAGATAGAAAGATGCAGATGAAAAGAAGTGAAGCTAGAGAGGGGGAAGCATGGATGCTTGTTGCTAGGTAATAATGACACACCAAAAGATGAAAATGAGGAAAAGAGGAAACTCTTCCAGACTAATGCAGGATAACAGTGGCTGAGAAATAAATAAAGGAGAAAGTGAACTAGTGTCTTCTGCTAACAGCACTTAGGAGCCAATCACCTGAAGAGCCAATAATCAAATACAGGTAATTGAGTGCAGTGTAAACCAGTCAGTGCTCCTCAAGAGGTTCTTTGTGTTTGAGGAGACCCACTGACCTCTTTCCTCTCTGCTGTCTTTCCTGTGTGTACCACAGTGGCATGGATGTGTGTGTGTGTTTGAAGTGTGATGCAGGGGGTTTGGACCTCGGAGACGCACTCGAGGAGAGAGTGAGTGGGGCGACTGAGGGGCACGCCTGACGCAAGTAGAGGGGCTGGAGGGGGCGGAGGGGCTGAGCTTGCAGATGGGCCTAGCAGGGAGTGAGTGTTTTGTGTCGTATGTGTGAGTGCATGTGTGAGTGGTGGGAGAGCTGAGGACTCCTGAAGCACGACTCCAGTGAGCCGCAAAGGTAGGGGAGGCACTCACGAGCCGAAATATCAGCGTGCAAATAAACTTTAGCGAGCGGGTGATAAGCCACAGCAGAATGTGCGAAATGTGTAGGTGAAATGAAAAATCGACACTTTGTTTTGTCGTTTTTCTGGGAGGGGCTAAAATACAGCACAGAAAAGACAGAGCACATAAAAACCCTACAACCAAAAATTGTTTTTGTGAGTCTTAAGCAAACAACATGTAATGTGTTAATTAGTGAGCTCTGCTGGTAGACATTTTGTGGTTTACAGTCTCAATGCTAAGCTAAACTGAGATATACTGACTCCACCTTCTGTGACGATCGGCAAGAAAACAAATAATCGTATTTACACCAGGATCGGGCAAAAGAATCTTCCTGGTCTTCCCGATGTGGAGATTGCGCATAGAGTCGCCGGCAAAGGCCCTGGTCCAAGACCCATGATCGTGAGATTGCAGCGGTTCATGGTAAAGGAAGCTATCCTGAAAATTGCAAAATCAGAGAAGGTGTTGGAATATAAAAACATGAAGTTGAAGATATTCCCTGATCTGACAACCGAAATGGCAAGGAGGAGAGCACTGTTCAATAACGTCAGGGGAAAGTTGTATCGGGCGGGCATACAAAGCGGTTTAATTCACCAGGCCACACTCATTCTAACTTTCAACGGAGAGAAAAAGATCTTCCAGAAAGTTAATGATGCGGAGAAATTCTTCGAGGAAAAGATCAAACCATCGCTGCAGATGCAGTAAAAGGCCGAGGTGGACGGATATGATTGTATGATTTAAAGGAGGATTAATCAGATCTAAGTTTATTTAAATGCCAACATAGGAGGCGGGCTGTTTCTCACGGACAGACAAGTGGTACAATTTTAATGGCAATACAAAGCGTGAACTTATTTGTTTTTTTAATATGTGTGGGTATTTGGTACTATGTTAAATGTATTTTTTGCTGCTCTGAAATTGAATCAAGACTGATAAGAATGTACACACTGTTTAATGTCACATAAATTGCCAAGGAAAGGCCTAAAAATGGCCCATATAAATATATGTAGTATTAGAAATAAATTAGTTGAAGTGGAGAACATAATCTTGTCAAATAATTTTCATATTTTAGCTGTGTCTGAAACGCACTTAGATGATACATTTGAGGACACATCACTGATGATAGAGGGGTTCAATATTTATAGGAAAGACAGAAATGCTTATGGAGGTGGGATCTGCATCTATGTTCAGCGCCACCTACCGGTAAGAATAAGACATGATTTAATGCAAACTGATATTGAAGTTCTTTGGTTGCAAGTACACTTAAAGCATCTCAAGCCTATACTTATAGGATGTGGTTACAGACCCCCCAGTGCTAATTGTGAATACCTAGATATAATGTGTGAAATGCTTGACTCTGCCTGTTGTACTAATTCTGAAGTATATTTTATGGCAGATATGAACATAAACTGGGAGTCATTATCCTGTCCAATGAGAAGGACATTGGTTGATACATGTGCAGCTTCAGGACTGACCCAAGCAATGAATAAACCAACAAGAATTAGCTTTAATAATGAAGGCAGGAGAGTGGCCACTTGTATTGATCATCTCTATTTAAATACACCTGAGATCTGCTCCAAAGCTATATCTATGCCCATAGGATGCAGCGATCATAATCTAATTGCAATAGTTAGGAAAACAAAGGTGCCCAAAGAAGGGACAAGAATAATCAAGAGAAGGTCATTTAAAGCATTTGATGAAGAAAAATACGTAAGAGATGTTTCAAATGCTAAGATATCAAATATTCTATTGCTTGAAGATCCTGAAGCTGCTTTTAAAGTTTTGATGATACATTAACTGGTGTTATAGATCAACATGCACCTGTGAGGAAAGCCACAGTGAGGACTGTTAACTCACCATGGTTGGACAGAGAAACTAAAGAACATATGATTGAAAGAGATCAGGCAAAACAGATTGCTTTATCATCTGGTATTAAATCAGACTGGCAAATTTATTGCAAATTAAGAAATTTTGTTACAAAGCTAAACAGGAGGAGGAAAAAAGAATATTACGATGATATGGTTCAGGAAATGAAGCATGATAGTAAAAGATTATGGAGTACACTAAATGTTTTAGTTAAGGGCCACACTAAGTCTTCACCATCTTACTTAGAAACTGGAGGAGAGTTCCTGACCAAACCCAAGGATATTGCTAATTATTTGAATAATTATTTCATTAATAAAATTGACAAGTTAAAAAGTACTGTACAGTATAGTGACACTGACTACACACATAGACTAATTAACCAAATAATGGAAGGTAAAGAATGTATATTTGATTTCAAGACTGTTACAGTTTCGAAGGTTGAGTTATTATTAATGAATTGTAAAAATAAGTCACCTGGGGTTGATTTTCTTGATGGAAGGTTATTGAAACCTGTTGTTGGTATTGTGGCCCCAGTTGTAACACATATAATTAATTTATGTTTGACTAAAAATATATGGCTACAAGGATGGAAAATTGCAAAAATAATACCAATTCCAAAAAATAAAAAGTTGCAGTTTTCTGAGTCGAATAGTCGACCCATTAGTTTATTGCCAATTTTGAGTAAAATTATGGAAAAAATTGTGTATGAGCAAATTCAGTCATATTTTTCTAATAATTGTTTATTCACGGATTTTCAGCATGCTTATAGGGAAAAACATTCCACAACAACAGCTATGACACAAATGTTAGATGACTGGTGGAATGAAATCACGCAAAGGAAAATGATAGGAGCTGTATTCCTGGATTTTTCTGCAGCGTTTGACATTCTGGATCATGAATTATTATTGGCAAAATTGAAACATTATGGGTTTTCATCATCAGCTGTGTCAATGATTAAAAGTTATTTGAGTGAGAGATGGCAAATGGTTTATTTCAATGGAAGTGAGTCAGACTTAAAACAAGTCAGACATGGAGTACCCCAAGGAAGTTGCCTTGGACCTCTTTTGTACTCAATTTTTACCAATGATTTTCCTCTGGCATTGAAAACAGCTCACATGACAATGTATGCTGATGATACAACAATTTATTTAGCTGAAAGAAATATTGATGGATTAAATAGAAATTTAAGTGAAGAAATGAAGTTGGTTTCCGAGTGGGTTAACTGTAATAGATTAATTTTGAATGTGTCAAAGACAACTAGCATGGTTATTGGATCAAACCATTCGCTGCGTTCAAGTCCAGAGCTTAATGTCATGATTGGTAATCAATTGGTTGAACAGGTTAAAGAGGTGAAATTATTAGGAGTCGTCATAGATTGTACATTATCATGGGATATGCATATTAAGAGGACAATAACCAAAATTGGAAGCATTCTATTAATGATTAGGAGATGTTCTAAATATCTAACAACACAAATTACTAAACAAGTCATTCAAGCACTGGTTCTGCCTCATATGGATTATTGTGCAGTTGTTTGGTCCAATACCTCACTAACTAACATCAGAAAACTGCAACGGATACAAAATAAAGCAGCACGTGTTGCACTTGTGTGTGGAACAAGATCGAATGTATGTCGTATGCATGCCAGTCTAGGTTGGCTAGAGGTTAAACATAGAATGTCATATTTGTTGATGGTTTTTCTCAGAAATATTATAACAAATAAAATGCCATACATTTTGTATAGGAAATTATCTTTTAGTTCAAACATACATAATTACTCCACTAGACATGCTGCTGGAGGTTATTTTATTTTATTTTACCTAGGGCTCTCTCTCAAGGTACGGTATTATATAGAGCCATGAAGGAGTGGAATGCCCTTCCAAATGATGTCACACAACAAAGAAATATGGTAAATTTTAAAATGAAATTAAGAGATTATTATTTTGATTGTAATTTCAACCATCAGTAGCCTATTTTCTTATTTTCTTTTGTGTATTTGTAAATTGGGTCCTGATATTCATACTTTGTGGTGGTTCAATGTAGGAGCAGGTAATATATATATATATTTTTTTTTTTTTATTATTTTTTTTTTATTATTATTTTATTTTATTTTTTTTTATTTTTTTTTTATGTATTAAGGTGTTGTGTGTTAATGCTTTGTAGATGTCATGATGATGGAAAGACCCCAGGAAGAATAGCTGCTGCAAGTCAAACGCTAATGGGGATCTAAATAAATAAATAAATAAAAAGAGACTAAGTGAACAAAGAAGATATGTGATGTTGTGCCCAGTAGACCCATTAGATATACTTAGATAAACTTTATTCATCCACAAGGGTGATTGCTTCTATGTTAGTAAACTCGATGACATTATTTAGTGGGCGGGGCTTAGCTGGAGGCAAAACAATCCAGAGGAATACGTTAGTTAACATGGATTAGCTGCTTCTGTTGGCTTGACATCATGTTACATATGCGATAGTGAAATAGGCTAATAAATGTGCCAACAGAGGCTATTACGCAGGCTAATAGCTAAGAGGCTAATGTAAAAGCAAAAAGTTGTTTGCTGTGTTATGTTTAGCAAGATATAAAGTAAATGAAGCCTGCTAAGTATCAGCGTAGCTCATTATGCTAATGTTTGCAAACTTTCTAGTGGGAGCTTGCAAATACTATTTCCTGAAGGTACCAGGAGTTGACTGACTTTTTTAAAGTCATTGCATTGTGTTTAACCATAGGTTTCTACGATCTTTTTGAGTCTTTTTGCAACTGGGATGCAATTAAATTAACTGTACTTTTTCAATTCATCACACCATACAACACGGCAAGATGACATTTTGACAATGGTAGACGCAGTGGTTTTTGCCTCCAGCTAACTGCCGTGACGTAGACCGTAGAGTCGTCTATAAGAGAAATTAGACCCACTCCTAAAACCTGAAGAGAAGGGAAGAGAAGGCTTTGCTTAGTATAGGATATCCTCCAGGTTCAGACACTGGTGGTGGTAATGAGACGACAAGAATACCAGTAGACCTGGACCCCAGTTGTGAAGACTGGAGGTGAACAGAGTGCATGAGGGCCACAGCACTTTCCAAAGTGAAATGACAGCTGTCAGCAGCAGAGGAGATCATACATCAGAAGTCTGACAACAGTGACATGTTTGATAAAGAAAGAATAGTCTTCCCGATTTAGAATTACGCTGAAGATGGTTTTCCAAACAGCCTCTTAAAAACACGTAGTTAGTAATAATCAACATCATTTATTAACATAAAAATTTCCTTTCAACTGTTTTACCATTTAGACTTGTCTTTGACTGATCCACAAGGAAAATTGCTTAGTCACAAAAGGTCAGTTGCACATGAAAAGATAGGGTAAGATAGTTAAAAATTATAAAATAAAATAAGCAAAAATTTTGCATCATTTAAAAAATTGCATATGTTCAAATCTACAAGAAATAGAGGTATAAGTAAATTAGAGACTATATGCATAGGATGGATAAATGATAAGGTGTTTTGCCTGTTTATTTGCACGTGTATGCGCATAGACTTTCCTGCACACCTAGCAATGCACATTTGTAGAGTTAAACATAAAAGAACAGTAGACAAAATACCATTTATAGTGGACAGCAACACTTGTTTCGGCTAACACTTTCCCATTATGTGCACTGCTTTGGTTAATCTTGGAATATTCTTTCACTAGTCTGCCACTCTCTGTGTGCTATGAATTTCTTATTTTTTTACAACACATGGGAGTGTTAATGTTATGCTCTGACATGTTGTCCTCAACCAGGTAAATTCGAGGCCATGTTTCTTGTAATGCAAATGACATCTATCTGTTTTCTTGCTCAGGGGGCAAGGTCCCCATCTTTTGTAGCTGTTGTAGTTCAAGAAAGCAAAGGCTTGTTTTGTGCAACAGCTCCTTTCTGCGACAGCTTCCTTTAATTAAATGGCAAAATGGGCTGTAAGGTTAAATGAAATCATGCAAGGTTAAAGGTGTTTGTGTAAAATACAAAGGCGGGGGATCTTTACATCGCCTGACGAAGGTTTTGAGTGCACCAGAAGGAGAAGGAAGATGTCCCTGACCCCTCATGTTAAACTACTGCACTTTTCTGCCATCCCTTTCATCCCTCTTAAAAACATCCAATGAAAACTGTGTTTACATAGACAGGATGCGTGTCACCGGTATGCCTCTATCACGGCAGAGCTGGCCAAGGCCTCTTCTCCACAATCGCCACAATCGTCAAATAGAGGCAAATGGTGGTGGCGCCGGAGAAGGGAGGTAAAAGCTAATTGAAAGCCAAACACTCCACGGCCCTCTGGGTTCGTCTTTTTTGTACGGCGGAGCGTGCCGAGTGCTCTGTATTTATGTGAGAAAATCAGATTCTACAAATGACATGGAGTCCCCTCCAATGGCGCTGGAGCCTCCTCGTGCAGCACGGCGCGTGGTGCTGAATGCAGGAGGAACAGCTTGGCGGTTCCCTCGGGAACAGACCTGCCGACTATGTGCAGCTGTGCTGAGAATTGTCATTTTTAAATATTCACATATTTAATCAGCTGAAAGGGCTCTCACAACACACACACACACACATCAGCTGTGTGTGAAGGATGTGCTGTAGGGTTGGCTTTCAAGACTAATATTTAAACTGAGATTAGTCTTTATGATTGTGCGATTTAGGAGATTTTGTAAACTATTAAGAGTTTTGTTGAGTTTTGTCTGAGAGCAAACACATTTTTATGCATAATGCGTCGCATTAACACTCGTGAATGATTTTGTGAATGTTTTTTTAAGCATTTTTTATTGTGTAACAGGTTCGGTTTTACACTAACAAGGGAATCATGGGTCTACAGCGTAGCCTCAGCAGTTAGTATTGAATGACCTGGCTGTGTTCATAAATCATTAGCAGGACCATTTAAATCTCAAATACCAATACTCTCATCCCGCAAGTTTTAAATCTGTGCCTGCAGTCTTCTCCTGCAGGCTTTTAAATGACCCTTGAATTGACTCAAAACCGGGAAAACAAATGTCAAAATCCCTGGGAAGATTTGAAAAAAAGGGGTTATTGGAAAAGGAGTCTGATTTAGAAAATAACAGAACAAAAATATCTGCGGAACTGCTAAAGGTTTGAATCAAACTCGCAGTGCCTGACCTCCTTTTCATTGTTTTAAGGCAGGTTCTAAACGGAAGTGATCGTTTGACGATTACAAACGCATTCTGGTGAACACCCCCGAGACTAAATGTGCCCTAACAACGCTGCCAAATGCTTCTGATACCGCGCTGAGATTCTGAGGCAGCATCAATTAGCTGTGTGCGCTGCTTTGACCTGTCACTGGGATATCTGCGCACCTTTTATCATTGTGCATAGTGTGGAGTGTGAAAGGTATTGTTTTTTTTTTTATTTGCCAGGGTAAAAATATGTCCCCCACACCATGCAGAGTCCCCAGACAGCCATGTTGTTTACTGCCGATTAACAAAGGGAAGGGAAGTCAAGACTGTGACACCAGGTAATGTGAATGAGGTGCCACAATACCACAGCAGGAACACAAGAAGAATTCCAAAGCAGAAAGTGTGTGAGAGAGAGTGGTAGCAAGGCACAGTGGAGGAGAGAAATGTAGAGAAAACGCGAAAGGGGTAGAGGAAGAGACAGTGACATACCCCTCCTATCAATCTCCGCTGACAAATCCTCCTAACAGAATACAGAAAGAGTGCTCGGGATCTCCTATCCTGCATCAAATTATCAGAGAGAAAAGCACCAGACAAAGATAGCAGTTCTTCCTGAATAACGAAATTGTACTATTTTCCAATCAAACAGCCGTCTTTCTCCAAATAATCTGACGCTAACTTACTCCAAAGACTAAACTCTGATGTCTTGAAATGTTAATCGTCTCATTTAAACTCCATGCAATGCAGCACAGCTTCATTTGACTCACCACACGAGACAGTGTTTCTCAATCCGTCCACCCAGGCAGCGTCTCGACTGACACACCCCTTCATTTGAATCAGAGAAGCTGCCATTGTCAGTCAGTCAGGATCCGCTGTCATTATTCTATTCTGTCTACAGGATCTATTTTACATTCACTTCTTGCTGTATACAGGAAGCAAGGGAAACATGTCACGGCTCAAAATATAGTCTTGATCATGAGTAACCCTATAATTAAATCCTATTCACTGTGTTGTGGCATTGACAGTGGATCTGCAGATGAGTGGTTCGGCTTCTTGATTTAATTCATTTGTTCTCATTTTATTAACCACGACTAAAGAGTCATAGCCTTCAGGGTCCACTTTCGTTATTTACTGTTCACTGTTGCATTTAATGGCAATAATGAACAAGATCATTTTAATGAGAAGACTTTCTTCGCAGGGGTAACACCAGGTTTGTAGGCAGCACTGCTAATTGTTTGAGGTGAGTAAAGAGAGTTCTCATTCTCAGACTTATTTCAGAGGTGTTACACTTAGCTCCAAATTGGGAATTAACGCTACGACTAATATTAACTGCTTGACAGATGCTAAAGTCAATTTAGGATGGGATATTTTAAAACTCTTTAGTTGTACAAATTTACATTTTTTATGGCTGGTTTCAGATTGGTTATTCATACCTAACAGTGTGGTAAACACCACCGTTAACAATTAAACATGGCTTCAACAGCTGCTGCTTGCAGAGCGGATCACTTAGCTCCTGCTAATGCACATTCTTTCCAGATGGATGGAACCAAATATCCCAAACTGCGAGGAGTGGCCTGTGCATATATTCTTCACATTGGGAGACAAATGCAAAAATAAAGCATAGCTCAAACTGATCCGGTTTCTGCAAAGATTCAAGATTTTTGTCGAATTCATTCAGTATTATCATTTAATGTCCATCCAACTAGCCATGGTGAATAAGTTGTAAGCTGTTTGGAAACATTTGTGTCATGTATCTGTACCCTTTTTATTTTAAAAGGTTGGGTCCACAGTACACAGCATCAGTTGTAATCAGACATCATGTCCAAAATGTCTTAAATTAAGAATCAACGACAGAAAATTTAAGCTAGTGAAGACCAGTCAGGGTACAACTCATTGATTAAATACACATCCTGATAATAGCTATGTTAAATCAGCATTAACCGACTTTTGGAGCAGCTACTTTCAAATGTATTATTGTTTTATATTAATTATTTTACTAGACTAAGTGGAAATACTGAATAAAGGAATCAAGATTTGCGAACAACCCGAATCTATTGACCGGCTCAGTTGTGAGATGTTGTGTTTCACACAGATGCACACATTAGGTCCTGCTTTGCTTTGAGATGCTGTTTGTGGTTGGTGTCGGAGCTTGTACAGTGGTGAGCATAGTAACGGACTGGGCCACGATTACTGGTCAGCGCAAAGGTGTTTACCGAATTTCTCTTTAATTAATTAAGCATCAATCTGTCTAGAATAGAAGATTTAGATATAGATAGGATATGCTACAAGAGAATATATATTGGTCAGAAATATTAAAAGGAGCCAGTCATTGGAACGGCTCTTTGAAAGGAATATATCTCCAAGATCCGACTCCCTTCAAAGAGCCATAAATCCCATCTAAAGGAAACCCTAACAGGAAAATAATACTTTTTATAGACCTATTACAAAGTCTCTGGTTGCATAAATACAAAAAAAGAACACTGTCATTATCATCTGGTCCTTGGGCATCTGCATTTTTGCATCTTGCTGAGTTAGCCTGAGTTTAACCTTCTGTTTCAGATCTACACCTTAGCTAGGACATAGCTCCGTATGCTACGCTGTAGCCTGACGTGCACACCCATAGAAATGTTTAGCATACGTTGCAGTGACACTGTCCTCGACCTGCGTGACTGGACCCAAATGCATTTCGCCATCCGTCTTTCCCAGTTGCTGGACAAGACAGAATCTATCGTCCTCCTGCTTCAGACTCTACTGAACATAATCCACTCAGTTCTAGTCACCACTGGTTGGCACAAACATCAACTTGCTACACCACTGCAAGCATTTATATATTTAATCTAAGAAGGGCAGGCTGATA
Organism: Planiliza haematocheilus; assembly: GCA_005024645.1. Lineage (NCBI taxonomy): Eukaryota > Metazoa > Chordata > Actinopteri > Mugiliformes > Mugilidae > Planiliza > Planiliza haematocheilus. Next base: position 1,252,056 of record SRSE01000811.1, read on the forward strand.
CCTCATATCCACTAGCTTAGCTTAGCAATGAAGACTGGAGATGACAAGAATTGGTACAGTGGAATGAACACAGACTGTGCCTAAGTGTTAGTTAAAGAAGCAAGATGGAAGGAAGAAAGTGTTTACTACTGAAGGTGGTGATAGGTAGATTTAGTTAGCATGGGATAGAGCAACAGTAGCTGTTCTCTGTTTCTTAGCTAACAGACTATTTGCTATACGTAGGCTTATGTTTCATTGAGGGATATGTGAGTGGTGTCAGTCATTTCATCAAATTCTAAAAGTGTGAAGTGCATTTCCTGTTGTAAAAATATGTAAATCATGAAACAATTATGTAGTATCCAGTCAAGTGGATGTAACTCTTGTATATTTACGCAGCAAACTACCCCAGCATGCACCTTCTTAATATTGGCCACCCACTATGGTGAAACCAAGAACATGCCACACAAATAAACAACTCAGCTTGATCAGGCAAGTCCTTTCCTTGACCCCAAAGCATGCGTTTGACTCTGCAAACATTTTGAGGGAAAAAAAAACTAATGAGAAGTGACACAACAACTAGCAGAAGCAAGATGACACATCTACCCAACATTACCGTGGGCAACATCGCTTCCACATTTTTCTAATATCCTAAAAATACACATTAAACAAAGATGGGGAGTCTGCCAAAGGATCAAACAGGCACAAGTGGTGCACCAGCTGGTACCGTGGAGAATACCTTGGATTCCTGCGGCACAAAGACTGACGTAGATCTGCACAGGTCAAAGGATTAGCAGGGTTGTTAGCGACAAAGATGAATAACAGGAAGGAGGAGGAAGGTAGAAAGCGGATGCTTTTGTCTGAGGTGCTTTTAGCAGTTTTCTTAGGGTAGAACAGGTTTTTTTGAAAATATCTGACAAAAAAATACAGCTTAAGAAATTAACTGCCTCTTTTTGTTGAGATGAAACACTATTGAAAATCACACACATTCATTTTTGACATAACTTAATGTAAAAGATTTTAGTGTATAAGAATGCCAAAACTTATTTTAGCAGTTGTTTGGAAGAGCTCTGTCCTGATTTTCTTCTATAGCCAAATGAACATCCTCACATTTGAATCACGACTCAGCGATGTTACATTTAACAACGGCATAAAATTCTGCGTCGTCTCCTATAATTAGGTTACTGTTTCCTGTCCCCATGGAGCTCTGTGTCACATGGATGAACATGTCCCTTTTATTTCCCCACTCTGCTTTGCTCTCACTGGATGCCTATCACCACACCTGAACAAATAAGAGCCCAGCTCTGTGCATAGCACGCATGCCGGGGAAACTTCCCACAGTCAGTTGGTAGGGATTCAGTTTAAAATTAAATCGACAATGAAAAATAATATTTAGACCGCCAGCATCACCAAGACCGCTACAAAGCAGACTACTGGAGGCACCGGGATCAATAAAATTGGCTTTTAATGTTTTACATTAGGTAGTGTTTTTTGAAAATGTTTCACCTAGACGCAGATTAGTTGTCTTTTTATGTCTATTTATTTATTTGCACTGTGTGAAAGCTGCTCTAAATATACTTTAGAAGAGTTTTGAAGGACAGCATTGCAGATTGCAGTACAGATTTGGAGATTCTAATGAGAATATGAGCTCAAACAGAGAAAACAAAATGATTCATTGCTGAAGTTCTAAAATATTTAGTCTGCTAATAGCATATACAAGAAACTGGAATCAAGATTAATAAATCATTATTTTTGGAGGATTTTCTGTTTATTTGGTACATTTGTTAGTTGATGAAATTTAAATTTGACCACTTCAGCCTTTTTGGTTGATTAACTGGTGTCCTTCTGTACATTCAGACCACTTCCCACTGACCAAGTTTGATAAGACTTTCAATTTTGACAGTATATAATCCATAAAGAATATTTCTAATGTAAAAGAGAGCTTTCTATTGCAGTGAGTACACCGGTAGTGCCTGCACTACAACGTAGCAGATGACATCTGGGGTGGACAACCATGATCCCTGCTCTGGCGTGGTCAAGATGCTCCTGGAGAGTCCTTGAGCAAGACTTTGAATCTTTTCAAGCTCCACCGGCCCTGCTGTGTGTTTCTCACCCTGCCATGCTGCGAGGACACGAGCAACCAAAAAGAAGAGAAGTTCCCTGCGAGAAATAAAAAGAGGAGGCCGAGGATGGCGGTGATCCTCCCGGGCTGACCGGGTAAGGATGAACCGTGGCGGTGCTATCAATATTTTACATGCCTTCTTTCTTCCGGAGGTTCCAGGTAAAGCTCCACCAACATTTGTGACAAACAGTCACAACAACAGCAAAAAACAAAAAACTACCCAAACAAGTATAGTATAGAAGTGAAGAAATAAGATTTCTGAGCAGTATCGTTTGGGGTGGCTGATGAAGATGAAATGATTCACTCGCTTTAAATAAATAACTGCCACACATTTTGAGGACATCAGAAAGAAACTATAGACACACTGGTGCATTCTCACCTTTTAATCTGTGGCAAACATTTAGTGTTCAGGCAAAATTATGAGCCTGTTCAGACCATTGCATTTGAGAGATCCAATCCCAGACCACATTCGGAGGTGGTTGTAGGTTTGGCACCAGTCTAACCAACATCAGGGTGGAGGTCATTAAATAATAACTTAACTTGTGTGCCCAGGTCGTGACACACACACAGATCTGTTCTTGGTCCTGGGGCAGCGCTAGAGCCAAACAGATGCTGTTAAAATATTCTTCTGCGCTCCAGATGATGTCAGGGATTACTTGCATGCAGAGCGCCAAACTGAACAGGCCCTGCTTTAGCTCCGTCTTTGGTCACCACCAAACCCTAAAGGAACTATCTAGCTCTTCAGCTGATATCCAGCTCGCTGATTAGTTTGTCTCCCATAGTATTTGTAATGAGTCTACTGGTTCTTGTTTTTCACATTTACAATAAAATATCGGATTACGCACTGGAATTGGTTTGATCGGCTGCAGTATTATTCTCAGATCGCCTCTGTCAGTTTAAGCACCTTTCCCAAAATTTCTTTCCTTTAGCTGACAACATGTATTTACATGAAGATGCTGAATAGGCTACATCCAAGCAGGAACCACCCTGGGACAAAAAATAATGATAATAATAATGTAGAAATGGGGAAAAACAGGAGTTCCTCAGATGGCCACTTGAAGCTGGTTTCCCAAGTGAGTTGATCCCCTTAGACCTACATGTTAAAATGCCAGGCATTATAGCAGAAATAAGCACATTTTTGATCTGTATAGCAAACTTTCCCAAGTAAAGTTAGGCATAATTAGGGTTTTTTGCATTACAAGTTGGTGTTACATGATATAACGGCGCCTGCATTTTTCATTTATTCAAGTGTGATAAGATTTGCAGGTGTCGAAATTACACACTCATTTTTTCTCTGGCTATAAATCCTGCACAATAATTTTCCACTAAATACACTCATTCAAAGCTTTTTGTACATTACTGTACAGGCTGGGTAATGGATGCCAGCATGCTACAGTCCCTTCCGTTTTTTTCCCCCCTCGCTTTCTGCTTCTCTGAGAAACCGCACCTTGTCCAGTGAGGTAAAAGATTTATTGGAGACTCGGTGAAGAATGTGGGTGAAATTCAGAGGCACAATGTCTGCTGAGTGGATTGTTAAAAAAAAGATGGAGGGGTGGTGGATGAAAGGGAATCTAAGAACCTGAGGCCGGACACCGCTCCTCTCTGTCCATCATGGCCCGGTGTAAGCCTAAAAGAGGAGCAGACCCAACCTAAATATCTTTAACCCTTTCTGCACATCTCCTCAGTCATCACCTCCACCCTGCACGCTGTGCTGTCACAAATCATTGGCCCATTTGGAGTGCATGATCCTTATTGTTGCTTTGTATGGAGCTAATTTGCCACTTGTTCGCGGCGGCATTCTTTCACCGGCTGCTGTAACTACCGCCTTTCAGTACGGCACATTCATCTGAACCGTACAGGTGAATACTAGCTTATGTTATCCACTTCTGTGGAAGAAAGACTCCTGAAAAATGAACAATGAAAAACGGCTTTTTCCTGTTCTCATGAGAGGCAATAGCAGCTCTGAAAAACTCCACACTTATGGGATCCTTTATATATATTTATATAATTTTTTTTTTTGAAAGCTCAATTTGAATAATAAGCTGAAAAGTGCTCTTTTGTGGTTTCGCCATTCATAGCATCCATTCTCTAAAAAGGAAAGAAAATGTCTGTGAAGGAGATGCTTCTTCTTTAGCATGACTCAGACACAGGTAAACACACAAGTCATATATGAGTCACAGGTGTAATCAGGGTATAGTGATAATTCTACGAGGCTAAAAATACGTGAACAGGTGGAATAAAAATGCATCGGCGCGGAGCAGGAGCATATATAAAGATTCAAGGCTAAACTGAGAAAATTAAGCAGCTTGTCCTCCGTTTGCTCCATTTGAATTCATCTCGCAAGAGATAGCTATCAGCTCACTGATGTAGGTAGGGTTTATTTATTTATTTTCACCTCTTATTTATTTATATGTAGTTTTGAATACCACCCACGTCTGCTCCACATTCCTCTTGTCTCCACACTCGTTAAGATCTAGGCACCGCGGCACCGGAGCTGACAGTCTTTTTACCTTAGTGATTCACAGATCCAAAAGCCATGCTGCATATTTACTCCTCTAAATGTGGCTTTATAGACATTTTTTAAGGCCTGGCAGAGGATTCATACATATATATATATAACCTGCACATTTGAGGGTGAAAAATGAAATACGGCAAAACACACCTGCACTGACAAAATAGAAAAAGAAAAGAAAATGTGCCACAGGTTGTGATCAGCAGTTAGATGACATTTTTGGTTGTTTCATGATAGCTTTGGGCAATTAAAAAAACAACAGAGGCTTGTAAAACAATCATTCTGTTGTGACAGATTCCAAACTTATTTTGAAACTGTTTTATATTAAAAAGGTGCTGAGCTGTTGTAGATATAATTAATAATCAAGATCACTACCTGTGAAATAAATTTGGTAAAAGCCATCTGGGTTGATTCATCTAAAACACAGACACCATGTAATTATGTTTGTTTGTTTGTTTGTTTGTTTTAATAATGTGTGAGTCAGAGTGAGACGTTGCCTCCTGTGCTTTCTTGGATCAACTTGGGTCTCATATGCTGAATGACGGAAACTGTAGAGGTTAAATCAGACACTTAAAAAAAAAAAAAAAACATTTTTTTTATTTCAAGGACATTTTGCCATTTTAGGTAGTTAATCCAATGTGGATGCATATTCAAGTGTCTATTTTTCTGATGAAGGTTGAAATGCCAACCCCTCCACGAAGTAATCCTGTAGGGCCATGAGAGTTGGAAAAACATATATAATAATAAGTACAATGCATAGTCCAATATTACTTTGTAAATGCTTGAAGTAGAGCAGAGAGCAGTATTAATGAAACAAAAACACGAGTGAGTCCGGCATAAGAGTGGGCGGGTCATCGATAATCTCAGATCATACTGCGCAGACTCTGGCTCCGAACTCTCAAGGCGACGCTGCCCGTATCCCCAGGAAAATAGCGTCAGGTTAGCCAATGCAAGGAAGTGGGGATGCGTTGTCCATATTTATATACAGTCTATGTTTGCAACACTGCTTTGGAGAGAGAGAAGAGAAGAGACATATGACTCAAAGACTGTATTTCAGACAAGCATGTCATATTATGTCAGTTTATTCTTTACTAAAGAAACCTATTTTTAGGACAGCGTGGAGCAGAATCACTTGCTAAACAAGGACATCTATAGGTCATATATGATAATGCACAAATCATGACAGGCTCATCCCACCTCTTTGTCATAGTTGAGAAATTACATTGAAAAAAATGCAACATTGTATTTTTTATATTTACAACTCAAAATAACATGTTCCTGATATCAATATATCACATTAATAATCTGTTTATTGTTGTGTAATAAAGGAAAAAAATCTGATCTGTATTACCAATTCTTTCAGAATAAAAGCTCCACAGAAAATGATCATTTTCCACGGCTGTATATAGGTCACTAGCTTATAGGTATCTTCTGGTCACGTCCTTGCAGCTCACAGCTTGTAATATAAAACGGATTCATGTCCTCCAATATAATCTTACATGGAGTGGAGGAGAAGCAAGGGTAGCGAACATTAACCTTACTTAAGCTGCTGTTTTTCTCGAGGGGATTTGGAAGGATTTTTCTACTTAAAACTGAATGGCACACTTCAGTAGGAGGAGCGGACATGCATGGGCTAAAGCTACTTAGTCACAATGACACACTGAAGTGAAAAAGGGGAATGTTTTTTTTGATGGAATTAAGAGGCACAAACGCGGCATGAAAGTGATTGTTTATTCAGGGATGTATCACAGAACCCACCAGAATCAGCTGTGAATGTGTTGTTTTGTGTGTGTGTGTGTGTGTTGTTGTTTTTTTTTCCCACCCTTTTCACGTTATAAATTTCATCACACGGCACAAAGACCACTTGATGTCTCTAAAGGCTCTCACTCAAACAGGAAACAGTGAGGCGCCCTTTTCAGGAGCACTCATTTTACCTCATCATGCTCAATCAGTGCATGTAGTGGTTTTGATTTTGATTCAAGTGGCTGCTTTGACCTTTGAGGCCATTATATATAAGTATGAAATAACAACTATTTGCTTTCGTGTAGCGGAAATAAATATTATTTTTTAATACAGCGGTGGATGTGTGGAAATTGTAGTTTTTATAGAGAGGGCTGAGAAGTGCTGAGTCACGGCAAAAGCTCTCCATTTTTTCTTTTCGCACAATTATGCACGTAGACTTAAAGCTCTCTGCATGCCCGCCATTAGCAAATGATGCCTCCTTTCAGACTTCACTCAGAGCATTTTCTCCTCTTCGCTTGCACCCTGACGTTAAACAAACTACCAAAACCTTCGGAGCACTTGACAGTTTGTGAGATGAATAAATAAAGGAACCGGTTCTTTTATCCGAGCACCTCCCCATAGATCTGACTAATGACAGCTGTGGATATTTAACAGTCCTCCTCAAACAGAATTATTTGAGTTCTGCTTGAGCCCGCTCCCTCTTCATTACTATTGCATGGCCCACGGCCACTTTTACTCATCAAGACTGCATTACATTATTTACAAACTGGAAACAGTTGAGGGAGCGATGTACAACAGGACTGGGAGTCGACCATTAAAACACCCAAATCTGAATTATGTATGAGTATTTCATTTACTGTGCCATGTTACATTAAGAATCTTTACATGGAGACCGTGAGAGTGTATTTAAAGGATCTGTCCTTCTCTCAGGCTGCTGTTTCGTCTCTGGGAGAAGAAAAGAAGACAGATTCAGGACAACAATTCTCTATTTGTCTCGCTCTGGGCAGACATTGGGCGAAGACTTACTTACAAAACCTAATGGGATTGAAGGATTTCAGGCAGAGCCTACATGACTGCAAGGATCTCAGAGAAGAAGGGATGGACAGACTGACAGTGAGATGGACTCTGGAGACAACGTCAGTAAGATTAGCTGATATAACCGGAGAGGATTGAGGGACTCAGGCCTACTTAAATGACCTGAGCCATGGTTAGCATTCATGTCATAAACAAGCTTGATGTTGTAAACCAACACCACACGCTAGCCCTTTAAAAATCATTACACCGTTCTCCTGCACTGGTTTAATAAGTAACCATGAAATGTACAGTAAATACACGAGAGCTACCCTCATGCTGTATATCTGTGAGCAGTGGGCAAATATTCATCACAATTCCTTCAGTTTGGATCTAATTTTAAAAGACTTCCCTCCAGGTTCACTTTAAAGCCTGCTACTCCTGTGTGCTGGTTCAGATTTACATCAATGTTAGAGATACTGCCTGTTCCTCTGATCTTCTCCGTCAGAGCCAAGAGACTGTGTACACCGAAGATAAACACTGGATTTTAAAGGGCTGTTGCACCCACATCTCACTCCTCGTCATGCAGGCGGTAGATTACATTTCTAGAGGCATCGACTGATGTTTTCTGACGCCATCGCGATACAGTTGAGGGGAATGGAATTCAATCTTAGAGACGGTGCCCATCCCTCTCATCTCCTCAGTCGTGATTGGTGGTGCTCAAGGGAAAAGTTGAGGGAATCCTGAAGTCTGTAAGATTCATCCTCTGCAGACCACGAATGTCTCGCTGCGTTGAAATGAGTCTCGAGAGCTTGTCGTTGTGACATGGGAAGCTGTGCACGCAAAGCGCTTGGCATTAAAGTGGTGACATCAACCACAAATCACAAATTCACAGTATTTAGAAGCCACCGATGTTAAGGACAGGGTAACTTTATGTGAGAAATGCAAACCTATACTGAAAAGATAAGGCCCTCGGGAATATCTATATTTTCTGCAAGCAGATTGTAAAATGATGAAGAAAACTTTACAACCAAATTGGAATCATCAGAGAATGGACATAGGCCTGTGAGGGTGCCCTGTGGTGTCTGGCAACAGGATGTTGTTAATGGGGGACTTTGGGTCCTATGGGTTGAGGGGAGGGGCCTCGGTGGATCATCCCACAACTGTTTCATGTTTTTTGAGTTGTTCCTAAACCGTTTTTGCTTGTGTACCTGTGTCAGGCTGCATCCTGCTGGGGATGGCTGCTGCCATCAAGGAGTGTCATCGCTGTGGGGTGGCGTTAGGTGCTGGTCTAGGTGAGTAGAACATCCCCATGAATGCCAGGTTCAAAGGTTTCCCAGCCGCTATGTGAGATATGTGGAGTAGTAAAAAAGAATCATGCAAGTTTCCATGTCTATCTCGTGTTTTCTAAAAAACAATCTTAATACACCTAGAAGGTCCTGTGGGACACTGTGAATCACCAGCAGTGGTTCCAAATTTTGGGGGAGAAAAATCTTTGTACTTCAATAGATCTGAGAAGTGATGAGGGAGCTGAGGCTGCCACAACAAATCAGTTTCTCACCCGATTCATTTGCTTTAATGTACTCCTGTGTAGCTGGGAATGGCACCAAACATAATGTAATCAAAGTTTAAGGCAAACAAGCTTGTCAAAATTTCAAACCTGTAGGGTTGGCAATGTCAGCAGGATGGGAGAGCATCAAACTATGACGGATGGAAAAATATAGACTTACTGTCAAAACATTAACAGAGCGCATAAAACATTACTGGCACTGTCATAAGGGTGCTCTAATGAACAGATATTGATTTAAAAAAAAATAGTTTTTGGAACCAACAAAAACACACTCATGTTTTTTCTCTAGCTGGAATCTATTTTAATGAATCTCAGCCAGTGATGTCAAACAGCACAATTAGCATACATCTCAGTGATTAGATCACATCAGCCGCCTTGGAGCCGTGACTGCGGAGATGAAACATTTGAGCCTCTCAGTCACGTCGAGTAAAAATGATGGGGAAAAATATCACATATATCGAGAGAAATTGCAGCTCAGGCTTAATTGAATCGTAGCTGTTGTCAAACAAAGGACTAATGGCTGGATATGTAAAGAGAATTGGGATGCTTGTCTTACAGCTACCGAGGCTCAGTTTGAAAGTTGCAAAACAGATGCTCCCATATGTACCAGGGGTGGGGAGAGAGAGAGAGTGAGCTCATCATAGAGGTTCAAAAGGCCCTGAGCTACTGTAGACAGCACATCAGGGCTGTAAGGGAAAAGATGGAGGTAGAATATTAGCAGGGTATGGCTGCAGAGGAGGGTGGGGCCCTGCTGAGTAATACACACGCGGAGGTGGGGAAGCTGCTAATTGCCATGCAACATCTCAGTTGAACTGTGTGCGAAGCACCAGTGGGACGGCGGCAGTTCAAAGAGTGGAGAGTGACTGCGATTCAATCAAAGTACAAAATGATAGGAGCCTGGCCCTTGACCAAAAACAGATTGGAGGCAGGTATGTCATTAATTACACATTGTTCATTTTCGCCTGCACTTTTTGTCGCAGGTAAATTTTCTGTTTGCGACTGCCAAGCTCATTTAGCATTGTTGCACGTCGAGGTTTATCCGCGAGGCGTTCTTGTTTTGGACACAGCCCACCGAGACCCTCGAGCAGTCGGCGCAGGGATCCCGTTGTGCAGCTGTAGTCCATACTGCTCTGTTGGCTGTGCTTTCGCAGACCTACAGGGGAACTCCATTCCTCGTTAAACGACACACCACCACCTGTTCTCATTTCATCTCGCCCATCCTCGCCGTGCCTCTTGGTCCACCGGTGAAGGGCAGACACCCAGGTACTCCGTGAGGAATGGAGGCAAGTTTCCCATTCAAAACATTCCCCATCCATTTCCTGATGGCTGCCACCTGTTCACCCCCCATCCCCCGCCAGAATCCCTACCCCACCCCCATCCCTACCGCCACGCCACATCCACATACACACACCTCCGTACTGTGTGAAGAATGGGCAGATTGTTGGAGGGAAAGAGAGTAGATTGCCAGTGTCACAGGGGGCAGAGGACTGAAGGAGGTGGGTACTCAGTGTTTCTCAATGGCCCCCAAGTTCCAGATGTCACTCTTTTTAATGGCATAATTATGACCGTCTTATGACTCCCCTTGGCCTTCAGTCTGTGCTAGAAGGTGAGCACATTGCACATAAACACACACAGCTCCTGCATATCATTATTATTCAACGCCTTAAGTCCTGTGCCATTTGTAATTATAAAGGCGTCTTTCTGAAAGATAGTTCACAGGTAGATCAGGTAGCTAATTTACATTTCCCGTCAGCTGCCAAATGATATCACAAAGACCAGCAAAATAGTTGAAAGTAAATCATATTTTAATTTTGTAAAGCATGAAATGTCCTCACAATGGGAATGACTTCCTTGACAGATTATCAATCAAATATCAAAGTGGCCAGCTTCATCTTTGCAGACACCCCAGAGCTGGGGCCATCTGGAAAAGCCATTTTCTGGTCATTAACCATGCTCACTTCTCAGGAATCTTGATAGCATGAATCCTGAAAGAGTAACTGAAACTGGTAGCACACTTTGAATCACTTGAATCACTCTGTTTGTGAAATTCGATCTTCGACGCTTGGTGTGGGAGCGATGCCACTTTTGTAAATAGGCCGTGATGAAAGGCGTTTTGATCTGGAGGTGTTCAGCGCGACGGTGTGAGACACACAAAGTGGTAGCTACCAAGCTGAACTTCAACAAACATACTCTCCACGAATACATTGGAAACTGTGAAGAATGATCACTCCGGATACCTCAACGAGCTGTTGTTGCGGTGGGGACCTGCTAATGATGAAGGCAGTCCCGTCTCTAACAGGGCTAATTGAGGTTCAGAGGCATCTAATGTATGATAGATGGAGAAGGAGACGGTCTCAGTGGTGTACGGCACTGCTGGCATGAGATCACAAGCATTAATAGAGCTGAACCTTTCACTCTAGGCTGAAAGACATCTGTTGCCAGCAGGTAACCTCAGCTTTATCATTACTAGCTAGACCCACCGATGTTTTCCTGGCACGACAATTTAAAGCGATATATATGTTTGCTGGCTAATTCAAGCTGTCAACATCATCCCTGTTTGTAGGTGAAAAATGGGAGCGCCACGCAGCGCACCAGATGGCAGGAATGTATCATCAATCTGAGACGGCAGACGTGTGATGGATGGATTCTCCAGAGTAAACAGTTTCAAACTAAGAGCCACACTGAGGGGGAATTTGCTCACAAACGAGCACTTCAGTCTCGACATTATGCACTAAAAGAAATGCAAATGCATTCAAGTATTGGACGGAAAATTGAAACATAGAAGTTTCGCTGCCTAAAATCAAAACTGATTACATAGACCAAAACTAGGACAAGGAATACCAGATTAACTGTAACAAGGGCTTAGAGTAGCTGTAAGTGTTGTTTGTGAATGTGAAACAGTTAGCACATGTGATCAACATGTATACCAAAACAAGGAACTGGTTGAGGAGGACTCCAATGGATGACCCAAAACACAAATGGTGGACCAAGTCCAAAAAGCACAAGGAACAGATCAAAAGCATAATAGGAACAGCCGAGTAAGTTCTTGATATAAAGGTGAGGTATATCAGGGCGGGGCTAATGATCAGGGGCTGCAACGGCAAGAAGACGGGACGTGAAGACATCTGTAATGACAAAATTCAAAGCATAACAGGAAATGCCCAAAATGCAGAGAGAGTTAACCATTACCAGGATGTGACAGAAACTGTAGGATTGTCACATGAACCTGCAGCCATCCTCTGCATTGCAGAACTTTCTAGGGAGTTTTAGCTCATTGTCCAGCTATTTATTTTTCTCCACAGCAGGCAGCCATTCTCTGGTAGGATCTACAAACCCAAGATGTGCCATACAGAGTACACAGCAACTCGCCAGCCCACAAACCAACAACAGAAAAAAAGAGATTGAAAGAAGATTTTGGAGAAAATACCCTTTCTGGCTCTCTGGTGATAAAGCCAATGATAAATAACTCTCTGCATCACTTGCTCCTGAATAAACATGCTTCATTTTCTCAGACAGCCATCCAAACGACCATCTCTCACGCACTTGATCACAGTCATTAACCTTAGTACAGAGACAGCAAACTGAGAAACTAAAATTGCTAGTCTGCTTTTACCAAAGGTTGTAAAATCTGCATCCACCTGCAAGCCCCTCTAAATCTAAATCCTTTGGTTCTACAGGTGTGGCCAAGCTGTTTCTGGTCACCATGTAAAACCATAGAGACTGTACTGGTAAGCCCATTAGCTTCTTGATAGGCTCATGGCAATGACCAGACTTTAGCAGCCTTCAACTTGAGAAGAAGATAATGAAAAATAGATTGAAAGACACTATCGCAGGCCACGTGTTTACATTCTTATCATCCTAATGTTCCTGTCGTCTGCTGATTTCTGCGTTTCTTTACCTGTTTTAACGCCACCACCAGGTTCCTCTGAATCCGGATGCAGTCAGGCACCCACTCCAGGTTGTACGCTGGAGTAAAGCAAAAATACTAAAGATGAATGATGAGAACTCAGTAGCAAAACATAAAAAAGACGAATGTTTAGTGTAAAAGAAAAGATCTTAAGAACCACTCAGGTTTAATTTGGGAACCACTGAGGTCAGTTGACATGTTTTTCATCCTGCCAGGGTTTCAAAGGTTGATCTCACAATAATACAGCATGTCCACCCAAGTGGTGTCAAGAGGCTTCAGATCAGTGATTATGTGCCTGAATGAGGACTGATGGATCTAACCACCATGTACAGCATCTCATCTATGGACACTCCAGGACCCATGTCCAGGGACAGATTTGTGATCATCATCATTTCTTTGCTGACCAATCACAGACTAGAGCTCATTTCCTGCTAACGATATTTGCTAAGCTTGTTGTAGCTTGTTTGGTTCTTGTGTAGATGCACTCACCTAAAGTTGGTCTGCTTTACACGGTTCCTATCATTATCTAAATGTGTTGCTACTTACCTGTCTCTTGTAAAAAAAAGATCTAGGCCAACTTCTGCCACTGCCCACAAACAAATGAGCCGCCTGTTTCAGAGACTTATGAATTGATGAATGTGAGCCAGCCACTACATCTTGCAGTGTCCTAACAGCGGAACGATCATTGCTCATATTTTAAGACATATTAGGTCAACTTACGAAGGTAAAATGTTTCAAGAAAAAAAAGAGTAAACAGATGTCACAAGTCTGCAGACACAAAGGTTAGGTCATTGATAAAAAGTTTTTTCCAACAGTGACGGTGAAATCAACCCAGCAACATGTTTTTCTACATAAGTGTCTTTAAAAATAATTCTCATGCTTATAAAGCGTTAGAGGGAATTTACTGGCAAAGAGTGCTTGTAACCAAAACCAACCAAAATGATTTTCTTGGCTGATGGCGCTGGCCAGACTGTAGAAGCCTCCAACCTGAGAAGAAGATAATGAGAGTGAGATTGAAAAACACACAAAACAGCAGCGCACGCAGTCCACGCTTTCACTTTCCTATCATCCAAATGCTTCTGTTTGTTGTCTGCTAAGCAACGACGCCACCAGCTCCCTCTGAATCAAGACGCAGTCAGGTACCAAATGCTTCTGATTAAAAAGAAACACACAGAGGAGTTTAGAAACAGAGCGCAAGCTATGAGGAGGAGGTGCAACAACAAGAACATAGAGCCAGCCACTCACTTATGCTGACTGGCTTCAAACTTAAAGGAGCCTGGACAGAGACTGCCTCCTTAATGGAGCACGGGACTTGTAGAGGACACGGATTTAGGCTTTTAAATTTATTGAGGAGGGGTCCTGTCTGATCTCACTCAGTCGCCTGAAGAGAGACAAGCACATACAGATGATTCTGTTGTTAGATTTGCTCTTTCATCTTGTTGTTGTTGGTGGAACTTGAGCGTAGCATGGCTGTCATACTTCAGTAGTTGAAATAAATTACTCTATCTGATATTAACTTTACCAGCGTAAAGGTTTGGATTCACAGAAACAACATAATGAAACTGTAAACCACTCAAGAAGCAGCTGCCTCGCAGTGAACCTCTGCCTCAAAGTGAACATTTTTAGCTAATATCTTGATTGTTATTCTGCTTATATTGTATATTTGAGAGAATCGTTTTCTCCCAAGAATGCATAAATGTATTTCCTCAACTCTTCTGAGATCTGGAGAGTTTCTCATCTACATTTGCCACACGTGTTCTGAGCGTCTGTCCAGAACAAATACTGAAACAGATAATTAAGTGTCTTCATGGCTGATTCACATAATTCCCAGAAAGCATCTACAAAACTCCATCAAATTCTGAACCAATTTTTCAGATCACAAGGTCACATTAAAAACACAAAACCTACAGAAAAATGTGCAGCACGTCTGTGAAACAAACCTCTGTCCATCACATTTGAGATCTCTTGAGAACAATCTGCCTCTAGGTAAATGCAGAATATTGACTTTTGTGATGGAGTACAATCAAATCTGTCCCACTTCACATATTTTAGAATACTACTAAGCTCCTGAGTGTTCTACTGTATACTCTTACTGTACCCCAGATAAGAAGATATGTTTTAGTCAAAACTATCCATACAGTTAAATTAAGTACAATTAGCAAAAACCAAAGTAGTAAGAGCAACATGTTTGTGCTAGCTTAGCACAAAGTCTGTGCTAGCTCAGTCAAAACCGAGAAATACACCTACAAAAAACTTATGGGAGTTAGTTAGGTCTAAGACTTTGTGTCACGTTTTGACTTGTGGCCTTCGTCGGCTTGTGATACTGATGAAGGCCACAAGCCAAAACGTGAATCTCTAATGCGTCAGTCTAATAAATCTGTTCCATACGCTACAAGTATCACAGGAGACTCTACCTTTCTATAATTTCTTTCCATCCTCCATGCACCTTAGTAGCAGAGAAAGTCGCACCCAGTAATGAACTCAAATGTACATTTATACAGTATTCTTACACCTGTTCAGTAAGTAGAATTAAACACATGCATGCATGAATTTGGAAAAGTTCTTCCCAAAAAGCCAGTTGCTGCTTCACAATACACTTGCCACACTTGCACAGTTAATAAAATGACCAGTATTGGCTTATCATACTGTATGTCTTAGCACTAGAGTGAATGTCAATTGATAGGCTTTTAACAAACTAGTGTTGTGCAACCTTTTGTAATCAACCTCAGTCTTACAAGCCTGTTTGGTTAATTCTGGGGCAAAATATTGGTGAATCTCGCAATCCTGCACCAGAGAGAGAATTAGGAGAATTAATGGAGATAACTATTACTCTGATCAGATATGTATTGATATAAAAGTTGTACCTAAATATTTCACCAGTATGTGTCTGCTAAAAAGAACACTTTTTGGTCTGTTCCCTTCAGGGGTTGCCACAGCAGATCATCTGCTTCCATCTCGCCCTATCCTCTGACCTTCACATCCTCCTCCACTACATACATAAACCTCCTCTGAGGTCTTCCTCTAGACATCCTGCCTTGAAACTCTAACCTCACCATCCTTCAACCAATATCCCTCCTCTGAACATGTCCAAACCAACTCAATCTGGCCTTTTTAACTTCATATCTGAACCATCTCACATGAGCTGTCCCTCTAATGTACTCAATCTGTTAAAAAGACTGCAATAAATATATAAAAAGGCACACAAGCCAGATGAATTTTAAAAGAGAATTGAATCATACCGCTATGTAATCTTTCCCTATCTCTCTTTACTCTGCCTGCTTCCATTTGCTGCAATTCAAAATACTCCACTTCATGTAGAAAATCAAGATATTTCTCTTTGATGTCAAAATCTGGTTTGTAGCTAACCACTGACCATGATTTTTAAAAGCATCCTACAACAATCACATAACATAAAAAGTCTGAGCTTTTCAAATTCAAAAAGCACTTGGAATTCTGGCTGGATCAAAAGATTGGTGCTGACTGCTGCTCCCTGGGGGCTGCTTTCAAATGGACACAAGCTGGTTTAGTTTTAGCTTACTTTTTCATCACGATAAAATGGCTGTCAGTGGCTAAAATTGAGCCCTGTTTAAATCTGTTGGCCACAATTATTTTTATTTTAGTGTGCGCAATAATTGCTTGTGTTGTCGCAGATATTTCCATACCCAGCTGAAAAAAGCCAGGCTTGGTCATAGTTGTTTCTCCACATTCTTTCTCCTGAACTAGAGAAAACAAAAGGATACATTACTATGTTCATATAATGGCTCTTATATTTCTACTGTGAAAAATATATGCCAATCAGGCATAACATTATGACCACCTTCCCAATATTGTGTAGGTCTCTCTTGTGCCTCCAAAACAGTTCTGACTCGTCAGAGAATGGACATAAACCTTCTGAGGGTGTCCTGTGGTGTCTGGCAACAGAATGTTGTTAGTGTGGGCCTTTGGGTTCTGTGGGTTGAGAGGAGGGGTCTCTGTGGATCGGGCATGTTCTGGGGATGGCTGCTGCCATCAAGGAGTGTCATTGCTATGGGGTGGGGGTGCCTGGTCTGGTCTAGGTGGGTGCTACATGTCTAAGTAACATCTACATGAATGACAAAGTCCAAAAGTTTCCAATCCAATATATAAACTTATACTGGCATTGGTGCATTTATTCTTTTAATTCAGGTGACTAAAACAGATTTTTCTGCACACATTGACTGATGAATGAGTAACTCGGGGATGTCAAACTCATTGTAGTTCAGGGGGCCACATACAGCCCAATTTGATCTCAAGTGGGCCGGACCGGTAAGATAACAGCATAATGACCTCTAAGTGATGAAAACTCGAGATGTTTTCCAATTGTTTAGTGCAAAAAAGAACAAGTAAATTAGGAGAATGAGCTAATTAAGCTATCCTTGAATAAGAAAAAATGAAATTTCTTAACATAAGTAAGTGACATTTGGGTATATTACTGTCTGCTATTTCATCCTCAGTGTTAGTCTTCTGTCTGCTTCTCTCGCTAAAACAGTGGACAAATTAGGGATATCAGATATTTTCATTGAAAAATTGCAGTCTATGTGATTTTTGGACTTTTTTGGCCAGATTAGACCTGGTGGGCTGTATGTTTGACACCTGTGGAGTAACTTATACAAAACCACTATACAAAATATACTTCGTTCTGACAATGTTTTCTTAGCTGTGGATTAACAAATATTAGCTAACATTAGCAGCATTACCAACTGAGACATTTGGCGTTTATTGGTACCTCTTAAAACATGATTTATAATTTGTCTATCCATTTTTTAGAAAAAGAAAAAGTCTCAGTGTACTACTCTGATGCACTTCTTTGGCAAATTTTTATATTTGTAGCTTATGGTAGCTAAATGTTAATCTAGTTGCTCAGCTAGCTCCTGGTGGATGTATTTATTCATTCTTATATAAAGAATGTTATATATTATTTCTTATACATTTCTTATATATTTCTTATAATATACAACTTCTAGCTGGATTTGTAGAGGTGCTGATTGACACAGCTGTTCCTGTATTTATGCTAAGCTAAGAAAACATATGTGTCTATTGTTGTAGTCTATTGTCTGCCATATAGTAATTTCAATCCTCTCATCCGCATCTACAAAGCCTGTTTATTTCCTAAAATATTCACTCATTCCTTCAGTATCCCTGTACAAATCTGATGCACTTTAAATATTTGACTGACAAATGACCTCAAGGCCATTTGTTAATGGACATATGTAGGCTACATGACTATTAGATAGTGCCACACAGATTATACTAGATCAAAATGTGTCTCTTAAAAATCCATGCAGATTGTAACATTTTTTGTATTCTTAGGTCTGTTTTCATTAGTGCCTTCCCCGCTATATAGTTGAGTTTTATGTTAGCTTATAATAAGCCCTGCATACATACTTAAGGAGATTTATCTTCCACGGCGCTTGCCATTTTGTGCTGCCACATTTCTTTATATTGCTCAGAATGAATAACCCAAACAGTTTGTAGATAGGGCCTTTTACATATATTTGTTTCCGTGCATGGCAGCCATTGTGTGTTCTCCTACAGGCTTGGTAAGGGAGGTGTATTCAATTTATGAGGCCTAACCACTAAGTCCTCCACACTAAAATCTCCATTTATGTGTCACTTGCATCATTTAAATATTTGCTGAAACAGCACCAGATGAAAAGTGGCAGCATTCCAAAGTTAAGCACTCTTTGTAAGCAGAAACATCCTGGTTACGTGGAGGCAAGGTGAGCAGGTCAAATATCGCATTTGAAGACAAACGCTGCTGAAATGCTGTGTCACATCATGTGACAAAGCTGCACTCAAGTAAAACCCTCTCACGGTAAATTCTGAATTCAAACAGCTGCAAATTTAAAAAAAAAAAAAGAAGTAACAGTGAAAAGCAGAGATGAGTCCTTTTATGATGGAGGCATCTCCATGACACGGGACCACCAGAGTGTGCAATGAATAAATCATCCAGAACCGGGCAGAGAGAGCAAACAGTTGTGTATCTTCACCTCAAATGCCTGGAGAGGCCTGTCAGACGCAGCAGTTAACAAAGCCTATCCCCCTCATCATCATTCAGGCCATGTTTCAGCAGATCCTAGTCCAAACCTGACACCATTACCCCGCTCCCAGCTTCTCCTCCCCCTCTTCAACACGAGAACTCACTCTCTCCAGAGTTTACTTTAAGCGAAGTTAAAGCGGGGAGGGAAGCGTTGCCTCTAATCTTTCCCCAGAGTCTCTGCTTCATTCAGTTGTATTTAAAGATTGCCCAGATTGTCTTTGTAAATTAGGCAACGGAGCACTGGGATTAGCTGCCAATTTGTACCCACTGTGGAAAAAATTTCCTTAAGGCCTTCACGATTTTTTTTTTTTTACCTATTTAAACACAGCTGCAAGGATGAGCTGGCTCTTATCAAGTGCATCACTGCATCCATATACGGCACAGGATGATTAAGCCATGAGTCACACTTAATTCATTTCATTCCAGAATAGTGCATACACAGACAATTCTCAAAAACACTTTTTTTTTTAGAATATAGTTTTATTTATAATTTATAATTGGCAGATACAAAAAACTCTTGAACTGTATCCAAAATGTGCAATAAATCACTGATGATTTTTTTTCCCAAAAGAAAAATACAAAAAGACCATCTACTTTGGAAAGTTGACAAACCAATGTAAACTGGAGTGAACTGGTAATTCTACAGAGGGTTTACTAATCGCTACTAATTCTCATTTAACCAACTACAGTTGTTAACAAATTGCAAATCTGCTTTGCTCTCCCAAGTTGATAACCAAAGTCATTATGTGTACATACATCTACATTGGTGACATTCTATTTTCCCCATTGTTAAATACAAGAAAAGGCAATCATATCCATAAGCAGCACAAATGTGTATAACACATTAAAAGAAAAGAGTTTTTCAAACTGTACCAAGATGTCCGTGTGAGAGAGGGTAAACAAAGAGGGAGGGGCACGTCCAAACATAATGCTGTAAACAATTACCTTCACTCACCGAGATGCACAAGAAAGAGTTGGAGCTTGTTAAGTGCTAAACAGCTGTTATTAAATCAAAATGCTTTAGCAGCCCGAACAAGCGTCAACCTCTGGAATCAAACATTGAAGGCAATAATGCTCAATAATAAACTAGTATTTAGAGAAATCACAGCAGCATACCATGAGACTGGCTCCTGCTTGTTGAAATCTGATGACAAATTAAAATGGAAATGCAATTAAAACATTGTATTAAAAAAAAAAAAAAAATACTTTCACATTTTAACTGAAACGCACGCACACACAAAAAGGAATAGTGAAATGAAATTTACATCCACAACCTTGCCATGATCCCATTCCTTGACGGCCAATGAGCGTTAGCTTTGAAATGATGCTGGTGCCTTACCCTTTGTATCCCACAGATATGACAGTAACAGTTATATGAACACATCAGGACAAATGCGCGACTTTGTTTCTTCTTTTAAAAACAACAAAAAAATGCCATCTGAGGGACAACGCTAGGCAGGAGAGGATCTCAACGGAGAATGTTCAAGTGCAAAATAATGTGTCTACGTGGTTTGTGTGTCTCCCATGCTTTCTGAAACTGGTCTGCAGGCGGATAAAGTGGACGCCACAAACAAGCGTACATTCCTTTTGTACAGCCCAGTCCCCCAGATGGCGAATGTCACAAAAACAAACAAAAATACTCAAGAATTCTTAAAAGAAAAATACATTTCTTGTACACAGAATGTCCAGCCAATGTTTGTGACAGAAAACGAAAACATCTCTCTACACACACAGCCAAAACACGCAACCTAAATCCTTCATTCCTATACAACTCAAAGCTTTAAAATGCTAAGTCTTTAAACATGCAACACCATCCAGAGTTCCTATCGAATTTCTGCTGTGCTAGTTTCCTGGTTACTTCCTCAGACACCAACACTTCCAGCTAACTAAAACTAGAACTACACGCTAACAACCTAACAGAGTTGTCTGAGAGACCATTTTCCAAATACTTTTAAGGACGCTGATGTCAAAAAAGATAATCATTCATGATGTGAAAACACAATTCCCTGTCAAGTATCCATATAAAGCACTTGCGTAGCATACTGTGTGCTCTTCCCTTTACTCTGGCACAAACAGCCCGGTAGAGAGATAATCTGTGGGGTAGTGCAGCTCTGTGAGGACAATGTGAAGAAGCAAACTGTCCAAAGATGTCCTTAAAATCCCATCTAACACTAATGATGCCATGCAGTTGTGATAGAACTTTTGTCATACGCAGAAACCCTGGCATTACTCCAAGGTAGCACGGAGGATTTAACCCTGGCTTTCCCAAATCTGTTTACCTAAGCTCACACCTTCTTTTGGGTTTCCTTTGATATGGGTCCAGCTCAGCGCTGGCATTACGAGACTAAGAACCAGCCATCCCTACGTACGGCTTCAGCTCAATTGACTGGAGATCTGTTTGTCAGTTCAAGGGTAATTGAGGGCACCTTCTTTACATATTACCAGCCTAAGGTAAAGGAAACTGTGCATTTAACATCCTTTTACTCAAGAGTTGCGCTTTAACAACAGCCAAAACCTCTCACCCTTCCACCGTGATATTTTCTCTCATTTAGAGTTACTCTACAGTGCCTTTAATTGACAGTCTTAAAGCCTTTACTACATGCAGATACAAGCATTACAGATAGTGACAAAGTTGTTAGGCCTGAGCTGCGGTGCAGTTTTTGTAACATTCCTAATGCAGAAAGATTTCACTTTCAATGTTAACATATTTCAAAAAGGTTTATACATTAAATTGATGAACATTAAAATCCAGCATTATCAGTACCTTTAGGCTTGCACAATGTATAATGGCTACATGCAGCCATACGATTTTAAAGCTACCTCTAAACTAAAAAATGTAAAGCCTCAGACAGACTGGCAAATTTCGCAGGTCTCTTGCAACACAATGTTCTTAAGGTTGTGACATGGCGTTTTGGTTAGTTGAACATTTGTGTTTTTCGTGTCCGTGACAAATTCAAAACTACAGCCAGTACCGTTTTAATACCAAAGCATAAAACTATTTGACAGCTATCGAAGGCCAAGAAAGTTATATTTATAAACTGCTTGGCATAGATCAGGCACCATCTCATACAAAACAAAGCCTAACCTTCCTAATTGATTGATAGCAAGGTATGAATGCAGAATACCTTGTAATTTGCAGCCTGCTCATGCTAAAAAAATGAAAAAAAAATGAACGTCTAAAAATGAAAATACAAAAGATGATCAAAATTTGCCAGTCTGCAGAGCCCTTAAAAATCTGATGTGAGCTTTCCATCTAGAAATCATCGTTAAAATGTACAATTTTGTGGATAAAAATTCAATGACTTCTCAAATTCAGAGTGGAATTATATTTTTCCTACTGCCCCCAACTTTAACTGTAAATTTAGGAAAATCTACTCTATTTGCACAGCTGGATATTACACACGCATACATTTCAGTGCCTAATGTGTGCACTTAATGTATTCAAATAATGTTACTTGGCTGTATACCTCTGCTATATTTTGCAATAGATTATGTGCTGGTTGATATTTCTGGAAGTTGAGCCACAGAGAACCAGCAAAAAACCCCAGAACAGTGGAATGGAGGACTAAACAGTGACAGGGTCACCTGGACACAAATCAAGAGCCACCAGAACCAATCATCTCAAAACTGTGGTTGTCTGTAAACCTTGTTTAAATCTCTCAACTGAACACAAAAGTGCAAATTGCTACCACTGTCCTGTCTCTGTGTCTTCAGTAGTGCTTCTCCTGCAGATAATCTTTCATCTTGTTAGGTAAGGGCAGTTTTTGGATCAGGTCTATCCTTGTGTATTGCCTAATGACAAAGCGGCAAAGGTACTGCAGAGAGCGCACTTGCATAAACCGAGATACTGGGTTGGTTAGTCGGACAGGGTAGGTTGCAGACCCTGGTAAGCGAGACCTGGAATAGCAAAAAGCTCCGTTCTCCGAGTCTTTGATAGAGTGTTCGATTAAGTCAACAATTGATGTGTGTCCCTCCACATCAGGCTGCTCATAGAAGCTGAAGCGTCCATTGGAGTGTTCAATGCGAGTGTGGAGAGTTTTGCTCTGTGACCTGAAACTCAGGCTGAGCAGGTACCTGTCATCTGAGCTGTCTCTGACCAGAAATGAACCATCAGCCAAGTTGACCAGCTTTTCCTCTGCTTCCCAGCGTGTGATGGGGCCCCAGTACCAACCCTGCCTGGCAAGCTTCTTCAGCTCCTCTGTCAGGCTGGTCACGACCATGGGCCCGCTGCTCTGGACTGAGTCGTATACCCGACTGACGCCTGGGGCTGAATTGGGGTCAAAGTTGAGGTGGTGTCTCACCCTCTCAGCTACCTGGCTGTCTGCAGAGCTGAATCCCGAAAAAGTCCTGGGGAAATGCCCATTACTTGTCATGGGTGGCAGGAGTGGAGAGAGCGGAGGCGGGACCTCTACTCTGGAGCTTTGGAGCATCATACTAGCAGAACCAAGAAGAATACTATTAACTGAGGTTTCCATGAACAGATCCGGAGGCAATCCACTAACTAGATCATGCTCCTCCTGTCCCTGGTCTGTGTGGAGGGACCTACTGTCTGCCTCCGTCACCACCTCCATAGGAGAGGAGCTGTCCAGGCAGAAGGAGTGGGACCCTTCCGGGTACATTCCCTCATCTAAAGGCATTGTATATTGAATGTAGTCCTGGGGCGTCAACCCTAGCACCACAGGCACGTCATTTTCATCAATATTTAGATGCAGCTCACCATTTTGTGGTTGCTGGAGACTCTTTAAGGACTCAGCTTGGTCCTGAAAGAGCCCTTCCATTGGGAAATCGTGAAATTCTTTCCGGACACCATTTAAGTTGGGACTTGGGCTTGGAGAGTGAACCATGGCTTTAACTTTTACCTCCATCTTTATACACGCATCATCAGAGTTGACTGACCGCAGCGGCCACGGTGACGGGCTATAATGGTGACTCCGTAAGGATGCAGATCTAAGAGGTCTCTGGGCTTTCACCTCATTGAAGCTGATAGGCACAGAAGAGGATGAAAAGGTGTCATCATCATCCACTGAGCCAATGGCGGACGAACCACCTTTCCCTTTTACCTTCTGCTTGGCAGACAGCCTTCTCTTTAGTGATCCCATTAGGCTCTCAGTCTTTGAGCGGCCCTTGTTCTGGCTCGCTTTCTCCTCTTCACCACCGAGGTCACAGCCAGAAAGCTCTTTGGTGTAGCAGCCCCCAAAAAGTGACTCGTCCTTTGAAAACTCTGCAGTCACCGAGGGCTGCTGGAGCATGACAAAGTCACCCTCCTCTTTGCCCTTTATGCTGAGGGACTTGCGGATGGTCTTAAGGCTTATCTTCTTCATTCTGACAGGCCCTCCAAAGTGGGGGCATGGGATGGCCCTCCTGGTATCCCGATGAAAGTACTATCCACAGTGTCCTCCCATCAGGCCACACGAAACAAGTCATGCATACAGCGTAGCCATCAGACCCTGCAGAAAGAAAACGACACAAGGTATTCTTTACTTAGTCACAAAACACAGTAACACGCACATAAACAGTACACTAAAGATATAATCTATTAACAGCACACCACATGACAGCTAAGTGCTTGTGTATATGGATATGTTTGTCACATGTTTGGCATTTTTGCTTAATAAAAGAAAGAAGTTGTACCGCACTATTACATGTTAACTGATGTGTACCAATATGACTTGTAGCCCTTTACAGTCTGTCCCTATTCTTAAGAGTACAGATCTTATGAGACGCATTAGAGAGACATAAAAGTAGTTTAAATCTCTGGTGGCAAACTCTTACAATTAATAAAACAATTATTTATTACGTTCAGTCTCTGACGCACAGACACGAGTCAGTGCATCACACTAACACAGACTGGCTCTTAAAACTCCACGATATTGAAGGATTAGCTCCAACACTGCTGCCACAATATACACTCACTTGCTAGTTCATTAGGTACACTAGTGAAAATTAATGCATTCCAATATCACACGCCTGCACTGCATATAATCTTCGTTATAATCTTCACTCCATGTTGAAACACTGTAGGTGTTAATTTCGCCATGTGATCGTTTTGGAGGATGTATTTCGTGGTGGATTGAATTAAGTGTTTCTGTTGTTTAGCCTAGCCCAATGACTGAAATGTGTTTGTCAGAATAATCAAAACATGTCGATGCCATGTAATAAAATTCCATAGTACCACAAAATACCAGCTCAACAGCTCATTACCTTTATAAACAAAATAAACTGTTAATTAGAATGCATTTGTTTCCACCAGTGTACCTAATGAAGTGGCCAGTGAGTGTGGATCGGAGCACCTTAAAATCAAGCACTTATGCTTTCATTTGAAATTGTGCCTACCACGCCAAACAAACGCTGTTCAGATAAAGTGTAACCACATGCTGTGGCAGTTGTGATTTTATGAAATGAATAACTAGCACTGTCTGACATTTAAAGCTGTGGCACTTCTGGTAAACCAAGATGTCAGTATCTAGAGACATGTGCCACTTCAAGTAAAACCTAAATAAAGCTGCTTGATGATCAAGACAGCTGCAATCTGATTACTCACCATTATGTGCAGGAAAATGGTGACTCAGTTGGTTGGGTCAAGTTCCACCTCCACCACCTTTCATTTGATGCTGTGAAAAACAAAGCAAGCTCGTTTGAAAAGCTGTACTTCTGGTTACAACGTGACTTTAGGGTGGAAAAAATTCATAGCACGCACTTATATAATTGCTTAAACCGATGTGTAAATAAAAAAAATAAAAAAATAAAAAACTTAGCCAGGTTTGTCCTGGGCCTGCGGACACAACATCATGCCTTTAGCTTAGCTTTGTTTGTTAGCGTTTCACTTTAAATCACTTTAAATGCAACATATTAAGCGCAATGCTGCAGCTAACATGTCACTGATGAAATTTAAATATTACCCGAATAAGAAATAAAAAATGCGATGCGGCATGCCAATTTACGTGACTGTTAATTTGATTGTATGCTAATGTGATTCTACTAGCACCCAGTCAGTCTGTTAGCATATTTACTTTAAAAGTAAAACTGTAATCTGTACAGATTATTAAAAATGTGCATGTGTCGCCTCTTACCTGGTCACTTCTTCTGGTTTTACTTCGCAATATAGCCGATAAACGCTGTCTTGTAGAACACGTTAATGAAAGAGTCGCTCCTTGACGATTGTTGGCTAATGCTAGCCTGGCTAATGCTAGCTTACTACCTGAGCCAGTCAGCTAGCTTTGTTAGCGTTTTCTGTCGAAAACATTACCCTTTCTCTTCCTTTCGTCGCCTTCTGCACCTAGACGAGCGTATAACGCGTGTATATGGCCGGAGCTGGCACTTCTCTAAACATGCGTGTTTAAATTAGAGGCGAGAATAACGCAATAAGGTGACATCTCCCTGCCTAGGTTGGCTAACACTTTGTAGCTCACGGCCTCTTCCTTTCTTCCTTTGTTGCCTGTTGAATTGTGGGAGCAGATTCAGTGCATTCAGATGCAGCGGATCGGACACACGGCTCCAACAGTTTCTACATCCCAGAGGCAGACCGCGACCCCTGACACAAACCCCTAACCCTGCAATCATGTTCATAATTAGACCAAAAAGAGTCAAAAAAATAAGTGATTCACTGATTAAAAAAGCATTCAAAATAATTATGAGTCACAGGAAAATAAATCTATTTCTAATATTAGATTTCTAAAAAATATAAATCGTGGACATTATTGACTTCTGATAAAAAATAATATAATTTAAACAAAAAATACACTTTTGCTTTTCCGTAAATAACTGAATGATGAATGTTTTCTGAATTAATATTAAATTGCTCTAATGAGCATGGCCCTCTTTTATTATAGTCAGATATGTTCCCTCACACTTACAAGGAAGTACTAAATACTTCAATAAAAATACTTTAGATATACTAAAGATGCGGTAAGGATGTCACATGGTGCCAGCATTCAAAGAAACTCTCAATCCAAAATGGTTAGGTAAAAATGAACGTTAAACTATTGTACCGGAGGATTTGCACAACTGTGATTAGAGTGTGGTTGCCTCCTCGGTTCACTCGTAATAGCAGGTACATAAACCACGATTTCTGTGACACATGAAATTATTAGCTATTACACTTCAACAAATGACTGAAGATCACCACACTCCCTCAGATGGTGGTTTTAAAATGCATGATCCAGGCTTCTGGGATTTTCACAATAAGAGCATAGCATAGGAAGATAAACTATGACAAGTGTTGAATCCATAATGAAAAAAAGTGGTATTTTTTCTTGACTCAAAATGTAGTCCAGAGTTAAAGCATCGACTTGATTTTTATCTTGTGGAGAAATTGGAAATTTGACTGTGATTGCATTAACAGTGTGTGGGCATAGAAGGCAGCTACAAATGAAGATACAGCATGTTCTAATGTAGGGAGTAGCAAAACATTTACATTCTTCTTTTTAAGGGTTTCTTGCTGGTTTACATGAGAGTTATATCATACAGTATATACAGTATCCTCCCATGCAATGATCAAGATTCCCCTCTCCACTCAAGCACAAATACCAAGCGCTACACTTACTTTCCCTAAAGCCCTCTGTGCTTAGCCTTTATGCAAGAAGGTCTTTCTAATTTGTATTCGTGGAACATCAAGTTGGCTCTCAAAAGTACTTTTGAGTGTTTGATAACAGCAAGTAAAACTTGAACTCTGAAATGATACATTGGTTGCCTAATTAGTGTCAGTATTGTTTTAAAGTGGATTGTGTTTACCACTGCCAGACTAATTTGGTCCATATACTGAACATTACATTGTTTTTTCCACACTGTCAAGTGTATGGCAGTCCTTCCCCAACCTGCTTAGGGCAGCTGCGTGCAGACAGGCTGTATGCAAAGACTCTAATTACCAGGCCCTATTAGGGTTGATCAGGCTGCCTTCACTTGATGTGCTGGCACAGGAGGGGAGGGCTATTGGAGGGGGAGGAAAGAGGGGTGCCAGCTCTTAGGTATAACGCCAAGGACGCAGGGAAGTAAGGATGCAGTGTTTCTACAAGCTAAATTAGACCTGACAAACAAACTTTAGCGTGGTTGATATTTGTTGCCAGACAGCAAAAACAAGTAAATTCTCAGCTGTGGGAATAACCCAGTCTACAGATAAACAGATCAAATAGTTACTATTAGCAAGCTGTTTAGAATGAGAAGAATCCTTGGTCTTTAGTTGGATGAGAATATCTGCATGATGATATCGAACTTAAGATTCTTTCCAAAAGAAATTCAACTTATGTATAAGCACGGCTCAAGACATTGAGGCGGGATGGAACGTTGTACACATGGAGTAGGCTGCGCAGTATAATGAGGTACCCTTACATGTGGGGAAGCTGTTTCATCTTAATTTCAAATGAACGCTGTATCAGCCATAAATTATTTGCACAATATGTCTGCACTCGCTCGCTTCAGTTCGACTCAGACCTTTGACTTGACTCCTTTGCCATTGGGGGATTGTCTTAGGGCCCCCTCGGTGCCCACCTTCATATCCTCAACACTTGCAGCGGAGCGGAAGACGGGTACAGCAGGCATGTCAAACCGTGGCAGGGCCAGTGGGACCACTTGGGTTTTGGTTCAGGAGTGGAATAACACAGGAAGTTGTTGCCTCAAAATACGATGTGAGCGTTTATGGTGCGGATGATGTCCACAGCCCAGCCTCATTATTTTGGTGTCTTACTGTGATTTAAGCACATTTCTTTCTGTCTCTCTTTGCTACAGCTAAATGAGTTTATTATTTCCGCTTTTATAACTTAGAGGTTTTAAGAGATCGTCAAAGATGTGTCTTAATTACTGTTCCACCAGCTGTGTTCATATACAGTGTAATGACTCATCCATAGAGCACATTCTAAACAACTGCCTGGTAAAAAAAAACAACAACAAACAAAAACAAAAAAACATAAATATAGTGTCCATTGCTGTTATAACTTTACCCATAAATTTACATTCCTAATTCTCTTTTCGTTATGTGGCCATATGGGGTGCTGAATTTTGGACAATTATAACAATGATATGGATAATTAGCTGGGCTGACCTTGTTTTATGCATGAATAGCTATAATGGCAATGTTTTCGCATTGCCAAGCATGCTCATATGAAACATTTGGAGATGCATTTACACATTTCATTGCATTTCAGCTTTGTCGCAAATGATCGGTGCAGACGGGAGGTTACAAAACGGGATTTTTTTTTTTTTTTTAAATATTGAATAAAGGGGTGGTTTGAATATTTTTGTGCAGCCTAAACTTATATTTCAGCCCTTGTCTGTGAGAAAAGAAAAATTCTTTGACTTTTTGGTGGCTTAATTTTCCATTTACAGTCTGTGTCCGTTATAAGATTCCTTAAATACATGTGGATCTGTACAGTTATTGGGGATTAAATATTATCTGTACCCATAATCACCTTCCTCCAGCATTATAAAAGACAGTTTAAAAAGCTATATATGTGATAAAGTTGGCCAGTTTATTGTAATTTAAGTTTAGCATTTGATTCCATATATATTTCTTCTAAAATAGAGAGTAGCTGGAATAATACTTGTATTTTGGTTGCCTTATATTAGCAAATTGTTCATTTTAGCAATTGTTAAAACTGATTCCACATATTCTTAAACTTCTTTTAATGTTTTATTGATGAAATAACTACAGTATTTGAGATACTGGGAGGATGTTCAAATTTAAGTCAGGGAAAACAAATATATATGTGGTGTATCTTGCTTATTTACCAAGGGAAATATAAGATTCAACAGCCTCCTCCTCACACCAAAAGCCTGCAGCCCCATAATGTGTTTTGATTTAAGACAGTAATTTATATATTTATATCATTTTTACATGTACTTTCACAGATAAACACAGAATGCAAGTTATCCTAAAAATGAACTGGAAGTCAGCTGTTCGTGTTGGCCAGTGTGGTGGTCAGGCACATGATAATGACTCATGCTGAGCTTTAACCGGTCCAAGCACTGAGATGCTCTGAGAGTAAATCTGGCTTCAAAGTATTTAAATTGGCAGAGATCAGGCTTACATTCATGGACAGCCTGAGGTGGTTTTTGGAATATGAGTAATTTAGCCTGATGTGAAATAACTGACAAGTACACTATATTGCCAAAAGTATTCACTCACCCATCTAAATAATTGAATTCAGGTGTTCCAATCACTTGCATGGCCACAGGTGTATAAAATCAAGCACCTACTCATGCAGACTGCTTCTATAAACATTTGTGAAAGAACGGGTTGCTCTCAGGAGCTCAGTGACTTCCAGCATGGTACTTTGATAGGATGCCACCTGTGCAGGAAGTCCAGTGGTGACATCTCCTTGCTACTAAATGTTCCACAGTCAACTGTTAGTGGTATTATAATAAAGTGGAAGTGACTGGGAATGACAGCAACTCCGCCACAAAGTGTCAGGCCACAGAGCGGGGTCAACGGATGCTGAGGCACAGTGCGCAGATGTCGCCAACTTTCTGCAGAGTCAATCGCTACAGACCTCCAAACTTCATGTGGCCTTCAGTTTAGCTCAAGAACAGTGCGTAGAGAGCTTCATGGAATGGATTTCCATGGCCGAGCAGCTGCATCCAAGTCATACATCACCAAGTGCAATGCAAAGCGTCGGATGCAGTAATGTAAAGCATGCTGCAGTGGAGACGTGTTCTCTGGAATCATGCTGCTCCATCGAGCAATCTGATGGACAAATCTGGGTTTGGCGGTTTCCAGGAAAACGGTACTTGTCTGACTGCATTGTGTTTTTCAGGAGCTGGGCTTGGCCTCTTAGTTCCAGTGAAAGGAACTTTGAATGCTTCAGCATACCAAGAGATTTTGGACAATTCCATGCTCCTAACTTTGTGAGAACAGAGTTAGGAGCATGGACTGCGCTCCAGAGCACAAGGTCCATAAAGATATGGATGAGCGAGTTTGGTGTGGAAGAAATTGACTGGCCTGCACAGAGTCCTGACCTCAACCCGCTAGAAAACCTTTGGGATGAATTAGAGCGAAAACTGTAAGCCAGGCCTTCTCGTCCAACATCGGTGTCTGATCTCACAAATGCGCTTCTGGAACAATTCTGGAACAGTTCCCATAAACACACCCAAACCTTGTGGAAAGTCCAGAAGAGCTGAAGCTGTTAAGCTGCAAAGGGTGGGCCAACATCATATTAAACCCTGTGGGTTAAGAATGGGATGTCACTTAAGTTCATATGCAGGTAAAGGCAGATGAGCCAATATTTTTAGCAATACAGTGTACGTGGATTTGCAATATTAAAATTGTGAAAACAAATGTTAATTAAAGGTTGTACGGACAAAACACAAAGTATACCTTCAAACCAAATGTGTACTTTGAAGCAAAGAGTCCCAAAATTTCTGCAACCTGTGTTTTTTTAGAAGAGGGAAGGAATTAACATAAATAGGATATACACTATATTACCAAAAGTATTCGCTCACCCATTCAAATGATCAGAATCAGGTGTTCTAATCACTTGGCCTGGCCCCAGGTGTATAAATTCAAGCACTCAGGCATGCAGACTGTGAAACAAGACATTTGTGAAAGAATGGGCCGCTCTCAGGAGCTCAGTGAATTCCAGCGTAGAACTGTCATAGGATGCCACTTGTGCAACAAATCCAGTCGTGAAATTTCCTCGCTCCTAAATATTCCACAGTCAACTGTCAGCTCTATTATAACAAAATGGAAGCGTTTGGGAACAACAGCAACTCAGCCACGAAGTGGTAGGCCACGTAAAGTGACGGAGAGGGGTCAGCGGATGCTGAAGCGCATAGTGCAAAGAGGTCGCCGACTTTCTGCACAGTCAATTGCTACAGAGCTACAAACTTCATGTGACCTTCAGATTAGCCCAAGTACAGTACGCAGAGAGCTTCATGGAATGGGTTTCCATGGCCGAGCAGCTGCAGCCAAGCCACACATCACCAAGTGCAATGCAAGGCGTCGGATGCAATGATGTAAAGCACGCCGCCACTGGCCTCTAGAGCAGTGGAGACGCGTTCTCTGGAGTGATGAATCACGCTTTTCCATCTGGCAATCTGATGGACGAGTCTGGGTTTGGAGGTTGCCAGGAGAACGGTACATTTCAGATTGCATTGTGCCAACTGTGAAATTTGGTGGAGGAGGAATTATGGTATGGGGTTGTTTTTCAGGAGCTGGGCTTGGCCCCTTAGTTCCAGTGAAAGGAACATTGAATGCTTCAGGATACCAAAACATTTTGGACAATTCCATGCTCCCAACCTTGTGGGAACAGTTTGGAGCGGGCCCCTTCCTCTTCCAACATGACTGTGCACCAGTGCACAAAGCAAGGTCCATAAAGACGTGGATGACAGAGTCTGGTGTGGATGAACTTGACTGGCCTGCACAGAGTCCTGACCTGAACCCGATAGAACACCTTTGGGATGAATTAGAGCGGAGACTGAGAGCCAGGCCTTCTCGACCAACATCAGTGTGTGACCTCACCAATGCGCTTTTGGAAGAATGGTCAAAAATTCCTATAAACACTCTCCTCAACCTTGTGGACAGTCTTCCCAGAAGAGTTGAAGCTGTAATAGCTGCAAAAGGTGGACCGACATCATATTGAATTCTATGAGTTAGGAATGGGATGGCACTTCAGTTCATAGAATGAGTAAAGGCAGGTGAGCGAATACTTTTGGTAATATAGTGTATGTATACACAGATTTGAACAACATACACCTGACTCCATGTTTTCATCAATTTAAAATTTTGCTTCCTGTCTGCAGCCAGTGCTAACAAATAATCTGGGACACACAGTGGTTGCCTAACAGTGATGTGATGTACTATTAGGAGTGAACTCAGCAGCTACAGACATCTCAGTCTAACCCAGGGCGGTGTATTTTTCCTCCCAAGTAAAGAAGATCTCCTCAGCTGTTTGGATGTAAGAGGTCTCCCTCTGTATTCTCACTGTGCATCTGTAGAATGCCAAGAAGATTCACAGATGCTCCGTCCTATGCAGTGAATCAGAGGCAGAGAGAACTGGAATAAAAATTTTAACCTCCACAGGTCAATGGACCCTCTGGCAGGTCCATCAATAAGACTCATGTTGTGCAGACGAGCTCTGTTCCAGCCCATGAACCTTTGTTTTAAATTCCAGTCCATGCAAAGTTTCTCCCAAAATAACAAATAGGTCCTACAAAATTGAAGGGATGTGTGTAAAGAATTATTTTGTACTGGAGCCATAATAAAAATTGAATATCTGGCTCTGTATAAAGCTCTGGAACATGAGCATGATTAGAAACAAAACGTTATATCTAAATTTGGAGTCACTTAGGAGAACCTGGGGAGAAATTCAGGTAAAATGTACCTGCAGTCAAGGATTATGTGAGCAAATCACAATTTTCTTTCCACCACCTCAACCTCTTTAAGCATCAAGGTGACAGTAGAGAATATACAGTTGTATGTGGCCAAATTAATTACCGGCTTAAATCCCTCTGGAATTCTCAAAAGCTGTTTGGTTATATTATTAGGATATCAAATTATCATTTGCGAAGTTTGTTAATTATCACCCTGTCTGCCCATCACATCCGTGTCACACCTCAGCACAGCACCTCTCGTGCAACTGGATTAAATTACACGTAGAGCATGGAAGTCGTGTTAAGAGGCAAGGCACATCGACTTTGATTTTTGAGAACATCAATGTTTGAAAAGATTAATAATCAGAGTTTAATGTGGCTGCTGTCAGAACCTTATTCAATATGTCAGCAATGCCGAGGCTTTCAGCGATTTTGAAACATGCCTTGAAAGACTGATGATACTGGAAAGAAAAGTTGCTTCATTTTCATTCTGAAAATCAGCCTGGAGTAGTATGCATCAAAATGGTATGTCTTCTGGGTCATTTGACTAACAGTATCAGCTGTGATTTACTGAACATATTATATTAGAGGGTCCTTAAGGACAAGGGGTAGATGGGGGAAGTTTTATCTTGCATTGCTACAAAGGAACTGATGATGTCAGTTGTTGGCCATCAATTGTGACAACCCATTTTGCTGCAGTTTAGACTTCTGTAATACTTTGGTTTGGTCTTATGTCCACATAAACGGATGCATTCAGGCACAGATAATGTGTGGTATGTTTTAAAATGTATTGTTGCACTGCACAGTTTTAACAGCTGATCGTTTTGATCCTATATTTATATATATTTTTTTTAAATACATGTACACAATAATCATTTTAATTCAGGTGCTTATGGGACTGCATACGTCGTAGACTGCTGAATGTCATAGTTTAAAATACTACGTTGACTCTATAATGTCTCAATTTTCCTACAGAAGTGCTCTTCTTGAACGCACCCTGGTTAGGACCCATACCGGAAGTGGAGTGACGCTGGCGCGGTTGTTGAAAACAAACCCGGGCAGACGTTTTGTTGACATGACACTGGCAGACAACCACTTAGGAGACTGAGGAGCCGCCTCGGTCCATTGTTAAGCTTGTATTACTTCACTTTTACACAGAGGAAAGTTTCTAAAATATTTGCTGGACATGGAGTTATCTTCCATTATAAGAAAAATAGGTGAGCTGAACTGTTAGCTAAGCAAATGTAACGAAGGAAGTTGAGTTTACTTGGACTCATTAGACGCTTACACCAGCAGTAACTCTAAGTTAAATTAAATCGCTCTTTTTCATAGAGCGATTGTTTTTATTCTAAGTAACGTTTTTAAAGCTGACGATAGTGGCTAACTTTAGCTTACGAACAGAAGACAATAAACATAGCTAACTTCTACTTCATTGGCTAGCTATTAATTAGCTAAAACAGTACTTAGCCAAGTCTATTGTAATGTCTGTTATAGTGTTAATAGTTTGTCTTCTACAAATCTTAGGTCACTCTTTGGTGGAGATAAGAGTTCGTGCACTGAAGAGCATCTTGTGTAAGCTGGACCATTCCCTGATATCCGTCTGTGACATTGTCCAAGAAAAGATGCTGTTTGTGTATCTTCTGGAGTGGTTCAATTTCCCTGACGTGCCAATGAAGGAGGAGGTCCTTGAACTTCTTTTAACTTTGTCAAAGGTAAATATACAGCATGCAGGCAGTAAATACAATATTAGGTGATCAGATGTAGATCACAGTGGCTAGAGAAGAGCAGTCCACCAAATGAGCATTACACTGAGAATCCACTTTAACCAAATGGTCAAAGTAGGATCAACATTTGTTTAATTTGAAGGTTTCCTTCATCTCACAAACACAGTGCTGCAGACATTATACCAAACTTTTCCTTTTTCTTTTTTGTCTTTTGTAATGCTGTCCTCAAAGCATCCTAGCGCAGCACAGATGCTGAGAGACGTCAACGCGGTAGACTTTCTCACCCAACTATCTCCTAATGTGGAGCCCAGACTGCGAGCTGTCATTGATGGGACCCTGGACCAGCTGTTCCAGCTACCTGAGCTACTCCCTAGTCATGCGGTTGTCTATTCACATGGACTACACCAGACAACTCCAACAGGTGTTAAGCCAAATATTTGTTTCTGTTTAGAGTCTCTTAAAAAAAAAAAAAAAAAATGTTCGTGATGTGATGCCGTGTGTTGCCTTCTTACTAGTGTTTTTGCTGCAGATCCAACAGTTGTTTCACCTGAAGAGAGTTTGCCTAAGATGGGTTATTTCCACAAGAGCACGCCAAGCAGTGCAGACGTAGCGCCACAGAAGATAGCAGGTGCCCCAGCTCTAAAAGGATATGGATGATATTTTTGTTGCTTGTAAATATCTTGTTGTTTACACATTTTATCTTTGTTTTGCAGTACACGAATCTGTGAGATGTCTGAAGTTTTCTGTGTTTCCATGGCTGACTTTGACAAATACAGACAGACACATACTTTTGTCGAATGAGAAGTAAGAATACCTATAAATAATATTATATGCCTTGTTAAATTAGGAGTAAAACAAAATTATGATTTAATGTTTGGTACTCAGTTTCTTAGTTAAGACAAATGTTTTGGTTTGATAGCCAGTCCTATTTACCTGATATTATCTGATTTTTCTCTAAACCTTTTCGTTTGAATCAACTTCACAAGTGTGTTTGATGTTAAATTACTGAACATTAAACTCTTTAATACTCCTGAACCAGCTCTCTAGGCAGCAGCAATCCAAACTTGGTGCGAACGACGTGTGAACTTCTGTGTGATGTAATTATGCAAGACTTTCCTGCTGAGATCTTTCTGCAGAGGCCAAGCATTGTAAAGGTACCATTACGTTACTGTGTTTTTGCACTGGCAGTGGTAATATTGTAAATGTGCATACACTGTTCCACCAGACAGAAAGGGTTTAGAAGTGGTAGCGTTTTCTAGTATTATATTACAACAGGTAATAGAACGACTCCTATATTTGTAATAATTTACAGGTTTCTTCTGAATGTTTTTGTAACTCTGAGATAATATTGATTGTAAATATGTGTTGATTTTTTTTCAGCATCTTGCAACAGGGTATTAGTCAGTGCCTTCATTTTTACATTCAAAGGCTCTCTGATTTTTTATCAGTCTACATTTCTGCTACTGCCGTCAAATGAGTTGCTAACGTTCCAGACAAATCCCTGTATTTAATGGAAAATCTGAAATGTCTTGACTTAAAAATGCTTGATGCAGTCAGAATGCCCAACAGTCACTGACTGGTAAGAAAATTGTTGAGGGCTTGTTTATTTTTTCCTTATTTCCTGAATATTCTTTTTCAGTGTACTGTTTTGAGTTGCTGGCATGGCCAGCTCATAATGGATTTACAGGATGGTCACTCAAACCACTGTCACAATAATAACCTGTCAAACAGTGGCCTTGGACAAAACATCAATTTATAATTCTGTGTCCCTGATCTTGCAGGAGGTTGTGGAAGCCCGTGGAGGCTTACTTTGCTTGAGCAGGTTCTAGATCGCAGTGAGGATAGAGTTCAGTCACGATGTAGCTGTTGCATGGCATGAAAGTCCTTGGTGGTGCATTTTGCCTCTTTCCTCTAAGGCCTCCTTACACAGTTTCTTTATAACTGGACACAGTCATCCACAGGCTTTGTAAAAACATTAACCTTGTCTTGCTGGCTTTTGAGGAATGTCAACAGCTAACGTATTTCCTATATTCAACAGATATGCATGCCCGCCATCCATCTCTGTAGAAGTGAGCCACACGCTTTTATGCATCCACCAGCAACAAAGTGCATGTGTGATATGATGTTGTGATTTCACTGGTGTAGACAAGAGTGTTGGAGGAGCCAGCATTTTGCCCTGCTGAGCCACTGAGAACATTACTATGTGGTTAATAAATTGGTGTATTAAATTACATCTGTCTCAGGGTAGCATTAGCATAGTGTCACTCAGCAATATTGTCATCAAAAAGAAATCATTGTGTGTAAGTTCTTTTCTTACAGTGTGATGTGGCTTTACTTGTCCCTCCTTTGAGCTGTTAAGCAAAGTTAAAAGAGTGAATGAATGAATGAATAAAATACTTAAATATAAAGACATGACATTAACCACAGAGGGTAGTGATCTGAACTTGGAACAAATTGCTGCTTCAATAATTCAATTCCACTTGGGCTTTTTATTTTGCAGACGTTATTACTACTTTTCTGTCACTGTCTGCAGTAATGTATTGTTTAAAAGCAGTCTTTGTAGATTGTTTGCCTCGGTTTACCTCTGTATATTGGCCACTTTAGGTATTTGCCCACTTGCAATAAAATCCTAATTGAATAGTTGTTCATCTGTAACGCAGCTTCAAAGCATAATACCACCTCCAATATCCGCTTCTGCCTCCAGAACCTGCTGTCCCTGTTGAGACTGGGTTTGGGTAAAGGTGAGGCCAGCTACCTCCACTTGCCGGCTCTTTCCTGCCTGCAGCAGCTTTGTGTGGGGTTAAGGAAGAGACTGCGCTTTCATCAAGATCCAAGCTTCTACTCTGCAAAGCAAGGTAGCATCAGCTGTTTTACAGACTTTTTAAAAGCAGTTTTCATGCATGTCTCATTTGTGGTCCTCTGTTACCATTTAATGTCTGTCGCTTGCACTGAGGATGCTTTATTTTTTTTATTTTATTAAAAAAGACTAAATCTTTAGCTATATTTTTATTGTAATTCACCCTGGCACAAGAAATTTAACTATTTATATCTGATCGTACTGGCTAATTACTTTCAAAGGAAGTAATTAGGGCAGCGTGCAAGAAATATGCGAGTATGCCGATTTTCATTTGTGTTTTGTGTCCGTGTAGATCCAGTGTCGCAGAACTCGTCCTTCTCTCACACCCACGAGGTTCTGGGGAACCAGCGCTCTCAGGCCTCCTCTCCTGGGGCAGAGTTCTCTCCCAGGCCTTCCGTGGTGGGACGCACCGGCCAGAGGGCCAGGGGAGACGGCCAGGACGGAGATGCAGCTTCTAACAGGTGTGTGAATGTAGGCAGCTTTGTCTATTTGTTGTAGTGTCTACGTATTATTTCCTTGGATGAGGCTGTATTTATTTTGGCAGTGAGAGCAGAGATTTTCTCAGTTTGGCATCTCTCACACTCCTGAGACTTACATGGTATTACCTGTCTACCTTGCTTGTAGAAGTCACATTTTGATATGACTCAGCGTTGTAGTCAGTTCTGTTCATCTGACCTGACAA
Organism: Planiliza haematocheilus; assembly: GCA_005024645.1. Taxonomy (NCBI): domain Eukaryota; kingdom Metazoa; phylum Chordata; class Actinopteri; order Mugiliformes; family Mugilidae; genus Planiliza; species Planiliza haematocheilus. Next base: position 1,290,516 of record SRSE01000811.1, read on the forward strand.
GTGAGTCCTTTTGGCTTTTTGTGAATTTGTGCACAGTAGGGCTTTCTGTGGCTTTGATAATGATAAAATTGCTAGTGACACCAGCAACCCACACAGGAGGATAAAATGGTGTAAAGAAAGGAAGACTGAGGGATTTTCTTGTTAAATATGAACAACACCAGGAGCCCTCTAGCGGCTGGTCTGCTCTGTTTAAAAAGCAGTTTTGATTCCTGTGATGGCATATTCAGTTTTATGATGCATCCCTATACGGCTGATGCGTCATTCCTTGTGTTTGAATGGTCCGATCTTGAATTTACAGTTGTTTTTCCTATCTTGCTTCCAGTGGCAGCTCACATATAGGTGGAGCAGCAGACCAGGCCCCCACACAGACGCTGCAGTCACCTGCAGATGTGGCCCCAGTGGATCTCCCTGACCTGGGTGTAGAAGATGTCCTGGAGATGCAGTTACGGCAGCTGACTGTGGCTCAGTTTACTGTTGCCACCATGGAGCATGCCATACCACTGCTTAAAACAGGTAGGAGTCAGTCAGTATTCTTAAATACCAAATCAGTTGTCTCTGTCTGTTTCTATTCCTTTTTTTCTTTTGTGAAAGGATATTGTAAATGCCTCCTCACGTGTTTCTTTTTATTTACTAGAATCTGTCAGTTGTTGGATTTTTTTTTTGATCTTGTTAAAAAATCTCTCCCACTCTTGTTCTGTTTCTCTCTCTCTCTCCCGTTTCTCAGAAGGTCTGCATGTGTTCCATCGTGTTCTGGAGCTGCTGAGCGACGCCGTCCTCCTGCTTGGGGACAGCGTTTGTGAGCTGGTCTGGGACGAGGGCAGCCTGGTGGGGATGGAGCTGGCAAGTCAACACAACTCATGACAGCCTCTTATGTAGATGAATGGATACACTTCACTGAAAAGGGGAACTGGGTTGGCCACAAGACAATTTGCCACAAATACGCAGGCATGCGGTTGCTCACCTGTCAAGGAGAACTGCGAGCATGTGATTGAGTGAAATGAATTATATAAGGTTACAAAGGCTTTCTGTTGGTTACAAAGAGCTTCTTGCACATGCATGCAAACACCCCTCGTTTCTACCCCTGGGTTTTTCTAAGCACTGAATTGCTGGGTTAGTATATGTCTTCATTTATTTCGTGTATTAAGTCCACACAATAGATTGCGTTAAACAGGTGTGCTTTTTTACCACGCAGAATCATTTGTTATCCACCCTGGCTGTTTAAAGAGTATGTTCCTCTGCAGGGGGATTTACACACTTGTCAAGCCCAGGCCCCTGTGGCCCTCTGCTGTTTAATACATGCCCATATCCTTGCAGCCTGAGAACTATTTTGTCATCTTTATGTGGAGAGCAGCTTTTGTGTGCCAGACCTCTAGGTTTTTCCTATGGGAATGGGCCGAACTGTTCACGCCAGCTCCGGCAATGCACAAGGCATGTACTGCCCCCTGCTGGTGTTCATCTCCTATTGTTCAATTTCTGCACCCAGAACAAAGTGGCTCAGAATAGATTGTTCCAATTTATTCACAGTGAGATAGGGTGGATCTGTATCTCGTCCCAAAATAACCCTGAAATCTGATTACGTTCCATTCCTAACCCCTGGAACGAACAATTTTTCTCTTGGCGCCCAGCCAGCAGCTGTGTCAGAGTGTGTGAACATGCACGCAGTGTGAGAACTTGTGCTTGTACTGGTGTGTGTGTGTCTGGCATGTGTGCTTTTGTTTATATTTCTGTCTGCGTGTATTTTAGAAGGAGAAGCTGCAAGCCTGCATGGAACTACTGGGAGATATCCTGAGCTATCATCAGAGCTGTTCAGCAGATATTCCCCACAGTTCCCAGGCTCACCACAGAATGGCCTACGCTGGTACTGCCATATTCACCATTAAACTCCTACAAACCATCCTCCCTCCAGAAAAGGTGTGTGTGTGCCTGTGTGGCAAATAATATAAACGTTTTTTCACCATTTAAGAGTTAATGTTCCTATAATTTTCACACAGGCTAGTGCCAACCTCCCAGAAAACGCAGCAACGGCTATTTTCTACTTATGCTTGGACACATCACTGGGAAGCTTATTGCCCAGCATGCAAGAGACAGCAGTGGCCTACTTGGAACAGGTGAACTCAGACAGCTATGAGCTCTACAGGAGGGTGACCCGTGCTGCCCTCTGGATGGAATCCACTTGTAATTTTCTCAAAGATGCCCAAGCTGAGGTATAAGCTGCACGTCACATTAACTCAAACAGAGACAGCAGTCATCTTAGAAGGATATGCAATCAAACTGTATCTTTCATTCAGTGATGTCTTCCTCCCTCAAGGGTGAAAAGAACTGGTTGGAGCTACTGGAGCTGGCAGACCAAGCCATAGACGGTCTTCCGTTTCACCAGCACTTGCCTGTCGTTAAAGAATGTGTCCACATTTGCTCTTACCTGTGAGAAAAATCTTTCATCAGTTTATTGCAATGTAAAAGCGTTCACACATTCTGCTGCATTTAAATATGAATGATTATTTGTTCCTGATCAGGTGGAAGTTTGACCAGCCCAGCCCCCTCCTCCAGACTGAAAGCCAAAAACTCTTCCTCAAGCTGCTGTCCCATCCTTCACTGCCTGTCAAGACGGAAACATATAAATGCACTTTAAAGCTGGTCAAGGTGATAGCGAGCCTCTTATATGGACAGTCATTGTTTAACTGAGTGTAAAGGGTCATGGCTAATATATAAATACCAGTCACATGCAGCCTTAATGTGGGTCTGTTTGGTGGGGCGTCCATATGTAAATAAGTAGGATCCAGATGGATGAGTCAGAGCTCTTTGACGGTGTGCTGTAAAATCCCCACTTGACATTTGAGATCAGTCTTTCTTTTCATTTTACCAATCACTGTCTAGAGTGCAGAGCTACATTTAAAGTGGATTGAAAGTACAAGTGAGACGATGGCAATAATTTATGACGTTCTCTGGTGTGATTACATATACCCCTAGGACTGCCTTGGCATCCAGAATGTGTCACGACAGGATCCAGCAGTGTGCACCGGAGTCAACTTCCTTCTCCACCACCGAGTGCTCTATGAAATAATCACTTTTGGTCTCCAAGACTCTTCAGAAAAGGTAGATACACTTGGTGTATGTGTTGCACTTAATAGACCTCAGTTCCAGTACCGTTTGACTTCATGCACTCTATGAAATAATCACTTGACCTATCGCCTCTCAGTTGGTGGCTAGTGGACGTTCCAGGTTCTCGTTCTCTTGTATATTTCCCAGCCCAAGTGTTTAGGCAGATACAAACAAAACATTTGGCCTTATACAGTGTTTTTGTGCATTATTCAATCTCAAGAACTAGCTCTTTTTGTAGCAGCAGCACTCTGTTTGGAAAATACAGTGCCCCAAAGCCATCACCACTTCATCTGGGTTTACCTGATACTCCCAAGCCCTCTTTCTTGATAGTGAACTAGAACTGTAAACGTTTGAGGAGCTCTGTGTTAGCGTTATATGTCAACTGTTGGTCACTTTCATTAGTGAACGCCTCAGTCGCATCTCCTCAAAGTTAAAATGATTCCAGCCCACCCATTTTGTAACATCGCTACAACTCACTCAGTATTATAACTCAATGTTATTCAAACTCCGTTTGTCACCATGGTGCTTCTAGTCCCTTCCTGTATGTATACCTTTTTAGTTTTTTTTAGTACTTTTCTCTTCTTGGTTGGTTTGCCATAGCAACCCTCCCCTGGTTCTGTCTGACCGATTAGTGGGCTGCAGTGTTGTCAAGTCAACTTTTAGTATCAGCTCAGCTCAATCTAAAACCTTAGGCGAACCTAAATAAATACTAGGTACTGTCTGTAATGGATATAGAACAGAGTCGAATTATAACAAGAAGCGGAAATAAGGCTTAGAAAGTCTTTCTGGCCATTTCTTTTACTTGTCAGTTCAGGGTTACAAGGAATAACTGCAGTCACACACAGGTACTCATGAGGCTTAAAAGCACAGGCACTTCTTTGTATTTTTTTTATTCTACATTACTCTAAATCGGGCTAAACTGTCTTGTAATTTAGATGTTTAAAAATCTATCAGAGTACTTGCTTGTAGATGTTTTATCAGCACTGCCTTTGTGAATTCAGCAGTTTACCTGTGATCTATAGGTGAATGCTCCTGCCAAGGATGTCCTGCTATTTCTGCTCAAGGGACGATTGATGATGACAGCGTCAACCTGGGACAGATTCAACGAGGCACTTTACCCGGTCATGCCCATATTACAGGTGTTGTACTCTCTGTAAAGGCTGCTTAGTAATAGCACTGCAAAGCTCATAAAGCGCCATCATGTTCGGAACTTATTACATTATAATTATGAAGTGGAGGAAGTGGTGTATGTTTGCTACAATCAGAACATCTACAAACAAAAGTGTAATATTAGGTCCACAACAACTGCATATTGAGCTGCCAGTGGAAAAAAATGTAGGCTAGTTATTCTCCCATTTTCATACTCCGTGTAATATGGTTTCCTTTCTGGGTGGAAAAAACAAACTTTTATTAATTGTTCGGATTCAGGCAACAGAAAGCCAGGAAACTCTTCATGAATATACATGAGATTTTGACTAGGCTGTCAAGTGTGATTTAATTCAAGGAGGCCATTCAGAGATGAGCCCACCATGTCAACAAGAGACGAAATGAAACCGCCCGTAATCAAAGCGATGCATATTTTATTTACTGTTGCTCTGCTTAGCTGGAATTCCCTGTTGTACGCTCCATTGTCTGCCAAGACAATCTGGGAATTGTGTGTGTGTGTGTCTGTGTGTGCGGCAGGGTTACGCCAGCACTGAAGAGTCACTGGGAAACTGTGTCCTGCTGATAAGTGACATGTCAGACGTGGCAAGAGACAACGTGTTCCCAAGTACAGCCAAGCTAAAAGCAGCGCTGCGACTTCTTTTCACCAAACAGCCCACGTGAGTCTGAGCTCTGGGTCTTTGTATTGTCCGTGTTTGTGATTGTACTTCTCTGGGTTTGTTTTGGGTATTATTTGTCTGTCCAGAAGTGCGTGCATATTAGACACGTGAGCGTTTCGTTCCTTGTGTGAAGTACTTTGATGAGTTTGACTTTTTTTTGTTGTTGTTATTTTAATTTAATTTTTTTGCCAACCAGACAAAATCCTGCCATCCTGAATATTTACCTCTATAACACTTGAGGTGGACATATTTCCGTTGTCAGGTGATGTGCTCATGGAGACATCTGAATGCTCTTTGAGGCCTGTGAAAAACAGCTTCCCACCCAGTCCCAGGCCATGAATATTGATAGAGATGGAAATTAACACCAGAGAAGGCCTGGAAGATTTCAGCAGCAGCTAATAGATTTATCTGCAGTGCCAGCTATTTCTTTGACAACCAATTGCTATTTGCATGTTTAAAAAACCCAGAAAGAAACATAAAATACAAATAATATTTTCACCCATGTGGCAGTGCTTTAAACCTGGATAAATGTTTTAACTTGGTGTAATTATCAGTTACATTTTTGGCCTTATTCCTCTCATGACTCATTATTAACAGTGTAAGAATAGCAGCGGTGCAACAAATCCTACCCCATCTGACCGGCAGTGAGAGGGCAGACACAGCCAGACCGGCACTGGATCAACCTATGATTTCCTCACTCCCCAACCTCTACTGCCTCAGAAACCCTTTAGACGTTTCACTTGACACCAGCAGCAAGTCCGTCCTAAAGGTATAAATCAACCCACATACATCAGAAAGAAGAAAAGCGATATACTTGTCCCCAGACATAGATATTAACAGTGTATTTTGGCTAGGTGGAGTCGGTGGAGAAGCTGTTTTGCATCTTGCACTCAGACACTGTTGACATTTCCCTGAGAAGATCAGCTGCTGAACAGCTGTCTGTCGTGCTTCAAGGTGAGTTGTTTGTGAAAGCTAATGATGGTCAAGAGCAGTAATGTGAACTCATCTGTTGTGGTATCATTCGTTTCTGAGAGTGGACTAATACTTTCACGCTATAGATGAGATAAAATGAGCAAATCTAAGAGTGGGATAGTACTAAACATCTACATGAGGAATTTAGCTGCTAACAGTTAGCATGTGTCTTAATTTAATTTGAGAACTTTAATTGATCCCAGCCAGAGTTAATTAAAAAAAAATACTTTTAAAAGTTTGTGTGTTTAGTTTTCCACTGGAGAAAACTACAGTTTGCAGAAAGTGCAGCAGAGCTTGTGCCTTCCCACTACCATATGTTTTCGACAAACAAAGAAAATAGTCAACAATTATGCAAATGTTTACCATTGTATAGTCACTTGTTCTCTCTCTTCGCTTCAGACACATCAATGCACCCAGTTCTGAAGAATCTTGGAATAACGGATAAAGTCATTTCTTTCATTACGGACAGCGTAAATGGCAACAAGGTAAAAACAATCAGCTTTAGACGTGTGCTGAAGGATTCGCTGTGAACAAAACAAACCCTGCAACTTCGTAGATTGAACAGCGCGTGCTCCCGTTTGTGTAAATGCCCTTGTTTACATGTGGTTATGTGAGTACATGTGTTGCCAGTGGTTGTGGAGGAAAGCCACTGAGGCGTGGATGATAGAAGGATGAAATGGCCTGCATTAATAGTGTCAGACAGGCCCTGGTCAGCAGTGATGTTTGCCCTCTGGTTATTGCAGTCTGCTGATCATTCCCAGGCCTTGAATCAGACTCACTGCCAGGGGTAAATGTCCCAACTTGTTTAGCTACATGGAGGTGAAGGAACAGGGCTACTTTACTCGGCTACAAACGTGTCTGTAAAAGCAATGTCTGCAGGTCGTGTTTGTCCCAACTATACGCTGCCTGCAACCTGCGCAGTCAAAACATTTGGGTTTGAGAGTTGACAGTAAAGACATCTGTGTATCTGTATGAGTCACCAAGCAAGAGGAGACAGAAAGAGAATGTGTGTGTTTGTGTTCTCCCTGCAATTAAACACAGAGTCACTATGTTGTTGTTCCCCCCCAGAGCTTGGATTGTCTGCTGGAGCCCTGTGTATGTATCCTGAGAAAGCTGGTGTATGCTGATCCATCTCTGAGGCACAGCCTGGCGCAGCGCAACCTCCTGCTCCTCACTCTGCTCAGGGGTACGTTCACAAGACAACTCATTAAGTAACAGCTATACACGTTGTGTTGTGCAGCCCGGGGGCCACATTCTCAAGTCAGCCACTGCTGCAAATGCTGCTTTTAACCATGTTGTCATACTGTAATAAATGGCATATTAGTGTGATGCAACTTGTTGCTGTGGAGCTCAGCTCAGCACCAGTGCGCTGCGAAGAGCTTTCTCTTTAGTTGCAATATATACAACAACTCCACTATTTGTTGCATAATTTGCAGCTAGATTTTCAGTGGCACATTTTAAATTAGGAGACTTTAAATGCTATTGAGTATTTGTATATATTTGAATATGGGTGTTGTAATGTTATTTATGTGATTTAGACATTACATTACAAGTGTAAGGTTTGAAATGAGATTTTAAGTGTTTGTCACGCTAATGGAATTTCACTCTCCAGTAAAGTTGAGGATATTATGTAAATTGTCTCTGTTGTGTCCTTATTACAGCATCCTTGATACTAAAGGAGAACAAATGCAGTGGAAGTGAGATTGCTGTCCTGATGAGTCTGCTGTTGTTTGATGAGATCGCCAGCATTGAGATATGGTGAGTTTATCTTTCCCTTCTTTCCATGACTGTAATATCAACGTTCATCCAATCAACTTTGCTTGTTTTTTTTTTGTCATCAGGTCGGACAAATCCAACACAGACGTCACCGCCACACCCTTCTCCCTACCACTGACAGTAATACGCAGGTAAGGCCATCCATAAAGTTATTAAGACCAGTTATGTTGTTACATGATTTTCCTTTTCCCTAGATTTGTAATCTAATGTCTCTTTAAGGTTCAATCTTCCATTGCAAGCTGCGACTCATCACGCCGTCAGCCCGTACTGCTGCGTCTTGGCTCCTTGCTCTGACCTGCAGACACTTAGCCCTGCCCGCCAAGCTCTGCAGGTGGCTTGGAACACTGCATGGCATTCTGGGATCGATAACCTTCTTGAGGAGCTGCGTGGCGCTGCCAGTGATGCTGTTGAGTAAGTTTCTTTAGTGTGACTTGGGGTTGCTCGTCACATCTGTGGCATACGTCATGTAACTGCATGTGAGAGTGATGGAAACTGCAAACGTGACCAGCTCAGAATGCATTTCCTTCTTCACGTCTCCTTATTTCTTCTGCACAGCATCTAAATGTACATCTGCTCTCTTTTGTGCAGCATTTATTAATTTCAACTCCAACATGACCAGCTCATTCCATTCTTTGAAGCTCAGCATGGGTAACAAGCATCTGAGTAGCACTTTACCAATGTAACTGCAGAATGATGTTACAGTGTTGACTCTGTATAGATCCCTTGCAGGGATATAAACCAGGTTTTACTGTTATGAACTTATGATGTGAGCATTGCTGACAATTTGCTCAAGCAAACTATTGCCACTGATCTATTAACGTTTCAACACTTTAGTAGCTGGCATTATGTTTAGTTGTGTAATATATTGGTTTGGTTTCATGTCAGATGAAACTGTCCAGATGAATCATTATTCTATGGCAGATTTTTTTCACTTTCACAAAGCCTGCTACATATCACTCTTTTACAACGTTCTCTGTAGTGAAGAATTAGATTCGGAGTCTTGGCATCTTGTGTTTCATCTGTCTTCATTTACTTCTAATGTGCCCTAATTCAAACAAATGAGAATGTCTCTCACAGTTTTAACCAGCTTGATTACACCAAAGACGTTTGAAGCACACCATGGGATGGATCAATCCATCTGAAAGTAAATTTCGTACAGTGCTTTGATTGGGAGAAGAGTACTTGTTTGAGATGGATTAGTCAATGAAAATTGAAGGGTATCTTCTTTGTGCTTAGCATTTATGCAAATATTGTTGTTTCTCACTACACAGCTGTGTCTTTCATTACCTATTGTCATGACATAATTCATTTTTTTCCCTTTAACATTGCCATTGCTTGTGGCTGGTATGACTGTTGCTGTCTCTGCTCGATTGAGTTGATTGAATTGCAAGAAATTCTCAGAAAACTTCTCTCTTCTGATGACTCATAAATGTCTCATCCCTCTGGGCTGGTGATCAAATATGTTTGTAAATGCAGTCATTAGTATGCTCCTGAGGGAGCTGCTTATGCAACACACTTGTTGACAGCACATCAATAATCATGTAATGTGCTTTTGAATACAGTTTTTTTAGGCACTTACATTCTGTCCCCCCCCACAGATTTCATCCTGACTTAAAGCTGTCAGAAGCACAGGTTCTGTCGCTGCAGGCAGTTCACCTCCCCACTGCGCTGCAGGACTGCATCCAGACCATCGTCACTGCGGCGGGACACAGTTCTGTGGCCTCTGCCCTCTCCAGGCTCAGACTCTACATGTTGATTGACAGACTGGTTCTCCCTCACGTTCCCACCCACAGCTACAGAAACACCCTTCACTCCCTCAGTTGGCAGGCAGCAGTGACCAGGTATACTGCAAACATATTTAGGAATGGGACATATACGGCAGTAAATGTCTTCTTAGGTTTCATGAATTACACAAATTGAGTTGAGCTCAGCATAAGGAGTAGCAATATGGCCATTACTGTTACTTCTGCTACGTCTGAGTGAACAACAGCAATTGGTGTATTTTTTTTTTCCTCCCATGGCAGTTTATGGTGTGTTTCTTTTTATTTAGTATTTTCAGTTTAAGGGAAGACATTTCCTTCACTCTGCCCATCCACTGGTTAATGCTTGGAGATGGGAGATTTTGTTATAGCTAGTTTTTACAAGCGATCAACAGTATTTTATATAGATACCAGTCTTTTTTAAGACGAATATAGATTTAAGTTTGTACAGTGTCTGAATTGTGTTTCTGGAATCATCTGTAGGATGGATTGGAAAATGTATAACAGTCTGTGTAACACATTCATTTTTATTAGCTGAATTTGTGTCTCAGAGTCCTTGTTAAAGGCTAACCACTGCCCGATATCCATCTGAATATTATTATTAATGTTAATATAATTTCAAATGTTTTAGTGAGATCTTTTGCCGGTAACACCCTCAGGTACTTAATTACCTTAGTATCCATGTGACGTCATCATTTTCTCTTATTTCCCGGCCTAGGAAATAATTCAGTGTAAGCATTTGTGAGTATTTACCATAGTCTTCTAATATCAACAACAGATTTGGAAAGGTCCTGTCTGGGTCTTGGAGAGCCACAATAACATCATCTGCGAAGAGTCTTATGAGATGCTCCTGCTTTTCTATATAGATTTCTTTTAGGTTACTTCGTCTGATCATTTGTGCCAGCGGTTCAGTAATTACAGTGTAGCAAACAAGCTAGGGCTAAGACAACATCCTTGATGAGTTCCACGTTATAAGATAAATCTATTAGTTAGATGTCCATTAATTTCTATCCTTGCTCTAAGCTCTTGGTAAAGGCCTTGGACACATTTTATTAACTGCTCTTCAATCCCTAGTTTCCACAAAACCCAATACAGAACTATCCAATTGACACAGTCAAAAGCCTTTTCTGCGTCAAGGCTCACTAGTACTGCTCTCAGGCCCTGCCTTTGGATCTGATCTGTTATGTGAAGGATGCGTCTAATGTTATCCTGAGTCTGCCTGCCTGTTATAAAACCTGACTGATCTTCATCTATCAAGTCAGACATAAAATTTTCAAATCTGTTGGAAATTATTGAAGTAAAGATCTTAAAGGCCACATTTAGATTTGAAATGGGTCTGCAGGATTCACAGATTTATTTATTGTATTTTTTTACAACTGAAATTGGAACCTCTTTCCATGAGGGGGGCCGTTTGAAAGAGTCAGAGTCAGACTGAAAGAGTTCAGGAGTAGCGGGGTTAATTCCTCCCTAAATGTTTAATACCACTGGCTGGGCAATCTGTCACGTTATTTCACACTCTACTTTTGTTGGGTTTTCATACTAATCTTTAAAAATCCTTTCTATTTCTTCAGATTCAAGTAGTAGTTGTTTCGTTAGGGGGTCTCTAATCTTATGTATTGTATGAGAAGCCTCAAGTCTTCTCACCAAATATTTAGTTGCTTTAAAGCCTGATTTGTAAGAGGTCTGTTTAGTGAAGCTTACTTTAGGATAACCTCTATCTGCCGTCTGACATTGATTATTCTAAAGCTGGTTCATCTTTATTATTTTTATGTTGCAGTGTTATTGTTTAACCAACTTCTTATAATCATACTCTATTTTTTTGTTGTGTTTTTCGGTAAGCAGCCCTCACTGTTAACCTCCCTGTACAGTGTGTTTCAGTCAATTCAGCTATAGATATTTCTTTCTTCTTCTCTTTAAATTCTAAGTAGTCAGTTCATTATTTGCTTCATTTAAATGCTAAATACCATAACACAGCTTCTACCTTTAGTCTTTCAACCTTTTCCCCAAGCACTTACTTATGCTATTAATGTATACTAAACATAAAATCTACATAATCCAAAATCCAATTCAAACTTTAGCCTTCACCTTTAACTTTGACTTAAACGATACTATCAAGCCATCACTTATTATGTATCCTCTACAGTGTCTGGAGCCTATCCCAGCTGGCACTGAGCGAGAGGTCGGGTCCACCCTGGACAGACTGCTGGTTTGTGACAGGGCTAACGTAGAGAGAGACAGAGAGCACACCTACAGCCAAGTTAGAATGACAAACAAACCTAAAAAAAAACCTAACCTACATGTCTTTGGAATGTGGGAGGAAGCCGGGGCAGTCAGAGGGAGACCATGCTCTGCACAAAGGTGCAGAGTTTGCAGAGAACCCAGAGCTGCACGACTGTGCCTCCCCTAATGATACTATTAATCAAACAACTTGATGCAGTGTAGAGGAAACTGTTCTTTCCGTTATTTACTGGAAATGTTCAAAGATAGTGTTGAGTATGATGACTTGTGCTCATTGTACTTGTAATTGAATATGTATTATTAATCGGCTAATGGTTGCTTGCCGATGACTTGGAGTGTAATGTAAACCAGTGTTTAGTTTTATAGGTTCGTATGTGAGGAAATGAACTGCTTACAGCTTGCAAATGCACTGGCAAGCCGCACTGCCATGCTAGCATCTGGTCTATAGAGTCTTTGGTGATATGAAAAATAATGGATGAGTGACTCTCAGTCAGTCACACAAAAATTAATGTAGATGTCCAAAAAGTGATTCCTCTGTTTTATGGCGGTCTGAGAACCAGAGGATGTTTTCTGTCGGGATGCTCACATACGTGCTTTGCGATTGGTCCCTGTTTTCAGAATTCCCAGACTTTGATGAAAATTTGTTTTTTTTTTAATCAAAGAATAATTATTATTTATATTTTTAAAAAACTCATTTCATCTTCCCTATTTAGTGGCACATTGATTCTTACAATATGTTATTCTTCTCAGACACAGTCTCCTCGTAATGTTGACACTGCCTCTGTCTCTTCCTCCCTGCAGGTTTCTCCAGGTGCGTCCAGCCTCTGTTGAGGATGAAAGGTTGCTGGTGGGCATTGTTGCATTTTTGAATGCCTACTTCAAACAGACGTACACAGAGTCTGTGTCTGACCCAGAGGACAAGGACCTACGCTGGATACTGGAGCTGCTTCTCAACCAGGTACGCATCACTTACTCTTTCTAGACATGCATGCAAGTAAATCCCCGGTGCAGTAGTCTTTGATACTTTTGTGTTACATACTGGTTAAGCAGCACACTAGTGGCCTTGTTATCAATAATTACTACAGATCTTTCAGAAATGTGCACCGCTGTGCTGTGCCATATATATGTGTGTGCAGCAGTAGAACGCGTATATGCATCTCCATTAACTAGTAATCTGGTTAGGTGCTCTCCTCTCCAACACAGAGACTTATATACCTAGAATCAAAGCGTGAATAAATCACATAAGCTGTCAGACAAGCTGAAAATATTACTCTGTCATGACAACAGAAAAATAGTATCACTGCTTTCCACCTCAGACTTGTGGCAGAGATTATTTCCTGAGCTCTTAAAACAAAGTTGGATTCATATTTCTTTGCCCGAGGAGAAGAATCACCATACTGTTTTAGCAGGGAGAACTGCTTTTAGGATTTAATCAGTCTCACCTTGGCTTTCTCATTAATGTGTGTGTAAACAATAAGTCCTCCCCTGGCAGCTAAAGTAGACTCAGACTGAAAGCCTGGTAGGGGTGAGCAGCGCTGCTCTGCTCCAAAATCTCTGTAATTACTGAGCTGTTTCTGGAACATCTGTCGCTTCATACAGTTGCATTTACTACCCACTGTATGCACACTGCTTGGTAATAAATTCTGCTGCTTGTCTTTGGGCAGAGATGGTGGTGCTCGCTCACACACACTTCTCTCCCTTCTCTGCATCTTAACTCCTGGGGTCAGCTTGTTTAAATTTAGAAAGGTTTTGCCGGTAAATTACCGAGCCTCTACTCCATCTTTAACTGTATAATCCTATCATTAACTTTAATAAACAATCTGAACAAAAGCATGTATTTGAACTGATGATCAAGTACGTAATTTGTGTAAAAAGAAAGAAGCACTGGAAACAATAAATCTGAAGTATTGACATATTCAGAAAATCATTGGTGTCCATTTATCCCTCCATCTTCCAGGAGACGGTGTCTCTCCTTAGTTTGCTGCTCGGTGTGGAGACCCAGACCTCAACTCACAGCCCAGCTGAGCCAGAGGAACTGAAGAACCACGTGAGCCAGAGACTGCAGAAAGAGCTCATCAGCTTCTTCAACACCTTATTACTCCGTCTAACACACACCACTGACAGGTAGCACAACTTTACATCATGTTTTTTGTTTTATCTTAAATGTTCTTAAGACTTAACGGCTAAGAATTTGGTCTGCCTCTCTAAAATAAATACTTGACTATAACTCAGGGCCTCTGTGGCCCTCTGTGGTAAGATTTATCCTCCAGGACCTCTTCTATAAGCAATGTGATAAAATTCTTTCTACACATCTAATGAATAATTTTTGTGGCATGAAAAATAAATGAAAGAACTACTGTGATTATTGCTTGTTAATGTATGGGACATGTGGGACAATGTACACTCACGTATTGCTTCACAGCCTGCCTGAGGGTTAAAAAAATTGATTAATAGCAGTTCTTCTTGTTTTTGATTTCTGTTTTTTTTTTTTTTCTTGTCGCCTTCTGTCTGTCTGATTTGCTTGTTTCTCGGCCCTTCCTGCTCTCTCTCTCTCTGCTCTCTCCTTTCCTGTCTGTCCAGGCTATGTTTGGCATTAGCAGGTCCCTTCAAGAGCCAGCTGGCAGTCCGCTTGCTTCAGAGCCTGCGGGTGTCTGATGCCCCGCGTTTCTATGGCCTTCCCAGCCTTGAGAGGACACTGCAGGGCATGGTCTTCCTGACTGCCCAGCCTGGCTGGAGCTCTCACTGCCCTGACCTGGAGCCCAGCTCCCTCTGCTCCAAGTATCTCAGTGGGTTATTGGAGGTGTGTTTGTGCGTCAGCCTATGTTTGTATCTGGCATGTGTGTGCATTCTGTGTCTGCACAGTATGTGTGCATATGTTCGTGTTTTACATGGACACATGCAAGCCTCCTACCCTCTCCTCAGATATGAGAATGGATACAGAAATGTATCAAAGAAAAAACTGAGTAGTTTCTGAGGAATTAATTAAAATGAACCAAAATATGGTTGCAGGACATGAATGGCAATGGGTAACAATCTCATTGATTGGATATGCCACACTGTGAAGATGCTGATGAGATTAATCAACCTTGCCTTTTCCATCTGTTCAGATGTTCAACAGTCCATAAAACAATAGCGTAACACAGTGTAGACCAGCTTGCACAGCAGTCCTCTGCACAGAGGTGTCCAAACTGAAGAACCCTGTGGAATAGGCTGTTGTGTTTACACATCATTTTGTGTGTTGTATTGGGCAGCTTTAATTGACCTGAATAACATAAAATAAAAACTGAAGGTTAATTTCCCTTTCAGTCAGGGTTTCTGGTGGCTACTTGCATCTATTTGGTAACCGCCAGATACCTGACTCTTTCACCTGAGCCTTTTAAACCCTATGACACACCTCTCACCTGATACTCTTGGCAATGTAGTGCTCTGAAGCTCAGCAGGCCTTGGGCTGCTCTCTCTTCATCTGCTCCTCTGTGCAGTCTCACATTGTGATGGCACAACAAAGCTCGATAATTAGTCTCTGCTGTATTTAACTTCCATTTGGATGCAGTGTGCTACATGACAAGCATGCAGTTAGCATTAACTCAGAAACAAAAACTCTTTGTTCAGTCAACTGTCTTTGCCTTTGCTGTTCAGTCGACAAAAGTACAGAAATCTAGATCGACATGGGATAACATCTACTTACCAAATAACAAGCAGAAAAATCCTGATTGAATACATCCTGATATAGCTGATAGTAACTGCAGTATTCTGTAATGCAACATTTCCAATACATCCTATGTCCTTTACACAGGTGATCTCGTCGTTTTATGTTGAGTGGGGAGGACACGCGTTGTCTTTCATGGGGAAAGGTGTGACAAAGAATGCTGTCATCTGCTTGCTTCACCTGTCCCATGAGATGATGTCTGAAAACAAGGACAAGGCAAGTGTAATCATGCTTTTGCAGATTTGGGGGCACAAAATCTACAGAATGTATGCAGAAACAATATAGAAGTCAATATGTTCCAATATTCAGAGTCCACTGTTTAGATAGAAAGTCAACACAGTATTTCACAGTAGTAAACATTTTGCAATTAAGCCAAAAACTTGTTTTTCCTGCACCAGGATTTGATTTCCCAGTGGTCCTTGGGGAATGAGGCAGCAGCTGAGGAGGCAAGTGCCTCGCATCTGTGTTTGGCCTGGCTCATCCCACTGTGGGTGGACCGAGATCAAGAGGTACGGAAAACCACAAACTTCTAATTTCCTTGAATTTGTGAATTAGTGCTCAGACTTCATGGTATAGACACAGCATGAGACAATACAGCCCTGGATATTTGGGGGTTTTTTTGTTCCTTCTACAGCTTCACTTCAAAAACTCTTCCCTTCATAAGATGAAGTTTTATATGTTTGGCCTTTGGGACTAAATTAAACCCACAACAGCTGCACAAAAAACGCACAGACATAAAAAAAGAACGTGACAGTTACTCATACCAAATTCTCTGTCTGTTTCCAAAAATAGCTTCATACGCAAGTCAGTCTAAGAGGCTCCTTTGACATAAAGCCTGCATATGCTAATACTGCACATCTTGGAGAAAAATCTTCTTTGTCTCTGTCATTTAATTTCTCTCTCTTTTCCAACATTGTTTGTCTCCCTCGTGTCAGGTGAGATTTGCCAGTTTGGGTTTAGGTGCGGCTCTTTCCTCGATGCCCAGCGGGTGCCAGGCTCTGTGTGCCAGCTGTCAGAACATCAGCGGGGGTCTGTGGGGCACCTTGCTCAACATCCTCCTGGATCAGCAGGAGAGCAGCATGGTCCGCAGAGAGGTGCGATGTCACAACTGCGACTCTAGAATTGTCTCTTAAAACCCAGAAATGATTATGTTATTAATATACTTATCTTATTATTACACAGGAAATAAGTAACTAACATGAAACCTTAGACCTTTTACTTTGATCTTACAGTCATATCATCGTTGGACAGTAAATTATGACTTGCACTGTAGTACCTGCCACAGACAGGCAGATGGCACTGTTGCTGATGTAGTCTTGACCCAGTGTGTGTGCTTTTGTCTCATATTTTTTTGGTTTGTGTGTCCAGGCTGCATTTATCCTGCAGAACTTGCTGGTGATGCCCATGCCTGCCAATGCAGAAGAGGCCAAGGACTCCCACTGGCAGGTCAGCAGATCTGCCAGCTAGTTAAAAAGCTTTTATAGACCACAAACTGCTTTCTCTCTCCCTCTTTTGCTGTTTTCTCTTTGTTTATACTACCTCTTTTCCATTCCTAACCATCCTCGTCTCTCTTGTTGAGCCCTGCAGGGTTCAGACCGGGGGTGTCGCTAGCAGTCATGTCCAAAATAATTAAGTTTAAATCTTTGTCAAGGCACTGAAAGCATCTTGATTTGAGACGACGTTACTTGTGAATGCAGCTGTTTATTAGAAGTGGAACAAGGTCAAAACAGTTTGTTCTTATCTTATGAAAGCAGGGCTTGTTGTTGACTAAATGTGATACAGACAAAGAAGGTAAAAAAAAAAATGTTTATTTGCGGAGGCTATTTTGAAAAGGAAAAAAAGTAGGACACAAAATGTCATCCCTTAGATATGAAGTGACATTTGTGAAATGAATGAATCTTATATTGCTGCAGCGACTTAACTAATACCCTTAACCTTTTTCTAGTTCGTCCTATTTTCGTCTCCCTTCGCTTGATTTTTATCAGTTTGGAAAAATACAAATGTGATGTTTGAACATCTGTCTGTATCTGTCCTCCATTTACCCTCTCCTCTCCCAGCATCCATGTGTCCACGATGAGGCGTCTGGTGTGTCTTTGGTGGGTCTTCCAGCACTGCAGGCTCTGCTCTACCACTGTCAGTATTTCCAGCACGTGGCTCTCTCTGCCTCCAGTTGTTATCGTGGCAGGTACACTTTCCACCTCCAACCTCATGCTGGTGTTAGCAGTGGCCCCTGTCCTCAGGAGAGCACTTCAGTGGGTAAGCACTCATAGTCTTTCATCTATGTTTAATTAACCATGACCATGGTACAGAAAGAGACATCCATTATAGCTTTCGTAATGTGAAATTTTAATGTGGTACATGTCCACAGTGAGTTGTATTTTGAATTTTTCATCATATTTTGCCGCTCATATGTCATGCTGTTGTATTCTTTATGTTGAATATTTCTGCCTAGATTCTGAGAATTCTCTGTGGTGGAGATGTGAGCCACCAGCATCCACCATCGGCTCTAGCAGGCCTTCCAGCTCCCTCTCCACCTCTAGCACTGTGGTCAGTGCCAATGTTTTTGCATATTCTGATATGCACCCCAGCAAATAAACACTGCGTTAAGTTAAATGGCTTCTCACCTCTTCATGGTGTCCATTATAGATAAGAGGTTCAGGGCTTCACACCCCAAGGCTCCCTCCCCTCTGAGCGTTGCAGAAGATACCCCTGCCAGCAGACTGATGGCTCAAGGTACTACAGAGAGGAATGTCTGTGTGCACATGTGCATTCGCAATCAGAGTAACGGTGCTTGTTTACTTGTTCACACCACATCAGATCTCACGTTATTTTACTATAGAAAGAGTCAACGTATGTGTGATCAGTGACAACTAAACCATTCTAAAACCATTTGCATTAGTATCCTATAATATACAGCCCTTTCTTTTTCCCCTCAGTCTGATGCTTTTGATTATGTGTTCAGAGTATCACTAGTCACAGAGATGTGATTTACTGGCTGTGTGAACCGTTGGGAAGGCAACTCTATTAGCTCTCTATTGATGTCTCTCTCAGGCCAGAGTGATACAGACACAAGCAACTCGGCTACCTCGCAGGGCTCCCGACAGGGCGAACCTTCGGCCGTGGAACCTGTCGTCATGGTAACTCCTGACCTCCTGACGGCCCACTGTGGCCTGCTGACCAACCTGCTGGCCATCCTGCCAGATTTCACCCTCACTGCCATCCAAAATAACCAGCTCTTACAGGTCTTTGCCAGGTAGTAGCCCACATGCTCAGTCCACACGAACGCCACACCACCACCTCCCCTTTTAATTTGTTATTATAAATAAAACTCAGTTGGACATAGTAATTATTCCCAGACCTGCTTATCAGTTAATCGCTGTAGTTTCTGTCAATGTGAACACACAATCATCAATCAACACTTTGAGCTATTGCGCCAATACGTTTGTCACTCGTTTTATAAAAGTGAAAGATCGTATAAATAAATGTGTAGAGAATTAGATTTTAATCCTAATCCTCTCCAGTTGTTACCTTGCAATCTAACAATTTTTCGCATTGTTTTCTTCTTTTTCAGTCTTGTGGATATTGGGCCGATCGAGAAATGTCTGACTCAGCTGAAGACTCCCAACACGCTTCCGGCAGAGAGAGAAGACATCAAGAGTCAGGTGTGGAACACTGTAACAGACATTTCTGAAGAGCACATCAACTTGTTATTGTGACTAAGCACATAAAACGTGGGCTGGTACAGTACAGTGCCAGTTTCAGTTTCAGCGCAGTGCTGGATTACTTCAGGGCGCCCCCACATTTCAGTGTGGGTGGAATACTTAACTATCATATACTAAAAACATACCATAGTTTTTAGCATATTTTCCTTCAGTGCTCAATAAATCATCTGTTCCTCCTGCATTGTGGTTAAATCAGTGTGTTTGTGTTTGTTTCCAGCTTATGACCTTACTTCAGTTCCTGTCCGGCTTCTCCAAACTGCTGCAGGCATGTGTCACAGCGAGCCATGAGCTGATTGGCCAGATGGACTTCTTGAAGCAGCTGTTGTCCACTCTGGTGTCTGTGCTCATGCTGGATACCAAAGGATTAGGTCAGATACGCACCTTGAATTCAAATGGGGATAATAGTACATTCTGTACAGTATCTGAATAATGTTACAATTAATATACGCCATGTGGGTTTGTCATTAGAACTAATCTGATTTAGACATCTGTGCGACTCTCTCTGGATTATGCCCCACACTGTGATCTGTGTGTGGCTTCATGTCATAAAACTGGTGACTCACTCTTTCCCTCCTCAGATGCAGGTACCCAGGATGTGGTATGTGTGAGCTGGGCAGACGTGTTTATGCTCCTGGCTACTCTGTTGAAGAGGGACAGCTCAGCAGCGCACCCATCTGTCTCTGCTGCGCTGGGGAGACGCTGGCGGACTTTTGCAGGTACACGGATACTCTCCTCTGTGAGGGAGTAAAAGTGACAAAAGTGATCATTGTTGTTTGGATGGCAGGAATTAGTTGTTTAATCATCTATTATGGAACGTTTCTGCCTGTTCAGGATAATATTATTTCTTATCGCACACTGAGGTTTGAGAGACTTTACTTGTTGAAATAAGGCAATGCATTATAAAAGACAGATAATCATAATAGGGTAATTATGCTGATTGTTGACGAAATAATCAGGATTTCAGGCCACGTAATTGTGCATCCTTAATTCTGGCACAGAAAATTACAATTTGTGTTAACTTTCCTGAGCAGATGCTAGGATAAGATAATTGCATGCTGTCCTTATGCTACCTCTACTCCTCCTACTCATCTTCCTCTGTGATTAATGACGCAGCGGGGAAGTCTGATGAGTCCAGTAAAAGATGAATGCTGAGCCTTTGTGTGTATATTTTCATCTGCGAGTGCAAGTTTATGGCATCTTGGTGTCTGGATGCGTTCAGATGAATAGTGTGTTCTCCGCCAGTGCATGGACAAATGTCTGGCTGTCAAGAAGTTTAAACTATGGATTTGCCATTTTGTCTTGCCGTGATTCAGCACGTATTTCAGTGTCATTCTTTAAAAAATCTGTTATTCCCCTGTCAAATCGCTCTTTTATTTTCTGTTTATGTCTGCAGGAACGTTATCCGTGTGTGTCAATGAGAAGTCTTCAAATGCTCCTCTTCACACGGCGGCTCTGCAGTTTCTCTCCACCATTTTCACAGAGGAGACAAAGAGTCGGCATGAAGTGGATTCAGTCTCAAACTTTAAACATGCCACCTCTCTGTCAGACATCCTAAACAGTCCCTCAGCCAGCCAGCTTTGTGAACTGTTACTGCAGGTGGGTGGGGTGGGGGGGTGGGGGGTTTACAAATGAAATGAAAGTCTTTACAAAGTCACCAGAGATGTTGTTTACCCCTGAATCGCTGCTACTTAGTGAGAATTGCTAATGTCAAAACATAATTAAATGCTTATCAAGTCTCTTTTAAGAGTGTATGGTTAAATGGAGCAATCACTGTCTACTTCTTTGATTATTAATATCAGAGTTTTGAGAAGAGGACCCTTCAGGACCCTTTAAAGAAGCTCACAGCCAGAGCTCTGATGACACTCTCGCATGCAGTCCCATAGCGCAAAACTACGCTGCAAAAGGTAACTCCCCAAACTCAGGGGATTAGTTAGACTCTTGCCATTTGTAGGGCTTCTTTGGGTTAACTTACTGAACATTTCAAACCTCGTGGTATGGAGGGCCGTAACTTCCGAAAAAATAAAAAATGTTTATGGCATCCAAAACACCAAACGTGATACTGAGGAATAAAAAAATATAGGCACATATTTATATATATATATATTTTTTGTAATGCAATTTGATATTTCTGTTAACAATTAGCTTCTGTATTTTTAATACTATAATAATTTTGCCCCTTTTTTAATTATTTTATCATTTCTTATGTGTTAACTGCTTAATTTTGTATGCATTTTCCTGTATTTAATTGAAAAGTATTTGTGGTGCATTTAATCACAACTAAATTTATTTATTAAAACATTTTTTATTTTTTTTCATTATGTGTTTTGAATTATGGCATTTACAAACCTCCATATGGACCACATTGTATCCATTTTGCAAACTAACTTATTTTCTATCAAACAAACTACACTGTTGAAGGCAATTTCTGCCAGTGTATTGAATAATACCTCTGTCTGTCTTTTATGTTCCAGCTGGTTTAATTGACAGCTGTGTGGAGCAAATGAAGCAAACCTATTCCCAGCTCCACCTGG